>CP116448.1:68795618-70161110 GCA_028216015.1 Quercus dentata
CACCATTAAATCTCAATTGCCTTAAATTCAACAATCAATCCTCTTTCTCTCTCTCTCTTTTTGACTTGTTATCTCCTTTTTTTATGGTTTGTGCTAGATTTTCTTTTACGATGTTGTAATACATTGTAAAAGCTGAAGCGTAGTATTTAATGTTGCTACGCTCATGTTGAGCCACGTCATTAGCCATGTCATTTCCATCATTTTTTTTTTTTTTTTTTTTTTTTGTATTTGTCCAACAATTTAAAAATAATTTCTATCAATTTAAAATACTAAAAAATATAAAATAAATCCCACCCCTATCTCCACCATAAAGCCCACTTCTTATCTATATCTCTCTCTCAACTCATCATCTTCCTCTTCTCAAAAAAAAAAAAAAAAAAAAAAACACACACACACACACACATCATCATCTTCCCACCAAACAAATTGCTAATGTTGCTTCTATTAATGACTTCCCCATTAAATCTCAATTGCCTTAAATTCAACAATCAATCCTCTCCCTCTTTTTGACTTATCATCTCCTTATCCCCACCATAAAGCTCACTTCTTATCTATATCTCTCTCTTAACTAATCATCTTCCTCTTCTCAAAAAAAAAAAAAAAAAAAAAAAAACACATCAGCTTCCCACCAAACAAATTGCTAATGTTTCTCCTATTAATGGCTTCACCATTAAATCTTAATTGCCTTAAATTCAAAAATCAATCCTCTCTCTCTCTCTCTCTCTCTCTCTCTCTCTCTCTCTCTCTCTCTCTCTCTCCTTATTTTATGGTTTGTGTTAGATTTTTCTTTTTACGATGTTGTAATACATTGTGTGTGTGTGTGTGTGTTTTTTTTTTTTTTTCCACTTTTCAATTTTTAGTCTTTTTCTTTATATTCATGTTTACAACTTTTCTATACATAATTGCATTTTAACCATTAAAATTGTTTGTGTCTGAAAAATTGGAATGCATTTTTTTCTTTTTTGGTTTGGTAATGTTTGGTTTTGTATTGTCTGTTACTATGTTTGGATTCCATAGATAGAAACTAAAGAGTATAGTTTTAATTTGTATAATACTAAAAGTTAAAGCGTGGCATTTAAAGTTGCTATGCTTATGTTAGGCCACGTCAGTAGCCATGTCATTTCCATCATATATATATAATTTTTTTTTTTTTTGTATTTGTCCAACAATTTAAAAATAATTTCTATTAATTTTAAAATACTAAAAAATATAAAATAAATCCCACCCCTATCTCCACCATAAAGCCCACTTCTTATCTATATATCTCTCTCTTAACTCGTCATCTTCATTTTCTCAAAGAAAAAAAAAAAAAAACACATCATCTTCCCACCAAACAAATTGCTAATGTTTCTCCCGATAATGACTTCACCATTAAATCTCAATTACCTTAAATTCAACAATCAATCCTCTCTCTTTCTCTCTCTCTCTCTCTTTGACTTATCATCTCCTTATCTCCAACATAAAGCCCACTTCTTATCTATATCTCTCTCTCAACTCATCATCTTCCTCTTCTCAAAAAAAAAAAAAAAAAAAAAAAAAAAAAAAAAACACCATCTTCCCACCAAACAAATTGCTAATGTTTCTCGTATTAATGGCTTCACCATTAAATCTCAATTGCCTTAAATTCAACAATCAATCCTCTTTCTCTCTCTCTCTTTTTGACTTATCATCTCCTTATTTTATGGTTTGTGCTAGATTTTCTTTTACGATGTTGTAATACATTGTTTTTCTTTTTTATTTATTTATTTTTTCCATTTTTTAATTTTTAGTCTTTTTCTTTATATTCATGTTTACAATTTTTCTATACATAATTGCATTTTAACCATTAAAATTGTTTGTGTTAAAATTTGAAATGCATTTTATTGATTTAGTACATGTGAAACAATTAAGCTCTTTTTTTTTTTTTTTTCTTTTTTGGTTTGGTAATGTTTTATTTTGTATTGTCTGTTACTATGTCTAGATTCCATAGATAGAAAATAAAGAGTATAGTTTTAACGGTTCCCTTTTATTTTAAATCTATGGCAAACTAACCTTTCTCCTAGCCTCCTCCACAATAAAAATCATTTAATGTATTGATGTTAATGTTATGGTATTTGTTCTTCAATATTAGCCCAATTGAAGGAGCATTCTTAACGGACCAGCTAATAAAGAAGTTAATAATTGATTAAGGTAAGGGAGTCATCAATTAACACATGGCAGCCATTTTAAAATAGCTCCTCTCCCCATCAAAACATTCATTTGCCTCCTTTTGTATTTAAAACCCACTGATTTAATTTTTTTTATATAAATTTTGAATTGCTCTCTTTCCACCCCATAAGTCACCAAATTACAAATAGAATTGGAAACTCCCTTTGAGTTCAGTTATTTCTTTTCTTCCCCCTCAACTTCTTTACTTTTCAGCTACAAATTTTATGGTTTGTGCTACATTGTTTCTTTTTTACGATGTCGTAATACATTGTTTCTTTTTTCTTTTTTCCAATTGAGAATTGTTAGTCTATTTCTTTATATTCATGTCTAAAATTTTCCTATACATAATTGCATTTTAACCATTAAAATAGTCTAAAAAATTGGAATGCGTTCATTAATTTAGTACATGATCATTTCCCTCCCATTTTATTTATTTTATTTTCTGAATGGCTTTGTTATTTGTTTTATTTATGTTGACTACATAAATTCTTGCTAATTTTCTTTAGTCTCATTTAAATCTATGCTAACTTCTTAGGATACTTTGGAAGAAGAAACAAAATCTTGTACATATTACGTTCGATAGGTATGGAGCATATGGTGTTCCTCTTTTTCTTTGTATTTGAGATTATAACTTAGCTTTGTATGGTTTTCTCATTAATTTTACGATGTAAATAACCTTACGGCAAGTCATACATACTAATGTGTGTGTGTGTGTGTGTTTTTATTTTATTTTATTTTTTTAAGATCTAATCTCTAATTCTTACCATTTATTGTCTCAAAAAAACAAATTCTTACCAATTATAATTTTTAAGGAAACAACTCTGTGACGCTCACAATGTTTAACTATTTCTTTATATTTTCCATGATAATACTAATATCCATTACTCTTACTTGAAGCATATACCACGATGTGATCTCATTCTCACATAAAAAATTTTGGGAAAAAAATAATGAATATGGAAAGTCTCTAATTTTCCATAAACCAATATGGTAGTCCAAAAGTTCTGTATTTAGACTTGCTATTATGTTATCACATTTAATTTGATGAGTTTATATATATATATAGACGCACACACACACAAACACCCATATATGCAACTCAAAGATTACAAATACAATTTTAATTACCAAAATATGCAAGGTCTCTTCCTCTTCTCTAACCTTTCCCCTCCCACGACGCTTATGTATCATTTATACCTTTTTCCCTTCCCCTACATATTTTAAATATATATGTTCTATTTTTATCTCTTTTAAAACCAATAAGCTTAGTATTTGTGATGGAAAAATTTCAATTATCAATACATGTTTGTTTTTTTATATCTACTACATATCAAAGGTACCTCTCTCTCTCTCTCTCTCTCTCTCTCTCTCTCTCTCTCTCATTTAGATTTCTCTATAATCTTGACGTTCTATTTTGTTTTAATGCTTTATGATAGGCATTTTACAAGTTCTAGAAGTTCTTGGATTAATTAGAATGGAGAAAGTTAATATATGAAGATTGATAAGTATTGTCAAGATAATAACAATAGTTTTTTATGTCAGTAAAGTAATTTGAATAACATAGCTTAAATGATAAATGGTTGTTAAGTTGTCTATATGCTGGTATTACTAATCAAATTCTCTTACATTATTTCACTTTTTGTATTACTAATTTTTTTTTTCTACTTTCACATAGGTCACACTTTTTAGCAAGTTTTCTTGACCATATATATATAGTCATCTACTTGGATGATTTCCTTAGCAATTCTACAATCATAGATTATTGCATTGTTTGTTGACACATGATAATTTATAATTCAAGATCTTTTCCTACTATTTTCTTGGCTAATTTGTTAAAATTTAGAAATTGTGTTTGCCTTCATCTTGCTAGGTTCTTTTTTCATGATCATTGGTTTATATGCTGTGAATTGGGCTAAAGTTAAAGACATGGGAGAGATCAAACAAGATACAGTTTTACAACTACTACATGAATCTTTTAGAGAACATGAGTATTAAATGTATAAATTGTGAGCCCAAAAACAAGATTGGCCCAGTAGTCGGGAATTGGGCACACACAATATATATATATATATATATATATATATATATATATATATATATATTAGAAGAAAGTAACTTGAAAATATTGATTATAAAAAATAATAATAAAATTGTAAATCTAACCGGTCCCTGAAATTGTGGGCAAGTGAGACTCTAATAAATTTGTGTAAATAAGACTGGCCCAATATTTATTTGGGCCTGAGCATAATACCCAAAACTTTTTGACTGCAATAAACTTTCTGTATTTTAGTTTGCCCATTTTCTTTTCAACTGTAAAAGACAGCTTTTTATTCTCATTTATTAATTGAGTTATTATATTTCGTTGTTCTCCTTCCCTTGTTAGTTTGTCTATTTTTGGAAGGGGATCTACTCCCCTACTGCATCATTTCAAGTTAGTTGGTATGAAAGGTATTTCAGAGTTTATATCAAAGTTAATAAGGTCGTCCGGTAAGAGAAGGTCAGACGAAACAAACATTCCATGCCGTCGATTTTCACTGGCTGAGATCAAGACAGCTACCAATAACTTCGATGATAATTTAGTAATTGGTAAGGATCGTTATGGGAAGAAAGTATACAAGGGGTTTATCGATGACCGTACCATAAGCGTTGCAGTAAAGCGTACGGACTTAAGGTCGGGTAAGAACGAGGTGCTGTTCCTTTGCCAGTTGCACCACCCTAACCTCGTCCGTCTCATCGGATTTTGTTTCGATAAATGCGAGATGATCACAGTCTACGAATTCGTGGTGAATGGAAACCTCGGCGACCACATTTACGCCACTAAACGCCATGAACCCCTCCCGTGGAAACAAAGACTCCAGATTTGCATTGGAGTGGCGCGTGGAATGCACTACCTTCACACTGGGCTGAAGCGTTGTATTTACCACCATGACGTGCAGCCGAGAAACATTCTTCTGGACGAGAAATGGGAGGCCAAGTTGGGAGCTTTCGCGATTTCCGAGATGGGTCCCCCTAGTTTGTCAAAGGCTTCAATTAAAATGGATTTTGTGGCGGAGAATTTCTATGTCAAGAGGGGGGGGCTTAGCGATAAATCTGACGTTTACTCTTTTGGTATGGTACTGTTGGAAGTGCTCTGTGCCAGAATGCTATTGGAAGTCTCGGTGGAGAGAGAAGAAGAGACTTACCTGCCTAGCTGGGCCCAAAAATGCAAAGAAGAAGGGACCATAAATCAGATAATTGATCCGCATCTGACGGGGAAGATAGCCCCAGAGTGTTTAAACATATATGTGGACATTGCGACCTCTTGTGTGCAAAAGGAGGGAAAGGATCGTCCCACAATGGTTGAAGTGGAAGTAGGCCTCGAACATGCATTGGAGCTGCAAGAGAGCGCAGATGCTGCTAGCAAGGATGTGGATCCTGTGTTGTGATCAAAAGTGCACCAAATCTACCGACTTGTCCTTGGACACCACCACGCCAAACGGCAAATGGTTACCCACAAACAATGATCAGAATTCGCATTCCAAGAAGCAATTTGAATGGTTAGTAGTTCTTTGACCCAAAATAATTTAAAAAAAAATAGAGGGGGGGGCCTTTTCTAGAATGGCAAAACCCATGTACAGATTACAGAATGTGCTCTCATATTCATAATTACAACTTATGTCATAGCTGAATTTAATTGGTGAAGTTAATTTGCAGTACCTAAGTTTGGATATGAAAACTAACTTAATATAAATTCTTTTTCTTATATATTTATTTTTAATGTCCGCTGGCATTATAAAAATGATTCAAGTTTTTCTTTGTAGTACTAATTTCTTATCTACTATGAGTTTATGACTGAATATATAAAGAAGGGTAAAACTTATTATAGTGTAACTTTCATCAAGTGTAGTACATTAAATTCTCTAATTAAATTAAAAAAATTCAATTTTGATTGTTCTTGGAAAATAAATAACATCTAAGGAATTGTAAAAGGACGGGTGGAGGGAAAGGATTGCTCCAAAAAGAGAGAGAGAGGGGAAGGGGGGGAGTTTGTGGTGAACAATTGCAAGAGCTACTTTTTGAAAAAGAGAGATTGAAAAACGGAAAGACTTTTTTTGGTTAGTAAATGATGGAAAGGTTTTTTTAGTTTAGAGAGAGAGAGAGAGAGAGAGCAAAAAAAATGTATATGAAGTGTTCTTAGCTAGGATGTCACAAGAAACCAAAAATTTAGATCCTCTCTATTTTGCTTCGTAAAAAGTTTGGCTCTAAATATGTTTGGAGCCATCTTTTTCAACCAATTACGAGGCGGATTATAAGACTATCTATGTGTATTATTTAAACAAGTCTCATAACTCATTTAAAAAGTCGCGTAACTAAAACTACACATGGATAATTTCTTCAATTTTCACATAGTAGGTTGGAGCAAGATAACTTCAAACATGTTTGAAGCAAAACTTTTTCCTTTTGCATTTCAAGGAGGGTAGCTTGTTAGTAAAGTACCTTGGATTGCCTCTAATCCCTAGTAAATTCAAAGCTTAGGATTGTAGGCTAGTTGAAAAGATTACAGTTAGGATAACACCCTAAATAGGAAAAGAAAAGTCTTTCCTTTGCAGGAAGCTTCAATTGCTGCAATTTGTGCTTTATGAATATAAGTGTATTGGACCAACATTTTTATCTTAGCAATGAAGATCATAATGGCTATTGAATAAAGGTTTAACTTCTTTCTATAGAGTGGTAAGGTTTAGACATGAAAAGAATCAAAGAATGGAAAAAAGCTGCTATCCTCAAGTCCGTACTAAACCTATTTTCTCAGTCTGGCTCTGTGTGGGTTGCTTGGACATATGGATATTTATTAGAAGGAAAACGCTTTTGGAAGGTCAAAATTCCTTAATCCAGTTCACGGGGAGGGAGGAAAATGTGACAAGTAAGAGAAAAAGCCTCTAATCAAATTTTCAGTGGGGAGGGGAGATAGAATCCTTCTTTGGCATGATAACTAGGACCCAATAGTGCCATACTTCCTAAAAATGGATTCAGAGTGATATGTGCATGGTTCAACAAGTTTTACCGTTAAAATTTCAATTTTCATTTGAGATGGGCAAAGATATTGGATGCCTGCTACATTAGATGATCTGGTGGACTTCCAATATAATATTACCAAGTTATATTTGAGCAGGAAGATAAGGTATATGGGATTCCATCCAAATCAGGGAGGTTTCTTTGCCACTTATCATGGGATTGAAATAAGGAGTAAGACTGTGACAATTGAAGGGTGGAAGCTCATATGGTTTTCAACAACTATTACTAAGCACTCATTTATTTATTGGTTGGCACTGAAGGATAGGCTCTCAACTCGTGGAGGACTAGTAAAATGGAGTTATAGTGGAGATTTTCTATTCGTTTAATGTGGAAGTCTAATTGAGAGTCAAAAACATTTATTCTTTGAGTATTTTCTCACTGAAAGAATATGGCATCATGTGCTACATGCATGTCTGGTTTATAGGATATTTTTTCACAATAAAAGACTCTTGACAGAGGAAGAAATCTCTCAATTATTAAGGGGTGACATTTGGTATAGAAAGGGATTTTGTAGAAATATCATCCTAAATAGGATTTTATGTGAAAGACTAATGATCCCATTTTCTATTTTGCCTGGAGGCCAGGATCCTGAAAGCCGATTTAGCTGCTGCAATTATTTATGAGATTATATTTGAGTTGGTTGTGCACCAATGATTCAGCTGCTTGTAATATTATTATTTTGGCAAGTTGTATTGTCCTGTACTTGGCTTGTATTTGTTGATTTTTAGTTGTGCAACTTTCATTTTGCTGGTTATTAACGGATCAATCAATCGGTGATGGCGAGGGTAAAATTTTTGTTTCGTGTGTGAATAAGTCTTGTTGACGTGTGAATATAATGTGAGATTAATGATCAATCCGGAAAAGGGCAAAGGTAAAATCTTTGTTTCATCTGTTAATAAGTTTTGTTCACACTTGAATATAATGCAAGTTGGTGACATAAGTCTTCTTTCCACAACGGAACCCCATAAGATTGGATGTTGGTTGCTAAACTATTAATTACTTCCCCAAATAGCAGAAGAAACAAGACAATCTGTTTTTCAAATTCATGGAAGATTGAACAGATCCGGGGGACTATACTATTGATGTAGACTAATGTACTTGTAAAGGAATTTATAAAGCATTGTATTAACAAGGCTGCTGAGTTGATTTTTACAAATTCTCCACTACTATTGGTCGATAAATATATAAATGTTGTAAGTTTTTATTCTATTTATTTGACAAGCTAAAGGTTTTTAGGTTCTTGGGTGATGTTCATGTTCTTAACTCCTAAATAGTTCCTAATATTTGGAACTTTCTATATTTCGTGGGTGCAACATCAAGAAATTCACTCACGATACCTAAGATCTATGACCATGTGTTGTTAACTTTTCATATGTTGTTCAATCCATTGAGATGCACTTGAAATGAAATTCAAGATCTTCTGATGGCCAACTCACGAGTTGGACCTTGTGTTCTACGGATTGGGGTCGTGTGGAACGCTTTACCACTGATCTTGATTTAAAGCTCAATGAGAATTCTGGCTTGTTGACAGAAAATCTTTTCTTGTGTTAACGTTTTGTTTACCAGAAACCCTTAATAGCACATTAGGATGTCATCCTTGTATTTAACTAATAACTTTTTTTAGAAACAATGTATTTAAGGTGGAGCTAAGCTGCTGAAGATTGTTTGCACCCATCCTGCTGGACCTCAATAACTTTGAAATAGACTGTGAAGCAGCTTCCATTTATGCTTATGTCAACTGATGAGAAGCTTCCAAATTTGTTGAAGTGGCAGCACATATCCTAAAATTAAAAAATTGCGGTCAATTCAGAATGAGAATTGTCAATGTACATTTTTTTATAACTGTTAGAAATTCCTAAATCACTCTAGATCTATTATTAATTCTTTAGTAATTGTACCAGCTAATATGAACTAGTTTATCAAAAAATATATAAAATTTCTTGTTAGTATTCTATTCAATCAACATCTTGAGAAAATTCATTCTAAAATAATAATAATAATAATATCTTGAGAAAATTAAAACCCAAACCATTGTGTAACTGGAGCCACAGCTGGTGCTACCCGCAGAGGACCAGGAAGTTGCCATGGATTGAGAATTTTCTGATCGGTTTGATCCGCCTCTGAATCTTTTATTGCCACTCAATCTTGTAAACTCTTCTTGAAAAGACTACTCCTTTTGTAAGTCTTTCTGTTATCAATTTATCATATTATTATTATTTTTAAAATGATGGCATTATTGCATTGCGTGACATTATCATTTTGACTTATGGGCCAGCATACATATCTAAATCTAATTTTTCTCAATCATTCATAGTCATGGAGAAGAGTAACTCCTTATGCTCATGAATGATGTTTATTATGGACAAATTCTCAATTGTTTGAAGCGATTTCTATTTCTAATTTATGAGCAGCCAGCCAATGGAATCTGTTTCACAGTCTATATCAAAGTTATTGAGGAGACCAAAACAATCTTCAGCTCTTCCTGAGGAATTATGCCGTCGATTTTCACTGGCTGAGATCAAGATAGCTACCAATAACTTCGATAATGATTTAGTCATTCACCAGTGGGGTTTTGCAGAGCATATAAGGGATTTATTGATGACTGTACCAGAACCATTACAATAAAGCAGTTGATTACCAAGTCAGGACAGGGCTTTGAGTACTTATTAAGGACTGAGGTGTTATTGCCTTGTCAGCTTCGCCACCCTAACCTTGTCCCTCTTATTGGATATTGCATTGATGAAGACGAGAATATCCTATTCTGCGAGTTCATGGTCAATGGATGCCTCTACAGAAAACTCCTCTACAAGGACCACGACAAAGATCCACTCCCATGGAAACAAAGACTAAAGATTTGTGTTGAAGTGGCGAGTGTACTACACTACCTTCACACTGGGGTAAAGCATACTATCATCCATCATGCCGTGAAGCTAGACAACATTCTGTTGGGCGAGAAATGGGAGGCCAAGTTGTCAGATTTCATGTCCTCAAAAATTTGTCCCCCGAATTTGTCAACAGTTCGTTTTGTATACACGGGGAAGATACAACTTCTTTGATTCACGGTACTATGGTACAACACTTGGATGCCGAGTTCCTTGTGAGTGAGGTGCTGACTGAAAAATCTGACGTCTACTCTTTTGGTGTGGTACTTCTGCAACTACTCTGTTGCAGAAAAGCATCCTATGTGGTTGATTGGGCCAGAAAGCGCATACAAGAAGGAAACATTAATGAGATGATTGATCCGTATCTGATAGGGAAGATAGCTCCAGAGTGTTTGAAGATATACTTGGACATTGCCACTTCTTGTATTTGAACTAAGGGAGTGGATCGTCCTACAATGGGTGAAGTGGAGATAGAGCTTGAACATGCACTGCAGCTGCAAGAGAGTGCAGATGCTGAGAGCAAGGATGGTGTGGATCCTTCTGGTGAATACAACTATCCCATTGTTGAATATACGGGCCCTGCTTCTCCAACGCCTGAGCCTGAGGATTCAATTTGGGATTCAGATAGCACCACTTCTGCCGACTTGTCCTTCAACACCACCATGCCAAACAACCAATGATTAATCACAAATGATTATCGAAATTGCATTCCCAGAAGCAAATGGTATGATTAATAATTATTTGACCCAAAAAATAAAGAAGAGTTGGCATTTCTAGATTGGCAAAAACTAGGTACTGAATGCATTTCCTTTTGTATACAGCTTTCAACATGGTTGAATTCAATTGGAAAAGTTGAGTTGCAATACCAAAGTCCAACTCTTTCCAAATATGAAAACTTAATTTATTTTCTTTCTTTTTTTCTTGTATATTTATTTTTAATGTCTATATGATAAAAATGTCTGCAGACATTATAAAAACTTGATTCAAGCTGTCTTTGTGGTACTACTTTCTTATCTATTATGGCTGAATATATAAAGAAGGGTAAAACTTAGTATAGAGTACACTTTAGTAAGTGTAGTACATTAAGTTCTTTCATTAAAATCAAAACATAGTTGCATTAAATTTAATTCTCCTTGGAAAATATACAACATCTAAGGAATTGTGTTATATGCATGTCTATTTGATAGGATTTTTTTCCACAATGGAAGACTCTTGACAGAGGAAGAAGCCTCTCAAATTGATATGGGATGATATTTGGTATAGAAAGGGAGTTTGTAGAAATATCAAGAACTGAATCCTAATGATCCCATTTTCTGTTTTACATGGAGGCTTGGATCCTGAAAGCCGATTTAGATACTGCAGTTGATTTACGAGATTTTATCGATAAGGGTTGTGCACCAATGATCCAGCAGCTTGTAATATTGTTATTTTGGCAAGTTGTATTGTCCTGTATTTCAGCTTGTATTTGTTACTTTGTGCAACTTTCATTTTGGTGGTAGTTAACGGATCAATCAATCGGTGAAGGGCAAGGGTACCTATATTTCGTGAGTGAATGAGTCTTGATCACGTGTGAATATAATGCAAGAAAATGATCAATCCGTAGGAGGGCAAGGGTAAAATATTTGTCTCATGTGTTCACAGGACTTGTTCACTTTTGGATATAATGCAAGTTGATGACGTAAGTCTTCCACAACAGGACCTCACAAGATTGGATGTCGGTTGCTAAACCATTAATTAATTCCCCAAAGAATATATGTTTTTCCCGACTAAAACCCAGGAACCAAAATAAACAAATAAATAAATGGAAGAGATATCAGCCAATTTCAGTGAAATCCTGAGCTCTTGGGAAGTCAACAAATTAAGAAAAATCTGTCACGGGAAGAACAAGTCATTATTATGTGCCACATTTCGTGAACCATGCTCATAGGCCACAAACCTAGGCAGGAGGGTCTTAAATAATTTGCTAATTACGCAAAACATCTTTATATTACAACTTCGGGGAAACCAAAAACTATAGCGGACCCTTAACTGGACTGAAATCCAGAATTTTATTAGGAAGCCATTGTTTCGTACAGTTCGATAATCAAGACATTCATGTGGAATTAATTTCTAATAATAAACACTTGATATTCTTGGAGGAAGGACAATCGTACAATATAGACAGATTCTTGTGGCAACACGTGACAATTCAGTCTCTGTATCACCTAACAAAGGTACTTGATTTATGAAACATTGAATTTTTTGGTAGAAAAGTTTGAAAATCAGAACCTGCTCTCTGTTTTTCCTAAATCAGAGAGAGCAACTTTCATGGATGGGGGTAAAGAATCATCAGCCCTATTTAACAAACACTGCCCCCATTGATGATGTACAGAAGGCTCTTAAAGTAACAGTCGACTATCCAACCTCCAGAATCCATCTTCCGACCTGCTCAATGTTGCAATGTATGAGTTAGCCCAATAAAACTGGTTCTTGCAAATTTACATTAGTTGCCGGCTTCCTTAACATCCTTCTTCTCTTCTTCTCCCTCAGGAGTGCCTTCCTTTTCTACAGCCACCACCACATCATCAGAATCAGTTGGGCCTAAACTTGATTTCTCGTTATCATCCTTTTTGTCTTCTTCTGCCTTAGGAGTGCCTTCTATTCCTTCAGCCACAACCACATCATCAGAATTGGTTGGGCCTAAACTTGATTTCTCATCAACATCCTTTTTTTCTTCTGCTGTAGAAGTGCCTTCCATTGCTTGGGCTGCAACCGCATCATCAGAATCAGTGGGGCCTAAACCTGATTTCTCATCAACATCCTTTTTTTCTTCTTCTGCCTTAGAAGTGACTTCCATTCCTTCGGCTGCAACCACATCATCCGAATCAGTGGGGCCTAAACCCGATTTCTCATCAACTTCCTTTTTTTCTTCTTCTGCCATAGATTTGCCTTCTGCTCCTTCAGCCACCGCCACATCATCAGAATTGGTTGGGTCTAAACTTGAATTCTCATTAGCTGATTCCGACTGCTCAGAAGGATCAGGACTTGGGTTTGCATCTGCTGATTCAGGCAAATGTCCTGCAGCGGTTTCATCATTCTTTTCCAATCCATCAGTGGAAGATGAAGCTTCAGCTGCATCTGCCTCGCTAAGTTCTAATCCAACTTGAATCTCACCATTGGGTAGAACATCAGTCGGGTCACTGGAATCCATAGTCTCCTCCATTCAACCCATTCAGGAGGTTTATCAGTTTCAGCGTGTCCCGTTTCTCTTGAGTTATCAAGATGTGTAGTGTCTTCTGACTTTGTCCCTGCTTCTGGAGAAGATGTTGCAGTGTCTACCAAGTCGTCATCTTCACCAACAATAACATTATCATCACTGCCACCATTAATTACACACGTCTCCTCAGTGTTGGGTGATGGGGATGCGTGTGAGCCAGTTGAGCGTTCATTGGCAACTCTGTCATCCTCAAAAGCAAACCAGTTGGAATTTGTAAAGAGTGAGCCACTGCACACACCCCAAGAAATGCAACAAATCATTTAGCAGTTTCTATAAATAGAATACGGACAGAGGGTTTGAACCAAGACAGCATTGTTTAGATGAATAAAATATAAAGAATGAAAGCATAGTAAAAACACTACTCAATTCCCAACATATCATTTAGCAGGTTATACTCTGAATTACAGGCCCCACCAAAGAGAATTAACCCGCTAAATCTTCAATGTGCATATAAGCCAAAATCACAAGTTAGCCAGTACTAAGGTTCAAAATATTCCAGAAAATTCTAAAATAGCTCCCCTGCCAATTGAGGTACAAGCTGAAATTCACACTGCACCCCTACCATCCTGATCAACAGGTTAACACATTAGTTTTCGAAAGGCCAACCATTCTTCTCTGTACTTGGACTGTTAAGACCATTATCAAATTCAACAAAAGGCACATGCAAACATTAGGCACATGCTCTTTCTTAAGGTACTACGTAGTAAGGCCACTTTTTAATAGTATATGAGATTTATTAATTAAAAATAATCATTCACTCAGCAACCAATTAAGATTGACCATTGATTTGTAATACTCACTTCGCTGTTATGGTCTATTTCACTTCACGCAAGTCAATTCTTTTTTTCTTATGCTTAACTGCACCTTGAGCTTCTAACAATACTAACCTACATGCATAAATTGTCACCTATCACCCACTGCCCCCATCTCTCAAGACACATATACACACAATATAAAAAAATAATCCAACAAAACAGAAAGCAAAGATGAAAGACAACCTCCAGCTTCGCAGCCAACAAAACAAACTGAGTTCTAATAAAGAATTGAAGTGTACCTTTCCTGGTCATCTCCCAGTCGTAGAGAAGATAAGACAACTTCAGCAGATTCATCATCAAAGTAAACATCCTGCCAAGAATATCCAGGTAAGAAACTTCTATTATTCACAAAACTTCTGTTTCCCACAAAAACAGCCTGCTACTAAGAAATAGAACAGTAGCTACATATGATATGCATGCGTAAGTGAGATCTTAATCAGTCAAAACCATGCACCAAGTTTCTTGTATTTTCTTTCTCAAAACTAAAAATCAATATTAAAAATCACTTGAAAATGAAAAAAAGGGGTAAAACATTTGACTGCTCTGATAACTCAGTTACAGAAACACCACTTACGGGGATGAGATGCTAACATTAATACATATTGAACTGCAACCTATGTAATCTAACTCAAGCTTTAACATAATTCTTTAACCTATCTAAGTTCTTGTCCATGTGACTTGAGAAACATGACTCATGTATGGCTCACGATGACACAAATGCAGATAATATGACCCAATTTAATTTAAGAAGTGCCACGTCCACAACAAATGCAGATAATATGACCCAATTTACTTTCTTGCCCTCCAATAACAGCAAGTAACAACCTGTGTACTTGGGCTGTTTTATTTTCTTAATAGAAGTTTTAATATTACTTATCAAAAATAACAGCAATTAACAACCTGCCACCTAGGATTTGAGATGGAAATGTTGTGAACGTAGCATTTCCCATTTAATTTTTGCACAACACATTCAAGCCAACATTGTTGCGTTCATCCCAAAAGACCAATTCAGTTAAGATCAAATTGTATGATTTCCAACTTAAATAAAGAACATATAAATTGAGTATACTCCTATTCATTTAATCCCTCCCCCCCATCCCAACCCCCCAAAAAAAAAAAAAAAACTGTATATAGCTCCCCAGGAGAAGGGTTAAGCAAATAACTTATAATGAATAATGTCCTAGTCAATCCCCAAAGAGGAAGTATGAACTACTTAAATTCAGTTAATCAGACAAAAATGAAAGACAGTGGCCTCTTCTGGAAGTACTTGGCAATTCATAGAAACTAAAAACATATTCTTCCTATATTAAATTTAAGTTAAAGCTAAAATGTGTCTCTTAATGTACAGTTCCGATGACTACATCAACCTTCCTGACTGAAAATGTGAGTAGCAAAAGATATTCATAGGCTGCCAAAAGATGATCCCTGTACAGACCTAAGATCATTTCCAAATGAGGCACTAGGCTAATGATAAAACATAGCACTCAACATACAAAACCAACATGTTATATACTTATATTTTTCTAACTAAAACCAGTTAAGTTTCTAATATATCTCATACCTCGTCATCTCGTTCGAGTGAGCCATGAGCCTGAAAAGTATGAACAAGAAGTCAAATAAGTAAACGAACAATTATCAACCAAATGAACTGTAACTGGACATAGCAATGTACACATGATAATAGCATGACAGTAGGACTGAATTAAAATACACTAAGGTTGCGTTTGGAAACTTGAATTTGGATTTTAAATCAATAGATTTGAAATGCCTTGATTTTAGATGTTATTTCAAATCCAACGATTTTAAAAGTTTAAAATCCCTGGTAGATATGGTCCAATCCAAATCCTTGATATTTTGAAGCTATCCAAACAAGGTATTTGGATTTTAATCACTCAAATCCAAATCCACAAATCCTGCTATCCAAACACACCATAAGTTAAAGTGAGTACTTGAAATTGCATTTAGTGTGGACACTGGCCTTCCAATGATTGTTTAAGAAATAAAAGTAAACAGAAAGTTTGATTACGCTTTGTTGGGTTAAATTCTTATTACCCAGAGTAACATACAAAATTATTAAAATCTTAAGTTGCTGTTCAATAAAAGCTCAGGGAAGAAAACACAACACACTGTGATATTAGGTAAACAGGTAAAGACTGACCAAGCTACTGATGCTTAGCTGGTCTTTTGGGATGATAGCCACATTTTTTTTTTTTTTTTAGTTTATGCTTACTACTTGTTTATCTCTAGATTTTTTGCAGAGACCATGGTTCACATGATTTTGCAGAATCATTCGTCACTCTATATACATAAACTTTAATTTCACAAATCTCTACTGAATCTTTTCCTCAGGATCCTAGCCCAAAAGCTAATATATAGCCATAAGATTGGTCTTGAGGTATGCCCATCTTATTAGACTTATACCTCATACATCCAGTTTTGTTGCTAACTTGTTTTATTCCTTGCCGCTATGGTAAAATCCTTTCTTTTAAATGATAATGAGATTATAAGAAATTGCTGTACCTCTCATACTTCCACTTAACATATATGTTTCTTATCTAAAAAGAAAACCAAGAAAAAAAAAACTAAATGAGCTATTATGTGAAAGTTTTAAAAGGAACCTCATCAATATCATCATTACTGTAAATTCCATATCGAAAAGCCTGGCTTAAGTTATTTGCAAGAGCTGCAACATCATAGTCTCTATCTTGGTAATCGTCGTCGCCGCTATCCCTATTCCGATCTTGCAGTGCTGTTGGCCGCCTATTAAAAATGATTAAATCATGATAAATATAAAAGTAAATGTGGAAAGAGAAAATTTAAAAAATAAATAATTAAAAAAAAAGGCTCATTATTCTATAAGATATGACCAGCTCACTTCCAATTTCATTCACCTCATAAGTCTCAGAGATTACAGTAAAGCATGAAATATTTACAGTTCAGTAGGTTATTTAAGGCTCTAACCCATGCCTGATATACCTCTCAAATATTGATAGCCATTCATGAGAGAAAAGCAATATTGCCTCACAAAAAGCTCTAACTGTGAGCAAAGCAAAAAGTAAATCTAATAACTAGAAAACCAAATGAAGAAGTGGCAACACACCCAAGCATCAGTGGCTGCTCTGACATACCATTGAAGTTCCAATGGCAAAGCAACAAACCAAATCATCTTAAACATTATCATTAGCATATTTTGCATTATATATTGTAGAGTACATGAAAACAATAAAAATAATAGATACACAAGTACAAATGACATTTATTACAAACTACAGACATAATCAATCAATCACTTATTTTATGGTCATTAATGCAGTAATATTTCACAAAAACTAATTTCAATTCATGAAAATATATTACCACACTCAAAATTTAGAAAATTATTTTATTTTCAAGTTACAATGCATAAAGTAAATAATTCACACTTCACATTTAAAAGACTCACGAGAAAGTGACAACGCATCCTTACGGATAACATGATTTGAGAGCTTTTTTGATACACCCAAGTGATTTAAAATTATTTTACAAATGATTCCATACCATTGTTTGATACGATATATGATACAATCGATTATAACAATTATGCTCCATACATAGGTAGCTAAATGATACTACAATACGCAGACGCACAAACACACAATAGATACTTTTTCTTTTTTAGATTAGTAAGTTACAATAGCATCTATTGGGTCTTTGTACCCAAGACCCTCCACCCTGCTCTTATTTGAAGATTTATTGCCATTTAAGCAAGAGCTCATTGGCACATGCATAGTGTGGTTTTCAACAAGCTGTTCCACTAGTTGCAATACGACTGGTTGTATTCTCATATAGTTCAAGTTATTCCATGCATGGTCCAGTGCAGAGTGATTCATCAGAATATCAACCTTGCCTGTCCGGGCCATGCATGGAATAATTATAACTATATGAAAGTACTTTAATTTCATTTACTTAAGCTTGAATCAGAATATTGGGAGCTGCAGATGTGAGAAGAGTTGCAACATTTGAAATGAAGAAAACATACCCACATGCCCACTGAAAGACATTTTCCACTGCATTCCGCTTGGATAGAACATTTGTGTGCCAATCAGTCCACTCGCTATTTTCCTGTCAAAAGTAAATTCACTTTAAAGCATGACTTTTGTGGATAAAGTTGTCCATGATGGTCACATGTCAGGCTTTGGTGTGGGTTGTGTAGAGGGAAGATCATTGGCGGTGTCTCATCTTCTCTTTGCGGACGACACTTTGATTTTTTGTGGTGCTGATCTGGATCAGGTTCTATTTCTCCACATGATCCTCATTTGGTTTGAGGCGGTCTCTGGTCTAAAGATAAATTTGGGTAAATCAAAGTTGGTTCCTGTTGGTATGGTGCATAATTTGGACTTATTGTTGAATGTCCTTGGCTGTAAGCAAGGTACACTTCAAATGAAGTATTTGGGTCTTCCTTTGGGAGCTAAATTCAAGGATAAGGCAATATGGAACCCAATTACGGAGAAGATAGAACGGAGATTAGCAAGATGAAAATGTTTCTACTTATCCAAGGGAGGTAGAGTCACTTTAATTAAAAGCACTCCATCTAATTTACCCACTTATTTTCTATCTCTATTTCCTATTCCTACAGTTGTGGCTAACCGAATTGAGAAACTTCAGAGAAATTTCTTGTGAGGTGGCATTGGAGATGAACCAAAATTCCATTTGGTTAAATGGGCTACTGTTTGCAGTCCCATTGCTTCAAGGGCTTGGGGATAAGGAAGGTAAGACTTTTTAATGAAGCTTTGCTTGGGAAGTGGTTATGGAGATTTGGGATGGAGAGGGTTGCCCTTTGGAGGCAAGTGATAGAGGTGAAATACGGCTGTGAATGGGGTGGCTGGTGTACTAGGCCTATTAATGGTCCATATGGTGTTGTCTTGTGGAAATATATTAGTCGGGGATAGCCTTCTTTTTCTCACCACATTCTATATGATATTGGGGATGGGTCTAGGGTGAAATTTTGGCAAGACCATTGGTGTGGTGAGACTTCTCTTATAGTTAGCTATCCTGAATTATTTAGAGTTTGCCGAGACAAGGAGGTTAGTGTGGCTGAGCTTATGAAGCTTGATAATGGAGTCCTTTTTTGGGATGTAAGTTTCTTTAGGGGTGTGCATGCTCGGGAATTAGAGGCACTAGCCAGTTTTCATGGATACCATTTATGGTGCTTCGGTGAAAGGGTTTGGTGAGGATAAGATGTGCTAGAAACTTGATAGAGAGAAGGGCTTTCTGGTTAAAGATTATTATAGTCTCTTAGTGGGCTAATGTTTTCCTTGGAAAAGTATTTGGAAACAGAAGATTCCTTCTCGAGTAGCTTTCTTCATTTGGACTGCTGCTTTGGGGAAGTGCTTAACGATTGACAATTTACGAAAAATGAAGGTTTGGATATTGGATTGGTGCTAAATGTGCAAGTGTAATGGTGAATCGGTTGATCATCTTTTTCTTCATTGTCCGGTTGCAATGGATATGTGGGCTATGATGTTCGGATTGTTTGGAGTGAGCTAGGTTATGCTGCAATCTGTAGTGGGGCTTTTAGCATGTTGGCAAGGCAGATTTGGTTGTCATCAAAATGGGTATATATGGTTGATTGTTCCCCATTGCTTATTGTGGTGTCTTTGGAGAGAGAAATAGTAGGTGCTTTGAAGATAAGGAGAGATCAATATCAGACTTGAAGCTATTTTTCTTTAGAACTTTAATGGATTGGTTGGCTGCATTGCGGAACCAATCATTTTTATCTTTTCTTGATTTCCTAGATTCTTGTAATCTTTGTTCTTGATTGTTTGACCCTTGTACACTCCCTGTGTACTAGGGTGCTCCCCCTTTTTGATATCAATAAATTTATTACTTATCAAAAAAAAAATGTCAGATAGACAACAAAAGCATTTACACTGAATCATAGCCCCACAAATATTGGTAGGATAAATATGTCAACAACAACTACTGGAGATTTAGGACTACACCTGCAAATATGCCTGAATCTTAGCGCTGTTATTCCCCAGTTGAATAAGTTTGTTAGATATACGTGTCAAGTGGCCAATATTCCCTATTCTGGGTGGCAATCTACCCTCAGAAGGGACAGTTGGCTGCAGAAAAGAATCAAACAAAGATAGTGTCAAATACTTTTTACACATCTGGAACAAGATCTCCAGAATATTTAGATTTAAAAGAAGTAAAAGAAAAAACAAAAATCCTAAGGCCTGTACTGCCATGAAGACATTAATCATTTATAGATGACTGCACCACTACCTTGTTCAAATCAGCTGCCAATTTGTAATTATTTTCAGCTTCAAGAATTCTCCCAACAAGATTACATTCATGAAGAAGATGTTCAATAAGAGGAACATTCTTACTCTCCAAACACGACACTAGAATGCTCTCTATATGATGATGCAGAAAGTTATTGTATGGGTACCTTCACAAGCAAGGAAATAAATAAGAGTTGAGTCCTGCCACCCTTCATAAATAAAAATTTAAAATTTTAAAAAGAAATTAACTTACTCAAAGAACAAGTCTAAAATTCTTTGTACAGCTCCAAGGCGAATTAATTCCTTCTCAGCAGCTTCACTACCAACTGTCACTAAGACTGAGATGAACTCTACAATCTGAAAAAAAAAAAAAAAAAAAAAAAAAAAAATTCTATGCTCAGTGATTACCAGCTAAAATGCAAAAATCCCAAATCAGAATCTGTTAATATAATCAATACCATATTTGTACAGGTAATCTGTTAATATAATCAATACCATATGTGTACAGGTAATCTGTTAATAACAAAATTCAAACAAATTAAGACAATCAAACATAAAAAACGGCCCATGATTATATAGGAAAGAAAACATACAAAATAGTCAGTACTCCTAACACACCAAAAAAGATGTTAAATACTCATATGAACAATACCTTTAAACGATGTTTTCCAAGAGGTGGCTGTAACTTTCCATAAGTAGTTAACAACTCATTCTCCGCAGATGAGACCTCCAAAAGCTTGAGTAAATCACCTGCAGGATAAATCTGATCAATACTTGATTTGCTGATGGGTATTTTAACAAAATAAAATGCTCATAAGATTTCAGGAGATTAATTCCCAAAGAGAAGGAATGAGGGAAGTAGGGGAAGTTAGTGTTAAATAATTAAAAAGAAAAAGAAAAAAGACACCAACATATAAGAGGTACCCTTACCTAAGCTTTCCAGCATGCCTTCAACTGTCTCAGGATTAGCAGTTTACAGGAGGTCCTTGAGTTATCTGGCGGTTGTATGTATGATGATATATTCCCAAGGTTAGCCTTTTAGGGTCTAACAAAGATATGCATACAGACAAAGAGTTAACCAGAACGGACTTTGGTCGTGCATCTT
Organism: Quercus dentata; assembly: GCA_028216015.1. Lineage (NCBI taxonomy): Eukaryota > Viridiplantae > Streptophyta > Magnoliopsida > Fagales > Fagaceae > Quercus > Quercus dentata. Next base: position 68,817,182 of record CP116448.1, read on the forward strand.
CTAAAGCATGACAAAATAATCTTCCTATAAAACTGCAACCAGAAAGACAAATTTAAATAAATAATGGAAAGCCAGAGTAGAATTATACATATTTCCATGCAACATGAGAACAAAAGCAAACCCTACCTTGGGCTGGAGATTTTAGCAGCCAGCCCAGGTGGAGCAAATCGTGTAATAGCACAAAGTGTTTCTGCTGCATTAGCATGAACTTCAGGAGAGTCCTGTAAAACCATGTCCCACAAACATTTCTTTAACATCAGTACAAAGTTCTTACAAAAATAAATCATACTCATCAAACAGATTATCCTATAAATGAGACAAGCAATACAGGAAAAAAGGCGCAGTATATGCTGGCATGATACCAAATAACTATCTGACAAGAAGATTATCCTGCCTCAGTTCTTCATATTTGTGGGCAAAGATTGCAGTAACAGACCTTAAGAAACCAGATTTTGGTTCCTAAAAGGAAGTTTCATCAGCACTTTAGTGCAATGAAGGATCAGCAGGTAGTAGCAAACAAAATTTACAAAAAGAGGCATACCAAATTCAAGTGTCCATACATGAGCACATGGGTTTATAAACGTGTAACATCAAATTTCCATCAATTCGTTCAAAACTCTTTTATCCTAGATAGACACACTCATGACATATTCATATCCTATATTGAATTTTCAGTACAGCATCTACATTCAATCAAAGAATATTTAAAATCCAAGTGATGTTGCAGTCACAGCATCACTGAATAGAAAATCTTGTCTTTGCAAATCAAACCTAAAAATAGTACATAAAAGTTATAGATATTTCAAGTACTCAGAAATATCTAAACAATATATCTAAATATCATGATATTTCAATTACATCATTTATTATTATTTATTTTATAACTCCTTTGCAATAGCATGATGCAGCAACAAATGATCTCAAGTCTCCCCAGCCCCTTTGCACATACAACACCAACTCACCAAAATTGTGCTTACGCACATGCGGCTAACCTTACTAATCTGTTGAGGACCCATAGCCAACCCCAAAATTTGGGCTTGGCTTCTCTCTCTCTCTCTCCCCCCCCTCCTCCTCTTCACATTCAAAGCACTAATTACAGTTTCCAAGACCATCTTTCTTGCAATCATGTTAGCTAAAGTCTAGAACTCTATTCCTTAATCATTTAAATCCCTTAATTCCCCAGACTGTAGCCGCCAAATGTTCTATTAAATCATACTCAAAAACCCTTCTAATGAGCTACATTTTTCAAATTTTCAGCATTTTGATTTCTTAAAGAAACAACCCCTCTTGCTTTGTTCCATATATTTTCTAACCTGTAATCAATCTACAAACCATGTGCACATTCTTCTAATTCCAAGCACTTAAACTAAAACATCTCAGATTGCTGAGCCTGATAATATAAACTTGTCAGCAAGTGGGGCATCAAAGTGGTTGGATCTATGTTAAATTTGCCAAGGTGATCACTGGGATGTGGCTGGCTTGTTGGTCCGTCTTCCTCGCCCATGGGCTAACAGGCGAACCCCATCCATCATGGGTAGGTAGCCATCACAAACCATAGCCCACCATATAAACACTCATAAGTTTATAGGCAGGTTATCTAACCCATCCAATTTCACTAAGTTTCCTACTTAAAAGACTATTAAATAATAAATAAACCTTGTTGCACCAAATCTCTTAAATAAGAAAAGAATGCTAAAGGGTATGGCATATGGGGATGATATGAAAGGAAAGGCTAAGACTGTGCTGGCAATGAGTGCTGGAAAATGGTTATAATCCTGAGGAACTTTGAGCTGTGATTGCAGATAGGTCTTTAAATTCAGGAAGGATAAAGGCTACTTTGTTTTTCAAAATGTCTAAGCTAGATATCAGAGTGCAAAGAAATAAAATGAGAACAAGAAATGGAACACAGTGTAACATGTATAAAGTAGTGCCAAGAGACTTGTAGCTCCACTGGTTGGCACCTCCTGATGTTTCCAATTGAGACATCTAGGGTTCAAATTTCCCCCTCCCCATTGTAACTATTGAATTACAAAAATAAAAAATAAAAAGAGATCAACCAAGCACTGAGACAGAACCATTCACATCTGTAGGTTCTTGGTATGCATATTACTTACTGAAGAACTAAACTTGTCCACAATCATCTCTAGCACATCTGTGTCTTCAATCCACTGCATTGCTTCCATATAGTTTGTATACATATGTTCATCAGCACCAATCAGACGTATTAAAACCTGTTGAGCAGGAAAATAGGTCTCAGAAACTACACTGCCAAATTGAGCAGAGTCAATCAAAAGTACACTAAAACTTTAACAGCTTCTTTTAATAGCTGATGGGGTCAAAAGTTCAAAATGCCAATCATTGTTTTAACTTTAAAAGATAAGAGGAGGTGAATTCAGTAATTCAGTTGCAAACTAAAAAAAATAAACTATGATAATGATGATGATGATGATGATGATTATGAAACATGTGCAAATATTAATTCTTATAATACAAACAATAAAAATCAAATATATAAACCACAAATAGTCAATAACGCCACAAGAATACACATGTACAGAGACTGCAGATAACATATATTTGCAACTGAAGATGAATAAACACTTATGCAAGGAGTTTAATATCAAAAGCAATAAATGGACGGTATCAACAACCAACCTCCATGATAGATGTAATTCCAATCAGCTCAACTAGCTTCTTGACAATATCCTGATTAGCCTGGATGAACGCACAAAAAGAACAATTCAACCCTTATCTTTTCTTTTCTTTTTTTGGATAAGTAAATAAAGGTGAATACCCAATACATAGGATGTGTACTTAAATGACACAAAAGAGTACAAAAGAAGAATATGAAAGAATAGAGAAAGAAAAGCTAGCTAATATACAAAAATCCATGAAATCTAAGGATAATTACATCAAAGAAGAAGAAACATTACACTTACTTGAATATAACGCATAAAAGGAACTGTCTTACGCAACAACAGGCATATGACAACCTAGCATTAGGAAATTAGGGCACAAATGACCCAGGTAATATGTTATTGATAATTCCTTTGAAACAAAAAAGAAACTAAAGATATAACAGGGCTAAAATAGAATGCATCGTAGTAAAAGTTATATCTACAAAAAGACCATCCTACTGAAGTAGAAGATAAACTAGATTCTAAAAGTTCAACAAATAACAACCTTGCTAAAATACCCAGCCAATAGTGTGCTATGGGGCTGTTCTGGCTCCAAAAAGGAAAACAACAAGTTCATCAACTGCCAACAACCAATGATCAAAAGAAATCAGTAACAGAAATAAGTTTTCAAAGAGTAATAGAAGTATAGTTTCAAAGAAAAAGGGGCTTATATGATTAATGTTTCTCACCTCCTCATCCTCCACCAGTGTTTTGAGTATAATATCAACTTCACAAGTAAAAATCTCACAGGCAATAAAAGGAAACCTGTGAAAACAATAATTTGACAAAATCAATCACAGGATTCATCAGGGTAAAGAAGAGCATCTGGGAAACAAAAGCACCCTACTTGAAAGTTCGCCTCTTTTCAGCATCCTCAAGAGCTTCTTCCACGATAAATCGTATGAGCTGTTCAACTTGAGCTCTTTCTCGCAAACTGTGGAGAACACAGTACAAGAATATCAAATAAAGCCAAAAAAGGATGAAAACAAAATTCAGTTGATAAAGTAATTTAACATCTGACCATCATTAACACTATTCTACTAAAAAATAGAGTAAAATTTTTCTTTATTTATTTTTTATTGGTAAGTTACAAATGTAATAGCTTGATCTTGAACCCACAACCTCACCATCCATCTTTCTCTTACACGGAAATATGTGCCACTAGAGCAAGTGCTCATTGAACTGTGAAAATTAACCGACAGTGTCATTACATAAGTTGTTGTTGGATGGCTGTGCCATTACATAAGCTTTGTTGTCATTAACATGCCATAATTGCCAGTTTAGAAGGCATTCGGAAAAAATAAGCTATTTGTTAAAAAAATCTAATCATGTAATGGCACAGCCATCCAACAACCTTAACTGACATTTTTTTTTTTTTGATAATTCAATAGTTACAATGAGGAGAGGAGATTTTAACCATAGACGGCTCTGCTGAAAACACTAGGAGATGTCGGTTGAGTTACAAGGCTCTTTGCCTTGATTGAAAATTTTGACCATGGCAACATTGTTACAAAAGGTATAATCATGTCCCTCACACAAAGGAAATTATTATCACAATTGATTTAACAAATAATTCGATCCTTAATTGGTTTAAAATCAGAATATTTTATTCAAACACATACTTAGAAAACCATAATCTTCATCCACTTGACAAGATATGAATTCAAACCATGAGAGTCTACAATTTCAACTACTTTTACCATATGAATTCAAACCATCTCCTTCTTCACTGTCATGTAACGCATTCTTTATGGGTTAGGCTTTTGGTATTCAGTGGATCCAGCCAGGCTCTATGGCGGAAGTATTATCTTGTTGGAGTCATTGGCTTGGGAAATATAATTCAGATATTTGGAATTTGATTCCAAGTTGTTTGATGTGGACTATTTGGACAGAACGGAATCATCGTTACTTTGAAGATTCTGAGAAGTCTTTGGTTGAGTTAAAAGGCTTGTGTCAACGTAGCCTTTTTAATTGGTCTCGATTCTGGGAATTTACAGATTGTTCTTCTCTTTTACAGTTTTTCTCTTCTCTTAGTTTATTTTCCTGATTGTTTTTCTTTTTGTTTTCTGTTTTGTGCTTTGCTGTTGTTCATCCTCATGAACACATTGTATGTTTCTTTTTTATGATTTCATCAATAATAGTACTCATATTACCTATCAAAAAAAAAAATTGATCACTTAAAAAAACAAACTGCTCCCAAAATGCATAAATAAATGGCAATACTTGTATGAATGTATTTTATAGTCACTTATCAAAAAGAAAAATTGTTTTGAATATTGTCACTTTTTTTATAATCTTTTTATTAAAACAGGTGGCAAAAGGGCAATTTATTACACTATAAAATTTTAACCCTTCATTATTTATAGTCAAATTATCAAAGCATAATGTCACATCATACAAAATCCTGTTAAAAGCCTTTCACCAGAAAACATAGTACGGACATCAATCACTCATTGACAGACAGTACATCTTGACACTAAAAGATATGGGAAAAATGTGAAAATGAAGAGAGCATTACAAATTGATAAGGCGGCCATTAAGAGCTTTGCATTCTTGAATAATTTCATCCTCATCAAGAAGTTCCTCCAATGTAAAATTTTCCTTATCCAATATAGTCTCCACCTGCAATGAGCATATATTGAAAACAAAGACAATGGAAGAATAAGAATCACATTTGGAAAACATTCACAAAGAATATATGTTACCATCCAAATTACCAACAACCAAGTAAGGTAAGAAAGGACGGGTGAAATTCCTCAACAGAAAACTAGCAACAAGCAAAGGTTATTTCAGCAAATCAATCCAGCCCTCTTACAAGAGGCATGGCAAATGATAACCCTACTAGTCCACTCCTAGGTTCGGACAAAAGTTGAGATCACAAAATTGCCAACCCTACTAGTGTGCTCTCAGGTTTACTCATAAAATGAAACTCCGTTCTCCTAAGCTTTATTATAAGCAGTTAATTTCTGCTTATAATGCATTAAATAAGCACAAAAAAGGTGCAACCCTAGTACACAGGAAGTATACAATAGAAACACCAAAAAAAACTATCCTCTAAAATTTGATGAGTCTATGACTTCCAATATATATTATATAAAAAATAAATAAAATAAATAAAATAAAAACACAAACAAACTAGTCTTTATCCATACATATGGTGACTGTAGGAAATGAAGCCTCAACTCCATAAATTTAGGTTAATAAAGACCAATATTGCACAGCCAAGTACCAATAACTCAATTACATAGCTTTCAAATTAAAGAGGCTATTCCAACATATGCTCTTCAGATTCTCATCGTTTAAAAAATACAATGTTACATCAGTATGAAGGAGAATGCTTATATAAAATCAGCACGATGGGTCAATTGGAATCCAGATTCCAGCATGTGAAAGGATTATATCCACTGTAGCTATATGACACCACTCTAGACACATCATCCACCCTGCTTCAAGGTAAAATCCTACTCAGTTTCCCCTTCAATTAGAATGATTATTCTAACACATTGAAAATAATCACTATTAGGTCTCTTCCTCTCTAATAAAGTTTTAACACCTCCACTCGTGTTAGAGCATAGGGCTAAAAAAAATTGCAATCCAAACATTCCCATCCTACTTAACCAAAGGTCCCTACATTCCAATGTTTTGATATCATCAACTAAGACTATATTGGTGTAAATGTTTTGATAAGTAAGACTATATCAGTGTAAAATACGTGCGTCAAAAAGCATCATCCTAAACATCCTGTGTAGTGGGATTGCACTTTTATTTTAATGAATTTATTTACCTATCAATATATACATTGATAGATAAGAATAATTCAATTAAAAAGAGACTACTTCATGAGCAACATGAATAAACCTAAAGAATTACAAAGAAAATTATGTACAAAAGGGCAGTGATTGCAAAAATGTCGCAATAGAGTCGAACTGCAAAATCAAATACAGGGAACTTTTAAATAAATAAATAAATAAGTAACAAATACAAGAAACATTTTGATAAGTAACATTTTGGTTGGATACTTGTGTGATGATGGACTTTTAAAAAATCTATGTTTTTTTTTTTTTTTTTGAATTTTTATTGGTTATATTCATTATTATGATTATAAGCACAATCCATAATTCTCATTATTTGTTTAAGTGTTCCACACTAAGAGGCGTACTTACTTCAGAGTACCAATCATTACCAAATCTAATAAGTAACCAGCACACATGTGCAGGTAACAATAAAAATATATATTTAAATATGTATCTGTAAATAACAAAGCGTAATTTTATCAAAATAAGGATACTGCTCATATTACAGATGAAATTATGCATGGATATGTTTAGTGGTCAATTTTTAAGTCTTTAAAGGGGGAAAAAAAAAGTCTAAGTATCAAATACAGAAATGCATATACAGTGAAAATACACATTTCAAAACCTACCAGTAAGTAGAAATGATAACTTTATCAGGATATGGTAGGATATAACTTGACTATGACTGGGATACTGTGCGGATATGTCAGCAATAAGTTTTGAATCTTCTAGAGAGAGAGAGAGAGAGGTCTGTAAGTATCCTGTACATATATGCAGGGAACGATGGAAATACATATTTGGATCCATAGCTGTAAATAATTTAAAATATATATATATTCATAGGATATGTTAGGTAGGATACAGATTGAATATGATTGGGAAATGGCATTTTTTTTTTTTTTTTGATAACTAGTGTCTGCCCTAAGGGATGGGGAAATGGGGAAACCAAATTGGGGGATACAGCATGGATATGTTTGGGAGTAATTTTTGGATTCTCATTAACCAAAAAACAAAAGAGGGCTTAAATGTAAGCTATGGGATCGAATGCTTAAGTGAGAAACATTCATATTTTCAATATCTACGTATGTCAAGTACGGGTCATGTGGACTTTGTTATTTATAGCTCCAAAATAAATTTTACTATTTTCATATTTTACACATATTGCGCACTAAAATTTCAATATATATATATATATATATATATATATAAATTTATCTGTACCATATTGTGTGCTAAAATTTCAAGAACTGACATACTGTGCCTAGTCCATTTCCTCAGCTTCATATAATTTCCCATTATAAAGCCCATCTCTCTCTCTCTCTCTCTCTCTCTCTCTCTCTCTCTCTCTCTCTCTCTACATATATATATACACACACACACACACTAAAAATGTATCTGTTCCCTATTGTGTGCTAAAATTTCAAAAACTGACATACTGCCTTGACCATTTCCTCAGCTTCATACAATTCCCCATTATCAAAGCCCATCTATACTTTTTGTACCAACCAAGTTTCACCAACACTATCCTCAAATTTGAATGGGCAACAATTGCAGTGACACCCATCAAAGCAAGAACATGAACAAAACACCTAAATTTAGTCTTCCCTCACAGTACCACATTGTAATGTCACTCTCACAAAGAATTCCGAAAGCATAAAAGTTCTTTCCAACTGCCAATTTACCTTAGTTCTGATAAAATCCAACCTTTAATGAAAGAACCATTCAATCTAAACCTCAACCCCCAAAAAAGAAAACCAAAGATATTCATTGAGTTATATTCCCTAAGAAGATAAATAACGCGTTTAACAAATAAAGACTCAAAATCTACAATGACTCCTAAATAGCTGTAAAGTGCGCATTGTTAAACAAGATTCACAAATTCAATTCCCTACATTTTCTCAGCAACCAAACATAAAAATCAGGGAACAATCCACACAAATCACAATTATCTCATTGCGCACAAAAATGCAAAACGAAACCGAAACTGAAACGAAACCGAGGACTCACGGGAGAGGCCGTGGACAAGCCCGCCATACGCCAAAACATCTTGGAATTGTAGAGCGAAATCTCCCCCAAGGGAACGAACCAGTCTCAGATCTACGTAGCCTCGAAACCCTAGGGCGAAGCCCAATGAATCGCCACGCGCGAATGATCGAAACACGAAAACCCTAGAATCCGATTCGAATGGAATTGGATCGAATCCACAAAGCGAATACGAGAGAGAAAGAAAGCGAGCGAGAGAGAGAAAGAGAGAGAGAGAGAGAGAGAACCTAACACCTGCAATCGCGGGAGTGAGTGTTTGGAAATGGAAATGGAAATGGAAATGGAAATGAATAGAGATGCTGTGAATACGGCTGAATAATAATTTCCCCTAATATATAATACAGGGGTCTTCTTGGTTAATTTTAGTGTTTTTCTTTTTCTTTTTCTTTTTTTTACATAGGAAATGATTTTTTTTTTTTTGGTAAGAAATGGTAATTTTTTCTTCTTTTTCTTTTTTATTTTTTATTTTAGTTATGAAATGACGTTGGGGTATTAGCAATTCGGGTATGGAAAAGAGGTTATAATCCGCCAAGTAGGTTATAGTTGCTTCAACTCTTCCTTTAATGTTGGAGGTTTGTTGTCCACTAGCTTCAGGGCATTAATGTGTCTCACTGTCTCCACGACTTTTGTTTTTACTTTTCTTTAAAAAAATATATATAATATATATATATATATATAGAAAGCAGTATATTGTAAACCTTTTCTTTTCTTTTGAATTATATGGAAAACTTTTTCTTTTTTTTTTGAACTTATATGGTAAACCCGTAAAGTATAAACCATATGATTTGATTTAATTTCTCTCATGTACATATGCTTTGTAATATAGTTGCACACTTACTAGCATGAAGAACTATTTTTTCTTCTTATTTAATAGTCTAAATGGAAGATGTTCTACTAGACATTTCATATATACTTCAGACTCATTTGAACAGTCTTCTTTAATAATATGACGTAATGTCTTTCTTCTCCAAAAAAAATATATGATTTCAAAATTAACAAAATTTAAATTCTAAGATTTCTTTAAACTATGTAATTTTAAAAGTAATAAATTATTCTATCTTTTATCTTAAAAAAAAAGGCAACAAATTAGACCATATAATTTCAAAATTAGCAAATTTTAAATTCTAAGATTTCATAAAATAATAAAATAAATCTAAAACACAATATTATTCCACTTAAATGGGTTGGTATTTAATTTGTTAGTTTTTGAAACATTAGGATTTAATTTGTTACTTTTGAAAATACAAGTTTAAATGCTTGTGGGGTGTGAGAGATAAGAGTCGAGATTCAAGTCTTCAAGAATGAGCTTCACACACATATATACTTAGATTAGACTAAAGTAGAATTTCTATTTTGTATAAAAAAATATATATATAAGATTTAATTATGCATTAAACTATACGTATATGGTTTAAAATGTTACTTTCGTATATTTTATGGGGAAAATGTGAAATTTGTATATATATAAGAAAGAACCCCAAGGGGTTGGTCTAGATTCAATGGTTCTTATGGTCTCATGAGATCCATGAGGTCCTTAACCCACAAGTCCTAAGATCGAAACTTAGCTCTGATACTAATGTTGAAAATCAATGTCTTTCTCAAATTGAGATTTTAATGGTGGTGTTTGTTACAAGATTGAAACACACAGTATCCACAATCCCATATGCTTTTATGAAGTTGATAAGAAAGATTGAGATATGTTTCTCTTGGTGTTGTTCCATGCAATACTATGTGTTAATTTTCTTTCAATCATTTGCACCAATGATCCCTAACCCCTCCTTTTATATAGAAATGGTACAAAGATATATAAGAGATGCAAATCTTTTGTCAATAAACACAACATTTTGCAATAGGTTGGACTGTGCCCACTATTAGGCACACTTTATTTGGGTTTGGAATAACCCAATATTTTGAACTGTTTCAAAACCTCTAACCAACATTTTGGAACCACCTCCAAGGATTTTTCTCTATAATTATCTAGTGTAAGTGAGACGAAAGTACTACACACACCTCTAGAAATAGTAAGGTTTCCAAAGATAATGATTCTAATAACTCTTTGATGGATGAGATTAAAAAAAAAAAAAAAAAAAAAAAACACTCATAGTGTGTGTATATATATATTTTGTGAATGAAGGTTTTGAAAAAATAGAAAACAAAATTTTTTATCAATATTGTATTAGCCATTTGGGTAAGGAAAGAGGGCTATGATCTACCTAAATACTCCTAGATTAAGTTGTCTTGTTGAAGGTCTATTCTCCATTGAAAGATACTACCTAAATACTCCTAGATTAAGTTTTCTCTATTGAAAAATCACTTTTAACCTAAACTAACATTAAGTCCCAATATAAGTGAATAATCAATTTCATATTGCATGCATATTAATATATCAACTAAAGAAAATAAAGCAATATGAAAAGCAGACCAAAAATATGCAAACCACACAAAAACACCAAAGTTGTTTTCAAAGAGAAAAGTTGGAGTTCTTCTCTCTCTCTCTCTCTCTCTCTCTCTCTCTCTCTCTCTCTCTCTCTCTCTCTCTCTCTCTCTCTCTCTCTCTCTCTCTCTCTCTCTCTCTCTCTCTCTCTCTCTCTCTCAAAAAAATCTCTCTGGGGCATCACCATCAAATATCCACTAGTGAATAGTTGCAGTATAAGTCTACAATAGACTTTCTAAGCCTAAAGCAATCCTAATACTTGAGCCCTTTAAGCTCTACCTAACAACCAATTATTTTGAGTTCTTTTTTCGTTTAGTCTGTAAAGTCCACACATTGAGTGATCAACAATAAGCACCAAGTCCTCTTGGATTTGTGGTATTACTTCTCTAATGATTTCCAACATCAATCAATCACCAAAAATCACTCAAAGGTCATATGGAGTGTTTGGATAATCCCCTCTCAAGCTATGGAAGTTTTGAAAGGAAAAGAGAAAAGAGAATGGTAGAGATTCACTCAAGGAACATAGGCTCTCTCTCTCTCTCAAAGGGATGAGTACATTGTTGCTCTCACAATCTGCTCTCTAGGGTTTCTCACATAGTACGTGCAGATTGGAATGGGTTGAGATTGATTGGAATGAACTGGCCAAGGTGATAAGAATGACTTGCTAGATTCTATCCCCGAGCAAATAGTGAGCGCTACTTGGTCATGACTTGCACAGAAAAAGGTCTCTCCTTTGTCCGCCATATGCCCATCTTGCATGCAAGGCTTGAATCTTGCGAGCACGACTTGGTCACGACTTCTTGTTCACAACAAATTTGACCAAGACTCAAGTACATATATCCAATTACATTGTAATCCCAAAATACATGAAAATTAAGTAGAATTATAAGTAAATTTGACACATAATTAAGCCAACAGAAAACATAGACTTAACATTTGTTATCCACGTGCTTGGGAGGCAAGAGAGGAAGAGCTCCACAGAGAATATGAGTATATATGTTCTTCTATAATAAAAAAAAGTATACATGTTAAAACAACTTAACCACTCCTTCATAACTTTAATTCCAAAAGTTGAGGGAATTGCCAAAGTGGAAGGTTATAAACTTATCACCCTATGCAAATAGGCTAAAAAAATCTCCCTAAAATGATATCCCCTTAAAGGAGTTATGGGGAAGAGTTAGACAAGACAACAATATAAATAATAGTGTATGAGATAACTTGGGCAATGAGAAAAATGAAACGAAAGCAAGGATTATGACTCTAAAAATTTGACATGGAAAATGCCTATGATAAAATGCAATGAGGTTTCATTTTGGAGACAATCAGGGTTTTTGATGAATGGATTAATATGGTAAAGGAATGGATCTTATGTCTCAACCACATTCTAATTGATAAATGGTTCACCCTTGGGTATGATTATTCCTAAAGAGGTTTGAGGTAAGGAGACCTTGTTTCTCCATTCCTCTTTATCCTTGGGGTTGAGGTCCTTTTGAGACTTCTCCAAAATAGGAAGGTATTGTTAAGGGGTTTTGTTGGAGTGTTTTAATAATAAAAAAAATTATAATTTATTTCCCCACTAATATTTAAGTGAAAATTTGACCATGAGGTTTTACACATAGATTGAGGTTTAAGATTTATAACCATATTAAATCCATAGTTTTATGCCCATTGTTTTAAATTTATTTGGTCTATTTAATCTCTTTGTAACTAACAAATCCATTAAACCTATAAATAGGTTCTTCTCCTATTTTTCTCCGAGGGGAGAATAAGGTTCTTCTCCTCCACCTATTGAGATAGATACACCATTAGTCTAATATATATTCTTGTCTCTTGTGTTATTCACTCCAATTCCTTACGTAAAACCTAGTTTTTTTTTTTAATTTTTTTTTTAATTTAAACTTCTGAGTATGAAGGAGAGTACTATTTTACTAAGTAGTCCAGACAAGTAAAATAACGTCAAGGGTGGCCGAGTTATTGTATCTTGGAGATGGTGTCTCTAAAAAGTTTGTTGCATCGATTGATAAAATATTATGCAAACAATGCATATCATCTCAAGAAAGCAACATTGTCTATGCATCAACTTGGTCACCCACAAACTCATGGAATTAACAGTAACATTTCTATTTTTCATGTTAAAAGATATGTTGAAGCATCAATGAGGTAACATCTTTTTTTTTTTTTTCTTCTCCATCTTGTGGTGAAATTGATCTCTTGTGGGATATTATAATTTATAGTATAAGTTTGTAAATTATGAAATTCATTTTATCTATTAATTTATGTTCATAGGAACAAGTTTAACCTAGCCCTAGGGTTCCCTATAGTGTTTTTTTTTTTTTTAATTTTTAAAATTTTATTTATAATTTGATAATTACAAAAGGCAATGGGAAATTTGAATCTTAGATGTTGGTCACTTACGTTTTGCGGATAATCTAATCATTTTTGTCAAGGCCACGCATGAAAATGTAGTTAAAGATTGGGAATGCTTATCAAAGAAAAAGGAATGGCCTGGCCAAATGGTAAATTTCAAGAAATCTACAATAATGTTCAGCAAAAATAATGTTCAACGGATTTGCACTCTAGATATCTATCTCCCTCTGAATCACATGTCTCAAATAGTAACACCCTAGAGCAAGTTATTGCAAAAGTACAACACAAAGTACAAGGGTGGAAACAAAAAATACTTTCCCAAGCCTCTAGTTCTTGCCTAATTAAGACGGGAAAACTAATGGATTTACTAAGGGTGTTAATTTAGGAAATTTTTTTAGAAATTTTTTTATAAGAAAAGAAAAAAGTAACTAATTTTTTTAACAATTTTTTTATATTTTCTATAAAAGTAGTATTAAAATTTTTCTAAAATAATCCTTTTAACAAATATCCTGAAGCACCCATTGACCGGACCTCAAAACAGTAGTTGCAGCTTGCAGGCACCTAATTATGCTGTCATCTAGATTCCCAAAAAAAAGCATGCGAGAAAATTGACTCAAAACTTAAGAGACTTATGGTTGGGAAATAATGAAGAAAAAAAACCACATGGGAATCGAGAGAAGCGCTGGAAAAAGGGCATGTTGGAAGATTGGAAACAGTATGGTATTAGACACTTGGAATGCTCCATGGGTCCCTGAGCCAAACTTTTTAAAACCAAAATCTAGAATAAATATCCAATATAACCCAACTTGTGTTATAAGGGATGAAAGGAAGATTAGAGACACATTTGATAGTGAATCTGCAAGAAAAATACTCCAGATCCATTTGCGTCAATCCCAACAAGAAAACTCCATTCGAAGCCAAATATTGGAAAAAGTTGTGGAAATTGAGAATACAAGACAGATTAAAACTTTTTTTTGGGAAAATGGCCTGGCAAATTATCCATACAAGAGACGTGACCAAGAAGAATGAACATTAATGAAAAGGGATGTATCTTGAGTGAGGCCGAGGAAGAGAACATGAAGCACCTCTTTATAGGCTGTCCAATTGCTAAAATAGTATGGTATATATAATCACCTTTGTCATCCAGATTCTTTTGAGTTGTATTTTAAATTCCATTATTGAATGGGTTAGAGGTGTGCTACATTTAGATGCAACTTTGAAGGTGCCAAAAGAGGAATAGAGAGACTTTATATTATTCACAACAATTTGGTGCGATATAATTTGGATGAAAAGAAGTCACGTCTTGAGGAAATATGACAGGGAAGTTCATGATCCTATGCTCTTAAGTAGTGAAATTAGCAAAACATACAGTGTCAAACTATTGTCATAGGAGTTTGCAGGTGAGGAGTCAGAGGAGATATCTAGAAGTATTCATCGGAATCCAGAAAGTAAACTTTGATGCAACCATCAATAAGGAGAAAGCTTGCTTAGTAGTGATCGGTAGAACACAAGAAATGAAGAAATAATTACTTTTGTAAGGACATAGTTGACATAAGACCAAGACCAGCAAAAAGCATAAGCTAAAGCAACTAGGCTAACAACAAAGGCAGCGGAGTTCAGGTGCAAACGCATAATTTGTGAAGGAGACACTTTGAATGTAGTTCTTCCCCCATGGAACGTTAGGCCATCATCTCATTGGGCGATTAAACATATTATTGATGAGACAAAATTGGTTCTAAAAAGTGGTGTATTCACTTTTCATTTTCTCTTTTGTGTTTTCAAATTTTAAAATTGAATATAGAAAATATGACTATTTTTACATTTGAGAGTGTTTGGTAAGTTATTTTGAATACGTAATTTGGATATAAAATACATCATACCGGGTTTAGCATTTTTTTTTTTTAAGTTACTTTTGCCACTTACACATACTCACATTAGTTAGGTAAGACTCTTTGCGTTTTTACAATATTTACAGAATTTCCACTGTATTCATTTTCTATGAAAATGAAAATGTTGAAAATGTGTTTTCATTTTTTTGTATTCAAATCTAAATTTTAAGATACTGAAAATGAAAACTGAGTACAAATTCTTAAGCCAAACATGTTTTTTTGCAATGGACCCCACTGAAAATTGAAAATAAAAACAAAAAAAAAAACACTAATTTTTTTAGCTAACCAAACAGCCTCTAGCTTTGTTGCCCATATTTTAGTCAAATGGGCCCTTTTAAATTTTTTTTTTTTTTGGTAAAAAGGAGACTTCATTCAAAACTAAAAAGAAAGCCCAGGAACAAAACAGCCTGTCTTGTACACGCCTTGGCTATCGCCTTCCAGGCAAGAAGATAAGTCCACGGGAGGACTAGAATACAAGGTGAAATCAACATCTAAAGTAATGCCTAATTTTGCTAATCTATCGGCACTCCGATTGGCTTCCCTGAAAACATGTCTTCTTGTTGTTTGGGGAATCATAGCAATCAAGTGTCTACAATCCTCTAAAATAGATGACAAAGCAGAGTTCGACTTTCCTTGGAGGTTAATGGCATCAACTACAGCTTTTGCATCCAGCTCTATGTTAACCGCCCGCACCTTGGTGATTACACAATATAAGGCCATCACGGAGAGCCCATAATTCAGCGGTAAAACTATTAGTATTGCCTATTCTTCTAGCAAAACCCCTAAGCCAATTACCTTCCTCATCTCTTAACAAACCACCACCTCCAGCCTTGCCTGTGTTCACCAAAGAAGCTCCATCTACATTAAGTTTCCTCCAACCATTAACGGGTTTTTCCCACTTTATCTGCTTCATGATCTTGTGCTTAGACATCAATGGCTTACCAAAGACAAAGGGATGTACTCTACTACCCTATAGACAATATCACCATCAATTTTCGGATTCAACCTTTTGTTTTCAAAAACTAGTTTATTTCTACCTTGCCGGATCAAACAAAACAAAGAAACATGAAGACCTGATTCCATGGCGCTTGACCTGCCACACGGATACTCTTTGAGGAGCAATTACTCACTAACCACTCCTGAAGGTTGGAAGAGAAAAAGATGTTGTCCAAAAGATGCACGCCCAATTGATGCCATATTTTTTTAACCACATGGCAGTCCCGCAAGGCATGCAAAATGGATTCAGAATTGCTGAGGCAGTGAGGACAAGCCGTGTCTATTAACATCCCCCTAGCTTGCAAACACTCCTTTACACCTATGCTCTGATGCATACACTTCCATAAAAACATTTGAATCCTAGGTAAGGTGTCTAGCTTCCATATCCACTTACCTTGGAATCCTGGGTCGAGCAAAGGATCAATGGCAAGTAAGTAAGCACTATTTAGCTCGAAGGATCCTCTCGGAGAAAGCTTCCATGCCAATCTATCTTCATTCCTCCTCACAAACGGAATAGGGGTAGCTTGAATATCTCTTTTAACTTCCTTAGGAAGAACTATATGGAGCCGGTCCCATTTCCATCCTCCCATATCAAAAACATCCTTAACTCTAAGCTTAGAGGATTCAATAGTGAGAGGGCCTTGGATGATGTTTCTAAGAATGCCCATGTTAAACCAACTATCATTCCAAAAACTAAGGTTACTTTCATACCCAGGAGTCCATTTGATGCCTTTTCTGAAAATTTCTTCTCCTTTCTTCATGCTCTTCCAAGTACGAGAACCAGGAAGTTTGGCTTCATTTCTGGAATTTAACCTCTAGTGTGTGCAGTATTTAAACCGAAGAACCTTAGCCCATTGAGACTCACCCTCCGTATGGAACCTCCAATTGAGCTTAGCAAGGAGCGCCGTGTTTCTTCCCTTTGCGGTTTGCAAGCCCAAGCCTCCTACCTCCTTAGGGGTAGTGACCTTTCTCCATCCTACCCAATGCATACTCTGCTTGGTACTAGAGGAATTCCAAAGGAAGTTTCTATTCACCCGATCAATGCCATCCAAAATCTTCCCGTGCAAGAGGTTATTTTGCATCACATACTGGAATAGCCGAAGTAGAGGCTTGAATTAATACACTCGGCCAGCCATAGAAAGAAGGTTAGCTTTCCATCCAAATGACTTCTTCTTTACCTTATCAAGCACAAAATTAAAATCTTGGCTGGAAGCCCCACGATGCTTCAAAGGAAACCCAAGATATCTGCCCAAATTGGGGGTAGACTGAAACCCGAGAATGTCACCTAAGGCATCCCTTTGATTTTTATCCAAATTGGGAGAGAAAAAGACCCTAGATTTGGCCTCACCGATGGTTTGCCCTGATTGGCTGCAAAAATCATCTAGAACTCCTCTAATCGAAGCACAATTTTCAGGGATTAGCTCTTGCAAACAGAAACCAGGTCGTCTCAAAAAGAACAGGTGCGAAAAAACCGGCCCACTTCTAGAGGCCTTAACAGGATCCCAAGAGTTTGCAGCACACTTTTCTTGAATTAATTGCCCCAAATAATCCATGCACATAATGAAAATATAAGGGAACACACCCATCTCTTTTGTTCCCGATTTAAGAACATGTTAGAGATGGGGTTCGATCTTCTTTGTATTTTGTTTCTTATTTTGTGTTTTTATGCAAATTTCTTACTCGGGAAAAAAGAAAGAAAGAAAGAAAGATGCATTTAGGGTCTGTTTGGTTTGTATTGAGGTTGTATTTATTTTCCATTTCCATTTTCATTTTCAATACTCATTTTCTATACTCAAATCTTGTACTTATTTTTTGTTCCCATCTATTTTTTATTTGGCATCATTTTCTACTTTGTCTTCCCTTCACTTTTTTTCTTGACAACCGCCAACAGAGAGAGAGAGAGAGAGAGAGAGAGAGAGAGAGAGAGAGAGAGAGAGAGAGAGAGAGAGAGAGAGAGAGAGAGAGAGAGTGTGTGTTTTTTTTTATGTGACAAAGTCAATAATAATGGGACTCACAGATTTGATTTTTTTTTTTTAATGAAAATGTCATTTTATTCATTTTCAAGAAAATGAAAACATCAAAAAGTTGTATTCAATATTTGAATCCTCTTTTTTTGGATACTAAAAGTGAAAATTGAATACAAATACAAAGCCAAATAAGTTTTTTAGTAGTTGGTTCCACAAAAAATTGAAAATGAATACAACATACACCCCTTTTTTGCTCAAACAAAACAAGCCCTTAATGTGCCTCCACGAGTTTGTTTTTCTCCCCTTTTTTTTTTCTCGACTATAATAAATTTGACAATTATATGAGTGTACGCTATTTATGGCAGGACAAAAATTGTTTAAGCTATAATCTGCAAACGATGACAAGAAGTCTTCTAAAACACAAGTAATTAATGTATTCCAAGACTTTACTATACCCCCCCCCCCTTTTTTTTTTTTTTTTTTTTTTTTTTTTTTGAGTAAAGAGAATAAGAGAGGTAGATGAAATTTTTATAGCGTAACTCATAACCTACCTTTGCTCTGTTTGATTGGGAGTATGGAAAATGTTGTGAGGATTAAAAAAAGTATTTTATATCATGTGTGCTTAGTAGAGAGGATTGAAAATTGGAATGATATAGAATAAATTATTACTGTGCCCTTCTTAATAAAAGTACATGATTGAAATTGAAATGATATAAAGTGTATTACTCTCATGCCATTCTTAGTTGGATTATTATTAATAAACTCAAATATTACAATAATGATGTTCAACTTATATACCAAAGACTTTAAACCAAGGATGGACCTAGGGTTTCAAGCTAGGGGGGGCGTAGTATATGCAAAAAAAATTCCAAATAAGCATCCATATCAAGGTTTTGAATTCTATTTTGGATACTTTTTTAGATTGGCTACTGAAACAAAATATTACGGTACTCACGTGTGCTTTGCATTGTTTCAAAATTATGAATAGAATATATTATTATTATTATTATTATTATATAAGAGGATTCTCCTCTTTCAACTAGACTTTTTTGTGATTCAAAAATACCCTCATTAATGAAGGGTAATTTCATTTAGAAATAGAGTCATAAATGTCAAATAACAAATTTCATTTTGAATTCAAAAAGAGAAATCCTAAAATTTAGGATTTTTTTTCCTTCACGTTCAAAAAAAAAGAAATTATAGTTATTACTTATTTCAAAAGTTTAACATTTTTATTTGTTTGAAAAATTTTTAAAAAAAAAATCTAAATTTTAATAGATATAAATTATATTTTGAATTCAAAAAGAGAACTTCTAAAATTTAGGATTTTTTTTCCTTCACGTTCAAAAAAGAAATTATAGTTACTGTTTATCTCAAAAGTTTATCATTTTTATTTGTTTGAAAAATTTTAAAAAAAATATTTCTATATTATAATAGATGCAAATTATTAACCTTTACCCAAAAAAATAGAAGTGCTTCTGAGCACACGCATAAGCACGTGCTCAAAGGCTAGTTGTTGTTATTATTATTATTATAAGGTTATTCCCTATTATTATTGTTTTTTATGGGACTTATTTTATTGCTAAACTAAAATTTAAAATTGATTATCAAATGAAATATTGAAAAGAATTAATAAATTGAAGTAATGGTATCTTTTTAAAATAAAAGAATTAATGGTAAATGTAAAGGAAGCACCTTCTTAGAAGCTTCCAATCTACCCTTCCACGTTTTATGTTCACCACATCCACCTAGTTAATCTTTTTTACTTTTGGATACCCTTTATTTTCACTTTTTTTTACTTTTAATATTTTGTTTTTGATAAATGGCTACCGACCCCAACCTCATACAAGGTTATCTCCCTATAAAAAAGACTTTGGTGATTTGGTTTCAGCATTGATTGACCATGATACAAAGAGATGGAGAAGAGACAAGTTAGAAATAATTTTCCTGCCTTTTGAAGTTGAGACAATCTTAAACATACCAATCGGCTATCATGCACAGGAGGATCAATTAATTTGGGTGGGTAATAAAAATGGAACTTTTACGGTGAAAAGTGCATACTATGTTGCTAGAAAAATCCTTGAAGGAAATAGCAAGGAGAATCATCTGTTGGAGAAATAAGTGCATAGGAGGATCAATTAATTTGGGTGGGTAATAAAAATGGAACTTTTACAAGAAAAAGTGCATACTATGTTGCTAGAAAAATCCTTGAAGGAAATGGCAGGGAGAATCATCTGTTGGAGACATAAGAGCTTCGTCATGGAAAAAGATGTGGCACTTAAATATCCTAGCAAAGGTAAGAATTTTTGTTTGGAGGCTATGTTTGGATGCAATCCCCACAATGCTAAATTTAAGTAAAAGTGGAGTCCAAGTAGAACCTATCTACCCATTTTGTAAAGATGATGTAGAATCTGTTGAGCATGCCATTTTTAAATGTGATATAGCTAGTGGTGTGTGGAAGATGTGGGAGGACTGCCCCGTTAGCTTGATGGATATCAATAGGGATGTTTCAGATCTGGCCATTGAAATATTCCACCAAGGAACCCAAAGGGATCTAGAGAATTTTTTTGGAGTGGCTTGGAGGATTTGGTTGAATAGGAACCAAGTAATTTATGAGGAACATGGAGTACCGGAAGCTCATATTTGGGGGTTTGCAGTTCGTATGATTGATGACTACAAAGATGTAAATGGCTTGGAGGCAAAGCACAAAGTGAACAAGAAGCAACAATGGGAACCTCCTCTAGAGGGCTTTTATTATATTAATACGGATGGAGCCATCCCTTTGACCAATGGACAATCTGGGGTGGGAATGATAATTTGAGATTGGAATAGTAGAGTGATAGCTACTGTGTCTATGCCCCTTCTAAGAAGATACTCTATTGAGGAAATTGAGGCAATCACAGTTGAACAAGGCTTAGTTTTGGCTAAAGAACTTGGCTCGGTGAAAATTATTATAGAGGGTGACTCCCTCCTAACTATCCAAGCTATTGAAGCCATGGATGTTAGGGGGGTTGTTGGCCACATTATAAAGGGTATTGGGCAGGGATTTAGCAACTTTCAAGAGGTTAACGTCGGACGCATTGACAGAAACAACAACAAAATAACCCACAAACTCGCCCAACAAGCCAAAAAAACTAGAAAAAAAAAAATCTATTTGGAGGAGTGAGATCCCAGATTTTTGTTTGACCTTCTTAGATTAGAGGGATCGGTCTAGGTAGGGTTTCTTTGTTTTTGGTCTATGTTGTTCTTGTTATGCTTACTGCTAGTGTGTTTGTTGCTCATTGTATTTGGTTTTTCTCCTTTGAATGAGAATTCAGTCTCTTTTTTTTTTATAAAAAAAAAAAAAAAAAAAAAAAAAAGTCCTCACATCCCTCATCTTCTTCTCCAACTCTAGGTTTGTAACTCCCTCATCTAATGTTAATAATATAAAATAATATAATTAATATTAAAAAAGTCAGTTTCTCCAAATATAAAAAAGCCACATAAGAATATTAATGAAAAAGAAAAGGCCATGTCAAATTAAAACAAAAAACAAATTCTGAAAAAATTAATTGAATTTTTTTTTTTTTTAAATTCTAAATCTCTTTTGTATTCTCGCACTTTCTTGGTTGTCAAACACATTACCCAGAAAGCAACACAATAATCTGAAACTAGACACTAATCAAACATTCACACTGTTATCAAAATCATACACAGATCCAAACAAGAAGCATCTTTTTTTTTTTTTTTTTTTTTCTGTCATATATATAGAAGAAGGCCAAAATGGCACAATAGTATTGTTTACTGAATCTACCAATGTTTCGAAAATATGTAGGGATCTACCACTTTTTGGGTACTTGAGTTTGGAGAACTCGAGTTTTCCATGGTACTTGAGTTCCATAGAAAAATTTTGAAAATTTTTTATGGTACTCAAGTTCCATGAACTCGAGTTCCATCAAAAAATTTCCAGCAAATTTGAATGCTATTTTTTCAAAGAACTCAAGTTCATGGAACTCGAGTTCCCTAAACTCGAGTATCCAAAAAATGGTAGATCCTTAAATATTTCCGAAACAATGGTAAATTAATATATATTTTGGTAAACAGTGATATTTGGCCATTTTGGCCTATAGAAAAAGCTAATTGAACATTTTTTAGCAAAATCAACTAACGATGACTGATGGGTACATTCAACTAGAATAATATATTAATACAATCTTCTTCTGCTTCAACGCCTCGGCCATCCTCACAACACAAAGAAACTGCATGTTGTCCTCTCTGCTGTTGTTTTGGCAGATCTAATGCAAACGGAGCCAGGATGTGGTGGGTGCTACCGTGATCTAATGGTGATGGTTGTGGTGGGAGCATGGTGGCGGTGACAACATCGTTTTGGGTTAGAACAGTGGGATTCCCATGTGGGCAAAGTGTGAACTGGAGAAAATTGTTTTTGTTATCTTATTGTCTTCATTCTATTGTTTTTAGTGTGTGCATAGTGCAAATCATGGTTAGATTATGGTCAAAATGGCCAAATATCACTATTTACTGAAAAATATATCAATTTACCACTATTTCAAAAATGTGTAGGGATCTACCACTTTTTTGGGTACTCGAGTTTTCCATGATTCTCGAGTTCTTTGAAATAATAACCTTCAAATTTGCAAGAAATTTTTTGACGGAACTTGAGTTAATGGAACTCGAGTACCATAAAAAATTTTCAAAATTGTTCCATGGAAGAACTCGAGTACCCTGGAAAACTCGAGTTCCCCAAACTTGAGTAACCAAAAAGTGGTAGATCCATATATATTTCCACAATAATGGTAGATTAATATATATATTTAGGTAAATAGTACTATTGTGCCATTTTGGCCGTTATATTGTTGTGTTTCTTGCTGGGTAATATGTTTGGTACCTGAGAAAGTGGAAGAATACAAAGGAAAATAAAAGAGATTGGGGATTTTTTAAAAATTCATTTTCTTTAATTTTTTCTTTTAATTAACTTTTTCATATATATTTTTTAATTTGACATGGCTTTTTTTTTTTTTTTCATTAAAATGCTTAGGTGGCTTTTTTAATGTTGGTGAAAAACACATTTTGGTCCCTACATTTTTAGCCGATTTCCGTTTTAGTCCATAAGTTTTTTTTTTACCGCTTTTAGTCCCTCTCCTGAAAAACGCTTCCATTTTAGTCCTGTAGTTACATCAGAAACGGATATTGCAGACGTGGCAAACGGCAAAGTTAAATAATAATAAACTAATATCCACGTGGCCTAAATTAGTAATAAAAAATATTTTTAATGCCACATCAGCATCTAAATTAAAAAAATTAATTTATTAATTTTAACTAAATAAAAAATTAAAAACAGAATTAAAAACTAAAAATCTTATAAATTGAGATCTAAGTGTGCCTTGAACAAGAATAACAAGAACACAAGCCCGGATCCAAGAACACAAACCCAGAAATTATTTAAAAAAAAAAAAAAAAAACTAATCAAAGCCAGAAATTCCAATCTCAAAGCCAACCCACAACCACTAAAATAAAACCCACAACAACCCAGGCCAAGAAAATCAACCCACAGCCACAAACCCACTAACCCGGATATTTTGGTGGAGATACTTGGCATTATTCACCGGCATGATCTTGCATTGGTGGAGATACTAATCATTAGGTTGTTGATAATACTAAATAAGAAGCTATTTCTAACATTTAAAGTTACGATCTATGGATGAGAGAGAGAGAGAGAGAGAAGAGAGAGGACCCGATGAGAGAGAGGGCCGGAGGAGGCGAGTTCTTCGCGGACGAGATCGCCGGTGGCGATGGCGATGTGGGGACACCGAGGAGGGAAGAGAGGCGGCTAGCGTAGGTGCCTTTGCCGACGCCTTGAGCAGCGTGGAAAACCCATTGGACATTTCTCCTTTGGATCTTTGCGACTTAGAGCAGTGGTGTTGTTGAAAGTGAAAGGAGAAGAAGGAGGACTGGTGGTCTCGGTTGAAATGGCGGCTGAAGAAGAAGAAGAAGATATGAATCTTCCGAATTAGTGGGTTTGTGGCTGTGGGTTGATTTTCTTGGCCTGGGTTGTTGTGGGTTTTATTTTGGTGGTTGTGGGTTGGCTTTGAGATTAGAATTTCTGGCTTTGATTAGTTTTTTTTTTTTTAAATAATTTCTGGGCTTGTGTTCTTGGATCTGGGTTTGTGTTCTTGTTCAAGGCACACTTAAATCTCAATTCATAAGATTTTTAGTTTTTAATTATGTTTTTAATTTTTTTTATTTAGTTAAAATTAATAAATTAATTTTTTTAATTTAGATGCTGATGTGACATTAAAAAATATTTTTTATTATTAATTTAGGCCACGTGGACATTAGTTTATTATTATTTAACTTTGCCGTTTGTCACGTCTGCAATATCCGTTTCTGATGTAACGGCAGGGACTAAAATGGAAGCATTTTTTAGGAGAGGGACTAAAAGCGGTAAAAAAAAAACTTAGGGACTAAAACGAAAATCGGCTAAAAATGTAGGGACCAAAATGTGTTTTTCGCCTTTAATGTTTAATTATATGATTTTATATTATTATTATCGCTATTGTGTGCCAACAATGCAAACTATTTTGCCACATAGGTATTTTCTGTTAGTGAGTTAACGATAGAGACCAAATTAATTACAAGCTGAAAATAGCAGAGACCAAATTGACTGCTACCAAAATATAGGGACCAAATTGACTGTGACTCCAAATTGTAAGGACCAAAATAGTATATTCGTCTTTCTTGTTCTGATTGTCATTCTCAGCTTAACTTCTTTCTACATCTTTGATTTTTTTTTTTCTCTTGTCCTTTTCTAATTTAGTTCGTCTCTTCCATGGCTTTCCCTCACCATCATATCCAAAAGTTTCCTTTAAGTTTGGTTTTTATTTTGTAATTTTTATTTGTATTTTTCTAAGTAAAATTTGTTATGTTTTGGGCTGAGCATTTACATGGGTTTGGGCTGGACTGGGCTAGGTTAGGCTAATGATTTTGGAGGGAAAGGGGCCAAACTACTGGGAAGAGAGGCTTAAATATAAATTTTATTTTTATAGGCTAAAAATATACCTACTATGTATTTATTTTTTTAAAGGCTAAGGGGAACAGGCCCCTTTGGACCCTCCCTTAGGTCCATCCCTACTTTAAACTTATACGGGTATCCTCAAATTATAAAATCATCAACCTACATTTAATTAGTTGTTAAATACAATTAAGTTAACATTTTTTTTTATCTTAAAATATTATATATTATATTTTTCATTTGTATGGAGCCAGGTCAGAAGGTTAATAGATTTGTTAATACATAGGTAATAATAGATTTCTTTCTCCCCGAAGATTGCAAACTTACGCCCATAAAATTCAGACCTAACAAATATATTTCAGAGAAATGATCTCACAGGCACTAGAGCCATGAAAGAAAGAGAGCTAGGAAGAGCCCTAATTCTTTTCCATTTTGCCTCAAGTTGCATTTCATCTAATTTCTTTTATTTTCCCACTCTATGACTTCAATATTCAATGGACTACCTATTTCCAAGCACCCTCTTGCTTTAGACCCATCATCCAAGGAATACAATACATGTAGCGGGCCCCCTAGTAAACGAGAGTTTAGCTCAAGTATCTGTGTCATTGGGTACTAATCTCGAATATTATTCCAAGCATTCTTCAACCCTTGTCAAACATTACCCCAAGCATTATGCCAAACATGCTTCAAACTACCCAAGATCTCCCCCCCTGACGTGCGAATTAAGGAGCAATACAAAAAGTGATATGTCTAGAATCTTGTTGTTTTTGTTATCAAAGGGTCCCATATTCCAAGAATTTACTATAACCTTATTCTTCAACCCTTGTCAAACATTACCCCAAGCATAATGCCAAACTTGCTTCAAACTACCAAGATCCCCCCTCTGACGTGGGAATTAAGAAGAGCAATACAAAAAGTGATATGTCTAGAATCTTGTTGTTTTTGCTATCAAAGGGCCCCATATTCCAAGACTTTACTATAGCCTTATTTTTTCCAAGTAAAGATAATAAGAAGAGTAGATGAAAGTTTTAAAGGTTAAGCCTATAACCTACCTTTGCTCTCACTGATTGGGATATGGAAAATGTTGTGGGGATTAAAAAAAAATTATTTTACATCATGTGTGCTTAATAGAGAGAATTGAAAAGTGGAATGATATAGAATAAATTATTATTGTGCCCTTCTTAATAAAATTACGTGATTGAAATTGGAATGATATATAGTAAATTACTCTTACGCAATTTATTAGTAGGATTATTATTATTTTTTTTTTGAGAAAGTGGTAGGATTATTATTAATGAACACAAATATTACAATAAATGATATCAGCTTATATACCAAGAATTTAAACTTTTACGAGTAACTTCAAATTATAAAGTCATCAACTTGCACTTAATTAGTTGTTATATACAATTAAGATAACAATTTTATCTAACATTAACATGCACTTAAACATAAACTTGTGTCTTGAACAAATGAAAGAAATTAGATATTTTTCAGGCTAAAACAAACAGTTGGTCCCCGAAGGTTACTTAGTCAGCGCAATTGGTCTTCAAGTTTCAAATGAGTGCAATTGATTTTTCAAGTTTAAAAAATGAACATTATTAGTCATTTTTTTAACTGTTGTTAGTGCCAATACTTACGTGGCTAACTAAGCAATGATGTGTCATATTTTAAAATGATATGACATTTTTTATATTTAAAAAATTACAAAAACTCAAATGACACGTTAGAAATCCATAATCCCCACACTTCACTTGATTTCTAACAGATTACGCAAATCAAACCTCCCAAATTCTAAAATCCTCAATCTAAAACACATTATGATTAGGGTCAATATTTTGAATTTCTCCTTAACTACGGCTACACACGAAATATCATACAAATTTTGTACTGGTTGGGTTATTCCAGCATCATAACAAAGAGCAAAATTGCAGAGTTGAAATCCATCCAATGTGAATCATATTGTTCTTTTTAGTTTACTTTTCTCATTCACAAAGATGAACCAAATGATCTATATCACTATACTAAATTTCATGAAAAGATTGATAATTATTATTCCTTAAAATACTCATGGATTATTCATAAGCGTTGTCGTATTGTGCCTCAAAGTATATTTGTCACTTGAAGTAGGCACTGCCAGACAATTACAACTAATAATGATGATCTAAATTTATACGCGTCATACTTCTTTGAATATCCCCCGCCTGCACCATACTCAGGGGCAAAGGCAATATAACAAACATTTCCCTTCATATTCATAAACTACTCACACCACCATACTCAATGCCAATATCTTTCTTTTGCTTTCTTGAGTTGTGTTGTGAAAGGAGATGAGAGGAAGAAGCAACAAGAACACACAAAGATGGAAAATAATTTCACATATAACAACAATTTTTTTTAATTGGGGATTTCATATTTAGGAGATTTGATTTGGGTAACCCACTAGGAATAAGGTCAAGTGTGGGGATTATGGGTTTCGGATGTGTCATTTGAGTTTATATACATTTTTAATGAAAATTTGCCACGTGTCTTAAATTGGAATTCAATTAGAGTTAGTTTTGTGCCACATGTCTCATCTAATGTAAGTTTCTTTAATTTTTATACCAAGTGAGAGTTTTTTTTTTTTTTTTTTTTTTTTTTTTTTTTTTTTTTTTAACTTGGCATAAAAAAAAAAAAAAATCATATATATACATAATCATCTTATGCCAAGTGAATTAATTCAATGTAGAAAACGGGAAGTTCAATATAAATGAAACATAAAAATATAATCATATATATATATATATACCATGACTATATATAGTCCATTACTAACTAGTTTATATATATATATATATATATATATAACTAATGCTTAGAGAAAATTTAATTAGATTTAAAATTAAAATTTGCTTTTGTTAGCTTTCCATACAAATTAAATTGTTTAGATTGTTGCTGTTATTTTTTCTCTGAACAAATGAATATATTTTTTATACTGTTTCTATTAAGATATTTTGTATGTCGGGATCTTGAACGTAACAAATTGTAATTAAATTGAATGATCTCATGCACCTATCTCCATTCAATTTAGGAAATACTATTGGACCAATTTATTTATTTATTTATTTTGGGTATTTAGTAGAATTTCATTGACAGTGATTATGAATTAATATTGTATATGTAGTATTCAATAATGATTTTCAAAATTATATACATAATAGAAGTGTAATGAGAAACTTGGCATAAACAATATCTTGAAAATTGTAAGAAAAAAATATTTTAGTACCTCCAAATATCCTAGCCGAACTAATATCCTATATGTTTATAACTCAAGCTAACATCAATAGTACTATTACAATTCATTATGCTCGTGCATAAGCAAGGGTTACATACTAGTTACAATAATGACAGTTAACAAAATTAACAATGCTCATTTTTAAAACTTGAGGAATTAATAGTGCTCATTTGAAATTTATGAGACCAATTGTACTCAATAAGTAAACTTGAGGGACCAATAGTGTATTTTTGGACAAAAAATATCTAATTTCTTTCACATGTTCAACAAACAAGTTTATGTTTAGGTACATGTTTATGTTAGAAACAATTACCTTTTCCAAATAGTGAGCATACTATGGATTGTTCTTTTTGTTTTTGAATTATTCATATTGACATTTAGGGTCCCTTTTCAATTCACATCATTGAAGGCTATAAATTTTTCTTGACTATTGTTGATGATTAGACTAGGTGTACTTGACTTTACCTTTTAAGATTTAAATCTGAATGTCAATCAATCTTAATAAATTTTTGTTTTATGGTTGAGAAGTGTTGAGTTAAAATATCAAATTACCTAAGTTGATTAATTAAATCAAATCACACGCAAATCATGGAGGCACAAAAAAATCACCAAATAACTAATATGCAGCGAAAAATAAATAACACAGTGATTTGTTGATGAATGGGGAAAACATCTCATAAGGAAAAACCCTACTGGGTGAATTTAAGGTCACCACTCCCAAGAATCCACTAATCAACAATCAAGTGGTTACACGTATAAGGAATCTTACCACTACTAGCCTATCCCAAAATACCAATCTACAGTTGAACCTTCGCTCCTATACCCAATTGGACTTGATCTTGTAGCAAACTTATTTTTTTTACTGCATAAATATCTAATCTGTGACTAACTTCTTTGTACGGATCCCAACACTTGACTAACTCCACAACAACCCTTTGATTGTTGTAGTTGATTTTGCAGTACCTTTAGAGAGAAACACCAATAAGATCTTCAATGTTGGTAACTAGAGACTTTGCTTAGTTACAGAACCCAAAGGCGTACAAGATACACATCAATATCTCTTTCTTATGTAGGAGGAGGTTAGGTTTCAAAAAGAAAACCTTATAAAACTTCCTAGGGTTAGAGTTTTGTTTTTCCACCTCCTTATTTAAATAGGAGCTTAATGGGCTTTTTTAATGAGCTTTCCTATTCCAATTAGGTTTGCACAAACCTTAGATTTTTCTAGTCCAATAAGGATTGTACAAACCCATAAACAAATAACCAATAGAATTAAAACGTTGCAGGCTATATCGTAAATCCCATAAGCTTGAAAGATCGAAAGGTATCAAGATAGGTATCAAGCTTCAGTAAATCTTGATAGATCGATAGGTATCGAGGAGGTATTGTGACCTGCAGATTCAGCTTTTCTTAGCAATTCTTGAGTAATCTCCATATCTTCAATGTAACCACTTGTAATGGTACTTAGATTTACTCAAATACAAGTAAAGTGCGTTTTGTCATAGGATATGCCAATTACATAAAAATATGAACCTAACAAGAGGCAATTTGATCTTAAATAAAAACCATTAGATCTTATAATGCTGCAAAGTTTATGATGAAATATTTTTATCAATCTCAAGGCATTATTTATCAATTAAGTTGTGTACAAACCCTCAACAAAATTCCATTGTTGAGAGAAAACTTTCATACCCTAATATGGGATGGATCAACATACTTATACCAAGTCTGATATTAAAACGAACCAACTACAAGGAGTACAACTTTTTCTTTCTTATTTCTTGATTATCTTACTCTTAATGATCTTAATACAACTAATAGGTTAATAAACCATACTTCATTACTTTGCTGATTCCTGCTTAAAATTTTCTATAACATTATCGATATTGTATTAGCCATTTGGGTAAAGAAAAAGGGCTATGATCTAGCTAAATACACCTAGATTAAGTTGTCTTGTTGAAGGTCTCTTCTCTATCAAAAGATACTACCTAAATACTTCTCTACTGAAAAATTACTTTTAACCTAAACTAACATTAGTCCCAATATAAGTGAGTAATCAATTTCATATTGCATGCATATTAATATATCAACTAAAGAAAATAAAGCATTATGAAAAGTAGACCAAAAAATACAAACCACACAAAAACACCGAAGTTGTTTTCAAAGAGAAAAGTTGGAGTTCTCTGCACACACACACACAAAAACACTCTCTAGTCTCTACGACACCATCATCAAATCTCCACTAGTGAATAGTTGCAGTATAAGTTTACAATAGACCTTCTAAGCCTAAAGCAACCATAATACTTGAGCCCTCTAAACTCTAGCTAACAACTGATTATTCTGAGTTCTTTTTTCATTTAGTCTCTAGAGTCCACATGTTAAGTGATCAACAATAAGCACCAAGTCCTCTTGGATCTATGGTATTACTTCTCTAATGATTTCCAACATCAATCAATCACCAAAAATCACTCAAAGGTAATATGGAGTGTTTGTATAATCCCCTCTCAAGCTATGGAGATTTTGGAAGGGAAAGAAAAAAGAGAGTAGTAGAGATTCACTCAAGGAACATAGGTTCTCTTTGTCTCTGTCTCTGTCTCTATCTTTGTCTCTCTCTCACACACACACACACAAACAAAGGGATGAGTACACTATTGCTCTCACAATTTGATCTCTAGGGTTTCTCACATAGTACATGCATATTAGAGTGGGTTGAAATTGATTGGAATGAATTGGCCTAGGTGATAAGAATGACTGCTAGATTCTGTCCTCGAGCAAATAGCGAGTGCTACTTGGTCGTGATTTACACAGAAAAAGGTCTCTCCTTTATTTGCCATGTGCCCATCTTGCATGCAAGGCTTGAATCTTGCGAGCACGACTTGGTCACAACTCTTCACAACAAATTTGACCAAGACTCATGTACATATATCCAATCACATTGTAATTCCAAAATACATGAAAATTAAGTAGAATTATAAGTAAATTTGACACATAATTAAGCCAACAGAAAACATAGACTTAACATTTGTTGTCCACATGCTTGCGAGGCAAGAGGAAGAGCTCCACAGAGAATACTAGAAATTACAAAGAAAAGAATGAATAAGCTATTCACAACTAAAAAAAAAAAAAAACACTAGGGTTTAGTGGTTTACGACCCGGCTGTTTCTCCTGACTAAAATTGTAAGAATGAGGAGAAGCGCAATTAAATTTCTATAAATAAATAAATAATGGGAATTGGGTGTCCTCAATCGAGAGTGGAGAATTGTGGTTTTTTGTGAAGTTCTATAAGAAGTTATTCAAATCTAGTAACCCATAATTTCTAGGGGAAGCACAAAATGTAATATAACCAATGGTTATAAAAGATGATAATGATGAGCTCATTAAGGTCCGTATAGAAGAAAAAATCAAGAATACAATTTTTAGTATGAGATTCTTTGAAGCCTCAAGACCGTATAGCATGCCCCCTTTATTTTTCAAACACTATTTGGAACATTGTTAAGATGGAGGTGGTTAGTGCAATGCAATTTTTCTTCACAAACAAGTATATGTTCTTCTATAATAAAAAAAGTATATATGTTAAAACAACTTGACCACTCCTTCATAATTTTAATTCCAAAAGTTGAGGGAATTGCCAAAGTGGAAGGGTATAAACTTATCAGCCTATGCAAATGGGCTAAAAAAATCTCTCTAAAATGATATCCCCTTAAAGGAGCCTTTTTATGGGGAAGAGTTAGACAAGACAACAATATAAATAATAGTGTATGAGATAACTTGGGCCATGAGAAAAATGAAACGAAAGCACGGATTTATGACTCTCAAAATTTGACATGGAAAATGCCTATGGTAAAATGCAATGAGGTTTCATTTTGGAGACAATCGGGGTTTTTAATGAATGGATAGATATGGTAAAGGAATGCATCTTAAGTCTCAACCACATTCTTTGCATTGATAAATGGTTCACCCTCAGGTATGATTATTCCTAAAGAGGTTTGAGGTAAGGAGACCCTGTTTCTCCATTCCTCTTTATCCTTGGGGTCAATGGCGGCTCCGGAAATTTTTTTTTAGGGAGTTAATTTTTACAATTTATTGGTCTTTGTCATTATATTAACTACGAGGTTTTGAATTCCATTCTAGTGAACACTCTAAGTTTACTAATGGAATGGAATATTCAAGTAATCGTGTATACCGATACACCGTTTTAATATATATTAAACTTATTGTCTAATCAAAAGCTTTTTAAAAAAATACCTCCTTATTTTCTCTTAAGTCTTTAGTACTTCTATCAATGGTTTTAAAAATTAGATTGGTCAATCAAAAAATTGGAAAAAAAAAAAAAAAAGAGTGATTCCTGGTTTTTTAATCTAATCAAGATCAAATCGATGATCGAACGAATGACATCATAATAGTTATTTAGTAATTTAATAATTTATAATTATATATTTAACTATATATATTTCCTTTAAAAAAAAATCTGCAAATATTAATTTAGTTAATCATCTATTAGATAGTGTTGCACTGTTTTGTGCATATATTGACTGTAAAAAAAATGGTCGCATGGCCACAACATGGCAATCTATCAATATATTGATTTTTTTTTTTTTAAAAAAAAAAAAAAAAAAAAATCTTAACTAGTAGCAAAGTAGAATGTGTCATCCCAATTAATTTCCCCACCTACCCCACCTATCTCAATACTTGAATTTTTTTTCCAAATAACCTTAAATATCAAATAATTTCCTCGGTTGTCACGTTTTAAAATAATGTGGGAAACTAGCATCTCAAATGTCTAAAAATCGAGTTCCAAAATAATACTCGAGTTTCTAAGTCTCGATTTGTAAGTCATGGCATTTGAGGTGGAAAAATATCCACGTGGAACTCGAGTTTTTAAGACTTGAGTTTCACCATTTTATTTTTTCCTATGCATTCTTCTTCCTCGCATTCGTCTTCCTTGCATTTTATTTTTTTTCCTTCTTCTTCTTCTTCGTTCTTCGACGCTGCAGATTTGAAGTCCAGATCGTCCAATTGCGTACCTAACGTTCAATCGTCGAATCAACCAGATCGGCTCACCCAACATTCAATCGACCATATCGTCTCTTCGTTCTTCCTCTCGTCTTCTGAGCTTCGGATCGTGCCTCTTCAGATCTATTCTTCCTCTGCTCTTCTTCAAATCGTTCTTCCTCTGTTCTTCTTCACATTTGATGTTCTTCAAGTACAAAAATCGAGTCTTAGAGACTTGGTTTTACTTTTTAGAACTCAAGTCTCTAAGACTCGAGATCTATATGGCATCATACTCACAACTCACCAAGTGGGAATCAAGTCTTTAACCCTCGAGTTTTAGATTGAAATCGAGTCTATAAAACTCAAGATGCTAGGTTGTAACATTCTTTCAAAAGCGTCTTAACTTATGATATTCTTTCTCCTCACTATGCTAGTCTACACATTCCCTCCTCAATACTTCTTTTTTTCTATTTTGCTGTTGACCAACTACTTTCTCTCTGTGGAGATTGCCAACAAGCTACAGCCCATGAGTGTGATTTCCTCTGTTGTCTACAACTAACATTGTCACCACTACAAGCCATCGTGATGGGGGGACCTCCTTTGCTGCAAAGCTGTGAAAAAATGATCTCCTCCACTGCAAAATGAACATTTCTCTAATCTTGCATTATGAATCTTTCTATATTGTCATCTTCATTTTCTTCTTCTTTTTTTTTTTTTTGGGTCAAGGTGTTCAAGTTTATATTTTAGTGGGTCAAAAAAAAAAAAAAATTAAAATACACCATATAATTTTTTTTTTTTTTTTGCTCTTCAAGTCAGGGGGTTCATTTGAACCCCCTGCCATCAATGTAGAGCACCCTTGCTTGGGGTTGACAAAATCTCTAAAATTATCAAAAATACCTTGAAACCTCAAAAAGACCAAAAATGCCCCTAAACCTCTAAAATATCCAAAATACCTTGAAATCTCTAAATTAATGTTTAGATTTTTTTTTTTTTTTTTTTTTTGGGAATGGAAACTTTGGAAAGAAATTCTACATATCTTCAAGCATTAGAAATTTAAGCAAATCAATCCTTTTTTTTTTTTTTTTTTGCTTTTAAGTTTTTATTTTTTCGACTCTAGTGAGCTTTTACATGTTCCATCTAGTGAAGAATCTAGCCAATGTTTTTTATTTCTAATTTGTATAAAATGAATTTGGTGCATTACATGTGGTCGTCTTTAGGGGTGTTTTGGTCGTTTTAACTGTTTTAAGGGTATTTTGGTCATTTTAGAGGATTCTAGGTATTTTGGCTCATTTGGGAGATTTTGGGGTGTTTTGGCCATTTTCAAGATTTCAAGAGTATTTTGGTTATTTTTAGAAGGTTTTGGGTAT
Source organism: Quercus dentata (assembly GCA_028216015.1). NCBI lineage: Eukaryota > Viridiplantae > Streptophyta > Magnoliopsida > Fagales > Fagaceae > Quercus > Quercus dentata. The sequence continues at coordinate 68,851,989 of CP116448.1, forward strand.
TTTGGCTCATTTTAGATATTTTGAGGGTATTTTGGTCATTTTAAAACTTTCAGTGTATTTTGTTCATTTGGAGTACAAAACATCTTAATATTTTTACTTTAATGTGTATAGCATAGTACCCAAAATGTGCACATATGAAGTGAATGTACATAAACTGTTTAATTTCTTCTATATATTATCTAAATTTTATCTATATTTAAAACAAAATTTTATGAATACTTTCTTAGAACTTCTTTTTATTCTTTTTAAATTTAAAAGAAAAAACATTATGCAGCTTGAACTGCGATTCCATCATAAAACACCATAATATTTTATATTTTATATGAATAGCATAGATCAAGAAATATATGTACATGTGGGATGAACGCATAAATTATTTAATTTTTTTAATATATTGAAATATATGTTTACAAATATTTTTATTTTAATTATTTTTGTTAAAGTTAATTATATTAACGAATAATTAAATGCAGGTTAATACTTTTATGGTTTGATATTATACGTAAAACTCTATATTCTTGGGAGCATTTGTTGAACATTATTTTTTGTAATATTTTCATCAATCTTAAAAAGGTAGCCAATAATCATTTCTAACAAGTCTTTGCTTCTAAGAGCACTTGTAGCAGTGGAGCTAAAAAGCTATATAACTATTTTAGCTCCACCAAAACACAAAAATAAACATACAACAGTGGAGTTATGGCTATTTTTTTTAGCTTCATTGCTACAGTGCACATCTATCTATGGATGTGCACTCAGAGTTGAGAGCTAAAAAATAAAATAATTTTTTATTCTCACTTCCTATTATAATATTATTCATTTGTTTTTCCTTTTCCGTTCAGAACTCTCAACTCTCACCTCTCTCTCTCAACTCTCTCGGCTCTCTCTCAACTTCCTCTCACCGTTGCAAGCACACCCCCACGTTGCGGACCCACGCCATCGGCTCACACCACGACTCCACGGCGCCAACCCATCTCGCCCTTACTTAGTTGCTTTTTTTTTTTTTTTTTCTGCTGTGAGTTGTGGTTGTGTGGATCAACATCAATGAGTAGATCGGTTTGTCGGCATCAGTGGGTTGTGGGTGGGTTTGTGGGTAGATCGATGTGTTCGTGGTGGTGGCTCGGGTGGGTTTCGTGGTGGTGGGTGTGGGTGTTGCCTAGTGGGTCCGGGCTTGGTTTGTTTTTTTTTTTTTTTCTTTGTTTGTTGTGGGCTGTGGTGGTGGTGGTGGTGGTTGTGGTTGTTGTGTGTGTGGCTGTGATGGTTGTGTGTAGTGGTTATGTGTAGTGAATATATTATTTTATTATAGTAGATATATTATTTTATTGTGATGTTTATACTATTTTATTATGTTGAAAGCTAAAATAGATCCACTCCTGTAGCATATGCGTAGGTAAAATAGATAAAGTAATTTTTTGTGGTGCCAAATAGCTAAATTTTTAGCTTCACTGCTGTGGATGCACTCTAATACGGAACATAATTAGTAAGCGTTAGGGATAAAGTGCTCCACACATTCTTCTCCAAAAAAAAAAAAAAAGTGCTCCGCACATGTGTAGAGTATTATTTATGACAAAAATAATAATTTTTTTAATAAAAAAACATATACTTAAACATAAACCTATTTTTCAATATATGAAAAAAATTAAATAATTTTAGTGTACATAGTTTTGGTATTATGCAACTTGATACTTATATAATTTCATGTTAATTATAAAAATTATAAATTCTTTGGAGTATAATTTAAACATCATTGATTATAATAATTACATCAAGTTGAACATCATTGAGTCTATTCAAAGTCAAGTACTATTCTTAGGATCTGCATTGTGGGGGTAATTAATACCTTCCCCACACTTAACTAAACTTCCTAATCCATGTCATTGGCTTGAGACATTTCCAACTTTTTAGCTTAGGAGATTAGGAAATTAGGGAAGCCCTAGTTAATTAGGAAATTAAAATAATTTAGACATAAGTGACTAATCACACCTAGAACCATGGTTAGTTGCAATTTCTAAAAAGAAAAAAAAAAAACTTTTTTTGAGAAATAGAGTTTCAACCTATAACATTTTCTCCTAATGATTGTCCTTTATTATTAGACCAAAACACCAATTGGTTTTTATTGTAAGTGGGATAAAACTCTAGGTATCTTATTCGACGACAAAGGAATTTATCAGTTGAGTTAATTGGAATCCAAAAAAATAAGGGAACTTAAGTAGAAAAGAATCACCGTAATACCCCGACTATATCATCAACGTCATCATTATTATTATTACTAGCTTTGAGAGGTGATGTGGATAAGCATGTGTTGGAAAACATAATTTTGCATCTCATACAAAATAAGCAACGGAAATTTAAAAGATCTACTTCATTCATGTGAGATAACATGAAATATCTAAATTTTAGAAATAAAGAACAGGAAGGTGTACCTTGATGCAAAGAAATTCAAAACAAAAGAAGATCGAACTTGGGAAGACCTTCAATCTTTACCCCAGTTTCATATATGCCTAAGATGTGTGGTCTCTCAATTAGTTATGTACGCACTTGTTCAAGAGAGAATGTGTTAAGAGAAAATTGTATTTTTCTTTTTTAATTGTCCATATGTTTTTAACTATAAAAAACAGTTACTTTATTTAATAACTCTTATTAAATAAACAACTAATTATCTAATTGGGTTAGCCTTTTGGGCCAGCCCAATTGGGCTTTAGTGTGTGGCTTAGAATGGGACCAAAGGGCATGTTGGGTTAAAATGAATTGACTCCTTTACAAATTAATTAATTACCCAAGTTAATTAATTAGTCAAATTACATGTAATAGCGTGGTAGTACAAACAAATCACCAAATAACTAAATGCAACGGAAATTAAATTTGACACAGGTGATTAGTTTTCGAATGAGGAAAACCACCGAGGCAAACCCCACTGGGTGAATTTAAGGTCACCACTCCCAAGAATCCACTATTATCAATCACAAGCGGTTACAAGTATAAGAAATCTTACCAAACCCTTTGGCTTATCCCAAAATACCAACCCACAGTTGAACCTTTACCCCAATACCCAATTAGACTTGTATTGTTGCGACAATCTCTCTGTTCAATGCACGAATCTCGATGCGTGACTAACTAATGATGCATGGATCCCATTACGTGACTAACTCACCAACTTGAAGAAGATTGTTGGCTTCAAAATTCTTCATTTCATCAACAATGAAGATCATGAAGCTCCTTGATTACAAAACCCTTGGTGTAAAGACGCAGAAGCTTCTACAGAGAGAATGATAAACTAGAGTAATTTCTGTCTCCGGTCACACAATGCATGTATTATTCTTTTGCATCGCCTTATGATGGTCCTTAAAATAATCCTTATATATGTCTAGGGTTGTGAGAAAAGAAACCCTACACAAATACTTAAGGATATGCATGTAATCAGATCTGAAAAGTATGATTTCGTAATTCTCGACAAATACAGTTTGTGTCCAACTTCTGCATTAAATCTCGATAGAAAGGATTAACATCGAGACTTCTATCGAGCTTTAATGATCATCACTTCTTTCACTTATTTCTTGGTCAGACTTACATGACTTCAATACTTAACTTGAACACTTGTTTCATGAAGTACTAAACTCATCCTAGATCTACCCAATTATAAGTAAAATGTATTTTGTCAAAGAATTAGCCAATTTCATAAGTCTTGTCCCTAACAGGGCAAATAAAGCGCTAGCTTCAATGGGTTTTGGGCTTATTTGTCAACTCTTAACAAGCCCAAAGTTACCATTAATTATATTTAATACCATTATATAAATATAATTATACTCTAGGCTTTATTAATAAAATTAAATCCCAAGACTTTATTATCTAAACAAATAACCCCTTCATGAAAATATTTGTGGTAATATAGAGTCACAATATATAACTACCACTTTGAAAATTACTTTCTCTTGATCCTTGAGTATTCGGTTTAATCCTTTAAGTTATTCATATATATATATATATATATTTATAAAATAAAATTTCATAAAATATAAACTTTAGTTACTCTTTACTAAAGTGGTTAGGCCTAACATTCTAAATAACCAAACTCATTAAACTTATCTCAAGAGAAAATTTTATATCTCTACAAAGAGATTATGAATTCCATCATGAGAATATGTGTTTCTTTAGCACTACGTGTGGCTGCTCAACATACTAGGATTTTGACCGTTGAATTAGATCTCACACCTAATATATCAAAGTAATCTACATTTCATGATTGGGTTCACTAGTCTCTCAGGATCGAGAGTTTATGTAAATGAAAGTCGTGAGATTTATTATTCAGTTGACAATCGTTAATAGAATAATTAATTTCACAAAGGGGTCCATTTAATATGTTTTATACACTTAAGACACATTAACATTTCAACTAGAAGTCTCCACTTCCATAATCAAGACAAACCATCTTAGTTGACATGTTATAGTCTTCATAGATGAAATGCTCAATTTCATCACCAACTATGAACTAAGGTTTTGAGCTTACAAAGAACTTGTGACTTATATTTTCTGTGACTAAATCACATAAATCACTTACTATGCATCTCAAGGACTATATGATAATGTCCAAATATTCATCTTACCATTATTTTAGATAATAAAACAACTTCATTATTTATAGCATAATGTCATACATAATATCATATATAGCATCGAACAATAGGGTTTTAGGGCACCAATCCTAACAGCACGTAGTGTCATCATATTAAATACATGTTGCGTATCATGTATGGAACAGGACTAAACATTGCCTTTACAATATATAAACTTTCAAGGAATTTAAAATTTGAGGTTAATTACTAGAAAACCCTTAAAGAGTGATGAATTAAATAGAATATTCAAATGTTAATTCTATTATTTAAGTGAGTGACAAAATCTATGTCTGGTTGGATATTCACTATGTGTGGGGGTGCTATGTGTAAGCATTAAAGAAATAAGGTTATTTCTTACTCTACTATAGAATTAAATTGAAAGTATTAGTTGTAACTTGTAACGAACAAGGAAAGAAGATGGCTGAGGTTTGGATAAAGTGTCGTGGTTACAATTATAATAAGCCATTCCTTGTCTTGTAATAGTGAACCACAATGCAGTGTACATGATTTGTGTATAATGAGAGTGTAGACTTAAAAGGCTAAGACAAGAATACATAAGGAAAGTAAAATGTGGTTGGACTAGTCCCTTGCCTACATAAATTTTAAAGTAAAATAGGCCTTATACTGAAGTGTGTCTTGAGACATAGTAAGGGTAATATCCATTCGAATGAGACAAAAACTCTTATATTAAAATAATCACCAATAGTGGGAACCCAACCTCAAATTGATTTAATCTAAGAGGTTTAAATTGTAACAGCAAGCTATTGATATGTGGTTAGTAAAACACTAAAATTTGTATCTCATTTAGAATGGATTAGTGTTGTTCGTTACGATGTTATAGAGGATGAGGTTTATACTTTTAATGAAGTTCATAAAGAGTAAATGTTTGTGTGATAGAGAAACAAAAAAAGAACTTCACTTTTGTGAACAAAAAAGTGGTGCCACTTCTAGCAAGAGTGAAAGGTTTTTTTTTTTTTTGGGTGGTAAATGTTCACTAAATTGGGAAGAGCACAAGGTCATAACAGTTCTAACAACACTGGATTTCTTAAAGTGTTGTGAATATTCTCATGTGTGTGTTGTTTTTGATTTCAACACGTAAGAGTTTTGGTTTAAGCACCAAATCACCATAAACTTTGTTGAAGTCTTGAGGCAATTAACTAATGGGAGGTTTAAGTTGAAATATGGATATGACAACCGAATGAGAATATTCATGATAAAATGTCAACCAAATGAAATATGGATATGACAACCGAATGAGAATATTCATGATAAAATGTCAACCAAATGAAATATGGATATGACAACCGAATGAGAATTGTAATATATAGGTATATACAAGATAAAATGTAATATATAATAAAGATTAGAGAGTATATCATTTGAATAAGATGAGGAGTTGTTTAAGGAGTTCGATTCCTATTCAACGGGTTGAAGTATTCCAATTCCTTTTTGACAGGTTGAAACAATGGTGGAAAATTTCTGGGCCTCTTGAATTTTTTCAATTCATATTCGATTTTTGTTCAACCAGTTGAAAGTTGAAGAAAACAGTTTATGCATAATTTTTGCAAGATTCATGGTAATTGTTGCCTATCTTAAATGGTTGTAATGCCTTGTGAATGTTCAAATAAACCGATGCAACTCTCTAGTTGGGGTGTCTTTTGAAGGGTCATAACCCCTTAGTTATAAATTGTAATTCATATTCACTTGGTAACTTCTCTCTCAACTTTCTTAAAAACATAAGAAATTATATGGGTTTTCTCCAAAATTGTTATTTGTATAACCCAATAGACTTGGTTGTATCAGGAAACAAGTTTGTAGTAACTTGTGTAGAGAAAATATTGTCTAAGGATAGCATTTTATTGTGCATCAAGGTTATCAATTTTTCTGTTTGCTCACTAAATCATTTTGTTTTTTCATTGTATATTCCTTTAATTTCCAACATACATTTGCCATGACTGCATTATAAACTGTATTAGAGTCTCCCATAATCTATTGATAAAATTCAATTTGATTTGCAAAAACTAATCCAACTTCCATTGCCAATGCTTGTCCAGCTGCGCCAAGATAGCTTCGCCAACTCTCCGTCAGTCCTTGTCGGTCTTCGCATTGTAGTAAACCATTCTCAAATCTCAAATCAAACCCAAATATATATGTGTGATTTTTTTTATTTGTCAAACTCGTACTTTGATCAGTTTAGAGGACTGGGTAGGTGATTCTTGGAATGATATTTGTTGCTCTTGCAAGTGAAAGAATATGAAAATTTTTCTTAGACAGATCCTGTAATCAGAAAATTGATCAAGAACTGGGTTGTAGGTTTAGGTAGTAAGAAGGCAATAGGTGAATCTTGATGTTAAAGGTAATGGGAATAGGTGAAGGATAGGCTAATGGTATGTGGAAGAGAAAGAGATTATGTAATTGGATAAGGGTTTATGTAACACCCGCCTCACTTAATTTTAATTTGATTGCTTCTAGAGTGAAATTGATGAATTATTTAATTTATTTTGAAAGTGACATTATTTTATATTATGATCACTACAAAGAAAATAAATAAAAGAAGATGTAACGTGAGAGTTATTTTGTGGATTATTCATAATAAATTTTTAATCTCCTTATCAATTAAGGAAAATGATAAGAGATTAAAACCTATTTGAATTAGGAGTAGTCTCCTTATCAGTTAAAGGAAAATGATAAGAGATTAAAACCTATTTAAATTAGGAGTTTAAGTGTTATTGGAATCCTTTAGAGTTCTAGCCTATCTAAACAACCTTAATTTGAGTTTAATTGGGAATTAAAGTCTTGGAAGCTTATTTAAGTTTTAATGGGTCTTAAACTCTAGCTCAAGTAGAAAGTGTTATTTAAGAGTACTAATTGGAGTGAGATTGGTCTTCCTAAACTGAATTCGAGTGTTATTTTAGAGAGAGATATATATATACACATATTGGGTCTTTTTAAGTCAGCCACGTGAAAGGCGGAGAGAGACTATGAGATTACAAGAAGCAAAGTTCTACATCCGTGTGGTCATGTGATTAGGTATATTGGACAAAATTGGCAAATGCCATTTTCAGGCAAAAAAAGCAGCATTTTGCCCCATTTCCCAAACTAATTAGAGAAATGCCTTTCTTTTGAAACTCGATTTTCTCAAAATCAAGTTATTAAAAAAAAAAAAAAATCTGGAGCCCTATAGTGACGTTTTAAGTAGCCTATAATGACGTTTTAAGGACTTATAGTGGCGTTTTGGAACTCGAGCTCCATGAAATCGAGTTACATGCAATTTTTTCTTTTTTTTTTTTTTTTTACCTAAAACTTGAGTTCATTGATCTCGAGTTTCAAAATGCCACTATAGGTCCTTAAAGCGTCACTATAGGCTCCTTAAAAACGCCACTATAGGGCTTAACTTGATTTTGAGAAAATCAAATTTCAAAAGAAGGGCATTTCCCTAATTAGTTTGGGAAAGGGGGCATAATGCTGCCATTTTTGCTCGAAAAGGGAATTTGCCAATTTTATCCCAGGTATATCTCTCACTGAAAGATTCATGGAAATAACCGACGATGCTAGTGTAGTTTAATTGATTTGCTTGAATATCGCATATGAACTCTTGAATAGGTGATAAGCTTTTGAGTGATTAGTTGCTAGAGTTTACGCAACTTGGTAGTGGGGCTGGCTTCATGATGAACCTTGTAATCTATAGTATTGTTTCAAGTTTCAAAAATTTTCGTCAGTACATGCATGCTACAGGTTTCTATGTCTACGTCTTACAGGTAGAATTCTCTTTGGATGCCAAATATATATATTTTTGGGTTAATATGATCTGCAAGCATGTGATTATTTGGAAGCCAACTTGTACTGGAAGAACTAAATAACATAGATATTTACATATTTGGTTCATTAGAAATGTCATTAGGTATTGATTTTTCGGATTACTTGATAAAACAATTGTGTATTAAGTTAGCTGTAGTTTCAGAATAAGTGGTGAGATATGAATTTTAAGAGTGAAATATATATTTTCATTGCTGCCTTTATAAGTGTATCCATTCTTATTGAGTCGTCTTGTCCTTATTTAGGTTCTAGTTGACATTGATTCAGACATTTGAAGTGAAGCTTGGTTTAGCAACTAGAGGTAAGTGGACTTCAAAACATTTATATATATACATATATATTGGCAAATATATATATATACACACACATAATTGCAAAAGTGAAGTTTCAAAAACTTATACTATTGTTAATGCTTTATACATGAATTTTAATATTTCTTGTATGTTACTTTGAAATTGTATATGTTAAGAATGATACAAAAACTATATTTTTGAGAAGTATTCATTATATGATATATGATTTGTATTGACAATATTGTAATAAAGAAAGAATGTTTTCAAGTGGTCAGCAAAATAGTTTGCAACATTTGCCAACACAGGGTTAAGTGTTGGCCTTCGGCTAATGTAGTGTTATTGTGGTGTGGTGTGGTGCGGTGTTATTGTTTGCTCTTTAGAGCCAGTGTGTTGTTTGTTTTTGAGCGTGTTGCCTCTTTGAGGCTAGTGTTATTGTTCCCTGTGGAAATCACCCACCGAGTGTTTAGCCGTTTATGTCTTTGTTTGGCTAATATTTATTGTTTTTCATATCAAATTATTATTTTATTAATATTGACCTTTATAAGTAGAAAAATTGTTTATTACTATAATATATTGTTTCTACCTATTTAGTGTATTTTGGCTAACTAAAGTGGTTACTATTTTATTTATTAATTATAGTGTTCTAGTAAATGTTTCCTTTTTGACAATTTTATAAAATATATTATATTACTATTAAAACTATTTGTAAATGTTTTGTAAAGATTATATTTTGTAAATGATACTATTATTTTGTTTATGATACTACTGAATTTCTAGCTCACCCCCTTTTCTCCACCCTTTCAGATTAGAGTAATGGAATATCTTTTGGCGGTAGATCATTGGAGTCATAGATTGAAGACTTCTTTTGGAGCTATGTTAGTTGATAGACTATTTTAATATATTTTCTTAGGATAGTGAGTTTGGCATTTGTGAAACTCTTTGAGATTATTTGGAGACTTTATTGTTAAAGTTTTTGTTTTAATGGCTTTTATAGGAAAGAGTTTGATGGTTTGAAGTTTATTTGTGGATATTTAATTACACTCTGTTCCATTATATTATTGTTGATTATTTATAAGACAGGTCGTGCATCTAAATCCTTGGTATGTGTTTGGGGTGTTACAGTTTATAGCACTAGAAGAAGGAGCACTTAATATGGCTAAATCTGCTTCATGGAAATCAAAGATCTTGGACTGAAAATCTCAAGCTGTAATACCAAAATAGGAAACAGTTACATAGACTCAAAGAATTGCCACTTCATATATCATTACAAATTTACAATAGCTCCTCTCTTCTCTTCAATCTAGATAATCTCCTCCTCTCAATACTGGGTGGATTTGGCTAACAATATTAGAGTCCCCTTCCATAATCACCCGGTAAAATCCAATTTGAATTGCAAAATCTAATCCAAATTTTAAATGAAAAAAATACCACATCACAACTTTATTAGCAACAAAAGCATTACACTAACAACAATTAACAGGACTAACAATGCTAGCTCATATTTTTAAACTTGGGGGACGAATAGTGTATTTGGCCTAAGAAATTATATAGCTTTTTATATATGTTTAAAACATAAGTTTATGTTTAAGTACATGTTTATGCTAAAAAAAACTGTTGACTTCATTATATTTAACAAATAATTAAATGCAAGTTAATGATTTTATAGTTTTATGTTAATCATACAAGTTTAAATTCTTTCGAGTATAGGTTGAACTTCATTGATTCTAACATTTAACTTCATTAATAGGAATCCTGCTAGTATATTAGTTTGGAAGAAAGCATCTTTTGGGTGTCTCAATAATTATCATAATTTTTGAGTTAGCAGGCTTGTCCATATTTATTGAAGGACTAGTGGCAACAATTATAGTATACGTTTATTTTATATTATACTCAAGTTTTCCAAATAATTTCAATTATTTTAATTTATTCCATATTGGGGTTTACAATTGAATACGACTCAACTATGTTTATGATCGCAATTTTTTATACTATATATATTGGGGTTAACATATATTCTTTTCTTTTTTTCAATTGGGAACATTTTCAATGCTTCAATATATATATTTTTCAATTTTTCCATTAAAAATGAGAAATTAAAGCATAACTTAAAAGTCTCTCATATTGTTGGAGGATTCTCAAAGAGTCTTCAAAATGGCTGGAAAACACGAAAATCTCTAAAATAAACAAAATACCTTGAAATCTCTAAAATAACCAAAGTATCCTCAAAACCTCAAAGAGAACAAAAATACTCAGGAAATATCTAAAGCGATAAAAATACCCCAAAACCTATAAAATGACCAAAATAGCCTTAAAACTTCAAAATGACCACACAAAAAAAAAATCATGAAATCTCTAAAATGACAAAAAATATCGTAAAACCTCAAAAAGACCAAAAAAAAAAAAAAAAAAAAAGCCCTTAAACCACTAAAATAGCCAAAATACCTTGAAATCTCTAAATTAATGTTTGGACTATTTTTTTTCTTCTTTTGGGAATGAAAACTTTGGAAAGAAATTCTACATATCTTCAAACTTAAGAAATTTAAGCAAATCAATCCTTTTTCTTTTTCTTTTTTTTTGCTTTTTAGCTTTTATTTTTCAAATCTAGTGAGCTTTTACATGCTCCATCTAGTGAAGAATTTTGCCAATGATTTTTCTTTCTAATTTGTATAAAATGAATTAGGTGCAGTGCATGTGGTCTTCTTTTGGGGAATTTTTGGTCATTTTATAGGTTTTAAGGGTATTTTTGTTGTTTTAGAGGTTTTTGGGGTATTTTGGCCTCATCTTAGAGATTTTGAAGTGTTTTGGTCATTTTCAAGATTTCAAGAGTATTTTGGTAAATTTTTAGAGGTTTTTGGGGTATTTTAGCTCATTTTAGAGATTTCAGAGGTATTTTGGCTTGCTTTAGAGAATTCAAGGTATTTTTTCTCATTTGAAGTTCAAAACATCATAATATTTTCATTTTTATGTGTATAATTTAGTACAAAAAATGTGCACATATGGAGTGAATGTGCATAAAATGTTTAATTTCTTCTATATATTTTCTTAATTTTATCTATATTTAAAATAAAAGTTTATGAATACTTTCTTATAACTTCTATTTATACTTGTCAAATTTAAAAGAAAAAACATTATGTAGCTTAACTGTGTTTCAACATAAAACGTCCCAATGTTTTCTATTTTATATGAATAGCATAGTTCAAAAAGTATGTGTACATGTAGATGAATGTAAAAATTATTTAATTTTTTTCATATGTTAAAACATATGTTTAAGAATATGTTTATTTTCATAATTTTTGTTAAAGTTAATTATATTTATAAATAATTAAATGCAAGTTAATACTTTTATAGTTTGATATTACATGTAAAATGTTATATTCTTGGGAGTATTAGTTGAACATCCTTTGTTGTAATATTTACATCAATTTCTAAAAAAAGGGTGCCAACAATTATTTATAATGAGTCTTTATTTCTAGTAAAGGAACATAATTATTGAGAGTTAGGGATAATGCGCTCCACACATGTGTAGAGCATTATTTATGAAGAAAAATAATTTTCAAAATAATTTTTTTTATAAAAAACAAGTCCCCAAACATAAACATGTTTTTTAATATACGAAAGAAATTATATAATTTTTTACTTTCATTTTGTATGTACATATTTGTGGTATTGTGCAAGTTGATACTTACATAATTTCATGTAATTTGCAAAAAATTTAAATTCTTTTGAGTATTATAGTTGATCACCATTGATTTTAAAAATTACATCAAGTTGAACATCATTGAGTCTAATCAAAGTCAAATACTATTCTTAGGATAGGCGTAGTGAGGTAATTAACACCTTCCCCACACATAATCGGACTTCCCAATCCACGTCATTGCTGGCTTGAAACATTTCCTTACTTTTTTAGCTTAGGCCCCCTTGGGAAAGCCCCGATTAATTAGGAAATTAAAATAATTTAGGCATAAGTGACTAATCACACCTAGAACCATGGTTAGTAGCAGTTTTTACAAAGAGAAACGTTTTTTTTTTTTAGAGATAGAGTTTCAACCTATGGTGTTCTCTTCTAATGATTGCCCTTTATCATTCAAACTAAAACGCCAATTGGTTTTTGATGTAGGTAAGGATAAAACCTCATATCTTTTATTCGACGATAAGAAACTTTACCAGTTGAGCTAATTGGAACCCACAAAAAAAAAAAATTAAGTAAAAAACCCGAAACGACAACATCAGAATTTACATCTTCGGCTCTACCAATAAGAATCGCCAACATCATGAGCACCATTTGCAGCACTAGAACCACCGCAACAGTGGTGGAGTAAGGATTTGAGTTGAGGGGGGGCAAAATTTATATATGATATACGCACTTACACAAATTTATGTGAATATATAATATTTGAGACCAATTTGAAAAATTAAAAGCTATACATTTAAATAAAAAGCGATTTATCTATTGAGATATTTCTAACATGAGTGATCTATTTTTTTAATTTTTTTTTAGAGCCAAAACTCAAGTTATGAATGAAATTATTAGTAGTTAGATAGATACTGAGTGCAATATATCCGAGTTTCTATTATATTGGTTAATGTGTTCAAATAAAATGTTCAAATTATAATATGGTAGGGACAAACTAAAAAAATTTCAGTGCAAGTATCTAGTGGAGGACATAAGGTTCCTCAATAATTCATTTAGAAGTTATCTCTTTTTCAAGACCAAAGAAACAAAGTGGCATTTAATAAACCCAAAAAACAAAAAGTTGGCAGGTGTATTTAATAACTAAAATAGAATATTCAAATGTTAATTTTATAATTTATGTGAGTGATAAAATCTATATATGGTTGGATATTCACTATGTGTAGGGCTGCTATGTATAAGTATTAATAAGGTTATTTCTTCCTCTACTATAGAATTAAATTGAAAGCATTGGTTGTAACTTGTAACGGATAAGGAAAGAAAATAGCTAAGGTTTGGATAAAGTGTCGCGGCCACAATCATAGTAAGTCATTCCTTGTATTGTAATAATGAACCACAATGCATATAGTGTACATGAGTTGTATATAATGTGAGTGTCAACTTAAAAGTTTAAGACAAGAATACATAAGGCAAGTAAAATGTGATCGGACTAGTCCCTTGCCTACATAAATTCTAAAAGTAAAATAGGCCTTTTACTAAGGTTGATTACTTAAAAACCATTAAAGAGTGATGAATATTTATTAAATAAAATATTCAAATTTTAATTCTATTATTTATGTGGGCCATAAAATCTATGTTTGGTTGGATATTCACTACATATGGAGGTGATATGTGTAAGCATTAAAAATATAAGGTTATTTCTTACTCTACTATAGAATTAAATTGAAATAATTGGTTGTAACTTGTAATGGACAAGGAAAGAAAATGGCTAAGGTTTTGGATAAAGTCTTGTAGCGATGACCATAGTAAGCCATTTCTTGTATAGTAATGGTGAACCAAAAGATAATGTTTAAGTACATGTTTATGTTAAGAAAACTGTAGACTTCATTGTATTTAACAAATAATAAATGCAAGTTGATGATTTTATAGTTTTATGTTACTCATAAAAGTTTAAATTCTTTCTAGTATAAGTTGAACTTCATTGATTCTAATAATTAACCTCATTAATAGGAATCCTACTAGTATGTAAATTTGGAAGAAGGTGTCTTTTGGGTGTCTCGATAATTGTCATAATTTTTTAGTTAGCATGTTTGTCTGTATTTGTTGAAGGACTAGTAGAAAACAATATAGTATACGTTTATTTTTATATTATACTCAAGTTTTCCAAATGATTTCAATTATTTTAAATTATTCAATATTGGGGTTTATAGTCAGATAAGACTTGGGTAATATATGTGTTAGGACATATGTAGAACTTGTTAAGAACATATGTTGATAGGCAAATAATGTATTGACCCCTTGGGTAAATTAACCAATTAATTAGCCAAGTGAATTAGCAATAAGCGTGGTAGCACAAACAAATCACCAAATAACTAGAAATTAAATTTGACACGAGTGATTTGTTTACACATGGGGAAAACCACCAAGGCAAAACCCCACCGGGTGAATTTAAAGTCATCACTCCCAAGAATCCACTATTATCAAAACAAGTGGTTACAAGTAAAGAAATCTCAGTACCTCATACCAACTTACAGTTAAATCCTTACCCCAATACACAATTGGACTTGTAATGTAGTGACAATCTCTTCTTTCAATGGCTCCAAGTACGTGACTAACTAATTGATGCACGGATCCAAGTACGTGACTAACACACCAACTTGAGAAGGATGTTGGTTGCAAAGTTCTTCAATTCATTCATACGATGAAGATCAAGAAGTTCTTTGGTTACAAAACCCTACGGTGTACTAACGCATCGCCTTCTTCAAGAGAAAGATGAATTATGGCAGATTGTCTTCGGTCACAATATGCATATAACAACAAGTGCAACAACCTTATGATGGCCCTTAAAATAATCCTTATACATGTCTAGGGTTGTGAGAAAAGAAAACCTTAACACATAGCTTGGATATGCATGAAAAACAAATCTAGAAATCTGAATTTCATAATTCTTGGGATTCCGTTTCTGTTGCATTTATGGCGAAGTGACGGCGCTGCGTGCTAGTGGGCCATTTGTGAAGTTTTGATTAGCTGGACGTGGGCACGTTCCTTGACGAGGTGTTTGGTTTTCCCACGTCTTGATTTTTTGGGGAAGCCTTTTAAATGTGTTTCTCTTTCTTCCTCCTCCTTTACTTTTGTTTTCTTCTCCATTTTTGCACCTTCTCCCTTTTTGAGTCCTCTCTTTTCTTCGAGTTCAAGCCGCCTTGCTTCTTTTTTCTCAAGTATGATCTTCCCTTTTTCTCAGCCTGATTTTCCTTTGTTCTGTTTCAACCGGGGACTCCTATTTTTTTATTTATTTTATGTGTGATCATTCCGAGGTTAGGCGTCTTTGTCCTTCCGCCTCCTTCCTTTTCGCTTGTTTAGGAGCGCTTCTTGGGTCTATTGGTGGTTGCCTAGAGGTCAGGCCTTTTGTCTCTAGGGATAGTGCTTTAGGGTTGGTGTTGGTTGACCTTTCTCCTTTGTTGCTTTAATCTTTAGAATAGTTTCGGTCTATTCGAGGGATGTTGGTGGAAATGAGGTCCAATGAGTTAGATATAGGTTTGTTGACTAGTGACAAAGTCGTGGAAGTTGATACCACCATTTCGGCGCCTTCGTCCTTAAACCCCTTGTCTTCTTCATAAACCGTGTCTTTGAGAGCCTTTCACACTCTTAGAGAAGTGTGTTCCCTAGATGAGGACACTCTCTTTAGGTTTAGAGATAGGTTCCAACTTCCCGACAAGACTAGGATTCGTCTTCCTTGTTCAAAGTAGAAAGGCTTGTGCCTTCAACCTTAGAGAGGTGTGTTTTTATGAAGCTGCCTTTTTAAGTGGCCTCAGATTCCTTGTCCACCCTTTTGTAATGGAGCTTCTCCATCATCTGGGCATAGCACCCGAGCAACTTATGCTGAATTCCTGGCGGATCGTCATTAGTTACATGGAGATTTGGATGATAGTAACTGTGGGTGATGCGATTTGTGTGAACGAATTGCTGTACCTATATTGTCTAAAAGAGTCGAACGAGTTTGGGTATTACGAGCAGATGCCTTGGGATAGGAAAGCCAAGCTCATTGGCAATCTCCCTTTGTAATTTTGTTATTGGAAATCTAGATACTTTTTTGTGCTTGATGATGGTTGGGAGACCCTCTCGGATGACTTTTGGGGCGATGTCCCTAGATTACAGTGTAGGTAGGGGGACACTCGAACTTGGTGCGTTTTTCCTTCTTCTTCTTCTTTTTTTTTTTTTAATTTTTTTCTTTGCTTCATCCAGCCTTGACGCTTGCTTTTTCTTCTTTTCTTTCGGTGAAGGTTCGTCCCAAGTTGAAGAGTAGGTATAAAGGTCGCATCAAGGACACTTCAGACTACGCAAAGAACTTAAAGCTTCAAAGAAGCGATATCCTAAGGTGCCTTCTTGGAAAAGAGATTGTCAATAGTGTATTAAATCCATCTTAGAAATCTATGCATAATAGTTGGTAGATTTACCACCTAAGAATTTGAGAGTTGATGGAATTATTAATGATTACAAGGTGAGACTTGTAGAAGGCTACAAACAAAAGAAAGATGTGAGTTTTCTTGATACACAATAAATCAAAGGGGTTTATGATTCCTTTACAAGGATACAAAGTATGTAAGCTTGTTAAATCTTTGTATAGATTGAAACAAGTTTCAATGTAATGACATGAGAAATTTGACAATAAGATGATGTCAAATGAGTTTAGACTTAATTCAACTAGTGTGTGATGTGAAGTATATTACAAGAGGCTATGTTGTTGTGGGATATGCTCATGTATGTAACAATAATAAAAGCTACCAAGATGATTTTGACTAATAAGTTCAACTCGAAAGATGTAGGTGTTGTAGATGTGATACAAGAATGAAAATTTCTAATACATCTAATGGACTTGTCTTGTCTCAATCACATGAGAGATGTGACAACAATCTAGTGAGAACACCATATGTGAAGAGCATATGTATTTTTTGGGAAATCTTTACAGATCTAAACAAACATGCATTATTGGATACTTGTGCCTCCTATTTGTATATATTGGTAGGCACAGAGTTATGGTTAATCCCGACATATTCATCGGAGACATAATACCAAGAGGCGATTGCTCTTAAATGGAAGTACTTCTAGATTATAAAGTGGATATGAAATTAATGTTTGAGTAGAGAGCAAATAAACTGTGCGTTTATCGAGTGGAATGGGGTTATTGCCTATGACCTAAAAGTCCTCGGGATGGCAACTCTACCTAGGCGACTAGAGATCCAAAGATCTAGATTCAAAGGGATAACCAAATCATGGAGACTAGTTTTATCACTATGGAGATACAGAGATAACATCTCCCACCAATTGCTATGATGAAATAGTGATGTCCGCAAGCGATGTCCAGGGTAAACTTTGCTTTTAATGATTCTTATATTTTGGAAATCCAAGTGGGGTATAGCAGGCTATTCTTAATAAGAGTCACCTATATAAGTGTGAAGTGGGCCACTTCCATGAGAGTTTTAAGGCTGAATTCTTTAGAGCACTTCATGAATTTACTAGGATATGTTCATGGCCGAAATAAACAAAACTATAAGAACGAATCGTGTTCGAAAAGGAACTGAACGAATTGTGTTCGAAAAGGAACTGTGTGAATTCTGTTGTCTTGGTATACACAAATGGTTGACAGTTCAAAAATATCGTGTTTACTAATTGGCCAAGACATCTAATAGTCTTTCATAAAGGAAGATTCAAAGCCAAAAGCCACCTCTCCCAATGCAATAACTTTTCTTCTACTCTCACTATGTCTTCATTATCATTTGCATTGTGTTTTATCAATTTCCATTTGTGTGGGGGATTGTTAGAAAATATTATGGAGTAAATAAGAAATTGATTCCTAATGTGTTGACTTGAACATTGTATTAAAGTGGCAAGGATCCTTGAGTCCCATATAGGAAATGATAGAAAATATGAGTTTATATGCTCATAGGTTGGACATTGGATTGAGTTTTAGGCATGTGTGGATTGGGTCCTCTTGTCCAAATAATAATATTATTTTATTTTTTGAGTCAAGAAGTCTATATACAGAGCTTATTTACGAAACAATGTATCTATTCAATAACGTATATATTCATATTCCCTCATTCATGAAAAATACTTTTGAGAAACTCTCCTAGAGAGAAAATATTTTGTTCATTAACATTTGAGTCAAAGAGAGAGAAAGAGACATAAATTAGTTTGCAGAACACAGACCTTGTGTGCTTTTTCTCCGTGCTATAGATCATTTTATCTGTGAGGCGGACGTCCGTGAGTCTCAAAGCATCACTGATTATGTAAATGGCAAAATTTGCTTTAAGTAAATTGTGTCAAACACAAGACTTGATTTGTATCATTCATCCTTCATGCATTTGGTCTATGGGTTTTTTCTTATTTTGCAAATTTCTTCTTATATATATAGTATCTATTTATTGTTTTTGCCTATCATATCTATTTGTGTTATTGCTTATAATTAGATTTGTATGTTGTTCATTTTTTACTTAATCACAAAAGTAGATTGTTGAAATATATCCAAAAATATGTTTACAATCTTAATGTAATTATAAGTTTATACTATATATTATTTGTTATTAACCTATATTCTTTTCTTTTCTTTTTTTTCAATAGGGAACATTTCCAGTGATTCAATATATATACTTCTTGATTTTTTTTCCTTAAAAAATAGAAAGTAAAGCATAACTTATATGTTTATGAATATGTTTATTTTAATAACTTTTGTTAAAGTTGATTATAATTTTATAGTTTGATATACACGTGAAACTCTGTATTCTTGAACATTAGTTGAACATCATTATTTGTAATATTTGCATCAATTTCTAAAAAAGATAGCCATTAATTATTTTTAATGAATCTTTGTTTCTAAAAAAGAACATAATTTGTGAGAGTTAGGGATAATGTGCTCCAACTTGTGTAGAGTATTATTTATAAAGAAAAATAATTTTTTATATAAAAAAAAATGTACTTAAACATAAACATTTTTTTCAACACATAGGAGAGAAATTAAATAATTTTTTACTTTCATTCCGTGTATACATATTTTTGGTATTATGCAAGTTGATAATTATATAATTTTATGTTATTTGTAAAAAAATTAAATTCTTTGGAGTATAAATTGAATATCATTGATTCCAATAATTACATCAAGTTGAACATTATTGAGTCTAATCAAAGTCAAGTACTATTCTTAGGATATGTATTGTAGGGTAATTAACACCTTCCCTACACGTAACCGAACTTCCCAATCCATGTCATTGACTTAAGTCATTTCCTTACTTTATAGTTTAGGAGACCTTGGGAAAGTCCTAGCTAATTAGGAAATTGAATAATTTAGACATAGGTGACTAATCACACCTATAACCATGGTTAATTGCAATTTATAAAAAGAGAATTTTTTTTTTTGAGAGGTAGAGTTTCAACCTATGGCATTTACTCCTAATGATTTTACTAGTTGAGCTAACTAAAACCCACAAAAAAAAGAAACTTAAGTAGAAAAGAATCATTGTAATACCTTGACTTTATCATCATCATCATCATCATCATCATCATTATTATTATTAGCTTTGAGAAGTGATGTGGATAAGCACGTAGTGTCATGATATTAAATACAAGTTATGACATTATATACATGTTGTGTATCATGCATAGAACAAGACTAGACATTGCCTTCACAGTATATAAGCTTTCGAGGAATTTAAAACTTGAGGTTGATTACTAGAAAACTATTAAAGAGTGATGAATATCTATTAAATAAAATATTCAAATGTTAATTATATTATTTATGTGGGTCATAAAATCTATGTTTGGTTGGATATTCACTACATATGGGGGTGATATGTGTAAGCATTAAAGATATAAGGTTATTTCTTACTCTACTATAGAATTAAATTAAAAGTATTGGTTGTAACTTGTAATGGACACGGAAAGAAAATGGCTAAGGTTTGGATAAAGTGTCATGGCGACGACTATAGTAAGCCATTCATTGTACTGCAATGGTGAATCGCAATGCATATGGTGTACATGAGTTGTATATAATGTGAGTGTAGACTTAAAAGCCCAAGACAAGTAAATGTGGTTGGACTAGTCCCTTGCGTGCATAAATTCTTAAAGTAAAATAGGCCTTTTACTAAAGTGAGTCTTGAGACTTAGTAAGGGTAACATCCAATGGAATGAGACTAAAATTCTTATATTAAAAGAATCACCAATAGTGGGAACCCAACTTTGAATTGATTTAATCTAAGAGATTTAAATGGTAACAACAAAATATTGATACGTGGTTAGTAAAGCACTAAAATTTGTGTCTCATTTTGAATGGATTAGTGTTGTCCATTATGATGTTATAAAGGAAGAGTTTTATACTTTTAATGATGTTCATAAAGAGTAAATGTTTGTGTGACAAAGACATAAAATGGAACTTCACTTTTGTGAACATAGAAGTGGTGCTGCTTCTAGCAAGAGTAAAAAGGTTTTCTCTTGTAAATGTGCACTAAATCAGGAAGAGCACAAGACCATAATAGTTCTAAGTTTTGTGGATATTCTCATGTGCATGTTGTTTTCAATTTCAATACTTAATAGTTTTGGTTTAAGCACCAAGCAATCATAAACTCTGTTGATGTCTTGAGACAATTACACTAATGGGGGGTCTAAGTTGAAAGACATTTTTTTTTTATTCATGATAAAATGTCAACCAAATGAAATATGTATATAACAACCGAATAAGGATTGTTGTATATATAGGTATATACAAGATAAATTGTAATATATAATAGAGAGTATAGCATTTGAATAAGATGATGGGTTGTCTAAGGAGTTTGACTCCTATTCAAAAGGTCGAAGTATTTCAATTCCTTTTTGACAGCCTAAAACAATGGTGGAAAATTTATGGGTTTTCGAATTTTTCCAATTTATATTTGACTTATGTTCAACCAGTCGAAAGTCGGAAAAAACAGATTATGCATAAATATTTCTGCAAGATTCATGGTAACTATTGCATATCTTAAATGGTTGTAATCCCTTGTGGATGTTCAAATAAACCAATGCAACTCTCTAAGGGTGCCTTTTGAAGGGTAACTTTTCTCTCAACTTTCTTAAAAACACAAGAATTCTATGAGTCTTCTCCAAAATTGTTATTTGTAGAACAAAATAGACTTGGTATTTTCAAGGAACAAGTTTGTAGTATGTGGAGACAAATATTATCTAAGGATTTTATTGTGCATCAAAATTATCAATTTTTCTATTTGCTTACTAAATCATTTTGTTTTTTCTTTGTGTATTCCTTTAATTTCCAACACACATTTGCCATGGCTGCATTATAAACTATATTATAGTCTCCTTCCATAATCTCCTGATAAAATTCAATCTGATTTGCAAAAACTAATCCAGGCACATCGTAGCCATAGTTTCACCTTTGTGGGCGGCTCCACTTGGAGCCCGCTGAATTGAACCCCAAAAAAAATTATTATAATTTTTTTTTTTTCCTGTTTTCACATTGAAAATAAAATTTTGAACACCCTAATCTTAAACCCAACTGAAATAAATTTAAATATAATCATCTTAACAATATTATAATCTTTTTAAACACAAAGCAAAATCTCAATAACAAATCAATTTGATCTAAAATCTGGGAAAAAATCAAAAGTTTGCTAATCTTAAACCTTAGAAAAAGCTCATTTAGATCTTAAGAAATTTCAAATAAATCAATCAAATGGGAAATTAGTTGATGAATGATTACTTGACTATGTACATTAAAACAGATGTAGCTAATAAGATTTATAATGAAAATATCATGTAACAATTTCAAAATATGAAATATCGTAGAAAGTAATTGTAAAACTTTATATATTAAAGATATATATATATATATATATATATATATTTTGTGTGATGTTGATATATTTTGATTTATTTTTTGTTTAAAATTTTGTATAATTTATGTTTCTTATTGAACCCCCTAGAAAATAATCCTGGAGCCGTCACTACTTTGTGGTCGCATATAATCAACATTGATTTTGTACGAACCTAAGAGTGTGGCGGTACCCATCAACACTCTCTGTGTTGCTTTGACTCTTGGCACCTGTGGTTGTGAAGCCCCCATTTCTTGAATCAAAGTCAAGACTTCATTGTATATTAGCTATGCTGTGATTCCGGTTTCCTCATGAATAATACGGTTGCAGTGTTACCTTACAGTCTAATACCATACAAAGAAACTTCTTTAGCCTCAGCTGCATATCGACACTCAAACAGTGGATGCCTAATAACAGATTTGGCCTCTGTTTCGCAAGGACGACATGCTGGATCATTGCTTATATGGCATTGGAATTGATTACTTTCATTGGCAAAATGTTACGGCTAGCTCTCTAGGCAAACATTTTGATCTCGTTCGGCAGCCATATTTTACTCCACCTTAAATGAATATATTCTTTTAATATTGTCAAATAATACTTGCTTGACAAACTAAACATATTTCTTTCATATTTATTTGCATATGCTTCATAGCTTAAATTACTAGCACATGAAAAAGCTATTTTTCTCATCACTGCTTATATTATGGGTCTTCCTAGGGAGAAAAAACACAACAATAACAATCAACGAGTGATCCATTGATATGAGTACTAGACTTGACTACCCCAAAGAATCCGGTCTAGTTACTAACCTATCAAAGTATGACATGTGTCATGGCCACAAAAAGAAGGGGAAAATGGGCATTTGCTCCTAATTTTCAAACTATGTAGTAAAATGCCCATGTTTTGAAACTATTTAGCAAAATGCCACTATTTTTAAAATTCGATTTTAACAAAATCGAGTTATGTGTAAAACTCGATACCTTCAAAATCAAGTTATATGTATATTTTTATGTGGAACTCGACATTAGTAATGTCGAGTTTTACTTAAATTTTCAAAAAACAATTAGAGGCAAAATATGCATAGAACTCGATATTGCTAATGTTGAGTTCTATCTGTAACTCGATTTTGTTAAAATTCAGTTTAAAAAAGAATGGCATTTTGTTGTATAATTTGCAAATTAGAGACAAATGATGATTTCCCCCCAAAAAGACTCATACAACTTTTTTTTTTTTTTTGGAATTTTTAAATTTATTTTAATTAGGTGACTTTTGTTAGAGTGGTAAATATAAGCTTTTGCATCAATTTCTTATTTAATTTAATTTTTTTTTCAATTATTTTTTGCAATAAAGTTAGGTACCCTAAAAAGTTCATAACAATTTTGTAGCATGTCTAAATTAGCATACTACATCATATAAGAATTTACCACAATCTATAATTTATAGGTCAATTTGAAAATGTTGTGAAATTATGATTTTTTTTTTAATATCATAATTTTTATGAAATTATGATATTTTAAAGCTTGTATGGATTTCTACCTAAGTTTTAGAAAAAGTTAGGTTTTTTACCCCCTTAAATTACTTAAAACTTTATTCCTTTTGTCAATTATATAAAAGAAAAAAGAAAAAGAAAAAAAGAGACTTACACTGTATGTACTTAAACTTTGAAAGGAGTTTTTTTTTTTTTTCCTGTAAACTTTTTTTTTTTCCTTTTAGTCTTGTAATGCATATAGAATAAAACACTTTTCATCCTTAAATTTTATAAATATCAATTTTCATCTTGAAGCTATTTTATTCAGTTAAAATAAAAGTTATTTTGTCTTTTATTGTATTTTTTCTATAATTTTGTCCTTCAAAGTTGTGCTAAGTGAATGCATATAAAGTTGAGATTAAAAAAAATTAAGAATTTTTTTTTTTTTAGATATGGAAAGAGAGAACAAAACCTAAATACAAAAACATAGGCAAGACCAATTAAAAAAAAAAAATGTTGAGAATAGCTTATTTAATTTTTTATTGAATATTTTTTTTTTACTAAAATTGTATTAAATTAAAATATAAAAAAATAAAAAATTTTAAGAAATTGTAAATAAAAGTGTTATAAATTAAAAGGTCCGGTAGACTCTAATTCCATTGTGACAAAGAAAAAAAATATATATAAAGAAAAAAACCCTAATTTAAGCCAATCTTACTCTCACTCACATAACATCACACACCCAATTCGATTCAAATCAAGCCTGCTACTTTTTACTGCCGCATAAATCTCTAATAATTCAAAACCCAAAGCTCCCACCTTTTCAATGAAAAATTTCCCAACTCTTTGTTTCTCTAATTATCATACTACTACTACTACTACTTTGACTCTGTAAAAAAAAAATTTCGATTTCGCTAGGGTTTTCCAGAGCCACACGTGTCGAAATGCTAGGTGGGTTGTATGGAGACCTCCCTCCACCCTCTTCGGCCGACGAAGACAAGCCCAGCAACACCACCGTCTGGTCCAGCAGCGCCAAGATGGCTCCGCCGACTCTCCGTAAGTCCTCTTCGGTCTTCGCTCCGCCGCAGACCATTCTCAAATCTCAAACCAAGCCCAAAACCCCAATCCGGCACTGGCGGCGCAGCCGAAGAGCGTGACGTCGTTTTCGGCTTCGGCAATGCCATCGCTGATGCAGGAAGACTCGGCGCAGCCGGCATTGGTTGGGGTGACGTCGTCGGTGATCGAGGAGTACGATCCGGCGAGGCCGAATGACTACGAGGAGTACAGGAGGGAGAGGAAGAAGAGGGCGATGGAGGCGGAGGTGAGGAGGGAGCTCGATCGGCGGCGGCAGGAGGAGGAGGAGAGAGAGAGGAGGGAGAAGGAGGAGAGAGAAAGAGAAAGGGAAAGGGAAAGGGAAAGAGAGAGGGATTACAGCGATTCGCGGCTGAATATATCGGGAGAGAAGAAGCTTGGAGGAGGCGTGCGGCAATGAGCGGGGCTGTGCCGCGGCGGTCTCCATCGCCGCCAAGCAATGCCGACGGGTTTATGATCGAGAAGTCGGAGACGGTAGGGTTAGGCGTTGGGGCCGGCGGGCAAATGACCGCGGCGCAGAGGATGATGGCGAAGATGGGGTGGAAAGAGGGGCAAGGGCTTGGGAAGCAGGAGCAGGGGATTACTACTCCTTTGATGGCGAAGAAGACGGACCGGCGAGCTGGGGTGATTGTCAATGCTAGTGAGGTGAAGCAGGATAAGAAGGTGAAAGGCGTCAGCTTTAATGGGTCGCCTACTCGGGTTTTGCTGCTTAGAAACATGGTATGCTTATATGCCCAACTTTTTACAAAACTTGATGCTGCTCAATTTGTTTACTTGGAACTTCAATTATTTTTTCAATTGTTTTCATGTGAATGCACATTTTTAGTGAAGTGTATGTGTTTATTTTTGTGCTTGTTTCTAATGCTGCCATCAAATATAGCCAACTTTCTAAGCAGTACTAAAATTAAATTGATCTGCTTTGGGTTCTTTGTAGTTTCTGATTCAGTTGTTGCTTTAATTTTTTGTAGCTAGAAAATATCAATTCTTTCTATTCATTTGTTTCGTTTAGTTCTTATTGTTTCTATCTATTGTATAACAGTTACTTATGTCAGATAGAAAGTAACTTTAAGTATGGTGCTCTACAGGGTTATATCTTGATGCATAAATTTTAGAATAAATCATCAATTGAGTTTTAGATTTCAAATTTAGTACCTTTTCCACTGGCTGTTTTCAATAAGAATTGTTTGTTAACAAAGTAGAGGTTTGTTCAGAGGGCTAGTCAAATCTTTTATGGTCTGCACATAGACCATTTTTAGCCGGGTTGTTGGATACTAGGGTATATTTGTATGGCCTAGTTAAATAATTATTTTTTTCAAAGCACTGGCTTTAGCATATTCATGTAATGATCATGTTCTAAGGTGTGTGAATGTGAAAAGAGTAGAGGTTTGTTCAGAGGGTTAGTCCAATCTTTTATGGTCTGCATGTAGACCATTTTTTAGCCTAGTTAGGTTGTTTTACACTAGGGTATTTGTGTGTGGCCTAGGTAAATAATTAGTTTTTTCAAAGCACTGGCTTTAGCATATTCATGTAATGATCATGTCCTAAGCTGAGTGTGTAGCACTATTGATAAAAAGTGTTGGCAAGCTAGCGTTTACAATGGTCTTCAAGATTTGATTTTGCATAATGTTGGTTAGGCAATATCTAGAACATTTATTTGCTTATTCAGGATCCATAGCCTTTATATAAGGCTTAAGTTAGTAGTGGTAGTTCACAAGTGTTGTCATTACGCTTTAAGGTCATGAATTAATAGTTGGGCATGCAGCCAGACAAAATAGGTGTGGGATAGTTCTTGTTTGGTTGGGAATTGAGGTATTTCCAGGCTGATCTGGAAATATACAGAGCCTTAGAAGGTCTTTCTCCTCCACCTGTTAGTTGCACTAGAT
The DNA here is from genome assembly GCA_028216015.1 of Quercus dentata. Taxonomy (NCBI): domain Eukaryota; kingdom Viridiplantae; phylum Streptophyta; class Magnoliopsida; order Fagales; family Fagaceae; genus Quercus; species Quercus dentata. Next base: position 68,878,630 of record CP116448.1, read on the forward strand.
ATATTTTTTATCAGTTGATTATCTTATTGAAAGAAATTGAGCTATTCTTTGGTTTAAGTATGAGTTGGGCAAAGACTAAGCAGATTCAAATGGACCATCTTTTTATCCAGTGGTTGTTCTAGGATGAGAACTGGTCTTTCTTTCTTACAGATTTTTTCATATATTTTGTCATTTCTAGTTAACCAGCTTGTGGGTGATTGGATTCAGAAGGTTTGGCCTCTTAAATCTATTAAAGATATTGAAGAATTTCTTGAATTCTTGGTATTTATTTTGTATTTGATGCCTTATTGTTGGTATGTGTGGATGTTCCTTTTGAGTCTGTTTAATCATCCTCATTGTCATTCATCCTTTTTGTAAGTGTAATACATGCCTTATTAGTAATCACCCTTAATTGCTTTCCGTAAATGTAAAAACATGTCCTTTTTTGTGTGTGCATGTGTGGGGTGGGGTTGGGGTGTTGGGGGGGATCATTCAAGTTACTTTGTGATAATTAGCTATGAACTTGGTGTTGATGGAAATCAATAGTGAAATTAAGTTGTTACTAGAACTGTTACATTAACTTCTAGAGGGTGGACAGCTACCATAATTATGATCAAGCTTAAATGCTGTAAAAACCTATGACTTCAATAAATTTATTGGTATTAGCCCAGTCTCAACAATGAAATAAAAAGTGTAATGTATATGATAAAGAGTTTGAGAAAATACAAGATTAAATTCCACAACATTCAAGAATTGTGGTCTAGTTTTGATGTGGGACCTTCTTGGCACATTTCATAGTCTACTTTAGATATTATTGAGTCTAAGTATTGAGTTTCTTTAGGTTAGAAAGTTGCTGGTTCAGTTTTAATTAAGTTGTTAGAATAAGGGCAAGGCAATTTGGTAGATTCCAGATTTTCAGGAATGGGCTATTCTTGGCTGTAAAAAAAGGTCTATAATAAGTTCTATAGAGTCCTATTACTTCTAAGAAAGGATGTAGCCATAGCCTATATAGAGGCTTTATTGTAGTCAATAGCATTTGTAGTGAGATTGATTTTAATAAAATTCCAACAGCTTATGCTTTGAGGGTGTGATTGCCTTGTTCTGCCTTAGTGTGATTACATAAGAAAACCTAGGTGAGATTGCCTAGCGTTTATCTTCCTTTGATCTCATTCTATTCATTTTTTAATGCCAAAGCCATCAAACATATTAAAGATCCAATCTTTTATTCACCTATATCCACTTAAACCCTTAAACATCAAACCCTCTTCAAGATCTCATCTAGAATCTAATTTAGTGCTGAATTTATGAAGATCCTCCATCAAAGTGATGGCCTCAACTCTTCACCCCTCTTGCACATACAACACCAATCTACAACTGTAATATTTTGATTGCAAAGATTGTCAACTGCAAAATTTTACCCAATGTTACTGTCAAAGGAAAAAAAAAAAAAAAAAAAAAACCTCTCGAGGTACCTTAGCACCCCAAAATGCACCTTCATGGGAATCATATTCATGTAGATCTTTTCATGTCATAACATGGGCAAACTTCAAACTTTTCTTTCTTAGTAAAACGCCAAGGTAGCTGATCCTCTTGTTGAGTAGATGGAAAGTTAGAATACAATTAGATTAAAGAAATTCTCTACATACTCTAGTTTTCAATCCTGAAGGAACTAAGTGAATTTAAGATTACATTGCCAAGTACCTTGATTATCTGTGAGATACATGACTATAAATGCATCCTCTTTTTTTCTTGGTTAAGTACTATTGATGTATTATTATCCACTGTCAATCTAAACTGCTCATGAAAGAAATCCTTGAGGGGGCAATCCTCACACCATGATCAGGCCAAATGTGAACTCAAGAGCCATTTCCAATAATAAATTTAATATATTTAGGTTGCCTGTAGGTTTTACTGGTTAAAGGAGATGAAAGGCCTCCTTTAGAAAGGTTCCCTACGCTATTAAAAAATAATAATAATAGAAAAGGCATTCCACCCTCCTCTTAACATTTTTCATAGACCAACCTGCCATGTGTCTCCATGTTTCGCTAAAATAACACATCTCCAAAGGTGCTCCTTCTTAACTCCAAAACTTCATAGCCATTTCCCTGAACTGGCTTGATTAAATGTACTCAATTTATGAATCCCCAAATCTCCCTTCTTCAATGGAGAATATGCCATATCCTAATCTACCAGATTGAATTTAAAGGCATCCCCTGTCCCTCCCACAGAAAATCTCTTTGGATTTTTTCCACCCTATAAACCATATGAATTGGCATAGTGACAAGTTACATGACATAGCTAGGAAGGGAAGATAATGTGTTTTTGCTGAGAGTGACCCTTCCCACCTTTTGAAAGATACAACTTTTTCCACACAGCAAGCCTTCCCATCAATAATGGCATTCCAAATTGCTCAATATTTAAGGAAGAACTAAAAGGTAGTTTGAAATTACCTACTTTATGGCCCACTACTGAGGCTAATTCAATTTTATCGCTCTCTTCCTTCACCCACTGGCGCTGGTTCCCTAATTTATTTCTAAACTTGAAACTGCTTCAAAACAAACGAGGAGGTATCAAAGGTATCCTAGCTGTTCTGGATTTGCATTGGAAAATTTTTTGGTGTCATTAGTAAAGAGCAAGTGTGAAAATTCCATAACTCCTCTATTGCCTCCTCCAACCTTGAACCTCAATAATAACCTGACACTGAAAAATGCTTTGTAAACAACCATTTTGAACACAATTGGCACTTTGGATTGAGTAGAATCACATGAAGTTGAAGACAAGGTTGGAAGGTAATTAGAGAATGTCAGGCAAAATGTAAGTACAAAAATATTTTTGCCTTGCCTCAATCCCCTCAAACTTTTAAAGAAACCATCTGAGTTTCCATATACTATAATGGAGAACTGAATGGTTGAAATGCAATTCCAAATTAATTTCTGCTGTTTTTTACCAAATCCAAACCTTTCCAATCAGAATTGCAAACAATCCCAATTAACATGTTTGTATGGCTTTTCAATATCTAGCTTACATAATACCCCAGGGATACCACTCCACATTCTACCATCCAAGCCATTTGTTTCTTAACAATAATTATTGAATCAAGTATTTGTCTTCCGGTAACGATCCCAATTACTCTGATTGTCTGTTTTTGAGTTCAATGTATTACTAGATTACTACTTCAGGAGATAACCCTTTTTGTTGAAAGCTTATTTTCTTATTTGCTGAACATACAAGCTGTTGCCAAACTAAATACATTAATTTTTATCACATTAAAGGAACATTAAATGATATACATTTAAAATACTGTTATGAGCAAAATGTTACTATACCTATTTTTAGTATGAAATTCTCTTCCTTGACAATTTAGTGCAATGTTACATTCCTAAACATAATATATGGATAGATGAGTAAATGGAAGAGTTGGAAACAGGGTATTTGGTCATTTTACATTTCTTGTATATCCATGGGAATTAGTGTATATTGTTGATGTATTCTAGTGGTAGCATCCATATACTTCCGTTACCTATTAAAATTGGTTTCTCTTGGAATCAGTTTCAACCTCACACATCTGAACACATTTCCTTGGAACTACTACACCATACATAATACATGCTATATACACCATGAATCGCCAATAATAGTTTAATCATGCTTAGTGCATAAAATTTGGTGAGGATAAAAAAAAAAAAAAAAAAAAAAAAAAAAAAACTGTATACTCTTTATTGTGGTTTTGGGAAAGTGGAGATTATTAAAACGCAGCTAGAAACTCTCATCAATTTCTGCTTGTAGCACAGGAATGGTAATTTTATGTTGACAATTATACCTCACTTTCTAAAATTGATTGGCTTCTTCTGATGTTGGTTACCCCATGCTATATGGGCCATGCGGGCTGTCATTTGTCTTCCACCCTCTAATATTTAAAAATCTTGGCCAAGAGCATTGTAGCTCTCATGGTGCTTTCTAACGGAGACATCTAGGGCTCAAATCCTCTCTCCCTCAATTACAATATAAAAAAATAAAAATAAAAATCTTGTGCAGGATTTCCCCAGTGCCAGCTGTGATATATTTCCCAAAGACATTCTTATTGGCTGTATCTTTTATGTTTTATCTCTTTCCTTTTCTTTCTTTAATTAAATATTTTTTAAATCACTATTAAAATCTCTCTAATTGGATGGAGTAGCTATAAATCAATATTTAAACATAAACATAGTGGTCATCATACTAAATTATTGTCTTGAGACATTTGTTTTCTTCATGCTTTTTCATTATGTGATGCTCTACTAAACAAAATGAAGATGAGGATGGCTAATAATTTTGCTTTCCCATTCCCCCTCCCCTTGGTGCCAAAACTTATTAAAAAGAAAACTGTTTGCTTTCTTCTTGAAGGTGGGCCCTGGTGAGGTTGATGATGAGCTTGAAGATGAGGTAGGATCAGAGTGCGCTAAGTATGGGACAGTAACTCGGGTTCTCATTTTTGAGATAACCGAGCCAAATTTTCCAGTGACTGAGGCAGTCAGAATCTTTGTTCAGTTTGAGAGACCAGAAGAAACAACCAAAGCACTTGTTGATCTAGATGGTCGATACTTTGGAGGTAGGGTGGTCCGAGGCTCATTCTATGATGAGGAGAGGTTTAGCAAGAATGAGCTGGCTCCAATGCCGGGAGAAATCCCGGGCTTTACATAAATTAATGGACTGTTTTGTTCCAATTCAAATGTCCCTTGTCTAGGGTGGTTGAAATAGATAGATCAACTTGGATTTGATTTTCATTGCTGTGTGAGAGTTGCGTGGTGTTGTAAGTAGCATTCAAATTCAAGGAGCAACTCTCCATCACTTAACTACGTCCAGGTGATGTTTGTAACAGAAGCAAACAGTAGTTGCATAAGGAAATTGTTGAAATCATATGAACAGACAGCCTTTTATTTTAACAATTGGCCTGCTGATGGTGTATTGTGGTTAAATTGTGTCCAGGAAAAAAGTATGGCTATTACGAAGTTATGATTTCGTTGGGGGAAACTAGGTTGAAATCATCAAGGCTGTCCTTAGATGTGAAAGGAAAATTTACTTCTAATGCTTTATGATAAAATTATTCCTGATAGACTTTTTGTGCATTCATTACAAATGGTATTGAATTTATTAGTTTTCAGTTTTTTTTATTTTGTTGGAATCCCATTAAGAGCTCTCTCTCGCTGTCAAATGTGAGGAGATTAGTTGTTGGAGTAATATCACTATTTTGGATGGATAACTTATATAATTTTATTCTTTTTGAGTTTCTAACTTTTAAACTTGTGTGTGTTAAAATATTTAGTATTTTTAAAAAAAAAAAAAAAAATTTAAACTTTTAAACACGATAGACATAGTTAACCAAACATATGGGACAGTGATGATATCATCAGCTCATCAGTTCAAAATGGTAAACTAGTTGTTCTTTCAGCGTAGCAGCAACACTTCAGATTAACTACTTCAAGTAAAAGGGAATTTGCATGGCTTGAAGATCACGTTTCTTTAGCTCCAGTGGTCAACTAGTGAGGTTTCAGTTTTGTTTTGGATCCAAACCTTTCTTACCCCTTTGTCCAAAAACTTTGAAAATCAAATTACATCTTTTTTGGACAGAAAAAGCAAATTACATTAGCACTTAGCAGTGTCAGAAAACATTGTACCAAAAAAAAATAATCTACTTGTTTTAAAGTTCACTGCATATGCATTGAGCAGCACAAAGGAAGGAGGATCATGTAAACTCCTTTTTTCTTTTGGAGTTTGTTTTGAAATTCCCACACCAATGGTGGTTGTGTTACTCGGTTAAAACATTTGGGGCTTGTTTGGTTAGGTAGTTTAAATAACAGTTTTTAGTGTTTAAACACTAAAAACTGTGAGCTTACAAAAAAATAAAAATAAAATAAATCAATAAAAACATTTGGTAAAGAATTTCATTTAGGATTGTTTAAATTACGTTTCTCATTTTAGGGTGTTTGAACACTTAAATTTAGAAAACTCTTCTTATCAGTTTTCAAATAACATTGTTGAATAACACTTTTGTAAATATGTTAAAAATCTAAGTCCCACTAGATTATACCACACTTAACAGAACTTCTCTCTCTCATGCCTCTCTCTCACACCTCTGGACTTCTTTTCTCACTCTTTCCTACCATTCACGCCTAGCTTTTCTTTGACGCTTCAAACTCCTCTCTCTCCCTCTTTCACAACAGATTGGACTCTATCTCATAAATCATAATGCAAACAAGGGGGTAGTGTGTCACAAGCAAAACTATGTGTATACCCTTACTATCTACAGCAAGAAAGTCGTTCGTTCTATCTTGAAGCTGTTTCCAAGACAAGATCGCTTTAATTAAAATAAAATTGGGAGCCAACTACGACCCTCGCGCAGCAAATTTTATAAATGATAGCAAATAACAAATGAATAGAACAGAGGGTAAAAGAATCAAAGAGAATATGTTCGAGTTGGAACATGCAATAGGTACCCCAATAAACAAACAGGAAAATTATTAATTTGAACAAATCTATTGCAGACTAAACAAACTAAACAACATATACAATATTGTACACATTTATAAAAAAAAGTATAATATTATTTAGTCTATAATGCAAATTTTATATTGCTAGTAAAATATAAATCGATAATTGTCCAAACAAATATTTCAATATTTTATACCAAACATATATTTCAATATTGTATACTGTTTTTAATATATATAAATTTAATGGAAGGAAAATACTGTTATGAAGATCCAATTAGGTTATAAAATATAATTTTTAAGTTTGTTATATAAAAATTTGTTTTACATAGAAAAGATTCGAAATGAGAAATTCACTTTAAGTAAGATTCAAAATGAGAAATCCACTTAAAGATAGGGGAGGTTTTATTGGTAAAAATAAAAATAAAATAAATAAATAAAAAGAGAAGCAATTGTCATTGAAATCAAGTGAATTGGTTCGAGTTGAAAAGATGAAAAAGATGAAAGATTGATGAAGATAAAAATAACTTTAATAGATATGATAAGAAAGGACATGGCAATAAATAAAATAATAGAGAAAAAAAATACACGTGAGGATTTACAACCAATCCCAAAGATTTTGGAACTAGTTATATATAAATAAATTTACTTATACATAAAAATTACTTATCAAATACATATTAATTATCTCTTTAATATTTAACTAATGAGAAATTACTATGCTTAATATCAACTGTTTTGACTGTCTTGAATTTTTTTTCTCCATGAGTTCTATAGGTTCATATAGCACCCGCTTACAAGAGTTTTAAAAGTTCTTAAAAAAACTAACTTCCCGATGTGTAATCCCTGTCTTTACTATTACAATATTTATTAAAAACACATATGACCACTTTGTTTTAAATTTTTCATTACAATCAAGGAACCAATGGTAAGGAATATATATATATATATATATATATACACACACACACACACACATCATTCTCTTTCACTAATCATTGATTTGGACATCTTATTCTCTTTTAATTAATCTTGCATCTCTGTGAGCATTTTACAATGATCCTTTCTTTACTCTTTTTTTTTTTGGTATATTAAACTCACAAAGTAAATAAGAACTATGACTTCATTGAATCCGATATGTTATATCTCTCTTTTATAATTTTTTTGGTATTAGGTTAACATTTAATATGATTAGTATTTTCTGCCCCCAAAAAAAAAAAAAAAAGTGCTAACCCCAAAATGAAATAAGAAATACATTTTGATAAGATATGATCAATTGTTAATAACACATAAATAATTTTCCTAATAACTTTTTTCTTCCACCATTAATATGAGCCACAACCCTAAGCCAAAAAGAAAGAGATATGGTAATATTAATCCAAAAACTATTACTAATAACAAACTGGGTTTCTTCTTTGCCCAAAAAAAAAAAAATATATATATATATATATATATATATATATATATACTGGGTTTCTTCTTCATCAATTAAGCAAAAAAAATTAAGAAAAACCCACATCGATACCTGTTTTTCCTATTCTTCTATTCTTTTCCATTACTATTCTAATTGTTTCCAATTTCAGCCTCCTGGTACCACAGAATCAAAAAAAAGTTTCTAACTTTCTAATTTCTTATAAAGCGCGACGCAGAGGTGAACCCACCGGCGTGTTCTGATTGGAAGCCATGGCTTTCTGCACGTACAACTGACTTTGCTGCTGCTGCTGAGGATATTGGGGTCCCATTACCAACGGCCCACCAACCCCGCCACCAGAAGCGGAGGAGGAGTGGTGGTGGAGCCCACCGGGAAGCCCATTATCGTAGAAGTAGAGCTCTAGTGGACTATTGTCACCTTCGGGCAGCGAACTACTCGTGGACCCACCAAAACCAATCTTGTTAATGTTGCTGTTCACCATAGACACAGACATAGACATAGACATAGTCTCTCCTATAGGCGACGCAGTGGTTGAAGCACAGTACTCTCCTCCACCACCCCCACCACCCATCACAACAGAGCTGCACGGCGTCGTATTGTTGCTCGTTATCCCGGTCCCACACATAGCACAGCAACTCAAACCCTTAAACCAAACCAAACAAAACAAAACAAACACATTAGTGCATTAGCTACTGTTTGGTTGGTGAGAAAGTAATACCTAAAAAAGAGAGAAACTTTGTAGCTGCTACCATACATTGGAGGAGGAGGTGGAGGAAGAGCGGAAAGTGGTTCCGTCAGGAAGGATGACCCAGCCAGCCTCACTGGCGAGGTGGCGAAGAAGCTCGTTGATGTCGGCGCGAGGAGAAAGGCAGTAACCGCCGTGTTTCCTCAAGCCCTGAAAGATCTTGGTGGTGATAGCCCTTCTGTTCCTCTCTCTCATCTTCGTCTTCTCCTTCTCGCTCTCTGTCCTCCCCACACTACTACTACCATTTGATCTCTTCATAGTCCTTCCCTGATGGGTCCCACTAGCTTCTCCTTCCTCAACTGCATTTCCCATTGCTGCTTCCTTCATCTTCTACTCTCTCAGTCTCTTTTGCTTTGTTTCTGTTTTTCTTTTACTTTTGTAGTGCGTAGTGGTGGCAGGGAGGGTTTTGGCTTTGTTTTGGGTTTGAGATCGGACGGGTGTGGGAGTGACACGTTGACGGTTGTGATGTGTTGAGAGAGGAAGGAGATTCTCTATTTGATTTTGTAGTGCTGTTACTGATGATATGTACTGTTTCTCCTCTCTTCGTTTTGCATGAGATGGGGAAGGTGAAGGAGTCACAAACGCGTGTTCTGGTTTAGAGTGAGCAAAGGATAGGCACGCGCTGAGATTAGCGCGTGAGGGAGATTGGGATTGATTGATAGTGTCTGGAAGTGGTAACTGGTAACTGGTAAGAGAGAGGGAGAGGAAGACGGGTGGGCTTGGCGGCTGAAGTGACAGACTTACTCATTGCTCAAAATCAGCATATTATAGAGTGCCTTTACTTTCTCTGACAAAATTAGTTACTTTGCGACTGTTTGAATAGAACTTATTTTATTGAAACTGAAAACTGAAAATACAGTAGTAAAATAATTTTTAAATGTATAAATAATATTATGGGACCCATTTTTAATAAAAAAATTAATAAAAATGAAATTTATGGGTCAGTAAATAGTGCATGAATGCACTGTTTACGAAAGACTATCAAAAATTGCGACTCTTGTTCATGTACAGTACATAAACAAGAATAATTTGTTGGTGTTGGGGTAAAACGCATGCTCAAAAAAAAAAAAAAAAAGGAAAACGCAGCAAACAAAACGTCGTATCCAAACTCCCTCTCTATTTGTTTTTACTCAGTTTAATTTGGTCCCTTCAAAACTAAATCAAAGATTATATTTAGTCTGCTTTAATTATGTTTTCCTTTCCAAAAAAATAATCTTTTAATTAAAATGTGCTAGTTAATTTATCACAATCCTCATCTGTTTGTTATAATTTAAGTGAAAGGGAGATATGATTATGAAATTTATTTTTCTTTTTTGGTTGATAATTTGATAGTTGAGACTTGAGAGTGAGAGAGGGGAGTTTGAATTTTGTATATCTTTATTGAAAACGTCTAATAGTTTCGTATGAGTTACAAAGCCTTCAGATTATAAAATTGAATTAAGTAATTAGGTCATATATCTTAGTAATAATTAATTAATTACATAATTTTGCGTTAGTGTTTTAGCTCAATCAGCTCAAGAGAAAGTCTATGTACATGTACAGTAAATTATCATAATAACTTTATTTTAAATTGCGGTGATTCTATTTATTTTTAGTTTGTTTAAAGTTATGGTACGTTGACACTTTTAATTTATTGTGAAAATATTATGAGATTTTGTCGTGACCGATAAAAGAACTCTTTAACCCAAACATCCAAAGGCCCAAGATTTCATGTGAGAATTTGAGATATCAAATAGGGTTGATGAGAAAATTATTAGATATACTGAGTATACTATGTGCGAAGAGAAATGAGAGGCAACAAGTAAAACTAGTCACATATAATGCAACATTAATAAAATATATAAAAATTCTATCAACTAGCATGTAACCCGCACTATGTGTGGCGACAATTCTACATACACTAAGATTTGAAGATCCTTTACTATAAAAAAAAAAAAAAAAAAAAAAAATCTAGATCATATGTTTAGCTATAGTATTTTAATATTTCTAGGTTGTATTTTTTATTTTAAATTAATCCCTTTTTATTGTAGCTTATATTTAACTTAAACATTGATAATTTCATTTAATTTTTCTTATTTTAAATATTCTATTGTATAGTTTCAAGGATTTGTTTTGATCCTAATCAACATGTATATACTTACAATTTGGTCAATAATTTATCATTTTTTAGGTACTAAAATGAAACTAATTAGTTGCCACATGTTGCTTCTAGCATATTACATAGTTCATAAAATGCCACATATTATAAGGTGATTTAGGTGTATAGTTAGTTTTTTTATAGTATGGTTCATTTAATGTTGGACTCTTCTTTTTTTTCAATGAATAATTATCTTGGCACCAAAAAATAAATAAATAAAAAAACTTAAATTAAACATGTGGCGCAAAATTGAACTTCAATTGAAATCCAATTTAGCACTAATTGTATTTTCTCTCAATTTTGATTTTATATATGTAGGGACGGTTGTAGGGGCCCCAGGCCCGATAAGTAAGTGGTTCGGCCCAAAAGACCCTAGACAATGAATTTGTAGAGAGTGGGTTCTGAGAACTAGGGTTGGACGAAATGAACGTTAATTAGTTGTATGCCATGCAACGATCTGAACGTGAGAATGTTTCATTTATGTTCACGGATATCTTGGTCCAAGGAGACATATGAGTGCCTCTCTTGCTGCGATTCTGAGAATTCTTTAATCTCTCTCTCTCTCTCTCTCTCTCTCTCTCTCTCTCTCTCTCTCTCTCTCTCTTTTCCTCTAAATTTTTTGATCCCTTCTTCATGGGGATTTCCTTCTCTTATATAGCCTCCTTAAATTGATGAGGGTCTTACACTTGTTAACCATCCGGACCTTCACTTGAGTGCCTGTCCCATCGGACATCCACCTTATCTTTCTATGAGTTATACTGGCCAATGTAACACTGTTCGCCTGCCTTCTCCACATTAATGCGGCTGAAAAAGTAGCTTCCTTGCGTTTAATGCGGCGATTGTGGCTTCTCCCTGGACGTCTTACATTTTCCTCTTTCTCTTTGTGTGAGGCTCATCCTACTACTCACGTTTATCCAGGATGGTTCTTTATTGTGGAGGGGGCACACGTTGGGCCCATCTTTGTGTGTCCGAGGAGACATTCTTCCTCGGACGTCTTTTAAAATAAACTGGGCTCAACAGGATTGGGCCAGAAGTCTTTTGGTCCCCCTTTTCCCTTTTGGTCATGGTTGAGCTCCGTGCGGGGCCCAAGGCCCATTGTTGACTTTGGGAATTTTACCCCTAAAATATATATATATATATATATATATATATATATATATATATATTTCTATGGTTTGGTATCATAGGTTGAGAAAAACACAATCTTAATTAAGTTCTTTACACAAGAGCCCATTAATCATTTTATTTTATAAGAACAATTCAATTATCACCCAAGAAAAACCTATGGATTGGATTGGGTTGGTCAAATTTGTTCACATTTGCCTATGTTATATACATGATTGTATTAGGCACAGTGTCTACCTCGACGTGACACATCACAATGTTATGAATCTCATTTGGAATCTCAACCTGGAGGAGATACAAAGTAAAATGGGAGAAAAAGGAAGCTTAAATCTTAATTGGTGTGAATTGTGAATTTGGAATGTATTGACGTACCCAATTTTGAAACTGGGTATGGGTTCATAGTTTTAAAGGTAGTAATCATTCTTCTGACAAAAAATAAAATAAAAATGAGATTTTAATTTTGGACTGGGTTGGAATAGAAAGATGAGAAAGTAAAAGTAACTGGGGTTACAATTTTGAACCAGACAATGATGGCTACAAAGGCATGTTTGTGGAGTTATTTAAGAATAGGTGAATGTGGAAGCTAGGTACAAATAAATAAGGGAGTTTTAGAGAGAGATTTGGGGATCTTTTTAAGGTCCGTTTGGATATTACTTATTTTATTGAAATTGAAAACAGAAAACGTTATAACAAAATAATTTTTAAATGTGTGAATAGTATCGTATGACCAATTTTTATAAAAAAATTACTGAAAAGTGAGATTTGTGGGTCTGTAAATAGTGCACTAATCATGGGAGAATAGTCAAAAGTTGCTGCTACTGTTCATGAACAGCAACCATAATCATGCATGAAGCTCCTGAAACGCATGCCAAAAAAAGAGTAAAACACAAACGTGTACGCATAATATGTGTATCCAAACCCACAACTAGTTAGGGACTGATGACCACTAAATGCCGGTTTGGATAGAGATTATTGTGCGTTTACGTTTTCTATTTCATGTTTCCTTCCCTTTTTTTTTTTTTTTTTTTAATGCATGAACAGTAAAATCACATGGATTTACTATGTAAGAGACAATTATCACTGTTCATACACTGTAATAGTTTACACACTATAGTAGCACTATTCATGTATTTAAAAATATTAAAAATGGATTCTACGGTACTATTTATACATTTAAAAATTATTTTATTATAGTATTTTCAGTTTTTAATTTTCAATTTTTAATTTGAACCAAAATAAGTTGTATTCAAAACCCTAAACATAATAGAAACTGTGTGTCCCTCCTGTGTAGCCGTCCCAGAGAAAGAGAATAAAGAGGTTGAGCTACTACTTTCCAGTGCTATTGTGTGATTTATTAAAACCACGCGCTACTGAACTTTAGTGGAAAATGGCCATCACTTGTTTATAACACACTTTTTTCTTTTTTTTTTTTTTTTTTTTTTTTTTTTTTTTTTTTTTTTTTTTTTTTGAGGATTTATAACACACACATTAATACCATTCTCCTTGCAACTCCATGCGACATTCCGAGAATTAAAAATGATAATTTTTTTTTTATTCGTATGGAATTCACTTATTAAATTTATAGTAAATTTTACCATTAATATAAAAGAAGAAAGAATCATTTCTTTGTAATCTGGAAGGAATTGAGATCTGGTGCAATTAACCTCTCTCCTTCTTACAACAATTTTTTACAATTCTTACTTTTTTTAATTTTACTTTATAAATTTTTCTCATTTTTTTTTTTTAAAATTTAATAGTAGTGTTTAGATTTGCTTTTTATAACTTTAAATCTTTGCCATCCATAGCAATTGCATCAGGTGCAATATTTATCTTAGGTATTGCACATGATTTCAATCTGACCCTTTGAGAGGAAAATTTATTCAATCCTTCTAGAGCAATGCTCCCCCCTCTCGCATGAGGGGTGGGATTCATGTGTACAGTGTAGGACCCACTCCTCATGTGAGGTAGTAGCGACTCTAGAAAATTTTTCCAGGATGGTCATTTAGAAACTTAAATTAAACAATTTAATAAAAAGAGAACTTTATATATTGATAACAAAAAAAAAAAATTGTTTATATTATTTTGGATAGGAGATGAATCTTGGGTACATGATTTACGTATCAAATATTTGTCCATAATACTAGTAAAAAATAAACAATAAACTATAAGTTCAATTGAAATATTATTTCTTGATATAATAAAAATATTAATAATTTTTATGTCCATATCATGACTCTATTAACAATTTTACCCAACATAAATTTTTGTTGTTTAGTTGTTTCATTATTTTTCTTTATTGACCACTAACAGTCTAGCACACACTCCATTACCACAATGTAAAGTCTAAACTAGTAAATACAATGCGTCATCCCACTGCCTTACAATTGCATAGTTTAATTTTTTGTTTCTTTTTTAATTATTTGTTTACTTACTTTACTACCACTAGTCAGCTAGTCCATTACCCCAATTGCCCAAAGCATACCCAAAGCTCCCATTTCGGCTTGTCCATTAGAACAAAATATTTTAATACCAGTCTATTTCGGTGTACTATTACGAAGATACCATTATTATAAATATGTATGAATAATATTGATTAAAACTCATATAAATTATTAAGGGTCTTAAAATTATAAGTCATATTTCTATTAGTATGTCAATCTTTAAGCCCAAAAAACAAATTAACAATCAATTTTTTTTAAAATATAATAAGATTAAAATGTATTTAATAATGAAAGAAAGAAAAAAAAAAAGGAAAAAAAAAAGAAGAAGAAGACATAAGCTGAATTAAAAAAAAAAAGAAAAGAAAAGATGATAACGTGGAGGCAGGAGGCTTAGGGGCTGTTTGGATGGTCTGTTTCCGGTAACTCAATTCTCGCCATAACTCATAACTCAAAAATGGTGGGACCCATAGCAAAAAGGTTGTTTAGGAAGTCCATAACTCTGTTTCCATTACTCAATTATCTAATTTTTGAGTTATGAGTTATGGAAACCGAAAACATATTTTGGCTGTTTTCGGTTTTCATAACTTATAACTCAATGACAATATTGTAATTAAACATATATAGAGGACCCACAAACAGTACTCAATCGCACCTTTGACTTTTTTTTTTTCCTTTCTTCTTCTGGGTTGGTTATTCGGTTTTTTTTTTTTTCTTCTTCTTTCACTGGTTCGATCTGTTTTGGGTTTTTTTTTTTTTTTTTTTTTTTTTTTTTTTTTTTTCACTAGGTTCGGTGAGTTTGGGTATTGAAGAAAAAAGGAAAAAAAAAAAAAAAAACTGCATCGGGTGACAGGTATGGGCCCACAAATAGTGTGAAAAATATTGAGTGATGAAAAGTGAGTGATGGTATCAAAAAAACATGATATTTTAGAGTGACGAGTGAGGGAAATTGAATGACAAAAAAAAAAAAACATCCAAACAGGGGTTTAAAGTCAGTATAAAAAGCTGAATTTCAGCTTCTTTTTCAAATACTACTTGTACTAGTCACGCACTTGTCACGTGAAGGTTGACAAAACTAAAAATAATATTACACAAGACTAGGCAATAAAGTTGAAGTGAGCAGACAACTCAAGGATTAGAAAAATTAAAAAGAACTTGCAGAGGAAATGTAGAACGAAGAAGGAGGAGGAGGAGGAGAAGAAAAAGAAGGAGAAGGAAGAGGAGGAGGAGGCGACAGCTTTGATGGGCTGCATTCTTTTAGGTGATCGGGAATGCGACTGGATGGCTTGATTTAGGCCATTCTTGAGGTTGAAGCGATGAAGGCTGGGTCAGTGGGTCTGGGATTAGTGGTGGTTGGGACAGAGACAGTGGCTCTGCCGTCTAGTAATGAAAGGGGCTAGAGCGAACTGCCAAGAGGTTGAAGATATTTCCCCTTTAGGTTACGATTTTTTTTTTAATCAAAATTTGATTGGGTTGGGACAATAGGATAGAGACCGTGGGTCTTCTTTAATTTTCATATTTTAGTTTTATAAATTTGTTTGAAAGGCCACAACTTTATGAGACCAAATTATGGACCAATATTTAATTTTTTTGGGCTTAAAAAATTTTTAGAGTTGTCACAACTCTTTTTTAAAGGGTGGGCAAATATAAAAATTTTAAATTATTATATATAAATTTTTTTTTAGGCTGCTAGGGTGGTCCTGTGATTACCTTAACCTGAATGTGGCGCCGCCTTTGATGTAAGTGAAGAAAGCATTGCTTGGGAGTATGCAATAACTTCTCCTCTGAAAGTACCTAAAGAAATTTCCCCCTTCTTCATCACTCTTTTGACATTTCTTTTTTTACCAAAAAGAGGCATTTGTTAGATTCTTATTTTTGTGGACCTGATAAAATCAATCTTATGAAAAGAGGGAGGAATTCTAAAAAAACAAGAATAGGAAAACGAGATTTTTTTTTTTTAACAAAATTTTGGTTGCAGTGAAAAGTAAAAAAAAAAAAAAAAAAAAAAAAAAAAAAAAAAAGTGATAAAAAAAATGAGAATTTTTTTAAAATTTTTTATCTTGCCGCTTTCTATTATTTCACTTTTAATAATAAAAGTATAATAGTAATTTACTCATTATTTTTTACTTTTTTATCTTTCTTCACCAAACATACATGATAAAAAATACAAATACTATTTATTATCTTAATTTTCTATTCTTTCGATCAAAATTTTTCGCCCTCCCTCTTTTTCATTCTCCCAGCATTAACCAATCTAAATTTGTATGGGTCAAAAGACCCATACTAGACCTGAAAACAAACAAATCAAAATGGTATAAAAACCTGAAAACATATGGGTCATATATACTGAGTTTATTTGGCCCAAAAAAGACCATGCAAGGATGATAAAATAGCATTATGTTTTCCTGTTTTAGTCCGATACATTTGTGACTCCTACATGGTTTGATTTGTACCTAATTGGTTCAAAAAAGTTCAAACACAAATCTATTTGACTTGATTCATTAGTCTTTATTTTTTCTTTTTAAGAAAAATTTATCAAGTCTAGTATAAAGTGATGATGGTGTAGTTTTGAAACAAAGCTATTTGTGAAAATTCCCACACAAAAAAAAAGCTATTTGCAAAAAAAAAAAAAAAAAAAAAAAACTTTTGTCCCACTCTTAATTTTTCACTTTATAATTCATTAACTGTAGTATGTTATGCGTCTATTTTTTTTTTTTTTAAATCAAAATGAGATAGAGTATTTTTATTTATAACTTACCAATATAAATACAGATAGCATTCCATGTATTAGTACTCTTTTCCATTTTTAATTTCTTTGTGTACATAAAGATAAAGATCACAAGCTCACGGTGAGATTGTGATGAATCTGATGATCAATGGCATAATCGTATAATGATTAACAAAATTGTGATATGAATTGGAATAAAATCATCGTAAGACAACAAAATTGAAGTAAAACTGCATGCACGTTGGATCATCGGCCTACGCATATCTTTTTGAGAACCATTTAGAGCCCAAACTGAATTATTTGAATTTGAGCCCAAAGTGAAAAGAAATATATTAATAATAAATCGAGAGCATTGTAGCTCAACTAATTCACATCTTTTGGTATTTGCAACAAAAACATCAAGAATTCAAATGTCCCTCCCTCTCCAACTATCGAATTAAAAAAAAAAAAAGAAAAAAAAAAAAGAGGGAACAACTTCTTGTTGTGCATGTGTTTTTCCCCCCCCCCCCCACACTTCTAATTTCTTGGGCATTTGATTCTTTTGAATTTTAGGAAAATTTAAAAATTTACAATCACGTTGGGGCTATATAAATAATTATGCATAGTTGCATACCAATTGTAACTTTCTCGGCTGTTTGGGAGAGTCTCACAACGACTAGAGATGGAAAGTTTGAGAAGTTTAGGACTCCTAAACACCAGTTGGGTTAGCGTTTTGGGCTCAAAGGATCGAACTAGGTGTTTACAAATAATATTAGAGCATTATCCTACTTTTGAACTGAGGGTTAGTAATTGTTGTATTTGAATATATATATATATATATATATATATATATATAGAGAGAGAGAGAGAGAGAGAGAGAGAGATTTTCTAATTGGCCTGCATAATATTTTTTTTCGTCTTTTTAACGAGTACCATGCTAGTTGACTGACATAGTCCCAATTACACCCAATTGCTATAATTTTGACATAGTCCCCAATTACATCCACCTCCTATAATTTTGGCATTGTTACACAATTGTTGTATTTGACGTATCACTACTCTTTTATTAGACATGTATTTTTGACAAATATAGTCATTAGAATTAGGATCTATGATATTTCTTTCCCTTTTATCTTCTTTGTAACAAAAACAAAGATTGCAGTAGAGAAGCTTTAGAATTTAGAAGAAAAGTTTAGATAAACAGTAAGTCCGTTTTACCGAATGATCACCCTTATTTTCAAAGCTTAATTCAGAAAAATAATGGAAAGCATGTGTTGGACTACTGTCACCAGTCATTTGATGGTTAACCTTGATCCACTGGATGCATAAATAACACGGAGATGACATCATATACAAATCCAAACAGACTACTGTCAAGCTTTAACACAGAAAAAGAATCGAACTCAAGTATAGTAGGGAAATAACTCTTACACACACGCTAACACACATAAACGAACACATGTGAGATTTAAACTGAAGTTGTGACTTCAAATCAACCAATAGATGACTATAAATTAAATCAAGTATCGAGTCAAGATTCTCTTTATGGTGACTCCTCGCAGCTGCAAACTTCAAATATTATTGCAGGCACAAAATCATTCTTTCACCTTGCTATCCAGTAGTTGCTCCCATTAATGTACCTACACATGAAACAAACCATTTCATAGGCGATTCTTTGTAACCACTATGGGTGCTATCATTTGCTATTTGTGCTAATAAAGGAGTAACAAGTGCCATAGCAGTTAATCGACTTCAGTTCCTCCTATAGTCCCAATTATAGTCACCTGCTACAACTTTTGGCATTTTTACACAACTTAATATCTTTCTATTGGATTAGGATTAGCATTGTGACATTTCTTTCTCTCATCTTCTTTTTAACAAAAATAAAGGTTGCAGTAGAGAAGCTAAAGAATTTAGAAAATAAGTTTACACAAACCTTTGAGTGCGTTTTACCAAATGATCACCCTTGTATTCAAAGCTCAATTCAGAAAAGTAATGGAAGGCACGTGCTGGACTTTGTAGAAATCCTCTCCTCCTTCTTCAAGCCTATGTTTGAATGCTCTTGGCATCCATCGAATCTCCAGTTCCTGAAGTGCGCTGACAAACTTCAATCCATCTGGAACCATCTCCAACTTGTTGCAATCTGTAATCTCTAAACGGAAAAGACTTGGCATGGCACCTGCATCCACTATCCACTCTTGTAAATTAGGCAAGCCCCGTAGGAGTAAAGATTTGAGTTGAGGAAACCCTTTTTCAGAACAAACCATTTGCTTTCCAATGAAGGCTTCCCATCCTCTTAAGACCCTCAAGTAAGGTAGCTTCTCGAGTATTGGCATTGGATCTTCCACAAGTCTAGATCCCCACAAAGTTAACTTGGCAAGGTATGGAGGAAATTCCTGGTGATTTGGTAGTTTGTTAATCCGCCCTTCTATGTGCAGCTTGTGAAGACGAGGACAGCCTTGTACTACTTGCTCTATGTCTACTACCTTATCAGGGAATGAAAGCATTTCAGTCTTCATGGACAAGGACCGAAGGCTGCTTAATTTTTTATTAGGAGAATTGAAGATTTCCCCAAACTCTTGGAAATCTCTTGGGTCATTTAGCACCAATTTTTTAAGATTGGTCAAATTGAGAAGTTCTCTTACATCACATTTGTTTGTGGGAAAGTTCACTAGCGTCTGCAAGTTGCTCGGTTTTGCTAGTTGCAGCTTATCATCGTTAAATAGTTACACCACTTTGGAAGATATAGATGTCTCAACTTTTTCATCTTCCATATCACTGTCGGTATTAGTACAGTTGATTCCCAACTCAGTTCTTCAATGGTTTCCAAATTTAGGGTCTCTAAACACACCAAATTGACTATGGAGGAAGGCAATTCTCGTATATGAGTTTTCTTCAAGCTTAAGAACCTCAAATGAATCAAGCTTCCTATTTGCTCTGTAATGTCCATCCAATGACTGGATTCCTTCTAGATCCAAAACTCTAAGCAATTTTGAGTACTTAAAAACTGATTTGACTTGCTTGCTAATATCATTGAAGTATATAAGGGACCCGATCCGGGGATTCTCTTTGAAATAATTATTTGTGGGAACATCGGAATAGATGGCAAGCCTTGAATACTACCGATTGATGAATCAACTGTCTCATTTCTACTCCAAGGACTTAGTACGTGGAGGAAATTTTCCTGCTTTGCGTTTGACAAGCATAGGTCTCGCATAAGATCATGGAGACGGCAAGATTTAATCCTTCCATTTGACCCAATTACACCCACTTGAACCATGCATCTATTTATCAACTCAACCAAGTAGCGTTCTGCATAATCTTCCAACTTTTCATCTCCCTCTTGTTCATACTTCAGAGGCACAAAGCCTTCTGCCACCCATAGTCGAACCAATTTCTTTGTTGGTATATCGAAGTCCTCTGGGAAATGGCTCGGATAGAGGAAGCATGGTTTCAATTGGTAAGGCAATTCAAAGTAACTCAAAGCCAACACCTCGTAAACTTTTGATTGTTGACCACGACCTCTACCTAAGTGTGACTTTATATTTCGATGCACAATATCCCATTCATCCAATGTTTCTTTTGTTGCCAAAAGTCCTCCAAGCACAATAATTGCCAGTGGTAAACCAGCACACCTTGCCACCATTTCCCTCCCTATATTCTCCATGTCTTTGGAAATTCTGAATTCTGCATCATGATGATAAACATATATAACGACAACACTAACACCATCAACAATAATGATAAAAGGAACTACATTAGAAAGTATAACACTTTCAAGTATTAGAAGCTCAACATTGTTATTGGAAGCAAAAGTGATGTGGATGGAAGGGGTAGAAAGAGAAAATTAGAGGCACAAGTTTAAGAAATAGATAAATGGGACCTATGCTCAACCAAATGACAATATAGAATTAGTTCAAAATGCTTAATTTGGAATCCTACAGTTTACTATCATATATATAGTCTAGAGACAATACCACCCTCATTATTTCTACCACCTCCAACAATTGAAAGCACAACTCACAAGACAAACTCAAATTACAGGGCACATAATTATACAGCTTATTTTCAAGACAAAGACTTAATTGACCAAGTCCACACTTTAAACTGACTTTTAATCTGCAATGGCCGTCTTTTCAGCGCTTGCTTGGAAATTACTTACATTTTTTCCCAGGTCGGAAAGAATTTGTCCTCTAGTTTACAATTTAAAATGATAGCCTTTCCCCTGATCTTTCAGAAGCCAAATAAATGATTCTAGTCCTTTTTAGCAAACAAGACAAACTAACAGGCTACTTATCAATCTTAAATCATTAGTGATATGCATTGTTGAATCAATTTCAATGCATATCTTCTTTTCATTGATTGAGATTGAAGTTGTTTGCACCTAATTACATTGTAGCTTTCGATAGCTGATTTGAAGCCCTACTCACAAGATTTAAGTTAATACCTTGATTAAATATTACCTAAATAAACTAAAAACTACAATAGAAGGAAACCACTTGCGTTTCTCAGCTTTTAATACCTTGATCAAATAATAATTACAATAAAAACTACTTTTATTAAAGAACTTATATGAGATTATAAGATGTTCTAAACATGAATCAAGATTTCCTCAATTTGTAGTGTGTCGATGCAATTGTACATATGTAAATCATAAAAGTGGTAGCACGAGAATATACCTGGATCTTGTCTCTGAAATGCCTTCTTTTGAAACAACTCCCAGCTCTGTTCTTCGTTTAAACACCCCGGTTCATGTAGAAAACCACTTGGATCTATATGCAAGGCTACTTCTCGATTGCGGGTTGTTAGTAGAATTTTGCTACTAATTACCTGTCCTGATGGGAAGCCAGGACTAAGTAAATCCCATGCCTCTGTGCTCCAAATGTCATCTAGGATCACCAAACATCTCTTCTCTTTCTGAACTTGATTAAGCTTCTTTGCTACCTCTTCATCTCTCATTTTCGAAATTTGATCCCTCTCATCTTTGGTTGGAGAGGTAAGTTTGATTAATATTCCTTCCCAAACATCCCTTGTTTTGCATTGCTGGGATATATAAGCCCAAGCGAAACCATCAAAATGACGCCTAACATCACTGTGATGGTAAACTTTCTTAGCAAGAGTGGTCTTTCCTAGACCACCCATCCCACAAATAGACACAACTTGACCCTGTTTATCTTCATTCACCAACTGACCAACAACTTCTTTTATATTTTCATCCAATCCCACAATATACTCTTCAACAATATGGGAATATGACCATCTCAGTTGCCTTCGCCTGTCCAAAGCTAAACTCGAACCTTCTTCTTTCATGGGAGTCACACCATAGGTTTGTAAGCTTCTAGTGAGATCGGAAATTTTTGTTTTAATGGACTCAATCTTGGACCCCACTTTGTGAAGCTTTCTGCTGTTGTTGAAGCTGGGAACATATCTCTTGACTGGGTTGTTGTCTCTGTTCTTTGAAGCGATCTCAAGGGCGAAAGTTTCAATGACATCCTGAACGTCGTAGGCAGCTTCCCGAATCTCTGAAACCCAATTTTGAACACTTTCATCATCGTTTTGCCTTTGGTCTGCGTCTTTTAAGAAGCACTGCATCCGCTTTAGTTCGATTTGAATCTGATTTACTTGCTGGTTCACTCCTATTAAAAACGCTGCTTCTTCAATTAGAAGGTTGCCTAGCCTTTCCACAACAAAGGACACTACGGACTGGGCCATGCTGTGCGCCTCCTCCTGCTTTTTCCTTCTTGAACCAGAACAAGAAGCAATGGCAACACTTCTAGCATGAAAATATCAAACTAAAATAAATTACCAAATGTGGTTCTGGTTCGGCTCAATTGATTTGAATGTGAACACAGACTTTTTTGACCAGCTGCAAGTGGAGGATAAGAGGGTAGACTCTGATGACTTTTTTTTTTTTTTTTTTTTTAGAATATACTCTGATGACTTAAGACTTAAGAGCATCCACGTTCGGATTCTAAATCCCATCTTATTTTACCATCTTAAAAACCTACTTTATCAATTATACAATACCATTTTACAATACACCCAATATCCCAACTTTTATTTTTCTATTCTACTCATTAAAATAATATTTTTACACAATAAAATAATATAAATTCTACAATAAAATAATATTTAAATTTTATCTATTACTCTACTCTCTCTCTGAGTATCTGTACCTCTCTCAACAACCAAACAACCCAATTAAGGCAATTATCACCGCACCACCACCACCATGCCTACCACGCCACCATGCCCACTGCCCACCAAATCCACCGGAACCAAAAACCCAAACTAAGGAAAAAAAAAAAAAAAAAAAACAAACAACCCAATTAAGGCAATTATCACCGCACCACCACCACCATGCCTACCACGCCACCATGCCCACCGCCCACCAAATCCACCGGAACCGAAAACCCAAACTAAGGAAAAAAAAAAAAAACCAAACAACCCAATTATCACCGCACCACCACCACCATGCCTACCACGCCACCATGCCCACCGCCCACCAAATCCACCGGAACCGAAAACCCAAACTAAGGAAAAAAAAAAAAAACCAAACAACCCAATTATCACCGCACCACCACCACCATGCCTACCACGCCACCATGCCCACCGCCCACCAAATCCACCGGAACCAAAAACCCAAACTAAGGAAAACCCAAATCCACCTGAATCAATCCATGCCTCACCGCAAAACCCACACAAAACCCGGATCGGCGAAAGCACAAAACCCACGGCGCCACGAGATCAACGCCGCCACCAACGCCGCCAACATCACACCACATCCAGCCCATCATCAGCGATCTTGAGCGATCCATCATCGGCGACATTGGCAACCCACCAATCTCCACCGATCCAAACCCACGCCACCACCGATCAGGCGATCTTGAGCGACCCATGATTCACCGATACACCGATCCACCGATCTCCATGCCGTGACCACGAACCAAACCCAGCTATAGTGCAAGCCTTGAACGAGAAAGAGAGATGTGAGATGAGAGAAAGAGTGAGGAAGGAAGACTGATCTGAGATTTTTTTTTTTTTTTTTATATGGAAACAAACCGATCCGAGATAGAGTAGAGAGCAGAACGAGAGGAGGAAGAGAGAGAAAAGAAAGAGAAATAACGAGTGAGGAGAGAGAAATTCCCGGGTTAAATGAGAGAGGAGAGAGAAATGAGAGTATTAAAAATTTTTTTTTTTTTTTAACATTCACTACTGATACCATCTTACATTTGAGATGGTACTGTAGCTAAATCCCAAATTTGGAATTGGCATATGGCATATAGCCTTCCCATTGTTGAGTAGTTTTGGGGCTTAAATGCCAAATATTCCTAACATTTGGCATATAGCCTTCCCACTCTTGATGCTCTAAGAGCACCAGCATTGCAAAAATTATTGAAAAGAAAAATGTGTTAAATTTACTCTGATGACTTTCTTTTTTTTTTTTTTTTTTTTTTTTTTTTTTTTTTTTTTTTTGAGCATTTCCTTTTATAATAAAAAAAAGTGTTAAATTTACATATTTTTTATCTTAAAAATAACTCACATCAATTTATGTATAAAAGCACCCACAGTAGATGTGGGATATGTGCCAAATGCTAAATATTTAGCACATATCCCACACCAAACATGAAAATCAGCTCCCATCGGATATTGCAAATGTTATAAAATTATACCATTTGTGTTTGTACCATTGCAAATTTGCAATGGTACGGACAAATGTGGTAAACCAAAAATTATTATTTTAGTGGACTTTGATGTTGTGGCTGTTGTGGATGATAATGAGAATGTAATAATATATTATTTTAATGTGTAGTAAATATTATTTTAATGTATAGAATTTAATGATAAAACATCTGATAAATGGAATGTTGTAAAATGATGTGGTAAAATAATAAAGTAGGTCTTTGATGTGGTAAAATGACATAATTTTTGCAACATCCACTACGGATGCTCTAAGTGAATAAATTTATAAGTTTGTTATAGTAACCTACATGAACATTGTTCATTTTGCATTTAATTATTTATTCTTTCTTTAAATATGTTGAGAATTTTAATAATATTCTTTCTTTAAATAATAAAAAAAATTCATACTTAATATTTTAAAATACATTTTAATTAAAATATTAAAACAAAGAATTTTAATTATAAAATAAGATAATTTTTAAAACTTATCTTTAAGCAAAGGGCAAATTATTACACAATATTGTCGTAACTATGTTAATTGAGTTATGTTAATTGACACTTTTGATATCTCTAAAGAAGATGCTTAATGTTCGAATCTACTCTCCTAATTGTCGTAACTATTAATTTTTAGAAAATATAAAATAAAAAAATGTGTGCTTTTTTTTCTTTTAACTTAAAATATCTACTAATTTTAGATTAAATATATAAGTTTCCTAATGTTATTATGGTACCATTTGGTAGTCTACAGGTTCGTTCTTAAAATAAAGACCTTTTCCTCCAAGTTTCTATCACTATAACAACCGATTTTTTAATTTTTACCCTTTTCTCAAAAAGAAACTAATTAAAAGTTAGAAATTGAAACTAACACCCTTGCTAACGGGCAGATATTTGTGTGCCGTGAAGAAAGTATTTAGATAATCCAATTACCAAAATACTTGTCAGTAGTAGTAGTTTTTTCTTTTTATTTCGACAACACATTATTCTTTATCTCTCTCCCATCGCATCATTTCTCTCTCATTTTTTCTACTTTTTCTTAGAATATCAGCAATATTATTATTGAAATTCACATATCTTCTTCTTTTTTTTTTTTTTTTTTTTTGATAAGTGAAATTCACATATCTTCTTATTTTCAAATAAACTCAAACAGTACCCATATCACAAATAAACTTCATTTTTATATTGAGCCAAACACAGTTTTAGTCTAAGGTCTATTTAGATACTGTTTATTTTATTAAAATTAAAAATTTATTATTAAAAGTATTAAAAATTTATTATTAAAAGTATTATAAATAAAGATAAAAATTAATTAAGATAATATAATGAGACTTATAAATAATGTCAAAAAATACAATAATATTCATAAATAATAAAAATAATCTAAATAATAAAATAATTTTCATTTATAATCTTAATTCAAACCCACATTTTAATATATAATTTTTTAAAAAAACTTTTCCAGACTCACCCGGAAAGAGGGACACCAAATGCGAACACCGATGTTTTTATTATTTTTTATTTCCATCGGAAAAAAAATGAACACTACTTTTTTGACCAGATGGTTGTCTGAGTTTGGACCACAGCCCCACAAATATCTAAAATATAAAATATTGCGTGAAGAAGTTGTTACCGACCTGCTCTCGTACAATTAATTAATAAATTAGTCAGGGTTTTGGTGTTTATCAATCAGCCAGGATGCAAGAGTGGATTGATGTGTGGGGCTTTGGGCCCCAATCAAAAATTATATAATAAGGAAAAGAAAGAAAATTATAAGTAAAGGTGCATTTGAAGCTCCTCGTGACTGTGGTCAGAAAAGAAAAATTCTATTGGCACATTAATATTATATTTTTTGGCTTTTGTTTCCACTGTTTAAAATATTACTAAGTTTTGGTGGTCCATTGTATCCAAAAATAAAAAAAAAAAGTTTTGGTGGTCCAAATTTTGATGCTCGTAATTAATACTTTGTTGAATCATATTGCATTTTAAGGAGGTGCTCAAATTATCCATATTGGAACAACTTTTTGAATTAATATTACTTGGGCCAAAGCTAAGATTGATTTGATTAGGATTAATGGCCTAAACCTTGAGAGTGTATAATGCAGAATAGCAGCAACCAGATGCATGTCATTTTCCATGACGGTGATATCTCTATTCAATAGGCTGATATATGCATGGTAAAATTTTCCTTTGAGAGAAGCAAAAGCAATTTGTTGGGCAATGGAAATAACAAAGCAAAAGAGGATGATATCTTGATTATTTCGATCATTGCAAATTTAAAGCTACAAGTGACAAATTGAATTTGATTGAAAGCTGTTAGTTCGTTTAGAACCTAACAAAACCAGCTGCAAATTAATGCTGCTATTACGAAACAAACTCGAACAAGATATAATTCTCATTTTTTTTTTTTTAATTTACTTTTCAATAAGGGAAGGAGATTCAAATTAAAGTTCTCTTCTATGGAGAACCTAATAATAATAAGATAGAATAAATATACAATATTTTAGAATTATAATGACATTTAAAATTAAATCGCAACAAACTAGTTAAACATTAGAATAAAAACTAATAATATATGATGCCATTTATAGGACATCCAGTACTACCAAAATGACCTATTCATCAAAAAACTTAACCATGATGACCTTAAATCTCAGAAAACCAGCAAAGAAAAAGTCTGAAACTACATGAAACTCAATATGGATAGGTAAAATAAATTCGTTTACAAGCAGCAAACAAGCTCTAAAGACATTGAACTCAACCAAATTACAAGGATTCAGCACCGGTATTTATCATCTCCGGTGATTCTGAAACACATCAAAATTGGCTCTTTTCCAATTATATTTAATATTTAATTAGCTGTTTGTGATTAATCATTTCAGGAAAATTCGGTGTTATCTAAATCCGAAAAAGAATTCTCAAATATTGATGAATCACTTCCAAATAATTCATCAATGGGATAAGAATTCTCAAATATTGATGAATCACTACAGGTTAATTCATCAATGGGATAGTCATATTCACCTTCCTCCCTTGCAGCATCTGCACTCTGTTGTTGCTCCAGTGCATGTTCAAGGATTATCTCCACTTCACCCATGGTGGGACGAGACTCTCCCTTACTTCGCACACAAGAACTCGCAATGCCAACATAAATCTTGAAACACACTGGAGCTATCTTCCCCATCAGATACGGATCAATTATCTCACTGATGGTCCCTTCTTGTTTACATTTGCTGGCCCAGCTAAACAGATCACGCCGTTCCTCTTCTAAATTCCGATCAAATGTTGATCTGCCACAGAGTAGTTCAAACAGTACCAAACCAAAAGAGTAGACGTCGGATTTATCAGTCAGATTCCCAAATATGGCATACTCAGGAGCCATGTAACCAATAGTACCCACAATTCTAGATTCGATCCTAATTAAAGCCTTTGACAAACTCGGGGGACCCATCTTGGACAACCCGAAATCTGCCAACTTGGCCTCCCATTTCTCGTCCAACAGAATGTTGTTCATCTTCACACCACGGTGGATAATAGTATGCTTTAGCCCAGTCTGTAGATAGTGCAGTCCACGCGCGACTCCGATGCAAATCGCTAGTCTTTGTTTCCACGGGAGGGGATCGTGGTCAGTGCCGCAGATGAAGATGTGTTGGCGCAGGTTTCCATTGACCATGAATTCGTAGACAAGGCACCCTTCGCCTTCATCAATACAATAACCGATGAGAGGGATGACGTTAGGGTGGCGTAGCTGGCAAAGCAACACCACCTCGTTCGTTAACTCCTCAAAACCCTGCCTTGGTGACTTGATATTCAAACGCTTTATTGCAACGCTTATGCCTCGGTCATCAATAAATCCCTTATAGACTTTGCCAAAACCCCCCTCACCAATTACTAAATCGTCAGCGAAGTAATTGGTAGCTTTCTTGATCTCACCGAGTGAAAATCGACGACATAATCCCTCAGGAAGATCTGAAGAGTAATTTTGTTTTTTTTCGTCTGACCTTCCCTTCCCGGACGGCCTTAATAACTTTGAAATAGACTGAGATATACCTTCCATCGACGCTTCGGTCCTATGCCCACGAACGACAAGAGAATGATGCACTCGGAGTGGAAAGGATTATTGTTTTGGAACCTCCTGCAAACAATTTTAGCAAGTTTTGTTGTTATTGCTGTTGTTTATTTATTTATTTTGCTTATTTATTTATTTTGTTTCTTGGAGCAGATATGGTAATTAATTATGGGCTAAGTTTGTTGCATATATTTTCTGCGATTACCTTTGGTTCAAAACCACTCGTAATATTTGTGCGTAACAAAATTTTCTCAAGGGTATATATAATATAAAAATGTTTATATATCTCAAGATAAAAGAATAGAGTAGATGTTGTGATTTTCTGTGAAGAAATATAAACAATTAACTCATTCCAATGTGTATATAATATAAAAGTCAGATGCGGGTTTATATTGTTTCCAATGTGTATATAATATAAAAGTCAGATGCGTGTTTATATTGTGTTGACTTTAGTGCATTGGAGAGCTAAAATTTTCAAAAGAAAGAGCCTACGCTACGGTCCAAAAGGAAAACGACAAGATACAACGAATCCATTCCAATTTGTTGCTTCTCATCATAATAGATGTAAAAGTCCGTTCCAAGGGTGTTACATCCAGCATTCTAGAACAGACTAGTCTTGGTGCTAGGCTGCTAATGAATGTTAAACGAGTGGTGGATAGAATGTATTTGACATGATTAGTAGTTATTTTCGCAATTGAAAAAATAGATAGGGGCGAAAATCTGACTTCCATACATGGTCATTACTCTAGTAACCTCTTAACCACCATAATTTCTTAACTGCTTCCAACTAGACTCCTATTATGAAAGCAATATATAGGGGTATAAAGAGCACCAACAACTTGTTAGAGTAAGGACTTAAACCCACAATCAAAGTCGTGCTAGCCCAAGTTCCTTACATTGGTACATGAATTGTTGTAATTAACCTATTTCACATGATGAGTTTGTTTGAATACCGTTTATTTTACTAAAAATTAAAAACTTATTACTAAAAATAATTAAAAAGAAAATTTCTGAGTTAATATTCACTGTTGAAAATACTATAGCTTTACCTTAATGCACTGTTCATGTCCCATGAACAATGCAAGAGGTCTTTAGTCAAAAAAAGAAAAGAAAAGAAAATTAGTTTGAATTATGTGCATTTTCTGTGCTCAATCGGTGGTGAAATACATGTAAAGCTTGATTTGTGTTACATCTATGATGAAATGTAAAATGCGTACCTTATAATGATATTTTTGAGGCTTTTTTTTTAATTTTGAATGAATCTTTGTATGAATAATCCACGACTCTTATGTTATATATTTGAAAAGTGATAGGTATTATAAGAAGGATTGGTTTTGTGACGGATTGGCTTATAAAATTAATGAATCTCGAAGATATGTTTTTACCAAAATGCTCCCATAAAATCAATGAATTAGTCGGGTTTAGCAAATCAGTCGATGTGTTACATCCAGCATACATGCCGATAAACAAGAGAAATTTGTGGTCGGACTCCTCTCTAGGTCTCCATCCAGTCCAGTGTGATTGAAAGCAAGCAATCCTAGCGGCACTTTTCTTTTCTAAAGTAAGAAAATATTCCATCATCGAAACCGGGACCTCTCAGAGAGAATCGAAAGAACCTTCGAGAATATGACAGAGATTGCTATGCCAACACGAAGATCAAGTGAGGAAGAAGACGAGCTACAACGGAGTGTTAAGAAATTTAAGGACGAAGAATAATGCGAGGAGTTTCACCCAACCCAGGACTATCGTTTCCTATAGAGACACGTTGCTTGGGGACATCCCGTGTGCATATGAGCAAGCTTTCGACTTTGAGAGGAACTGGGATGATAACGACGAGTCGAACACGGATTTAGAGCCACGATAGAAGGTATGGTTGAGGTTAAGCTCTCTAAGGAAACTTTCTCTCGGATAAGAGCACCATGGTCGAAAGCTTTGATCGTGAAAGTTTATGGTAGGACAAAGGGTTTCAACTACGACTTTCAAAATCAATGCTTTATGGAACCATTGGCTAAACTTGACTGTGTTAATTTGGGAAAGGATTTCTTTTTAATTAGATTCAGCAGTAGTGATGATTATGACAAGGTGCTCAAAGGGGGTCCTTGGTTTGTAGGGGAGCATTTCCTTGCCATTAAACCATGGCCTTATTTTAACGCATCCGAGGCCAAATTATCCTCGGTTGCAATGTGGGTGAGGCTTCCTGAATTACCAATAGAGTTTTATGATGCTGCTGTCCTTAGAGAAATTGGAAATGCTATTGGACCTGTTCTTCGTATTGATTCGTATCTGATCTCTGAATCTAGAGGGAGCTATGCCGGACTTTGTGTGCAAGTGGATTTGGACAAACCACTTATCACCTCGGTTCGTGTGGGTAGATTGGTTCAAAGAATCACATATGAAGGTGTTTCAACACTTTGTTTCTCTTGTGGTCGTTTGGGTCATAAGCGTGATTCTTGCCCGTACTATATCAAACCTGTTGTTAGAGAAGAAGTAGTTGTAAATGAGAATATCTCAACTGAACAAAAAGAAACCAACCAGTTGGATTCCAAGTATGGACCCTGGATGGTGGTTACTAGGAAAAAGAATTTTAATAGGCTTGGCCGTCCTCGTGGGCCCAACAATTTAAATCAAGGAAATTTTCAAGAGCTTAAGGGTAAATCTGACTTTTTTTGAGCCAAATGTCACGGGTTACGAAGGAAATAACCTTAGAATAATTGGTTCTAAGGACTTGGCTGATTCGGCTAGGGGTAATTTGGGTGCTATTGTTGTGCAAAATCAGCAAAGGACAGATTTTGTGGCGGCCGAGAATGAAATGGACATCTGCCAGGAGGCTTTGAGCAAAGAGCATGCCGTATGTAGTGAAAAAAGTCAGGTTTCTACAAGGGCGGATAGGATTATTTACAAGACCCATCAGAAAAACAAATTTAAAAATAGTAAAAATTTGGGCATTAAGAGTACCAAGAGTCTTAAGGGTTCAAAAACTCAAAAACGCTTCACTTCAAGCTTGGGAGAAAATAGTGAGGTTGTAGGAACCGATGAGCTTGAGAATGGAAGGTTTTCTTTTGGGAGTGAGCCCACTTCCTCAATCCGGATGGGCCATGTGGTATCGAAACAGAATTGTGGTAATTCCGAACGAGGTGATCGCGCATATCAGAGCCAATTCGGCTGCAAATGCCGGGATGGTTTGAGGAGGAGTTGGGGCAAGCGTGGAAGCACATCTTTCCCTTAACCCCAACAAGCATCGGATCAGGAAACCTTGCACTGGACCATCCTGCTTGGAACCTCACACCCAACCCGTGGTGGAAGTTCCTCACGGATGTTCCAGCGATCTCGACGGAGGCATTGGAGGAGTTGAGCAGGCGGCGGCGGCCATCGATTGCGCCCCATTGGGACGAATCGGGTTGGATCATCCAGGAAAGGAAGCTGATGGATTTCGGAGGAGCAGTCACGGCTCATATAGGGAATCATCCAACTCTGAAGCTCATCCAAATTCTTGCTCCAATGCAGAGATGCAATGTACTCCTTTGTTGCAAGGAGGACATAATAGGCATTCTGAAATATATGATGATATGGAAACCAGATTGGATGGGGTCTAAGGATATACTGAGGAGGATGGGATGGAGTTTGGTGGAAAACAATTTGTAATGAATACTAATCCTATGGAGATTGAGGTTCCTTTGGGTCATTTTGTCAAAATGAATATTTTGCTGTGAAATTGCAGAGGAGCATTGAATGCTGATTTCAAAAGAAGAATTTTTGAAATGGCTATTAATCATCAAACTTCTATTATGGTGATAACGGAGACAAGAGTGGGGGGTGATAGGGCAAAAAAATCATTGAAGATCTGCCTTTTGATGGGAGCATTGTAATCGATACAATTGGGTATGCTGGAGGACTCTGGATTCTCTGGAAGATGGAAGATGTAGAGATCACCCCGCTATCAACTATGGAGCAGGAAATCCATGCAATTGTTAAGGTGCGTTCCTCTAATTTATCTTGGCTTATTTCAGTTATTTATGCTAGTCCTAGAATAGCGAAAAGAAGAATTCTTTGGAATAATTTAAAAATGGTTAGTCAACTCCATAACCTCCCTTGGCTCATGTTGGGTGGCTTCAATGAAGCGCTGAGTGGGGAAGATAAGTTTGGCGGGAATAGTGTCAATCTTAACAGAGCATTAGAATTCAAAGAGTGTCCGGATGAATGCAATATGCTGGATTTGGGCTTTGGGGGCCCAAAATACACTTGGAAGAATTGTAGGCCCATTATTGACCTTATATTAGAGAGAATTGATAGATGTTTCGCTAACCCAATTTGGCGAACACTATATGCGGATGCCACAAAGACTCACTTACCTAGAACCCGGTCGGATCATTGCCCGGTTCTTTTGGAGTTATGTAGGCAAGAAGTGGGGCATCCTAATAAACCATTTCGATTTCACACAATGTGGTTACTACATCTAGAATTTCCTTTAGTGGTGCAGCAGGCATGGCCGGACAATAGAAGATTACATATAACCATTTCAGATTTTACTAACAGAGCAAAAAAATGGAATGCTCAAGTGTTTGGAAATTTGTTTGCTAGAAAGAGAAGAACCCTTGCTAGATTGAATGGGACTCAAAAAGCTTTGGCTGAAAATCCCAATGATTTCTTATTGGATTTGGAGAAGAAGTTGATTGAGGAATATTCTCTTATTTTGCTCCAGGAAGAGGAATTCTGGGCTCTCAAGTCAAGGTTAAATGAAGCTAATTTTGGGGATCGTAATACTTTGTTTTTTCATGTTACTACTTTGGTGAGACGTCACGAAAATAAAATTAGATGTATTAAAGATTCTGTTGGAAATTGGATCCTAGATGATTTGGAGGTAAAGGATCACATTAAATCTGGGTTTCAAAGATTGTACTCCACCGAATCCTCCTTTTCTCCAATTAATTCAGATGTCTCCAAGTTTGCATGTAGTTTTTTATCAGAGGAGGATAGTACTAGAATTGAAACTAAAGTAATAGAAGAAGAAATAAGGACTGGTCTATGTTCTCTTAAAGCTTTTAAAGCCCCCGGACCGGATGGATTACATGTGGGTTTCTTTCAACA
Source organism: Quercus dentata (assembly GCA_028216015.1). NCBI lineage: Eukaryota > Viridiplantae > Streptophyta > Magnoliopsida > Fagales > Fagaceae > Quercus > Quercus dentata. The sequence goes on from CP116448.1 coordinate 68,912,491, forward strand.
TTTTTGGGTAGATGTGAAAAACTCGGTTTGTAACGAGATCAAGGAAGTTTTCATCAAAGGAGCCATTCCGAGTTTTATTAATGAAACCCTTGTTACTTTGATTCCGAAATGCCAAAGTCCTGAGACCCTAAATAATTACAGGCCTATTAGTCTTTGTAACTCAGTATATAAAATCATTTCAAAGATTATTGTGGCCTGTATTAGACCTCTTCTTACTAATTTGATTTCTCCCGTTCAAGCTGCCTTTGTTCTAGGAAGAAGGGGTCTTGATAATACTATCATCGCTCAAGAGTTATTTCATTCTATAGATGGGAAGAAAGGCAAAATGGGGTTCATGGCGATTAAACTGGATTTAGAGAAAGCCTATGATAGATTAGAATGGAATTTTATCCACAAAGTCTTACAAGCTTTCCATTTTCCTCCTAAGTTGACTCGGGTTATTATGAGTTGCATTTCATCTACTAATATCTCCATTTTGGTGAACGGAGGAATGCCTACATTATCTAAGGTCATGTTTGGTTCTTTGAAAACGTTTTCCGGAAAATACATATTTTCCGAAAATGCTAATTTCCGGAAAAGGAAAATATTTACGTGCGTTTGGTTGCATTTTAAAAAATTTTCCGGAAAATATTCTCTCGTGTTTGGAAAAGAAGAAGGAAAACACAAATCCAGAAAAACGAGAGTCCAACCTAGAAAAAAATCATCAACGATTGCGATCAACGTCGCGATCTCGCGTTCGCGAGATTGCGATTGACGCTTCGTGAGATCGCTATTGTCGATCGCGATCTCGATCCGGCGCGATCTCGCGAGGCGAGACCGCGATCGACGCTTCGAGATCGCGATCGACGGCGCGATCTCGCGGCGTCGATCGCGATCGTCGGACCGGAGCTAGCGAGATTGGCGCGGGCCGAGCTCGGACCGGTCTTCTCCTCTCTCGCGCGCGCGCTCTCTCTCTCTCTCTCTTTTTTTTTCCGGAAATCCTTTGAAGTGAAAATGGAAGTGGTAATTGATTTCCGTGGTCAAAGGCCTTTTTTTTCGGTCAACGGATTTCAATTTCCGGAAAATAGAATTTTCCTGACCAACCAAACAACCTCATTTCCGGAAAAGCATTTCCGGAAATGAATTTCACCCAAAACAAACACAGCCTAGCTACCAAAATTGATTTCAACTTTTCATTTTCTTCTTTCTAATTTCAAGTAATTGTTAAAATTGAATAATTTATTATTTTTTTAGTAGATATATGCACATGTTTGACTATTTAAACCTGTTAATGCACTCTATTACTATCCAACATGTTATTATTTATTTGTTTTAAATGCAAATATCTGACTATTTAGCTACCAAAATTCATTTCAATTTTACATTTTCTTCCTTCTAATTTCAAGTAATTGTTAGAATTGAATAGTTCATTATCTTTTTAATAGATATAGACACATGTTTGACTATTCAAACCTTTTAATACACTCCATTTCTATTCAATATGTTACTATTCATTTGTTTTAAATGCAAATGTTTGACTATTTAGCTACCAAATTTTTTTTCAACTTTTCATTTTCATTTTTCTAATTTCAAGTCATTTTTGAAATCTATATAGATTAAAAAACTGAGACGTAGAATTTAATGTTGCTTTAACTGTTGAGCCACTTTATTAGCTATGTTATACTTAAAAAAAAAAAAAAATTCCTTTATGATTTTTCTATTTATTTTATATAAATTAATTAAATATAGTTCATGGACGAACATGTTAATGCTCTCCATTACTATTTCAACATGTTACTATTCATTTGTTTTAAATGCAAATATTTGCCTATTTAGCTACCAAAATTGATTTCAACTTTTCATTTTCTTTTTTCTAATTTCAAGTTATTGTTAAAATTGAATAATTCATTATCTTTTTAGTAGATATATGCACATGTTTGAACATTCAAACCTGTTAATACACTCTGTTACTATTTAACATGTTATTAATAATTTGTTTCAAATACAAATATTTGACTATTCAACTACCAAAATTGATTTCAACTTTTCATTTTCTTCTTTCTAATTTCAAGTAATTGTTAAAATTGAATAATTCATTATCTTTTTACTAGATATATGCACATGTTTGACTATTCAAACCCATTAATGCACTACAATACTATTCAATATGTTACTATTCATTTGTTTTAAATGCAAATATTTGACTATTCACTACCAAAATTGATTTCAACTTTTCATTTTCTTTTTTCTAATTTCAAGTAATTATTGAAATTGAATAATTCATTATCTTTTTAGTAAATATATGCACATGTTTGACTATTCATTACAAACGTTACTATTCATTGGATGCAAATGTTTGATCATATTCAACTACCCTAATTGATTTCAATTTTTCGTTTTCTTCTTTCTAATTTCAAGTAATTGTTAAAATTGAATATTTAAACTTTTCATCTTCCTATTCAAAAAAAAAAAAAAAAAAAAACTCTTCTTCTCTTCCTCCAACCTTTCCTCTCCCTCTTTGTCTCTTTATCTCCCTACTACTCTTTACTATTAAACTTCCTTTATCATTTGCTTTTTTATATTTTGACTCTTCTTATCCCCTCTCTTATTTTGCATAAATTTGATATCATTTATTCCATTCATTCCATATTTTTTCTACACAAAAACCATTAGTACACACACACACACACTCTCTCTCTCTCGATTTTTTTTCTTTCTTATAATTAACTCTAATTTAGATTGATGGTTTTTTTAATTTTTTTGGGTTGTATTTTTTAAATTTCCCATCACAAATCACTTATAGATTTGGTCGAATTTTGGTTTGGGTTAATATGTACTTTAAAAAAGAAATAGAAATTTGAGTTTATACATAGCTATGAATTTGAATGTGCCTACCAATGGACTTCCATTGAGCAGAAATGTATTCACAATATTTTTAGCTTCATATACTTCTTTGGTAATGTGAAATTGAGAAAGAGAAAAGGGTAGGCAAAGGATGTATGATCTTTTATAATCCCTTATGTCTTGAAGGAAGTAGAGGGTCTATTAGTCTCCATTTTATTAGAATTTTGTATAGAAAGTCAGGGCGAAAAATTCATGGCCCAGGCCCTCCCTATATCAAGGCCCAAGGCCTGATCTCAAGAGACCTATTGTCAAGAAAGAGTTTAATGCACGGATAGGATAAGTGAAAAGACTACTCATACTGTAAGAGAGAACTCACGTGCACGACAAGTCCCTATTCTTGACCAAGCTATTCAACCTTTACGTCTACTCCTAGCCACCGGAGGTATGGGCGGATAGGACAAGTCTTCTGCCCGAAGAAAAAGCTCACACATGGACCCTAAAGGGAGGGAGGAATACGAGTATAAAAGGAAACGAAAGCCAGAAGGAAAGGGGGAGGGCCAAAAAGGAGAGCCTCCCATCTCACCTCCGGGAGAAAAACTCCCGGGGTGAGAACACCTTGACGATGTATGCACACTACCACAAAAGAAACCCACCGCCGGGTAACCGGAGGAAGACCTTAATGCTCCTCGGACCGAGTCCGAGGAGTCCAATCCTCGTGCTACGGTGTAGGGCTTGGATGTCCAGACCAAACCCTTTTTTACATGAGTTCCCTAAAATCAGTCCGGATCATAGCCCCGTGATCAAAAGCCAGCCTTTTAAGCCCACTCTCTACAAATCATATTGTGAGGGATCTTTCATGTGCGAGCCCAACGTCACTCTTGGGCCGTTAAATAATCGTGTCCCTACAAATGCATTTTGCTATAAGTTCCTTGACTTTTTGTTATTTTTACTTTGGTCATTTAATTACAAATAATTAGCATCTCCATCATCAAATTTTTAGTTAATTTGAACTTTCTTGGTAAGGTTTTACTTTGCTTAGTTGATCATCTTTATTGAAAATGCCAAAAAGAGAATAAGATAAAATATAATTTACTCTATAGCATCATTATGCTATTAATGTTTTTATGCATAGATACTTAAGGAATTTTATCTTTTTGCATTTTATTTTATTTTATATTTCCACGTTATGATATATGATTTATTGATAATGATCTATTGTATAGTTATCTTTATTTACTTTTTCACTTAGTTTCAATTGTGAGGAAGAAAGAAATGTGGATCTATGTTTTGGAGAAAAATATACCTATAAGAGTTGAATCGCATTCATCTGTATCATAATAAACAAAATATACATAGTTACAACTTGGGTCTAACAGCTCTCACACTATCAATTTAAAAAAAAAAAAATTATTGTATTGTATTTTCATACATATCTCACTATATATAATACCTGACTACAAAAAACTTCTAATTTAAAACATGATTTCAAATAACACATATTGAACTTTTAAAAATATACAATCTAATATATTAATTCAATAATCATCCAATAAAAAATAATCATATCAAATTTCCTTGTGCATCATGTGGGTCTGCGACTAGTACTTGATAAAAATCCAAACTAACTACAAGTCTGCATCAAGCTACAACTCATAAATGAAATGAACTGAAATCAATATATATTATATATAAAGCCAAAGACCTCATGTGAGAGTGCATGAAGTCCTACCAAGTGGAGTTTTAATTTTGCATCTAGCTTTTTTTTTACCTCTTTCATTAAGTTTTTTTTCATTGTTATCCAAAAGTCCACATCAACTTATTTTATCAAGTATCTTATTAATGTCTCATTAATTGATTAAACTTTTTTGAGAATCAATTATTTGATTAAACTTACACCACACATTTTTCTATTCTTTATGTCTTTTAGCATACCCACTGTTTTAGTATTTTTTTTAAAATAATAATAATAATAATAATAATAATTAAGGACTAATAGTAATAACTAACCAGATAAGGCCTTGAGAAGAGATAGAAAGACACAAAAATGTAATGGATTGTTAAATAAAATGCATTGTTTCACTATATGTTACCAAAATAAAAGACCCGAGATTGACAAAATATTTGAAAGGGAGAGAAAGAGGAATCTAAGAGGTCACTACCTCTGTTATACTGGTCGCCCACTACCATCAAGATGTTGAAACCCCTACGGTTATAATTTTTTTTTTCTTTTTAAAATTAGGGGCTTAAATATGATTTAGGTTTGAGTAATTCGGTTGGATGGTTTTTACTTTGGGTATATAAGGAGAGAAAATATTTGGTGCGCAATGTAAAGCCACATTCTACCATAGTTTAGTTTTCAATCATCTATAAAATACATGCATATACATTTACCCACATCATGTCTTAATGTTACACTATCAATGAGTAGAAGACGATGAGAGAGTTGGGCATACTTTCATTTTATGGTATGAAATATGTGAACATAACACAAATCAATTGATTTTTATGGTCTCGTTACTTTTTTGCATTTATCTTTGGTTTCATGATTTAAAAAAATAATAATCTTACCTTGAGAATGCTACAAATATCCAGTGAAACTATTAAATTAATTTTTAATATCTCAAAATGTATATGTTTATTTACTCTAATTTATTTTACTTTTTCTTTATCCAAAACCATCTTCCATAAAATATCTAAATGCATATATTAATTATCTATAGTTGTGTATTAATTATATATATTAAATGAATTTATATGATTATTTTTTATAAACTTTATAAAAGAGATCATTATTAGTTGGAATAATAATAATAAATTTAGAATATGACATTCTTACTCATGTTTAGTTGCTAATCCTTTAAACTTCCTAACTTCTTTCATATATATATGAGTGTGTGTGTGTGTAATAGAATAAATATATTTATTTTGTTATAGCATAATGAAATTTTAATACTCTCTCCCTCTCAATTTTTTTGTTCTATTTGAAAAGTCAAACTTTTTAAGAAAATATCATTTATTGTCTTGTGTTTCCAAAACTATCCTTACATAAATTCATAAATACACTCTTAGTCCCTATATTTTTGTTTTTTTGTTTTTTTGTTTTTTTTTTTCCCATTTTGGTCCCTATATTTTCATTTTACCACTTTTAGTTCCTAAACTAATTAGTGAGTGACATTTAAATCCTTACCGTCACCCAACTAACAAAAAAAAACGTGTGGTGACGGACAAAAATAATAATTAAAAATATATTTTGGCATTAAAAATGCCACATTAGCATCTAAATTAATTTTAATTAAAAACAAAAATTAAAAACAAAAAATCACATGAATTGAGATCTAAGAACATAAGAACATAAGAACTTATTCTTCAATGTTCTTCTTAAATCAAGAAATAAACCCAGCAACGTCATCAAACCCAGAATCAAAGAGCAAACCCAGAATCAAGAAATAAAACTACCATCTTGTTCTTCAATGTCCTCTCATATGCTCACTCTTCTCTCTTACCCATAACGGCAAAACTACCATCTTGCGCTCTCTCTTTGAATCATTGCCATGAAAACAGTTGTCTAAGAATTTTCAAGCTTTTCCTCACCACCGCTGCCGCTAGTTCCTCACCGAAGGCTTCGATCGGGTGCTACGAATGCTAGCTTTGGTGCTCCACAGCCATGGAAGAGAGAGTTTGCATTTGTGCTTCTGCTTGGATTTGGGTTTGAGTCTAGGTTTGTGTGCCAAACGTCAAGGGAATGAGACCCATGACCTTTGCAACAACCACAGGTAACGAATCACACCGAAAACGCCACCGATCGTTCTCCTCCTCCTTTGTTGGTTCAGGTCTTGGTTGGTTTAGGGATTGAGTTTTTTTTTTTTTTTTTTTTTTTGGGTGACAAAGATTTGGTGATTTCTTATTTGGGTTTGAAAGGTGGGGTTTGGGTATGGTCATCTATGGGTATTTTTTTATATTTGGATTTTGTCCGAAAATTGGTCTAATATAGTGTTTTTGTTGGAGTATGAATGATTATGGATATGTTTGTATGCTTTGTGATCAGAGATTTTTGGGGGTTTAAAGTTTTATATGTCTAAGTGTATATGTTTGTATGCTTCTTGATTCTGGGTTTGCTCCTTGATTTTGGGTTTGCTCTTTGATTCTGGGTTTGATGTTGTTGCTGGGTTTATTTCTTGATTTCGAAAGAACATCAAAGAACAAGTTCTTATGTTCTTAGATCTCAATTTATGTAATTTTTGTTTTTAATTTATTTATTTAATTAATATTAATTTAGATGGTGATGGCATTTTTTAATGCCAAAATAGTTTTTTTAATTATTATTTTAATGTGCAATCAGCCACGTCGACTTTTTCTATTAGTTGGGTGACGATAAGGACTTAAATGACATGCGTTAATTGGTTTAGGGACTAAAAGTGGTAAAATGAAAATGTAGGGACTAAAATGGAAAAAAGCCAAAACGTAAGGACTAAAAGTTCATTTACGCCATAAATTTATCAGGTTTTTTTTTTTTTTTTTTTAAAGAGTTATTCTTAAGGAGGCAACTAAAAAGGTGTCCCAATTAGATTAATTTTTTAAATATTTGTTAGTTTTCTTTTCAAATAATTTTGAAAATAAAGTGGGGATATAATAGGAACTTTAGTACTTTAATGACTTTTATTTTTAAAAACTGGACAATATTTTGGGATATTCCAAAATAGAATAGAGGACAAACAAACTGGGACGGAGGGAGTATCATTTTTTCTTAGAATCATATGAGAAACATTTTTTTTTTTTTTTTTAAATGTGAGAAACAATTGAAACACTATATTATGCAACAATTGATGTAATGCCCAACAAAAAGGGGGCAAATTAGTAACACACAATCAAGAATGTTACAAAAAAAAAGTATATATACATTTTTTAGTAGGCATGAAACACACTTATCTATATTAGCCATTATATCATGTAATCTTCAAATAGTGAACACATATATATAGTGTGATCAAATCACTACACTACTCTTAGTGTCTTTCTATTTTGTCTATAAAATAACTAAAGATTATAATTTTACAAGAAAATTTATTGAATTTTTTTTTTTTACACATCAATAGTTGAGGGATCTGAATTATAAATGTCTCTATTGGAAATTGAGTGCCAACCAGTTAAGCTACAATATTCATTATAAAATTTATTGAAATATTGGTGAAAAATAATAATAATTTGTACCACACATCATGCGAGAATTCAGCTAGTATACATAGACTACATATATGCAGTCAAGCAACCAATGAACGACAATAAATTAAATCAAGCATCAAGTCAAGATTCTCTTTCCAGTGTCGCCATAACTCTTTCAACTATAAACTTCAAATAATTATCTAGGCACCAAGTTATTCTTTCACCTTATCATTCTGTAGTTGCTCCCATTAACGTACCTACACATGAAATTGGCGATATTTTGTAACCATTATGAGTGATGTAATTTGCCATTTGTGTTAATGAGTAACAATTACACCCACTAAAACTTTTGGCATTATACCTCTCAATATGTTTTTATTAGATACTATGTATTTTGACAAAATATTGTCATTTAGGATTGGGATCTATGATATTTATTTATCTCTCCCAATCTTCTTTATAGCAAAAACAAAGATTGCAGTGAAGTAGCTAAAGAATTTAGATAGTAAGTTTATACAAACCTGGAGTTTGTTTTTAACTGTTAATCACCCTTCCTTGTATTCTAAGCTCAGTTCAGAAAAATAATGGAAGGCAAATGTTGGACTTTGTAGAAATCATCTCCTTCTTCTTCAAGCCTATGTTTGAATGCTCTTGGCATCCATTGCATCTCCAGTTCCTTTAGCATGCCGACAAACTTCAATCCATGTGGAACTGTCACCAACTTGTTGCAATCTGTAATCTCTAAACGGCAAAGACTAGGCATTGCACCTGCCTCCACTGTCCACTGCTGTAAATTAGGCAAGCCTGTAGTAGTAAAGATTTGAGTTGAGGAAAACCTTTCTCAGAGCAAACCATTTGCTTCCCAATGAAGGCTTCCCATCCTCTTAGGACCCTCAAGTAAGGTAGCTTCTCGAGTATTGGCATTGGATCTTCTGCAAGTCTAGATCCCCACAAAGTTAACTTGGCAAGGTATGGAGAAAATTCTTGGTGATTTGGTAGCTTGTTAATCCGCCCTTCTATGTGCAACTTGTGAAGACGAGGACAACCTTGTACTACAAGTCCTACATCTACTACCTTATTAGGGAATGAAAGCATTTCAGTCTTCATGGACAAGGATAGAAGGCTATTTAATTTTTTGTTAGGGTGATTGAAGATTTCCTTGAACTCTTGGAAGTCTCTTGGGTCATTTAGCACCAATTTTCTAAGATTCATCAAACTAAGAAGATCTCTTACATCACATTTGTTGGTGGGGAAGTTTACTAGTGTCTGCAAATTACTCAGATTTGCTAGTTGCAGCTTATCATCAGTTATATAGTTACACCACTTCGGAAGATAAAGATGTCTCAACTTTTTCATCTTCCATATCACTGTTGGTATTAGTACAGTTGATTCCCAACTCAGTTCTTCAATGGTTTCCAAATTTAGGGTCTCTAAAAACACCAAATTGACTATGGAGGAAGGCAATTCTCGTATACGAGTTTTCTTCAAGCTTAAGAACCTCAAGTGAATCAAGCTTCCTATTAGCTCCAGATGCTCGTCCATCCAATGACTGGATTCCTTCCAGATCCAAAACTCTAAGCAATTTTGAGTACTTAAAACTGATTTGACTTGCTGGCTATTTTCATTGAAGTATATAAGGGACCTGATCTCAGGATTCTCTTTGTAATAATTATTTACGAGAAGTTCATCAGAAAATATGGCAAGTCTTCGAATATTACCAGTTGATGAATCAGCTGTCTCATTTCCACTCCAAGGATTCACTATGTGGAGGAAATTTTCCTGCTTTGCCTTTGACAAGCATAGGTCTCTCATAAGATCATGGAGACAACAGGATTTAATCCTTCCATTAGACCCAATTACACCCACTTGAACCATGCATCTATTTATCAACTCAACCAAGTAGCGTTCTGCATAATCTTCTAACATTTCATCTCCCTCTAGTTCATACTTCAGTGGCACAAAGCCTTTTGCCATCCCTAGTCGAACCAACTTCTTTGCTGGTATATTGAAGTCCTCTGGGAAATGACTTAGATAAAGGAAGCATGGTTTCAATTGGTAAGGCAATTCAAAGTAACTCAAAGCCAACACCTCGTGAACTCTTGATTGTTGTCCTTCACCTTGGCCTTTGCCTAGGAGTAATTTTATATTTCGATGCACAATATCCCACTCATCCAATGTTTCTTTTGTTGCTAAAAGTCCTCCAAGCACAATAATTTCAGTGGTAAACCAGCACACCTTGCCACCATTTCCCTCCCTAACTTCTCCATATCTTTGAATATTTTGAATTCTGCATGTTCAAAGGAACTAAATTAGAAAGTATTACATTTTCAAGTCTTTGAAGTTTTATTGAAAGGAAAAGTGATGAGGATGAAAGGCATGGAAAGAGAGAATTAGGAAATTAGAGGCACAACAAGAAAATGAAATAAATGGGACCAGTGCTTAACCAAATGACAATACTCAATACAGAATTACTAGTACAAATGCTAAATTTAGAATACACAGCTCTACCATATATATAGAATTACTACAAGTGCCACTAATAAATTCTTTGATTATAAAGATGTGTCCGGGACTCAACAAGTGAATCTAGTAGCGACAAGGCTGTGTAGATATCTTCAAATTGGTGGGACAAAATTCAAGAAATGCGACTTCTCAAAGGATATCCGTGGTAACAACATTCAAGCCTTCTAGAGACACAACTACCCTCATAATTACTACAACTTCCAATAGTTAAATATACAACTCATAATACAAACTCAAATTACAAGACAATACACAACAAGATTTGATGATTATAAAACTTATTTTCAAGACAAAGATTAATTGACCAAGTCCACATTTTCAATTGAATTTTAATCTTCAAATGGCTCTCTCTTGAATTCTTACTTGGAAATTACGTATTCTGTTATGAAAAACTACAATATCCCACCAGATTAAAAAGAACTTGACCTTTGGTTTAAGATGATAGCTTTTCCCTCTTTCAGAATCCCAATAAAATCATTCTAGTCCTTTTTAGCAAAAAAGACAAACTAACATGCTACTTCTCCCCCTCAAAAAAAAAAAAAAAAAAAAAATGGTACTTCTCAATCAGGCATCACGCATGATAAGCATGGCTGAATAAATTTGAATGCATAATCTTCTTTTCATTAATTGAAATTGAAACAGTTTGCACCTATTCACCTCATAGCTTTCAATAGTTGATTTGAAACCCTCTTAAAAAAGAAACCATTTGCATTTCACAGCTTTTAATACCTTTGATTAAATAATAACTACAATAAAACCACTATTAATTAGAACACTCATCTGATGAATCAGATGATAAGATGTTGTAGAAATGAATCGAGATTTCCACAGTTTGTAGTGTGTATGTAGTAGTACATATGTATACAATAAAAAGTGGTAGGATGAGAATATACTTGGATTGTTTCTGTGAAATGCCTTCTTCTGAAACAGCTCCCAACTCTGTTCTTCGTTTAAACAGCCCGGCTCAAGTAGAAAACCACTTGGATCTATATGCAAGGCTACTTCTCTATTGCGAGTTGTTAGTAAAATTTTGCTTCTACTTTTGTGTCCTAATGGGAAGCCTGGGCTAAGTAAATCCCATGCCTCTTTGCTCCAAATATCATCCAGGATCACCAAACATCTCTTCTCTTTCTGAACTTGATTAAGCTCCTTTGCCAGCTCTTCATCTCTCATTTTCAAAGTTTGATCCCTCTCATCTTTGGTTGGAGAGGTAAGTTTGATTAATATTCCTTCCCAAACATCTCTTGTTTTGCATTGTTGAGATATATAAGCCCAAGCGAAACCATCAAAATGACGCCTGACCTCACTGTGATGGTAAACTTTTTTACCAAGAGTGATCTTTCCTAGACCACCCATCCCACAAATAGACTGATGGAGCAAAGTGAAGAGAAATTTGCTTTGATATTTGTTTCTTGTTCTGGTGAGGGGAGGAGGAGGAGGAGGCGCATAGCATGGCCGAGTCTGTAGTTTTCAATGCAGTGGGAAGGCTAGGCAACCTTCTGATTGAAGAAGCGACATATTTAAAAGGGGTGAGCCAACAAGTCAAGCAAACACAAATTGAATTAGAGCGGATGCAATGCTTTTTAAAAGATGCAGATAAAAGGAAAAATGAAGATGAGAGTGTTCGAATGGTTAGGAAAAATTCTATATAACTGTGAATAAATTTTAGCAAGTACAGCGGAAGCACAACCACACAATAACACAAAGATTTATGTGGAAACCTTTTTTCCTTGAAAGGAAAAACCACGGAACAAACTCCGAATAATTTCACTATATTAAATAGAGATTACAACATTTAGAGAGATACAACTTGAGCAAAAAAAAAAACCTCTCTTTTCTTTTTTACTCACTGCTCTCTATTTTTCTCTTCTCTTTTGCTTGCTCACTCACTCACGCAGTTCTTCAATACTGCAGTTAGTCCTCGCTTTATCCTGGGACCTCACTTCTCCTCTCTGCCCCAAATGGCCAAATGGCCTATCCCTTTTATTTCTTTCACCTTTTCTTCTTTTCTTCCTTCCACACTCTTTTTATCAAATCACAATAAATGCAAGCCACTTACTTTGACTTTACTTCAACCAAAATCTCTTTCTTCAGCTCCTTAGAGCGTCCACAGCAATGGAGCTAAAAATTTAGCTTTTTAGCTCCTCCAAAAGTTACTTTATCTATTTTACCTACGTACATGCTGCAATAGTGGATCTATTTTAGCTTTTAACACAATAAAATAATATAAATATCACAATAAAATAATATATCCATTACAATAAAATAATATATCCACTACAATAAAATAATATATCCTATACAATAAACAACAATCACAACCACCTTCAACCGCCACCGCCACCGTTGTTGCCGCCGCCACCATCCACCACCGCCACGCGCGCCGCCGCCGCCGCCATCGCCACCAACAACTCTTTTTCCACCGCCGCATGATAGCAAATAATCGTCTAGTGTTAACAAGTGATTTTTTTTAACCCCAAATTATTCTCGTACATTTTTTTTTTACTAAAACAATTTCTCAATTATCATGATAGCCTATTATCGTCTCAATTGTCCGGAAGCAACCTTGGAACAATGTGAACTATGAAATGAAGGAACTTTATAAGAAAACATATAAAATAGAATACATATTATAGCAAGAACAATGTAGTCCATAGATTTGCTCACATACATAACTCAAACCAAATTACAATAAAACTCACACATTCGCACAAGTTCTTATGACTCATACTTCTCAACATACAAAAAGAAAGTTCCTACGACTCGCCTTGCAATTGCCATAAATGTTCAATAAGGTCCGATTGAGTTGAAAATGAATTTCTCGGTCTCTAATGCGTCCATGCCTCTCAATGTATGACAAAAATTCATCACTTTGTTCACGTAACATTTGCAGAGGGGGATTATCCACTCCATCATTTTGTTCATAATCCAAATCTACCACTTCATTATCATCCCGCTCATCTTCAACAATCATATTATGGAGAATTATGCACGCTTTCATGATCTTTTTGAGTGTTTCAAGATAAAAAAATCGTGCAGGTCCACGGACAATTGCGAAACGTGCTTGAAGCACTCCAAATGCACGCTCAACATCCTTCCTATACACATCTTGGGCTGCTGCAAATAATTTATACTTCTGTCCTTGTAGAGCTGGGATTGTTTTCACAAATGTTGTCCACTTTGGATATATACCATCAGCAAGGTAATATCCCATAGTGTAGTCATGACCATTAATTGAGTAATGTATTGTAGGAGCACGTCCTTGACAAAGTTCATTAAATACATGAGATCGCTCTAACACATTAATATCATTATTTGACCCAGGTAACCCAAAAAATGTATGCCATATCCAAAGATCATATGATGCTACTACCTCCAAAATAATAGTAGGCTCACGAATATGACCACAATATTGACCTTTCCATGCGGATGGACAATTTTTCCACTTCCAATGCATGCAATCAATTGAACCTAACATACCTGAAAACCTCGACATTCGCCGTGAGCTAACAGTCTAGCAATGTCTTCATTGTTTGGCTTTCTCAAGTATTCTTCGAGAAAACATCAATTACCGCATAACAAATTTTTTCAAACTTTCTAATGCAGTAGTTTCTCCAATCCGCACATATTCATCTATCAAATCACCCGATACTTCATACGCAAGCATTCTAAGTGCAGCGATTATCTTTTGTAATGAAGATAAACCAAGTTTGTTGGCACTATTTCTTTTTTGGACAAATAAGAGTCATGAGCTTCAACTTGAGATTGAATACGAAGAAAAAGAGAACGCTGCATCCGAAATCTCCTACGAAATAAAGCGGGTGGATATATTGGTGTGGGAGCAAAATAATCAATAAAAAGCCTCTCATGGCCTACCAAATGATTACGTTGGATAGAACGACGACGACGCTTAGGTTGTGATGCTTCCATAACAAGTTCTTCGATTATCTCATCTTCATCTGAGTCATCAAGAAGGAACTTGTGAAACAAAAAGTGATTCATGGATGTAACCTTCAAGACAATTGGAAATCAATTATTACTATAGATGCAAGATTAAAATTAAGTGACATAAACCACAACAAAATGAATATAACTAATTCACGCACAAATCACAACACAAACACATACATCTAAAAAAAAACTTGGAAATACTATGAATGCTCATTGTTCATAGATTTATTCTAAGACCTGTCATCTCAAAACCAAGCATATGATATTAGGAATGTTCAATGAATAGAAATAATTGGATGAAAGACACTCATAGTGGCTGTAACAAAGAAGATATATAATAGCAAAATATATAATAGGCACTCATAGTGGCTGTAATACTCATAGTTGATCAAATAATAGTTTCATTGGATCAAAGAATTATATCAATGCCTATCACAAGATCAAATGGAACTTAACAAAAGATAAAAAAGATTGAACTTCAAAGTCTTTGTTAGATTGCACTTCAAGTCACAACACAAATACATACATATAGTTTAAGATAATTCATCAAGTGACATAAGCCACTACAAATTACATAAGCCACTACAAAATACATAATCACTACAAAATACATAAAAGTCTAAACTACATCCAAAATACAATTAAACCCATTAATTACGTGATCTTCGTTTTGCCATGATTTCCTCTTGGAGTTGTTCATAAAAAGCTTTTTGTGTTCCGGTTAAGCCACTTGTATCTATCATCATGATTCTCTCTTCCTCTAACCTTTCTTCCTGCTCACATTTTTTCTTCTCAATCATCATTCTTTCCTTCTCAATCTTAAGTTTTTCTTCCCTACTTTCCTTTTCAATCGCAAGGCTTTCCCTCTCAAAAGACATTTTTTCCTCTTCCAACCGAGTTATATTCTCAATCAATTTCAATTTTTTGTTCAAATATTCCCCTACATCTTTTCCGGTGGCTTTGTTCTTTCGGATGGCCTTTTCAGCCTTCCTACCAATAGGTCTCTCAAAATTGGAAGTGTCACCAAGTCCGGACCCACAATCCCCTTCACTAATAGATATTGCCTTTGAAGTTGGAGGCACGGATGATCTCGATCTAGCATTGTTAGGATCGGCAAACTTTGGTTGGTCCTTTAACATGAGCCAACAATGGTCAAGAAGAAAGGGTTTCTTGTGCTTCTCTAAATACAAAGCCTTCGCATTGATAATCTAAAAAAAATTAAAACAAATATAACATGATTAATATCTTCAAACTATTGGGGAATGGACATTTTAACACTATTGTAATATAATTTATACCTTATCTTCTTCATTTATACCACTTTGATGAAGTGCGTTAATTTGAGCCATACACCCAAAAAACTTATTTGTCTTTTCACTAATCGTACCCCAACGACTTAGCAAGGAGATAACAAAGACGTGTGGTACCGGATGTATTGTACTGCATAAAATATTCCCAAACTTTTTGACGAAAGGTATTTTGTATTTGTTCATTATCGTTTATGGCATCAACACTAGTATTGAGCCATGCTGCCACTAAGAGTTTATCTTCCTCTGACAAAGAAAGTTAGAGCCCCGTTTTCCTTTTGTAGAAGAGGCATTTTCAACTTGTGGTAGTGGAGGTGGAGAATCAGAAACCGACACAGGAGTATTTTGAGACATTCCCAAAAATTGTGAGTCAATTTCTATATCCCCGTTCATGATATCCATGATAAATGTTAGTTCTCTACGTAACTCTATGTCCCTACGTGACTCCATAAAATTAGAAAAAATACATATAAACTTCCCTACACACAGAAAATTTCCAAACTAACATTTATATCAACACAACAAATTACGTAAATAAATTACACAACAAACTTACATTTATATTACAGAGACATTTATATTACATTTATAGACAAATTACAAATTACAGAGACCACACAACAAAATACAGTGACCCAATACATTCATGTGGTTTTGTGCAACACAGGAATGTGGTTTTGTGCAACACAACAAATTACAAAGACAACAAAACATATAAACTTCCCCGCACAAATTACAGAGACCACAGAAATCCACACAACAAATTCCTGCAAATAGAAAATTCCCAATACATTCCTCCATTCAGATGTTATATCCAGAAAAAACAGCAAAAAAATAACACCATTTTCCCAAATCAACTTAGCAACAACACCATTTTTCATCACAAAATAACACCACAAAATAACACTAAACCCAGAAAAATTAAGCCATGAAAAAATTCACTACAAAAGAAAAGAAAGAGCATTGACCTAAAGTGGATTGGTCGGGACGGCGACGGCAATGGCGTGGGCTGGGCTGGGACGACGACGGCGTGGAGAGCTTGATGAGTGAGATGAGAGCTTGATGAGTGAGAGAGATGAGAGCTTAAACGGCGTGGTCAAAAATGGGTGGGTCAAATGGGACTCGATGGACGGCGATGGACGGCATGGGTCAACGGGAAACGGACGGCATGGGTCAATGGTGGGACGGCGACGGACAACATGGGCTAGGGCTAGGACGGCGACGGTGATGAGTGCTTGATGGAGTGAGAGAGATGAGTGAGGGAGATGAGAGCTTGCGACGGCGTGGGGTCGGTGGGGGGACAACGACGGACGACGACGTGGCGTGGGGCTGGGACGGCGACGGTGATGAGTGCTTAATGGAGTGAGAGAGATGAGTGAGGGAGATGAGAGCTTGCGACGGCGTGGTTGGGCTGGGCTGGGTTGGGACGGCGACGGACGACGTGGGTCACCGGGCTGGGGATGGCGGCAGTGATGAGTGCTTGATGGAGTGAGAGAGATGAGTGAGGGAGATGAGTGTTTGATGAGTGATCCGAGTGCACAGTGAGAAGAACTGGAATAAAAGAATGAAAAAAATAAGATGAGTTTGATTATTTTATTTGGTAGTGGGATTAAATTTTTTTTTTTAGATGAGTGCTAAAGTGCACATCTATCTATAGATGTGCACTGTAGCAAATAAGCTAAATTTTATGGATTTGGCTCCACTACTGCAAGCTCTTTTTGCTATATTGGTGGAGCTAAAATAGCATTATAACTTTTTAGCTCCACTGCTGCAAATGCTCTTAGGCCGAATGGTCTTTGTATCTTTCTTTTTTTTTTTTTTCAGCGTGTCCAAGACGCAATTAGAGCACTTGACAACGACCTCAAATCTGCTGCCAGGAATTCCTCCATTCAAACCAATTAATTTATAGCACTGACAACAACCCCCTATATGTGCCAAATTCTCTTTTCAAACCAAGTAATTTAGGAATAAAGTTTGCACTGTAGCAATAATTTTACAAAATATTACAATACAAGAAGCAAGCCATGCGGCACATGGCTATCCCAGTAATGCCTACAATGTTGAGGAGGTTCAGAGGAAGATCTCCCATGTGTTGTGGCGATAATCAGCCGAGAACAGAACAATCTTTGTCTGCACATCTCCTAGTATGTTTTGTCTCTTGTTCCATGCTTCTGTTTTTTGCGCTCTATCTGTTGGTGTTGTAGTAGTTTCAGACTTTCAGGTTTGGCCTTTTACTCTCTCATTTGCGTTTACTCTTCATGTAGTGTACAATCGCACACATTTGCATGAATGGTGTACAATAATACAATATTGTACACACTCCTAAAGAAAAACCTTAAGAAATAGAAAGATTTGAGATATCCATTTTCTTTTTTGGAAGCATCATATTCACCAATGTCTACTCTTACAAAGAAAACGTTCAATGCCCTTCATGAGCAAATCAGTTTGACTGAAAACTGTAAAAGACCTTGAGCAGTTTGATGAATAAACAAGCAGGGATCCCCGTAGTAAATACTGAGAACTAATTTATGACCAACCTCAAGTAAACTGCAGCATAAAGGCTATTACCGGGTGTTGGTCCGACCAAAGTCAGATCTTGGGAGGAAAAGGCACTTGTGCCTTACAACTCAAGATCATCTACGGATCTACCATTGCAACAAACGTAGAGCGCTAACGGCTAACCTATCTTGCAGCATAATTGTGGAATTGATCTAAATTGTGACAAATTCAAGGCTCAACTTTATCATGAAGAACAAAGAATACGGTATCTTTGAAATAGGATTTTCAGAAAAAAAAAAAAAAAAGAAGCAGCAACCATTCAAATTTGGAAAGCAAATGAATAAGACTTTTACAGGCCTTCTCCAAGTCATAACGTTTTACAAAAAAGAAAACAGTCAACAACGTTGAGATTATTGTGGTTGTTAATTCAAGCTTACAAAATACAAAGTCATATACATCAATCTATGAATACTGTGTAGCATCCATTACCGTGAAAACTTTATCCAACTACCATTGAACATAAATTTCTAACAAAACTAAAATCAGACCAATTTCCCAAACCCAAAAGAAGACCTCCACACCAGCTGTGGCAGCACTATCACTGACAAACAATCCATTCTCACCCACTTGGTTACACCAAACCTTGAAATAGACTTTGAAGTGGAGAAGACCCCAATCCAAATGTGAATTTGATAATTGTATGTTCATTAAGCCGTTTGGCATGGCGGTGCCCAAGAACAAGTTGGCTGATTCCTCATAGAAGCACTTACAGGTATATTTAATTTAACAATGGGATAGGTATATTGAATCATTGGTCACTACCAGAACCCACATCATCTTTCCTCATCGCAGCATCTGCATACTCTTGCAGCTCCAATGCGTGCTCAAGGCCTATCTCCACTTCACCAATCGCAGGACGTTCCAAATTGTCTTCTCGCAGGCAGAAGTGGCAATGTCCACGTATATCTTGAAACACTCCGCAGCTATCTTCCCTATCAGATAGGGATCAATAATCTGATTTATGGTCCCATCTTCTACGCATGCTGGAGCCCAGACGGCCATACTCTGTTCTCTCTCTGATTCCATGTCCACTGATCTTCTCGCACAGAGCACTTCAAACAGTACCACACCGAAACAGTAGACGTCAGTTTTATCGGTCAGCTGTCTCGTTCGAAGATAAGCGGGATCCAGGTATCCAACAGTACCCTTCACTACAGAATCAATCCTAATTAAAGCCTTTGACAAACTCGGGGACCCTTCTTGCACAAGCCGAAATCTGCCAGCTTGGCCTCCCAGTTCTCACCCAACAAAATGTTTGTCAACTTCACGTCGCGGTAGATTATAGTATGCTTAACTCCAGTGTGAAGGTAGTGCAGTCCACGCGCCACTCCAATGCAAATCTGTAGTCTTCGTTTCCACGGGAGGGGATCATGTTGGTCCTGGTGGAGGAGGCGTCTGTCGAGGGATCCACCTAATATGAACTCATAAACTACGATCATCTCGTGTTTGTCAGTACAATATCCGATGAGATTAACGAGGTTAGGGTGGCGTAGCTGGCCATGCAACACTAACTCCGTCCCAAACTCTTTGAAACCCTGTCCTAACATCCAATTACGACGCTTTATTGCAACGCTTACGGTACAGTCACCAATAAATCCCTTATATACTTTGCCAAAAGCTCCCTCACCAATTACTGAATCATCATCGAAGTTATTGGTAGCTATCTTGATCTCAGCGAGTGAAAATCTCCGGCATAATCCCTCTGGAAGAAGTAAAGATTGTTTTGCTCTCTTCCCGGACGTACTGAATAACTTTGAAATATACTGTGAAATAGCTTCCATTGACGCTTCGGTCATACACCATGCGATTGACGACAAGAGAATTATCAGATTCAATGGAGTGGAAAGTGGCAGCTTTGACCCGGAGATGATTGATTAGATTCAATGTAGTGCTTTTATAACTTCGGAAAGTGGCAGTTTCCAAAGTTATGGGTTCGGACTGAAGTTTGTTCAAAAAAAAAAAAAAAAAAAAAACGACGTATGAGATTGATTAAGTAGTAGGTTCAAAATGTTGTAATAAACCAATTTTCTTCTCTTTCCTTTTCGTTCTCTATTTTTATTTTTTTATTATTTCACTAGCCAAGGTGCAGTTTACTTGTTGGAGTTTTGAAATGAGTTGGCTCGATTCCCATTAGGAATTCTTTTGGATTACTTAATAAATAATACATGGTTTTCACCTTCTGGTAGGTGGGGTTATATATTCTGTGGTTCAATCCAAGGGGTGGTTCAAGGGACCCCTCTACCTTGTTAAGGTTCTAGGTCATAATATATATATATATATATATATATTTATTTATTTATATTTCCCTTTTCTGTTCATCTATTTCTTTTTTCTCCCTTATCTTTTGTGAGCCGATTTTCTCTGCTTTTCCCTCTCCACTCACATCCAGTCACCAGAGATCACCGTCCCATTGCATATCTCCATCAATATCTGTAACATCCCGTGAGTTAAAAAAAAAAAAAAGTTAGCATTTTGTGGACACATGTGCCCCCACTTAACCCCACTACCCATCATTCTCATCCACTCAATTTCACCCACACCTCTTCTCTCTTTGGCCGGCTCTCTCCTTTCTTTCTTTCTTTCATTTTCTCTCTTTTCTTTTCATTTTGCTGAAACACACACACTCACCCGCCAGCCTCCACTCCAAAATACACTATCTCACCATCATTTTTCCGGCAAGATCACCGGAAAAATATTTAGGAACTCAAAAGCATCTTCATTATTTTATTTGAGGTAAAAGTTCAAATCCTTTTTTTTGATAAGTATTATGTTCTTGTTTGAGGTTATTTTACTCAAGCTTTAATAATGTTATGCATGTGATTTAAGAGCTTTGGAAATGATATTCATGTGTTTATATGTATGGATTTTGGTCTTGGTGGATGTATTTGATGAGTGAGTTCATGATTTTTACAATGATGGTTATCTAAGGCTTGTTGTGGTGAAAATTTAGAGGTTTTGAGTTAGAATTTGTGATAGATGATGAATATAATTTTTATTAATTATTTGGAGCTAGTTAAAGATTTAAATTGTTTGTCTTGGAGAAAATTATGATTTTGGTGTCATGGGTCACTTGATGATGTTATAAAAATCTTGTGGGAAGCACTTGTAAAGTGTGGAGGTTTTGATGTTAGATATGACACCTTGAAAGATTTATGAGTATAAATGAGAATTTATGCCTTGCAAATTAAAGTGTTTTGAGAAATTTTGGAAGTAGAATACATTACATGTGAGGTTGAATACTAGGCTTGCCTAATTGAGTTCTTACTTGGCAATTCCTAATTTGTAGTTAGATACAATTTCAAGTTTTGTACTCATTGTGATAGATTTGCTTGACATTGTTTAGGTTCTAGCTAATCTCCCCTTAGAGCTTGGACTATTAGGATTTTGCGGTTGCGAGGTAAGTAGCTTTTTAATGGGTATTTTTGAAAAATAACCATATCTTATAAATATTGTTTTTGAGTCAAATGCATTTTGGAAAATGATATATATGGATATATGCTTTCTTAAAAGTATTGTGTTGTGACCCTTACTATATATGAAAAATGCATCATATTTGATATTACATTTGGGGAAATGCATGAATTGTTGATATGGAAAAATGAGCATCTTTTATTTAATCTTTGATAAGAAAATCATTGATTTTATAGTGTATTGAAAAGTTAAAGATGCTTATCTTGTCTTGTATTATTTGAGAAATTGTGAGAAAATCTTTTGACAAGAATGAAGTTTGAAAACCTTACAAATTTTGTAGAAGTTAGATTATTTAAGGTTTTTTCAAACTATTTGGATATGAACTATGTGTTTCAAAGTAAGATAACCCGTGAGTTTATGTGATTTTAGCCCTATGCCATGTGTGATTTCCCGTGATTACCCGATTTGATTTCCGTAGTCTTTGTGACAATGGAATCAAATTTAGGTCGATGTTCTTTCACTTTGGATGACGCGTTCTTCCCTGCTTGTCCATGGGGGAAGAGATTCCTTGATTGTATATGGGTGAGGCTACTCGTCCATGGGGCCAAGAGACCACATGCAAGAGAGGTCCTATTTGACGCGCTCTCTCTGCTGCCGCCCATGGGGGAGAGAAAAACCTTGAGGGTATGGGTGAGGTCATGTCCATGGGGCTAAGAGTCTCGCATACCGAGAGAGGATAATATCATGCCGAGTTGTGAATGGGTGGATCCTCCGACCGATCTATGTGGTAGTGTGGTAGATTTGTGATAATTTATCTTATGTTAGATATTATGGTTTTAGAAATTATATTGTTGATACTCACAGATTATGGTATATAGTTTCAAGGTATTTATTTTGAGAAACTTTCTGCTTCATTATGTAATCATTCTTGTCATATTATTATTATTGAAGACGAAACTTACATTTCCCCCACCCCCATTATTGTGCTACTTACTGGGCTTTGTCTCATTCTATTATTTTTATAACTTTTCGTAGTAGGCAACAATCTTTTGAGACAGCTTTTTTGGTGGCTAATAGTAGTTAGACTAACTACGATGGAGGCTGAATTTTTGTGTAATGGATATATTAGATGGTGTACATCTTAGACTAGGCTTGACTCATTCTTTTGTATATTATAGTGGTTATGATTGTATTTCCACCGATGGGACAAGCTGTGGTTATGTAATTGTTGTTTTCTGACCTCTATTCTTTTGTGGCCTATGGTCCTTGTAATTAATGCTTAGAGCTCCGACTTACTCTGAAAGTATATTCTATGGGATGATTATGATATTTTTTGTTGTTGGCACTTGATAATAATTATGTGGATTGAATTGTCAAAAAAAGGAAAAAAAAAATTTACAGGTACTTGAGATGTGTCTCTCATGCTTTAGACCCTTTGGGGTTTGGGTCGTGACAATATCTGTCATCCCATTTTAGATCTTTGCAATCTCTGCTGATCTTGGTTTCCTTGACAGGTTAAGTTTCTTGTAGTGCAAAGGCCACTTTACCTATCTTGCAGCATAAATGTGGAATAGATCTAAATGCAACTTGTGACAAATTCAAGCCTCAACTTTTCCATGAAAGAACAGAGAATACGCTATCTTTGAAAATCTGATTTTCGGAAAAAGCAACCGTTGGAAAGTAAGTGAATAAGACTTTAATTAAGAGTCCTTTTCCAAGTCATAAAGTTATACAACAAACAGTCAACAACGTGATTATTATTGTGGTAGTTAATTCAAGCTTACAAAATACAAAGAAAGTCAACTACAATTTCGATCTATGAATATACTGTGTAGCATCCTTCACCGTGAAAACTTGATCTAAGCATCTAAATACAATTGAACATATCTAACAAAACTAAATTCAGACCCATTTCCAAACTCAAAGAAAAAATCACTCCAAATGAAGACCTCCATACCGTGGCAATGATATCACTGACAAACATCCCATTCTCAGTCAATCTGCACTTCTTTTGGTTGCTCCTAAACTCTAAATGGACTTTGAATCAACCCTGAATAGAAGCCCTACAAGTATATTTAACAATGGGATAGGTAAATTATATTGAATCATCCTTCCTCGTAGCAGCATCTGCACGCTTTTGCTGCTCCAGTGCGTGTTCAAGGCTTGCCTCCACTTCTCCAATTGTGGGACGTTCCATATGGTCTTCTCGGACGCAAGATGTTGCAATGTTCACGTATATCTTGAAACACTCTGGAGCTATCTTCCCTATCAGACACGGATCAATCATCTGATTAATGGTTCCATCTTCTACACATTTTGGAGCCCAGACGGCCAGACTCTGCTGTTCGCTCTCTAATTTCATGTTCACTGTTATTTTCGTACAGAGTATTTCAAACAGTACCACACCTAAACCGTAGACGTCAGATTTATCGGTTAGCTGCCCCGTTCGAATATAAGCAGGATCCAGGTATCCAACAGTACCCTTCACTGCAGAATCAACCCTTATTAAGGCCTTTGACAAACTTGGGGGACCCATCTTGGACAAGCCGAAATCCGTTAGCTTGGCCTCCAATTTCTCGTCCAACACAATGTTGCTCAAGTACTTCACGTCACGGTGGATAATAGTATGCTTCACCCCAGTGTGAAGGTAGTGCAATCCACGCGCCACTCCAATGCAAATCTGTAGCCTTCGTTTCCACGTGAGGGGATCATCTTGGTCCCGGTAGAGGAAGTGTTCCATGAGGGATCCATTTGCTATTAACTCAAAGATTAGGATCATCTCCTTTTCGTCAATACAATATCCGATGAGATTTGTTAGAGATATATATTAGACATATTAGCCCAATGTAATAGGCCCAACCCTAATTCTACTTTGTGTGCAAGTCAAGTCTCCTACTTGTACTAGAAGTCTATTAGTCTAGGGTTTAGTCGCCTATATATACTCATGTTAGGGTTCATTGTAACACGGGAGGTTATTGTACTACACTCTCATACAATAAAGATGTAGCCCTTAAGGGATTCCTCCGTGGATGTAGGCCGTAAGGCTCAACCACGTAACCCTCGTATTCTCGGTGTTCCTCCTTTATGCTTCCTCTTCCGCATCTACTCTAACATACACAACATAGTATAACACATCAATATACAAACTATTTAGTCTTTCTCACACTTTATATTCTTAACATGGTATCAGAGCCAAACTCCGTTCTTGGCATCAAACAAACATCTCTAGCAACAATGAAGATTCTCACATGCACACCACCATCATAAGTCACACATGCTTGTCACCGGATCTAGATTCCACAAAGATCTCGCAGCCGCCACGGCTCACTGCGTGTGTCCAAGATCCACAAACTCAAGCGATATATTAGCCAAATGTAATAGGCCCAACCCTAATTCTACTTTGTGTGCAAGTCAAGTCTCCTACTTGTATTAGAAGTCTATTAGTCTAGGGTTTAGTCGCCTATATATACTCATGTTAGGGTTCATTGTAACACAAGAGGTTATTGTACTACACTCTCATACAATAAAGATGTAGCCCTTAAGGGATTCCTCCGTGGATGTAGGTCATGAGGTCAACCACGTAACCCTCGTGTTCTCGGTGTTCCTCCTCTATGCTTCCTCTTCCGCATCTACTCTAGCATACACAACATGGTATAACACATCTCTATGCTAATATTTAACAAGATTGACGAGATTAGGGTGGCGTAGCTGGCAGAGTAACAGTATCTCGGTCCCAAACTCTTCGATACCCTGTCGTGACGTCGAACTCTTTCGCTTTATTGCAACGCTTACGGTACAGTCACTAATAAATCCCTTATATATTTTGCCAAAAGCTCCCTCACCAATTACTGAATCTTCATCGAAGTTATTGGTTGCTATCTTGATCTCAGCGAGTGAAAATCTCCGGCATAATCCCTCTGGAAGAAGTAAAGATTGTTTTGCTCTCTTCCCAGACGTCCTGAATAACTTTGAAATATACTGTGAAATAGCTTCCATTGACGCTTCGGTCGTACACCTAGAGCTTGACGACGAGAGAATTATCAGATTCAATGGGAGTGGAAAGTGGCGGCTTTGACCCAGAGATGAGCAGATTCAATGTAGTGATTTTATCACTTTGAAATAGAAACGGGTGACACCAAGAAAACCAAGAAATAGAAACGGGTGACACCAAGCAAACCAAGAAAAATTGCCAAAGTTATGGGTCCGGATTGATGTTTATGTTCAGAAAAAGACATTTAAAAAAAAAAAAAAAAAACATTTGATATCGATTCAATTGTAGATTCAGAAGGTCTAATAAACCAATTTTTCCTCCCAAACAGTCAAACATCCTAATCTCTTGCCTTCTTGATCGCCGCGCTTCTATCATTCCGTTTTCTCTATTCTAGTTTTCTATTCATTCTTTGCTTTTCTCTTTCCTTTTCGTTCTCTATTTTTATTTTTTTATTATTTCACCGACCAAGGTGCAGTTTACTTGTTTGAATTTTGAAATGAGTTGGTTCAATTCAATTAGAAATTCTCTTGGATTAGTTAATAGTTAATACATGGTTCTGGCCTTCTGGCAGCTGAGGTCATATATCTATGGTTTAGTCCAAGAGGTTCAAGGGAATCCTCTTCCTTGCTGTTATAAAATAAATAAATAAATAAAAAATAAAACACTTCGGTCGTACACCTAGAGCTTGACGCGAGAGAATTATCAGATTCAATAGTGGGAGTGGAAAGTGACGGCTTTGACTCGGAGATGATCGATCATATTCAATGTAGTGATTTCATAACTTCGAAATATAAACTGGTGTTCATGACACCATACATTACGTTTTTTTTCTATTCATTCTTTGTTTCTTCTCTTTCCTTTTCTTTCTCTATTTTTATTTATTTTTTATTTCACCGGCCAATGGTGCAGTTTACTTTGTTGGAATTTTGAAATGAGTTGGTTCAATTCAATTAGGAATTCTCTTGAATTACTTAATAGTTAATACATGGTTCTGGCCTTCTGATAGGTGGGGTCATATATGATATATCTATGGTTTAGTCCAAGAGGTGGTTCAAGGGAATCCTCTTCCTTGTTAAGGTTTGATGTCATAAAAAAAAAAAAAAAAAATATATATATATATATATTTTTTTTTTTATACAAGATAAAAATCATACTCTAAAATATTTGAAGTGTATATGTGTGAAACTCTCTCATAGAAACTTAAACCTCAGCCCTTGCCTTCTACACTTCACAAGAACTTATACTTGTAGAGTGATCAAGGCAACAAGAGTGTACAGTAGTGTATATATTATATATATATATATATATACAATTTCTTTGACATGCATTTTTTTTTTCCTTTTTTCCCTTGTCTTTTGTGAAACGATTTTGTATGCTCTCTCCTCTCTCCTCTCTCCTCTTCACTCACATCCAGTCACCGGAGATCACCGTCCTATTGCATATCTCCATCAATATCTGTCATCCCATTTTAGATCTTTGCAATCTCTGCCAATCTTGGTTTTCTTGGCCTTTTTGGTTGTTCTTGAAATTCGCAAACCGATGCACTGCACTAATGGTACTTGAGCTTGGTATAGCTTGGTTAGTTGACATCCAGCGCTATAGTTCAATTGGTGACTTTAGAAAACTGATGAATAATCAATTATAAATGTAAAAGACCTTGAGCAGTTTGACGAATGATAAAGCAAGGATCCCCATGATACAGGCTATTACATAGTGTTGGTGCTGCCAAAGTGGGCTCATGGGCGGAAAAAGGCACACTTGTGCCATACAACTCAAGACTATCACCATTGCAAGAAAGGAAAGGCCCCTTAATCTATCTTGCAGCATAAAGGTGGAAATGGTCTAAACGCAACTTGTGATAAATTGAAGGGCTCAACTTCTCCATGAAGAAACAAAGAATCCACGGTTCTTTGGAACAAGAATTTCTCTCCTTAACAATAATTTGAAAGGAAGTGAATAAGACTGACCAAAAAAATTAAAAAAAAAGTGTTGACAATGATGTGATTGTTGTACATGTTAATTCATGCTTACATATGCAAACATAGTAATGTACATTGA
The DNA here is from genome assembly GCA_028216015.1 of Quercus dentata. Classification (NCBI taxonomy): domain Eukaryota; kingdom Viridiplantae; phylum Streptophyta; class Magnoliopsida; order Fagales; family Fagaceae; genus Quercus; species Quercus dentata. The sequence continues at coordinate 68,940,274 of CP116448.1, forward strand.
TGAGTCCAAAAAATAACGGCTTTGTCATCTATATTTATATATATATCTAAAAGTTGAAGCGTAACATTTATTATTGCTACGCTCTAGTTGAGGTACATTAGCGTCTACGTTATTATCTTTTTCTTTTCTTTTTTCAGTTTTCCTATAATTGTTTTTAACATTTTTTTTTAATATTTACACTTCTCCAACATTTCTTCCCTCTTACATTTTCATCTCCCCACTACCCTCTACATTAATATCTTTCTTTCTCTTTCCTTTCATCTTCCTTTATTTTAGTCTTTTTTTATTCACAACATCTTGCCATAAATTTGTCACTATCTCATCCACTCTGTGCATAGTTTTTCCTCACAAAAAAGGTTCTCTCTCTCTCTCTCTCTCTCTCTCTCTCTCTCAATTTTTCGGTGAATTTTTTATTTTTCTTGTATCTTTGCTTTAGGTTGATAATTTTTTATATTCTTTAAAACTCTACTTTAGGTTAATGTGATTTAGTTTTGTTTTTTAAATTGATTTTTTTCCTTTTTTATTGTTAAATTGTATCCTATTGTGTTATTAAGAACTACATATAGCATATAAAAATATAATATTATTCTATTACATAGCATAATTTGGATAATTTGGTATTTATTGTTTTTTTATAATTTTTTTTTTTTTGTTCTCTTTGATTGTTAAATTTTATCCTATTACATTATAAAGAATTTAATATAGCATATAAAAATATAATATTATTTTATAACATAGCATGATTTGGATAATTTGGTATTTATTCTATTACACATCATTATTTTTTATAGTGCTCAATTTAGATGTTAACTATGAGATTTTACTAATTTTTATTTATTTTTAATCCTTTGTGGTGGAAAAAGTACTCTTAATAGTTGTATTAGAAGTACTCTATAATGCCATTTATTTAGAGAACAGCAAAGGTTAATAAACGAAAATAATAAGATGAGTGACAAATTTTAGCTTTTACAATTTTAGTTTAATTGTTATTATTATTTTACAACAATGCATATATAGAAATTTAATTCTTAGATTCTGCTAATATTTGTTTATTTGATAATATGTTTTGGGTGGATGAAATTATGATTTCTGCCAAGAAAATAACCTTAATAGATTATCAACAACAAATTGTTTTTCCTAATTGTTTGATTAATCATTGTTAAGTTTATTAATTTTCTTAGTTATGTTTTTCGGTGTTTTGGATTGTAGGCAGAAAAAATAAGGTTTGAGAAAGTTTGTTTAAAATTAAAGAATAATTTCCAAAATTTATATTCTTTTTAATAATTCACAAACTGTTATAAATAAATTTTATTAAAAAATGAATTTTTTTTATTAATTTGCTTTTTGAATTTCTACGAAAAATTGTATTATTTTCATTTTGGTATGACAAAATTTATATTTATGATTTACGATTATTCTTGTATTACATTTATGATTGTTTCTATAATAAATAAAAATATGATTATGAAATACATTATTCTTTATTAAATTAGTTTAAATTGTAAAAAATAAAAATAAATAAAACCACCATAAAAATTATTATCACGCGCAACATGCGGGTACACAACTAGTTCAAATAATAAACGAACCCAAGATACATTACGCATTTATAGCGAGCATTTATGACAAGGAGTAACGGACATGAAAGAAGATGTTACACAAGTCAAAGCACCAGTTTGTAATGCCTCAACTGTTACAAATGAGAATCAATGCAGAGATCCGTTGCTTCTTAAAGACAAAGATGGCTATAAAGTCGAGAAGAGACAGCACCAATTGGTACACAAAATTGTCACCCAAAAAACTACTCCTAAGTTGAATTCTTTTGCAATACACTTCAACGGAATCCCATTCTAACTTAATCATCAGAGGGTGTTTGGCAAACACCACACCAGTGTATCACTTTTTCTCTATTTTAGATCTGTTGTAGGTTTGTCCCTGTATGAATCCATTATCATCATCCATCCACACTAATGAATATCTCAACTATTGATTTTCTGCATCATCGGTTTAGCGTCCTCTGTGGGGACATTTGCAAAGCCATATAGTTTCCCAAATTGACAAAAGAAATCTCCATAGTGCGAGATGGACCCTAAGCAAGTTGCATAACAAATTCAGGCTTTCATGGCTAGTATAGCAGAATTGATATGCTAGAATGGAGAACTCTGAAAAGCAAATGAGACCTAAAGTGGATATGAGCAACCTAAGAGGATGGAAGGAAACAGTAATAGGAGAACAAGAGCTTTAGAATAAAATCCATCTAGGATGGAAGGTGAACTCCATAGCATGAGGAGAGAGATGGATGAACTTAGGAGGATTTTGAGAGAAAAAGACATGGAGAACTTGGATGTAACGATCTGAAGCATAGATTCACTGTTCACCACCAAGGTGTTGAATCAACCTCTCCCACCGAAGTTAGTAGCAGAGCTGTTTTACAAAACCTAGAAGTACACGAATGCAAAAGGTGCGGTAGTCACGAAGGAACTAACCGACAAAAGGAAGAGAGATGAAGGAACAAGTTGCCACCTTGAAAAGAAGAAGGAAACACAAAGCTCAAAGCAGACTTTGAATGGAAAAAGAAACCTCCCAAGTTGAAGGTCAAATTTAGCTAACCTTACTCCTTTGATAATGCCCATTGAACAGGTGTTAATGCAGATAAAAGATGAACCGTCTTTTCAATGGCCTCAACCTATGTTTGCTTTAGCAGAAGGTAGGGATATAAGTAGGTATAGTAAGTTCCATAAAGACCACGGACATCATACCGATAAATGCGGACATTTAAAATGGCAAATAGATACCTCAATTTGTTAAGGACAGTCATGAAGTTTGTACGAAAGACGAGTTCACACAGATGATAGCAGAGAGATAGAAAGAATTGAGGGCAAGAGACAAACAATACCAAGACTCCCACAGGTGAAGTAAGGATGATAACAGACAAGTTAGAAGTAGATGGAAGGAGCTTATGAAGTTATGCTTGTCCATAGAGCATAAAGTACTTAGAAAATTACTAACAACAAGTAACTTTGAAGAATTTTCATTTTCACGTTAAGTGTATCTCCATTTTTATTTCCCCCTTTTGCTAGGATTTCTATCATTCACAAATAAAGCAAAAAGAGTAGTATTATTCAGAAGAAAAGAAATCATTAATACATGTTCATTTTCATGTTAAGTGTATCTCCATTTTTATTTCCCTTTTGCTAGGATTTCTATCATTCACAGCAGAAGTTATTAATACAGGGCCAAAAGTTATTAATACATGACTAAATCGTCATGACCAAAAGAAGAAGTCAGTAATACATGGCCAAAGGTTATTAATACATAACTAAGTCATCATGACCAAAAGAGTTATGAATACGTAACGAAACCGTCACTAATATGTCATTAATATATAATGACATCGTCACTAATGCATGACCAAAAGAAGTCATTAATACATAATGACATCGTCATTAATATGAGACTAAAAGAATCATGACCAAAGATTTATTAATACATAGCAAAATCATCACACACACCAAAAAAAAAAAAAAAATAAAAATAAAAATTGATGCATGACTTATAAGCTTATGCAAAAGCAAAACACAATCGTCATTCAAACATGGTCACAAAAATGGCTAAAAGTTAACATGCCAAGGACAAGGAAATTGAAAATATAGCATCAAAATATTTAAACATGAAGCAAAATACTGTCAATGCAAAGAGGATAAACATGCCCAAAATGATTGGGCCCGGGAGATTGTTTCTTAGAGACTAAAAGCAGGAAAAAGTAAACTTGGCCAAAACAAACGAGCCCAAGAAATTGTTTTTAAAAAGCGAGAAATAAAAGAAGTGTATCAAGCGGGATGAGAAGGAGACGGACCTACTAGAGCCTCAGTAGTAACAATAGTACCTTCCACCCCAACATCTACATTATCAGCTGTTGCACTAGGGGAAGGATGATTTGCCTAAATTTCCTTCTCAACCGCCTCCATGTCAAGAGTAGAGAAGTCCAAATCTGAATGATGCTTGGCCATATACTTTCGAAAAAGTTCAAAACCATCCACGTAGTAATCACATAGCTTGTCCGAATACTCGTTAGACTTCTTGAATTTCTCCATCGCCTCAAGATCAGACTTCTGAATTTTGAGCTGGGCATCGTGGATTTGCTTATCCTTCAATTTAGAGAAAGCCTCCTCAATGTTCATCTCTCTCTCCAAAGTCTTGAGACGATCTTGAGCTTTTTCCAACTCATCAAAAAGGGACTTAACCTTTTCCTTTAGCACTTCATTCTCAGAGAAAAACAAGTCAACCTTGAACTAAACCATCATGATCTTCTCCTCATAATCCGAATATTTCTTCGAGATATATAGAGATTCACCCAACACCGAAAAGGCAAAAAGGTAAAAGAAATTAAAGGAAAAACCGTCATACAACTCTATGACAAAGGTAAAAAGCATACTTTCATAATCTTTTGAACGTGAGATGACATCAATTCATTCGAAGGCTCGGTCATCAAAGGCTTCAAATCCTCAATAGAAATAGCATCACCGGCCCTCGCCACACCATAATCGACATCGTCCTAAAACTTTCCAACCACTGCCTTATTTCGTCCTTTGCCTTGGGCTACCCATCAGTAGGGATAATCGTCTCCAATGATGATGTCGGAGAAGTAGGGTGTCAGAGAGTAAGCAAAACAAAAGAAGAAGTGACCACAAGATCTTCCCCCTTGGATGGTTTGTTGTGTTTGCGACGTTTCCTTGATAGAAGGCCTTCTTTCAAACTCACCGTTGCTTTCTTCTCCTAGACTTCAGCCAATTTTCCCATGCTAAATCTGGTCGCCATTCCTAAAATACAAAATACAAAATACAAAAAAAAAAAAAAAAAAGGAGGCAATCCAAAGGCAATGTGACATTTGTAAAATCAACACAATTACTCTTTTTTACCGTCTCAATGTTCTTTTGAATGAAATTAGAAGGTTTGGGACCAAGGAAGTTATAAAAATAAAAAAAAGAGAGAGAGAAATGAGTTTGTCAAAATCAAGGATACTCTCAATGTATTTCCTAACTTTCTCCAAATGATGATGATATCGTTTTTTTCAAGTGAGGATGAGCACACATGTGAAGAATTCTCACAAGGTCAAGAAATAGCAAACGCGTGCATACACGAATACATGTACAAAAGAATGAAGGGCACACCAAACTCAAGAGTCCCCCACCTACGAAGCAATTTGGGAGCATTTTCTAGATTTTCACTTGGAGTGATATCTCAACCATCACTAGACACGAAGAAGAAGGTTTTCCACTCACGAAGGGAAGAAAGGGAATCAAAAACTAACATTGACTTTTTTTCCCAAGGTTTAAATTCCCAATAACTAGGAAGCTAGCACTGTCTCAAGCGATAAAAATGTAAGAATTCTTCTACACTAAGGATATCCCCTTCATTGGCAGACATCCAAATCACCATACAACATACAACCATCCTCCATGAGTTGGGGACGAGATGAGCAAGAGCGAGTTTTAGACGAAGGAATAACTCTCTAATAAAGGGATGAATAGGAAAGCAGAGACCACTGACAAAGTCAGCCTCATAGTTATTAGGAAAATAAGAACAAGCTCTATCACTAGCACCAGGAATCCTACTTTTTACAGAAGGAGGAAGTTGGAATATTTTCCTGATCATAGATTCATTTGTCTCCTTAAAAGTGCAGAGCACCCTTAAAGCCTTAAAATGGGTTTTTTGAGAAGAGAATTCAAAAGAATCATCTTGTTCAGATGAAGACAAGCCCATTTCAAGTTAACTAGATCGAACTTCCCCCTCACCTAACATCCTCGACAAGAGTTGGGTAAAACTCACCGACTAAGGGATCACCAAAAAAAGAAGAATGAGAATATCCCCAAAGGGACAATCTCGCCCCAGACAGTGCCCAACTTAGGGATGTCCTCCACCTCTAGAGACAAGAAAACCACATAAACAAGGGAAAAAGAAGGAAATAGAAAGGCAATCTAGCCTAACCAAAGAAAAAAAAAAGTTTTGAAGAAAAAACTTACCAGAATCTCTAGAAGCAGAAAGGAAGAGGAGAGCTCCGGAAAACAGACACAAAGAGAAAATGAAGCAAAAAGAAAGGGACAGAGGGAAAATTAGAAAGAAAAGTTTAATGGGAAGCGTGCGCAGGAAATCCGAGAGGCGGCTCCATGGTACAATGAAGCAATCTCAAACCTACACGTGTCACGGGGGCATACAAAACGTCATATCACAATAAATGCGAGTACATGGAAAAAGAAGAGACGAAATTTCAAATTGTTCCTATCTTGTCACATAGATGAACACAGGAATAAGGGGGCAATTGATGAGTCCAAAAAATAATGGCTTCATCATTCAAATAATGGATGAACCCAAGATACGTTACGCATTTATAGCAAGCATTTATGACAAAGAGTAATAGATGGAGCAACGGGAAAGAAGATGTCACATAAGTCAAAGCACCAGTTTGTAACGCCTCAACCGTTACAAATGAGAATGAATGCAGAGATCCGTTGCTCATTAAAGACAAAGATAAAGTTAGGAAGAGATAACAACAACAAGTACACACAATTGTCACCCCAAAAAACTACTCCTAAGCTAAATTCTTTTGCAATACACTTAAACAAAATCCCATTCTAACTTAATCATTGAAGGGTGTTTGGCAAACACCACACCAAAGTACCACTTTTTCTCTATTTTAGATCTCACACAGGTTCATCCCCTGACGAATCCATTATCATCGTCCATCCACACCGATGAATATCTCAACCGTTGATTTTCTACACCATCATACATCATTCTATAAATTGCATCCATCACCATGAAAACTTCAAACATAAAAATATAACAAAATTAAAAATCTGATCCATTTTCCAAAACAAGAGCACACCCTCCCATAAAGATCTCCATCCCGTGGCAATCATATCATTGACAAACATCCAAGTTCTGTTCCTAAAGCATTGTAGAAAAGACTCAGCCACTATGCTCTCATTTTGGTTTCTCCTAACTTTGAAATGGAGAGCATCCCTATCTCTAGAAATGTGATTTTGATCATTGTTTGTGGTTGATGATTGGCCATTTGGCTTTTCCATTGAGAGTTGTGTTTGTGAGGAGATTGGGATAGTGTTTCTCATTATTGGTACATTTTGTAGTTGGAAAAGAGATATGCATGTCTAATCTTTAGTTTATATTGCAAAGTTACATGCTACTTATAATTTGTTTTTAAATATTTGATGATTGATCTATTTGATGAGGCATGTTATATAAACTAATTCATTAAAAAAAGGTCCAATGTTACTTGAAAAGTCAATTGGTTGAAAACACAATCGGTGCTATCTAACAAATTTCCACTTTGAATTTATTAAATTTTATTAAAATGCAAAACCCCATTTGAGACTAACAGGTATTTGCTAAACTATCTAGCAATGCAACTATATAAGTTGATTGTGTATATATATTGTGTGCGGGAATGTGGATATGCGTGCACAAAATTAAAATACAAATTTTGTGTTCCTACCTCTCTAGAAAATCTAAAAGGGAATAAAAACCAACATAAAAGTTGAATAAAAGTTGTTTCTGAGAGCATAATGCAAAAGACATTTCTTATTAAATCGATTTTTAGCGAGTACACCATACATTGTAGAAATCAATAGCCATAAAACAATGTGGTTGACAAATGACAACAAATGTTTTACTCTTACACTACATGTTCATTGAAATCACACAGAATAAGACCCAACCCAAATACTTACACACAAAAATGACAACAAATACTTACATATACCTACACACATAGTTGTTGAAATCACATAGGAGAAGAGCCAACCAAAAATGTAGGCTCACATGATCTACTCAACGTAAATAAACTCAAAATCTTTAAATAAATCCATGTCTAACAAAAAAACACTAGTGCAAGTAAAACATCCAAATAGCAGAGCAAGCTCTGCATCATTTTGTACAACATATTGTAGCTAACCTCCATATACAACACGAAGATTGATACCGTTATAGGAAAGGAGAACCCAAATTACAAAAAAAATACCTGTACAAAACTATACAAATGAATCTAGTCCATTTCATTACTTGGACTTAAGGGATATTAGAATTGAGACTCCAATTTCTACATAAGACTCTATCAAGAATTGAGTCATCATAAATGGGGCCACTCTCCACTCTATTAAGTAGAGTAGACGAAAAAATGAAACAAGAAAAACAAAGGGATTACATACTTTTTTTTTTTTTTTTTTTTTTTTTTTTTGTTGATAAATGGAACTACAAACATTACTTATCATATTAAGCGGAGAAGTAGCCATAGACCATTAACCAGATCTATATACTTGGTGTTTGCAAATATCATATGTGAACCTCCATAACAATTATATTAGTTCACATATGTGAGCAAACTAAATGTTTGTTCGTATCTTGATTCTTTATGGTCATATCATTTTATGTCCGACTCACATAATTTTTCATGTAATTAGGGGATAAGAAAGTATACTCCACTTCAACAAAAGAACTTTAAATCAAATCTTCACCAGATTTATTTTGAACACAGAAACAATAGCATTAGCAAATTGAATTTCTACAGACACAGATACTACTAAAACTCTATCATTTAATTTGCTAATTACTAAAACTCCTATTTACAGCTTCACATGGATTACACCATATAAACTAATAACGTTACAATCTCAAACATTAAAAAAAAAAAAAAAAAAAAACCCTCCAAATCAATTTTAAACATAGAAACAAAAAATCATATATTAGTACAAATACCCAATCCAAATACAAAAAAAAAAAAAAAAAAAAAAAAAAAAAAAACTCATATATGAGCCCCAACACAAAAGAGGTAGTAACCAAAAAAAAAAAAAAAAAACTATTAATCTAATCCTTGCATTAAATTATTATGCAGGGCAGTCATAAAGATTGAGGTCAAGAGCAACTGAGATTTAGAGGTATTTGAACTGAATCATCCGACTTCTCGGTATTAATATAGTGTAAGGAGAAGAAGAGGTGAAGCGGTTAGAAAGTTGTAATCTAGCGTTAGAAAGCTAGAGGGTTGCCATTTGAGATTGTCACCATGGAACACAAAGGGTTGCCATCTAAAATTGTAATTGTGAAACACAAAGGTTGCCATGTTTAAATTTGAAAACGTGAAACACAAAATTGAAAACCTAAACACAGGCTGAAACCGTGAAATACAAAATTGAAATCATGAAACAAAGGCTTGGGTTTGGGATTTATGGTGGAATTAAAGCTATAAAGATTGAGCTTTATGGTGGAGATAGGGCTGGCAATTATTTTCCTTTTATTAGTATTTTAAAATTTAGAAAAACTATTTTTAAATTGTAGGAAAAATTCAGAAAAAAAGAATGGTAATGACATGGCTACTAATGTGACTCAACTTGAGCGTAGTAACATTAAATGCTACGCTTCAGGTTTTAGATTTATATAGATTTAGATAAGGAGAAAGAACTATCAAGGAAATATGCCTTAAAATAATTATTCAAGGAAGACACCCTTAGAAATGGTTCAAAAAAGAAACTTCTCAACTTCTCACAAAATTTTTTTTTTTTTGAAAACTTTTAAGTGGATTTTTATTTCTATTTATTTATTTTTATTTTTATTGAGATGGAAGGAATACTCCTAAAACAAAAAGGAAAACATTTTCTTCTTTCATTTTTTAGTTTCTTTTTCTTTTTTAGGAGAAATAATTCTGAAAGAAACGGTCCTAAAAGAGATTTGTTTTTTTTTCCTTGAAAAAAATAGAGGCTAAAAGGAATTCTACAAATAAGATTTCCTAAAAAAGTACTTCAAGAAAACACTCCAAAGAGAAAAACTTTAAGAAAGAGGAAAAAATTTGAGATTTCTATTTTCTTTTTTGGAAGCATCATATTCTCTAATGACTACTCTTACGTAAAAAACGTTCAATACACTTCATGAGAGTATTCACAACGAGGGTGCTAAAAAATATAACTTTTAGCAACTCAGAATACTACTTTATCTATTTTAACATCTCACTTTATAATACTTCTAACATCAAAGGTTTTATTTTAACATTCAACACATTAAAATAATATAAATTACATAATAAAATAATATATCCAATACAATAAACAACGACTACAACCATTAACACATTAAAATAATATATTTTTAATATAACTTTGGAGCTACAGTAAAGTGTAAAAGAAGGGGATGCTTTGAGCAAATCAATTTGACTGAAATGTGTAAACTGCAGCATAATTATTAACCGGGTGTTGGTCCCACCAAAACGAGCTCTTGGGAGGAAAAGGCCCTTGTGCCTTACAACTCAAGACCATCTACCATTGCAACAAACAATGGCCGCTAACCTATCTTGCTGCATAAATGTGGAATTGATCTAAATGCAACTTGTGACAAATTCAAGGCCCAACTTACCATGAAAGAACAGAGAATACGGTATCTTTGAAACAATATTTTCAGAAAAAGCGACCATTGGAAAGCAAGTGAATAAGACTTAAGCAGGCCTTCTCCAAGTCATAATGTTTTACAAAAAAGCAGTCAACAACGTTGACATTATTGTGGTTAATTCAAGCTTACAAAATACAAAGAAAGTCATCTACAATATCAATCTATGAATACTGTGTAGCATCCATCACCATGAAAACTTTATCTAAGTATCTAACTACAATTGAACATATCTAACAAAACTAAAATCAGACCCATTTCCAAACCCAAAGAAAAAATCACCCCCAAAAGAAGACCTCCATACCGTGGCAGTGATGTCACTGACAAACATCCCATTCTCAGTCACTGTGCACTTCATTTGGTTACTCCTAAACTTGAAATAGACTTTGAATCAATCCTGAATAGAAGCACTACAAGTATATTTAACAATGGGATAGGTAATTAATATTGAATCATCCTTCCTCATAGCAGCATCTGCACACTCTTGCAGCTCCAGTGCGTGCTCAAGGCCTACCTCCACTTCACCAATCGTGGGACGTTCATATGGTCTTCTTGGACGCAAGAAGTTGCAATGTTCCATTTGGTCTTCTCCCTCATATGTTCACTCTTTTCTTCTTATTCCTTTGTCTTTGTGAACCACTTTTCTCTGCTCTCTCCTCTCCACTCGCACCCACTCACCAGAAATTGCAGATCACCGTCCTATTACATATCTCCAAGAATATCTGTCATCCCATTTTAGATCCTTGGAATCTCTGCCGATTGGTTTTCTTGGCCTCTTTGGTTGCTCTGAAATTCACAAACCGATGCACTGCGCACCAATGGAACCTGAGCTTGGAACAGCTTTGTTATATAGTTTACATCCAGCGCTGTTGTTCAGTTGGTGACTCTGGAAAACTGATTAATTATCAGTTTGACCGATAAATGTAAAAGACCTTGACCAGTTTGACTAATGATCAAGCAGGGACCCCCATGGTAAAATACTGAGAACCAAATTATAACCATCTCAAGTATTTTGCGGCATAAAGGTTATTACATAATGTTGATCTGCCAAAGTGGGTTCTTGGGAGGAGAAAGGCACACTTGTGCCATACAACTCAAGACTATCACCATTGCAAAAAACGAAAGGCCCATAATCTATCTTGCAGCATAAATGTGGAAATGATTTAAAGGCAACTTGTGATAAATTGCAGAGCTCAACTTCTCCATGAAGAAACAGAGAATCCGCGGGTCTTTGGAACAAGAAATACAATAATTTGAAAACAAGTGAATAAGACTGACCAAACACAAAAAAAGGAATTGTTGAGAATGATGCGACTGTTGTAAATGTTAATTCAGGCTTACAAATGAAACAAAGTCATGTACATCAATCTATGAATAGCATCCATCACCGTGAAAACTTCAAACATAAAAATCTAACAAAATTAAAATCAGATCCATTTCCCAAAACAAGAGCACACCCTCTCATAAAGATCTCCATACCGTGGCAGTGATATCGCTGACAACCATCCCAGTTCTGCTCCTAAAGTAGTGCAGAAACGACTCAGCCACTATGCTCTCATTTTGGTTTCTCATAACTTTGTGTTGGTGCAAAGAGAAACTGAATAATACGTTCAATATTATTAATTTGAAGAGATGAACACAACACTATTTGAACTGAGGCACGGCACTCGTTCTCTTTAAGGAGATTCAAGCCTTTGGTTAGTTAATGTTTGTAATCTGTACAGACCTTCTTTGACTTGTCTCCCCTCGGATATAACAGTCCAACAAATGTTGTATGGCTAGAATAGTTTCTGCACAAAGTGTTTAAGCCCAAAGCTCCACCAGAAGAACACCTTTCTTTGGCCCGAAATCTCTCAAGTATTTAGGAATATTATTGAACTCACTCTCTCACACAATACTCTTTATTTTTAACTATTTCTCTTCATTCACTCTTGATATGAAATTAGTCCATAACATAGTCATATATATAGTCTTCTGTTGAGTTAGCAGAAGCTTTGACACTAGATTATTGAACAAATGACTGAACAAAGAGCTTTTATTTGAAACTTGACTCTTTGAATTACAATACTTTACAAGAACTAATACTTTACAATAACTAATGCTTTTACAAGACACATACACCAACTCTCTAGACACCTATGTATTGATACTACACAATAGCTCTTACTTATTTCTTCACTTCACACTACTTCACTTCACACTCTTCACAACTCTCTCACACATCTCACTAATCTCACACACTAGTCTCTCACTAGTCTCACACTAGTCTCACTAGTGTCACACACTAGTCTCACACTCTACTTCACATACCATCACATCTATTTATACTAGGTGTATGTTGGTTAGAAAACCAACTTGAAGCTTCTAGCATCTTCCTTTTTATTGGCATTAAATGAATGCCATTCTCCAACCTTCTAGACTATTCTATAAACATGTGACTAATATTCACTAGTGCAAGGAAGCTTCTAGAGAAAATATAAGAACTATCTTGGAGAGAAGTCCGGAAAGAGAGCAAGAGAGAAATTTCCAGAATTAGTGAGATTGTTCTAGAAGTTTCTAGAATACTCTAGAAATTTCTAGAGACGATAGTTAGTGTTGATTTCTAACATCTTCCAACCCTTCACATAACCTACATGTTATTTATTAATTTAGAAAACTTCTCTTAATTTATTTAATTTAACTTACATACAAGTAACTCTTTCTTTAACAAATTTTATTATAACTCATCTCTTTATTCATTTTTAGTTATTTTGAGTTTTAACATATTTAATTTAAAATGTACTAACATTCCCCCACTCATTTTAATATTAAATTTGAAAAATGAGAGATTAACGGGAAAAGAGGGATTATTATGCATCATGAAGGTGTGCTCTGCATTGAACCTTCACTTAGTGAAACAACAATCTCTACTCCGTAGTCGGTAGTGGTCTTCGACTTGAACTGTGTCTGCTTAAGGGAAATAAAGTATTACTACTCACACATAATGATCCAGGTGTTGACATGAGCTTTTATAGCTAGCACTTTACTACGGCCGTGTCTTGATTCCATTTCATGAGTGTATTTGAGATTAAGTCCAAATCTCATAGGAGCGGCCCCACCCCACACTCACATAAGTGAAATTTTGTCAAGGGTGCTCCTGTAATTCTGACACCCCACTCATACGAGCTACAAATTTCATTAAGAGTTTTTTACTCAACCTCTCCACATTACAGGATAAATGCACTTACATCGCAGGGATGAACAATTAACAAATTATTTACAAAATAAATAATTAAAAAAAATAAATAGTGCATTTCTTATGACCATCGTATGATTCGTTTTTCCCATTGAACCCAATTCTCGGGATCTTTGGTCCTTGGGTTGGGTATCCTCATACATGGCTCATGATTCTATGGACTTTAGTCTCATCCCCCTCGATGTATTCCAAACTCTATCTTTTGCCAAGGCCTTGGTAAATGGATCTGCAAGATTATCATTAGATAGTTTTCTAAAAAAAAAAGATTATCATTAGATTTAATATAATCCACAGTTATGATGTCACTACTCAAATAAGATCGCACGGTTCTGTGCTTTCTTTTTATAGGTTTGGATTCACCATTGTAATAATGGTTTTTAACTCTACCAATTGCAGCAGTGCTATCACAATGAATTAATATAGGTGGAATTGGCTTTTCCCAAAGTGGAATTTCATATAACAAATCTCTAAGTCAATTTGCCTCTTCACTAGTTGAAGCTAATGCTATCAATTCAGCTTCCATTGTTGAATTAGCAATTATTGTTTGCTTTTTAGATTTCCAACAAATAGCACCACTACCTAAGGTAAAAATATAACCAATGGTAGAGAGAGAATCACACGACAAAGTATTCCAATCGGCATCACTAAAACCTTCAATCATAGTAGGGTATTTTTTATAAAATAAGCCATAACTTTTGGTACCAATTAAATATCTCATGACTCGCTCAATAGCTAGCCAATGATCTTTACTATGCTTACTAGTAAATCTGCTAAGCACTCCTACTGCATAAGCAATGTCAGGTCTATTACAATTAGTAGCATAACGTAAACTAACAATGATGCTAGCATAATCATTTTGATTAAAAATCTCATCATCATTATTCACAGGAAATAAATGAACACTAGAATCAAAAGGAGTAGCTACACTTTTGTGATCATGAAAATTATATTTTCTCAATATTTTTCTCAACATAATGTGATTGATCAAGATATATTCCATCACATGCTTTTGTAATTTTCATGCCCAAAATAAAATTAGCCTCACCAAGATCTTTCATATCAAAATGGCTTTTAAGCACACTTTTTGTCTCATTTATAGCATACATATTTGAGCCAAAAATCAACATATCATCCACATAGAGGCTAATAATAACATGTAAATTATTCCATGATTTAGAATAAATACATTTATCACATTCATTTGATTTATAACCATTCTCAATCATGCAAGAATCAAACTTTTCATGCCACTGCTTAGGTGCTTGTTTTAAGCCATATAGGGATTTAGTTAGCTTACATACCTTGCTTTCTTGTCTAAGCTCTACAAAGTCTTCGGGTTGATTCATATAAATCTCTTCCTCTAGGTCCCCATTTAGAAAAGCAGTTTTAAATCCATTTGATGAATTTTCAAATCAAAAATTACAGCAATAGCAATTAACAATCTCATAGAAGCAATTCTTGTTACCGGAGAAAATGTATCAAAGAAATCAAGATCAGCTTTTTGTTTAAAACCTTTTGCAACAAGTCTAGCTTTAAACTAATCTATTGATCCATCTGGTTTCAACTTTTTTCTAAGGACCCATTTACAACCTATGGTCTTACAACCTGGTGGAAGATCTACTAATTTCCAAGTTCTATTAGAAATTAGAGATTCCATCTCATCATTTACAGATCTCTTTCCAAAATATAGCATCGGGTGATGTTAAAGCGACTTTTAAATTTTGGGGATTTTCCTCAATGTTAAAAACATAATAATCAGGACCAAAATCCTTTTCAACTCTAGCTCTTTTACTCATTCTAGGTTCCATTTCAAAATTTTCTTGATTTTGTAAATGTGTAGAAGAACTAGGTTGTAACAAAATATTTTCTTCACCCCCACTATTTTTCAATTTAAAAGGAAATTTTTCTTCATGAAAAATTGCATCACCAAATTCAAAAATTATTTTGTTTTCAAGATCAAGAAATCTATAGGCTGCACTATTATTGGCTGAAATAAGGTTTACCTTTGTGGTGGAATTACCATTGCTCTCTTGTGTCATGAGTGCATCTTGTCCTCTAGCCTCCTCCTCCACATGGATGCGTGTGATCAAAGTCTCCAAAGATGTCTCTTTTTGTTTGTGCCGCAAAGTCTTTTGGAACTCCCTCCAAGATTGTGGTAGTTTATCAATTATGCCAGCTATCACCAAATTGTCTCCAATCTTTATGCCTTTGGATCTCAATTCTGCCACAATCATTTGGAAGTCTTGTGCTTGATCCACCACCGATTTTCCATCCACCATTTGGTAATGGAAAAATCTACTAGCAACATACTTCTTTACACCAAACCTCCTCGAGATCATACTTGCTTTGTAAAGCTTTTTAAATTTTCTTGGCGAAATTATAAGTTGTATCATAATAATTATAGAAATGATCAGCAAGACAATTCAAAAGATAAGAGCGACAATTATATTCATCTTTTGTATACTTATCTATTTTTTCTTGATGGAGACTAAATTCTTCCTCACTCATCTCATCGGTGGAAACCTTTGATGGATTCTTGTTAGTGAGGATGTAGGCGACTTTGAGAAGACTCAAGTAGAAGAGGACCTTTCCTTTCCACCTCTTGAAGTGGACTCCTTTAAAGCGAAAAAGCTTGTTGAGATCTCCAACAGGCTCATTTGGTTTCTCTTGTGTAGGCTCCATGTGATTGAATCTCCTTAAAATTGTTGGTGCAAACACGGTAATAATGGAAACAACACAAAGAGAAATTGAATAATACGCTGAATATTATTAATTTGAAGAGATGAACACAACACTATTTGGACCGAGACGCGGCACTCGCTCTCTTTAAGGAGATTCAAGCCCTTGGTTGGCTAATCTTTGTAACCGGTATAGACCTTCTTTGACATGTCTCTCCCAGGATACAACAGCCCAACAAATGTTGTATGGCTAGAACAGCTTCTTTACAAAGTGTTCAAGCCCAAAGCTCCACCAAAGGAACACCTTTCTTTGGCCCGAAATCTCTCAAGTACTTAGGAATATTATTGAATTCACTCTTTCACACAATACTTTTTACTTTTAACTATTTCTCTTCATTTACTCTTGATATGAAATTAGTACATAGCATAGCCGTATATATAGTCTTCCAAACCTTCACATAACCTACATGTTATTTATTAATTTAGAAAACTTCTCTTAATTTATTTAATCTAACTTACATACAAGTAACTCTTTCTTTAACAAATTTTATTATAACTCATCTCTTTATTCATCTTGAGTTATTTTGAGTTTTAACATATTTAATTTAAAATGTACTAACACTTTGAAATGGAGAGCATCCCTATCTCTAGAAATGTGATTTTGATCATTTTTTGTGGTTGATGATTGGCCATTTGACTTTTCCGTGGTGATGTCCAAAGACAAATTAGCCGATGTGGTGCTATCTAAATCCTAAATAGACTCCTCGGATTTAGGCAGAGAAGCACTACCGGTATATTCAACAATGGGATAATTATATTGATCCACATCGTTCCTCGCAGCATCGGCTCTCTCTTGTAGCTCTAGTGCGTGTTCAAGGATTAACTCCACTTCTCGAATTGCGGGATGATCCTTTCCCTTATTCTGCACATAAGAAGTGGCAATGTCGATGTATAACTTGAAACACTCTGGAGCTACCTTCCCAAGCAAATACGGATCAATTATCTGATTAATGGTCCCTTCCTCAATGCATTTTCGGGCCCAAGTAACCCGAAACTTCTGTTCTTCTATCAGTTTGATGTCTCTTGCTCTTCTCGCACAGAGTACTTCCAGCAGTACCACACTAAAAGAGTAGACATCAGATTTATCGATCAATTCTCTGATCGTGATATACTCGGGATCGGCGTATCCATAAGTACCCACTACCTCAGATTTTACTCTAATCAAAGCCTTTGACAAACTCGGCGGACCAAACTTGGACAACCCCAAATCTGTCAACTTGGCCTCCAATTTCTCGTCTAACAGAATGTTTCTCGGCTTCACATCATGGTGGATGATATTATGCTTCAGAAAAGTGTGAAGGTAGTGTAGTCCACGTGCCACTCCAATGCAAATCAGTAGTCTCTGTTTCCACAGGAGGGGTTCATCGTAGTTAGTATAGTAGAGGTGGTCGCCGAGGTTTCCATTGACAATGAATTAGTAGAAAAGGAACCCCTTGTCTTCATCGAGACAATATCCGATGAAATAGGTGAGGTTAGGGTGGCGTAGGCGGCAAAGCAACACCACCTCGTTCGTTAACTCATCTAAACTTGACTCGAAATCCAGAAGCTTTATTGCAACGTTTATGGTACGATTACCAATAAACCCCTTATATACTCTACCAAAAGCCCCCTCACCAATTAGTAAATCAGCATCGAAGATATTGGTAGCTAACTTGATCTCAGCGAGTGAAAATCGACAGCAGGGTAGAACTGAATAAGATTGTTTTGTTTTGCCTGACCTTCTCTTCCATAATTTTGAAATAGACTGTGAAATACCTTTCATTGAAGCTTGGTTCATATAGTATCTAATATATACCAACGAGTTTGACGACGAGAGAAATATGAAGAGGGAGTGGAGAATGCTAATGATCTTAACGAGATCTAATGCCTATCAAACATAGTTTTACCACCGTGCACCCTTAGTGTGGTGGTCACTCCACAAGTATAAATGCTTGTGGGATGTGAAGGGTTATGGAATGTGGAGGGAAAGGGCCGGGGTTCAAGTCTCCAGGAGGGAGCTTCACACACATATACACTTAGATTAGGTTAGAGTAGAAATTCTATCTTGTATCAAAAAAAAAAAAAAAAACATAGTTTTGGATGGGACATTGAAGAAAAGTCAACGGTATGGTTCAAAAAATAAATCAAAATATGATGAAGTTATCAATATAATTAAACTATGGCAATATGAAATGACGACACAAAAAGGTAATGCAAATTAATAATTGACAAGGTAATCAAATTAGAAAGAGCAACACATTAATTGATTCAAATGGCATCATATCAATATATCAATATAAAAGCAGAGACCTCATGCGGGAAAGCATGCGGTTCTACCAAGTAGTATATTCTATGTAAAGAGAATTAAAATATTCTTAAGTGCTACATCAGAAATAAGAACAAATTAAATACTGATTTTTTGTTTCATTTGGTTCAATATTTCAAGACTTTTATAATTAACAAATAAATATTCTTTGCATCATTTGGTTCAATGTTTCAAGATTTTTCATTCTTCATTTATACACACAAAATTCTTTGCATTTTAATTCACTATTTTCACCTCTTGCACTTCTACCCATATATATATATATATATATATATATATATATATATATATATATATATATGTATATATACACACACACACCTGCCTATAACCCTTCGTGTCATCCCATGTCAAATACACACAGACCAAAAATAATGTCATTTACCTTCAATCTTTCGACAACAGCTACCTATCTCTAACATTGTTGTCTCATCTAATCCTAACCCATATGAGTTGGCTGCAAACAAGGAAGTGGCGCTTGCATTTTATATCGAATAACAATGACAATTACAATTTTGATGTTAAGGTCGAATGTTATAGATTTATGGGTTTTATAAATAATGTGATTGATTGTGGGTGTTTGGGATATGTATTTTGTTTTAAAATTATGGAGAAAAAGAAAGACATATTCTATATATATATATATCAATTTTTATTCTATAATATTTCTCCAAAGTTTTTTTTTTTTTTTTTTTTAATTTCTCATCACTTCAATTAAATAATTATAATGTATATGTGTGTGCAATTTATAATTGTTACTTTTTATATTGAACTCATTTCTAATAAAATTCTATAACAATTATGATATAATACATATATAACATATTCTTCAAAACTATCTTACATAAAAAATAACAACATTATCCATGCATCGCACGGATAACCTACTAGTTAAATTAAGTGCAAGGGATTTGACCAAGAAGTATATTCAAGCATGATTAAGAGCACCAAGTCCTGTGTTATTTGGGAGATTTTCTGTTAATGCATATTTGAGATTCAAGTATTATCTTGGGAGTTTACTTTGTCTTGAAAAAAGTCTAGATGATTTAATCTTTCTGGAGATTGTTGGATTATTGAGTGATTGGCTCAATGACTAAATATATTCAATTGGGAGATCTCATTCTCAAGTTCAAATTTCTAGGATTAAAAATTTGGAGCATTACAGTTTGGCTCTGCAAATCATTGCCAAGATGTCAAATACAAGGAAAAGGGTGCACATTTTGAGGGCTAATGAGAACTTGCTTGATGCTTATTTGAAGCATCATTTTTAAACCAGTCTCGGCCCTCATGGGTCAAACTTTGATGGTCATAATTCTGTTATTGGAGCAACAAATTGAGATGACATACACCATGTATGTATTTAGAATGTATTTGAGTAACTATAAAGAGAGTAATTGGTTTTCCAAAGTTCATACGATGAAGCTCCTTGATGATGTGGAATTCGGAAGGTAGCGAAAGGAAACTCGTATCTTGGTGTTGACCTTCACCAGACACTCAAGCTGCATTACAAATGCATTAGGGAGAAGATAGGTTTGAAAGATTACAAAGATGAAAACATTAATGCTGAGATTCCCATTTCTAACATCAATATGGGCGAGAACTTGAATGCTACGCTCTTGGGACAAGTAATGCATCTGTTTTTTGTGACAAAATGGTTGGAAGATAATGGTGGTGAAAGTTCAAATAGTGTAAAAACACCCTTGAACGTTTAGACCCCCAATTTATAAATTAACCAATTCAAGCTTTATGTCAAACAACTAGTGTGCGGAAAATGAACAAAAGCTATAAAACAGAAATGGAAAATTATCTAAGCCAAATTAAAATCACAACCCACAACAAATAATAAAAGGCAAAGATAAAAGGGAAGGAAGATACAAACACAAGGACAACACGCGGTGTGTTATCGAAGAGGAAACCGAAACCCTCGGCGTAAACCCTCTCCGCCGCCCTCCAAGCGATAAACAATCCACTAGAAAATGTAGTTGGAATACATGGACAACAATAGACCCTCCAAGCCTAATCTACCCAAAGGCACACCTAAGCCCTCCAAGCTTCTTGCTCCAACAAGGTTGCGCTGAACCTTTTTCTTTTCTAGCTTCCCGGATTTCGCTACTTGACCATAGCATCAACCAATGTAGATTGGTTCCTTCCAATTGCTTCCTAGAACACCAAACAGCCCTCTCACAAGAATGAATATGGTGAGAACAAGGTTTTGGTAAAATGCCTCTCAAGGATTTGACAATGGAGAGGAAGAGAGTTGAGGAATTTGAAGAGACTCTAATGTATAGATTGTAGATGAATCAATCTTGTTTTACTCTAGGGTTTCTCTCTCAAAATTCTCTCTGGAAGCTCTCTTTCATTTGTGGGTATAAGGGGTATTTATACTAGGGTGAGAAGAGAATGTGAAACGTCGGGTTTTTCAAAACAGGGGTGGCTCGCGGCTTGGCCTCGCGACTTGATTGAGTCGCGAGATAACCGTATGGCCAGTTGTCCTATTTTGTCCTGTAGTGCTCCAGCTAGCATGACTGTTCATCTTCTGGCATGCTTAGCACGTGTGCTGCTTCTAGCAACTTGCAGCCGCGAGTCACCCGAAAGGTCCAGCCGCAAGACTCTGTTTTCTTGCACACTCTTGAGCATTCAACACTCTATCTCACTCACTACCCTTACAACAAACCCACCTAAATACAGGGTTACTAAATGCTGAAATGCAAGCAAATTTGGCACGGAATAAAGCCAACAAAATGGTTGATTAAATTCAACCTTACTGGTGGGCTTAAGATTGTTAAAAGGGAACCATCAAGAAATGGTTCAATATGCAATGATACTTCCTACAAAGTAGGAGAAATATGGTTGGTCACCTTCGAGATAAGTTCTTTGGTACCATAATTCTGGAAAAACTCTTTTTATGCACGCAAATGTTAATGCTTGTCAATAAATTTCATTAGCATTAGCACTCTTAGCTACTCACATGTTCAAAGAGATAAGAGGACAATGTTAGAGATGTCTTTGACATAGTCTGTCAACCAGCATCATATCCTTTTTCTTAATGAACTGAACTCCATTGCCAATTGAGAGTGAAAACAGAATGGAGAAGCTAGTGTGCTGCAGTCAAAATTCTGAGCCAGCAGCAAACTAAAATGGATTAATTACCCTTCAACAAGCCCCTAATCGATTATTTTACCTTCCTTTACCAGATGAGAGGCCACGGATACAAGTTTTCATAACTTTTACTATGATTGTCCTAATCAAAAACATTGATCTTGCAGCCTTTGCCAAGCATACAGGGAACTGAATCAAAGCAAACGTTCCTGCATGAATTCAAGACAATTGAAGAATATTTAAGTCATGGAAGAGATGCCAAAGGACCCTTATTTGAAAAATAAAAATGAGAACAAAAGCTTTCAACAAAAAGAAGAAGCTTCATCTTAGAGTTGGATAGATCGGGTTTCTATTTTCTGTTAGCTCATCACAGTTTTCAACAGTCACACTCCATTTGTTTTGGTGGAAAATGCTTTCCATATTTTCTTGTAATTTGTACAACAGAAAACACTAGTCAGCGAAAAAACGTTTTAAGTGATCAACTGAAAACAAGCCCAATAAATGGAAAACCATTTTCCACTTTCAAGAGTAAAACATGTTTTCCAAAACATCACATGCTCAACAAACCCTCCACAATTTAATTGATTGTTAACTTTTTTTTCCAAATGACATCTATGCTCAAAACAATAAATTTACCACTTAGTTTTGTGCAGATAAAAATTCAGACTTGGTTTTCCCATTTGAGGCTCCAAGTGGCCAAAACCAAATCCTACTTGGGGTATGTTTTCATGAGTGAAGGTTTCTATTCATATTTTTATTTGGAATTACAAGAAATATTAATGATTTTTCATGTAAGTCAAATAATAGAACAATAAAATTTCTATCTTCATTTACAGTCATTGTGCAAAAAAATACCAAGTTATGTTAGTATGCAGGAGAATGCTTACCTACTATAGTTTTTCTATGCACCTTAAAGAATATCAAACATATTATTCCCCCCTTATAGATACAATTAGGTTAAAATTCAATTCAACAAACTTGAATGGTATTAATATAGCTTAGTATGGTTGGGGCGAGATTTCAAACCACAAAAAAATGGTCGTAAAGCTAAATATAAAGATTAATTGTCAGTCATAAAATCAAACTGAACCATCAAATCTAAATTAAGAGGGGCTAGCTTTTGGGTTGAGTATGTGTTGATCAAGTATGATATGATTAGAGAGCTGTAGTTAGTGATTTAGTCACTAGATTGGTGAATTGTGCTGTGGTAATTCAGAATTTTATTTTATCTATTATTACTTCTAAGAGCAATCACATTATAAATATATGCGATCCCTTGATGTTAGTGGCTCATGAATAACGCCAAGCTGGTGGTCAAGTCTTCAAATCGGCTTAACTGTTTCTTCCCTCAAGTGGCAAAACAAAGAATCAAACAAAAATCTGCATCAGCATTACCACAAATAAGTTTTAAAACATGCTATCTAGATTATCTTCTTTTTTTTCTTTTGAGAAAAGCTATCTACATTATCTTAACCATTGAAAATTTAAAGTTGAAACTGACTAATTATAGACATATATTAATACAAAAGACTTCATTCATAAAACATTTCTATCTAGGATTACTACTAAAAATTCCAATGTTGTAAATTGGGTTTTGATTATCGAAAGTTCTAATGTACTAAATTGCCAAAGATGTTGATGGCCTAGTAAGCCAAAATGCACGAGAAAAAAGAGATGACCAGGCAACTAAAACCAAGAGGCACAAACCATGAAGTCCACTTTAAACTAATGCAAGAGTGAGTGAAACATTTTGTCAAACATATGGTGTGTCTATTCCAAAATGGGATTGAAAAAAGATGTATCATAATATGAATCCACCAAAAAATTACACCCTAGTGAATTGAAACACACACTAGCGAATTGTTTGTGGTTAATTATATTTGACCGTTTGACGTACTCTTGATCCATGTAACCGTAAGTACCCACAATTCTATCAGTTTCGATCCTAATTAAAGCCTTTGACAAACTCGGAGGACCCATTTTGGACAACCCCAAAAATGACAACTTGGCCTCCCATTTCGCGTCCAATAGAATATTGGTCGGCTCCACACCTCTGTGGACGATAGTATGCTTCAGCCCAGTGTGAAGGTAGTGCAGCCCACGCGCCACTCCAACGCAAATCTTTAGTCTCCATTTCCACGGGACTGGATTGGGATTGGGATCGGAGTTAGTGTCATTGATAAACCCGTTGTATGCTTTCCAGTCACCACAGCAACCAATTACTAAATTATCATCGAAGTTATTGGTAGCTGTCTTGATCTGAGTCCCTGAAAATCGAAGGCATGGAAGAGCTGAATAAGATCGGTTTGTTTCGTCTGAACTTCTCTTCCCGGACGTCCTTAATAACTTTGATATACACTCTGAAATGCCTTTCATACCAACCAGCTTGAAATGATTCAGTAAGGAGTGGCCCCTTACTCCGGCGATGACGAAAAAGTCCCCCCTCAAAATTAGACAAACTAACAAAGTAGGTTTTTTTTTTTTTTTTTTTTTTTTTTTTTTTTTCTTCTAAATGGACTAAATACGAGTGGGTGGGCTGTTGGATAATTCAATTACTTTACTTTTCTTCAATATCTCATCCAATGGTCAAGGACATCTATATTTAATGGAGGTAAGACTTGAGGGACAGTAATTTGGTGCAGTTTCTTAGGTTTCATCTTAAGATTATACCATATGAATTTTTCTCATGAAATGAAAGAGCATTTTTTAGTTAAATAGCAACATGGCTAAATCTTAAAAAGGGAATCTAAAGAACGATCTTTAGGTATTATATTTAAATTTTGGTCATTTAATGAGTTGTGTAACATCATCTGTTATTTCAATATTTTTAAAATAATTTACACTATATAGTTTTACTATTGTGGGAGCCAAAATACCCAAAGACTAAACAATGACAAAGGTTCTTGATCTACGCAACTAATTTCTATAAAATGAGGAAAAGATCCATAATGAAAAGATCGACAAAGAGATTAAAAAACAAAAATAGACAGAATCAAGCTTTCATATATGAAGGAACAATGTTCTTGAGGTACATAGGAAGGATTCAAATATAAAGATAAACAAGAAAAACTCTCTCTCTCTCTCTCTCTTGTTCTTGCCTAGACTTTCTCTCTCTATTTTTCTCAACCCCTTCTCCTATTGCTCTTCTCCTCCTTTTATAGACATTTCCCCCTCCTCTTCCAACTGTCCAAAGACCCAATTGGATTTGGGGGAATACTTATCCCATCAAGCTTAGCCCTTTACCCTGGCATTTCATGATCATGAAGAATGACTTTTGCAGGTCTTTCCACTGTTCAAGCCAGTCATTCAAGATTTAATGTGGCTGACATTAGGTAAGGGATCTCATTAATTAATGCAGAGGTGACTGTTTCATTGGGATCTACATCTTCTTCATCATGTCCCTCGGGAAAAATGTAGAAGATGGGCAATCCTACATGAGGGTGGAAGTTGCTATCCGAGGTACCTTAGTGACCTCGAGAAGACAAGTTAAAGGGGTTACCTCGATTATGGTTCTTGGGAAGATTGTTATCCCAGACTTCCATGGCAGTAAGACAAGCTGGTTCCTATTCACCAGAGGGCCATTTCATCTTAATTCATACCTTGGGCTAGACCAGTTCCTCGAATTTACCTTTTGGGTTTTGGTCCTCGAGTCGAGTCGAGTTGACCCCCCACAACTATATAGTTTTATAGGCATAAGATAATGCTAAGTCCTAATCATTTCTGCCATGAAGTAGACTATAATTAAGTATTCAAGCACACTTTTTTTTATATACATTATTGAGATTCAAATATTATTTTGGGAGTGTACTCTATTTTCAAAAAAGGTCTAGATGATTTGGGAGATTATTGTATTATTGAATTATTGACTCAATGAGTAAATATATCCAATTAGGAGACCTCATTTTGCAAAACCAAAATGGCCAAATAACACTGTTGGCTGAAATATTTTGCGATCTACCACTATTTTGAAAATATTTAGAGATATACCACTATTTTGAAATTCAATTCTTCAAACTCGAGTTTTCCGTATAAGTCTACTTCCAAGAACTTGAGTTTCATTACAAATAGCCACTGTGGCACCCGATGAGTTGGACCTTTTTAATTTAAAAAAGCCACGTGGAACTCGAGTTCACTAAGCTTGAGTAGCTTATAATGTGTTACTCTAGTTTTATAAACTCAATTACCATAAAACTGAGGTCCACAAGCTCTCTTCTTTCACTTCAATGTGTTACTTCAACGTGTCCCACACGCTGTCTTCTTTCACTTCAACATGTCCCACACACTTGTCTTTCTCAACTTTCACCTATGTATCCCTTCCTTCACAGCATTACTCTCTCTCTCCCAATACTTCCAATTCCATAGTTCTATAACAACAACAACAAAAAAACAAAAAAAAAAAAAAAAATCTCTTTTTTTTTTTTTTTTTTTTTTACTTGAAAAGGTAGCATCATATTTTACAAGTAGCGTACAAATGGTCGTCCATTACATGGACAACCGTAAGTGCATTCAAGTCAGTCATAACTCTCTCATTCAAGCCACATGAAGGAAACAGTTACAAAGTCATTAACAAATGCTTTCATGAGCCGCCTCATGTCCGTTACAAATATCTTTATGAGCCGCTCAACTATTAATCACCCAGCTTAGGCACAATGCCAAGGGGAGATCAACAAACTTTGCAATAACTCATCAGATGGCTATATAAAGTTATAAAAAGCAAGTAAAAGACACAATTTCATATACACTAAGCTACATTATACATTAGAGATTTCCTAAGAGAGATTTACAAATTGAACTATTGGAGGGTCCTTGATTGGCCCTCTCCCGGTGTCTTTCATCTTCACTTTCTTTCTTCTTGAAAAGAAGTCTAGTTAAATCCATCAAGACTGACGAAAAACATATTGATGAGGCACTTTCGTGTTTTATCAATTTTATTAAAGAATAAAGTAATGTACGTATAAGGGGGTCTTGGGGCTACCATAGGCTCAACCAACTAGCCTAAGCACTAGGACAAGAAAATACACCGAAAAAACACAACTCAAGAAAAGTAGCTAGTGGGTCTTCTAGTGAACTAAAAAATTGAAGATTGATACTTGTGGGTTATACTTTTAGAGCCCAAAACACACATTTCCCAAGTCCAAAATCCAAAATGAGTGTTTGGTAAATTATTGCCATCACACATTATCAAAAAGTGGCTTTTTCAAATACGAAGGACTATCACATTTTCATATTGGACCTTGGACTTGTGATGCCGAAAATGCAAATATAGATATCATGTTCTTGTTGGTCATTTTTAGCATTATCCCTAAACTACTCTTATTTTTATTTTGAAATCCCAATTATACCAAGATCTCTATAAAATAATAATAATAATACTATGGGTACCCGAGGACCGAGGAGGCAATTGGAAGGTCGTAACATTGGCCCGAGGACGGAGGAGGAAGTTGGAAGGTTATAGCAATGGCCTGAGGACGAAGGAGGAAGTTGAAAGGTCGTAGCAATGGCATGAGGATGAAGGAGGAAGTTGAAAGGTTGAGGCATTGACATGGAATGGCTGCCACCCACGAGCCCAAGGAAAGAAGCTACTCAAGGAGGAGAAGAATTGAATCATGACACTTTGCAGTATTCTAAGTGGAAGCTAGGATCTAAAGAAAATGGAAGTTAGTAGACGATAAGGAAGCTTTTGGCCTGATGTAGCCTGTTGCATCCACATTAAATGGTAAACAACAACTTTGTCAATCGCATTGATAAGAAAGTGACCTGAACAGTGTAAGCCATAGCTAAGCAGGTCTCTTCCACCGCCCGCTTCAGATGTGAAAGGTAACAAATGTCAAAAAATGAGGAAGGTGAAGTAGAAAGGGATGGTGAAGATGTAATGAAGAGAGAGGTATATAAGGAAGGGAGAGAGCATTGGTAAGGGAGGATGGGAAAGGAGAAGAAAGAAGCAAAAAAAAGAGCATTAGGGAGAAGAAAGTGAACAATATCACTTTTATACAAATCCAGTCTCCTTGGGAGCATCTATGTAGAGCCTTATGCTTATTTGTCTCTAAATACAATACTGATTCTGCCTTGTAGCTGTCCTCGGGCAGAGCCCATTGTTGTTGTTCTTCCCTCCTCTTACAAATTTTATTGATTTGAGCCAGGTTTGAAAGGCACAACCTATTATTCTAAGTGGGCTTGGGCCACAAAAGGCTGGGACCTTACAATTGGCGCCGTCAGTGGGAACAAGAAGTTATGGTTGATCTGCCCTAAGTACTTATGGCTAACGTTTGCCGGGATAGAGAGGAATCAGTTGGGTTCCAAAGGGAGAACCAGTTCGTTAACTTAGAATGAAGGAGAGATAGGCAACACACCCCGAGTGTTGTGGTAGAATCTCATCATACTAAGCGTCTTGCGAAGTCGTTCCAAGTCCAGGAGTCAAGTTTCACATGACCAAGAGACACCGAAGCTGCAAAGGGAAGTTGATCATCCGTGCGGGAAGGCGAGAGACGTAGGAAGCATGACAGGAGGAGCCCATTTTCCCCATCAAGTGAGGGCTCAAAGGGAAGCCGTGATCGCTTGTCTTGGCGCAGTCTAGAACTCCACCTAGCAAGTCTTACTTAGCCTGCTCACAACAGGACAAGTTGGAGAGGGGCCATAACAAGCATGAAAAGGGACCTTCTCATCACACCATGGGAAATGATGCTATAAGCAAAGCCCTACGGCAGATTTCTAAGTCCTCTTTTGTGAGAAGGATTAATAAGGCCAGGCTCCCCCATCGGTTCTCCCAGCCAATATTCACCATATATACTGGAAGGACTGATCCTGTGGAGCACGTCGACCACTTTAATCAGAAGATGGCTGTCCATGCCAACAATAAGGCCCTTATGTGCAAGGTGTTCTCTTCCACCTTGGGCCTGTTACCATGCGTTGGTTTAATGCATTGGAGGAAGGATCAATTAGGTCCTTTGAAGAGCCGACAAGGGCATTCGGTGCTAGATTTATAACCTACAATAAAGTCCTCGGGCCGGTGGATTCTTTGTTATCCATGGCCATGCGGGAGAGGGAGACCCTTAAGACCTACTCGGATTGATATTGGGAGATGTACAATGAAGTGGATGGAGATTTTAAGGATGTGGCGATGAGGACCTTCAAGGTTGGCCTCCCGACCTGAGGAAATCATTAACAATGAAGTCTACCTTGAACATGCGCTAGGTCATAGATCTTATTGACAAGTACAAGAGGTTAGAAGATGACCGGATGCAAGGAAAAGGGAAAGCTAAAGTGTTCCCCGAGAAGAGGGATCCTTGAGGAGAAGGGTACCATAATGACCGGTCCCGGAGAGATTTCCTTAGTCATACAGCATCCACGGGAATTCAAATAATCAATTCACTATTCAAGGAACTAGTTTACCAGATACTGGAAAAGATAAAAAACGAGCCATTTTTTAAGTGGCCCAACAGGATGGGTGGGGATTCGTCAAGGAGAAACCTAAGCCTCTATTGCCATTACCATTGGGACAGAGGGCACACCACAAAGGACTGCAAGACTCTGCATGATCACCTCAATCAATTGGCGAGAGCGAGGAAACTTAATTACTTCCTACATCGGCCTATGGAACAGGCCGGACACTCGGGGAATGGGATGCATGGAAACGACACTCCTCGGCCAACATTGGGCACTATTAATATGATCTTGGCCAGGCTAGGGGGTGACATTAAGGCAAGTTCCAAAATCATGTCTGTGGTAGGGGGCTCTGACCTGGAGGCCAAAGATCAAACTCACAAAAAAGCAAGGGTGATGGTCCCCCCTAGCCTAAGTTTTTTCGAGAAGGACAAGCAAGGAACCCTCCAACCACATGATGACGCCCTAGTGGTTACTGTAAAGATTGGGGGCTATGATGTGAGGAGGGTACTGGTTGACCAAGAAAGCCGAGCTGAAAATAATATACCCAGATTTGTACCGGGGGCTAAACTTGAGGTCTAAGGACCTGGATACGTATGATTCTCCACCGATGGGTTTCGATGGAAAAATGGTGGTCCCCCAAGGAATGATCAAACTTCCCGTGCGGGTTGGCAATGCGAAGGTCCAGGTTAATTTTATAGTGGTAGAAGCGTTCTCCCCATACACTGCTATCCTAGGCGGACCTTGACTCCACGTCGTGGGAGCAATGCCCTCAACATTACATCTGAAGGTCAAGTACCCTACTCAATGGAGAGTGGGAGAGTTGGCAGGTGACTAGGCCATGGCCAGGCAATGACCGGTGTCGGCAATCACGCAGCCATCATCGTGTCTTGCTACGATGACTAAAGATGCAATCCAATAGCAACCAAAGGGGCCTGTAGATGGGTAGCAAATTGAGATATCAGGAGAATCATCTGAGGAGTTGGAAAAGGTGATGATAGGGCTGGACCCAAAGTAGTATTTCAAAGTAAGCTTGCAACTACCACCCATGGAAAAGGCGGGATTGGTGAAGTTCCTAAAGGCAAATATTGATGTTTTTTCATGGAGTGCTTATGACGTTCCAGGAATTAATCTTGGGCTGACATACCACCGGTTAAATGTGAATCCCGAGGTGTGCGGCGCAAGCGACCTCCTCGGCGATCATCCAAAGATCACGCCGAGGCGATCGATAGAGGTGAACAAGTTGAAACAGTCAGGGGCTATTAAGGAAATATTCTACCCCGAATGGCTAGCCAACACGGTAGTGGTGAAAAAGAAAAACGGGAAGTGGCGAGTATGCATAGATTTTACAGACTTGAACAAAGCCTGCCCAAAAGACCCCTTCCCCATTCCTAGAATTGACCAATTGGTGGACACCAAGGTGGGGCATTCTCGGATGAGTTTCCTAGACGCCTTCCAAAGCTACCATCGATACCTCATCACTTTGTCCGACCAAGAATTGAAACTATCATTATCGTGTGATGCCCTTCGGCCTAAAAAACGCAGGATCAACTTATCAAAGAATGGTAACACGTATGTTTGAAAAACAAATTGGGAGGAACATAGAGGCATACATTTATGATATGGTGGTTAAGAGCAAAAAGGTAGAAGAGCATCTAGCCGATTTAAGAGAAACCTTCTTAGTGCTGAGAGAGCATAAACTATGCCTCAACGCATCTAAGTGCTCTTTTAGGGTCAACTCGGGCAAATTCCTATGATACATGATTACTCACCGTGGAATCGAAGTCAATCTAGAGCA
Source organism: Quercus dentata (assembly GCA_028216015.1). Lineage (NCBI taxonomy): Eukaryota > Viridiplantae > Streptophyta > Magnoliopsida > Fagales > Fagaceae > Quercus > Quercus dentata. Next base: position 68,971,275 of record CP116448.1, read on the forward strand.
GATCAAGGCTATTAATATTCTGTACCCTCCTCAAAATCCCAAGGAGGTGCAAAGGTTGACTGGGATGACAACAGCCTTGACCAAGTTCATCTCTCGGTCCGCGGACAGGTGTTGTCCTTTCTTCCAACCGCTTCATAAGTGGACGGGTTCTCAATGGACCAAGGAATATGCAATGGCTTTTGAGGACCTCAAATAGTACTTGTCCAATCCGCCGATACTTTCTCGACTCGACAAGGAGGAAGTGTTGTATACATACCTAGCAATCACCAAACACGCTATTAGCTTCATCCTAGTCAAGAATGAGGACGGAATTCAAAGGCCGTTTACTATGTTAGCAAATCTTACAGGAAGTCAAGGTGCGCTACCTTCCTTTGGAAAACGCAGTGTTAGCCATTATGCATACCACTATGAAACTTCCTCATTACTTCCAAGCTCATACCGTTGTGGTGCTTACCCAACTCCTTTTGCAAGCCCTACTAAGGAAATCAACGACAATCGGCAAAATTGCTAAATGGGGAACCAAGTTGGGTGCCTATGATGTCAAGTACATGCCTCGGACGGCCATTAAAGGACAAGTTTTAGCAAACTTTGTGGCAAAATTTTCCAAAGGTGTTCTCGAGGAGGAAAATTCAATAATGAATGGATTGATCTCCTTGGCCACAATTGCCCCTTCCTGGAAAGTTTATACGAATAGGGCTTCCAACAGAAAGGGGGCGGGAGAAGGGATTATGTTGGTCACCCCTGAGAAGTTGATAATGGAAAAATCATTGCAATTAGGATTCTCGACCACCAACAATGAGGCCGAATACGAGGCCTTGCTAGCAGGGATAGTTATAGTCAAGCTGCTGGAAGGAGAAATGGTAGAATTGTATTCGAACTCCGGATCGATCATGGGTCAGGTCAACGGTGACTTTGAAGCTCGGGATGAAAGAATATAGGGGTACCTTGTTAAAGTACAGAATGCCCAAGCTCGGTTTAAGGGTTTTATTTTGAAGCAAATCCCGAGGGGACAAAACTCTCATGTCGACTCTCTAGCAATGTTGGCCACATCACTAGAGTCAAGTCTTCCTTGGGTTGTTATTGAGGAGATGGACACCTCAAGTCTTACAGGGGCAACTTTCATAGGAGTGTGTAGCCTCTATATGGGGCCAAGCTAGATGGACCCCATAGTGACCTTTTTCAAGCGGGGATCCTTACCTCAAGACAAATGTGAAGCCGAGAAGGTACACAGAGCCGCCCCTCACTATTGGCTATTTGAGGAGCATAAGTTGTACAAGTGCTCTTACTCGGGGCCATACTTATTATGCATACACCCAGAGGCCATGGAGCCCTTATTGGAAGAACTACATGAGGGCATTTGTGGGAGTCATACAGGAGGAAGGTCTCTAGCACATAGGGCCCTCACCTAAGGGTGCTGGTGGCCTGACATGCGAAAAAGCTCTCGGGATTATGTAAAAAAGTGTGACCAGTGCTAGAGGTATGCCCTAAATATCCACTAGCCGAGGGGAATTCTGAATCCTTTATCCAGCCCTTAGCCATTTGCCCAATGGGGCTTGGATATAGTGGGACCCTTTCCCCGAGCTATAGGGAACCAAAGATGGCTTCTCATCGGCACAAACTACTTTACCAGATGGGTGGAAGCCAAGCCCCTCGCCAACATCGGGGACGTGGATGCTAAGAGGTTCGTTTGGAGGAACATTGTCACTAAGTTTGGGGTTCCTCACACGCCGATCTCGCACAACGGCCTTCAATTTGACAACAATGCCTTTTGGAGATATTGCAGGGAACTAGGGATTAGAAATGGGTATTCTACACCCGCTTATCCTCGGGGGAATGGGTAAGCTGAGGCCACCAATAAAGTTATAGTGACCGGACTCAAGAAAAGGCTAAACAATGCTAAGGGAAAATGGGTGGATGAACTGCCCCACGTATTATGGACCTATTGTACTACACTCAGAAAATCAATAGGGGAGACCCCATTTTTAATGAACTATGGGTTTGAAGGAGTAATCCCCCTTGAATCTGGATTCCCCACTCTAAGAATGGATTAATTCAATGTTGAAGAGAACCACAATTTACTCCTACACAGCCTGGATCTAGCCGAGGAAAGACGAGAAGTAGCAATGGTAAAGATGGCTTACTACCAACAGAAACTTAAGCAAAGATATGATAAGGGAGTCAAAGCCGGACCCTTGGCCTCGGGAGACCTAGTCTTGAAAAAGGTGGTGGGGACAGCCAAGAACCCCACCTGGGGCAAGTGGGGTCCCAACTAGGAAGAGCCGTGTAGAATCACTTCCATCGCTAGCATTGGGGCCTACCACTTGGAAGATTTGGATGAGAATGTAATCCCTCGTCCTTGGAATGTAAACAACCACTACCATTACAAAATTTTCCTAAGTGTTAAACAAAACTTAGGCCTTATTTGACTCCTCGGGTCACAAGCCTAGGGTAAATTAACATTACAAAATTTCCCTAAGTGTTAAACAGAACCTAGACTTTGCCTGGCTCCTCGGGTCATAAGCCCACGGTAAATTAGTGTGGGGCAATTTTGTCTGGATGGACAAAGCAATAAGGGTCAAAGGCATTTCCTCGGGCTTCTAGGATAATGCCAGCAAGTTTTCCTGGATCCGGGTTCAATTTCAAGTAAGTGCTAATTGATAATTTATTCGAATTTCACAAGTTAGTCCACCCTTTGGGTGGTGATGAAGTCACAAACCACCACGGCATGATTATTATGAAGGAAGTTGACATGTCATGCAAAAGGGCTTGTGCAAAGTAAACAGTTAAGAAACATACAAGTAATCAAACAGATAAAAAGATTTAACTTAACTTTTCCATTAAGCGCAAAGGAATGCAGTACAAAAGAAAGGCAAAAGGGGGCACTAACTATACAGCCCGGTACAAAAATTTGCCTAAGGATTTCCTATCCTAAAAACTAAAGTAAGTTGTTGGCTCTTGCTCCTGGGCTCCCTTCTTCTCTTGCTCTTAGGATCCCTTCTTCTCCTGCTCTTTATCCTTTTTTTTCCTCTTCAAGGGAACCCTCTCGAGCACATCCTCCTCGGCTAACACGTCTGAAACGTCCATTGGAGGTGGAAGCTCCTTTTTCTTTTCTTTGCCTTTGGCCGAGGTGGAAGAGGGATCATCACTCGGCTGAGCGGAGGAAGATTAGGGGGTGGAGCCTATGTCATTGGAGGGCCGAGAAGGGGTGGGGGCCAAGCGTAGGGCGGGTGGATAGTACACCTTGTCGGGAGCCCGAAGCTTTGACTTGGTGTCATCCCCCGCAGTTGTTAAAGCTTGGCCCCATACCTCCAAGCAGAAGGCACGGACAACGTCCCCGAGCTGGGTGGTTAAGCTCTCTGTTGCCTTGGTCATCCCAACATCATAGGCCGCTTGCTCGACCTCAGATTTTTCCTTTTCCTTTGTCTCCAACTGTTTATTCGCTTGCTTTAGCTCTACAACAGTCAAAGCCATCTTATTCTCCGCCCTCCTTTAGGCTTTAGCGGCTTGCTTTTCATAACCCGAGAGGGTAGACTTAGCATTTCTGCAAGCCTTCTCCACCTCGAATAGGTGAGCAATAGTTTCCTTCAACTTTTTGTCGGCGTCCAAATGAGCCTTCTCGATGACCTCTTGCTTGGCCCTGGTGTCCCTTGCCATATCCAAAGCGTGGTCCACCCACTCCTCGGCCATAAAGGCAGCTTGGATGGACTGCACAAATAACAAATACGTAAGTGCTTACACCTTGCATGTGGAGTAACACCATATGGTAAAGGGGGAATGTTTACATACCTTGGCAAGGTCTTGTTTAAAGGCCAAGAAGACTTCGCGCTTCCGGAAGGATCTGAGCTCCTCCATGTCTTCGGGTAGACATAAGGCTTTCTCCAAACACTCAACCACTAGGCCTGAGCTGCCCTTGGTAGTATCCCTTAAGTTGGCGTCATCCAGAACTGGATTGCTAGAGCTTAAGGTGAAGATAGGCCTCCAAATTGATGTCTTCCTTGGTTGGTCCCCTCCAACCTCCTTAGAAGTCCCGGTTGATATGGACTTTTTGGATTGCCCCTTTCTAGTTCGGGGTTCCTTTGTAGGGGGCTGTTGAAAAGAGGGGGCAATCTCCCTTCCCTCTGCACCCTCAACACCCTTGCCCCCTTGGGCCCATTTTCTCTTTTTGTCCCCGACTTCGGCAATGGATGTATGCGTGACGATCGGGGTAAGTGGTCGGGTGGTCACGGCCACAAATAGGGAAGAGCTCCCAGCGTGGGCTATGAGTAAGGCCAGCAAGTCCGAGGTTTTTTCTTCAAAACCCATTGATGTAGAGGGATGAGCTTGGGATGTACTTGAAGCGTCCTAATGTTGGAAAACTTCAAAATCCCTATCGGTCACCTCTTGAACAGACTCTACTATGGATTCTTCGTCTTCTTCTTTCGAGGGGAAAGTCGGCTCTTAGGAGTAGAGAAGTTTGGCGGCTAGGGGGGTGGGCAACTAAGCGTCTTGAGTCCCTTCTAGAAGAGGCTCGATCAGCAGGAATCCCGGGGCTGCAACGTCAATTAATGCCAGGCACGGGCCCCTGGCCTTAATAACGTTCTTTGGACTCTAGAAGCACTTTGTGGAAGTTTGTACCCTAGGATGACGTGTGCCACCCTAAGTTACCCGTTTGTGTGCGGGAATATCTCTGACCTAAGGATCCTATTTAGGTCTTTGAAATTCACCAAGTGCTTGGCTGGAGTTGTATGATATTAAATCATCAAATGAAACCGGGAAGATCATTAGTAAGAATTAGAATAAAGAAAACTTTAACATAAGAAAAGCTGTGTAAGTTCCTAAGTGTGACCCCAATCTTCGAGAGCCCTACCTGGTTGCCTTTCCTTAGTAGGGCAATGCATTCCATCATGCTAGCCTCCCAAGACAATAAGGAAATCCTCGTCCATGCCTTTACTTGAGTCGGGAAGGCAAGAAATTAACCTAACTGCTGGAACCCTACACTTCATATAATATTTGGTTTTCTCCCTTTACGGCATTGGTACACCTAATTCACATCATGCCAGGTAAGGTTGGTCCCCATTCTACGATTTATTGCATCTACGCACCCGAGGACCCTAAAGATATTGGGTGAACACTGAGTCAAGGTTAACCTATAATTTTTGAGATAATCCCAAGTTACCCTTCCCATAGAAAGTTCCATCTCGCCTTCAATAAAGGCAATCATAAGAATAACTACGGACTCGTGAGGTTTGTTCAAGACCAACCACTCACCCTCCTCACAATGCCTAATTTCAACATTGTTGGGGATCCTATATTGTGCCCTAAAGGTTGCCCTAGCCTTGTCAATACCTACTAACTTAGCATACCTACCCATGATCTTTTGAGGGATGAAGTGTGAAACTTGTGAAAAAGAGAAAAAAAAACAAAGGAAATGAACACACCTACTGTTGAACGCAAAGAGTGCTCCTCGGAAGTTTTGTTCGTCAATTTAGATCGCTAGAATGTTCAAAATGAACCTTAGCCAGCTCTAAGTCCTCCTTTTATAGGAGTGAAAAAGTGGGCGGCAAAATTCCCGCCCATCAATGGGGGGAAATGAGGACCGTACGATCTTGATCAGACCGTAGAGCGTGGGAAGACAAGCAGCCGCTTGATGCCATAAATGTGAGATCGTGGATTCCAAAGTGTATGGAGCGTGTGAAAGACAGATCAAAGGACGTTAACACGTGGGAACGCATGTGGCACGTGAATATTTTTCTTGGGAGACTAAAACTTCACTTTTGTCTCATAAACAAACAGCGAAAGTTTTAGGGGGCTATTGTGGGTACCCAAGGACCGAGGAGGCAATTGGAAGGTCGTAACATCGGCCCGAGGACGAAGGAGGAAGTTGGAAGGTCTTAGCACTGGCCCGAGAATGGAGGAGGAAGTTGAAAGGTCGAGGCATTGACATGGAATGGCTACCAGCCATGGGCCCAAGGAAGGAAGCTGCACGAGGAGGAGAAGAATTGAATCATGACACTCTGTAGTATTCTAAGTAGAAGCTAGGATCTGAAGAAAGTGGAAGTCAATAGACAATAGGGAAGCTTTTGGCCTGATGTAGCCTATTGCATCCGTATTAAATGGTAGACAACAGCTTTATTAGCCGCATTGATGAGGAAGTGACCTGAACAATGTAAGCCCACACTAAGCGGTCTCTTCCACCACCTGCTTTGGATGTGAAAGGTAACAAGTGTCAAAAAATAAGGGAGGTGAAGTAGAAATGGATGGTGAAGATGTAATGAAGAGAGAGGTATATAAGGAAGGAAGAGAGCATTGGTAAGGAAGGATGGAAAAGGAGAAGAAAGAAAAAAAAAAAAAAAAAAAAAGAGCGTTAGGGAGAAGAAAGTGAACAGTATCACTTTTATACAAATCCAATCTTCTTGGGAGCATCTGTGTAGAGCCTTATGCTCATTTGTCTCTGAATACAATACTGATTCTGCCTTGTAATCGTCCGTGAGCAGAGCCCATTGTTGTTGTTGTTCCCTCCTCTTACAAATTTTATTGATTATGGCCAGGTTTGAAAGGCACAACTCATTATTCTAAGTGGGCTTGGGCCACAAAAGACTGGGACCTTACAAATACCATCATGTAGGAGAAGAATTTCTCTACACTCTATGCTCTCTCCTCGCCAATTGCAAGAAGCCCAAAAGAAAAATCGCACCATGTAGGTAGTAATAGTTCTTCTTTCTTTTCCTTTCCTCCAACTTCTAACCAACCAAACATACTACAGAATAACTAAAGAAGAGATAAGATGTTGAGTGGAGGAAAAGAAAAAATATTTGATTGGAATGGAGAAGAAATAGGTAGATGAGGAAAAAGTGAAGGAAAAAATAAATAGATAAAGGTAGCTTGAGTGGGATATGTGTACATCGAGAAGGAAATTTACTAAATGAAAATTACAATTATGTTAAAACACAACAAATTTTCACAAAATTTTACAATAGATGAGATGTCAAATCTTTCATATGTCAAAATAAAATTAAATAAATTAATAAAATATTAGAGTAGGATTGACCACAACTAAAAACAAAAAGTATTGTAAAAATATTGTGACATCTTATTATATTCCTAAACTTTTTAAATTAGTACTATTTTTCTTTAGAAAAAAATAGTGCTATTGATAGAATATTTTTATAACAATTTTATAATAAAGTTTACATAGTAAGTTGTTATTGGTTCTCGTCTGAACTTGCTAGTAACATTATTTTTTTTTTTTCCTACCATTAACAACTCGACATATAGACTTTATTGTGAAATTTTTGTGAAAAATATTGTGTCTATAACTTGCATTAAGAGAGGTAATTAAAACAAAGAATTCACTTTATATCTTGTTATCTTTTTTGGTAATTTATAACTCAAATTGCCACTTTTATAAATGTTATCTAAACATTTAACTTTTTTAAAAATCACTTTTTGATCATTTTTACCAAACACTCTACTTTTTAAAAAAGCCAAATTTCATACCGCACTTTTTAAAACCGCCACTTTTTCAAAAAGCACAGTTTGAAAAAGCTAAACCTTTGGCGGTGTACAAATGTGAAGATGATTATGATTACCTGTTCAAATTAGTTTGATTGGTGATGAAACCTTATTTTTAAATAAGGAACTCGAGTTTCACAAACTTGATTTTCACGTGGATTTTTCGTTTAAAAAATGACAAATCAGTAGGTGCCACTTGCCCACTGTGGCACATTTTTTAAGAAACTCAATTTTTTTTAAACTCGAGTTATGTGTAAAAATCAAGTTTTTTGAACTCGAGTTACAAAACAGTAGTAAATTACTAAATATTTAAAAAGCAGGTGGTAGATCGCAAAATATTTTAGCCAACAATGGTATTGCCCATGTTGCGGTTTAAATTTCTAGGATTAAAAAATTGGAGTGTTACATTTAGGCTTTGCAAACCATTGCTCTAATGTCACATTATGGGAGAGAAGTGCATATTTTGTCTACATGATTGGAGGTTTATTGGATGAAGCTCCCTGAAGATAAGCCAAGAAAACTTGTGCTTTTTGGGGCTGATATTGCAACTTCCAATGAATCTGCACTATAAATGCATTGAGGAGAAGATAGATGTGATAAATTATAAGGGTTATGTTAATAAGTGCCTTTAGGGTAATAGATAACAATTCATTTTAAGAAAGTTTTAACACTACTTTTATGAAAAAAAAAAAAAAAAAAAAAAAAACTGTGAAAACATTAATTGTTTTTTTTTTTTTCTTTTCCCATAAAAATTTTTTTTAAATAGATTCTTAACTATTGCCCTAAGAACATCTATTAGTATTTCCCAAATTGTAAAGATGAAACTAGGATCCCCATATCTGACACTGATATGGGTAAGTCGTGAGAACTTGAATGTTGCTCTTGGGAGTAGGGACAAGTAATGCATCTCCTCTTCGTGACAAAATAACTAAAACTCTGAGAGACAATGGTGGGCTTAAAATTGTTAAGATGGGAGCATCAAGAAAACGTTATTCAACAGTGCCTTCTAAAAAGTAGGAGTACTATTGCTTGTCACCTTCAAGGTAAGTTCTTCGGTACCATGATAGGGGGAAAACTCTTCTTAGGCATGCAAACTCTTCTTACAAGAAATATTAATGATTTTTCATGCAATTCAAATAATAGGAAAAAAAAAAATTCTATCTTATTTTACGGTCATTCTGCAAAAACACACCAAGTTATGTTAGTATCTATGCAGGAGAATGCTTACCTTCTATAGTTGTTTTATGCACCTTAAAGAAGGTCAAACATATTATTCCCCACTTATAGATACAATTAGGTTAAAATTCAATTCAACAAACTTAAATGGTATTAAGATAACTTAGTAAGGTTTGGACCAAGATTTCCAACAACAAAAAGTGGTCAAAAGCTAAATAAAAATATTAACATAAAAACAAACTAAACCAATAAAACTATAAATTAGGACAAACTAGCTTTTGGGTTGAGCATGTGTAGTTCAAGTATGATAAAATTAGAGAATTGTAGTTGGTGATTTAGTCACCAGATTAGTGAGTTGTGCTATGGTAATTCGGATTTTTTTTTTTTTTTTTTGGGTTACTTTTTGCTTTTAAGAGCAATCACATTATCAATTTGATCTCTTGGTCTTATTAGCTTATGAAGAACACCAAGCTGGTGGTCAAGTCTTTAAAATTGGCTTAGCTTAAATGTTTCTTTTCTCATGTGGCCAAACAAAGAATCAAATAAAAATTTGCAGCATCATCGTTTTACCACAAATAAGTTATAAAACTTGCTATCTTCTAGTGACTAAATCACTAGATTATCTCAACCATTGAAAATTTAAAGTTGTAACTGATTAGTTAAAGACATATATTAATACAAAAGACTTGATTCATAAACACTTCTATCTAGTAAGATTACTAAATACTCTAATGTTGTGAAGTGGGCTTTGATGGTGGAAAGTTCTATTGTACTAGTATATTGTCAATGACGTTGATGGCCTAGCAAGCCTTAATGCACATGAGAAAAAATGAGATGACCAATGACAACTAAAACCAAGAGGCACAAATCATGAAATTGACTTAACCTAATGCAAGAGTACGTATTATGTTAACAAAGATGTTAATGGCCAAGTAAGACTAAATGCACAAGAGAAAAAATGAGATGACCAGGCAACTAAAAGTCTAAAACTTAGAGCCTAGAGGAACAAACCATGAAGTCAACTTTAAACTAATGCAAGAATGAGTGAAACGTTTTATCAAACATATGGTGTGTATATTCCAAAATGGGATTGAAAAAAATGTATTGTAACATGAATCCACCCAAAAATTACACCCAAGACAAACTACGCACATTACAATTGAACAATTGACTAATTATCCCAAGTTGGCAAGATTGAAGAAAAGCCCCCAAAATAATTAAAAAAAAATAAATAAATAAGAAAAAATAGCATTAGCACATACTGTTGTCGAAGGGAAGTTGAATGGCAGAATTAGAATATCTAGGAAGACTACTAAATATTCTAATGTACTATTGTCCAAGCCATTTTTTATGAGTTTTGATATTAAATGCTTTGAGGAGAATTGAGAAACCAATGGGGAGAAAAAACGGAGTTTGTAAGAATTGAGAGACCAAAGAAAATAATAATTTGCAAGAATTGAAATGTCAAAAAAAAAAAAATGAATTGTGTGTTCCACAGAAAGAGAAAAGGAGAAAGATTAGACAATATTATATAAACTTACCACATCAGCACATCATAAAATATCAACTTAGTGATGAATTCCATAGTGCACAACTCAGTACAAGGAGTATTACATAGCATAGGAATAAAAATATCGCAATAAACTATTTACAAACATCAGGATTCCCCATCCCAGTAACTTTAGGTAAGGGAAAAGTTTGTCTCTTTTCCCACATTTTTTCAGCAAGTACGAAGACCATAACTCCATCAGTAATAAAAGGCAATATAAAGACAAAACCAATCCAAAAACTGAATTGTTTGTGGTTAATCATATTTGACCGTTTGGCATGGCAGTTTCCAAGGACAACTCTTCAGCAGATGCGGTGCTCTCTGAAGCTGTTTCCCATACCGTATCAATTTGGAGAAGCGTCTCCCGAAGAACCATTACAGGTATATTCATCAACACGATAGTTACAATCACCAGAAGCAGCAGCAGTAGCAGCATCTGCTCTATCTTGTAGCTCCAGTGCATGTTCAAGGCATACCTGCACTTCACCCATGGTGGGTCGACGTTCGCCTCGATTTCGCACACAAGAAGTGGCAATATCAACGTATACCATAAAACACTCTGGAGCTATCTTCCCCATCAGATATGGATCAATTATCTCATTGATGTTCCCTTCTCGTTTGCATTTTCGGGCCAAACTAAGCAGATCCATCTGTTCTTTCCCTGGTTTCCTTCCACAGAGTAGTTCCAGCAGTAGCACACCAAAAGAGTAGACGTCGGATTTATCAGTCAGCTCCCCATACACGGCATACTCAGGAGCCATGTAACCGTAAGTACCCATAATTCTATCAGGTTCGATCCTAATTAAAGCCTTTGACAGACTCGGGGGAACCATATTGGACATCCCGAAATTTGACAACTTAGCTTCCCATTTCTCGTTCAACAGAATAATGATCGGCTTCACATCACGGTGAAAGATAGTCTGCTTCAGCCCAGTGTGAAGGTAGTGCAGCCCACGCGCCACTCCAACGCAAATCTGTAGTCTTCGTTTCCACGGGATCGGATCGGGGTTAGTGCCATAGAGGTGTCTCTCGAGGTCACCATTGACCATGAACTCGTAGACAAGGAACGCATGTCGTTCATCCTCAAAACAATATCCGATGAAAGGGAGGAAGTTAGGGTGGCGTAGCTGGCAAAGCAACACCACCTCCTTCATAAACCCGTGAAAAAAACTCTGCCTTGAGTCGGTGAGAGTCACATGCTTTATTGCAACGCTTATGGTACGGTCATCAATAAACCCCTCGTATACGATCCCCAAAACCCCCTGAGCAATGATTAATTTTACGCTGAGGTTCTTGGTAGCTTTGTTGATCTCAGCGCGTGAAAATCGACGGCATGGAAGAACTAAATGATGTTGGTCAATCCTTCTCTCCCCGGACTTCCTTAATAACTTTGATATACTATCTGAAATGCCTTTCATACCAACCAGCTCTTGAAATGATGCAGTAAGGAGAGTTTTTTTTTTTTTGGTTGGGTGAGCAGATAAGGGTAGGTAGGCAGCTCCTGCTGTATACCACTATTCCGTAAACAAAGAAATGCTGAGAACTCTCAATGAACTAAATACGACTGGGTGGGCTGTTGGTTACTTCAATTAGTTGACTTCTCTTCAATCTATCATGGTGTATATATTGCGTTGGGTAACTCATTATCTGATATTCCAATATTTTTTCAGATCATTTAAACTATATAGTTTTATAGGCCTAAGATAATTTAATGCTAAGCCCTGATCATTTTTTCCTTAAAGTAAACTATAATTGAGTTTTCAAATACACTTTAAAAAAACACCATTATTGAGATTCAAATATTATTTTGGGAGTGTACTGTGTCTATGAAAAAGGTCTAGATGATTTTGGTCATTTTGGAAATTGTTGGATTATTGAGTGATTGACACAATGATTAAATATATTTGATTAGGAGACCGCATTCTACAATTTAAATTTCTGGGAATAAAAAATTGGAGTGTTACGTTTAGGCTTTGCAAATCATTACCCTGGTGTCAAATTAGGGGAGAGAAGTGCACATTTTACCTACATGATTTGGAGGGCTTATTAAGAACTTGCTTACGCTTCTTTGAAGCCTTATTTTTTAACTAGTCTCGATCCTTGTGGGCCATAATATTGTTATTGGAGCTACAAATTGAGCTAACAAATATTGGTATACCCATTATTCAGGGGAGAGCATCATTGACAACTCATTTTTCCAAAATATTTTTTCTCTTGGAATTTATAAGAGAATAGAATGGAATAAAATGGAATGAGAAGAAAAGAAAGGAATATATTTATCACAGAGGTATAGAAAGCAAAATATCACTGAAAGAAAGAGAGCAAAACTCTGACTTAAGCGTTTATAAAGGTCACACCCATCAACACAAAACAAAAGCCATCTCTGCAATTCTTTTTTTTTTTTTTTTTTTTTTTTTTTTTTTTTTGATTGGACCGGATTTCATTCAAAAAGCTGAAAGAGAAAGACAACAAAGTCCAAAACATAGCTGCACACAGCAGAAACACAGCAGCAGCAACAAAACTATCCAAAACTACCTATTACATTAATTTAATGGCGCAATTACAGACCACATCAAGGGCACTGCAACTTTAGTAAATTGTGCGGCAGCAGGATGCCACTAGTATCATACTTCCTTTTACTTATTCCCAAAAAAATAGAAAATAAAAACATTATGGTTCTTTTTCCAAAACTAGGATTTTAGAAAATAATATGACATTTTAAGCAATACTTTTCAGTTTTTAAATAATATTATATGTACTTTTATACACTTTTTCACCTACACGTATTTAAAAAAAATACAAACAACATTACTAGAATAACGTTACAAAACGGCCCTAACTAGAAAGTTAAATTTAAAAATCCTAAATTAACTCAAGTGCAGAATAGGGGTGGAACATTACAAGTTCTTTTGTTCTCTCTCTCTCAATTCAGCATGTCAATTGAAGCATAAGCAAAACCTTCATAAACCACCTTATTTCTTATTTTCCTTCCTCACAAGTCACAATTAATGCCACCATCAACTTAACAAGACTATAAACTACAGAGAATAGGTGACCAATGTCATGCGGACTAAAAATATGGTAAGAATTGATGAAAAAAGATGTTAGAACAAGCCAAAGATGTGCAGATGAGGCAAAAAATCTAGAATGAAAGAATTGAAAGGCTAAAGTCAAAAGGTATCCATCTCGGATATCATCCAAGAGCAGATTAGATGAAAGACTTCTCACATGACAACAATTAAAATCTGATCGACATGTACAAGTCGAAAAATTAAAATAGATGATGAAATTATACCAACAACATCCCAAAACCCTTTCCTTTTCAATTTCCACTAGGTATCAGTCTTTCCTCCCAATGGAAGAATATGAAGCTTTGGGTTATCCACACAATCACACAAAAATATCTAAATCCAACCATGTTGCTCATTTTAGGGGTTTGTCGGTGTGTTTGCATTTTTCAAATTTAAAGAAACCTTCACACAATTCACAAAACCCATCTCGATAATTGGAAGTATTTTTCAATCAAACGTTATGTGCAGAAGGAAAAGAACTTAATGGAGACAAAAACCCATTAACATCCAATTTCAAAGATTTCTTCAAACCTGAATTTGCAGCAGATCCGTGGATTTTCGGAGTTCAAGTTGGAATGTTTTGAGCTGGGTAGCAAGCGACTTGCTTTGATGGAGATGAGATCCATGGAGTGAGACTCGCCCGGGCGTGGGTTTGGTTTTACACGAAGACAGAGAGAGAAGGATCAGGGGAGAAAATGAGTCTCAGGCAATAATAATACACGTATTTCTCTCTCCCCAAATAAAAAAATATAAATTTGTACCAGCTTCCCAGTTTTTCAGAAATAAAACACACACATACGAAACACGAAAATATAGTTTTTCACACACTGAAACATATTATTTGAAACATGGTACTAAACACATTTTTTACTTTATAGTTATTGTAAACACGTGTTTCTACAACACTTTCTAAACCACAATTTTCACATTATTTTTAATCATCGACACTCCAAATCTCCAACCAAACAGGTTACGTGGACACAATCCTGAGCCATTTGCAAGCTAAAATGGATTAATTACCATTCAACAAGCCCCCGATCAATTAATTTAACTTCCTTTGATAATAGTTCATGGATGTAGATTTTCATAACTTTTGACCGAGTATATCACCTAATAAAAAATATTGATCTTGCAGCCCTTGCCAAAATCTTAGGGGGGCTGATCAAAGTAGAAGTTCTAGTGTGCATGGAAGACAATTGAAGAACTTTGAGCTATAAAAAAGATGCCATGGAATGTTGCTTCAAAACAATATGAGAACAAAAGCTTCCACCCAAAAAGAAAAGTTTCATTATAGAGTTGGACAGATTGGGTTTCCATTTCATTCATCTCTGATAGTAACTTTCTTTTGTAAGTTCATTCATCTTAGAAAGTAATTCCACCAAAAGATAATCAAGCAATCCCAATAATCATTCAATGTGTTAGGTTCTATCAAGTGGTATCGGAGCGGGTAGCTCTTTTGTTTTAGATCTTTTGATCTAAGAGCTGATCCTTGACCCCTGTTGTCATGGATAATTTGAAGTGTCTTTCTGATCATGTTTCTGCTCATGCTTCTGTTGATTTTTATTGATGCCTGTGAAACTCTTCGTAAGGAATTATTGAAATCTATGAAAATTGCTAAGAAATTCAAGGAAGAGTTAAAATTGGCTAATCTTGAAAAAGAGGAATTGGTTGTTAGATTAGATGAATCTAATAAAAAGAATGAATTTTTGAGAAATCAAATTTCCTCTCAAGATGAGAAGATGAAAAACTTGGAACAAGAGTTAGTTGAATCTAGGACCAAAATTGAAAATTTGATTAGTACCAAGCTCGCTATTGATAACGTAGTGTTTTTCTTTTCTCTTAAGCCTAAAATCGAGAAAGTTTATATCCCTCATTTCAAGAGGAATAATAAAGAAAAGGCTTATTTTGCTATGTTAGACAAAGGTAAAAGTTCTGATGTAGACGCTGAAGTTTCTAAACCTATGTCTAAACCTACTATTAGAGAGCACAATAAATCTGTTTTTGTGTCTACTTGTCACCTTTGTAGTGTTATTGGTCATATTAGACCAAATTGTTCTTTGTTGAGGCAAAAACCAAAATCTGAGACTAGACTTGTTGTTAGGAATACTGATGTTCCTAAATTTGTTCCTGTTTGTCACTTTTGTGGTGTCTCCGGTCACATTCGCCCTAATTGTCATAAACTGAAATTTAAGCATTCTATGTTTCAGTCTAGGATTTGTGATGATATTTCTCCTACCATAAGTCCATATAAATTGTTTCATATTCTTTTGAAAAATTTGAGCTTGTTGGCTTGTGAAAGGAATTTGTAGGATTTTAGTCTTTCTCAGAACATTGGTGTAATTCCTCAAATACACTCTGTTTCTCATGAATTTTCATCTACAAAGTCGAAGACTCGTGCTATATGGGTGAGAAAAAATTCTCTAAGGTGAGTGTTACTGACTTGTCCCTGATTTAATTCTTTCAATTATTTGTGGACATGTCTTGTTTATGTTTTTAGTTGTTTTGTTTCTTTTAGAATTTTTTTTATTTAATAAAAAAAAATCCAAAAACATTGAAAAATTTTCAAAAAGACAAAAATATTTTATTTTAAGTCTTGTTTTATTTTTCTTGAGGATTACATGAATTATGATATCTCTCTTGCTTTAGAACATGCTTGACATTGTGGAGAAACTTGGATAGTATGTGTTATATAAGTGCTAAGCTTTTTCTGATTTTATGTGAGTATGTACTAGTTTGTACATGTACTCATGGGTTAATTAAGAAATTGATATTTCTTATTTGTGTACCCTCTATAGCTTAGTTAAGCACTGTCATGCATTGCATTTGCATTGTTCATTTAGCAAAATGTGTGCTTTTTGTTTTTGGTCATAAATTTTTTAAAACCAAAAAGATTTTTGTGTTTTTCACATCTTGGATTTATAATCAAGGATTGGCCGTATTATCTTTACATAACAAGTTTATGTACCTTGTTTAGCTTTAATGAGCTTACTTATTGTACTTTACTAGTTGAAGCTTTGTAGTGCATGTTGTGTGGGAGATGTTTATAGTTTTTGATCACTTTGTCTTGATCTTGAAGTCACATGTCTTTGACTGTCGGACTTAAACTTTTAGAGAAAAGCATAAATAACCATCTCACCACTGTTCATTAGCCAATCATGAACACCTTAGTGCATATAATAAGATTTTATGCTCGAGAAAGTGTAGCATATGCACAAAAAGAACATAAGGTGTAGCCTCGGTTTAATTGCTTAATGCTTAAAATTGGTATGGACTATTAGGTTTGATGCCAAATCACATAATTAAAATTGGTGTGTATATTATGAGGCAAAATTCAAGAAACTTACATGATTGCAATCTTATGTTCTAGGAGATGTGAGAGTTATATGATGTAACTCTTTAGGTGATAGTCTCTTTTAAATTCTATGTGATGAATTTTGTAGACTTTGTGATTGATTGCTATTCACATATCATCTCACATGTATCTCAAATTTTTGCTAGTTGCACACACTACACAAGTTACTCTTTGCTAAACTTGGTACATTATATTGTGTGTGATCTTGTTGTGGCCATCCAAGATTAAAGTTCCTGGATTTTGATGTAAAATGTCTTTAATGATTGAGACTTGAGGTCAAATTGTTTGAAAAACTTGTTTTTGGAAGATCTAGGTTGAATTCAAGTTTTTTTTGAAAAACTTTTAATCTCATACTCATGCATTTCATTCATGAAATATTGTGCTTTGAGGAGTTTTTGCATTAAATTGCTATGTTTTTTCAAAAATTTGATTTTTCCATGCATCATTTATGTTTAGGATTCACATGCATTGCATTGTTTTTGTATCCATCTTGCAGTTTTGCAGTCATATCTCTCATTGTTTTCACACATAACATGCATACACTTTGCTACATTGGGTACTCAACTTGATCAAAAAATTGATTGATTAATTTTTGAGTTATGTACTTTCTAGTATATGCTATTTTTATGTGTGAACTGTAGAAAATATTTTTCTTAAGAGAAATGATGGATAATCAATGTGCAAATATTTTCTCTACTCATGCAACTATTTATGGGTCACATAGTGCCATGTTTGCATTTTATTGAAAGAGAGAATATTTTTCTTCATGTGTATCCTCAACTTAGTTTTTTTTTAAAACTTGGTTTGTGTCTTTTTATTTATCCCCAACCCCTTTATTTTTCCTCAAAACTGTTTTTCCCAAAACTTGTTTTGTTTTTCCTATTTTTATAGGGGGAGAAGCTTGTTTTTAATCTTTGTTGTTCATAGGGGGAGTTGTCTCTATTTCCTATAGAGTTGAATTGTTTTGTGTTCCCTTCTTTCTCTATTTTCTCTTACTCTATTGCGTATGTTTTCTGTCAACTCTTTGTTTGAGTTATCTTTGTCAATGCGTGACAAAAAGGGGGAGAGATTTAGATGAAATGTGTGGAAAATACAAGAATGTTCTGTTTAGAGGAGTTAACTTTGAGTTAACATTGTTTTTGATGTATCTAACTTAGGGGGAGAGTTAGATTGCATATTTGTTGATTTACTTTTTTTGTTTTTCTGTCACACATGCGTTTATGCGTTTGTTGAGTGTTTCAAGAAATATACAGGTTGATTCAGTCATGCTTCTGTCTACACTTGCAACTGATAGATAGTAGTTAAGTTGAATTATTTTTGGGCTATTTGTAACTTTGAGCATTTCATGTTTGTGATGTGTTTTGTCACGAATTGCCAAAGGGGGAGATTGTTAGGTTCTAAGAAATTAGGAACTAATGTATTAGAACTTCAATTTGTATTATGTTGGCAAACCATGATCAAAACATAGAGTTTAGGTTTAGGCTTGCTCAAAGTATGTTTATTTGTAAAATTGGAATCAAATGATTGCAGAATTTATTGGACTAAATCTGCAAGGCTCGATCGATCGAAAATTAGACTCGATCGATCGAACCACGTGTAGATTTATTTTTCTGCAGAGTTCCGATTCAGCCCAAACTCTACTTAAACGTATTAGGGTTCAAGTAAACTCTCTTATATATAAGGGAAACCCTAGAACGTTTTTTAAAAGTTGTTTTTAGAGAGATTAGAGTGCCTCTTGTGCCTCTTTTTATTTTTAGGGTTTTGTACCCAAAGGCTCTCTAAAGGTTGCTCATATTTGCGATTTGTGTAAATCTCTTGTGAGATCTAGAGGAGCTTTCCTTTACACAAATTTAGGGTTTTGAAGGAGAATATTTATCTACGCCTTGATGATCAATTCAGTTGCTGCTATTAAAGTTTAAAGAAAACACAAGCGGGAGTGCTTATAGCTGGCGGTGAATCCAAGAAAGAAGGAGTCTGTGAATTCGGAGCTTGCACGTGGTCGTGTCAGTAAGTTCTCTTGGTTGGTAGCAATAAGAAGTCGAGCGTGGGGGCTTGTAAGTCTTATTGTATGAACTTCGATTCTTTCAAGATAGTAGATTTAAGTTTACCTTGAGGATAGCTAGGTCAAATCCTCCCCAGGTTTTTACCGGTTTGGTTTCCTGAGTGATCATATCTTGTGTTATTTATTTTCCGCTGCTTTGCATGATTTGATCTTTTATATTGTGATAACCTAGACTTGTTTAATTGGACTAAGTAATAACTTGGCTAATTATCTAGGTTTAATCAATTGTTTAAGGGGTCTAAAAACTATCACAATGATCTGATTTTAAGCTTCATGCCTCCTGAAGCTCTCAAACTCCATTAAATGGTGAGCTTGAATCACTTAATTAGACAGAGAAAAGTTCAAGACGCATTGGCTACAAGTTTTTCCTTTTTATATCTCTTTCCTTTTCCATCTTTCATTTTTAATTTATGCGCTATGGACTCCAATATGCACTTACTATTTCCAAGGATCACAATGGTGCAGAAATAATGTTTAGTTATAAGCGTTATATAATTAAAAGACTTAAGTAAAAAATAAATCACATTGTATTCATAAACCAAAAAGGAGGAGGGGGGGGGGGGTTCTTCACCTACATTGCGTTTCCCAAGTGGTAACATGATAAATGCTGCAATTTGGGAACAGATTGACTAATGTTACTGAGGAATTTCAAGGTCCGATCTCCTATCAACTACTGCTCCTGTTGAATCATCTGTAAATGCAGCACCAAAATCTTGATAGCCAAGAGACAACCATGAATTTAAACTTTGAGTAAACAACTTGAATCAAGATAATAAAATAGATTTGGGATGATGTAAGAATAAGAAACTCGGCATACGTAGAGCTTCATAATCAACAGCATAGTTGCAAAACACATTAACTTTACAAGTGAACAAAAAAATTCAGACATTCGAGCGGGAGGAAATAATTCATATAAAAGAAATTTGAGAAGGTGAAGGCAGGGGCAAGATAAAGTTGGAGATTCACTCTGACAAAATATTTTGAAATGATGTGCAGCATAAAAGGCTGCACAAGACTTAATGATTCAACAGAAAATATGATAATCGAACTCATAGCATCTGCATCCACACAGATTTGGATTAAAAAGAAAATTATATGACCAACTTATCAAAAAAAAAAATTTATATGCCCAATAAAAACTTGCAACCTAACACCTGAAATATAAAAATAATTTCATACCAACACACACAAATCTTCATAGGTTTTGAACAAATACAGGTCCTTTCCAAGAGAAGAATGGATATATGAGTGGAAATCTTAAAGTTCTCTTAAATTATCAAAAAGCCACACCTTGTTTTCATGGTATTGAATTTGGTTTTTGATTATTGACTCAAAGTGTGCCTGAAAGCCATTCAATTTTAATTTCAAGCATGAATGCACACATGCGGTAGATATGGGTGTTCAAGACACGAAGAAAACTGAGCAAACCAATTGATTTCAGCGTGTTTCCTCAATTATCATGATTCACTTTGATGCTTATTCAGGGAAAAAAAGCACCTATGATATCAATTCAGCAAAGGTCTAATACACCACTTAAAACCAAACCAACCAATCAAATTATAATTAAATTTCAAATTATATTAGCATACATGGAAATATTTTAAGAGGGATAAAAAAAATTCTTACAAATATGTTCACACCTAATAAATTCTTCTATTTTTAGATCCCAAACACTCAAGCCTCCTAATCTCTTGCCTCCTGATCACACACATCTATCATTTCATTATTTTCTGTTCTAGTTTCCTATTCATTCTTCTCTTTCCTTTTTGTTTCCTATTTTTATTCAAGGTCCCGTTAACGGGTGCCTTAGGGAATTTATTAATGGACCACTTCAAGAAACTTTTAATACTACTTTTATAGGAAATATAAAAAGCTATCATAAAATTCGGTTGCTTTTTTCTTTTCCATAAAAATTTCTAAAAATATTTCCTAAACCAATGCCCTTAGGGCACCCATTAAATTTTCCTTTAATTAATTCCCTTTTCTTTGACGTTCATCATTTTTTTCTTCTCCCTTGTCTTCTCCATTCTCCTCTTTTCTTCTTCTTCCCTTTGTCTTTGTAAACTGATTTTCTCTACTCTCTCCTCTCTCTCGTCCTCTTTTTTTTTTTTTTTTTTCTCTTTGCTTCCACACAGTTTTGTCCCTCTTCATTGTAACCACTCACACTTAGACACCGGACATTGCGAGATCACCGTCCCTATTGCAAATCTCCATCTCCATCAATATCTGTCATCACATTCTAGATCTATGCCAATCTCTGCTGATCTTGGTCTTCTTGGCCTCTTTGGTTGCTCTGAAATTCACAAACCAATGCACCACACCAATGGCACTTGAGCTTGGTACAGCTTATTTAATAGACCTCCAGTGCTGTAGTTCAGTTGGTGACTTTCAAAAAGCGACAAGGTCGGATCGGTTGGAAAATATCACTCTAAACCATCATAACAACCGATCCATGAACACCCCTAGTGTAGATAGTTAAAGATGATGAATTGCCTTGAAGAGTAGTTAATTTGGAACTCGCCAAAAAAAAAAAAAAAAAAAAAAAAAAAAAAGAATAGTTACTTTTGCGTTTCGGTTATATGAGAAATGTTACAGTATTCTTAGTCTATTATAGTATTCTTAGCTTTTCTTCCAAGTTTCTACACATGACTGCCCATATCAATAATGTGTTCTTATAGGATTTGATTCTCATTCTTGTGAGCATAAAAGAAGGGAATAACACTAAACAGACAAGATGCTAGGGAGATGAGTGAGAAATAGGTTTATAGGTATCACTTCTAGATTGGTTCAGAATCACTGTAGAATTTCTTGAGTATCACATATGGCCAAAAGCATCACACATAATTTCTTCAACATCACAAGTCAGATTAAGGGTCTGCTTGGATACTGCTTATTTTACTGAAACTGAAAACTTATTCTCAAAATCTGTAAATAAAGATAACAGTTAGTTGTAATAGTACAAGTAGGGGCCTATGAATAATACCAAAAAGTGCAATGGAGCCCATAAATAGTAGCAAAATAAGCTAAATAGTAAAATAATTTTAATTTTTCATTTCAATCCAAACGTATGCTAAGGTTGCAACACACAAACCTCAAACTAAGATTTGCTTCTGAAATTTTTCAAAACAACTTATGTGAAACCATTACATCCATATATATAGGCATCTAATGCTTTTAAACCTAATAGGACTTCTTAGGCTTTTCCTTGTCAACCCGAACTAAATGACTATCAAAACCAATAAAAACCCAATAACATAATAAAACCTGAAATAAGACCCCATTGACCTAAACTCCAACAATATAGAAATCAGAAAATCAACTAAATACCCCTGACACTTTAAATTATACAAAACTAAATTAAAATGAAACCAACTTCCCACTGCCTACTTTAGGGAGACAAAAGAGTGAGAACATGAAGATGAGAGAGGGAAAGAAGTAGGAAAGTGGGGGTGGGTAAATGGGTAACAGTGGCTAAAGTGACAATGTCACTATATGTCATATGTCATTTATATCTAGAATACTTTTGTAACAGTGACACTAAAAAATAACTGATTGCATTAAATAATATTAAAGAATAAGGGTATTTTCAGAATTTTTATGAAAAAATTGGTGATTGAAAGCTGACCAGGTTCTTGCTTAGTTAATAATAGACATACAAAAGAAATCCTAGACTTTTGTTCTAAAGTATGTGCAGATCCACACACAGACATGATTCGGAAAATTTACAATGAGATGTACAAGGATCAGCTTGGGGTTCTGTAAGGATTCAACTTAAATTTTTAACAGTAACCAAGTGAGACTTATAAAAAAATTCCAGAACATGAACAATATTCAGAAATCACTTGAAGCTAAAGACCTCCCTACTGTAAACAGATGTGTATAAGGCAACATAATGTTTTATATTATTGGTGAATACACAAGCACTTGGAGAGTCTTAAACTCACAACCTCACCTCCTCCTTGCTTTTACAAGGGGAGAAGCTGTTGTCTGAATTAGAGCTCATCGGCAAAGTAGGCAACAAAATTATTAACTATATCAATAACTATGGGCACTTGCCCCCTTAACAATGGTACAGTTGCAATGATCCCTAAACTTCAAAATTGAACAATATCCTCTCTTAACAATTGGTAATAGGCACTTTACCTCCTGCCAGTAGAATTACTGAAAAACCTAACGGAAAAGTAAAAAATTTTCCAATAATGTGTCTATTAGAAATTTGACAGAAATCATAACAGGATGAGGCAAAATGCTTATTAACAATAGTTTAGGGAGGACATTGATTAGTTTTGTAATTTAGGTGACATTGTAACTTCATCATTGCCTTTTTTTTATAGGTATCAGGTAAGTATGATTGTTATTGCAAAAAGACATTCATGTACAAATGACAGAAAGAAGTCTAAGGAATTACAGAAAAACAAATCTATGTACAAAAAGAAAACAACTCTGTTGATTCCGAAATGGAGTGACTAGTAGTAAAGCTCCAAACGCTAGACTAATCAAATAAGGAACTAGTAAATATAGCTAACAGTTAATTCCTTGTACTCAGTTATAACAATCAGCAAGGAAGAAAAAATAAGTTTTAATCATACCTTAGTTTCTGAAATATGTAATCAAGATCTGACTTCATAGACCTCAAAAGACGTGTATTCCAAGAGAATTCTACAGAAACTTCTGAAAAGCAGTACTCTAAATACTCATTAAAATGTGACAGTACTGCATTGCTATCCTGTAATCTTCCTAATCTGCAATTTGGGGAACCAAAATATAATCAGTGGAAAGAGAAAGAGGTTACCACATGCCAGTGCCATCCCCAACTAAGCAACCACCAATCAATCTATCTCCCCCATTCCCCAAAAATATCCAAGCCAACAAAACAAAGATAAAATATGCTTAAGTATATAAGCATGCCACAGAAAACCTTTTTCATTTTTTTTTTTTTTTTTTTTTACTTATCCCCAAAAAAAAAAAAATATATATATATATATATATATATATATAACCACCCTAAACATCCATTAGATAAAACCAGCCCAGAAGTTTCGACAAATCGAAAAGTTCCTAAAATGATCAATTATGAATAATAATAATTAAAAACAAAATGGCATAAGCACTTACTGTTGTCGAAGGGGAGTTGAGTTGCAACAGTAGAATATCTAGGAAGACTACTAAATATTCTAATGAATTGCATTACCCTTTATGATAAGTTTTGATAATAAAAGTTCGGTCTGAAAGTTGCTTTGAATGCTTTGAGGGGAATTGAGAAACCAAAGGGGAGCAAAAACAGAGTTTGTAAGAAATAAGAATTCAGAAACCAAAGAAAATAATAATTTACAAGAATTGAAAACTCAAAGAAAACAAAACTGAATTGTCACCGGTGTTCCCAAAAAAAACACAGAGAGAGATTAGACAACATTATATAAACTTACCATATCAGCACAAAAAGGGAGAAAGAAAGAGAGAGAGATTAGACAACATTTTATAAACTTGTCATCTCAGCACAAAAAGGGAGAAAAAAAAAAGCATATTGTTATCGATCAATTTTTTTTTTTTTTTAAATAGAAAAAATAGCATTAGCACATACTGTTGTCGAAGGGGAGTTGAATTGCAAATTTAGAATACTCTAGGAAGTTTACTACTAAATATTCTAATGTACTATTGTCCAAGCCTTTTTTGAATGTTTGGAATGAGCATTGCTTCGAATGCTTTGAGGGGAATTGAGAAACCAAAGGGGAGAAAAAACGGAGTTTGTAAGAATTGAGAGACCAAAGAAAATAATAATTTGCAAGAATTGAAAAGTCAAAAAAATTAAAAATAAAGAATTGTGTGTGTTCCACAGAAAGAGAAGGAGAAAGATTAGACAATATTATATAAACTTACCACATCAGCACATCATAAAATATCAACTTAGTGATGAATTCCATAGTGAACGACTCAGTACAAGGAGTATAAAATAGCATAGGAATAAACAAAATATAGCAACACACTATTTAAACATCAAGATTCGATTCCCCATCCCAATAACTTTAGGTAAGGGAAAAGTTTGTGTCTCTTTTCCCACATTTTCTCAGCAAATACAAAGACCATAAACTCCATCAGTAATAAAAGGCAATATAAAGACAAAACCAATCCAAAAACTGAAAAACTCATACTTGTGAATTGTTTGTGGTTAGTCATATTTGACCGTTTGGCATGGCAGTTTCAAGGACAACTCTTCAGCAGATGTGGTGCTCTCTGAAGCTGTTTCCCACACCGTATCAATTGGAGAAGCGTCTCCTGAAGAAGCATTACAGGTATATTCATCAACACAATAGTTACAGTCACCAGAAGCAGCAGCAGCATCATCCGTGCTCTCTTGTAGCTCCAGTGCATGTTCAAGGCATACCTGCACTTCACCCATGGTGGGTCGACGTTCGGGTCGATTTCGCACACAAGAAGTAGCAATGTCAACGTATACCATAAAACACTCTGGAGTTATCTTCCCCATCAGATATGGATCAATTATCTCATTGATGTTCCTTTCTCGTTTGCATTTTAGGGCCCACCTAACCAGATCCATCGGTTCTTCCCCTGCAATTGGTTCCCTTCCACAGAAGAGTTCCAGCAGTAGCACACCAAAAGAGTAGACGTCGGATTTATCCGTCAGCTCCATATTCATGGCATACTCAGGAGCCATGTAACCGTAAGTACCCACAATTCTATAAGTTTCGATCCTAATTAAAGCCTTTGACAAACTCGGGGGACCCATCTTGGACAACCCGAAATCTGACAACTTGGCCTTCCATTTCTCGTTCAACAGAATATTGCTCGGCTTCACGTCACCGTGGATGATAGTATGCTTCAGCCCAGTGTGAAGGCAGTGCAGCCCACGCGCCATTCCAACGCAAATCTGTAGTCTTCGTTTCCACGGGACCGGGTCGGGGTTTGTGGCATAGAGGTGTCTCGCGAGGTTTCCATTGACCATGAACTCGTACACAAGGAACCAGTCTCGTTCGTCATCGAAACAATATCCGATGAGACGGACAAGGTTAGGGTGGCGTAGCTGGCAAAGCACCAGCACCTCGGTCCTTACTAACTCGTCAAATTCCTGCATTGACTTGATATCCACACGCTTTATTGCAACGCTTATTGTATTTGTAGGGTCATCAATAAACCCCTTGTACACTTTCCCCCAAGTCGACCCACCGATGAATAAATTCGACCCACCAATGAATAAATTATCGTCGAAGTTATTGGTAGCTCTGTTGATCTCAGCGCGTGAAAATCGACGGCATGGAAAAACTAAATGAGATTGGTTTAACCTTCTCTTCCCGGACTTCCTTATTAATAACTTTGATATACACTCTGAAATGCCTTTCATACCAACCAGCTCTTGAAATGATGCGGTAAGGGGAGTTTTTTTTTTTTTTTTATTTTTATTTTTATTTTTTATTGGGTGAGCAGATCAGGGAAGGTAGGCAGCTACTGTTGTATACCACTATACCATGAACAACTATATGGAGAACTCTCGTTCTCAACTCTCAATGAACTAAATACGAGTGGGTGGGCTGTTGGTTATTACAATTAGTTGACTTTTCTTCAATCTATCGTGGTGTATATATTGCAGAGGTGGCAAAGTTAAATTCAAATCTATTTGCCCACCTAAATTTATCCACTCAATCCAAATCTATCCAATTATTAGTTGGGTTAAATGGGTATCAATCCAATTAGATCCAATGATTATTGGATTTTAATCAAGAACTCATTTAACCCAAGAACAATATATCCAAATTCAACTAAACTCTTCATATATATATATAAAAAAGCTCTCGGACATTTCAAGATTTCAGGGTTTTCATTTTCCTTCATTTTCTGAGCCTCCAAACACCTCTCTCTCTCTCTCTCTCTCTCTCATAATCGAAATATTTTGGTTTAGTTCTGAGTGAGAATCGAAGTTGCGGTGCTCGATTTCCTCAGGATCTTAAACTCTCCAACTCCTGCAATCTCCAATCTCCCTCTAGTATTAGTTATCACTTTCACGCCAATTATTATATACAAATTAGTCCGTCTTTGATTTCATTTTGCTCATTACTTAGCCTAGTCTTTGTTTAGCTATAAAAGTTCGGTTTTCGTTATTTTGTGCATTTCCTCGAAAATTAAACTGACATTAACTTCAATTAACGATGTGTAAATGATTTGAGCCTCTTTGGAATTGGTAAAACGAACAGAGCAATAGGAGATCAAGCAATAGCCAAGTAATACAAGTTGTTCAGTCTTTGATTTCATTGTGCTCATTAAGTAGCGTATTTTTTGTTTGGCTACTAAGAAAAAGAGAGAGAAAAATTGATTTAAAATTTTCTATTTTTCATTTCTTTGTGCGTTTCCTCAAAAACAAAATTGAAATTAAGTTCAAATTACCGATATGTAAATGATTTGAGTATCTTGTAATGATGCAACGAATAGATCAAAAGGAAGTCAAGCAATAGCCGAGTAATACAAATTGCTCGATCTTTGATTTAATTGCGCTCATTAATTAGCATAATCTTTGTTGGTTCTTTGAGAAAAGAGAGAGGAAATTTGACGGTCCGTGTAAAGTATCGGCGCCACGGATCCTCCAGCTTCAAAGCTTCAAAATGGTCATTTTCACTTTAATGGCATTTTGGTAATTTTGATAATTGGGTAATTGGGTGAATTGGGGTTTACCTATAAAAATTGGGTTGGGTTGGATTTGCGTTAGAAGCAATTAGTTAAATGGATTTTAATGCGTAAATGAGTTTTATATACCCAACCTAATAATGTCCACTCCAAAACCCACCCAACCCAATAATGCCCACCCATTTGACACCCCTAATATATTGCGTTGTGTAACCCATTATCGATATTTCAATATTTTTCAGATCATGTAACTATATAGTTTTATAGGCCTAAGATAATACTAAGCCCTGATCATTTTTTCCTAGAAGTAAACTATAATTGAGTTTTCAAATACACATAAAAAAATAAAATAAAAAACCCATTATTGAGATTCAAATATTATTTTGGGAGTGTAGTCTGTGCTGGAAAAAGGTCTATATGATTTTGGCCATTTTGGAAATTGTTGGACTATTGAGTGATTAACTCAATGACTAAATCTATTCAATTAGGAGACCTTATTCTACAATTTAAATTTCTGAGAATAAAAAATTGGAGTGTTACATTTAGGCTTTGCAAATCATTTCCTTGGTGTCAAACTAGGAGAGAGAAGTGCATATTTTGCCTACATGATAGGAGGGCTTATTAAGAACTTCATTATGCTTCTTTGAAGCTTTTTTTTTTTTTTTTTTTAACTAGTCTCGATCCTTGTGGGCTACAATATTGTTATTGGAGCTACAAATTGAGCTAACAGCATATATTGGTATCCCAGTATTCGGGCGATTAGCTCCTCACCCACCACCACCACCACCCCCTCCCCCCGAAAAAAAAAAAAAAAAAAACCCTCTAACTCACTCTCTCCTAATGCATCATTGACAACTCATTTTTTCAAAATATTTTTTTCTCTTGGGAGTTTATAAGAAAATAGAATGGAATAATCATAGAGAAATGGGAATGTATTTATTGCAAAGATATAGAAAGTAAAATATCATTTAAAGAAAGAGTGCAAAACTCTGACTTAAGCTTTTATAAGGATGGTCACACCCATCAACACAAAACAAAAGCCATCTTTGCATTTCTTTTTCAAACTATCCAAAACTACCTATTACATTAATTTAGTGGCGCAATTACAGACCACATCAAGGACACTGCAACATTAGTAAATTGTGCGGCAACAAGATGCCATGAGCATCATACTTCCCTTTACTTATTCCCCAAAAAAAAAATAAAAATAAAAAAAACATTACGGTTCTTTTTCCAAAACTAGAATTTTAGAAAATAACTGGAAAGTTAACATTAAAAATCCTAAATTAACTCTCACGTGCAGAATAGGGGTGGAACATTACACGTTATTTTGTTCTCTCTCTCTCGATTCAACATGTCAACTAAAGCATATGCAAAACCTTAAGAAAACCACCTTATTTCTTCTTTTCCTTCCTCACAATAGTGTAACACTATGCGTGGATAATACATAATAGCAAACAATAACTAAAGCATGAACTTGGAAAATTGGTGCCACAAATGGGCGCAGGGGAAGTGCAATGTAAATGGGCAGCCAGCGATAATTTTATTTAATTCTAAAAGGATGCGTTAGAGGTTTAGAGCTCAAAAGGCATGGATTATGAGAAGTTTAAAATTTTAGAAAAAAATGAAGCAATTAGAGAGAGAGAGAGAGAGAGAGAGAGAGAGAGAAAATGAAGCAATAAGAGAGAGAGAAAATGAAGCAATAAGAGAGAGAGATTTGAATGGTAGAGTTCCTTCTTACTCTACAATGGAAATGAAGGTCTCATTGCTTGTCTTGTTAACTATCGCCGCCGCACTAACGAGGTTGGTAAGGCTCAGGTAGTGCATATGTGTATGTTTGTTTGTTTTTGTGTATGTTTGTTTGTTTTTGTGTATGTTTGTTTGTGTTTGTGTTCATGTATGTTTATGTGTATGTGTGTGTATGTTTATATTTATAAACATGTATAAACATAAGTGAACATAAACATAAACACACATGCACATACACATAAACA
Source organism: Quercus dentata (assembly GCA_028216015.1). Lineage (NCBI taxonomy): Eukaryota > Viridiplantae > Streptophyta > Magnoliopsida > Fagales > Fagaceae > Quercus > Quercus dentata. The sequence continues at coordinate 69,000,601 of CP116448.1, forward strand.
TAAACATACACATACACATACACACACATAAACATACACATACACATACACACTCATACACATACACATACATAAATATACAAACATACATAAACATAAATGAACATAAACATAAACATACATGCGCATATACACATAAACATAAACATAAACGTACACATATACACGCATAAACATACACATACACATACACACTCATACACATACACATACATAAACACACATACACATACACATACATTTTTAGTTCTCGCTTTAGGCCCCAAAATATCTAGGGCCGCCCCTGCTCACAAGTCAACTTAACAAGACTATAAACTAAAAAGAGTAGGTGACCAATGTCATCTTGAGACTAAAAATATGGTAAGAATTGATGAAAAAAGATGTTAGAACAAGCCAAAGATGTGCGGATGAGGCGAGAAAATGTAAAACGAAAGAATTGAAAGGCTAAAGTCAAAAGGTATCCATGAGCAGATTAGATGAAAGGTTTCTCACATGACAACAATTAAAATCTAACTAAAATGTACAAGTCGAAAAATTAAAATAGATGATGAAATTATACCAACACATCCCAAAACCCTTTCCATTTCAATTTCTCTTGGGTATTAGACTTTTCTCCCTATCGAAGAACATGAAGCTTTGGGTTATCCACACAATCACACAAAAATATCTAAATCCAACCATGTTGCTTATTTTAGGGGTTTGTTGGTGTGTTTGCATTTTCAAATTTAAAGAAACCTTCACACAATTCACAAAACCCAACTCAATGAATCGGAAGTATTTTTCAATTAAACATTATGTGCAAAAGGAAAAGAACATAATGGAGACAAAAACCCATTAACATCCAATTTTAAAGATTTATTCAAACTTGGATTTGCGGTAGATCCGTGGATTTTTGGAGTTCAAGTTGGAATGTTTTGCACTGGGTAGCAGGCAACTTGCTGGGTCTTGGAATGCTTTGATGGAGATGAGATCCACGGAGTGAGACTGCCCAGGCGTGGGTTTGGTTTTACACGAAGACAAAGGAAAGAGAAGGACCAGGGGAGAAAATAACTAGAGACAAAAGAAAGAGAAAATGAGTCTTACAACATAATAATACACGAATTTCTCTCTCCTCAAATAAAAAAATTTAAACTTGTATTGGCTTGTGATCTTTTTAAAAATAAAGCCTACACATTCCAAATACACAATTATGATTTTTCACAAATTGAAATATATTGTTTGAAAAATGGCACCAAACACATTTTTTGCTTTATGGATATTGTAAACTCGTGTTTCCACAACACTTTTTAAAATACAATTTTCACATCATTTTAATCAACGATATTCCAAAAAAAAAAAAAAAAAATTAACTTGTATTGGCTTGTGATCTTTTCAAAAATAAAACCCACACATTCCAAACACACAATTATGATTTTTCACACATTGAAACATATTGTTTGAAAAATGGCACCAAACACTTTTTTGCCTTATGGATCATGTAAACTCGTGTTTCCATAGCACTTTTTAAACTACAATTTTCACATCATTTTAATCAACGATATTCCAAATCTCCAACCAAACGAGTTCTATGGACACAATCCTGAGCCATTTGCCGGCTAAAATGGATCAATTACCATTCAACAAGCCCCTAGTCAATTAATTTAACTTCCTTTGTCTGATGATAGTTCATGGAGGTAGATTTTCATCATTTCATAACTTTTGATTGAGAATATCACCCTAATAAAAAACATTGATCTTGCAACACTTGCCAAAATCTTTGGGGGGCTGATCAAAATAGTGTGCATGGAAGACAATTGAAGAACTTTAAGCTATAGAAAAGATGCCATGGAATGTTGCTTCAAAACAATATGAGAACAAAAGTTATTACCCCCAAAAAAAAAAAAAAAAGAAAAAGCTTCATTATAGAGTTGGACAAAGTTGGGTTTCCATTTCATTCATCTCTGATAGTAACTTTCTTTTGTAAGTTCATTCATCTTGGAAAGTAATTCCACCAAAAGATAATCAAGCAATCCCAATAATCATTCAATGATCTGATTTTAAGCTTCATGCCTCCTCAAGCTCTGAAACTCCATTAAATGGTGAGCTTGAATCACTTAATTAGATAGAGAAATGTTCAAGAAGCATTGGCTATTAGCTTTTCCTTTTTATATCTCTTCCTTTTCCATCTTTCATTTATAATTTATGTTCTATGGACTCCTATATGCATTTACTATTTCCAAGGATCTCACTAGTGCAAAAATAATGTTTAGTTCTAAGCGACATATAATTAAAAGACTTAAGAGCATCTCTAACAGGAGAGCTAAACGCAAAATCCTCTCTACTATAGAGAGTAAACTCACAAAATTGGTCTCCAATTGACTCTCTATACCTAGAATTTTTTCTTGCTCATGAATAGTAGCTCATCAAGTTTGATGGACTACTATTCATTCTTCAAATATTTTTTTCCTATTATAATAATCAAGTATTAAATAAAAAAATTGGAAGATGTGTAATTGTTAAAAAAATAATAAATAATAAATGAAGAAATAATATTTAAATGAGATAGAGAATGTGATAAAGAATATGTTTGAAAGTGTATTTGAAAAAGTGGGTAATTAAAAGGTAAAAATCACTGTTCATTCTCCAAACAGTACAAAAATTTTCCTAATCTGGAGAAGCTAAGTAAAAAATAAATCACACTGTATTCATAAACCAAAAAGGACCGGGGGGGGGGGAGAGATTCTTCATCTACATTGCGTTTCCCAAGTGGTAACATGACATGCTACAACTTGGGAACAGACTGAGTAATGTTATTGAGGAATTTCAAGGTCCGATCTCCTATCAACTACTACTCCTTTTGAATCATCTGTAAATGCATCCGGATAGGTAGCCAAAATCCTTGATTTCATGCTCCTGTTAATGAGACAGAGAGAATTAAATCACAAAACAAAACCAAAATCTTGATAGCCAAGAGACAACCATGAATTTAAACTTTTAAGTAAACAACTTGAACCAAGATAATAAAATAGATCTGGGATGATGTAAGAATAAGAAACTCGGCATGTGTAGGAAATAATTCATATAAAAGAAATTTGAGAAGGTGAAGGCGGGGGCAAGATAAAGTTGGAGATTCACTCTAACAAAATATTTTGAAATGAAGTGCGGCATAAAAGGCTGCACAAGACTTAATGATTCAACGAAAAATATGCTAATCAACTCATAGCATCTTCATCCAAACAAATTTAAATTAAAGAAAATTCTATGCTCAACTTATCAATAAAAATAAATAAATAAATAAAAATTTATTTGCCCAATAAAAACTTGCAACCTTTGACACCTGAAATATAAAAATAGTTTTATACCGACACACACAAATCTTTATAGGTTTTGAACAAATACAGTCCTTTCCAAAAGAAGAATGGATATATGAGGGGAAATCTTAAAGTTCTCTTAAATTATCAAAAAGCCACACCTTGTTTTCATGGTATTGAATTTGGTTTTTGATTATTGACTCAAGTGTGCCTGAAAGCCATTCAATTTTAATTTCAAGCATGAATGCGCACATGCAGAAGACACAAGTGTTCAAGACACCAAGCAAACTGAGCAAACCAATTGATTTGCCTCCCTGACTGTCACATCTATTATTTCATTATTTTCTGTTCTAGTTTCCTATTCATTCTTCATTCTTCTCTTTCCTTTTTGTTCTCTATTTTTATTAAAGGTCCTGTTAACGGGTGCCTTAGGAGATTTATTAATAGAACACTTAAAGAAACTTTTAATACTACTTTTATAGGAAATATAAAAAGCTATCATAAAATTCAGTTGCTTTTTTTTTTTTCATAAAAAGTTTCTAAAAATATTTCCTAGACCCATGCGCTTAGGGCTCCCATTTAATTTTCCTTTAACTTAACTATTTCTCCCCTCAAATTTCAAAACAAAGAATCAAACAAAAATCTGCATCAGCATTACCACAAATAAGGTTTTAAACATGCTATCTAGATTATTGCTTCTTCTTTCTTTTCTTTTGATAAAAGCCATCTAGATTATCTCAACCACTGAAAATTAAAGTTGAAATTGATAAGTTATAGACATATATTAATACAAAAGTCTTAATTCATAAAACATTTCTATCTAGGAAGACTACTAAAAATTCCAATGTTGTAAATTGGGTTTTGATTATGGAAAGTTCTAATGTACTAAATTGCCAAAGATGTTGATGGCCTAGTAAGCCTAAATGCACATGAGAAATATGAGATGACCAGGCAACTAAAACCAAGAGGCACAAACCATGAAATCCACTTTAAACTAATGTAAGAGTGAGTGAAACATTTTGTCAAACATATGGTGTGTCTATTCCAAAATGGGATTGAAAAAATGTACCGTAATATGAATCTGCCAAAAAATTACACCCAGGACAAACTAAGTAAATTTGCCACTGCTTCGAATACTTGTGAATTGTTTGTGGTTAATTATATTTGACCGTTTGGCATGGCGGTGTCCAAGGACAACTCTTCAGCAGATGTGGTGCTCTCTGAAGCTAATTCCTACACCATATCAATTGGAGAAGCGTCTCCGGAAGAATCATTACAGGTATATTCATCAATACAATAGTTACAGTCACCAGTAGCAGCATCTGCGCTCTCTTGTAGCTCCAGTGCGCGTTCAAGGCGTACCTGCACTTCACCCATGGTGGGTCGACGTTCGCCTCGATTTCGCACACAAGAAGTGGCAATGTCAACGTATACCATAAAACACTCTGGAGCTATCTTCCCCATCAGATATGGATCAATTATCTTATAGCTGGTCCCTTCTCGTTTACATTTTTGTGCTAACCCAACCAGATCCATCGGTCCTGCAAATGGACTTGGTGTTATTCCACTGAGTAGTTGCAGTAGTACCACACCAAAAGAGTAGACGTCGGATTTATCGTTCAGCTTCCCGAACATGACATACTTTTGATCCATGTAACCGTAAGTACCCACAACTCTATCAGTTTCGATCCTAATCAAAGCCTTTGACAAACTCGAGGGACCCATCTTGGACAACCCCAAATATGACAACTTCACCTCCCATTTCGCGTCCAACAGAATATTGATCAAGTTAATGCCACGGTGGACGATAGTATGCTTCAGCCCAGTGTGAAGGTAGTGCAGCCCATGCGCCACTCCAACGCAAATCTTTAGTCTCCGTTTCCATGGGATCGAATTGGGATCGGGATCGGGGTTAGTGCCATTAAGGTGTCTCGCAAGGTTTGAATTGACCATGAACTCGTAAACAAGGAACCCATATCGTTTAGCGAGACAACATCCGATGAAAGGGACGAGGTTAGGGTGGCGTACCTGGCAAAGCACCAGCACGGCAGCACCTCGGTCCTAAACTCATGAAATCCCTGCATTGACTCGATATTCACACACCCAGGGGCGGAGCCACATAGTGGCTTGGTGGGATCCCGGCCCTTGCAATTTTTTTTTTTTTTTCATTAGAGTTGGTAGAAAAAAAAAATTGGGCCCCCAATATTGAATAGCCGGCCCCCCATGGTCTACTCTCAACTATTCTCCCAAGCCCAGCTCAAATATTCTCCTAAACCCGGCTTTAGTTTTAAGCCTTATTACCTTATGTACTCCAAATAAAACAAGCTAGCCCGCTCAAGTTTAAACATAAAAAACAAAACTTCACTTTCTCTTCATCTCAAAAAATCCACCCACCGACCCACGGAATTTCCTTCTTTACTTCTTATTCTTTTGTTTTGTCTTCTTTGATACACTTTCATTTCTACTGATACCGTTACCTACCTACCAGCCCCCAAAACTCTAGTCCTCCGTACTCACGAGTTCGGAAAAAAAAAAAAAAAAATCATGACCAATTTTTTCTTTCTTCATCAGCTTTAGTTTTGGAACTTGGTGACTGGTGAGTTTTCTTCTCTTTCTTAAGCATTAGACATTCATCTCTTTTTAGTGTCTTTTTTTTTTTTTTTTCTCAACTATCTACACCTAAATATTCACATGCTCTTTATATTTTCATAGATTTTTAGAGAAATACATGATTGAAGGCATGGGGAGATTGTTTGTGATGATTCTTGAAGGGAAGATCAAAAGTTGGAGGCGTCAGGGCGGAGGCGTAGGCATTGCCACACGGGTGACCTATCTTTATACTTTGTGAAGACAAAGTTTCTAAGGTAAAATTGTTTTGATTTATTATCTATTTTTGATTAGTTAGATATCATATAGCTGTGGATGTGGCTGTGGGTGTTGTTAAATTGTTTGGTTTATGTTGTATACCAATACTTGTGTGTTTAATTTTTGTTTTTGTTTGAGGGCTTATTATTAATTAAAGTCGTATTATAAATGGATAGTATGTCTAAATTATAGTGGAAATTTTGTTTTTTCTTGATTATGAATAACATCCATATAACTAAGTAAAAATTTTTAATTAAAATTTTATTTTTTAAACTTCTTTTCAGGTTAATTTTTGAGTCATATTCTTAAAACTAAAAGAATTATGAGCAAACGAAAAAAAATTGATACATTCTTTAAGAAAAAAGATGTTAGCAATTCAAAAATTAGGATACCTGTGGCTGTAGAAACAAATGTTGATACTTTAATACCTGATGAACACCCCGACCCCTCCAAATGTTCAAGAATTCAATCTGAAGAGATAGGTCGTGATCCAGGATCACATAAACAAATATGTGAATTCCCTATCAACAAACAAGACGAAATCCAACGAGCTTATCTCAAAGAAGATCCATATCAACCTAAAAATATAGACTATCCATACAACGATGATACTCATTATCGTCGATTTCAACCTTCATGGTTCGAGTCGACCCCTCCATGTAAAAATTCTTGACTACGCCCCTGCACACACCTTATTGCAACGCTTTTGACAGGGTCATCAATAAACCCGTTGTATGCTTTCCAATCACCACAGCAACCAATGAATAAATTATCATCGAAGTTATTGGTAGTTGTCTTGATCTCAGTCACTGAAAATCGACGGCATGGAAGAGCTGAATAAGATCGGTTTGTTTTGTCTGACCTTCTCTTCCCGAATGTCCTTAATAACTTTGATATACACTCTGAAATGCCTTTCATACCAACCAGCTTGAAATGATGCAGTAAGGAGTGGCCCCTTACCCCGGCAATGACGGAAAAGTCCCCTCTCAAAATTAGACAAACTGAAATAGATTATAGAGAACTCTCAATGGACTAAATAAAATTGGGTGGGCCTGTTGGATACTTCAATTACTTTACTTTTCTTCAGTATCTCATCCGCTGGTCAATAACATATAGTTTTACTATTGTGGGATTCAAAACACTCAAAGACTAAACAATGACGTACATTATTGATCTACACAACTAACTTCTAAAAGATGAGGAAAAGATCCATAATGAAAAGATTAGACAGTATATTAAAAAACAGAAATAAACATAATCAAGCTTTCATATATGAAGGAACAATGTTCTCAGGGTACATATGAAGGATTCAAATATAAAGATACAAGAGAAAAACTCTCTCTCTCATTCTTGCCTAGACTTTGTCTCTCTATTTTTTTGAACCCCTTCTCCTATTGCCCTTCTCCTCCTTTTATAAACATTTTCCCCTCCTCTTTCAACCATCTAGCTCCCAACTGGATTTTGAGGAATACTTATCCCATTAGGCTCAGCCCTTTATCTTGCCATATCACGATAATGAAAAAAGACTTTTGGAGGTGTTTTCACTTTTCAGGCCAGTCATTCAATATTTAATGTAGTTGACATTAGGTAGGGGATCTCATTAATGCAGAGATGACTGTTACATTAGGATCTGCATCTTCTTCATCGAGTCCCTCGAGAAAAATGTAGAAGATGGGAAGTCCTACATAAGGGTGGAAGTTGCTATCCGAGGTACCTTAGTGACCTTGGGAAGACAGGTTAAAGGGGTTACCTCAATTATGGTTCTTAGGAAGATTGTTATCCTAGACTTCCACGGCTGTAAGCTTGGCTGGTTCCAATTCATTAGAGGGTCATTTCATCTTTATTCATACCTTGGGCTAGGCTAGTTCCTCAAATTTACATTTTGAGTTTTGATGCTCGAGTCAAGTTAGAGTTCACCCCCTACAACTATATAGTTTTAAAGGCATAAGATAATGCTAAGCCTTGATCATTTTTGCCTTGAAGTAGACTATAATTGAGTTTTCAAGCACACTTTTTTTTATATACATTATTGAGATTCAAATATTATTTTGGGAGTGTACTCTGTTTTCAAAAAAGGTCAAGATGATTTGGGAGATTATTGGATTATTGAATGATTGACTCGGTGACTAAATATATTCAATTAGGAGACCTTATTTTGCGGGGCCAAAATGGCCAAATAACACTTTTGGCCGAAATATTTTGCGATTTACCACTGTTTTGAAAATATTTAGGGATATACCACTATTTTGAAATTCAATTCTTCAAACTCGAGTTTTCCTTGTAACTTAAGTGCCAAGAACTTGAGTTCCATTAAAAATAGCGACCATGGGACCCAATGAGCTAGCCTTTTTTTTTTTTTTTATTTAAAAAAGCCACGTGGAACTTGAGTTCAATAAACTTTTTTTTTTTTTTTTTTGAGAAAGAACTTATGAATTTCATTAACGAAAATGAGTTACATCCAACTGTAAAAACTGAATAATATGGGATGGAACATCCTCCATCCAAACTTGAAAATCTGGTATGCGTAAAGCATATTTGGCCAGATTATGAGCTACACTATTGCCATTTCTCATAACATGAGAATACAATACTCTTCTAAATTTTTTCCCATACTCTTTCACATCTTCAACCAGCGGACCCCACGGCGGAAATTCATTCTTGTGCCTTCAACGCTTGAATTAAGTTCAACGCATCACCTTCAAGGATAATATTCTGGAAGCCCGGTTCATGTGCAAAGGACAGAGCCTTCAATGCAGCCAAAGCTTCCAAGTCCTCTGCCGTGAACTGTTGGATTAGTTTCTCTGCACAGGACGCCAAAACAAAGACACCCTCGAGTCTCGAATCACCACTCCCACACCGGACATTCTTGAGGATTCAGCTTTTTGCTCCATCAAAGTTAATCTTAACAAAACCGTTTGGTGGTGCCGTCCATCTATTTCCTCCCTTGCCGCTGCACTCCGGTTGGACCTCTCGAAACTTGCAGGTGTCGGTTCGGTATTGCACCGATCGGGTCCGTGCCTTAGCAAAATCTAATGGAGTGGGCTGGGCTGCAACCTTAACCTTGCCTTGTTCCTCTGATTCCATACTCCCCATGCCGTAAATGCTAGCAGTTCCAGAGATTTCCCTTCATCAATCATCCATAGCAGCAGCTCCTTGACAAAGACAAAGCCCACCTCATACCGGAATCTCCACATACTTTGATCTCGCCCACACTACATCCGATTCCGGACATAACCATAATGCGTGAAGCGGGTCCTCCACAAAGATTATTACACCTCTCACACGTTGGGTCTTCAAGGATTTTTCTTCTCATCAAAGATTGCTTAGTTGGCAAAGCAAAGCGGCAAGCTCTCCACAGAAAATTTTTCACCTTTGGGGGGCTCTCATCTCCCAAATTTTTTCCACACCTCTTCTCATCAATCGTGGTGTTTGCAGATTTGATTCCATCTCTTCCTCCTGTTTTAGAAATCTATACCCCGACTTACAAGTATAATTACCCGTTGGAGAATACGGCCAATAAAGAGTATCCTCTGCTTTGCACTACTACGGTGAGTGGGATTTTCTTAATCAAGTCTGCATCTTGAGTCACAAACAGCCCATCTACCAAGTCTTCATTCCATCTTCTTGTGATTGGATCAAAGAGAGTAGCTACGGTATGATCCTCAAAGCTCTCTAAGGGACAAATTGGCAGCTGCGTTGGGTGTTTTTTTGGCGACCAACGTTGCTGCCAAATGTTTATTTTTCACCGTTACCTATTCTCCATAAAGCCCCTCTTTGAATGATGTCTCTACCTCTAAGGATACTTTTCCAAGCATATGACCCCATCCTAGAGTCGGTAGCCTCCATAATTGTTGAATTTGGGAAGAAACGAGCCTTAAATACTTTATAAAAAAGTGATGATGTATCATGCAATAGCCTCCAAGCTTGCTTTGCCAAAAGTGAGTCATTGAACATAGCAAGGTCTCGGAAGCCCATACCTCCAATAGTTTTCGATTTTGTCATTTCCTCCCATTTAATCCAATGGATTTTTCTTCGATCACCTCTTTGGCCCCACCAAAATTTCTTGATTAAAGACTCAATCTCATTGCACAACCCCACAGGCAATTTGAAACACCCCATCGTGTAAGTAGGGATGGCTTGTATGACTGCCTTAATGAGTACTTCTCTCCCTGCTTGCGAAAGCAATTTAGCTTCCCACCCTTGAAGCTTCCGCCATACCTTCTCTTTTATGTAATTAAAACTTGCTTTTTTACCTTTGCCAACCAAGGAGGGCAGCCCAAGATATTTTTCATAGTGCAAGATTTCGGGGACTCCAATGGCCACTTTGATTCCATGCTTCTCCTCCTCTGGTACAGACTTACTAAAGAATAGAGAGGTTTTACTTCTATTCATTTTTTGCCCCTTCTTCCTCATACTCCTTAAGGATATTCAAAACATTCCTGCATTCCTCCATAGTTGCCCTGCAAAAAATCAAACTATCATCTGCAAAGAGCAGATGCGTTAGTTTTGGACCCCTCCTACAAAGGGAGTATCCATGAATTTCACCTTGTAAATCAGCTTTTTTAATTAAGCTATTCAATCCTTCCGTACAAAGAAGAAATAGGAAAGGAGAGAGTGGGTCTCCTTGCCTAATTCCCCTAGTAGGAAAAATCATCCCACATGGATCACCATTCACCAACACCGAGTATGATACGGTTTTCACACAACCCATGACAAGATTTATCCACCTCTCCCTAAAACCCATCTTCCTCATAATCCCCTCCAAATACGACCACTCCACCCTATCATATGCTTTACTCATATCCAATTTTAAGGCCATATACCCATAGTTACCTCCCTAAAGTTTTGTAAGTCGTGTAGTGTTTCAAAGGCCACTAGAATATTGTCGAAAATCGGACGCCCTTTAGTGAAAGCTGATTGGTGTTCAGTGATAATGGATGGAAGTATTTTTTTAAGGCGGTTTGCAAGAACTTTAGAGTAAATTTTGTAAAGGACACTACAAAGACTAATGGGTCGAAACTGGTGGGGGAATTCAGGGGAATGTAATTTCGGCACAAGAGTAATAAAAGTATGGTTCAGATTGGTTGGTATTGTACCTGAATTTAACCAAGACAGAATGGAAGAGGTGACATCCTAGTTCACTGTGCTCCAAAAATGTTGGTAGAAGAGCGGGGGCATACCATCCGGGCCAGGAGCTTTAAGGGGCGCCATTTGTTTTAGGGCAATGGCAACTTCACTTGCCTCAAATTCACGACACAAATCACCATTCATCTCTTCATCAATCATTGGTTGAACACCATCCAACGCCCCAATGGATACAATCCCCTCTGAAGTAGTAAAGAGAGACTTAAAATAGTTGACCATCACTTCACCAATTTCTTCATGACTGGTTTTCCATACTCCGGCCTCATCCCTAATACCCTGTAATGAATTTTTCCTGAATCTCCTAGAAGCACAACAATGGAAATATTTAGAGTTTTTGTTCCCTTCATTTGCCCATAGGATTCTAGACCTTTGAGCCCACATCATGGCCTCCCTATCTTGCATCACCTCAATCTCTTTTTTAATCTGCCTGACCCTAAAATTATTTCCACTCATCATGGCTACCCTTTCTTCTTTGGCTAGAGCTTTTTTCAATCGGTTCAACTCCATCCTAACATTGCCAAAAACATTTTTCTCCCATGTCCCCAACTCTTTGCCACACTTCTCAATTTTATTCAAAATATTACTCTCTACACTTCCATCACTTCCACTACCCCAAGCCGAAACTACCACTTCCTCACATCCCGAATTTGAGAGCCACATTTGTTCGAACCTAAAATTTTTTTCCGGCTAGGAGGAATCAAACCGGATGGGGAAATGAATAATGGGATATGATCCGATGAAGAGCAAGACAAGTGATACACCCTTGAACCTCCAAACATCATGAACCAACTATTATTAACCAAACACCTATCAAGCCTCTCCCAAATTGAAGTCCCGCTTTCAAAGTGTTTGCTCCATGTAAATTTAGGTCCCTCAAAACCTAAATCCATGAAGCCACATTCATCAATCACCTCCCTAAACTGCTGCATCGATAATAAGGTCTTCTAGCTCCCCCTAGTTTCTCCTCTTGTTTTATAATCTCATTAAAATCTCCAAGACAAAGCCAAGGCTTTTCCGGTTGTGAATTTAGAGCTCTTAGTTTGGCCCAAGCTTCATGCCTTCTTGCTGCTTCGGGTTCCCCATAAAACCCAGTTAATCTCCACTCATTCTCCGTGTTTTTATTGATCACCGCATCAATAAAGTGTCTATTTGAATCTTCCACCATCAAATTAATCGCTGCTTTTCCAATACGAGAACTAATCCACCACTTCTTCCTACCCTTGGCACGACCCATCTATGCTCAAAACCTATACTTCTTTGGACGAATTCTAGCCTTGCATCATCTGTAAGTGTCTCGGCTAAAAACACCACAGAGGGATCTTTTGCCCGGATAATATCACCAAGCTCCCTCACCGTACGTAGGTTCCCAAGCCCACGACAGTTCCATGCTAAACAACTCATTGCCTTTGGCGGGGCTGACCATCGGCTCCCGCCACTACAAATAATTTTTCATCATCATTCACAACTACTTGTAGCCGTTTTGATGAACCTGTCATAAGGGATACCTCGGATGCCGCCATTCTTTTTTTTCCTTTCCCCTTAACTTGTTCTGCCGTGTTACTCTTTGGCTTAGGTCTTTCTCTATGAGTCCAAGTACGTGCTGCCCTTGGAGATTGGAGAGTGTGAGCACCAGCCTCATTAGTATCACGTGACAACTTAAGTGAGGGTGTGCCACTTAAATTATCACGTGCACTAGGGTTAGAGAGTCCACCTGGAAAAGGGTTTTTGTTATGCGCTTTCCTACTTAAATCCACAATCTTAGCTGCCCCAAACTCTGCTGCCGGACATAACTCCTCATTACACGCCACTTCCTCAATTTCGGTTTCCTTAGGGGGAGTAATTACTCCAATAATCTCATCCTTTAATTTGTTTTGGTCAACCGTATCACTCCTCATAATTCTGTCTCCTTCAATACGCTTTAAAGACTCCACGTCCTCCTCTTCAATTCCCTCATTATTGCTCCCATTATTGCTACCCGTTACCTCTTGTATCCGATCCGTTACACCTCTGCTTTGCTGAATCGAATTCGACCTAAATTACTTGCCTCCGGTGTACCTGATCCGGCCTTCTTCTTCGCTGCATAGAACCCGGGGACAGTGATAGCATTACGTCTAGCAGGAACAAAAGGCAGTGCTCGCAAGTTTGGCCCAAACTCACGTTGTTCTGGTTTGAGTGTACCCTCGCTATCAATCCACAGATCACAATCTCGATCATCATGAGTAAGTCTCCCACACCAATAGCATAAGTTAGGCGGTCTTTCGTACTTGAACGCTATCCATACTTGCTTCCCCCCTTCACCTATAGACACTAATCTTCCACGGCACAAAGGTAGTGACAAATCGATGGGCGCCCGAACACGAACAAAATGACCTCCATCAAAAAATTTTGGGTTCGTTGGCACGTAAATCTCCCCCAAGACACTTTGCCAATTTTCTTCGCCGCCTCTATTGTCATATACTTGATTGGAAGCCCATGGAGTTGAACCTACGATTTCGTCTTCTCAAATTTTATATCTTGAAGAGAGGAATCATTCTCGTAACGATTCATGACCACTAGATGTTTGTCAAACGTCCACGGCTCACCTTCTAAAATTCTATCCACGTCTTCCATGTTGTCAAAGATGAATAGAACTTTATGGTCTCCAAAACTCTGAATCTTGAACCCATTCTTGGCTCTCCATAGCGGGTTAAACGTTTTTGCTATGACCTCTATATTGATTGCTCGCCTAGTCAGAAACTTGGCGGCAATAGCAAATTTCTGACTTCTATCATCATCAAGTAGGCGTGAGCCCGGTCCCTCTCTATCCGATAGAGTGAGCTTATTCCAAGATCGAGCCAAATCTTCCATTCTCTCACTCGCTCAATACTGTTTCCCCACCCCCAAAAAAGAACCCAACAAGCCTAGGAATAACAGTGTTACTCCTAGGATACAATGCACCTTCAAAGAAGGGACTCACCAATTCTACTGTGGAAAGAAATTAGGGAGAGACCTAACTCCTAGACGCACAGAGAAACTCCATCTTTTGAGTTCAATAAACTTGAGTAGTAATGTGTTACTCAAGTTTTATAAATTCGATTACCATAAAATTGAGGTCCACACGCTATCTTCTTTCACTTCAACATGTCCTACTGTCCCACATGCTTGTCTTTCTTAGCTTTCACTTACGTATCCCTACCTTCACAGCATTACTCCCTCTCTCCCAAAACTTCCAATTCCATAGTTCTAAAACAAACAAAAACTCTTACCTCTCTCTCTCTCTCTCTCTCTCTCTTGTTGATTGAAAAAGGTAGAATCATTTTTGACGAGTAGCGTACAAATAGTTGTCCATTACATGGACGACTATAAGTGTATTCAAGTTAGACATAACTCTCTCATTCAATCCAGTAGGAAACAATTACAAAGTTAATAACAAATGCTTTCATGAGTCGCTTCATGTCTGTTACAAACATCTTTATGAGCCGCTCAACTATTAATCACCCAACTCGGGCACAATGCCAAGTGGAGATCAACAAACTTTGCAATAACTCATCAAATGGCTATATAAAGCCATAAAGAGCAAGTAAGTAAAAGATAATTTCATATACACTAAGCTACATTATATGTTAGAGATTTCCTAAGAGAAATTTACTAATTCAACCATCAGAGGGTCTTTGACTGGCCCCATCCTGATATCTTTCATCGTCTGTCATGCCCTAAACCCCAAAAGGTCCAAAGCATGAGAGAGACATCTCAAGTACCTGTAAATTTTTCCTTTTTGACAATTCAATCCACCAAATTTTTATCAAGTGCCAACAACAAGAATTATCATAATAATCCCATAGAATATACTTTCAGAGTAAGTCAAAGCTCTAAGCATTAATTACAAGGACCATAGGCCACAAAAGAATAGAGGCCTGAATAAAACTATTACATAACAATAGCTTGTCCCATCGGTGGAAATACAGTCATAACCACTATATTATACAAAAGAATGAGTCAAGCCTAGTCTAAGATGTACACCATCTTATATATCCATTACAAAAATTCAGCCCCCATCGGTAGTTAGTCTAACTACTATTAGCCACCAAAAAGCTGTCTCAAAAGATTGTTGCCTACTCTGAAAAGTTTATAAAAATAATGGAATGAGACAAAGCCCGATAAGTAGCACAATAATGGGGGTGGGGGAAATGTAAGTTTCATCTTCAATAATAATAATATGACAAGAATGATTACATAATGAAGCACAAAGTTTCTCAAAATAAATACTTTGAAACTATATACCATAATCTGTAAGTATCAACAATATAATTTCTAAAACCATAATATCTAACATAAAATAAATTATCACAAATCTACCACACTACCACATAGACCGGTCGGGGGATCCACCCATTCACAACTGGCATGATATTATCCTCTCTGATATGCAAACTTTTGGCCCCATGGACAGCAGCCTCACCCATACCCTCAAGGTTTTTCTCTCCCCCCATGGGCAGCAGAGAGAGCACGTCAAATAGGACCTCTCTTACATGTGGTCTCTTGGCCCCATGGACAGCAGTCTCACCCACACACAATTAAGGAACCTCTTCCCCCATGGACAACAAGGAAGAATGCGTCATCCAAAGTGAAAGGGCACTGACCTAAATTTGATTCCATTGTCACAAAGACTACGGAAATCAAATCGGGTGATCACCGGGAAATCACACATGGCATAGGGCTAAAATCACATAAACTCACAGGTTACCTTACTTTGAAACACATAGTTCATATCCAAATAGTTTGAGAAAACCTTAAATAATCTAACTTCTACAAAGTTTGTAAGGTTTTCAAACTACATTCTTGTCAAAAGATTTTCTAACAATTTCTCAAATAATACAAGACAAGATAAGCATCTTTAACTTTTCAATACACCATAAAATCAATGATTTTCTTATCAAAGATTAAATAAAAGATACTCATTTTTCCATATCAACAATTCATGTATTTCCCCAAATGTAATATCAAATATGATGCATTTTTCATATATAATAAGGGTCACAACACAATACTTTTAAGAAAGCATATATCCATATATATCATTTTCCAAAATGTGTTTGACTCAAAAACAATATTTATAAGATATGGTTATTTTCCAAAAATACCCATTAAAAAGCTACTTACCTCGCAACTGCAAAATCCTAATTCTCCAAGCTCCAAGGGGAGATTAGCCAGAACCTAAACAATGTCAAGCAAATCTATCACAATGAGTACAAAGCTTGAAATTGTATCTAACTACAAATTAGGAATTGCCAAGTAAGAACTCAATTAGGCAAGCCTAGTATTCAACCTCACATGTAATGTATTCTACTTCCAAAATTTCTCAAAACACTTTAATTTGCAAGGCATAGACTCCCATTTATACTCATAAATCTTTCAAGGTGTCATATCTAACATCAAAACCTTCACACTTTACAAGTGCTTCCCACAAGATTTTTATAACATCATCAAGTGACCCATGACACCAAAATCATAATTTTCTCCAAGACAAACAATTTAAATCTTTAACTAGCTCCAAATAATCAATAAAAATTATATTCATCATCTATCACATATTATAACTCAAAACCTCTAAATTTTCACCACAACAAGCCTTAGATAACCATCATTGTAAAAATCATGAACTCACTCATCAAATACATCCACCAAGACCAAAATCCATACATATAAACACATGAATATCATTTCCAAAGCTCTTAAATCACATGAATAACATTATTAAAGCTTGAGTAAAATAACCTCAAACAAGAACATAATACTCATCAAAAAAGATTTGAACTTTTACCTCAAATGAAAAGAAAAGAGAGAAAATGAAAGAAAGAAAGAAAGGAGAGAGCCGGCCAAAAGAGAGAAGAGATGTGGGTGAAATTGAGTGGATGAGAATGATGGGTAGTGGGGTTAGGTGGGGGCACATGTGGTCCACAAAATTCTAACTCACTTTTTTTTTTTTTTTAAACTCACAGGATGTTACATCGTCACTTTCTTTCTTCTTGACAAGAAGTCTAGTTTGTCCATCAAGACTGACGAGGAACATATTTACGAGGCACTTTCGTGTTTTATCAATTTTATTAAAGAATAAAGTAATGTACTAGTCTGAGCACTAGGACAAGAAAATACACTGAAAAAACACAACCCAAGAAAAGTAGCTAGTGGGTCTTCTAGTTAACTAAGAAAGTGAAGATTGATACATGTGCATTTGGTTACACTTTTAGAGCCCAAAACACACGTTTCCAAGTCCAAAATCCAAAATGCGTGTTTGGTAAATTATTGCCATCGCATGTTATCAAAAAGTGGCTTTTTCGAAGGACTATCACGTTTTCATATTGGACCTTGGAGCTGCGATGCTGAAAACACAAATATAGACATCATGTTACCGTTGGTCATTTTCAGCATTATCCCTAAACTTCCCTTATTTTTATTTTGAAATCTCAATATTACCAAGATCTCTATTAAAAAAAAATAAAATAAAATAAAATACCGTCATGTAGGAGAAGAATTTCTCTACACTCTATGCTCCCTCCTCGTCAATTGCAAGAAACCCAAAAGAAAAATCGCTCCGTCCAGGTAGTAGTGGTTCTTCTTTCTTTTCCTTTCCTCCAACTTCTAACCAACCAAACAGACTACAAAATTCTAAATCAAATGTGCAATTTTCAATTCCAACATAAACCCACTGCTGCTGCGAGCTTCTTTTTCTTCTCTTGTGAGCTTCTTCTTCTCTCACTTCTTTTTGTGTATAATATATTTTCTTTCTTCTTGTTTTGGGTGATGAAGAATTGTCTTTTGGGCAAAGAAGAATAACGGAAGAAGAGATAAGATGGTGAGTGGAGGAAAAGAAAAGAAATTTGATGGGAATGGGGAAGAAATAGGTGGATGAGAAAACAGTGAAGGAAAAAAATAAAGGTAGTTTGAGTAGGATACGTGTACATCATGTAAGGAAATTTAGTAAATAAAAATTATAATTGTGTTATAACACAACAAATTTTCACAATAGTTTAGGTATTAAATCTTTCATATATCAAAATAAAATTTAATAAAATAATAAAATATTAGACTAGGATTGACCACAACTAAAAACAAAGAGTACTTTAAAAATATTGTGACATTTTTTACTTTTTTAAATTTGTATTATTTTTCTTTAAAAAAAAATAGTGCTATTGATAGAATATTTTTTTAACAATTTCATAATAAAGTCTACATAGTAAGTTGTTATTGGTTCTCATCTAAACTTACTAGTGACATTATTTATTTATTTTTTTCCTATCATTAACAACTTGTCATATAGAATTTTTTGTGAAAATGTTGTGTCTATAACTTGCATTAAGAGAGGTAATAAAAGCAAAAAATTCTCTTTATCTATACTACTATTTAAGAGACTTTCTCTGTTTGGGATCCTCATTTTTTTGTTTAAAAATACCCTTCCACCCCCATGTTTAAGTAGAGACAAAACTAAAGAATAATTGGGTAAAAATACAACCCTAACTCTCACTAAAACATTGGCTAAAAATAGGGCTACTCTCCCATTGATTTTCAAATTGCTTTATCCACTTATAAATTAGATTTTCAAAATAAAAATTATATATATATATATATATATATATATATATATATAAATATAAACACTTTTTTTGGTTACAAAATAAATATGTAATATTTGTTCATTTCTTGAAGCTAGCCTCATGACACTTTTGATTGTATTAGTAATTCTAAATATGCAATATTAATGAGAAAACATGTAAACCTAAATGAAAAATTCTGACATTATAAAAATAAATAAATAAATAAGCCTCATTGCATGTGCAATGTGCATGTGATAAGGCTAATGTGTTTGTGTGTGTATATCTATCTTGTCATTTTTGGTAATATATAACTCAAACTAGCACTTTTATAAATATTACCCAAACACACAGTTTTTTCAAAAAACACTTTTTAATAGTATATATCAAACACTTTGCTTTTTAAAAAACCTAATTTCATACTGCACTTTTTAAAACCGCAACTTTTTCAAAAAGCACAATTTGAAAAAGCTGAGCCTTTGGTTGTGTACAAACGTGAAGATGATTATGACTACTTGTTCAAACTGGTTTGATTGGTGATGAAACCTTATTTTTAAATAAAGAGCACGAGTTTCATAAACTTGATTTCCACATGAATTTTTCAATTAAAAAATGTCAAATCAGCGGGTGCCATTGTGGCACATTTTTAAGAAACTCGATTTTTTGGAACTTGAGTAATATGTAAAGATCAAGTTTCATGAACTCGAGTTACAAAACAATTGTAAATTGCTGAATATTTCGTAAATAATGGTAGACCGCAAAACATTTTTGCCAATGGTGGTAATTGGCCCATTTTGTAATTTAAATTTCTGGGATTAAAAAATTGGAGTGTTACATTTTGGCTTTGCAAATCATTACTCTAATGTCACATTACGGGAGAGAAGTGCATATTTTGTCTACATGATTGGAGGTTTATAGTATGAAGCTCCCTGAAGATGAAGCCAAAAAACTCGTGCTTTTTGGGGTTGATATTGCAACTTCCAATGAAGCTGCACTACAAATGCATTGAGGAGAAGATAGATGTGATAAATTATAAAGATGAAATTGGGATTCCCATATCTAACATCAATATGGGTAAGTCGTGAGAACTTGAATGCTGCTCTTGGGAGTGGGACAAGTAATGCATCTGCTCTTCGTGACAAAATAACTGAAACTCTGAGAGACACCGGTGGGCTTAAGATTGTTAAGATTAGAGCATCAAGAAAACGTTATTCAACAGTACCTTCTAAAAAGTAGGAGTTCTATTGCCTGTCACCTTCAAGGTAAGTTCTTCGTTACCAAGATAGGGGGAAAACTCTTCTTAGGCATGCAAACTCTTCTTACAAGAAATATTAATGATTTTTCATGCAAGTCAAATAATAGGAAAAAAAAAATTCTATCTTATTTTACGGTCATTGTGCAAAAACACACCAAGTTATGTTAGTATATATGCAGGAGAATGCTTACCTTCTATAGTTGTTTTATGCACCTTAAATAATATCAAACATATTATTCCCCACTAATAGATATAATTAGGCTAAAATTCAATTCAACAAACTTAAATGGTATTAAGATAACTTAGTAAGGTTTGGACCAAGATTTCCAACAACAAAAAGTGGTCACAAAGCTAAATAAAAATATTAATTGTATGTCATAAAAGCAAACAAAACCAATAAAACTATAAATTAGGACAAACTAGCTTTTGGGTTGAGCATGTGTATTTCAAGTATGATACAATTAGAGAATTGTAGTTGGTGATTTAGTCACCAGATTAGTGAGTTGTGCTATGGTAATTCAGATTTTTTTTTTTTTTTTTTTTTTTTTGGGTTACTTTTTACTGTTAAGAGCAATCTTTGATCTCTTGGTCTTATTAGCTCATGAAGAGCCCCAAGCTGGTGGTCAAGTCTTCAAAATTGGCTTAGCTTAAATGTTTCTTTCCTCATGTGGCCAAACAAAGAATCAAATAAAAATTTGCAGCATCATCGTTTTACCACAAATAAGTTATAAAACATGCTATCTTCTAGTGACTAAATCACTAGATTATCTCAAACATTGAAAATTTAAAGTTGTAACTGATTACTTAGAGACATATATTAATACAAAAGACTTAATTCATAAACACTTCTATCTAGTAAGATTACTAAATACTCTAATGTTGTAAAGTGGGCTTTGATGGTGGAAAGTTCTATTGTACTAGTATATTATCAATGACGTTGATGGCCTAGCAAGCCTAAATGCACATGAGAAAAAATGAGATGACCAATGACAGCTAAAACCAAGAGGCACAAACCATGAAATTGACTTAACCTAATGCAAGAGCACGTACTAAATTGACAAAGATGTTGATGACCTAGTAAGCCTCAATGCAAAAGAGAAAAAATGAGATGACTAGGCAACTAAGACCAAGAGGAAAAAACCATGAAGTCAACTTTAAACTAATGCAAGAGTGAGTGAAACATTTTGTCAAACATATGGTGTGTAAATTGCAAAATGGGATTTGTATTGTAACATGAATCCACCCAAAAATTACAGCCAAGACAAACTAAGCACATTACAATTGAACAATTGATTAATTATCCCAAGTTGGCGAGATTGAAGAAAAGTCCCCAAAATGATAATTTTTTTTTTAAATAGAAAAAATAGCATTAGCACATAATGTGAATTGTTTGTGGTTAATCATATTTGACCGTTTGCCATTGCGGTTTCCAAGGACAATTCTTCAGCAGATGTGGTGCTCCCTGAAGCTGTTTTCCACCACATATCAATTGGAGAAGCGTCTCCAGAAGAAGCATTACAGGTATATTCATCAAAACAATAGTTACAGTCACCAATAGCAGCATCTGCGCTATCTTGTAGCTCCAGTGCATGTTCAAGGCGTACCTGCACTTCACCCATGCTGGGTCGACGTTCGACTTGATTTCGCACGCAAGAAGTGGCAATGTTAACGTATACCATAAAACACTCTGGAGCTATATTCCCCATTAGATGCGGATCAATTATCTCATTGATGGTCCCTTCTTGTTTACATTTTCGGGCCCAACTAACCAGATTCATTTGTTCTACCAGTTCAGATGGTTTCCTTCCCCTAAGTAGTTGCAGCAGTAGCACACCAAAAGAGTAGACGTCGGATTTTTCAGTCAGCACCCCATTCATGGCATACTCAGGAGCCATGTAATCGTAAGTACCCACAATTCTATTAGTTTCGATCCTAATTAAAGCCTTTGACAAACTCGGGGGACCCATCTTGGACAACCCGAAATCTGACAACTTGGCCTCCCATTTCTCGTTCAACAGAATATTGGTCGGCTTCACATCACGGTGGATAATAGTATGCTTCAGCCCGGTTTGAAGGCAGTGCAGCCCACACGCCACTCCAACGCAAATCTGTAGTCTTTGTTTCCACGGGACCGGATCGTGATCGGGGTTAGTAGCACAGAGGTGTCTCGCGAGGTTTCCATTGACCATGAACTCGTAGACAAGGAACCCCTCTTGTTCATCTTCGAAACAATATCCGATGAGACAGACAAGGTTAGGGTGGCGTAGCTGGCAAAGCACCAGCACCTCGGTCCTTAACTCGTGAAATCTCCGCCATGAATTGATGATATTCACACCCTTTATTGCAACGCTTATGGAACGGTCGTCAATAAACCCCTGGTATACTTTCCCATAACGACCCTCACCAATTACTAAATTATCATCGAAGTAATTGGTAGCTGTCTTGATCTCAGCCAGTGAAAATCGACGGCATGGAAGAACTGAATAAGATTGGTTAACTGTTTCGAGAAGATCAGGGTGGCTGTATAAACACCGCAGTATTGTGGTTCTCTTTTTTGTCTAAACGACCTGAATAATTGATATTTCAATATTTTTTCAGATTATTTACTATTTCGAGCTGATAAAAGGGTAGGTAGGTAGGCCGCCCTGCTGTATACCCCTATATTGTCCCAATGAACTGAATAATTGATATATTTCAATATTTTTTCAGATTATTTATACTATATTGTTTTAGAGGCCTAAGATAATAATGTCAAAGCATTCTCCATAGCATTTTTAAATTTTTGTACGGAAGGTTAAATAGTTACATTTATTTTTTATCTACTTATTTTTTAAAACACACTTTTTAACAAACTTTTTATCATTTCTCTATTCTATTTAAATATCATTTCTTCACTCATTCTTTATTACTTCTTTAATCATTCTTTATTCTTCCAAATTGCAAATAACCATAATTTTTTAAAATATAATTTTTAAAATTTCCAACAATCTATATCGTTAACGGTCTAATTTTTGTATAAAAAAAGGTCTAATTTTAATTTTCATGCATATTTATTTGTTAGTCTTTATAAAATCTATGTTACTGTTGTGCAAATCATCAGTTTTTATCTTTTAATTATTAATATTCATTCATTTATCAATATCTCTTTTCATTTTTTTAACAAAAGACTCAATTTAATCTTAATTTAAGGAATTATTATTCTTATTCTTTTCATTAAGTTTTAATAAAAGACAAAATTTATCATTTAAAGGCCACAGTGCACACCCTTACATTTCTTCCATTAAAAAAAAAAAAAAAAAAAAAAACAAAACAAACAAAACAAAACAATAAAGGCCACACATTTTATTTTGTTGTAAATATGTTGTGAACATAGTATCTCTTTTATTTTTGTTCAAACCATTCTTCTTCTCAAGACCAGACGGAGAGGGAGAGAGAGCCTAGAGAAGAAAATGCTCCAGAGAGAGAGCGTCTTCGTCCTTCGTCGCCTACTCTGTCTCCATCATTGCTATCCTCATCCTCACCGCCAGCGACGTGCGGCCGTGATGGGTCAGATCTGTGTTTTTTTGTGTTTTTTTTTTGTTTTCTTAATTAATTTCTTCTAATTTCAATAGTTTTATGAGAAAGACTTTGTTTTGTAATTGATTGTTTTTTATGTTTTGTTGTCATTTGTAGCCATTGAGAAAAGGATGAAATTTTAATAAGATATGTTAAATTTTTTATTCTAATTTATTCAAGTGTGAATTATTTTAAGAGAAAAAAATGATTTTGAGTTGCTATAATGCTCGCTTGGTTAAGAGAGCTACTGTAGCAACTCCAAAAAAATTTCACAAAAATTTGAATTTTGAAGATGATGGAATTGATTTGTTATAGGTTTGCTCTCCAAAAATGTGTTTAAAGAGTCTATTAGAGATGCTTTTAGCCTGATATTTTTCCCATAATCGAGTTTTCAAGTACACTTTTTTTTTTTTTTTTTTTGGACATTATTGATATTCAAATATTATTTTGGGAGGGTGCTCTATCTTGGAAATTAAAGAGGTCTAGATGATTTCGGTCATTTTGGAGATTGTTGGATTGTTGAGTGATTGACTCAATGACTAAATATTTCAATTAGGAGACCACATTCTACATTTTAAAATTTTGGGATTAAAATTTGGAGTATTACTTTTAAGCTTTGCAAATCATTGCCCTGATGACAATTTACGATAGAGAAGTGCATATTTTGCTTAGCCTACATGATTGGAGGGCTTATTAAGAACTTGCTTGATGCTTCTTTGAAGCTTTATTTTTTTAACTAGTCTAGGCTCTTGTGGGCTATATAATATTGTTATTGGAGCTACAAATTGAGATAACAGCATATACCGGTATACCCGTTGCAAAAAATATATATATACCGGTATACACAGTATTTAGAATATCTTTGAGCAACTATAAAGAGAGGTACACGTTTTCCAAAGTTTATAGGTTGAAGCTCCCTGAAGATATGCCAAGGAAACTCGTGCTTTTTGGGGCTAATCCTGCAGCTTGCAATGAAGCTGCACTACAAATGCATTAGGGAGAACATAGATGCGATAAATTATAAAGATGAAACTGGGATTCCCATCTCTGACGTCAATATTGATGAGTCGTGAGAACTTGAACTCTTAGGACAGGTAATGCATTTGCTCTTTGTGACAAAATAACTGAAATGTTGATGGATGTAAATTAATTTACCTTCCTTTGCCTGATGATAGTTCATGGATGTAAATTTTCATACTTTTGACGGAGAACATTGCTCTAACCAAAAACGTTGATCTTGCAAACCTTGCCCAGCAAAAAGAATCCTAGGGGGACTGATCAAAGTAATAGTTCCAGTGAGCATTCAAGACAATTGAAGAACTTTAAGCTACAGAAACGATGCCATGGAATCTTGCTTCAAAACAATATGAGAACAAAAGATTTCACCGAAAAACAAAAGCTTCATTATAGAGTTGGACAGATTGGGTTTTCATTTCATTCATCTCTGATAGTAACTTTCTTTTATATGTTCGTTCATCTTAGAAAGTACTTCCACCAAAAGATAATCAAGCAATCCCAATAATCTTTCAATGATCTAATTTTAAGATTCATTCCTCCTCAAGCTCTCAAACTCCATTAAATGGTGAGCTTGAATCACTTAATTAGAAAGAGAAATGCTCAAGAAGCACTGGCTACAAGGTTTTCCTTTTTATGTCTCTTTTGAAAAATAGTATCACATTCAATGAAAAACACTCTCTTTACCTCTCTTTCTCTCTCACTGTTTCTCTCTGAAAGAAAAGTTAAATAGAAGATTATTATTTCATTAAATGAGAATATACAAAGTAGCTTTTCTTTTATATGTACAAGCAAGCAAAAAACAGAAAAACAGAAAAAAGTAATTTCCAAAACTAATTGATCCGTGAAATAAGGAGTCAGTGGCTGCAAATGCAAAATTAGTTAATGCTCAATGTACACGTGTCTCCGCATCCGGCTGCTCCTTATCAACTAATCTCTGCTGCATCTTATCTTTACTAACCTCTTCCATGTGAACCTCACGTGCCTCAACACTCTCAGCACTTTTCTTCTTATTTTTCTTCTTAATACTCCCCCTCAAGGTAGCCACTGCTGCTGTGCTTGACTAGCTACCTTGCACCTCTATTGATTCTGCAACAGTTTTGTAGATATCTATCATTCCTAACTTTGTTACCAACTTTGAAAAAGCTGGAAATCCTGTGGTTTAGTAAATATATCCGCATTTTGATTAACCCCTGCAATATGGAAAGTTTTGATGATGCCTCTTGGTATCTTTTCCCTAACCAAATGACAATCTATTTCAATATATTTGCTGCGCTCATGGAATACAGGATTGGCAGCTATGTGAAGAGTCGCTTGATTATCACAATACAATAGTGCTTTGGCTTTTTGTGTTCTATATGAAGGTCCTTCAACAAATGCTTCAGCCACACAATCTCACAAGTAGTTGAAGCCATGGCCCTATATTCAAACCTGCTGCGAACTTCTTGAAACAAGACCTTGCTTCTTTGACCACCAGGAGATTAGGGACTCCCCTAGATAGACACAATAGCCTGTTATAGACCTACGAGTGTTTGGACATCCAGCCAAGTCCGCATCACAGAATGCCTTTAAGTGCAATTCTATATTGCTGGAAAGAAAAAGACCTTGCCCTGTTGATCCTTTGATGTATTGAACAATCCTAAAGGCTGCCTTCAAGTGTGGCTCTCTTGGTTTCTTGAGGTATTGGCCGAGTAAGTGTACTACATATGTTATGTCCGGTCTAGTCATGGTAAGGTACATTAGCCTTCCAATAAGTCTTCTAAACTGTGTAGGATCCTTTAATAAAACCCCACCGGTTTTAGACAACTTAATATTTTGCTCCATCGGTGTATTGAAAGGCTTAGAACCAAATAAACCAAGTGTCTTGCGTAATCTCTAATGCATACTTCCTTTGGTTTAGAGCTATTCCTGTCTTGCTTCTAGCTACTTCTATACCCAAGAAATATTGGACAGGTCATAGGTCCTTGAGCTTGAACCTAGTGTCTAGCATGCCCCTCAAATGAGTAATATAGGACTCATCATTTCCAGTCAAGAGTATGTCATCCACATATACTAGCGGTGCTACAAAAAAAAGAACCTTTAGTAAAGGTAAAAGAGAATAGTCACTTTAGATTGAACAAAACCCAATTCCAAGATAGCATTAGAAAGTTTGGCAAACCATTGCCTGGATGCCTGCTTCAAACCATACAAAAATTTGTTTAGTTTGCAAACTAAAGGACCTTGAGCACCCTGAACAAACTCTCCCTTACCTTCTGTCTCCCCCTTGCTGTGAAACCCCAATGGAAGGGACATAAAAACATCTTCAAGCAAGTCACCATGTAGAAATGCATTGTTGACATCAAGCTCAAGGATGTGCCATTGTTTCACAAAGACTACGAGAAGAACCAACCTCACAATAATGAACCTAACCACAGGAGAGAATGTCTCATTATAATCAATGCCTGCTTTTTGTGTATATCCTTTGGCCACTAACCTGGCCTTGTATCTTTCAATGGTGCCATCGTAGTGATATTTCACTTTGTAAACCCATTTTGAACCAATAGCAACCTTACCAGGTGGAAGAGGCACAACAGACCAAGTATTGTTAGCTTCAAGAGCTTCAATCTCTGCTTGCATGGCAGCCCTCCAATGAGAAAATTTCACGACTTCCGATAGAAAGCAGGTTCAGAGTTAGGATTGGAAATTGCTAAAGCAAAGGACTTGGTGGAAAGTTTGGCATAGGTGAGATGACACCTAATGTCATAAGGTCTGGCAAAGAAAGGGGAACAAGGGCAAAAGACTTGCATGAATACTCTTGTAGGTAAATAGGGGGTTTGTGAGATCTGGTAGACCTTTTAAGAGGTGGAGCTATGATGTCCGTAGGAGTAGATGGCTGAGCTATGATATCATTAGAAACAGGAGTTGATTGTGTACTAGAAGAAGGTATATCAGAAACAAAAGAATCATGAGGTTGATTAGGAGTAGAGGCAATAGTAGGAGATGTAATAGTAAGAGATGTAATAGTAGGTTGGTCGGTCTCGGGATGAACAATAGGAGTAGAATCCTTAATTGGAGGAGAGTCATCATACTCAAAATGCTCAGTATTATCAAATATAGAATCGATTCACAAATCAAAACAGGTTTAGGAAAAATAAGGAAATCTGAATCTACCTGAACAGAAGCAGAGGCAAAGGGAAAATTTGTTTCATGAAAAACAACATCCCTTGAAATAAAGGAGGTATTGGTGTCAATATCCAGAACTTTATATCCTTTAATGCCAAATGGATAGCCTAAGAAAACACATTTCTTAACTCTAGGAGCAAATTTGTGCCTATTATGAGAAAGAGTAGAAGCAAAACACAAACAACCAAAAACCTTTAAGTGAGTATAGGAAGGTGGTTTTTTGAAAAGTATTTCATAAGGGGTTTTGTGATTCAAAGGAGAAGAAGGTAACCTATTAATCAGATAAGCTATTGTCAACACACAATCACCCCAAAAATGTAAAGGCAAATTGGGTTGAAACCTCAATGCTCTTCCTACATTTAAGAGGTGTTGATGCTTCCTCTCAACAACAGAATTTTGTTGTGGAGTTTGAACACAGCTCAACTGATGAATAATTCCTTTTTCTTGATAAAAAGATTTCATCACAAATTCAGCTGCATTGTCTGATCTAATGATCTTAACTTTGAGGTCAAATTGTGTTTCAACCATAGAACAAAAATTTCTTAAAATTGATTGACATTCAGACTTGAACTTTAAAAGATAAAGCCAAGTACATCTAGTTTAATCATCAACTATTGTTAAGAAGAATCTATAACCATCAACTGTAGGAATAGAAAAAGGACCCCAAATGTCAATATGTATTAAAGCAAAAGCACAATCCACAACATGCTTTGACTAGCGGGGAAAGGGTAATTTCTTTTGTTTTGCCAAAGGGCGTACCATACAAGGTTCATTGTTATTACAAGAAACAATAGGCACAATTTTATTCAATATGTACAATTTCTGATTATAAGGATGACCCAATTTGATGTGCCAAAGATCGATTCGAGCAGTTGATGCAATGGAAGGTAAAAATGCGATGTCGAGAAGAAAACTCGTGTTTGCGATGTCTTGAAGAAAGTAAAGTCCTTGAAGTTCTTTACCCGGACCAATCATCTTCCAATGAAGAAGGTCCTGAATAAAACACATATCACCAAGAAAGATGAAACAACAAGTCAAGGACTTGACCAATTGACTAATAGAAATGAGATTGAAGTGAAAAGAAGGAACAACCAAGATATTTTCAAGGATTAAATGTTCTGAGATAATGATAGTGCCAATGTGACTTACTAAAGCGATCTCTCCATTAGGTAATTGAACATAAGCTTCTATAGTGGACGTTATGGTAGATAAGATAGTGACAGAATGAACAAAATGATCACTAGCTCCAGTATCCAATATCCAAGTATTGGCGGAAAAAGCTAGTCTATTAACTTTCTGGGAAGAAAAAATGGAATGTGAAAGGTCTAAGGTGGAAGCACAAGAGGAAGTTATAACCTTACCTGTGAAATTTGGCATTAGAGGGTGCTGAACCATGGCCTGAGAGTAAAGACCTGTAGCTACCACATTGGCTGCCTGATGAGAACTTCCAACCCGAGATCCAAGGACTGACTGTTCAAGAAAGCCATTAGCTGCTGGCATTGTTCTCGAGTGATAGGGCACTTCATGGCCTGATGCTCTAGTGAACCAAAGGTAGACACGGAACTAGAATTTGACATGACCAATTGATCATTTCCAATGAAATTAGAAACTTGATTTGTCAAGATGATTTTCCTTTTGGCTTATATCCAGGGCGGATAGCCATGTAACTTGTAACATTTGTCAATAATGTGCCCTTGAATGCCACAATGACTACAAATTGGTCTTTCCTTTCGATTGCATACCTATTCTCTGAATTAGGCTTTGCACTTACATTAGAATACAAAGTAGCTGCTTCAATCTCGGAGGAGGAGGATGAACTAATGTTCTTTTGCATTTCCTCATGAAGAACCATAGAATACACCTTATTCGGATCGGGCATTGGATCAGCCATGAGGACTTGAGTTCGAATTGCAGCATAGTTCTCATTCGGTCCCATTAAGAACTTCCATCACACAATCTTTCTCAAATTTTTCAGTCAAAATCCTCATTGCTCCACAAGAACATTTAGGCAAAGGATCACAATTCATCAATTCATCGAAAAGTGTCTTGAAGTTAGTGAAGTAATCACTCACCAAAAGATTGTTCTCGAGAAATGTGAGAAATTGCCTTCTGCGGTGAGTAGATCCTGGCAAACATTGCCCTGAGCAAATCGTGCTTCCGATCCAACCAAACCCGCCTAGCGGTCTCGTTGTACATCACACTAGATTTGATGTTCTTGTTCACAGAGTTGTATATCCAAGAAAGAACCATTGTGTTCACAAGAGTCCAAGCTTTGTACAATGGAGAATTGGCTTCTGGTTTGCTAATAACACCATTGATGAACTCAATTTTGTTCTAGGCGGTGAGAGCAATAACCATTGCTCGTGACCGGGATGGATAATTGACACGTCCAATCAAAAGCTCAGTGACCAGAATAGAACCAGGATTATCACTAGTCTTCAAGTCGTATGGATTGGGATTCAAATCATTAGAATCAGAAGAATCCACTGGATCTAGAACAGAAATTGAAGAAGCTTGATCAACGGAAGCCATTGTTACTGCTCTAATACCATGAAAAACAATATCACATTCAATGAAAAACACTCTCTTTACCTCTCTCTCTCTCTCTCTGTTTCTCTCTGAAAGAAAAGGTAAATAGAAGATTATTATTTCATTGAATGAGAATATACAAAGTAGCTTTTCTTTTATATGTACAAGCAAGCAAAAAAGAGAAAAACAGAAAAAAGTAATTTCTAAAACTAATTGATCCGTGAAATAAGGAGTCGGTGGTTGCAAATGCAGAATTAGTTAATGCTCAATGTACACGTGTCCGCATCTGGCCGCTCCTTATCAACTAATCTCTGTTGCGTCTTATCTTTACTAACCTCTTCCATGTGAACCTCACATGCCTTAACACTCAGCACTTTTCTTCTTATTTTTCTTCTTAATATCCTTTTCCATCTTTCATTTTTAATCTATGCTCTATATATGGACTCCTATATGCATTTACTATTTCCATGGATCACACTGGTGCAGAAATAATGTTTAGTTCTAAGTAGTATATAATTAAAAGACTTTGAGTAAAAAATAAATCACATTGTATTCATAAACTAGAAAGGAGGAGGGGGATTCTTCACCTACATTGGTACCAAGATACATGCTGCAATTTGGGAACAGACTGACTAATGTTACTGAGGAATTTCAAGGCCCGGTCTCCCGTCAACTACTTCAGTTGAATCATCTGGAAATGCATCCGGATAGGTAGCCAAAATTCTTGATTTCATGCTCCTGTAAATGAGAGGGAGAGAATTAAATCACCAAATGGCACCAATCTAGATTGCCAAGAGGCAACAACCAAAAATTTGAACTTTCAAGTAAACAACTTGAATCAAGATAATAAAATAGATCCGGGATGATGTAAGAATGAGAAACTCGGCATACATAGAGCTTCATAATCAACAATATAGTTGCAAAACACATCAACTTTACAAGTCAATAGAAAAATTCAGACATTCGGGTAGTAGGAAATAATTCATATAAAAGAAAATAGGGAAGGTGAAGGCAACAACAAGATAAAGTTGGAGATTCACTTTGACAAAATATTTTGAAATGAAGTGCGCCATAAAAGGCTGCACAAGACTTAATGATTCAACTGAATTCATAACATCTTCATCCACACAAATTAAGATAAAAAAAAATATTTATATCCCCAATAAAAATTTTAACCCCGCCATCCGAAATTTAAAAATAGTTTCATACCAATACACAAATATTCATAGGTTTTTAACAAATATAGGTCTTTCCAAGAGAAGAATGAATATATGACTGAAATCTTAAAGTTCTCTTAAATTATCAAAAAGCCACACCTTGTTTTCATGGTATTGAATTTGGTTTTTTGATTATTGACTCCATGTGTGCCTCGAAGCCATTCAATTCCAATTTCAAGAATGAATGCACACATGCGATAGATATGGGTGTTCAAGACACGAAGCAAACTAAGCAAACCAATTTATTTCAGCCTGTTTACTTAGTTATCATGGTTCACTTTGACGCTTATTCAAGAAAAAAAAACACCTATTATATCAATTCAAGAGAAGTCTAACACAGCACTTAAAACCAAGCCAACCAATCAAATTATAATTTGATTTCTAATCATATTAGTATGCATGGAAATATTTGAAGGGGGATAAAAAAAATTCTTACAAATATGTTCACACCAAATAAATTCTTCTATTTTTACATCCCAAACACTCAAGCCTCCTAATCTCGAGTCTCCCAGATCGCCACACATCTATCATTTCATTATTTTCTGTGCTAGTTTCCTATTCATTCTTTTTTTTTTTTTTTTTTTTTGAGAAATAATTACAACATGTCGCTAACCCTACAGCTCGAACCCTTTCCCCCCAAACCCCTAAGCACTTTGTGCATGGGGAGGTGCCAATTCATTCTTCTCTTTACTTTTCATTCTCTAATTTTATTAAAGGTATTGTTAACGGGTACCTTAGACATTTATTAATGGACCACTTAAGAAACTTTTAATACCAGTTTTATAGGAAATAAAAAAAAAAGCTATCATAAAAGTCAATTGCTTTTTTCTTTTCCATTAAAAGTTGCTAAAAATATTTCCTAAACCAATGGCTTTAGGGCATCCACAGCAGCTGTGGCATAATTTATGCCATTTTTCCATACCAAAAATCTACTTTATTATTTTACCACATCATTTTACAACATTCCATTTATCAGATGTTTTATTATTCAATTCTATACATTAAAATAATATATTATCTCCTCCCTATCATCACTATCAACAACAACAACCCACACCTGCAGATCAACCGCCACAGCCCACAACCATCGGCCACCCCCACGGATCAACCATTGACCACCAATATCAACCACTGCTACCATAAAAAAAATAATAAATAATAAATAAATAAAAAGAACCAAAACAAACACTACACAGCCACAACTCTCACACCGACAACCCAATCTCACTCCCATAACCCACAATCCGATCCGAGACCATCCCAAATCTCATACCCATCCCAAATCTCACACCCACAACTCGATCAACCTACCACCATCAACCAAAATCAACCAACCAACAACAATCAAAACAACCAACCACCAAAAAAGAGAGAGAGAGATCGGCGAGATCGGAGAGCGATGACGATGATGTCGTGACGATGACGATGGCCTTCTCGTCTTGGATGTCGACGATGACGATGGCTCGTGCGCCATGAGTGGCAAACTCGTGAGGCTCAGCGATGACGATGGCTCGTGCGCCGTGAGTGGCAAACTCGTCATCCATGCCGCTTGCGCCTCCGATTATAATGGCCATTGTCAAACTGATCTTAAATTAAAGGGAAAAGAGAGAACAGAGGGAATCGGTGGGTGAGAAGAGAGGGAACCAGTGAGAGAGAACAGAGGTGAGAGAGAAGAGAAAAGAATAAAGTGAAAAGAGAGGAGAGAGAAAAAAAATAAAAAATGATTAAAACTTATACCATTCTGATTCCGTACCATTGCAATTTGCAACGATCTCGTAGCATGTTGCAAAAAATATGGCATTTAGAACATCTGATAAATGGGGTCAAATGGTGTTTGGTGTGGGATATGTGCCAAATATTTAGCATTTGGCACATATCCCACATCTCTGTGGGATGCTCTAAACTATCATTTTATTAATTCACTTTTCTTTGACATTCATCTTTTTTTTTTCTTCTCCCTTGTCTTCTCCATTTTCCTCTTTCCTTCTTCTTCCCATTGTCTTTGTAAACCGATTTTCTCTACTCTCTCGTCTCTACGTCCACTTTTTTTTCTCTAATACTTCCGCACAGCTTTTGCCCCTATTCTTTGTAACCACTCACACTCGGACACTAGACATTGCGGATCACTAACCTATTGCAAATCTCCATCTCCATCAATATCTACCATCCCATTCTAGATCTTTGCCAATCCCTGCTGATCTTGGTCTTCTTAGCATCTTTGGTTGCTCAAAAATTCACAAACCAATGCACTGCACCAATGGAACTTGAGCTTGGTACAGCTTATTTAGTAGACCTCCAGCACTGTAATTCAGTTGGTGACTTTGAAAAACTGGCGAGGTCGAATCGGTTGGAAAATATCACTCAAAACCATCATAACAACTCGACCAGAACACCCCTAGTGAAGATAGTTAAAGATGATGAATTTGCCTCAAAGAGTAGTTAATTTTGAACTTATCAAAAAAAGAAAAAAAGAGCAGTTACTTTTGCCTTTCGGTTATATGAGAAACGTTCTCGTATTCTAAGTCTATTATAGTATTCTCAGTTTTTCTTCCATATTTCTACACACTACTGCCCGTATCAATAATGTGTTCTTATAGAATTTGATTATGTTGCTTTGAGCATGAAAAAGGTAATTGTTGACTTGGAAATATTATGCTAAAAGAAGGGAACAACACTAAACAGACAAAGATGCTAGGGAGATGAGCGAGAAATAGGTTTCTAGGTATCACACCGGATTGCATCGAAATCACTTTGTAGAATTTCTTCAACATCACATACGGCCTAAAGCATCACACATATAATTTCTTCAACGTCACAAGTCGGATTAAGGTTGCAACACACAAACCTCAAACTAAGCTTTGCTTCCAAAATTTTTCAAAACAACTTATGTGAAACCATTACATCCGTATATATAGAAATATAATGCTTAAACCTAATAGGACTTATTAGGCTTTGCCTTGTCAACCCATACTAAATGACTATTAAAACCCTATAAAAACCCAATCAATATCAATATAATACTAAAAGTTGAAACGTATTAATTAATGTTGCTACGCTCACATTGAGCCATGTCGTGACCATGTCATTACCATCTTTTTTCTTGAATTTATCCTATAATTTTAAAATAATTTTCCTAAATTTTAAAATACTAAAAAAATGAAAATAATTCTCCATCTTATCTCCACTATAAAGCCCAAACTTCATAGCTTTAATTCCACAATAAAGCTCAAGCCCAAGCCCAATCCCCACTTTGTGTCACGGTTTCAAATGCCCTTCTGTCTCCTCACCTTTCAATTTACTGTGTTTCACGATTTCTGTCTCCCCACCTTTTAAACGACAACCCTTCATCCGTGTTAATTTTTCAGCGGTTTCAATTCCTCAACGGCAACCCTTGAGCTTTTGCTAACGCTAGCTAGAACAGCAGTCTCTCTGTCTTCCCTCCTTTGTCTTTTTCTCTCCTTACAATATATTAATACCGACAAAAGGTGGATGATTCAATTCAGGTATTTGTGCTCTATTCTTGTGACTGCCCCGCATAATAATTCAATGTAAGGATTAGATTGTTTTGATTGATTTTTTTTTCTTTAAAAAATTTGTTACTGCCTCTTTCATGCTATGATATGGATGATTGTTATGTTAATTTTTCTTTGTATTTGATTTTTTTAAGGATGTTGAATTTTTGATTGCTATGTTTTTTAATTGGAGCTCTACCTCTTTTATATTGTGGGTTGTATATGGGTCGGTGTGATTCGATTTCTTCGTAGTGTCTTTGTTGTGTGGATACCTCAACAATTTGGTTTGGTTAACATATGGGTTTACTCTTGCTAGGGATATGCCACTGGGTGTTTTAATTGGAGTTCTAACTCTTTTGTGTTGTGGGTCATATATGGGTTTATGTAGTCATGTAGATATTGTTTAATGAGAGAGGCTAAATAGTTCATGTAGACTTATTTCCCATATGATATGAGGGGTTGCTCCAAATTAATATAAAGTGAATCAGAGTGGTCCAAAATTTCCCATATTCGATGTTTTGGTAATGACACTATTAAAATTCGTCCCAAATGCGCAAATTGGTCCAAGACAGATCCCAGCCGTAAGTTTTCTCATATTGACTCAACCAAACAATTATCAAAGGTTGCCAAATTCCCTTACATTTTTTTTCTCTCTCTTAAATTTCCAGTTATACTTTAAGAAGCAACAATAAAATGGAATGTTCTGTTCTCTTGACTACAAATGATCAAAATTCAAGAGTCGCATGTGATGACAAACCAAATAAGAGAAGCTCAGTTTGTTTGTGCAATGGTAATACAAAAACAATGTGGTTAGTCCATCTTCTACTCTCTTTTCTTTTATAGATTTTTTTTTTTTCCCGTGTTATTTCCAAGTGTAATTCCCAAATTTTGAATGTTCCTGTAGGGTTATTTGATGATTATCCAGATTGGGGAGAGGTAAGAAATTTTTTTACCTACAAACAAGTTCAGTATTTAAATTTCTCCTTCCGCCCAAGTCATTATTTTCTTTCTCAAAGATAACACAATGCAAGACTAATGCAATGATATATTTTTCTAGCTTAGATTATTGGGAGAATTTATGTGAAACAATCTTGGACAATATTAAGGGTCTACTTAGATCCTTAGGAAGTTTTAGGAAACATATGCATAATTTTTAGATCTCAGAAAATTTTCGTTTGCCCAAACTCAAACACTCAAAAACATCTCATACAGTCTAAGTTTCATAGACTACAAAAAATCTTTTTTTACAAATTCTTGATGCAATAAGCTATTCTTGGTATAAAGAATGCATAATAAAAGAACACCAAAGTTTGCTTAAAATTCTACAGGGCAAGGATTTTGTCATTATAGAGAAAACAAACTTTTCCCTATCCTAGCTGCCTTGACTAAGTTAAGTAGGAAGTATCTTATTCTTTTTTCCTTTTCCCGTCTTGGATTTGTTCATTTTGCATGATAAGTAATGTCTATAATTCCGTTTATCAAAAGCAAAAAAAAAAAAAAAAAAAAAAAAAGTCTCTAATTCCACGGTTTTACCATTTCATTTTTCCATCTACTCTACTTAATAGAGTGGAGAGTGGCCCCATTTATGATGACTCAATTCTTGATAGAGTCTTATGCAGGAATTGGAGTCTCAATTCTAATATCCCTTAAGTCCAAGTAATGGAATGGACTGGATTCATCTATATGGTTTTGTACAGGTGATTTTGCTATAATTTGGGTTCTCCTTTGCTGTAACAAAGATTTCAGTCTTTGTGCTGTATATGAAGGTTGCAAGTTTAGCTAAAGCTGCAATATCTTTGTCTGAGAATGATGCATAGCTTGCTCTGCTATCTGGTTGTTTGGCTTGCGCCGGTGTTTTTTTTTTTTTTGTTAGATAGGGATTAATTTAAAGATGTTGAGTTTATTTATGTTGCATGCATCATGTGAGCCTAGATTTTTGGGTTTGGTCTTCTCCTGTGTGATTTCAACAACTATGTGTGTAGGTATGTGTAAGTATTTTCTGTCATTTTTGTGTGTAAGTATTTGCTTTAGGTCTTATCCTGTGCGATTTCAATGAACATGTAGTGTAAGAGTACAACTTTTGCTGTCATTTGTGTTTTATGGCTACTGAAATTGTTGTATAACTTAATCTGGTCCTTTGAATTGATTCTGTTGTGGACCTATTTTACGTGTAATTTAATAATTTTATAGAATTTGAGTTTGATTCATTTCTATCTGTTTAAAAGATTCAGTTTTTGGAAATTCTGAGAATTGGGGTTATATATATTTTGAGATGTGGGTTTGTTTATAAATCTATTATAGGATGTTGGGTCTTGTATATTAATATTTGAATTGTTGTAATCTAAGATTTTTTAGGGATTTTTATAGGTTTCGGGTCATCGGGAAGATGGGTTTGATTGAATAAAGAAAAGGGGCTATTTGGCACAATATTTGTGAATTCATTAGCTTTCAGCAATAATTATGTTTTGTTTGGTATTTGAGATAAGGTAGGAATAGAAAATTAATTTGGGTTTTTTATTGTGGATTGATTTTGATGTTCAATGTAATAGAACCTTGTGCTATTAGGGAGCCTGGTACAACTTTTCATTTTAGTCTTAGAGTGGTCAGTATAGCTTGGGACTGAAACAAAATAAGTAGTAAGATTAAAGATTTTGTTTTTTTTTTTTTTTTTTTTTCAAGCGCTTTTCTCATCAACTAGAGGGTTGTTGTAATTTGATTCATGAACCACCTTATGCTTTGGTTGGTGACACATTAGGCAACAGATTTGGATTTAGAAGTTGATGACTTAATTAAAGTGTGACAACATAGCGGATAAAGCGAATGTGGAAGGATCGTATCAAACTCAAGAGGCTTAAGGAAAGACCGAAGATTGTAGCCTAACAAGCTACAAAGAAGTAGAAGCCCAAGTAGACCACCGAGATCGGGCCTCGGAGGAAGTAGAGCACAAGATGAGATTCTCAAGTATATGTTGAAGCTAATGGAAGTTTGCAAAGCTCACACTTTGTCTATGGTATCATTCCTAAGAACGGTGGCGAGTGATGAAGAGATTGAAGCAAAAGAATTGGAAAGACGAATGTGAAAGGATCGTATCAAACTCAAGAGGCTTAAGGAAAGACCGAAGATTGCAACCCAACAAGCTGCAAAAGAAGCGAAGCCCAAGCGGACCACCGAGATTAGGCTCCGAGGAAGTAGAGCACGGGATGGGATTCTTAAGTATATGGAAGTCGATGGAAGCTGAATGGAAAAACATTTGTTTTCCAAATATAATTAAATGAATATAATCTCAAGTTTAGAAGGGAATTCTACATAGTTAAGAAAGTTTTTGACTCTATTATAGAAACCGACAAAAAAAATTAGCTTGAGAAGTGCATTTTTTTTTTTTAATATAGCAAAATTACAAACTTGATATCTAACTTCTGCATTTCGTAATACATTTCTCAACGTATTTTATTGACAAGCTTATATTAGTGGTACTTCAAATGAATGTAAGAACAACAATGGAAGAAGATACAAAAAGTACTTTAAAGTTGTCTTTCAATTTATTGGAAATTGATATTTTAGCATTTATTGGATATTTTAATTTAAGTTTGATTTATATTTTCCATTTCGTAATTTAATGTTTCATATCAAGGATAGGAATCCTAATGTTGAATCAAAGATGAAAAAACAAAGAATTGTTTAAATCTTCATACACAATAGCTTTCCGTGCATCGCATACGGTTAGCGACTAGTAACATAATAAAACCTAAAATAAGACCCAATTGACCAAAACTCCAACCATACGGAAATCAGAAAATTAACTAAATACCCGACACTTTAAATTATACAAAACTAAATTAAAATGAAACCAACTTCTCACTGCCTAATTTAGGGAGACAAAAGAGCAAGAACATGAAGATGAGAGAGGGAGAGAAGTAGGAAAGTGGGGGTGGGTAAACGGGTAAGAGTGGCTAAAGTGACAATGTCCTTATATGTCACATGCCATTTATATCTAGAATATTTTTGTATGACACTCAAAAAATAATTGATTGCATTACATAACATTAAAGAAAAAGGATTTTTCAGAATTTTTTATGAAAAAATTGGTGATTGAAAGCTGACCAGGTTCTTGCTTAGTTAATAATAGATATACAAAAGAAATCTTAGACTTTTGTTCTAAAGTATGTGCAGATGCACACACAGACATGGTTTGGAAAATTTACAATTAGATGTACAAGGATTAGCTTGGGGTTCTGTAAGGATTCAACTTAAATTTTTAACAGTAATCGAATGGACATGAGCAAAGTGGTTATTAACAATAGTTTAGGGAGGACATTGATTAGTTTTGTAATTTAGGCGGACATTGTAACTACATCATACCTTTTTTTTATAGGTATTAGGTAAGTATAATTGTTTTTGCAAAAAGATATATTCATGTACAAATGAAAGAAAGAAGTCTAAAGAATTCATAAAAAAAAATCTATGTACAAAAACACAACAACTCTATTGATTCTGAAATGAAGTTACTAGTAGTAAAGCTCTAAACGCAGGACCAATCAAATGAGGAACTAATAAGTATAGCTAACAGTTAATTCCTTGTACTCAGTTGAAACAATCAGCATGGAACAAAAAATAAGTTCTAATTATACCTTAGTTTCTGAAATATGTAATCAAGATCTGACTTCATAGACCTCAAAAGACGTGTATTCCTAGAGAAGTCTCCAGAAACCTCCGAAAAGCAGTGCTCTGAATATTCATTAAAATGTGCCAGTACTGCATTGCTAACCCGTAATCTTCCTAATCTGCAATTTGGGGAACAAAAATATAATCAGTAGAAGAGAAGAGGTTACCACATGGTAAGCAACCACCAATCAACTCCCCCATCCCCCAAAAAATTCCCAGCCAAGAAAACAAAGATAGAATATGCTTAAGTCTGGAAGCATGCCACAGAAAACCTTTTTCATTTTTCTTTACTTATCAACAACAACAACCGAAAAAAAACCAGGTAGGAAATTTCAACAAAACGACCCAATTAACTGATCTTCAGGTTGCAGGTTTAAATTCATCTAAGATTCCTGAAAATACAAATATGCAAGTAGGACTGCTCAGCAAAAGGAAGTTCCTGCAACCATATTTCCGATCTTGCTCTCACTTATCTCTTTTTTCCACAAAAGAAAAAAGGGCGAGGGGGAGGAGGTTTGAAGATATTTCCCCTTTCACTAAATATTGTTCCAAATGTATTTTCAATATGATCTATTTGCATCTTTCAGGTTAACCGCACTCAATGTGGGAATTTATGTATACATATAAAATAGAAGTAATATTGAAGGGCACCTAAGGGTACAACCTAAGTACACAAGAAGCATATAAATGAATGCCCCTCCAAAGAGAAAATCTTAAACATAGGATATTGAAAGTATAATTTGAAGGATCAAATTATATTCAAAATTAATTGCTAAAACTAATAGCTTCATTTGTTTGTCACAAACCGACACTTTTATTATTAACCTAATATTGAGCCATTTAGGTTCATCATTGGTTTCAACTCATATCAATGACAAAGTATAAACACACTACGAATCTATTAGTTTACCATAGCCTCTGTCATACCTCATACTCTGATACTCATCTCAATTAAGCCTAAATCCCAACTACGTGCCAACATGCTCTTACCTTAACTAAGCGCCCCTCTGCCATTTTTCACACATATCATAAAAAAAAAAAAATTACTTTGAAGTCTATCTTGGACTTCAGTTTTCTCATTCTGTGTCACATCATACTTAGACCATGCCTCAAGTTCCAGTATGTGCCTAGCTGACAATCTATAGATGGTTCAGATGTTTGGCTATAGAAACATGGCTAAATCATCAAGTTTCCAACATTTCTTCCTCTATTTCTAGAGGTTTAAGTATCTGTTCATCCAAGTAAATATAAATTGGTTGTTTAATTTCCTCCATCTAATTTAACATTCACTTCATTTTCCTCCTCAACATAGTCTTTTCTAGCCATAAGTCGGTTTTCCATCCTAAAATAAGTATCGACACTATAGACTAATAGGGCATGACCATAGTAACTCCTACCCAATGAGGTAGTAATGCCTAAAGGGCCTAGCCAGCATGGTTGCATCGGGTTCATGCTTGTGTTGACATTATGCATAGTAAAAAATTAAATACTTTTATCTCTTATTACTTTTTCCTAATATATCTCTTTCCCAGAAGCAATTTTTCCTCCAGATTTTATACAAACCTTTTAAATTAATATTCATCTCTCACTCAAGTAATACCATTTTAGCACTTCGTAAAGATTGGAATTTTTCATCTCTCATTTGAGTCATTTCTCTCTAAGTTTCGAACAGAATTTGCTAGACTTGATCACAATCATAACAAAATTATGATATAAACAAGCAGAATATATTCTCATCCTACAATTCTTTCCTATATTTATACACACCATCTTATTCAACTTTGACCAATGCACTGCTCATTTTACCACTAGTAAAAGAAGAAGAAAAAAAATGTTGTAATAGCCAATCAGCTCTGGCAAAAATGGAACTTCCTGGTGGGTGAGTCCTCGATTTCATTTGTAACTTAACCAATAATAAAATAAGCAGACATTAACTTAGAACAAGTTCAAATCCAGGAATGTGTACAACATGAATTGGAGAGAACCATTAACGAAAATTGAAAATATTCAAAATGATTAATAAATGTATACAAGGTTTTCTTAACTTAAAAATTAATGCATTGGGATAAAGTCTTTGTTTTTGTTGTAATAGAAACAGCATATTGTCTCACCGAGTGAGGGAGAGAGAGAAAATGTACATAAGGTGCTGCGATTGCTTGAGGGAGTCCAAATCGTCAGCATTGATAAGGGTTTTGAATTCACGAGAGACCTCAGCTAAAGCCGCTCTTATCGCCTCTTTCTCCATTTGCTCCATCTCCATTTCTCCACCTACTGATGATAAGAGAGAGACGCTAATGATTGAATGAAACTTTGGGCTATCTATAAGGATCCTCCATGATGATTTGGTAGTCGTGAACTTCATTGGAAATGAACTCTATGGTTTCAATATGCCATACACTCACTTTGGGATTATAAGCAAAGTGGGTAAACAATCTCCTCGCAGGTGCAAACTTCAAATATTATTGTAGGCATAAAATCGTTCTTTCACCTTGCTATCCAGTAGTTGCTCCCATTAATGTACCTACACATGAAATGAACCATTTCATAGGCGATTCTTTGTGACCACAATGGGTGCTATCATTTGCTATTTGTGCTAATAAAGAAGTAACAAGTGCCATGGCAGTTAATTGACTTCAGTTCCTCCTATAGTTCCAATTATAGTCACCTGCTACAACTTTTGGCATTTTTACACAACTTAATATCTTTTTATTGGATTAGGATTAGCATTATGACATTTCTTTCTCTCATCTTCTTTTTAACAAAAATAAAGGTTGCAGTAGAGAAGCTAAAGAGTTTAGAAAATAAGTTTACACAAACCTTTGAGTGCGTTTTACCAAATGATCACCCTTGTATTCAAAGCTCAATTCAGAAAAGTAATGGAAGGCACGTGCTGGACTTTTAGAAATCCACTCCTTCTTCAAGCCTATGTTTGAATGCTCTTGGCATCCATCGTATCTCCAGTTCCTGAAGTGCACTGACGAACTTCAATCCATCTAGAACTGTCTCCAACTTGTTGCAATCTGTAATCTCTAAATGGCCAAGACTCGACATGGCACCTGCTTCCACTATCCACTCTTGTAAATTAGGCAAGCCCCAAAGGAGTAAAGATTTGAGTTGAGGAAACCCTTTTTCAGAACAAACCATTTGCTTTCCAATGAAGGCTTCCCATCCTCTTAAGACCCTCAAGTAAGGTAGCTTCTTGAGTATTGGCATTGGATCTTCCACAAGTCTAGAACCCCACAAAGTTAACTTGGCAAGGCATGGAGGAAATTCCTAGTGATTTGGTAGTTTGTTAATCCATCCTTCTATGTGCAGCTTGTGAAAACGAGGACAGCCTTGTACTACTTGTTCTACATCTACTACCTTATCAGTGAATGAAAGCATTTCAGTCTTCATGGAGAAGGACCGAAGTCTGCTTAATTTTTTGTTAGGAGGATTGAAGATTTCCCCAAACTCTTGGAAATCTCTCGGGTCATTTAGCATCAATTTTTTAAGATTGGTCAAACTGAGAAGATCTCTTACATCACATTTGTTTGTGGGAAAGTTTACTAATGTCTGCAAGTTGCTCAGTTTTGCTAGTTGCATCTTTTCATCAATTAAATAGTTACACCACTTCGGAAGATACGGATGTCTCAACTTTTTCATCTTCCATATCACTGTCGGTATTAGTACAGTTGATTCCCAACTCATTTCTTCAATGGTTTCCAAATTTAGTGTCTCTAAACACACCAAATTGACTATGGAGGAAGGCAATTCACGTATATGAGTTTTCTTCAAGCTTAAGAACCTCAAATGAATCAAGCTTCCTATTTGCTCTAGTCACTGTCCATCCAATGACTGGATTCCTTCCAGATCCAAAACTCTAAACAATTTTGAGTACTTAAAAACTGATTTGACTGGCTCGCTAATATCATTGAAGTATATAAGGGATCTAGTCTGGGGATTCTCTTTGTAATAATTATTTGTGGGAACATCAAAAAAGATGGCAAGCCTTCGAATACTACCAGTTGATGAATCAACTGTCTCATTTCCACTCCTATGACTCGGTATATGGAGGAAATTTTCCTCCTTTGCCTTTGACAAGCATAGATCTCGCCTAAGATCATGGAGACGGCAAGATTTAATCCTTCCATTTGACCCAATTACACCCACTTGAACCATGCATCTATTTATCAACTCAACCAAGTAGCGTTCTCCATAATCTTCCAACTTTTCATCTCCCTCTTGTTCATACTTTGAACGCACAAAGCCTTCTACCACCCATAGTCGAACCAATTTCTTTGCTGGTATATCGAAGTCCTCTGGGAAATGGCTTAGATAGAGGAAGCATGGATTCAATTGGTAAGGCAATTCAAAGTAACTCAAAGCCAACACCTCATGGACTTTTGATTGTTGAGTCGTTGACCGCGGCCTCTACCTAAGTGTGACTTTATATTTCAATGCACAATATCCCATTCATCCAATGTTTCTTTTGTTGCCAAAAGTCCTCTAAGCACAATAATTGCCGGTGGTAAACCAACACACCTTACCACCATTTCCCTCCCTAAATTCTCCATGTCTTTGGAAATTCTGATTTCTGCATCATCATGATAAACATATATAACGACAACACTAACACCATCAACAATAATGTTCAAAGGAACTACATTAGAAAGTATAACATTTTTAAGGATTTATAACACACACACATTAATACCATTC
Source organism: Quercus dentata (assembly GCA_028216015.1). NCBI lineage: Eukaryota > Viridiplantae > Streptophyta > Magnoliopsida > Fagales > Fagaceae > Quercus > Quercus dentata. The sequence continues at coordinate 69,045,076 of CP116448.1, forward strand.
TCCTTGCAACTCCATGCGACATTCCGAGAATTAAAAATGATACTTTTTTTCTTTCTTTTTTAATTCGTATGGAATTCACTTATTAAATTTATAGTAAATTTTAGCACGAATGTAAAAGAAGAAAGAATCATTTCTTTGTAATTTGGAAGGAATTGAGATCCAGTACAATTAACCTCTCTCCTTCTTACAACAATTTTTTACTATTCTTACTTTTTAAAATTTTACTTTTTAAATTTTTCTCATTTTTTTAATTTAATGGTAGAGTTTAGATTTGCTTTTTATAACTTTAAATCTTAGCCATCCATAGCAATTGCATCAAGTGCAATATTTACCTTAGGTATTGTACATGATTTCAATTCGACCCTCCGAGAGGAAAAATTATTCAATCCTCCTAGAGTAATGCTCCCTCCTCTCGAATGAGGGGTGGGACTCATGTGTACAATGTAGGACCCACTCCTCATGTGAGACAAGATGGCGACTCCAGAAAATTTTTCCAGAATGATCATTTAGAAACTTAAATTAAACAATTTAATAAAAAGAGAACTTTATATATTGATAACCAAAAAAAAAAATTATATTATTTTGGGTAAGAGATGAATCTTGGGTACATGATTTACGTATCAAATATTTGTCCATAATACTAGCAAAAAAATAAACAATAAACTATAAGTTCAATTGAAATATTATTTCTTGATATAATAAAAATATTAATAATTTTTATGTCCATATCATGACTCTATTAACAATTTTACCCAACATAAATTTTTGTTGTCTAGTTGTTTCATTATTTTTCTTTATTGACCACTAACAGTCTAGCACACACTCCATTACCACAATGTAAAGTCTAAACTAGTAAATACAATGTCTCATCCTACTGCCTTACAATTGCATAGTTTAATTATTTGTTTCTTTTTTAATTATTTGTTTACTTACTTTACTACCACTAGTAAGCTAGTCCATTACCCCAGTTGCCCAAAGCATACCAAAAGCTCCCATCTCGACATGTCCATTAGAACAAAATATTTTAGTACCAATCCATTTCGACGTACTATTACGAAGTTACCATTATTATAAATATGTATATATAATATTGATTAAAACTCATATAAATTATTAAGGGTCTTAAAATTATAAGTCATATTTCTATTAGTATGTCAATCTTTAAGCCGAAAAAAAACAAATTAACAATCAATTTTTAAAAATATAATAAGATTAAAATGTATTTAATAATGAAAAAGAAAAGAAAAAAAAGGATGATAACGTGGAGGCGGGAGTCTTAGGGTCTTTTAGATTGAATTTATTGTTCTTTGAAATCTGAAAACTGAAAATTAAAAACTGAAAACATTGTAGCAAAATAATTTTTAAATATGTGAATAGTACCGTGGGACCTATTTTTAATATTTTTTTAATCTGTAAATAGTGCTAAACATTGTATGAACAATGCTCAACAAGATGCGTGAATAGTGAGATGTCTCATGAACAATAAATTTTGTCTCTCCCTTAAACGCGTGAAAGCACACAAAAAAAAAGAAGAAAAAAAAGGGAAAATGTGACGCGGGATTCAGCGGAAACGCTGAATCCAAACCCACAGGTCCGTTTGAATACAACTGAAAACTGAAAAAAAAAAAAAAAAAACTGTAACAAAATAATTTTTAAATGTGTGAATACTACCGTGGGACCCATTTTTAATGAAAAAGTTGCTGAAAAGTGAAATTTGTGGGTTTGTAAACAGTACACGATGTGCACTGATTGGCTAAAAAAGTTTGAAAATTCCAACTTTATGCTCTTTTGTTCATTAAACAGTGAATGAACGATGTCGCAATCTCAAAAACGCGTGGAAAAAAAAAAAAAAAAAAAGGAAAACACAGACGCACGTTTTAGTTTTACATCGAATCCAAACGTAGCTTTAGTGACTGTTTGGATTCGGTTGAAATGGGCGTTTGCGTTTTGTAATCACGTTTCAGCATTTTTTTTTTTTCAGCACGCACTATTTGACCAAGTCAACCGTGAACAATACACGGGTGCACTGTTCACGGACCCACAAATTCTATTTTTCAGCCACTTTTTCATTAAAAATGGGTCACATTATACTATTCACACATTTAAAAATTATTTTATTACTGAAAATAAACTCAACCTAAACGGACCCTTAAAGTCATTATAAAAGCTGAATTTCAGCTTCATTTTCAAAAACTACTTGTACTAGTCACGCACTTGTCATGTGAAGGATGACAAAACTAAAAATAATATTACACAAAACTAGGCAATAAAGTTGAAGTTAGCAGACAACTCGGGGATTAGAAAAATTAAAAAGAACTGCAGAGGAAATGTAGAACGAAGAAGGAGGAGGAGGAGAAGAAAAAGAAGAAGAAGAAGAAGGAGAAGGAAGGGGAGGAGGAGGCGACAACAGATGGGCTGCATTCCTTCAGGTGACCGGGAATGCGATCGGATGTGTTGATTTAGGCCATTCTTGAGGTTGAAGCGATGAAGGCTGGGTCGGTGGAGTGCAGGATTAGTGGTGGTTGGGACAGGTGGGACGACAGAGACAATTAGGCTCTGCCGTCTAGTAATGAAAGGGGCTGGAGCGAACTGCCAAGAGGTTGAAGATATTTCCCCTTTAGGTTACGATTTTTTTTTTTAATCAAAATTTGATGGGTTGGGACAATAGGATAGAGACCGTGGGTCTTCTTTAATTTTCATATTTTAGTTTTATAAGTTTCTCAAAAAAAAAAAAATAAAAAAAAAAATTTAGTTTTATAAATTTCTTTGAAAGGTCACAACTTTATGAGACCAAATTATGGACCAATATTTAATTTTTTTGGGTTTAAAAACTTTTTAGAGTTGTCACAACTCTTTTTTAAAGGGTGAGCAAATATAAAAATTTTAAATTATTATATATAATTTTTTTTCCTAGATTAGGGTGGTCCTGTGATTATCTTGACCTGAACGTGGCATTGTCTTTGATGTAAGAGGGGAAAACATTGTTCTAGGAGAACACAATAACTTCTCTTCTGAGAATACCTAAGAAATTTCTCCCTTCTCCATCACTCTTTTGACATTTCTTTTTTTACCAAAAAGAGGCATTTGTTAGTTTCTTATTTTTTGTGGACATGATGAAATCAATCTTATGAAAAGGGGGAGGAATTCTAAAAAAACAAGAATAGGAAAACGAGATTTTTTTTTTTTAAACAAAATTTTGGTTGCGGTGAAAAGTAAAAAAAAAAAAAAAAAAAAAAAAAAAAGTGTGATAAAAAAATGAGAATTTTTTAAATTTTTTTATCTTGGCTTTCTATTATTTCACTTTTAATAATAAAAGTATAATAGTAATTTACTCATTATTTTTACTTTTTCATCTTTCTTCACCAAACATACATGATAAAAAATACAAATACTATTTATTATCGTAATTTTCTATTCTTTCAATCAATATTTTTCGCCATCCCTCTTTTTCATTCTCCCAACATTAACCAATCTAAATTTGTATGGGTCATATGTTTTGACCCATACTAGACCTGAAAACAAACAAATCAAAATGGTATAAAAACCTGAAAACATATGGGTCATATATACTAAGTTTATTTGGCCCAAAAAAGCCCATGCAAGGATGATAAAATAGCATTATGTTTTCCTGTTTTAGTCCGATATATTTGTGACTCCTACATGGTTTGATTTGTACCTAATTGGTTCAAAAAAGTTCAAACACAAATCTATTTGACTTGATTCATTAGTCTTTATTTTTTCTTTTTAAGAAAAATTTATCAAGTCTAGTATAAAGTGATGATGGTGTAGTTTTGAAACAAAGCTATTTGTGAAAATTCCCACACACACAAAAAAAGCTATTTGCAAAAAAAAAAAAAAAAAAAAAAATCTTTTGTCCCACTCTTAATTTTTCACTTTATAATTCATTAACTATCGTATGTTATGCGCCTAATTTTTTAATTTTTTTAATAATCAAAATGAGATAGAGGATTTTTATTTATAACTTACCAATATAAATACAGACAGCGTTCCATGTATTAGTACTCTTTTCCATTTTTAATTTCTTTGTGTACATAAAGATAAAGATCACAGGCTCACGGTGAGATTGTGATGAATCTGATGATCAATGGCATAGCCATATAATGATTAACAAAATCGTGATCTGAATTGGAATAAAATCATCATAAGACAACAAAATTGAAGTAAAACTACATGCACATTGGACCATCCATTTTTCAGCCTACGCATATCTTTTTGAGAATCATTTAGAGCCCAAACTAAATTCTTTGAATTTGAGCCCAAAGTGAAAAGAAATATATTAATAATAAATCGAGAGTATTGTAGCTCAACTAATTCACATCTTTTGGTATTTGCAACAAAAACATCTAGAATTCAAATGTCCCTCCCTCTCCAACTATTGAATTAAAAAAAAAAAAAAGGAACAACTTCTTGTTGTGCATGTGTTTTTTTCCCCATACTTCTAATTTCTTGGGCATTTGATTCTTTTGAATTTTAGGAAAATTTAAAAATTTACAATCATATTGGGGCTATATAAATAATTATGCATAGTTGCATACCAATTGTAACTTACATTAATGTTTACAAAATATAACGTAAATGTGATTAAATGACAAATGGTATCTTGACAATAGAATACTCTTTGGGAGCCGCACACACGAGTTGTACAATTTCATAATTTGCTTGTGTGCAGTGGAGCCTACATGTCTATGACAGGGATGCTATATAAGATAGACGAAAGAGATACTTCCTCGGCTGTTTGGGAGAGTCTCACAACGACTAGAGATGGAAAGTTTGAGAAGTTTAGGACTCCTAAACACCACTTGGGTTAGCGTTTTGAGCTCAAAGGATCAAACTAGGTGTTACAAATAATATTAGAGCATTATCCTACTTTTGAACTGAGGGTTAGTAATTGTTGTATTTGAATATATATATATAAATATATATATATATATATATAGAGAGAGAGAGAGAGAGAGAGAGATTTTCTAATTGGCCTGCATAATATTTTTTTTCGTCTTTTTAACGAGTACCATGCTAGTTGACTGACATAGTCCCAATTACACCCACCTGCTATAATTTTGACATAGTCCCAATTACATTCACCTTCTATAATTTTGGCATTGTCACACAATTAAAAATGTTGTTGACGTATCATTACTCTTTTATTAGACATGTATTTTTGACAAATATAGTCATTAGGATTAGGATTAGGATCTATGATATTTCTTTCTCTTTTATCTTCTTTGTAACAAAAACAAAGATTGCAGTAGAGAAGCTTTAAAATTTAGAAGAAAAGTATATATAAACAGTAAGTCCGTTATACCGAATGATCACCCTTATTTTCTAAGCTTAATTCAGAAAAATAATGGAAAGCATGTGTTGGACTACTGTCACCAGTCATTTGATGGTTAACCTTGATCCACTGGATGCATACATAACACGGTGTTAGGAGCTTTGCAAGTTGCTGATGATGGCATGAGGAAGTTGAGTGCTTGGACAACATCGGGCCAGTCACATGGCTCAATGTTTTCTCAAGACACCAATGGCTCCTCATGCCTATCTAGTGAAGCTCCTAAGTGCTCTTTGAGGGGGACAAGCCCAGTCCTCCTGATGGGATCAGTTTGATGAGCATGATGAGGGGCAACATATGGAGGCACCTTGCTCCACATGATGCCTTAAGGCCATGGCGGAGGGGGCCATGGTGGGCAGCAACGTTTTGTTGATGATGGGCGGCGGTGGTGCTGACCCTACGTGGTAGTGCATGGCATGATGGCTTGGTGATTGGTTGCTTTGTATGTGGGCTTGGTGGCTTGAGTGCAAGGCGGTCTTTGGGTCAGCGATGATGATATCTTTGTGCAAGGCATTTGGGCTGGTTGGTCTTTGGTGAATGTATGGATTGTTGTGAGTGGGCTGATGGCGATTACTTAGTGTGCTGCTGATGGACATGATATGTGGGCTGTGATGCTGATAAGGAAGGGCTTGGGTAGAGGGCCAAGGCTTCTAAAATGTGATGGGCATCACGTGTGGGCTCTTGGAACATGGGCGGAAGACCCATGATGAGATCTTGAGTGTTGGGCTGGCATGTGCTATGTGTGCAGCATCGGTTGGTGGCGATTACCAACGTTTCCTAGCATTGTGGGTGTATCGGACATGCAGTGCAAACGCTGAAAACGTGTAAGGCAGCAGCAATGAAGGTGTCCTAAGTCGGACTACATGTGGCAGCAAGTCCAGGAAATGGGGCGATTACTTGGTAGTAATCTTGTCATGGCGGCGCTTATCTTGAATATTATCCTAGGTCATTGGGGTTGTCAACAAAGATAGAGAGTGTGTTGTTTGCTTTGAGAAATTCGTGTGGATTCTCGGGCTTCCTTTGTACTTGATATTGAGTAATGAAGGTTGGGGTTGGTGCCACTGTAAATCTGTGTGTCTTTGTGTGTGTGTGCATTCTCTTGATAATTCTGTTCATAGTGTTCCTACAGTGCGTGTGTGTGGTGTGTTGGCCGAGACTAAGTCGGTGGGCTTAGTGCCATCATAGGCAGAAAATTTGAAAGAAAATTTGACCCTGTGACAAATGGTATTTGAAAGTTCAAAAACGTGTATAAAAAACACTTTTGAACGTTTAGACCCCAAAAAACCAACACAAGCAATATGTCAAACAACTAGTGTGCGGAAACTTAACATATGCTATAATATGGAATTGGTTAAACAACTATCTAAGTCATAACAAAATAAACCACAGCAGATAATGTAAAGATAGAGATAGAGAGGAAGGAAGATGCAAACACACGAGATAACACCCGATGTGTTATCGAAGAGGAAACCAAAGACCTCGGCGAAAAACCTCTCCGCCGCCCTCCAAGCGGTAATCAATCCACTAGAAAATACAGGTTGGGATACAAGGACAGCAATAGACCCTCCAAGCCTAATCTACCCAATGCACCTAAGCCCTCCAAGCTTCTTGCTCCAACGAGGTTGCGCCGAACCTTTTTCTTTTCTAGCTTTCCGGATTCCGCTACTACACCGTAGCATCAACCAATGAAGATTGGCTCCTTCCTAATCGCTTCCCAGAACTCCAAACGTCCGTCTCACAGAGATGATAATGGTGAGAACCAGGTTTGGTATAATGCCTCTCAAGGATTTGACAATGGAGAGGAAGAGAGTGAGGGAATTTGATGAGACTCTAAGGTAGAGATTGTGGGTGAAACAATTTGGTTTTTCTTTAGGGTTTCTCTCTCAAAATTCTCTCTAGAAGCTCTCTTTCAATCGTGGGTTAAAAGGGTATTTATACTTTGGAGTGGAGAGGAATACTGAAACGTCGAGGTTTTTCCAAAACAGGGGGTGGCTCGCGGCTTGACCTCGCGGCTTGACTAAGTCGCGAGTTCCATCAGCGAGATAACCGTATGGCCGCTTGTCTGTTTTGTCCTGTAGTGCTCCAGCTAGCATGACTGTTCATCTTCCAAAGATGCTTGGCACGTGTGTGCAGATTCTCCGGGGGGTTGAAGCCGCGAGTCTAGCCGCGAGTCCCAGCCGCGACACTGCTGTTTTCTTGCACACTCTTGAGCAATCTTCACTCTATCTCACTCACTACCCTTACAACAATCCCACCTAAATACAAGGTTACTAAATGCTGAATTACAAGCAAATTTGGCACGGAATAAAGCCAATTAGATGGTTGAATAAATTCAACCTTACAATCTCCCCTTTGGCTATTCCGTGACAAAACCCTAAAACAGACTCTAGACTTAACATGTGAGTTGGGAACAGTTGAACAAAACTCACTCACACCTAACTCTAGAAGTCATGAAAGCACTTGAATCATATGAACAATATACTCTGAAACACAACAATACACTATGATTATTGTAAGCAGAAAATTATAAATGCATATGAAACAGGGCAATGTGAGATCAAGCAAAGATGGAGTTAATACACAAACCATGGCTTGATCAACCAAGTAAACACCACAAGGTAGTGATCACAGTGTTCATTCACACTTGGAATGAACATAAGGACATACAAGTTAACAAGCACAAGGCAAGTCACTTGTATGCTCAACACTCAACCAATGCATAGCACACAAGGCATATGCATCTAGGAACAATCCTACAAGGGCAGAAGAGTGACAAGACATAAACCAAAATGCAGAACATTTAGATTAAAATACTGATTTCAACATAGCATAAAGGCTGCACTAAAGCATGGTACAAACCATAAAGCCTACAAACATGCTTAAAACATAACCCTAAAAGCTTACAAAAGCATATGGGTACAAAACAGAATTTCCTAAATAACATCATCAAAATGTATTAAAGATTAAACCAAGAGTATATGAAAAGAGTTAGAAACAGTTATACACCAAAACATAGTGTATCAAAACCATAAAACCACTCAGAGTACTCAAAACATAAACATATATAACCACGGTTTCTGTTTTTAGCAGCTCCCCCTCAACTAATTACTCCCCCTTAAGCTTTTCTGCTTCTTAATCATCAATGAACTTCTCCCCCTTTTTGACAGGAATTGCCAAAGGGTCACTTGTCATGCTGAGTTGTGAAGCTGTCAAGTGTAGCAGCCAAGACATCAATCTGGTCTTGCATGGCTCTCATCCTGTCGAGTGCTCTGTTTGAACTGCGCCTGATCCCATCAAGCCTTTCCAGAATGATCTGGAAAGCATCCGGAGGTGCATCTGCAGAAGTTGAAGCTCTAGACCTTTTGCCACTCCTCCCGGGTGTTGAGGTGGATGCAGCCTGCTTTGCCTCTGCATCGTCTCCATTGGGACTTCCTCTCCTTCATCACCTTCATCTTCTTCTCCCGGAAGCCTAACACCGATCCTTTTGCGGGTGAGTTTGTTGATTGCGAGGGGTGTGGACATGTGACTTATGTCTTGAGGAATTGGAACACCTTTACTCCTAAAAATCCTCATTAGCAAACTTGGAAAGATCAATTTAGGTCTAGATGTTGTTCTTGTCTCATCCACAATGATGTCAAAGATGTGGGAACTTATATCTATGAAGTTCTTCTCTTTAAGATCCATCGAAAAGATTGCTCTAGCACAATTGATTGTGGTCAACTTCTTAATAGGATAGAGGTTAAACATCATGATTATGGTTAGAACCCTCATGTCCACTTTGGAAAGGCAAAGTGGTATTCAAACACTTCCCTTCTCTCTCCCCACCTATCCTCTGTTGAACTGTTTCAATAGAGACACTCCTATCCTTGAAATTGATAAACTCCTCATCATCCAAACCTTCAAGCCCTAGTACTTCATCTATGACATGTGCATCTAAGACAAATTCTTTACCCCTCACCCAACAACTCAATTCATTATCCTTTATCACAACATTTGAGTAAAATTCCCTAATTAAGGGTTCACACACAGCAGGGAAACCACCCAAAAGCTTTTCCCATCCTCTTCCTTCAAAACAACTGGGAATAAAAGTTTGCCTTAAGTCCTCCAAATCCACAAATCTCTCTTGAATGATTCCTGCATTCAAGAAGTTATCCTTGTATCTCTCAAAGTGGTGAACTGACCTAAACAATCTAGAATCCATCTTTAATCTCTTGTCGGCCTTCTTTGCAGTAGATTTCTTCTTCTGAGGTGAGGGAGCCATCTGTGAACAATCGAAAAAGGCCACAAACAACATATAGCAATATATGTGCATAACCAGTCAGTACCATGTAATAAACAGAGAGAGATATCAACCATACAAATGAGCTTCAAAACTTAACAACAAGCTACTTAGTTCAAACATATGGATATATCAAGTCTAGGATAGGAAACACATGAACACCATGGTGAAACTTTCCCAAAGGCGGATAACTGACATTGAGACAGATAATGGAAAAATGATATGACACTCAAACAATATATTGATCCTAACAAGAGCTTCCCACAGATTAACTCACAAAAAAAAAAAACATGCAAATCTAGCACAGTGACACTCACATCCTCAGAACGAACCAATAGAAATCACTCAAGAAAGCTCAAAGATCAGATTGAAATAGAATGAACACTTAGCTAATCACAAGATGAAGAGCAATAAGCATATGACAATCATTTAACACAAACTATAGCAACAAAGATCCACAAGCTAAGCAAGAACAAGGAGCAGAGACCGAAACACAAACCCATTTCAAAAACACAATCATATGCGAAAAATCAAGTGTAAAAACACAAAATCAAGTAGAAAAGAGTGTAAAACAGAAAACCCATACCTGTAACTTGACGATTTTGAGCTACAAGAGTGCAACACAAGAGATTGGAAAAGGGAGCACGGAGTGTTTGGTAGGGAGAGAGTTTAGTGAGAAGATGAACAGTCACAAAAATTCGAGGGAAAAACTGAAAAAGTTTAAAAACTGCTCCTGTTTACGCAAAACACGCGATTTTCGCGATCGAGTAAGTCGCCACCACGAGCCGCCACTCAAGCCGCCGAAAAACACAAGAACAAAGTTTTGAAAAAATTTTCTAAGTGTTTTTCGCGACTAGAAGGTCTACTGCGAGTGAGTCGCGAGTGAGCCGCGAAAATCTCTCGATGAACTCGCGACTGGACCTTCTACTCGAGAACAAGTCGCCAAAAATGACCAGCGAAGCTGCGACTGAGGCCCGCGACTTGACACACCCGCGACTGAGCCGCCAAAACAGGGCAAAACTGTATTTTTGAAATTTTTCAGATTTTTCAACAAAAATACTTTCCAAAAACACCTAAAACACTCAAAAATCTTTTTGTGCTTGAATTAACAAAGATTGAGCATGTGAAAACACATTTTATCAAGTACAATCACACAAATGAATATGGCATTTATCGAATATAAACTTGTGTGTTGTGTGTGGATATCAACAATGAGATAGTCCTTTGTCTAATGTGAAGTTTCAATGATCAATTCAACCAAGGCATACACAATTAGCACTAGATCATGTGACCAATCTCAATTATAGAAATATGAATATATGACTTCCCACCCATAACTTGATAACATAACTTGGAGCTTTTCATTTGACTCCACTAACAATCATAACATTTGATCTTTTTGATCTTTTGAGTTACTCATCTCTCATTGTGAGAGGGATATATAACAGTTCTCTTTGAAGAACAGGCCTTTGGCCTTTTTGAAAGAAATTTCACTTTTAATATAAGGTCGCTTACCCTTTTTCCTAGTCAAATACTAGAATGTGCGACAGGCTTTTGCAGCTCAATATCTCTTTTCATTTGGAGATTTACATTTGTGAGCTCTTTTTAGCAAAGCATAAAATAAAAAATGGGAAGAGATATAGACACAAGTCTATGCATGTCTCAAGATCAACATAATCATTCACTAATCATTCATGACAAGTTTGAAGATCTATTTACAACAATCACATAGATTTCAAGATTTTTCCCATAGTGATATGAGTGCATGAAAACAAGCAATGCTCGAAAATGCACAAAGCCATTAGCACAAAGGTACAAGGCAAAACGAGTTTTAAGACAAAACTTAACAAAGTCAATTAAGCTTATTGATTTTCAAATTTTTTATGTAATTTTTGGATTTTTGACTCAAGAAACAAAAAGATTGATAAAACTCAATTAAGAAAATATTCACAAGAAGACAACCAAAAACAAAAACAACAAGCATACCACACAAACATAGTCACAAAGCATAGGAAGTATTAGTGCATGGACATGTTGTAATGCTTATGCATGAGTACCCCTTTTCACCTACACGACACTTGCGTTTGGGGTGATTTCCTTAACGGATTGGGTACGGGAGTTAGGGCTTTCAAACCTTCGTGAGAAGCTTTCCAAGCAGTTGGTGAATGCACCAATCATCTTCATCACGTTCATCATTCCGGGATCGCCATTTTGCTCTCTAGGTTGATCACCCGCCCAAGTTCTCCTATCAGCTCTTGGTCCTCCTAACCTTTGAAGAGTTGCACTGTTCTTTGCTCTCGCTTTTTGGCAATTTGGTCGAGTGTGCCCTTGAAGTCCGCAATAATGGCACACATACGTTCCTCTAGGACCTCTTTGTGGTCGTGGACGTGACTTGGCACGAGATTCAGACCTTCCCACAGACCGATTACGGGGATTTAGCATCCGTTGATTCACCAAATTCTTCTTCTCCTCCACCTCGAGCTTCTCACCAGTATGTTCATCTACAACTGGATCTTTTGCCTTCACAAACTTCACTTCTTTAGTGATATTTACAGATGAACTACTTCCTCCGGTATACCCCACTCCGGATTTGTCTGAGAAGTTCTTTTGAGATGATATAACATCATTTAGCTTCTTGGTGGTGACCCTCTCTATTTTTGCATTTGCTTGCATCACCTCGTTCTCAAGAAATCTCACTTTAGTGTAAGCTTCGGACAGCTCACCATTCAGAGTTTCGATCTCGCATTTGGCCTCCCTATACCGGATTAGGAGACTTTTGTAGTCCTCCTCGGCCTTCTTCATCTTTCTCACAGCAGCCTTGGCTACTCTTGTGTATTCACCCGACTTCTCCAAGAGTGAGTTGTAATTTTCTTGAAGAGTTGCTTTGTGCTTTCTTCTTCTTGACTTCCGATTCTTCAACAATTCCTAGTGAGTCATCATCACTATGTTCTCCAAGGTCTTGAACAAGCAAATTTAACTCATCCGAAGACTCAACATGTGCAATAGTCATGAAAGCTGAATAGTTCCCTTCTCCATCACACTCTCTTGATTAAGTCGGATGAGTCTGAATCACTCAAGGTCGTGGCATACACCTTGCCTTTCGATTTCAAATAATTAGGACATTCCTTCTTGAAGTGTCCATGCCCGTTGCATTCAAAACAAGTCACACCTTGTGTGGATTGGGATTCTTTTCCATCTTTCCTTTTGAAATCCCTCTTCTCCCTTCCGAACTTTGGAATTTTCTCTTATCATCAAATTTTCCATTGTTTTTGAATTTCAAAAACTTTCTGAAATTTTTAACAAGATAGGCTACATCTTTGTCAACCCCATCTTCTCCCGATGAGTCTTGATCTTCCACCTTCTCATTAATGGTCTTTAGAGCAAGAGATTTACTCTTCCGTTGATTAGGCAAAATGACATCTTATACGTCTGCAGAGAACCAACCAGCTCCTGCACCTTGATGTCATCAAGGTCCTTGCTCTCTTCAATGGCTGTCACCTTTGCATGAAAACTTTCCGGCAATGATCGAAGGATCTTCCTTACAATCTTTGAGTCCTCCATTTTCTCCCCCAAGTTAAACTTACTGACAACCACCTCATTTAGCTTCCCATAGAAGGAGTCGAAAGACTCATCCTCACTCATCTTGAGCTCCTCAAACCGAGTGGTCGCATTTGTAACTTGGTATCTTTTACTTTCTTCGTGCCTTCATAAGTGGTTTCCAGAATCTCCCATGCTTCTTTGGCAATGGTAATGTGAGAAATCTGTGAAATTCATCTGGAGACACACCACGAGAAAATAGCATTTAGTGCTTTACTGTTAGCATTAGATGCAGCAAGTCTTTGCCTTATCCCATGTGGATTTGGCTGCCTCGGGTTTTGTCCAACCAATCTCAACAAAGATCCCAAACAGATTCATCAATAGAACATAAAAAGGCTCTCATGCGAACCTTCCAAAAGGCATAATTACTACCATCAAAATATGGAGGTGCATTAAGGGATTGAGACCTATCCATCTCAAAAAGGGAGTCAAGGATCACACAATGGTAATGAAACCAAACAGCTGTGTACCCGCTCTGATACCAATTGAAAGTTCAAAAACGTGTATAAAAAACACTTTTGAACGTTTAGACCCCAAAAAACCAACTTAACCAACACAAGCAATATGTCAAACAACTAGTGTGCGGAAACTTAACATATGCTATAATATGGAATTGGTTAAACAACTATCTAAGTCATAACAAAATAAACCACAGCAGATAATGTAAAGACAGAGATAGAGAGGAAGGAAGATGCAAACACACAGATAACACCCGATGTGTTATCGAAGAGGAAACCGAAGACCTCGGCGAAAAACCTCTCCGCCGCCCTCCAAGCGGTAATCAATCCACTAGAAAATACAGTTGGGATACAAGGACAGCAATAGACCCTCCAAGCCTAATCTACCCAATGCACCTAAGCCCTCCAAGCTTCTTGCTCCAACGAGGTTGCGCCGAACCTTTTTCTTTTCTAGCTTTCCGGATTCCGCTACTACACCGTAGCATCAACCAATGAAGATTGGCTCCTTCCTAATCGCTTCCCCGAGAACTCCAAACGTCCGTCTCACGAGATGATGAATGGTGAGAACCAGGTTTGGTATAATGCCTCTCAAGGATTTGACAATGGAGAGGAAGAGAGTGAGGGAATTTGATGAGACTCTAATGTAGAGATTGTGGGTGAAACAATCTGGTTTTTCTTTAGGGTTTCTCTCTCAAAATTCTCTCTGGAAGCTCTCTTTCAATTGTGGGTTAAAAGGGTATTTATACTGGAGTGGAGAGGAATACGAAACGTCGGGTTTTTCCAAAACAGGGGTGGCTCGCGGCTTGACTAAGTCGCGAGTTCCAGTCGCGAGATAACCGTATGGCCAGTTGTCCTGTTTTGTCTTGTAGTGCTCCAGCTAGCATGACTATTCATCTTCCAGCATGCTTGGCACGTGTGCAGATTCTCGCGGGTTGAAGCCGCGAGTCCAGGCCAGCGAGTCCCGGTCGCGACACTCTGTTTTCTTGCACACTCTTGAGCAATCTTCACTCTATCTCACTCACTACCCTTACAACAATCCCACCTAAATACAGGGTTACTAAATGCTGAATTACAAGCAAATTTGGCACGGAATAAAGCTAATTAGATGGTTGAATAAATTCAACCTTACAATGATCGAGCCAGGTTTGTCCCAAGTCGCAATGTCTTGAGACATGAAGGCAAGGTTGACAGTTGTGGAGAACATATTGGGAGTTCCCGCAGAATGGGAAGAAGTCTCCGTGTGTGACAGGTTGGGGGCTGTCTCTGCGAGAAACCGCTTCTTTGTGAGGAATGATCTTGCGAAACAGAGAGAATTGGTGTTGAATCGTGTTGAAGAGTTGGTCTCTGCAATGGACGCCCAGAACCAGGCAGCAAGAGAGACCCAACGTGAACTTGAAACAGAAATTGCTCTGTTGAAGAGAGCAATGAGTGGCCTGCCTAGGGAGGAGGAAGTGGCCACCAAAGTAAAGGTCCCCGAACCAAAGCCCTTTAATGGTGCCAGGAATGCCAAGGATTTGGAGAATTTCTGTGGGATATGGAGCGAGATTTCAAGGTCGCCAGGGTGCCTAGCCAAGAGATGGTTACAATTACTAGCATGTATCTTTCGGGGATGCCAAGTTATGGTGGAGAACCCGTGTGGAAGATGATGCAGATGCTGGTAGAGGGAAAATTGACTCGTGGGAAGCCTTAAAGAAGGAATTGAAGGATCAATTCTTGCCTACCAACACCGCTTGGGTTGCAAGAGATGCTTTGAAGAAATTGAGACAGACTGATGCAGTGAGAGAGTATGTCAAGACGTTCAGTTCTTTGATGCTGGATATCAAGAACATGTCCGAGGAGGACAAACTATTCAATTTCATGTCTGGCTTGCAGCCTTGGGCACAGATGGAGTTAAAGAGGCAAGCGGTGCGTGATCTGCCTACTGCGATGTCATTTGCGGATGCCTTAGTGGACTACAAGTTTAGCAAGCCCGGTGGGGATGAAGAGAAACGAAAGTCCAAGGATAAAGGCAAGGACAAGCAGAAGAAGGATGGCAAAAAGAAAGATAAGCAAAAGAAAACGTGGGGTAACAAGAACAAGGGAGAGAGTTCTACCTCTCAACCAAGCAAAGAACAGCCTAAGCTTAATGCTAGTTGCTTCATTTGCAATGACCCTCATCGTGCAAGAGACTGTCCAAAGCGTGAGAAGCTTAATGCCATAGTTGCTGAAGATGGTAGTGGGCGGTCCGATGAAGAAGTTCCCAGCAGAATGAACCCTTTGCAATTGCTGAATGCATTGAGTGCGGGAGGCAATTCTAGGGGTTTGTCTTATGTTCAAGTGGAGATGAACGAGAATGGGGCTGAGGGTATGCTTGATTCTCGTGCTACCCACAACTTTGTTGCTGATCGGATGGTCCAAAGGCTTGGTCTTAAAGTGAGCAAGAGCCCAAGTAAGATCAAGGCTGTGAACTCAGAAGCAAAACCAGTGTTGGGAATTGCTTATGGAGTGAAGCTTAAGGTGGGCGAGTGGACAGGAAAGGTGAATTTCCTAGTCATGGAATTGGATGACTTCGATGTTATTCTGGGTGACGAATTTTTAGTGGCTGCAAAGGCTGCCTTGCTGCCTTTTATCGGAGTTTTGTTGATCCTTGATGAGAAGCAGCCATGCTATGTTCCTGTGAGGCATGGGGCGGGAAATAGCAAGACTAGCAAGGGGAAAGGACCTATGGTTTCAGCCATGCGGGTTGAGCATGGGCTCAAGAAGGGTGAGATAACATACTTGGCTGCACCGATTGAGATGAAGCAGGACAAGTATGTGGAAGTTCCAGATGCTATGGCTGGATTGTTGGGGGAGTTTGTCGATGTGATGCCCCCAGAACTACCAAAGACCCTTCCACCAAGGCGTGCTGTTGATCATAGAATCGAATTGGTTCCTGGATCAAAGCCTCCTTCGAAGGCTCCTTACTGAATGTCCCCAATGGAGTTGGCTGAAATGAGGAAGCGATTGACAGAATCGCTTGATACAAAGTTATATTCAGCCCTCCAAGGCTCCTTATGGTGCCCCTGTGCTGTTCCCGAAGAAGCATGACGGCTCATTGCGGATGTGTGTGGATTATAGAGCCTTGAACAAAGTGACTGTGAAGAATAAGTATCCAGTTCCTTTGATTCAAGACCTCTTTGACAGATTGAGCAAAGCTGTGTACTTCACAAAGCTGGACTTGAGATCGGGATATTGGCAAGTGAGGATTGCCGAAGGGGATGAGCCTAAGACTACTTGTGTGACCCGGTATGGTTCTTATGAGTTTTTAGTTATGCCTTTTGGTTTAACGAATGCCCCTGCTACATTCTGTAATTTGATGAATGATGTCTTTTATGAGTATGTGGATCGCATTGTTGTGGTGTATTTGGATGACATAGTGATTTATAGTGAGTCCTTGGAGGATCACTTGGAACACCTTAGGAAGGTGTTGTCTAAATTGAGAGAACATCAGTTGTTTGTTAAGAAAGAGAAGTGTGAGTTTGCCCAGCAAGAGATTATGTTTTTGGGGCATAGAATCGGCAAAAGCATGGTGATGATGGATGAGGGGAAGGTGCAAGCTATCCTTGATTGGTCCGCACCAAGCAAAGTGATGGAATTGAGATCTTTCCTTGGTTTGGCTAATTACTATAGGAAGTTCATTCAAGGATATTCCAAGAAGGTTGCTCCTCTCACAGATTTCTTTGAAGAAGGACAAGAAATGGGTGTGGACGGATGCATGTCAAGAAGCGTTTGACAAGTTGAAGGTGGCTGTATCTAGTGAACCCGTGTTGCGTCTTCCGGACTTTGGGTTACCCTTTGAAGTCCATACGATGCTTCGACAAAGCAATTGGCGATGTTCTAGTGCAAGAAAAGCATCCTGTTGCATATGAGAGCAGGAAGTTAAATGAGGCGAAATGTATGTTCAGCCCATGAAAAGGAGATGATTGCGGTGATCCATTGTTTGTTGGCATGGCGTGTGTATCTACTAGGACCAAAGTTTGTGGTGAAGACAGACAATGTGGCTAATACCTTCTTTAACACACAAAAGAAGTTGTCACCAAAGCAAGCTAGGTGGCAAGAGTTCTTGCAAGAATATGATTTTGTGTGGGAGCACAAACCAGGCAAGCACAATGAAGTAGCCGATGCACTTAGTCGAAAGCAAGTGCAAGAGCATGTGGCTGCCTTGACTAGGGTGGAGTCAGATTTTATGGAGAGGATCAGGGAGAGTGCTAAGCTTGATGCTACCTATCAAAAGCTGGTGCGGGGATGTGACCGCAGCCTTGTGAGGCGTTATTGGTGGAAGATGGGTTCTTTGTATGCCAAGGGTGGCAAGCTTGTTTGTACCAAGTGGAAAGATTCGAAGGGAGTTGCTGAAAGAAACTCATGATCCACAATGGGCGGGACATCCGGGTAAGGATAGGATGTATGCTTTGTTGTCCCGTTCTTATTTTTGGCCTAAAATGGAGTTAGATGTTGAGTTGTATATGAAAACCTGTCTAGTTTGCCAACAAGACAAAGGTTTAACTCAAAAGGAAGCAGGTTTGCTACAACCTCTTTCAATACCAAAAAGTCCATGGGTTTCGGTTTCAATGGATTTTATTATTGGTTTGCCAAAAGCTAAGGGGATGGGTTCAGTGTTTGTAGTGGTTGATAGATTCTCAAAGTATGCTTTGTTTTTATGGCTGCACCGAGTACATGTACAGCAGAGGTGGTCACTGATTTGTTCTATAAGAATGTGGTGAAATACTTTGGGTTGCTGAAGATATTGTAAGTGATTGAGACTCTAGGTTTTCTGGTCGGTTTTGGACTGTTCTGTTTGGTTTGATGGGTTCTGAATTGAAGTTTTCTCCTGCAAATCACCCACAAACAGATGGGCAAACAGAAAGGATAAATCTTTGTGTTGGAGGATTATTTGAGGCATTATGTGACTGCCAGGCCCAGGAGAATTGGCTAGACTTGCTGGATTCTGCATAGTTTGCTTATAATTTGCACAAGTCTGCATCAACGGGGATGAGTCCCTTTGAGTTGGCTATGGGGCAGCAGCCTCTCACACCTCACGAAACTCCTGCTAAGCGGCGATCGGGGCGGTGTCCTGCGGATCTGATTTCTTTGTAAACAAGCAAGAGGCGATGCGGGGAGGCACAAGACAGCTTGTTGAAAGCACAAAGAAGAATGAAGAAGTATTCTGATAAAAGGAGAAGACCTCTTGAGTTCCAAGTGGGGGACAAAGTGCTGTTGAAATTGACACCACAGATTTGGAGGAAGTTTCGAAATGAGCAAATTCACAAAGGTTTAATCCCGAAATATGATGGTCCATTCGAGATAGTAAAACGAGTTAATCTTGTGGCTTACAAGTTAAAGCTACCAGAAAGGTTGCAGATTCATCCAACCATCCATGTTAGCTTCTTGAAGCCTTATCATGGTGATGTAGAAGAGCCCGCCAGGAATGAGGCAAGGCGTGCCCCGCCCTCTTGTCATGGTTCAGTTTGACAAAGAAGTGGACAGAATTCTTGATAAGAAGGTGACAGGTTATCGAAAGGGGGGAAATATGATAACCTACTACTTAGTGAAGTGTAAAGGGGTGGTTGAATCAGAGGCAAGTTGGGAGAAAGCATCAACATTGTGGCAGTTTGAGAAAGAGGTGAAGGCATTTGAAGATACCCTCCCGACGAGGACGTCGGCTTCTTCTCGTGGGGGTGGTTTGTTAGGAGCTTTGCAAGTTGCTGATGATGGCATGAGGAAGTTGAGTGCTTGGACAACATCAGGCCAGTCACATGGCTCAATGTTTTCTCAAGACACCAATGGCTCCTCATGCCTATCTAGTGAAGCTCCTAAGTGCTCTTTGAGGGGACAAGCCCGATCCTCCTGCTGGGATCAGTTTGATGAGCATGACGAGGGGCAGCATGTGGAGGCACCTTGCTCCACATGATGCCCCAAGGCCATGGCAGAGGAGGGCCATGGTGGGCAGCAATATTTTGTTGATGATGGGCAGCAGCAGGTGGTGCTGACCCTACGTGGTAGTGCATGGCATGATGGCTTGGTGATTGGTTACTTTGTATGTGGGCTTGGTGGCTTGAGTGCAAGGCGGTCTTTGGTCTTGATGATGATATGTTGTGCAAGGCATTTGGGCTGGTTGGTCTTTGGTGAATGTATGGATTGTTATGAGTGGGGTGATGGCGCTTACTTAGTGTCTTGCTGATGGACATGATATGTGGGCTGTGATGCTGATAAGGAAAGGCTTGGATAGAGGGCCAAGGCTTCTAAAACGTAATGGGCATCACGTGCGGGCTCTTGGAACATGGGCAGAACACCCATGATGAGATCTTGAGTGTTGGGCTGGCATGTGCTATGTGTGCAACATCGGTTGGTGGCGATTACCAACGTTTCCTAGCATTGTGGGTGCATCGGACATGCGGTGCAAAGGCTGGAAACGTGTAAGGCAGCAGCAATGAAGGTGTCCTAAGTCGGACTACATGTGGCGGCAAGTCCAGGAAATGGGGCAATTACTTGGTAGTAACTCGCCATGGCGGTTTATCTTGAATATTATCCTAGGTCATTGGGGTTGTCAACAAAGATAGAGAGTGTGTTGTTTGCTTTGAGAAATTCGTGTGGATTCTCGGGCTTCCTTTGTACTTGATATTGAGTAATGAAGGTTGGGGTTGGTGCCCTGTAAATACTGTGTGTGCTGTGTGTGTGTGTGCATTCTCTTGATAATTCTGTTCATAGTGTTCCTACAGTGCGTGTGTGTGGTGTGTTGGCCGAGACTAAGTCGGTGGGCTTAGTGCCATCATAGGCAGAAAATTTGACCCTGTGACACACGGAGATGACATCATATAGAAATCCAAACAGACTCTTCAAAGCTTCAACATAGAAAAAGAATTGAACTCAAGTATAGTAGGGAAATAACTCTTACACACATGCTAACACACATAAACGAACCCTTGAGATTTAAACTGAAATTGTGACTTCAAATCAACCAATAGATGACTATAAATTAAATCTAGTATCGAGTCAAGATTCTCTTTATGGTGACTCCTTGCTGCTGCAAAACTTCAAATATTATTGTAGGCTATCCAAAGAGTTGCTCCCATTAATGTACCTACACATGAAACAAACCATTTCATAGGCGACTCTTTGTAACCACTATGGGTGCTATCATTTGCTATTTGTGCTAATAAAGGAGTAATAAGTGCCATGGCGTTAATCGACTTGATTCCTCTGTAGTCCCAATTATAGTCACCTGCTACAACTTTTGGCATTTTTACACAACTTAATATCTTTCTATTGGATTCGGATCAGCATTGTGACATTTCACTCTCATCTTCTTTTTAACAAAAATAAAGGTTGCAGTAGAGAAGCTAAAAATTTAGAAAATAAGTTTACACAAACCTTGTGCGTTTTACCAAATGATCACCCTTGTATTCAAAGCTCAATTCAGAAAAGTAATGGAAGGCACGTCTTTGGACTTTGTAGAAATCCTCTCCTCCTTCTTCAAGCCTATGTTTGAATGCTCTTGGCATCCATCAAATCTCCAGTTCCTGAAGTGCGCCGACAAACTTCAATCCATCTGGAATCGTCTCCAACTTGTTGCAATCAGTAATCTCTAAACGGAAAAGACTTGGCATGGCACCTGCATCCACTATCCACTCTTGTAAATTAGGCAAGCCCCGTAGGAGTAAAGATTTGAGTTGAGGAAACCCTTTTTCAAAACAAACCATTTGCTTTCCAATGAAGGCTTCCCATCCTCTTAAGACCCTCAAGTAAGGTAGCTTCTCCAGTATTGGCATTGGATCTTCCACAAGTCTAGATCCCCACAAAGTCAACTTGGCAAGGTATGGAGGAAATTCCTGGTGATTTGGTAGTTTGTTAACCCGCCCTTCTATGTGCAGCTTGTGAAGACGAGGACAACCTTGTACTACTTGCTCTATGTCTACTACCTTATCGGGAATGAAAGCATTTCAGTCTTCATGGACAAGGACCGAAGGCTGCTTAATTTTTTATTAGGAGGATTGAAGATTTCCCCAAACTCTTGAAATCTCTCGGGTCATTTAGCACCAATTTTTAAGATTGGTCAAACTGAAAGATCTCTTACATCACATTTGTTTGTGGGAAAGTTCACTAGCGTCTGCAAGTTGCTCGGTTTTGCTAGTTGCAGCTTATCATTAGTTAAATAGTTACACCACTTTGGAAGATATAGATGTCTCAACTTTTTCATCTTCCATATCACCGACGGTATTAGTACAGTTGATTCCCAACTCGGTTCTTCAATGGTTTCCAAATTTAGGGTCTCTAAACACACCAAATTGACTATGGAGGAAGGCAATTCTCGTATATGTGTTTTTTCTTCAAGCTTAAGAACCTCAAATGAATCAAGCTTCCTATTTGCTCTGGTAACTGTCCATCCAATGACTGGATTCCTTCTAGATCCAAAACTCTAAGCAATTTTGAGTACTTAAAAACTGATTTGACTTGCTCGCTAATATCATTGAAGTATATAAGGGACCTGATCTGGGGATGCTCTTTGAAATAATTATTTGTGGGAACATCAGTAAAGATGGCAAGCCTTCAAATACTAACAGTTGATGAATCAACTGTCTCATTTCTACCCCAAGGACTTAGTATGTGGAGGAAATTTTCCTGCTTTGCGTTTGACAAGCATAGGTCTCGCATAACATCATGGAGACGGCAAGATTTAATCCTTCCATTTGACCCAATTACACCCACTTGAACCATGCATCTATTTATCAACTCAACCAAGTAGCGTTCTGCATAATCTTCCAACTTTTCATCCCCCTCTTGTTTATACTTCGACGGCACAAAGCCTTCTCCCACCCATAGTCGAACCAATTTCTTTGCTGGTATATCGAAGTCCTCTGGGAAATGGCTCAAATAGAGGAAGCATGGTTTCAATTGGTAAGGCAATTCAAAGTAACTCAAAGCCAACACCTCGTAAACTTTTGATTGTTGACCACGGCCTCTACCTAAGTGTGACTTTATATTTCGATGCACAATATCCCATTCATCCAATGTTTCTTTTGTTGCCAAAAGTCCTCCAAGCACAATAATTGCCAGTGGTAAACCAGCACACCTTGCCACCATTTCCCTCCCTATATTCTCCATGTCTTTGGAAATTCTAAATTCTGCATCATGATGATAAACATATATAACGACAACACTAACACCATCAACAATAATGATAAAAGGAACTACATTAGAAAGTATAACACTTTCAAGTATTAGAAGCTCAACATTGTCATTGGAAGCAAAAGTGATGTGGACGGAAGGGGTAGAAAGAGAAAATTAGAGGCACAACAAGTTTAAGAGATAGATAAATGGGACCTATGCTCAACCAAATGACAATATAGAATTAGATCAAAATGCTTAATTTCGAATCCTACAGTTTACTATCATATATATAGTCTAGAGACAACACCACCCTTATTATTTCTACCACCTCCAACAATTGAAAGCACAACTCACAAGACAAACCCAAATTACAGGAGGCACATAATTATACACTTATTTTCAAGACAAAGACTTAAATTGACCAAGTCCACATTTTAAACGACTTTTAATCTGCAATGGTCATTGTCTCTTGGCGCTTGCTTGGAAATTACTTAATTTTTTCCCAGTCGGAAAGAATTTGTCCTCTAGTTTACAATTTAAAATGATAGCCTTTCCCCTGATCTTTCAGAAGCTAAATAAATGATTCTAGTCCTTTTTAGCAAACAAGACAAACTAACAGGCTACTTATCAATCTTAAATCATTAGTGATATGCATTGTTGAATCAATTTCAATGCATAATCTTCTTTTCATTGATTGAGATTGTAGTTGTTTGCACCTAATTACATTGTAGCTTTCAATAGCTGATTTGAAGCCCTACTCACAAGATTTAAGTTAATACCTTGATTAAATATTACCTAAATAAACTAAAAACTACAATAGAAAGAAACCACTTGCATTTCTCAGCTTTTAATACCTTGATCAAATAATAATTACAATAAAAATTACTATAATAAAAAAACATTTATGAGATTATAAGATGTTCTAAACATGAATCAAGATTTCCTCAATTTGTAGTGTGTTGATTCAATGTACATATGTAAACCATAAGAGTGGTAAGACAAGAATATACCTGGATCTTGTCTCTGAAATGCCTTCTTTTGAAACAGCTCCCAGCTCTGTTCTTCGTTTAAACACCCCGGTTCATGTAGAAAACCACTTGGATCTATATGCAAGGCTACTTCTCGATTGCGAGTTGTTAGTAGAATTTTGCTACTAATTACCTGTCCCGATGGGAAGCCAGGACTAAGTAAATCCCATGCCTCTGTGCTCCAAATATCCCATGCCTCTGTGCTCCAAATATCATCTAGGATTACCAAACATCTCTTCTCTTTCTGAACTTGATTAAGCTTCTTTGCTACCTCTTCATCTCTCATTTTCGAAATTTGATCCCTCTCATCTTTTGTTGGAGAGGTAAGTTTGATTAATATTCCTTCCCAAACATCCCTTGTTTTGCATTGCTTTGGGATATATAAGCCCAAGCGAAACCATCAAAATGACGCCTAACTTCACTTGTGATGGTAAACTTTCTTAGCAAGAGTGGTCTTTCCTAGACCACCCATCCCATAAATAGACACAACTTGACACTTTGTTTATCTTCATTCACCAACTGACCAACAACTTCTTTTATATTTTCATCCAATCCCACAATATACTCTTCAACAATATGGGAATAAGACCATCTCAATTGCCTTTGCCTGTCCAAAGCTAAACTCGAACCCTCTTCTCTCATGGGAGTCACACCATAAGTTTGTAACCTCCTAGTGAGATCGGAAATTCTTGTTTTAATGGACTCAATCTTGGACCCCACTTTGTGAAGCTTTCTGCCGTTGTTGAAGCTAGGAACATATCTCTTGACTGGGTTGTTGTCTCTGTTCTTTGAAGCGATCTCAAGGGCGAAAGTTTCAATTACATCCTGAACGTCGTAGGCTAGGTTGCACGGACACGCCATTTTTGGCGTCGTGTCGATGTCGGACACATGTCGGACACCGGAGCGAGGACGACTCGCCGGATTCCGGTGTCCGGCGAGTGTCCTCTTTTTTTTTTTTTTTTTTTCGTTTCTCCGACACGTGCCGATGCTGCGCCGACACGGCTTCGACGCGGCGCCAACTCTGCTCGACGATCGACACGACACGCCGGGCGATGTGAGGAAAAAAAAGAAAATTTAGGCATATTTCGAGTCATTTTGGCTATTTCGGCCGAAATGAAAATTTAAATCCGATACAAGATTGTGACTGGAAAAAAAAAATCAAAATCCTACCTCCTTCCGGGTTTCGTGCTTTTCTTCCTCCTCTTCTTCTTCTTAATTTCGGTCTCTTCTTCTTCCTCTTCTTCTTCCTCTTCTTTTGGTTTCGGTCTATCTGATGACCTCTTCCTCTTTATTTGTGTGTCTTGGCTGTCATCCACTTGTGTTTAGAGTTCAGACTTTAGAATCTTTAGGCTTTAGATATTTTCTTTGTTTTGTGGTGTTTGTGAGCCCCACGTGATACTCATTCCTTCCAGGCTCTTTTGTTTTGTCCGTTTGAATTTAATTAACATTTTTTTGCTTTGTTTTGTTTTCGTGAACCTCACGTGACTCATGTTTTTGTGAACCTCACGTGACTCATAATAAAAAAAGAAACTTTCAACCTTTTGATTCCATAGTCACTAAAATTAGAAAAAGCATAGAACTATAAAATTTTTTACAACTTTTTGTTACAATTGTGATGTGATAGATTGTGATTGGTGAAAAAAATTATATACTTATAACTTTAAAACCTTCAATATTTATTATATGGATTTTTTTTTATCAATAATATGTGTATATATATATATATATATGTGTGCATGTGTGTGTATGTATATAAAATAGTGGTAAGCCTGAAACAGTATGCAACAATATGCCGAAATATAAAATTTAATTAATTATTTAACTGCCGTGTCCCCGCCGTGTCGTGTCCTTATTTTTCACAAGTTGTCGTATCCCCGTGTCCGTATCCGTGTCGTGTCCGTGTCCGTGCAACATAGGTCGTAGGCAGCTTCCCGAATCTTTGAAACCCAATTTTGAACACTTTCATCATCGTTTTGCTTTTTGTCTGCGTCTTTCAAGAAGCACTGCATCCGCTTTAATTCGATTTGAATCTGATCTACTTGCTGTTTCACTCCTTGTAAAAACACTGCTTCTTCAATTAGAAGGTTGCCTAGCCTTTCCACAACAAAGGACACTATGGACTCTGCCATGCTGTGCGCCTCCTCCTGCTTTTTCCTTCATGAACCAGAACAAGAAGCAATGGCAACACTTCTAGCATGAAAATATCATGCTAAAATAAATTACCAAATGTGGTTCTGGTTCGGCTCAATTGATTTGAATGTGGACATAGACTTTATTGACCAGCTGCAATGGAGGATAAGGGGGTACACTCTGATGACCTTTTTTTTTTTTTTTTTAGAGAATATACTCTGATGACTTAAGACTTAAGACTTAAGAGCACCAGCATTGCAAAAATTATTGAAAAGAAAAATGTGTTAAATTTACTCGGATGACTTTCTTTTTCTTTTTTTTTCTCTATTTTTTTAGAACATTTCCTTTTATAATAGAAAAATGTGTTAAATTTATACATTTTTTTATCTTAAAAATAACTCACACCCGTTTATGTATAAGTTAATAAATGTATAAGTTTGTTATAGTAACCTACATGAACATTGTTCATTTTGCATTTAATTATTTATTCTTTCTTTAAATGTGTCCAGAATTTTAATATTTTAATAATATTCTTTCTTTAAATAATAAACAAAATTCATACTTAATATTTAAAAATAAATTTTAATTAAAATATTAAAACAAAGAATTTTAATTATAAAATAAGATAATTTTGAAAACTTATCTTTAAGCAAAGGGCAAATTATTACACAATATTGTCGTAACTATGTTAATTGAGTTATGTTAATTGACACTTTTGATATCTCTAAAGAAGATGCATAATGTTCGAATCTACTCTCTTAATTGTCGTAACTATTAATTTTTAGAAAATATAAAATAAAAAAATGTGCGCTTTTTTTTTTAACTTAAAATATCTACTAATTTTAGATTAAATATATTAGTTTCCTAATGTTATTATGGTACCATTTGGTAGTCTACAGGTTCGTTCTTAAGATAAAGACCTTTTCCTCTTAGTTTCTATCACTATAACAGCCGATTTTTTAATTTTTACCCTTTTCTCAAAAAGAAACTAATTAAAAGTTAGAAATCGAAACTAACACCCTTGCTAACGGGCAGATATTTGTGTGTCGTGAAGAAAGTATTTAGATAATACAATTACCGAAATACTTAGTAGTAGTGGTGGTAGTAGTAGTATTTTTTTTTTTTCTCGACAACACATTATTCCTTCTTTCTCTCCCATCACATCATTTCTCTCTCATTTTTTCTACTTTTTCTTGTATTTCGACAACACATTATTCCTTCTCTCTCTCCCATCGCATCATTTCTCTCTCATTTTTTCTACTTTTTCTTGTATTTCGACAACACATTATTCCTTCTCTCTCTCCCATCGCATCATTTCTCTCTATTTTTCTACTTTTTCTTAGAATATCGGCAATATTATTATTAAAATTCACATATCTTCTTATTTTCAAATAAACTCAAACAGTACCCATATCACAAATAAACTTCACTTTCACATTGAGCCAAACACAATCTTAGTCTAAGGTCTGTTTAAATATCGTTTATTTTACTAAAATTAAAAATTTATTGTTAAAAGTATTGTAAGGACTCAATTTGTAACGATCCCAAATTCGTATTGGGTTCGAACGTTAAAGGCCCAAACAATAAATTTGTAGAGCGTGGATATCAAAGAACTAGGTTAACTCCAAAAGAAAAACGATTGAACTTCATGTTTATAGATGGATTAGCCCTAATATAACGATCAATTTCTCCTTGAAATAAGTTTAGTTCTTTATTTCATAAGGTTTTCTTCTAAGTTCTCTTTGTTTAGAAGTTTCAATCCCCTTCTCTCAATGCATTCTTTCATGTTATATTCTGCCTTCTTGATGTCACATTCACCACACACGTGTAGGTTGGGTTCGGGAGATCCCTTTCTGTCCCATCTAATACCTTCTGGAACCTTCAACCAAGAGTCGTAAGGCTGCTTCATCACTGTTCAGGCATCACTTCCACATTAATGCGGCCAGAGAGTTGGTTGAGAGGCAATTAATGCGGAGGCAGCTGTTGTTAAAGATATTTGTTTACCTTTTCTTTCTTACCCTTGGTTCCATGTCCCACCTTTAGTGGTAATGTAGCTCTGAAGTGTGTTTGCAACAACCTGGCGTTCGTGTCGTCCTCGGACACATATTGCCGAGAAGGATTTTGTCCTTGGACGAACACCGAACTCATCTCACGTGATATCTACTCTTATTTTCATTTGGTTACCCTTATAACCTGATATGAGCCTCCTCGGACAGTTTTACGTCCTCGGATGGGCCACAGGCCCAATTAACACGGTTTTAATAATTATTGATTAACCGGCCCCCACAATAGCCCCTCAAAATCTTGCTTTTCGACTCCTCGGGAGAAAAGATTGATTTTGATGTCACTTGCCCATACCCTTTTATGTTTTGGGCATGCTCCTCGACACTTGACTTCCCGTGTGTGGCAGCATTAAATTTTGGCGACGCCCCTATCTGCCACGTTTAACGGTGAGATGAAAATCGAATGGTAGGGGGTCTATCTCGTTTTGCGGCGGGGAACTTTCCCACTCATAACTTCTACACGACTATAAAGGAATTCTCAAATCAATTCTCAAATCAATTCTCTTTCTTACCTTCAGCGATCACACAATTCTAGAGCTCATACACCAACCCGTCTTTCTCTTTTTTCGTCGTTTTCCTGGCATCTACAAATACTTAAATCTTGTCCGAGGACCCTCTTTCAAACTTGTAAGTTTTCTCAAAACATTTACCACTTTTATCTTAAACTCGTTAATTTCTCTACTAAATACTTTAAGAAAATGGGGAAAAAGGAGGGTAAGTTTCGATGTCTAGTTGAGTCCGAGGAAAGTATGAGAAATTTCTACTCTAAGTATAGGATTCCCTCTACAGTGGGTATGAGGCACGCAGCCCAAGGGGAATGGGCCGACGTTAGACAAACAGGGGAAGTGGTTATTCCCATGATTGCCTTCATAGAAGGCGGGATGACCATCCTCATGGGTAAGATTACTTGGAGCTACCTTAGGTTCTTTAGGTTATCCCCAACTCAGTGTGCCCCAAATATGTTTAGGATCCTAGGGAGTATAGAGGCTTTGAATGAGAGAATGGACCTAAACCTAACCCATCATGACGTGAACTGGGTGTACAACCTCTATCACTTGAAGGGGCGGGGGTATTATCTCAAGTTGAGATATCCCGAGGAGAGGCTAATTCAGTGCCTTCCCACTTCAAACAAGAAATTAAAGGAGGATTTCCTTATCTTTTAAGGGGAATGGCATGATGGTCCGCCATGCCCCACGGAGGAAGGAACACCAGGTGGGAATGCGGTCATAGATCTATAATATCCAGTTCATACAAATTTTTCCTTTTTCTCCTTTTTTTTGTTTTGAGTCTTAGTATTCTTATCCTTAATGACGTTTCATTTCAATTCAATGGTTTTGCAGATAGACGTTTCACAAAGCCCAACCTTAAGTTAGTCAACAAAGCAAGCTTGGATAGGGTATTGAAAGCCGAGATATACGTGAACGGGCGATGGCCAACTCCAGGCAGCTCATTTAATCCTTGGCTACACCCCCCTCTCGTTTGCTTTCCAGGCACTGAAGTGCGTGATCAGAGCTCACAATCCTCGGCTACACCGTATTAGTGTTGCCTTCAAGGGGTTCATCGTTCCAGAAGGTATCCCACTTCCCCAGGATACATCTCGCATTGAGCCCCTTTTTGTGGTCGTCGTCTCAACAGGAGCCTCTTCATCCCAACCTATCCTCGGAGAAGAGGAAGTAGAAGAGCAGGAGGAAGGGGAAGAAGAAGAGGAAGAAGTTGTAGAACTCTTAGACTCCTCGGAATATTTTGGGGTTTTTGATCAACCTATACGCTCCGAGGAAGATCTTAACGAAATGGGAATACAGAGGAAGCCCCAAAGAAGTTTAATGGAGTTGATCGAGAATCAGCCTGGGGGAAAGAATGCGCCGAGGAAATCAACACAATCCCATATTCCTTTTCTTCCCACCAGGTCTCCACCTCCTGCTCCTCGTCCACCTTCTCATCAACTTCAACAACCCGATTAGAGCCGATGCGGTCAAATTGAAAAAGCGCAGGGAACAGAAAGGGAAGGATGTGATGGATGCTGGCAAGTCCTATCCGACCCGCGAGGAAGATGCCCAAAGAGCTGCAAAGCGGCAGAAGACTAGCCATCTTCCTTAGCGAGGCTAGGAGAGGTCTGAAACTCAACCTCCTGAGCCCCAAGCCTGGCTGCCAGCACCCATGCATGGTGGGGAGCCCCTACAAGAGGATGTATCTATTAGGGACTTCAACGGTGGCATTGGGTGTCACGTAGCCTCGGCTATAGAGGAGGCCTTGTTACTCCCAAAGGACATGGCTGAAATAAAGAATGTGAGGAAGAATAAGCTCATCCTCAATAATAAAAGATACTTGGGCATGGTATATTGCTTACTCTTTTCTTTTTCTTTTTGTGCTCATTACTCATTGATATGTACTTTTTACTGACTATAGTATTAAACTTTTCCTTGTAGATTATCCAAAATACTTTTAAGTTAGATGAGATGCTCAATATCTACTACGATCGGCTAGACGATGAAAAGAAGAAACGGGCAACATGACTATCTGAGACTTTGACATAATCGGAGCAGACTTGGGCGATGTGAGGAAAAAGTTACTTGCTGAGGAACAAGCTCGCAAGAGCACTGACTCGACCTTGGAAGGCTATCAAAAGCAGGCCAAGGATCGGGAAAAGCGCTTTCGTAAGGCAAATGTAGAACTAAAGACTGCCAGGGAGCAAGTTGCTGTCCTTAAGAAGCACTTGGAGGAAACCCAAAAGCTGAGGGAGCAAGCTGAAAAGTCCAGAGAGGAACCCGAGAAAGCAAAAACCAAGGCCCAACAGGCAATGAATGAAGCCGAGTAGAAAGGCTATGAAATCGGTGTGGGTGAGACGGAGGAGACATTAAGAGCAGAGGTGCCAATGGTGTGCCATATCTACTGCACCCAAACTTGGGATGAAGCCCTTAACCGAGTTGGGGTTGAGGCTTCATCCGAGTTGAGGAAGCCAGAGAACGTGTTCTATCCCAAAGCAATCCGCACCTCGGCTCCTCCATCCAATCAGGCTGAAGATACTCCCTCAACCGTCAATCCTAGTGAGGGAGTTTTGCCTCCAAGTCTTCCTCCTCCTGGCCAACTAGAACCGGCTAAAGGGAACAATGCCCCTCCAGAAGCTTCCTTGGACAAGACTGCAAATGCTGCTTCGAGGTAGAGGTGGCCTCTCAAGGCTTTGAACAGGATTTGGCTTCCACAGTCATGCCACGGTGGGAGTTGCTAAGGATAAAGAGGAGTCACCACCTCGGAGGCGGATAGATCGGCCCACCAAGCTCCAAAGCTCCAAATCAAGTTGAAAAAATAGGACTTATTTTGTAGTTTGACTAGGGCTTTTGTAAGGATTCTTATGTTTATTTACTTATTGTTATTACCGTTTTATCTTATTTTTGTACTTGCTCACCGTGTTATCTTAATTTGAATGGACTCATTTTGGCTATCTTTCATTTGCAAGAGAAAAAATAACTTATAAACATTAACAATTGGGGATTAAAAATGGGTGATAACTATTAATACTATGAGGTCTCAGGGAGACATCTTGGATACATACGTATTATTTCTAATCAATTGAAACTTTAGGTAATGTTCAAAAGTTGAATAAAATTGGGTCTCTGATACTTCAATTGTACATTAGATGATGTTCATAGGCTTAGAGGGTTTTATATCTCCAATAGGTGATCAAAAATCCTGTGATCTTAGGACGATATTTGAGAATTTGTTATCTTGGAATGCATAAGCCCAAGTGGCCCTAGCACTTTAATATCAAGAGGCTGTATTAGTTTCCAAGGAACCCACTTAGTGACCCAATAGACTTCACAAGGTGTTAATTTCCACTAAGTTTGTGGTCCGAGGACCTGACACAACTTAGTTTCCATTTAATACTTCACAAGATGCAATAGGGTATTAATTTTCACTAAGTTTGTGGTCCGAGGACCTGACATAACCTAGTTTCTATTTAATACTTCACAAGATGCAATAGGGTATTAATTTCCACTTAGTTTATGGTCCGGGGACCTGACATAACTTAGTTTCTATTTAATACTTCACAAGATGCAATAGGGTATAAATTTCCACTAAGTTTATGGTCCGAGGACCTGACATAACTTAGTTTCTGTTTAATATTTCAATAGATGTCATAGGGTATTAATTTTCACTAAGTTTGTGGTTCGAGGACCTGACATAACTTAGTTTCTATTTAATACTTCAATAGATGTCATAGGGTATTAATTTTCACTAAGTTTGTGGTTTGAGGACCTGACATAACTTAGTTTCTGTTTAATACTTCAATAGATGTCATAGGGTATTAATTTCTACTAAGTTTGTGGTTCGAGGACCTGACATAACTTAGTTTCTATTTAATACTTCAATAGATGTCATAGGGCATTAATTTCCACTAAGTTTGTAGTTCGAGGACCTGACATAACTTAGTTTCTATTTAATACTTCAATAGATGTCATAGGGCATTAATTTCCACTAAATTTGTGGTCCGAGGACCTGACATAACTTAGTTTCTGTTTAATACTTTAATAGATGTCATTAGATGTGGAAACACAAGATGCAAGATTAGCATAAATTAAAGGAAAAACCCAAACTAGACTACTTTTATTAATAAAAATACCTTTTGAGATTATTTACATTCCAAGGGTGAAGTACAGCTTTTTCATCAAGGTCTTCCGGATAATAGGCTCCTATTCCTGCTCATCAAGTGATTCGATAAGGCCCTTCCCAATTAGGCCCCAATTTTCCCCAAGCTGGATTCTTGGTGGTTCCCAAAACTTTCCTCAGCACTAGATCTCCTACGGCTAACGGTCTCAACTTCACATTAATGTCATAGCCTTGCTTGAGTTTATGCTGATAGTAAGCCAATTGGACCATTGCACTCTCCCTTCGTTCTTCAATCAAGTTTAAACTTTTTCCCAACAGCCCGTCGATCTTGTCCCAGGAAAATGTACTAGTTCTTAACGTTGGGAATCCAATTTCCAAAGGGATAACGGCCTCGGCTTCATAAGTTATGGAAAAAGGAGTCTCTCTTGTTGACCGTCGAGGCATTGTTCGATAGGTCCAAAGAACATGTGGCAATTCCTCCACTCATTTTCCTTTTACATCGTCCAGCCTCTTCTTAAGCCCACTGACTATTACTTTATTAACGACTTGACTTGCCCATTCCCTTAAAGATAGGCCGGAGTGGAATATCTATTCTTTATACCTAAGTCTGAACAAGATATTCTTGGAAGACTTTACTATCAAACTCAAGGCCGTTATCCGAGACAAGAGTGCGCGGAGTTCCAAATCGCGTGACAATATTCTTCCAGATAAACCGCTTAACATCTACGTCTCTGATGTTAGCCAAAGGTTCGGCTTCAACCCATTTAGTGAAATAATCCGTGCCAACCAACAGATACTTTTTATTTCCTAAGGCTTTAGGAAAAGGGTTTACAATATCCAGCCCCCATTGAGCAAAAGGCCAAGGGCTGGACAGAGGGTTAAGAATTCCTCTAGGTTGGTGGATGTTTGGAGCAAATTTTTGACACTGGTCACATTTTCTAACATACTTCTGCGCTTCCTTTTTCATATTTGGCCACCAATATTCTTGAGTAATGGCCCGGTGTGATAGGGACCTTCCCTCTGTATGACTTCCACAAATGCCTTCATGTAGCTCCTCTAGGAGTGACTTTGACATCTCAAGATGTACACAAAGTAGGTACGGTCCAGAAAATGACCGTTTGTATAACTTTTTGTCCTCAGATAACCAAAACCGAGGAGCTTTCCTCTGTATTTTCTCAGCTTCTACTTTCTCTTCTGCAAGATGTCACCTTCAAGGTATTTCAATATGGGATCCATCTTGCTCGACACTAGATTGACTTGATGAACTTGGCAAACGTCGGTTTACGGTGGGGTAGGGGTACATAAATCTTCGACGATGATCACTCGAGGAAAACTCGGTCTTTGAAGAGGTGGCAAGGGTTGCTAAGGAATCGATATGAGTATTTTCACCTCGGGGGATATGCGACAAGTCGAAAAATTCAAATTTCGTTTGCCTACGCCTAACTTGACTTAAATACCCCTGCATTCTTGGATCTCGGGCTTCCAGTTCTCCCTTCACCTGGCCAACTACCAATCTTGAATCCGAGAATAATTCTGCTACCTTTCCACCCATTTTCTAGATCATACTCATTCCCATCAATAAAGTTTCGTATTCTACTTCGTTGTTAGTGGCGGAGAATCCCAGCCTCAAGGACTTCTCGATGATAACATCCTCAGGGGATATCAAAATTAGCCCCAACCCTACCCCCCGTTGGTTTGCTGCTCCGTCCACATATACTCTCCGGGAGGGAGCGCGTTGTGTGGAGATCAGACCAACCGATTTTTCATCCATGTCATTTTGTTTCATGTTAGCTTCTTTTGGACACTCGACGAACTCGGTTACGGATCGGCAAAGACTTGGCCTTTCACGGAGGTGCGAGGCATATACTTGATGTCAAAAGCACCTAGGATTGTGCCCCACTTAGCAATTCTCCCAGTGTAATCTACACTTCTAAGTATGGACTTGAGAGGTAATTAAGTCAAGACAACCACTGTATGGGCTTGAAAGTAATGTGGAAGTTTGTGTATTGCATGGACCACCGCCAAGATGGCCTTTTCCAATGATAAGTATCTCACCTCGGCTTCATGAAGGGACTTACCTACGTAGTAAACTGGTCTTTGGACGCAGTTGTCCTCTCGTATTAAGACAAAACTAATCGCATGAGGAGTAAGCGCCGATAAGCAAATAGCAACTCATCCACCTCGGGACTAGACATGATAGGCAGCCCAGACAGGTATTCCTTCAACTGCTGAAACGCCACAGCACACTCCTCGGTCCATTCAAATCCTTTCCACTTATGCGGTAGAAGGAAAAAGGGACGACACCTCTCGGCCGATCTGGAAATAAATCGGTTCAAAGCGGCAGTCATTCCAGTCGGTTCCTACACCTCTTTTGGATTCCGAGGTGCTTGTAAATCGTTGATGGCCTTAATCGATCCGGGTTCACTTCAATTCCTCTATGAGTCACCATGTATCCCAAGAACCTTCCGGAGCCTACGCCAAAGGAACACTTTGAAGCATTCAGACGTAGTTTATGCTTTCTTAGTATTCCAAAGATGTTCATAAGATCTTCCATATGCTCGAACGCCACTTTACTCTTTACTACCATGTTATCAATATAGACTTCAATGTTTCTACGCTTGATTCGCGGTTCAAACATTTTAGTCATCATCCGTTGATAGGTAGATCCTGCATTTTTTAAACCAAATGATATCACCTTATAATGATAGTTTCCAATAGGGGTGACAAAAGTCGTCTTCTCTTGATCGTCCAATGCTAACGGTATTTGGTGATATCCTTGGAAGGCATCCAAGAAACTCATCCTAGGATGACCAACGGTTGTATCCACCAATTGGTCTATCTTCGGCATGGGAAATGGATCCTTGGGACAAGCCTTATTGAGGTCCGTGAAGTCCATGTACACTCTCCACTTTCCTCTCTTCTTCTTTACCACCACCGTGTTGGCCAACCATTGAGGATAAAAAACTTCTTTGATAGCCCCAACCTGCTTGAGCTTGGCCACCTCACTCCTAACAGTTTCAGCGTGCTCTTTTGATGGTCATCGAGGTGGTTGTCTTTTGGGAATAACGGAAGGATTCACGTTGAGTCGATGACAAATGAAATTCGGATCTACACCTGGGGCTTCATATGGGCTCCACGCGAACACATCCACATTTGCTCTGAGGAATTCCAGCAATCTCTCATTCTCTTGCAAAGGCGGTTTAGCCCAAACTTGGAAGAATCTTTCCGGATCATCACCCACAATTACCCTCTCCAATTCTTCACACTTTAGCTCGTCGGCTAGTACATCCAAGGGTAATGCTAGGGGTTTTAATTGCTATAATTCATTATAGCCGTAGCCGAGGTCTCTCTCTCTGGCCGATGTTGTATAGCCACTACCAGGCATTGCCGAGCTGTAACTTGGCTTCCTACTATCTCTAATACTTGGCCTCCGGATGGGTACTTCACTTTCTGATGCAGAGTAGATGAGACTGCTCCCGTGGTATGAAGCCAAGGTCTGCCCATAATAGCCGTGTATGGAGAAAAAACTTCTACAACAATGAAGTCCACCTCCACCACATCCATACCGGCTTGCACAAGTAGTCCGATCTGTCCTTTCGGAGCGACCATCCTTCCCTCAAAACTCACTAGAGGGGAGTCAGAGGCTGCTAAGTCCTCCGGCTTCGGACCTAGCCCCTTATACAAATCTGGGTACATTATATCCACAACACTACCTTGATCAATCATCACCTTTTTGACATTGTACCCACCAATTTTTAGCGTGACCACCAGAGCATCATCATGGGGTTGTATGATTCCAACCTTGTCCTCATCCGAAAAGCCCAGAATTAGGGGGATGTCCACCCTGGCTCTCTTCGATGCTTGGCAATGATCCTCGACCGGAGGTTGGAACACCGACAGTACCCTGGAAGGACAAGATCCAGTCCTCCCCGAGGTAGCAAAAATAACGTTTATCGTACTAAGGGGGAGTCTTGAAAAATCATCCCCACGCATTTCTAAGCCTGCCTGGCTTACCCTACCATTGGAATGATGCAAGAGTTGCTTCAATTTTCCTTCTCGGACCAACTGCTCCAAATGGTCCCATAAATTCCTGCAATCTTTCGTCGTGTGCCTATGATCCTGATGATAGTGGCAATATAGGTTCGGGTTGCGTCTCCTAGGCTTTCCTACCATCTTGTTTGGCCATTTGAAAAAGGACTCATTTTTTATCTTCTCCAACACCTGCTGCACCGGCTCCCGAAACACTACATTAACCACTTGGGTGTCAGCAGAACCCGATTGCCTAACGAAGTCTTTAAAGGCTCGGTTACTATTGTAACGATCAGAACTGAAATCCTTCCTTTCCCGAGGGATTACCTTAGCCTTTCCTTTTCCCTGAAGTTGGTCCTCTTCTACTCTTTTGTACTTATCAATCCTATCCATCAATTGGTGTTCACTAGTAACAGATTTGCCAGTTAGAGATTTCCTCAAATCACGATCGGCTGGAAGGCCAGCTTTGAAAGTACTTATGGCCACATCATCATGCTCTCCATTTATTTCATTAAACATTTCCCAAGATCTATCTGAATAAGTTTTAAGAGTCTCGCCTTCTCGTATGGACATAGACAGTAAGGATCCCAAAGGTCGGGGAACCCTACTGCAAGTGATTAAAACGAGTGCCAAAAGCCCGGGTAAGCTTTTTGAAGGACTCAATAGAATTGGCCCTTAAACCGTTGAACCATCTCATCGCCACTGGACCCAAACTTGATGGAAAGACCTTACACATCAAGGCCTCATCTCTGGAGTAGATAGCCATCTTTTGGCTAAAATGGCTAACGTGTTCTATTGGGTTTGACCGGCCATCATACGGGGTGAATATAGGCTGGTGGAATCACCAAGGAAGAATCGCATCTTCTATATTCCTTGTGAAGGGTGATTTGAAAACTTGGCTCAACGCTTTGTTCATGGCGTTGTTCCCCAAGCCCCCGCTAAGTGGGCTTCTGTACCTATGTTGATGGTTGTGCTCCTTTTCATAGGAAAAGGTCTCACTAGGCGAGTTACGGATCTCCGCCTATAACTAGCTCCATCCGTCTCCTCGGATGATGGTTCGGAACAAGGTGGGGAACGTTCACGTCGGGCGTGGCGCAACTCTCTTTTCAACTCGTCAACCTCATGTTGTAGGTTCTTGTCATTCTTTGCATGGGAAACATGACTCTTCCCACGAGAGTGACTTTTGGTGGTATGAGTTATGCGCACACTCCCCTCACGGCCTTCTCTCCGTTCGGGACTCTGGTGGGGATCACCATGCTGGGTGCCCCTTGACTCTGTTTGGTATGGGTTGGCATCTACCTTATGTGGTCCTGCCGCATAGTGATGTGGACCTGCTGCATAGTGATGTGGACCTGCTTCCTCCATCATGAACGTTGCACCAGATTTCTTTTAAGTTAGATCAAGCTCTTCTCACAGATTTACACCAATTGTAAGGACTCAATTTGTAACGATCCCAAATTCATATTAGGTTCGAACGTTAAAGGCTCAAACAATAAATTTTTAGAGCGTGGATATCAAAGAACTAGGTTAACTCCAAAAGAAAAATGATTGAACTTCACATTTATAGATGGATTAGCCCTAAAATAACAATCAATTTCTCCTTGAAACAAGTTAAGTTATTTATTTCATAAGGTTTTCTTCTAAGTTCTCTTTGTTTAGAAGTTTCGATCCCCTGCTCTCAATACATTCTTTCATGTTATATAACGCCCTCTTGATGTCACATTCACCACACACGTGTAGGTTGGGTTCGGGGGATCCCTTTCTGTCCCATCTAATACCTTCTGGAACTTTCAACCAAAGAAATTGTAAGGTCGCTTCATCATTCAGGCATCACCTCCACATTAATGCAAAAGAGAGTTGGTTGAGAGGTAATTAATACTGGAGGCAGGCATTGTTAAAGTTATTTGTTTACCTTTTCTTTCTTACCCTTGGTCTCATGTCCCACCTTTAGTGGTAATGTAGTTCTGAAGTGTGTTTGTAACAACCTTTGGCGGTCAGGTCGTTCATGGACACATTACCGAGAAGGATTTTGTCATCGGACGAAAACCGAACTCATCTCACGTGATATCTACTCTTCTTTTCATTTGGTTACCCTTATAACCTGATATGAGCCTCCTCGAACAATTTTACGTCCTCGAATGAGCCTGCAATTAACACGATTTTAATAATTATTGATTAACCAAATTTCCCCACAAGTATTATAAATAAAGATAAAAATTAGTTAAAATAGTATAATAAAACTCATAAATAATGTCAAAAAATACAATAATACTTATAAATAATAATAAAAATAAACTAAATAATAAAATAATTTTCATATATAATTTTAATACAGACCCACACTTTAATATATATATTTTTTTAAAACTTTTCCAGACTCACTCGGAAAGAGGGACACCAAATGCGAACACCGATGTTTTTATTATTTTTTATTTCCATCGAAAAAAAAATGAACACTACTTTTTTGACCAGATGGTTGTCTGAGTTTGGACCACAGCACCACAAATATCTAAAATATAAAATATTGCGTGAAGAAGTTTTTACCGACCTGCTCTCGTACACAATTAATTAATAAATTAGTCAGGGTTTTGGTGTTTGTCAATCAGCCAGGATGCAAGAGTGGATTGATGTATTGGGCTTTGGGCTCCAATCAAAAATTATATAATAAGGAAAAGAAAGAAAATTATAGGTAAAGGTGCATTTGAAGCTCCTCGTGACTGTGGTCAGAAAAGAAAAATTCTATTGGCACATTAATATTATATTTTTTGGCTTTTGTTTCCACTTGTTTATAATATTACTAAGTTTTGGTGGTCCTTTGTATCCAAAAAAAAAAAAAAAAAAAAAAAAGTGTTTTACTACTTTGTTGAATCATGTTGCATTTTAAGGAGGTGCTTAAATTATCCATATTGGAACAACTTTTTGAATTAATCTTACTTGGGCCAAAGCTAAGATTGATTTGATTAGGATTAATGGTAAACCTTGAGAGTATATAATGCAGAATAGCAGCAACCAGATGCATGTCATTTTTCATGACGGTGATATCTCTATTCCATAGGTTGAAATATGCATGGTAAATTTTTCCTTTAAGAGAAGCAAAAGCAATTTGTTGGGCAATGGAAATAACAAAGCAAAAGAGGATGATGTCTAGATTATTTCGATCATTGCAAATTTAAAGCTACAAGTGACAAATTGAATTTGATTGAAAGCTGTTAGTTCGTTTAGAACCTAACAAAACTAGCTGCCAAATAATGCTGCTATTACGCTACAAACTCGAATAAGATATAATTCAAATTTTTTTAAAAAAATTTACTTTTCAATAAGGGAAGGAGATTCAAATTAAAGTTCTCTTCTATGGAGAACCTAATAATAATAAGATAGAATAAATATACAATATTTTAGAATTATAATGACATTCAAAATCGCAACAAACTATTTAAACATTAGAATAAAAACTGCAATAATATATGATGTCATTTATAGGACACTCAGTACTACCAAAATGACCTATTCATCAAAAAAAAAAAAAAAAGTTAACCATGATGACCTTAAATCTCAGAAAACCAGCAAAGAAAAAATCTGAAACTACATGAAACTCAATATGGATAGGTAAAATAAATTCGTTTACAAGCAGCAAACAAGCTCTAAACACATTGAACTCAACCAAATTACAAGGATTCAGCACCGGTATTTATCATCTGCGGTGATTCTGAAACACACCAATATTGGCTCTTTTCCAATTATATTTAATATTTAATGAGCTGTTTGTGATTAATCAATGATATCTGAATCCGAAAGAGAAGTACGTCTGCTATATCTGTACATCTCAATTGGAGAATCACTACAGGTTAATTCATCAATGGGATAGTCATATTCACCTTCCTCCCTTGCAGCATCTGCGCTCTCTTGCAACTGCAGTGCATGTTCAAGTCCTACCTCCACTTCACCCATTGCTGGACGATCCTTTCCCTCTTTTCGCACGCAAGAAGTGGCAATGTCAACGTAAATCTTGAAACACTCTGGAGCTATCTTCCCCACCAGATACAGATCAATTATCTCATTGATGGTCCCTTCTTGTTTACATTTGCTGGCCCAGATAATCAGATGACCCCGTTCCTCTTCCAAATTCGGATCAAATGATGATCTGCCACAGAGTAGTTCAAACAGTACTACACCGAAAGAGTAAACGTCGGATTTATCGGTAAGCTCCTTGCGCAGGAAATACTCGGGATCCAAGTATCCATAAGTACCCTTCACCATAGATTCGATCCTAATTAGAGCCTTTGACAAACTCGGGGGACCCATTTTGGACAACCCGAAATTTCCCAACTTGGCTTCCAATTTCTCGTCCAACAGAATGCTTAGTATCTTCACGTCACGGTGGATAATAGTATGCTTTAGCCCAGTGTGAAGATAGTGCAGTGCACGCGCCACTCCGATGCAAATCGCTAGTCTTTGTTTCCACGGGAGGGGATCGTGGTCAGTGCCGCAGATGTATTGGCGCAGGTTTCCATTGACCATGAATTCGTAGACAAGGCACCGTTCGCCTTCATCAATACAATATCCGATGAGAGTGATGAGGTTAGGGTGGCATAGCTGGCAAACCAACACCACCTCGTCCGTTAACAGGTGAGAACCCGGCCTTGATGACGTGTTGATATTAAAACGCTTTATTGCAACGCTTATGCCACGGTCATCAATAAACCCCTGATAGACTTTATTGCCAAAAGCCTCACCAACTACTAAATCGTCAGCGAAGTCATTGGTAGCTTTCTTGATCTCAGCGAGTGAAAATCGACGACATAATCCCTCAGGAAGAACTGAAGAGTAATATTGTTTTTTTTTGTCTGATCTTCCTTTCCCGGACCTCCTTAATAACTTTGAAATAGACTGTGATATACCTGCCATTGACGCTTCGGTCCTATACCCACGAACGACGAGAGAATGATGCACTGCGAGTGGAAAGGATTTATTGACCCCCTGCAAACAATTTTATCCAGTGTTGTTGTTGCTTATTTATTTATTTTGTTTCTTGTAGCAGATAAGGGTAATTAATTATGGGTTAAGTTTGTTGCATACATTTTCTGCGTTTACATTTGGTTTAAAACAACTCGTAATACTTGTGTAACAAAATTTTCCCAAGAGGGCTTATATAATATAAAAATATTTGTGTGATTGTGTGCGAAGAAATATAAACAACTCCTCCATTTCAATGCGTATATAATATAAAAGTCAGATGCGTGTCTATATTGTGTTTTTTTTTTTTTATTCTTTGAAGGGGTGTCCATATTGTGTTGACTTTAGTGCATTGGAGAGCTAAATTTTTCAAAAGAAAGAGCCTACACTACGGTCCAAAAGGAAAGTCCCATGTGTTGCTTATCATCATAGCATTAGCATTGAAGAATGACACTACGGTCCAAAAGGAAAACGACAACATACAACGAATCCAGTCCCATGTGTTGCTTATCATCAGAGCATTAGCATTGAAAAATGCTAATGCCATATTTAAGCCCTTTTTAGCATTTTATGTCTCAAAATGTGCTGCATCAAAGGATGCTAAACACAGAAATTGTAAAAAATTTTACAATAGTGCTACAGTATAATTTTATCTTTAGAATTGTACTGTAGCACAATTGTAAAAAAAAAAAATATATATATATATATATATATATTTTAATCGGCATTTCTCTCTCCTCCCATAATTTCAGTTATCTTCTCTCTCTCTCTTCATTCTCTCTTTCTCATCTGCACTTTCCTCTTTCAAACCCAAACATCATCCATCTCTTTCTCATCTGCTTTTTTTTTTTTTTTTTTTGTCAGGACCGGTGCTTAAAGGAAGTGGTGGGTTTCAAACCCAAACATCATCCATCTCTTTCTCATCCGCTTTTTTTTTTTTTTTTTTTGGCTATGACCGGTACTTAAAGGAAGTGGTGGGTATGGCTGAGGTGAGTTGTGGGTTACGGAGATTGGAGATCGGAGTGGGCTCAAGTGGGTTTTTGGTCATGACCGGTGTTTTTGGTTGTGGTTGTGGTTTTTGGTTGTTTTTGGCGTGGGTCCGGTGTTTTTGGTTGTGGTTTTTTGTTGTGGTTGTGGTTTTTGTGCTTAAAGGGGTTGTGGGTCGTGGTTGGGTTGTGGGTCTAGTGTTTGGGTCGTGGGTGACGGCGTGGGTGTGGTGGTTGTGGTTTTTGGTCATGGACCGGTGTTTTTGGTTGTGGTTTTTTGAATGGGTTTGCTCCGGTGGGTTTCAAATCGGCGGTGTGGTTTCGATCGGTGGCTTGGGTGGTGGGTGTGGTGGCCGTTGTTGGCTCTGGTTTGATGGTTTGTGTGTGTGGTCGTGTGTGGCTCGTTGATGGGTCCGTGTGTGTGGTTCTGTGAGATGAACCGGTGCTAGAGGTTGAGGGAGGCCGAGGAAAAAAAAAAAAAAAAACGGTTGGAAAGCCTAGGAAAGTGGAACTGAAAAAAAGTATTTGTTAAAAAGAAATAATAAAGAAAGATTAAAGAATAATATTTTAATAATAATAGAGTTTTAGGATGTGAGAGGTATTGTAAAATAGGATGGTATAAGTAATAAAGTAGTTTTTTGGGATGGTATAATAGTATAGCATAGCATTTTTCAATGCTAGTGCTCAGATAGATGTAAAAGTCTGTTTCGAGGTTGTTGGAGCATCCATAATAGTGAAGCTAAAAATTTAATTTTTTTTACCCTATTAAAGTTATTTTATCTATTTTATTTATACATATACGGTAGCAGTTGATCTATTTTAACTTTTAATATAATAAAATAATATAAATATTGATGTGCAACGAAAATTCGCTAAGTCATCTCCAGTCCATATGCGTCGTCCAAAGGATAGACAAGGTAAAATCTTTGCTTACCCGTCCGTCTCGCCTTAAGGGCAGACGAGCTCACTATCGTCTGTCTCGCCCTGAGGACAGACGGGCTTTCTCGCTCGTCCGTCCGTAGGACGGACGAGCTTGTTACCATCCCCTCGTCCATAAAGGACAAGGGAGGTTACTACGTCTCTGCCAAGTGGAAGAACGTACCGTCACCAGTCAAGTCCAACCGTTGTGAAATGCAAACTCTTACGTCGATTCTGGAAGTTACTTCCGAGCCTGTTGGATTCCTTAATCGTAGGAGCGGTTACCAAACAAGTAACCGCTTCCCGCATACTATATAAGCACACGCCAATGAAAGAGTAAGGCATTCTGTTCTTGGGAAACTAAATTTACATTTTTCAATCAGAGACTAACTTCACCATCGGAGGGTACTTGGCCGGCTTCCACCGGTCTCCTCTGAGTTTTTACTTGTTTTCACAAGATCCAATCGCAAGTTAATCAAGGCCCGGCATTTTCAGTCCACCGATATCCCGAGTTCATCGATTGGCGCCGTCTGTGGGAAAGAATAACGTTTGAATTCCATTGTTGGATTCTGTGATTTCTTTCTTTGGACATAAGGGCTAAAATGGTCCGGACAAGGTCAAGGGCTACTAGCCCAGGCCCTCAAGAAAGCGGAGGCGACCGTCAATCGGTCCCTACCGTACAACCGTCTTCTGTCCAGCACGTGCAATCCATGGTTGCTACTATGGCGGAATTGACCTGCCAGAACCAGGAGTTAGTTAGAGAACTTAACATGAAGAGGCAACATCGTGATGAGAACGTTGGAAGACAGGCCCAGAGCCAAGATGGGAGGAATGTCGAGTTTGAAAGCCGATCAAGGGGTACCCCTTCAAGGAGGGTGCCTCGATTGGAAAGGGAGATGGACCAAATGAGAAGAACTATGGATGAGATGAAGGAAAATATGAAGAGGACCAACCCCGTAGAGGACTTGGTTCACAGGATCGACTCCCCCTTTGTGCCTTCCATCAATGCTCACCCTTTGCCACCGAAGTTCAAGATGCCTTCCTTAGATTCATATGATGGGACGCAAGATCCATTTGATCACATAGCCACCTTCAAAACTACCATGCATCTTCAAGGGGTTCCGGATGAAATAATGTGCAGAGCTTTCCCTACTACCCTTAAAGGACCCGCACGAGTGTGGTTCAGCAGAATACCTCCGAGCACGGTAACGTCCTT
Source organism: Quercus dentata (assembly GCA_028216015.1). NCBI lineage: Eukaryota > Viridiplantae > Streptophyta > Magnoliopsida > Fagales > Fagaceae > Quercus > Quercus dentata. The sequence goes on from CP116448.1 coordinate 69,089,811, forward strand.
CGAAGAATTGAGCAAGTTGTTTGTCAACAACTTCATCGGAGGATAGAGGCACAAGCGTTCTCGTCTAGTTTATCGACCATAGAACAAGGGGAGAATGAAAGTTTGCGGTCGTTCATTACGCAGTTCAATAGGGAAGCTTTAGCAATGGGCGAGATGGATGATAAGCTCCTCCCGGCGGCTTTCCACAATGGCGTCCACTTTGATTTGTTCATCCACAAGCTATATGAGCAAGAGCCTCGGACTATGGCTGAACTCGTCCATTCAGCCCAGAATTTTATGAATGCGGAGGATGCTATCATAGCCAAGAAGAGGAAGAGAATTGAGAAAATGGATGCTAACCCCACTCGCCATTCAGAACAAGGCCCTCGTCTCAAGAAAGGACGAACGGAAGACAAGAAGGATCGTGACAGGAAGGCAGGCCCCTCAAAGACGGTTAGCAAAGATACGCCATTGAACATGCCACTCGATCAAGTCCTAATGCAAATCAAGGATGACCCTTCCTTGAAGTAGCCAGAAAAAATGAAGGGAGATCCAAATAAGCGCAATAGAAACAAGTATTGCCGCTTCCATAGAGACCATGGGCATGATACGGACGAATGTTTTGTTCTAAAGCAGCAGATTGAGAATCTTATAGGGCAGGGGAAGCTAAGAAGTTTCCTAAGACGAGACCACAAGGACGAAAAACTCAAGGGAAAAGCTCAAGAGTCGTCACGGCCACCTCTTGGAGAAATCAAAGTTATTGTCGGAGGGAGCTCTACATTCGATCGTCTAGGTCCAGGAAAACATACCCGAAGGTGGTGCGGAGCGTCCAACTCTCTGGACGACCACCTAGAGATGGGAATACGGACGAACAGGCAATCACATTTACCGAAGAAGAAGCTGAAAGAATCCACCATCCTTATGACGATGCTATTGTCATTACCTTGCTCATCGCTAACTACACAACCAGAAGGGTACTCATTGATAATGGAAGTTCGGCAGATATCCTGTATCTTCCAGTTTTTCAGCAAATGAAGTTAGGACGAGACCGTCTTCGTCCGGTGAATTCTCCATTAGTAGGTTTTGGTGGAATGAAGGTGCAGCCCGTGGGTACTGTTACATTACCAGTGGTAATGGGGGCATACCCACAGCAAGTCACCAAGGACGTGAGTTTCCTGGTAGTAGACTGCTCGTCCTCCTATAATGCGATAATTGGGAGGCCAACTTTAAATAGTTGGAAAGCGATTACGTCCACCTATCACTTATCGCTTAAGTTCGCAATAGACTATGAAGTAGGACAAGTGCAAGGAGATCAACTGGCAATGAGAGAGTGTTATTTGGCTATGTTGGCCACAGATGAGCAAGTGCGGACCATGACTATTGAAGAAAAAAGGGGCGTGGTAGAACCTATTAAAGTGTTGGAAGATATTCCCTTAGATTTAAAAGAACCCTGAGAAGTGTACCAGGGTGGGGGCAGATCTAGAAGGAGGGATTATAGAGGACCTTGTCCAGTTTTTGAGAAAGAACATTGATGTATTTGCTTGGAGTCATGAGGATATGCCTGGAATAGATCCTAATATCATCACCCATCGCCTGAACGTATGTCCATCCTCGAAACCAATACGGCAAAAGAAAAGGGTGTTTGCTCCCGAGAGAGATAATGCTATTAAAGACGAGGTTCAAAAATTGATGGCGGCGAAGTTTATCCGAGAGGTGTACTATCCAGATTGGTTGGCCAATGTAGTGATGGTCAAAAGGGTGAATGGCAAGTGGAGGATGTGTGTGGATTTTACTAATCTGAACAAGGCTTGCCCAAAAGATAGCTATCCATTACCACGCATTGATCACCTGGTGGACTCAACCGCGGGCCATAAACTGCTTAGCTTTATGGACGCTTTCTCGAGATACAACCAGATACGGATGGACGAGGTTGACCAGGAGAAGACCTCATTTGTTACCAGTCGGGGCTTGTTCTGTTATGAAGTAATGCCCTTCGGCTTGAAAAACGCTGGAGCAACGTATCAACGACTGGTCAATCACATGTTCCGTCCTCGAGTTGGGCGAAATGTCGAAGTGTATGTGGATGATATGTTGGTGAAAAGTTTGGAAGAGTGTAAACATTTAGACGACTTACAAGAAACCTTCAACACACTCAGGCGATATAGTATGAAGTTGAACCCCAAGAAATGTGCTTTCGGAGTAGCATCGGGAAAATTTCTTGGATTCATGGTCTCACACAGGGGGATCGAGGCAAACCGGAAAAGATCAAGGCAATCCTAGAAATGAAGCCTCCACAGAATATTAAAGAAGTCCAATCTCTTACCGGGCGAGTTGCCGCCCTCAACAGGTTTGTCTCCAAAGCTACTGACAAGTGTTTGCCATTTTTCAAGGTTTTAAAGAAAGCATTCAAATGGACGGACGAGTGCCAAAGAGCCTTCCAAGATTTGAAGACGTATCTTATTACGCCCCCGTTGCTAAGTCCGTCCGTGGTAGGTGAAGAACTGTTTTTATACCTGGCGGTGACCCCGCATGCTTTGTGAGCTCAAGACTCGATAAGAGAGGAAGCAAAAATGCAAAAGCCAGTGTACTACACCAGTAGGGCATTGAGGGGGGCGGAAGGGCGATATCCGCTAATAAAAAAGCTGGCCTTCGCGCTCATCACGGCTTCCAGGAAGTTAAGACACTACTTCCAAGCCCATGTAATCAATGTTATGACAGATCACCCACTTAAGAAAGCTATGAACAAGTTGGAAGCCGCAGGACGTCTGATCCAATGGGTAGTCGAACTCAGCGAGTTTGATATCCGATACCAACCAAGACATGCTATTAAGGCTCAAGCCCTGGCAGATTTTATTGCGGAGTTCACACCAAGATGTGATGATGAAGTGCGGGAGGATAAAAGGTGGGTGGTCCATGTAGATGGCTTGTCCACACATCATGCGGGAGGAGTAGGGGTGGTTTTGCAATCCCCTGAAGGAGACAAGTTGAAGCATAGAGTCCGTCTGCAATATCGACCAACTAACAATGAGGTGAAGTATGAAGCTCTGCTTAAAGGGCTAGAATTGGCTAAGTCTGTAGAAGCGAAGTCGGTTCTCGTCCCGGGAGACTCTTCGTTGGTAATGGGCCAAATAAATGGGACATATGAGGCGAAAGAAGAATGAATGAAAAAGTACTTGGAGAGGGTATTACAGCTTGTGAAAAAATTCAAGGAAGCTAACTTCATTCAAATCCCGAGGAAGAGAATGCGAAGCGAGATACCTTAGCGAAGGAAGCCTCAAAGAATCGGAACAACTGACGAGTATGATGAAATTCATGCGTCCCGAGTAAAGATCTCCGGAAGTGCAGCAAATAGGGAATGAAGAAAATTGGATGACCCCTATCGTCTCGTATCTCGAAGGACAGAGACTTCCGAAAGCAAAGACGAAGCTAAAAACTCGGATAAAAGCGGCCAGTGCGTCCTTATGGACGAAGTTCTTTATAAGAGGGGCTTTTCTCAACCTTATCTTAGGTGTCTAGCCCCGAAAGAGGCGAACTATGTGCTGAGGGAAGTTCATGAAGGAGCTTGTGGAAACCATTCGGGAGCAAGAATGCTCATCCACAAGGTCGTACGTGCAGGGTACTATTGGCCAACTGTCTAAGCGGATGCAAAAGCTTATGTCAAGGCATGTGACAAATGCCAACGATTCAGCAATATCCCTAGGCAACCATCAGAGTATCTCACCCTAATGATGGCCCCGTGGCCCTTTGCTCAATGGGGCCTAGACATCCTGGGTCCTTTTCCACTTGGAACTAGACAGATGAAATTTTTGGTGGTAAGGATTGACTACTTTACGAAGTGGGTCGAAGCAGAACCATTGGCAAGCATTACCCAGCAGAATGTAAAGAACTTCGTGCGGAAAAATATACTATGCGGGTTTGGAGTACCCAAGGTACTAGTATCCGACAATGGGCGGCAATTTGACAATACCCTTTTCGGGGACTTCAAACACTTCGGAATCCACAATCACTACACCTCTCCCGCCCATCCACAAGCAAACGGTCAGGCTGAGATTACAAACCGATCATTACTGAAAATCATCAAGACTCATCTTGAGGGGGCAAAGGGAATATGGCCGGATGAGTTACCTGGTGTCCTATGGGCATACAGGACGACGGTGAGGACCCCTACAGGGGAAACCCCTTTTAACCTAGCCTATGAGAGCGAGGCAGTTATACCTACGGAAGTGCACATGGCCACTCATAGGGTGAGATCATATCACGACAAGGATAATGAGGAGCAACTCCGTCTGAACCTCGATCTTATAGACGAAGTGAGGACAGAAGCAGAGCACAGAGCAGGCAAGTACAAGAACCTCATGGCTAGGCAATATGATGCAATGGTGAAACCAAGGCGCTTTAACATAGGAGATCTCATCCCGAGAAAGGTCTCCTTGGCAACCAAAAATCCAGCTCATGGGAAATTGAGCCCCAATTGGGAGGGACCCTACAGAGTCATCAACTTTAAAAGACAAGGATCCTATTATTTGGAGGCCCTGGACGGGAGAAAGCTAGATCATCCTTGGAACGTGGAGCACCTGAGGAAGTACTACCAAGAAGAATGAGCCAGAACGAGTATCACTGTGGACGAGCTTGGAGCTTGCTACTCTTTATATTCTACTTATGTTTAATTATAAGTTTAATGCTATTTCTTTGCTATTTGTGTTGTGGTTTTTTATCATGATTCTGGACGAAGCTATGAAGTTAACTAAATAAAAGGCATAAGCATGTATGTGCCCTATCTGTAAACGATATGTGTAATGTACAAAATGTTGAGTGAAATTCGAACTCCATACTACTCTCGTTCAAAGTTAACCTTCAAGGTGGCTAGAAATGAAATATTTTAATCACAATGAGACGAATAAATTCTCCGGGACGCGAGATGTAACGTCTAAAGCTTTCTTGAAGGAAAAGCAAGATCAAGGTACCCATCCTAATCAAAGGACGAGGTAGAGCCTATAAGCCTGGAATATTCGTCCATGAGGGTGAAGCAAAGATGAGGTATCCTCATCCGGATCAAAGGACGAGGAAGAACCCAACTTGGCAAACTTGTCCGCGTACAAGGCAAAATGTGCGTCAAGCCTTAAAACAATTAGGACAAAGGACGAGGCATAATGCACATCCAGGCCCTAAACAAGAAGGCCCATAGACGAAATTTTTTAGACAGCCCCATACATGGACGAGCAAGGTCCGTAAATCAGAGACGATCGTGGTGCATAAAAGAAACTTTAGTCTAAGGACGAAAATAACCATTGAAGTTTTAATAGATGGTTTAAACACACCAAACATGGACGAGTAAAGTATGATGAAAAATCTCGTCCATACATAAAAATAAAATCCACCAACTGTTTGAAGGGCGGACAACCAACGTCCAAACACCCTCGCGAAGAACTAGTTTCAACACCTCGTCCTAAAAACTTTGGAGGAGTATAGTGTACTTGAATTACATCAAAAGATCCCAAAACAGAGGATCGGACATAAAAAAAAAAAAAAAAAAAAAAAAAAAAAAAAAAAAAAAAAAACTTGTTCTTAAGTAGGAGGGGCAAAGTGGGTGGTGGGGTGGAGACATCGTCTTCAATGTTGACGTCCTCGGAGCTGGTTTGGAGAAGAGAGCTGGTAGCAACGTTCAAATTAAGTTTGATAGAGCTCAAGTCCACCTCGGGGAAGTTTTCAACAAATGTCCATCCTAAAGTCTTCAAAACTCGCCGCATAGTTGCGGTCCAATAAGTCTGTGAACTCCTTGGACACTTTGAACTCCGCAATGGCATCGTCCTTAGCCTTGGAGAGGGAAGTACTCAGCTCGTCATTCTTCGCTTGAAGGTGGTCAAGACGAGAATCTTTCTCCACCATAGCGGCTTTCAACTCTGCGATCAAATTTAGCCGCTCCGCTTCCTTCTCCTTAGCCTCGGCAAGAACCCCACCCATTTCTTACTCTCGTCCCTCACGCTTTTTATGGTCTAGCAAAATCCTCGTCTTGTCCAACTCGGTGGCTCGCCTAGACGCTGCGATGAACTTGGACATGGCCTGCAAAAGAAAAATGCTTGGTTAAGACGCCCAAAAGATAGTGAAATAATAAAGGCAAGACGAAAGGAAATTTACCTTAAAAAGATCATGAACACCAGAATGTTCAAAATCTTTTAAAGACATGTCATAACAAGCATGTATGTCCTCGTCCTTCATAGCTTCTTGAAAACGTTGCCATGCCAAATCTTCGTTTTCAACTATGTTCGAAGATACCCTTGGCGGGGGCGAGACGAGATGACATAGTCGTCCTAGGAGGGGTCTTGGGCGAGGTCGTCTCCACAGGTGGAGATACGTCCACATCAATTGTTTGGACGGAGAGACTGGGCTGGGGCAGGATAGGCTTGGCCGCCTTAGACGATGACTGTTTCACTCTTTTGTCACGACGGCCGGGAAGGCTCCCTAAGTCCAAATTCCTTGGTAGGGACTTCCTTTTGTCCCCGATGAGACGGACGAGTCCGAGGTACAGTGTCGGGACGAGCGTCTCGACCTCGGGACGATCCCCCTCGCCAACAACCTCTTTTCCCTTGTTACCTTTCATTGTTGCCATTCCTAAGAAAAAAAAAAAAAAAGGGTTTTGTTTTAGAGCTAACATAAAAAGAAAGGGTAAAAGACGTCTTGAGTTAGAGGCTTACTTCTCCTTACTGTTATCTCGTGCGCGAGTGCTTCGTCAGAAGGATTAGGACCAAGTCCCCACTTGGCAAGTCGTCTAAGCGTCACTAAGGAATGGAAACTCCTATCTGCGTATAGACGAGCTCTATGGACGCGATCATGGTGAAACTTGCTAAGGGAAGGACGCCCAACAGCTGTAAAAGAATGAGTTAGAACACAGAAAATAATAATAATAACTTAAAAAAAAAAAAAAAAAAAAAAAAAAAAAAAAAAAAACTTACCCCGAGGACGAAGGTTCCCCGTGTCCCCAAAGATAACGACCAAAAATGTCCCGTCCAACGTCCCGAAAGGTTTCGGCCCAATTCCCGAGACGAAGAAAAACTCCGTCTTCCACTTTCTCGTCGACAAGGGTAGGGACCTAATCATTCTACAATCTTTGCCCCTGGCGATAAACTCGTAAAAGCCAAGGGATTGATGAATTTCGGAGGGTTTATAACAATAGAGGAACTCGTCCACTGTAAGAGGACGGTCCCCCACAAATACCTCTCTTCATAGGACTTGCATAGAGATGACCAATCTTCATGCGTTAGGATTAAACCGACATACCCCCAAACCTGACCTAACTAATAATTCCCTAACGAAAGTGTTTAAAGGAAATCTCAAACCCCCCAAAAGATAGGCCTCATAGACGCCTATCCCAAAACAAGGATCACAACACCATTCTCCACGGACGGGCAACCTAAGGTTAAGCTCAAATGGGATCTGGTACCATGCCCTCAGATTATCTAACCTTTGTTAAATCTGCTTTAGAAGGTATGTCTATTGCACAACTAAATATAGTAACCTCCTCCTCGTCCAAAGGGATAGACGGAGGGACGGACGAGGAAACCCCGGACGAGGTACCTGCCCGGGACCCCGAGGCCTTCCTAATTTCTTGTTGTATAGCCTCTAAGGGAAACCCGGGGACGCTGGAAACATATTCCTCGTCCGTAGAGTTCCCCCCATCACTACTACTAGAACCACTAGAACTAGTATTGGACTCAGATTGGTACTCGTCTATGGCCTTCTCTAGACTGTCGGTAGACGACATTTTTTTTTAGAAAAGATGAAAAAACCTAAAAGACGAGAGAAGAGGGAATACCTGGCTCTAAGACGAATGAAGGCTACGGACGCGAGGAAATTCCTAGACGAGGCTCTAGATGAGGAATGTCAAAGAACGAAAATCTTAGAAATGTAGAGGGCAACGGAGGAATTCCCCTATTTATAGGAAATTGACCTGGGCATACAAAACGACACAACCAATCGGGAAGTGACACGTGGCATTCATCTCAAAAAATGAATCGACGAGACTCATCACCAATGAGAATGTGACACGTGGCATCTCGGCGTATGGGCTTTCTAGGTACAACGCCTGATTGTTCGTCTCCTCGGACGACCCATATGAACGAGGGGGCAAATGATGTGCAACGAAAATTCGCTAAGTCATCTCCCGTCCATATGCGTCGTCCAAAGGATAGACGAGGTAAAATCTTTGCTTACCCGTCCGTCTGTCCTTAAGGGCAAACGAGCTCACTATCGTCCGTCTGTCCTTGAGGACAGACGGGCTTTCTACCGTTCGTCCGTCCGTAAAGGACGGACGAGCTTGCTACCATCCCCTCGTCCATAAAGGACAAGGGAGGTTACTACGTCTCCGCCGAGTGAAAGAACCTACCGTCACCAGTCAAGTCCAACCGTTGTGAAATGCAAACTCTTACGTCGATTCACGGAAGTTACTTCCGAGCCTGTTGGATTCCTTAATCGTAGGAGCGGTTACCAAACAAGTAACCGCTTCCCGCATACTATATAAGCACACGCCAATGAAAGAGTAAGGCATTTTGTTCTTGGAAAACTAAGTTTACATTTTTCAATCAGAGACTAACTTCACCATCGGAGGGTACTTGGCCGGCTTCCACCGGTCTCCTCTGAGTTTTTACTTGTTTTCTCAGGATCCAATCGCAAGTTAATCAAGGCCCGGCATTTTCAGTCCACTGATATCCCAGAGTTCATCAAATATCATAATAAAATAATATATCTCAATGCAAAGAGTGGATTGATGTGTTGGGCTTTGGGCCCAATAAAAAATTATATAATAAGGAAAAGAAAGAAAATTATAAGTAAAGGTGCATGTGAAGCTCCTCGTGACTGTGGTCAGAAAAGAAAAATTCTATTGGCACATTAATATTATATTTTTTGGCTTTTGTTTCCACTGTTTAAAATATTACTAAGTTTTGGTGCTCCATTGTATCCAAAAAAAAAAAAAAAAAAGTTTTGGTGGTCCAAATTTTGATGCTCGTAATTACTACTTTGTTGAATCATATTGCATTTTAAGGAGGTGCTCAAATTATCCATATTGGAACGACTTTTTGAATTAATCTTACTTGGGCCAAAGCTAAGATTGATTTGATTAGGATTAATGGCCTAAACCTTGAGACTGTATAATACAGAATAGCAGCAACCAGATGCATGCCATTTTCCATGACGGTGATATCTCTATTCCATAGGTTGATATATGCATGGTAAATTTTTCCTTTAAGAGAAGCAAAAGTAATTTGTTGGGCAATGGAAATAACAAAGCAAAAGAGGATGATATCTAGATTATTTCGATCATTGCAAATTTAAAGCTACAAGTGACAAATGGAATTTGATTGAAAGTTGTTAGTTCGTTTAGAACCTAACAAAACCAGCTGCAAATTAATGCTGCTATTACGGTACAAAGTCGAATAAGATATAATTCTAATTTTTTTTTTAAAAAAAAATTTACTTTTCAATAAGGGAAGGAGATTCAAAGTTCTCTTCTATGGAGAACCTAATAATAATAAGAAAGAATAAATATACAATATTTTAGAATTATAATTGATATGCAACGAAAATTCGCTCAGTCATCTCCCGTCCATATGCGTCGTCCAAAGGATAGACAAGAGGTAAGTCTTTGCTAACTCGTCCGTCTGTCCTTAAGGACGACGAGCTCACTATCGTCCGTCTCGCCTTGAGGACGGACAGGCTTTTTAGCATTCGTTCGTGCAGCAAGGACGGACGAGATTGCCACCATCTCCTCGTCCATTAAGGACAAGGGAGGTTACTACGTCTCCGCCAAGTGGAAGAACGAACCGTCGCCAGTCAAGCCCAATCATTGTGAAATACAAACTTCTACGTCGATTCTGACGAAAGTTACTTCCGAGCCTGTTGGATTCCTCAATCGTAGGAGCGGTTACTAAACAAGTAACCGCTTCCCGCATACTATATAAGCACACGCCAATGAAAGAGTAAGGCATTCTGTTCTTGAGAAACCGAGTTTACATTCCTTGATCGAGACTAACTTCACCATCGGAGGGTTCTTGGCCGGCTTCCACCGGTCTCCTCCGAGTTTTTTACTTGTTTTCACAGATTGATCCGCAAGTTTACCAAGGCCCGGCATTTTTAGTCCACTGATATCCCGAGTTCATCGATTGGCGCCGTCTGTGGGAAAGAATAACGTTCGATTTCCATTGTTGGATTCTGCGATTTCTGTCTTGGACATAAGGGCTAAAATGGTCCGGACAAGGTCAAGGGCTACCAGCCTGGGCCTTCAAGAAAGCAGAGGCGATCATCAATCGGTGCCTACCGTACAACCACCTTCAGTCCAACACGTGCAATCCATGGTTGCTACTATGGCGGAATTGACCCGCCAGAACCAGGAGTTGGTTAGAGAACTTAACATGAGGAGGCAGCATCGCGATAAGAACGTTGGAAGACAGGTCCAGAGCCAAGATGAGAGGAATGTCGAGTTTGAAAGCCAATCAAGGGGTACCCCTTCAAGGAGGGTGCCTCACTTGGAAAGGGAGATGGGCCAAATGAGAAGAACTATGGATGAGATGAAGGAAAATATGAAGAGGACCAACCCCGTAGAGGACTTGGTTCACAGGATTGACTCCCCATTTGTGCCTCCTATCAATGCTCACCCTTTGCCACCGAAGTTCAAGATGCCTTCCTTAGATTCATATGATGGGACGCGAGATCCATTTGACCACATTGCCACCTTCAAAACTACTACGAATCTTCAAGGGGTTTCGGATGAAATAATGTGCAGAGCTTTCCCCACTACCCTTAAAGGACCCGCACGAGTGTGGTTCAAGAAAATACCTCCAAGCACGGTAACGTCCTTCGAAGAATTAAGTAAGTTGTTTGTCAACAACTTCATCGGAGGACAGAGGCACAAGCGTTTCTCGTCTAGTTTGCTGACCATAGAACAAGGGGAGAATGAAAGTTTGCGGTCGTTCATTACGCGGGTCAATAGGGAAGCTTTAGTAGTGGATGAGATGGATGACAAGCTCCTCCTAGCGGCTTTCCACAATGGGGTTCACTCTGATTTGTTCATCCACAAGCTATATGAGCAAGAGCCTCAGACCATGGCCGAACTCGTCCACTCAGCCCAGAATTTTATGAATGCGGAGGATGCTATCATAGCCAAGAAGAGGAAGAGAATTGTGAAAATGGATGCTAACCCCACTCGCCACTCGTAACAACGTCCTCGTCTTAAGAAAGGAGGAACGGAAGACAAAAAGGATTGTGACAGGAAGGCGGGCCCCTCAAGACGAAGTCGGTATACGCCATTGAACATGCCACTTGATCAAGTCCTAATGCAAATCAAGGATGATCCTTCCTTGAAGTGGCCAGAAAAAATGAAGGGAGATCCAAATAAGCGCAATAGAAACAAGTATTGTCACTTCCATAGAGACCATGGGCATGATACGGACGAATGTTTTGATCTAAAGCAGCAGATTGAGAATCTTATAAGGCGGGGAAGCTAAGAAGTTTCCTAGGACGAGACCACAAGGAAGAAAAACTCAAGGGAAAAGCTGAAAAGTCGTCACGGCCACCTCTCGGAGAAATCAGAGTTATTGTTGGAGGGAGCTCTGATTCGATCGTCCGTGTCCAGGAAAACATACCTGAAGGTGGTGCGGAGCGTCCAACTCTCCGGGCGACCACCTAGAGATAGGGATACGGACGAACAGGCAATCACATTCACCGAAGAAGAAGTCTGAAAGAATCCACCATCCTCATGACGATGCTATTGTCATTACCTTGCTCATCGCTGACTACACAACCGAGAAGGGTACTCGTTGATAATGGAAGTTCGGCGGATATCCTATATCTTCCAGCTTTTCAGCAGATGAAGTTAGGGCGAGACCGTCTTCATCCGGTGAATTCTCCATTAGTAGGTTTTGGTGGGATGAAGGTGCAGCCCGTAGGTCTTGTTACATTACCAGTGGTAGTTGGGGCATATCCACGACAAGTCACCAAGGACGTGAGTTTCCTGGTAGTGGACTGTTCGTCCTCCTATAATACCATAATTGGGAGGCCAACTTTGAATAGTTAGAAAGCGATTCGTCCACCTATCACCTATCGGTCAAGTTCCCAAATGACTATGGAGTAGGACAAGTGCAAGGAGATCAACTGGCGTGAGAGAGTGTTACTTGGCTATGTTGGCCACAGATTTGAGCAAGTGTAGACCATGACTATTGAAGAAAAAAGGGTCGTGGTAGAACCTATTGAAGTGTTGGAAGATGTTCCCTTAGACGAAAGGAACCCCGAGAGATGTACCAGGGTGGGGGCAGATCTAGAATGAGGAATTAAAGAAAACCTTGTCCAGTTTTTGAGGAAGAACATAGATGTGTTTGCTTGGAGTCATGAGGATATACCTGGAATAGATCCTAATGTCATCACCCATCGCCCGAACGTATGTCCATCCTCGAAGCCAATACGACAAATGAAAAGGGTGTTTGCTCATGAGAGAGAAAATGCTATTAAAGACGAGGTTCAAAAATTGATGGCGGCGAAGTTTATCCGAGAGGTGTACTATCCAGTTTGGTTGGCCAACGTAGTGATGGTCAAAAAGGCGAACGGCAAGTGGAGGATGTGTGTGGATTTTACTCATCTAAACAAGGTTTGCCCAAAAGATAGCTATCCATTGCCACGCATTGATCAACTGGTGGACTCAACCGCGGGCCATAAACCGCTTAGTTTTATGGGCGCTTTCTCAGGATACAACCAAATACGGATGGACGAGGTTGACCAGGAGAAGACCTCATTTGTTACTAGTCGTGGCTTGTTCTGTTATGAAGTAATGCCCTTCGGCTTGAAGAACGCTGGAGCAACGTATCAACGATCGGTCAATCACATGTTCCGTCCGCAGATTGGGCGAAATGTCGAAGTGTGTGTGGATGATATGTTAGTGAAAAGTTTGGAAGAGTGTAAACATCTAGACGATTTACAAGAAACCTTCAACACACTCAAAGCGTCAAGATGAAGTTGAACCCCAGCAAATGTGCTTTCGGGGTAGCATCGGGAAAGTTTCTTGGATTCATGGTCTCACACAGGGGGATCGAGGCAAACCCGGAAAAGATCAAGGCAATCCTGGAAATGAAGTCTCCGCAGAATATTAAAGAAGTTCAATCTCTCACGGGCGAGTTGCCGCCCTCAACAGGGTTTGTCTCCAAATCTCTTGACAAGTGTTTGCCATTTTCAAGGTTCTTAAGAAAGCATTCGAATGGACGGATGAGTGCCAAAGAGCCTTCCAAGATTTGAAGACGTATCTTGTCACGCCCCCGTTGCTAAGCCCGTCCGTGGTAGGAGAGGAACTGTTTTTATACCTGGCGGTGACCCCGTATGCTTTGTGAGCTCAAGATCGATAAGAGAGGAAGCAAAAATGCAAAATCCAGTGTACTACACCAGTAGGGCATTGAGGGGGGCGGAAGGGCAATATCCGCTAATAGAAAAGCTGGCCTTCACGCTTATCACGGCTTCTAGGAAGTTAAGACACTACTTCCAAGCCCATGTAATCAATGTTATGACAGATCACCCACTTAAGAAAGCTATGAACAAGTTGGAAGCCGTGGGGCGTCGATCCAATGGGCGGTCGAACTCGGTGAGTTTGATATCCGGTACCAACCAAGACACGCTATTAAGGCTCAAGCCCTGGCAGATTTTATTGCGGAGTTCACACCAAGATGCGATGATGAAGTGCGGGAGGATAAAAGGTGGGTGGTCCGTGTTGATGGCTCGTCCCACACAAAGATGCGGGAGGAGTAGGGGTGGTTTTGCAATCCCCTCGAGGAGACAAGTTGAAGCATAGAGTCCGTCTGCAATATCGACCAACTAACAATGAGGTGGAATATGAAGCTCGCTTAAAGGGCTAGAATTGGCTAAGTCAGTAGAAGCGGAGTCGGTTCTCGTCTGGGAGACTCTTCGTTGGTAAAGGGCCAAATAAATGGGACATATGAGGCGAAAAGAAGAACGAATGAAAAAGTACTTGGAGAGGGTATTACAGCTTGTGAAAAATTCAAGAAAGCTAACTTCATTCAAATCCCGAGGAAGAGAATGCGGAAGCGAATACCTTAGCGAAGGAAGCCTCAAAGAACCGGAACAACCGACGAGTATGATGAAATTCATTCGTCCCGTGTAGATCTCCCGGAAGTGCAGCAAATAGGGAATGAAGAAAATTGGATGACCCCAATCGTCTCATATCTAAAGGACGGGAGACTTCCGAAAGCAAGAGACGAAGCTAAAAACTCGTGGATAAAAGCGGCCAGTGCGTCCTTATGGACGAAGTTCTTTATAAGAGGGGCTTTTCTCAACCTTATCTTAGGTGTTTGGCCCCAGAGGAGGCGAACTATGTGCTGTGGGAAGTTCATGAAGGGGCCTGTGGAAACCATTCGGGAGCCAAAACGCTCATCCACAAAGTTGTCCGTGCAGGGTACTATTGGCCAACCGTCCAAACGGATGCAAAAGCTTATGTCAAGGCATGTGACAAATGCCAACGATTCAGCAATATCCCCAGGCAACCATCAGAGTATCTCACCCCAATGATGGCCCCGTGGCCCTTTGCTCAATGGGGCCTAGACATCCCGGGTCCTTTCCCACTTGGAACTAGACGGATGAAATTTTTGGTGGTAGGAATTGACTACTTCACGAAGTGGGTGGAAGCAGAACCATTGGTAAGCATTACCCAGCAGAATGTAAAGAACTTCGTGCGAAAAAATATACTATGCGGGTTTGGAGTACCCAAGGTACTAGTATCCGACAATGGGCAGCAATTTGACAATACCCTTTTCGGGGACTTTTGTCAACACTTCGGAATCCACAATCACTACTCCTCTCCCGCCCATCCATAAGCAAACGGTCAGCCTGAGGTTACAAACCGATCCTTGTTGAAAATCATCAAGACTCATCTTTAGGGGGCAAAGGGAATATGGCCAGATGAGTTACCTGGTGTCCTATGGGCATACGGACGGCGGTGAGGACCCCTACAGGGGAAACCCCTTTTAACCTAGCCTATGGGAGCGAAGCGATTATACCTGCGGAAGTGCACATGGCCACTCATAGGGTGAAATCATATCATGGCAAGGATAATGAGGAGCAACTCCGTCTGAACCTCGATCTTATAGATGAGCCGAGGATGACGCGAGCACAGAGCGGTGAAGTACAAGAACCTCATGGCTAGGCAATATGACGCAATGGTGAAACCAAGGCGCATTAACATAGAAGATCTCGTCCCGAGAAAGGTCTCCTTGGCAACCAAAAACCCAGCTCATGGGAAACTAAGCCCCAATTGGGAGGGACCCTACAGAGTCATCAACTTTAAAAGGCAAGGATCCTATTATTTGGAGGCCCTGGACGGGAGAAAGCTAGAACATCCTTGGAACGTGGAGCACACGAGGAAGTACTACCAAGAAGAATGAGCCAGAACGAGTATCATTGTGGACGAGCTTGGAGCTTGCTACTCTTTATATTCTACTTATGTTTAATTATATGTTTGATACTATTGCTTTGCTATTTATGTTGTTGTTTTTATCATGATTACGGACGAAGCTATGAAGTTAACTAAATAAAAGGCACAAGCATGTATGTGCCCTATCTGTAAACGATATGTGTAATGTACAAAATGTTTTGTGTGAAATTCGAACTCCATGCTACTCTTGTTCAAAGCTAACCTACAAGGTGGCTAGGAACGAAATATTTTAATCACAATGAGACGAATAAATTCTCTCGGACGTGGAGATGTAACGTCTAAAGCTTTCAAGAAGGAAAAGCAAGATCAAGGCACCCCATCCTAATCAAAGGACGAGGTAGACCATTAAAGCCCGGAATATTCGTCCATGAGGGTAAAGCGGAGATGAGGTACCCTCGTCCGGGACAAAGGACGAGGGAGAACCCAACTTGGCAAACTCGTCTGTACAAGGCAAAATGTGCGTCCAAGCCTTAAAACAATTAGGACAAAGGACAAGGCATAATGCACATCCAGGCCCCTAAACAAGAAGGCCCATAAACGAGGTTTTTAGACAGCCCCGTACATGGACGAGCAAGGTCCGTAAATCTGTGGACGGTCGGGGTACATGAAAGAAATTTTAGTCTAAGGACGAGAAATAACCATTGAAGTTTTAATAGATGGTTTAAACACACCAAACATGGATGAGTAAAGTATGAATACATGCATACGAAATGAAAAATCTCGTCCATACATAAAAGAAATAAAATCCACCAAGTGTTTGAAGGGCGGACAACCAACGTCCAAACACCCTTGCAAAAAACTAGTTTCAATACCTCGTCCTAAAAACTTTGGACGAGTTTAGTGTACTTGAATTACATCAAAAGATCCCAAAACAAAGGATCGAGAGAAAAAAGAAAACTTGTTCTTAAGTAGGAGGGCGGTGGGTGGCTAGGTAGAGGCATCGTCTTCAATATTGACGTCCTCAGAGCTGGTTTGGAGAAGAGAGCTGGTAGTAGCATTCAGATTAAGTTTGATAGAGTTGAAGTCCACCTCGGGGAAGTGTTCAATAGTGTCCATCCTAAAATCTTCAAAACCCACTGCATAGTTACGGTCCAATGAAGTCCGTGAATTCCTTGGTCGCTTTGAACTCCGCAATGGCATCGTCCTTAGCCTTGGAGAGGGAAGTACTCAGCTCGTCATTCTTCGCTTGAAGGTGGTCAAGACGAGAATCTTTCTCCACCACAGCGGCCTTCAACTCTGCGATCAAATTTAGCTGCTCCGCTTCCTTCTCCTTAGCCTCACCAGCAACCCCAGCCCATTTCTTACTCTCGTCCCTCACGCTTTTTATGGTCGTCTCTAGCAAAATCCTCGTCTTGTCCAACTCGTGGCTTGCCTAGACGCTGCGATGAACTTGGACATGGCCTGCAAAAGAAAAATGCTTGGTTAAGACGCCCAAAAGATAGTGAAATAATAAAGACAAGACGAAAGGAAATTTACCTTAAAAAGATCATGAACACCAGAATGTTCAAAATCTTTTAAAGACATGTCATAACAAGCATGTATGTCCTCGTCCTTCACAGTTTCTTGGAAACGTTGCCAAGCCAAATCTTCGTTTTCAACTATGTTCGAAGACACCCTCGACGGGGGTTGAGACGAGGTAGATGTAGTCGTCCTAGGAGGGGTCTTGGGCGAGGTCGTCTCCCACGGTGGAGATACGTCCACATCAATTGGTTGGACGGAGAGAGATCTGGGCCGAGGCGGGGTAGGCTTGACCACCTTAGACGATGATTGTTTCACTCTTTTGTCATGACGACCGGGAAGGCTCCCTAAGTCCAAATTCCTTGGTAGGGACTTCCTTTTGTCCCAAAGAGACGGACGAGTCCGAGGTACAGTGTCGGGACGAGCGTCCCCAGCCTCAAGACGATCCCCCTCGCCCACAACTTCTTTTCCCTTGTTAGCTTTCATTGTTGCCATTCCTAAAAAAAAAAGGGTTTTGTTTTAGAGCTAACATGAAAAGAAAGGGTAAAAGGCGTCCAGAGTTAGAGGCTTACTTCTCCTTACTGTTATCTCGTGCGCGAGTGCTTCGTCAGAAGGATTAGGACCAAGTCCCCACTTGGCAAGTCGTCTAAGCGTCACTAGGGAGTGGAAACTCCTATCCGTGTATAGACAAGCTCTGTGGACGCGATCACGGTGAAACTTGCTAAGGGAAGGACGCCCTACAACTGTAAAGGAATGAGTTAGAATACAAAAAATAATAATAATAACTTAAAAAAAAAAAAAAAAAAAAAAAAAACTACCCTGAGGACGAAGGTTCCCTAGGTCCCCAGTATAACGACCAAAAGTGTCCCGTCCAACGTCTGAAGGGTTTCCAGCCCAATTCCCGGAGACGAAGAAAAATTCCGTCTTCCACTTTTTGTCAGACGAGGGTAGGGACCTAATCATTCTACAATCTTTGCCCCTGGCGATAAAACTGTAAAAGCCAAGGGATTGATGAATTTCGGAGGGTTTATAACAAAGAGAGGAACTCGTCCACTTTGTAAGAGGATGGTCCCCCAAACACCTCTTTCCATAGGACTTGCATAGAGATGACCAATCTCCATGCGTTAGGATTAAACCGACATACCCCCAAACCTAACCTAACTAGTAATTCCCTAATGAAAGCGTTTAAAGGAAATCTCAAACCCCCCGGAAGATAGGCCTCATAGACGCCTATCCCAAAACGAGGATCACAACACCATTCTCCACGGACGGGTAACCTAGGGTTAAGCTCGTGCAGGATCTGGTACCATGCCCTCATATTATCTAACCTTTGTTCGTCTGTTTTAGAAGGTATGTCTATTGCACAAAAATACAATGACTTCCTCCTCGTTCAAAGGGATAGACGGAGGGACAGACGAGGAAACCCTGGATGAGGTACCTGCCTGGGACCCCGAGGCCTTCCTAATTTCTTGTTGTATAGCCTCTAAGGGAAACCCGGGGATGCCGGAAACGTATTCCTCGTCCGTAGAGTTCCCCCCGTCACTACTACTAGAACCACTAGAACTAGTACTGGACACGGATTGGTACTCGTCTATGGCCTTTTCTAGACTGTCGCTAGACGACACTTTTTTTAGAAAAGATCAAAAAACCTAAAAGACAAGAGAAGAGGGAATACCTGGCTCTAAGACGAATGAAGGCTACGGACGCGAGGATATTCCTAGACGAGGCTCTAGACGAGGAATGTCAAAGAACGAAAATCTTAGAAATGCAGAGGGGGCAACGAAGGAATTCCCCTATTTATAGGAAATTGACCTGGGCATACAAAACGACACAACCAATCGGGAAGTGACACGTGGCACTCATCTCGAAAAGTGAAGCGGCGAAACTCATCACCAATGAGAACGTGACACGTGGCATCTCGGCGCATGGGCTTTCTAGGTACAACGCCTGGTTGTTCGTCTCTTTAGACGACCCATATGAACGAGGGGGCAACTGATGTGCAACGAAAATTCGCTCAGTCATCTCCCGTCCATATGCGTCGTCCAAAGGATAGACAAGAGGTAAGTCTTTGCTAACTCGTCTGTCAAATCATCCTGGGACAGACGAGCTCACTATCGTCCGTCTGTCCTTGAGGACGGATGGGCTTTTTAGCATTCGTCCGTCTGCAAAGGACGGACGAGATTGCCACCATCTCCTCGTCCATTAAGGACAAGGGAGGTTACTACGTCTCCGCCAAGTGGAAGAACGAACCGTCTCGATCAAGCCCAATCGTTGTGAAATACAAACTTCTACGTCGATTCTGGAAGTTACTTTCGAGCTTGTTGGATTCCTCAACTGTAGGAGCGGTTACTAAACAAGTAACCGCTTCCCGCATACTATATAAGCACACGCCAATGAAAGAGTAAGGCATTCTGTTCTTGAGAAACTGAGTTTACATTCCTTGATCGAGACTAACTTCACCATCGGAGGGTTCTTGGCCGGCTTCCACCGATCTCCTCTGAGTTTTTTACTTGTTTTCTCGATTGATCGCAAGTTTACAAGGCCCAAATTTTCAGTCCACTAATATCCCAGAGTTCATCAATAATGACATTCAAAATCGCAACAAACTATTTAAACATTAGAATAAAAACTGCAATAAACACATTGAACTCAATATGGATAGGTAAAATAAATTCGTTTACAAGCAGCAAACAAGCTCTAAACACATTGAACTCAACCAAATTACAAGGATTTAGCACCGGTATTAATCATTGTAGGAAAATTCGGTGTTAACTCAATCCGAAAAAGAATTCTCAACCGTACATAGAGAAACACCTCTGCTATATCTGTTCAACTCAATTGGAGAATCACTACAGGTCAATTCATCAATGGGATAGTCATATTCACCTTCCTTCCTTGCAGATCTCTGCGCTCTCTTGCAATCCTGCGAGTGCATGTTCAAGTCCTACCTCCACTTCACCCATTGCTGGGCGATCCTTTCCCTCTTCTCGCACGCAAGAACTTGCAATGCCGACGTAAATCTTGAAACAATCTGGAGCTAACTTCCCCATCAGATACGGATCAATTATCTCATTCATGGTCCCTTCTTGTTTACATTGGATGGCCCACTAATCGGTTCTGCCGTTCCGCTTCCAAATTCCGATCCAATGTTGATTTGCCACAGAGTAGTTCAAACAGTACTACACCGAAAGAGTAGACATCGGATTTATCGGCCAGCTCCCAACGCTTGTAATATTCGGGATCCAGGTATCCAAAACTACCTTTCACATCGAATACGATCCTAATTAAAGCCTTTGACAAACTCGGGGGACCCATTTTGGAAAACCCGAAATCTCCCAACTTGGCTTCCAATTTCTCGTCCAACAGAATGTTACTCATCTTCATGTCACGGTGGATAATAGTATGCTTTAGCCCAGTGTGAAGATAGTGTAGTCCACGCGCGACTCCGATGCAAATCGCTAGTCTTTGTTTCCACGGGAGGGGATCGTGGGCGATCTGTCAGCAGATGTGTTGGCGCGGTTTTCGATTGACCATGAATTCGCAGACAAGGCACCTTTCGCCTTCATCAATACAATATCCGATGAGAGGGATGAGGTTAGGGTGACGTAGGCGGCAAAGCAGCGACACCTCGTTCGTTAACTCGCGAGAACCCTGCAATGATGCCTTGATATTCAAACGCTTTATTGCAACGCTTATGCCACGGTCATCAATAAACCCATTATAGACTTTGCCAAAACCCCCCTCACCAATTACTAAATCGTCAGTGAAGTCATTGGTAGCTTTCTTGATCTCAGCGAGTGAAAATCGACGACATAATCCCTCGGGAAGAATCAAGAGTAATATTATTTTTTTTCATCTGACATTCCCTTCCCGGACGTCCTTAATAACATTGAAATAGACCGAGATATACCTTCCATTGACGCTTGATCCTATACCCACGAACGACGAGAGAATGATGCACTCGGAGTGGAAAGGATTTATTGTTTTGGAACCCCCGCAAACAATTTTATCAAGTGTTGTTGTTTTTATTTATTTTGTTTCTTGGAGAAGATGATGGCCATTAATCGCATACATTTTGTGCGTTTACACATGGTTCAAAACAACTTGTAATATTTGTGTATAACAAAATTTTCCCAAGAGGTCATATATATAATATAAAAATGATTATGTATCTCGGGGATAATAGATATTCATGTTGTTTTTAGTCATGATCGAATATAGAGTTGCAACAAGAGAGTTTTCTCTCTAGGAGAGCTTGGTCCTTGGCTCTTGGCCGGCTATTTCTTTAAGTAAAACTTTTATCCTCACCTCTTTTTATTCCATTAGGTTCTCCCTTCACTGTTCTACTCTTGTGTTGTCGTATCAACCTTTACTTTTGCTGTTTTTCAAAAAAAAAAAAAAAAACCTTTGATAGTTTTTAGACCCCTTAAAAACACAATTGGATTAACCTAGGTAATTAGCCAAGTTGTTACTTAGTCCAAATTCCAAATCTAGGTTATCACAATCAAATAATCATATCATGCAAAGCAATGGAAAGATAAATAAGACAAAGATATGATTACTCAAGAAACCAAACCGGTAAAAACCTGGGGAGGATTTAACCTAACTATTCTCAAGGTAAACCTGAATCCACTATGAAATAATCGAAGTTGTTCAACAGGACTTAGACCACTAACATCCTATTGCTACCCATTAGTAGAAACTTACTGATATGACCACGTGTAAGCTCCAAAACCACGGACTCCTTCTTTCTTGGATTCTCCAACAAGTACAAGCACATCCGCTTATGTTTCCTTAAGTTCTTATGGCAGAATCGAATGATCATCAAGCTCTTGAAGAGATCTCCTTCTTGATAATCCTAAACTTGTGTAAAGAAATGCTCCTCACGGATCTCACAAGAGATTTACACAAACAACAATATGAGCAACACAAAAACGTGGCTAGGGTTTGCCTTATATACCTAGGGTAAATTAGAAAACCCTAAACGTTTTAAAACAAAACTAGGGCTGAGTTGGAATTCTGTAGAAAACGCATATGACCCGATTTTCGATTGATCGAGCCTAAGCTTCGATCAATCGAACCAGACCAAGAACCATAAATGATTCCTGCATCGACTTATTCCAACTTTACATAAATGAACCAACTTTGAGCAAGTCTAAACACAACTAAACATCTTGTTTTGATCATGGTTTGCCAACAATACACATTAGAGTTCTAAATACATAAAATCCTAAGTCTTTAGAACCTAACAACCTTTACTTTTGCTTCTTGGTGGCTTTCCTTTCTTTTGTACTTCTTGCTTTCTGTGTGTTCCTTGTCTCTTCTTTACTTGTGTCCTTTTCTTCCTTCTTTGTCTGTTTGTGTCGAAGTTTCCCATATGGATGACCATTTCACAGCACGTGAATACGGTTGGACTGAAAATATAAGCAATGATTCTTTTGCTGATGATACTCTTAGTCGATCAACAGTCTTTTGAGGGAGATGAAATTCCTTTTGCAAGGCATGGTCCTATTATTGAAGCTGATCCTGAAGAAGTTAACATGCAACGTGATTTCTGGGGTCTATGTGCTATAGGTTTCATCCTTGACTATAGGAAGTTCTCTGTTCAGCATTTACAACACATCATAAATGTTGCATGGAGAATCGAGGCTCGATTCTTGTTGTTGGTAGAGATTCTTATTTCTATTTGATCCATTTTGAGATGATTGAAGACTTGAATCATGCATGCAAGGAGGGCCCGTGGGCTGTGGATGGTGCTCTCCTTATTCTAGAGAAATGGAGGCCAAATTTGGTCTTGAATAGGTTGCAATTGAATTTTGTTTCTCTGTGGGTACAATTCCATGGTCTTCCATTGGAATATCATTATCCCGAACTAGCAGAGAGAATGGGGCAAATGATTGGGATTGTAGAGAGAGTGGATTGGGAAGATCAATTGCCAAGGAATATTAGATTTATGCGAGTCAGAGTTCGTATGGATCCTTGGATGCTTGTGCTTACAGGATTCATGTTAAGGCTGGATGATGGTTCAAGAATCTAGGTTCAATGCAGGTATGAATGAGTGCATAAGTTATGTACAAGGTGTGGACTGATTGGACATAGTCGAGGAAAATGCACTTAAGATGTGGATGCAATTGAGAGATGGCTGCACTGACAAAGGCATAGAATTCGATGATTACATCAGTGCACAGTTTTGGTTTTGATGTTTTAGAGCCTCTGTTTACCAATGAGCTTAGAGCATATCATAATAGGAGGAGAAGATGGACTACCTAACTACGTTTTGGCCATTTACATCATCACAATCACATGCATCCTCAAGAAAATCCACACATTCATGAAAATCACAATTCACCACCTACACAACAGGACACTGAAGTTAATCAACAATCAATGCATGTGCAAGAAAGTCATTTCCCATCTCACACTGAAAATGCCCCTCTTGTCTCACCTCAAAACACTAACACACAAGCCGAGCATGTGCATGCAAGCCTAAATTCAGCAATACACTCCTTAAATTTAGGCAATAACACTACCCCACACATATCATTCAATTCCCCACACACACCGTTCAATTCCCCTAATTCCAATCTCACACCTAACCATCAAACGTCCAATACCTTTAATCCTATTGAGAATGTGGAGACATCCTTCACAATAAGGCCTCCTTGGCAACCCCCTGTTTCTACTGATCCGAGATGGACTTGGGTTGGGGGTGAGGGCCCTTTTATCACGAATGGTGAAGTAAGAGAAGCTACCCACAATTCTTCGGAGACAAAGATTGAATCCCTTACTGAAAGGTACTTCAATTTGGATAATTTGAATGAGGAGAGACCTAAGGTTAGAACAGGGGAAGCATGGAGGCATGGGCAAATTCTAGAATCACCTGAATAGTTTGTGGAATCACTTGTAAAGAGGGTTAATTAATCGTGGAAGGTGTCATTTTGAAAGGGGAAACTCTAGTGTTGGTTTCAATCGTAGAGAGGAGTTGGATAACACAGCCATTGTCGCGGGGGAGGTTAATGGAG
The DNA here is from genome assembly GCA_028216015.1 of Quercus dentata. Lineage (NCBI taxonomy): Eukaryota > Viridiplantae > Streptophyta > Magnoliopsida > Fagales > Fagaceae > Quercus > Quercus dentata. The sequence goes on from CP116448.1 coordinate 69,113,745, forward strand.
ATTCAGCTACACCACCGAATCGGGGTTTGGGTCGAACCAGGAGTTTGGACTTGGGTTTGGATTTTGGGATGAACTTAAGCCCATTATCAATTGCACCTTATCTATCTTCCCCGTTTTCTACAAGGTTTAACCAAGGGCCCCAAATGGAAGTGCAAAAGGAAGAAAATTGGGGGGGGGTGGTTCTTGGTAAAGCATTTGCTACAACAGAATTAGGAAAGCATTTTAGAGTGGAGATTGTAAGATGGGGGAGGAATATTAGGCAAAGGCTACTCTGTGGCTTATGTCACAAAGAAGGTACTTTTGAACTTATTGAGGCTTCCTCTGAATATTCATTATCTATGCTCAATTACTTGCTTGTTGATTCTGAATTTGGGAATAGAAATGGGTAATGGGAAGGCGGCCCTATGCGACTTCCCTAGGAGTCATGAAAATATCAAGTTGGAACTGCAAGTGTCTAGGCAAACCTCTGCAGTTCTTAAATGCAAAAAAAAGGCCCTTGAACAAAAACCTAATATTATGTTTCTTATGGAAACTAGACTAGTTAAGGATAAAGGGAAAATGGTGTGGATTAAATGTAGATTTAATGAGGGCTGGGAAGTTCCTAGGGAAGGTTTAGGTGGAGGGCTGATTTTGGCTTGGATGCCAAGTTTTAATGTTCATATTGTTTATCATTCTAACCATATCATTCACACAGATTTGATAGACAGTAAGGGCAACCCTTTGTCCATTACTTTCATTTATAGTCATCCAAATCATTCAAAAACATGTAGCTCATCCTAGTTGGTTATGTATTGGTGATTTCAACCAAATACTCACCAATGAGGAAAAGTTCTCATTTAATCGGGGTTCAATTGTTGGGGCCGATTTGTTTCAACACCTCATTTCTAACTACTGTGTAATTTAAGAGCTGTGGGACAGAGGTTCACTTGGATGAACAACAGAGAGGAGGAGGGGTTTGTGATGGAGAGAGTGGATAGAGCTTTTGCTACTGCTAATTGGGTTAATTCTTATCCACACTATTCCCTACATAACTTGCCAATAGATGACTCTGATCATGGACCTATACTACTAAACTTTAAGCAGATTCTTCCTTTTAGGTATAGACCCTTTAGGTTTGAATTAATGTGGTTAAATCATCCTAACTGTAAGGATATGATTCTTCAGGCTTGGAGAATTCAAAGTAAAGGTTCTAGAGTTGCCCAATTGTTCGCCAAACTATCTAGTGTTAAGAAAGAAACTTTAAAATGGAATAAGTTGGTTTTTTGGAGGCTAGATAATGATATAAAAATGAAGTTAACTGAATTATAGGAACTTCAGGATTCTATCAACTCATTAGAAGCTATTAGGAAGGAAAAAACAGTAAGAGAGGAGTTGGAAGTTCTCCTGAATAGGGAAGAAACAATGTGGGCACAAAATGCTAAGAGCAATTGGATTCTGAATGAAGATAGGAATACTAGATATTTCCAAACTATGGTTAGACAAAGAAGAGCTAGGAGCAGAATTTTACATATTAAGGATGAAGAAGGTTCACTACTAGAGGATCCATTGGAAATTGAAAATAGATTGGTTACCCATTTTAAGTCTTCCTATGAGGATACAACTTTGCTTAGTGTTGGTAGTATCCTGAGTGAACTACAATCTTTTGATATTCCTAAACTATCCCACCAACAAAGCTTGGATATGAGTAGACCAGTCACCTCATGGGAGATTGATGACACTATGTTCCAATTAGGTCCTCACAAAGCTCTTGGCCTTGATGAATTACTTGCTTTCTTTTATCAACAGTATTGGGAGGTTGTCAAAACAGGATGTTGTTAACACCATTTAAACCTTTTTTCATTCAAGGTCCCTTTTTAAGCCTCTTAATCACACTTTCCACACCCTTATTCCCAAAATCCCCTTTCTTGATGAAGTAACACACTTTAGACCCATTAGTCTTTGCAATGTGATATACAAGACCATCTCCAAAATCCTTGTTAACAGATTAAAGCCTTTCATGGACAGTCTCATTTCTCCCTTTCGAAATGCATTTATAAAAGGTAGGAGCATTTCTAACAATATTCTTATTGCTCATGAAATCATGGACATTCTTAGGAAAAAAAAGGGTAGAAAAGGTAGCTTTGGAGCTTTAAAAATTGATATGAAAAAGGCATATGATAGGATAAGTTGGAGTTTTGTTAGGGTTGTTCTGACTGCCATGAACTTTAGTCAACAATGGATTAATTAATTAATGGAAAGTGTGACTTCAATCCAATAACTCTCCTTGTTAATGGCAGCAAGTCTAAATTCTTTATGCCTTGTAAGGGGTTGAGACAGGGTGATCCTCTTTCTCCTAACCTCTTTCTCATGTGTGCTAATGTTTTGTCATTGGCTTTACAAAAAGCTGAACATGACAAGCTAATCAATGGAGTTAAAGTTGGTAGGAGTGGCTGTACTTTTACACATTTGTTGTTTGTTGATGACTCTTTTTTTTTCTTCAAAAAAGACAATAAATCAGTGGCAAATTTAAAGAGAATTTTGGATTGGTATTGTAAGATCTTTGGTTAGGACATTAATTTTGGGAAATCTATCTTTATTGCTCTCCAAACATGCCCATGTTCACAAGAAGATTTGGCTAGACAACTTCATGTTAACTTAGTTCAACATCCCAGCAAGTATCTTGTTATTAATTTTAAGCTTAGGGGAAATAGAGTGGTTGACTTCCAATTCTTGGTGGACAAGCTTCAATCCAAGCTTGAAGGATGGAAGGCAAATCTGATATCTCAAGTTGGGAGAACCACTTTAATAAATTTTGTACTCCAAACCCTCCCCCTTTATACCTTCTCTTGTTTTAAGGTTCCAGGATCAATATGTAGGAGGATGGATTCTATAGTTAGGGCATTCTGGTGGGGTCATGCTCCTAGGGTTAAGAAATTACATTCTCTCAAATGGAGTAAGATATGCTGCCCTAAGTCTTGGGGAGGTTTAGGTCTCGGAAGATTCAGTCTATTGAATCAGGCTATGCTGGCTAAACAATATTGGAGATTATGCCATAATCCAAATTCCTTAATTGCAAGAACTTTCAAGGCAAAGTACTATCCTAGGGGATCCATCCATACCTTTCCTAAACCACATCAATCTTGGGTTTGGAGGAACATTATTAAATCTGATAATCCTAAGCTTAAGGAAGGTAGATGGTGGGTGAATAAGGGTTTAGACATTCCTTTAAGGGATAATGAGTAGTTTAGTTGTAAGCCTAATATGTTGAACATTCCCTACATAACGAATGGTTCTATAACTGACCTTATTAATCAAGAAAATCACTCATGGAATGCAAATTTAGTTCGAACCAATTACCCTTTTCCTATCTGTGAGGAGATTAAAAAATTCCCCTGCCAAAAGCTAATGCTGGAGGTGACAAGCTATTGTGGAAGCACTTAAAGAGTGGGGACTTTGAGGTCAAAATAGCCTATAGGCTTCTCCTTAAGGACTGCTTGGCTTCTTTTTCTGATTGTCATAGGGTGAATCTAGTTGAAAGTAAAATTTGGGTATTGATTTGGAAGATAAAGCTTCCACAGAAAATTTGTACTTTTGTGTGGAAATTATTGCATGATTATCTTCCAACTATACAACTTTTAAAAACCAGGAATATATCTGATGATGGGCTATGTCCAATGTGCAATTTTGAGGAGGAATCATCTACTCATTTGTTTTTGTTGTGCCATTTTGCTAAAGCTTGTTGGCATGGTTCATCTCTAGCTGTTCATACCTCTGATTTTAGTGACACATTAGTGCAGCAATGGTTAATTAATCTGACTAATGCCCTTAATTGGAAAGAAGAAGGCTCTTTTGAATATATGCAGTCCATCTTTACCACATTGTGGACCATTTGGTTCCATAGGAACATGGTGGTACATGAAGGTAAAAAGCCCAACCCCATGGAAGTAATCCTAACAGCCTAAACTTTGTCTTGCAAGTACAAAGAGGTCTTCTCTAGCCAACCTAGTCCACTTATTAGAAGTAGCAAGCTAAGAAATGAACCCAGCAATGTCACTGGACAATGGTAGTCCCCGATTAAAATTGCGGGGACTAGAAACCCGAGGCTCAATAGGAGTGCTTGGGCTTTTGAAGCTAAAGATCAGCAGGGAGTTATTAGATTTTATGGTGTTCATAGCAGCAATGCTAGTACAACTAATGGAGCTGTGCAAGAGGCTTTTATGGAAGTTGTCTTCACCGCCAGGAATCATGGTTTTCAACGGATCCTTATTTTGACCAATAGCAAGGACCTAATCCAACTTGTTAGTAAGTCCAAGAAACCAGCTTGGCATGAGAGGTCTCTCATTGCTGATCCGGATGTTTTGTACTTGAATGGACTAGTTTGTAAGTCGTTAGAGGTTCCTAGGATTGTGCTTGATTTTGTTTATAATGCTACTGACTATGGCATTTAGAATGCCAATGCACAAAAGATGGGCTGATCCAACTTCTTTTATAATCGATAACTTTGTATCTTCCTTTTGTGGTATAAAAAAAAAGGGGATAAAATAATAGAGTAGATGTTGTTAATATAAACAATTAAAAATAATCAATAACAATAACAAGTTGTTATTGTTATATGTTCATACACAATAACAGCTTGTTATTGTGTGTAAAGAAATATAAACAGTTGAAAAAAAAATCAAGAAAATTTGATATTTTAATGAAATTTAGTTTAAAATAAATAATATGATATGTGGTGTTTTGAAAACTAAATATTTAGTGTGCGTTTGACAACACTTATTTTTGTTAACTTATTCATCTTCTTTTTACTACTATTCATGATGTACTTTTTGGCACTATTCATGAGTTTCACTGTACTATTTCAGCCAACTTTTATTTTTATCTATAATACTTTTAGTAAAAAATTTTCAGTTTCAAAAAAATAAAGAGATCTCAAATAGACCCTTAAAATAAAAATAAAAAAAAAAGTTTATTCTTATGCTAAAATCGACAATTTTTTTTTGTGCAAGATAAATTTTACTCTAGCCTAATTTAAGTATATATGTTTGAAATTCTCTCTTAGAGATTTGAACCTAGCCCTTACCCTTTCACCTCAAAAGTTCTTGTATTTGTAAAGTGACATTTACATGAAAAATGAGACAATAATTCAAAATATTTTTGTTTTTAGAAGTATGTGTGCATTAAATGATCTACAATACACATTTTCCTAATTATTTGACAGCCTTATCCTTTCACCACAAAAGATCTTGTATTTGTAAAGTGACCTTGCGACAATATTCAAAATAGTTTTTGTTTTTACAAGTATGTGTACTATGTGTGCATTAAATGATTTACAATACACATTTTCCTTATTATTTGACAGTTCTACTGTACCATAACAACGAAATATCGTGAACTCTTGAATGAACTAGATATGGACGGGCAATTTGGCTACTTCAATTGGTTTGATTCTTTGTTTTTTGTTTTTTGTTTTTTGTTTTTGTTTTTATTTTTTTATTTTTTTAAAATTTCAATAAAGAACTCTTAAAAAAAAAGTAAACTCCAATAAAGAACAATACTATCATGGAATGAAAAATATAATTTTAAATCTAACATATCAAAATATAGTAGATGAGAGAGCACGAATTATAAGCCCAAACTAACCTGATACCACTCAATAAGAAAACCACCTTATATATAAATATAACAAAGTTCTTAAGTTAAAAAAAAAAATGATAAAATATCATTTTTATCCTTTGAAAACATTCCAATTTGTATTATTTCATTGGTCCCTAGTTAATTTTTATCTTATGTGTACTAACGAAATGATGAGCTAACTGGAAACCACCCATGACCTTTCGTAAGCGCTTAAAATCAAACAAAAAAAAAAAAAAAACACCCATTATCCCTTATGGAAAAAAATGAGATCAAAACATCCCAATCTGGAGTTAGGCTCATGGAATTGCGATAAAAATTATTTTTTTAAAAAAATTATATTATCAACAAAAATGCCACTCAATAGAAAAAATAAATGAAAAAATAAAAAATTTCACAGTTGAGATTGACAAAATTTTATATAAATATTAAAAGCTGAAAGTTCAAAAACGTGTATAAACACCTTTGAACGTTTAGACCCCCAAATTACAACTTAACCAATTCAAGCTTTATGTCAAACAACTAGTGTGCGGAAACTTAACATAAGCCATAAACAGAATTGGAAATCAATCTAAGCCAATTATAAATCACATCCATAGCATAAAATAAAAGGCAAAGATAAAGGGAAGAGAGATGCAAACACAAGGACAACACACGATGTGTTATCGAAGAGGAAACCGAAGCCTTCGGCGTAAAACCTCTCCGCCGCCCTCCAAGCGGTCAATAATCCACTAGAAAATGTAGTTGGGATACATGAACAGTAATAGACCCTCCAAACCTAATCTACCCAATGTACCTAAGCCCTCCAAGCTTCTTGCTCCAACGAGGTTGCGCCGAACCTTTTTCTTTTCTAGCTTACCGGATTCCGCTACTTGACCATAGCATCAACCAATGTAGATTGGTTCCTTCCTAATCGCTTCCCAAAGCACCAAATAAACCTTCTCACAGATATGGGTATGGTGAGAAAAGGATTTGGCCAAGAACCTCTCAAGGATGTATCAATGGAGAGGAAGAGAGTAGAGGAATTTGAAGAGTCTCTTAGGTGAAGATTGTGGATGAATCAATCTTGTTTTTCTCTAGGGTTTCTCTCTCAAAATTCTCTCTGGAGTCTCTCTTTCAATCATGGGTAAAAGGGGTATTTATCTTTGGAGTGGGAGAGGAATGTGAAACGTCGGGTTTTACAAAACAGGGGTGGCTCGCGGCTTGACCTCGCGGCTTGACTAAGTCGCGAGATCCAATCGCGAGATAACCATATGGCCAGATTGTCCTGTTTTGTCCTGTAGTGCTCCAGCTAGCATGACTGTTCATCTTCCAAAGATGCTTGGCACACGTGTGCGGCTTCCCGCGGCTTGCAGCCGTGAGTCCACCAGCGACTCTCTGTTTTCTTGCACACTCTTGAGCAATCTTCACTCTATCTCACTCACTCACTACCTTACAACAAACCCACCTAAATACAGGGTTACTAAATGCTTTGAATTACAAGCAAATTTGGCACGGAATAAAGCCAATTAGATGGTTGAATAAATTCAACCTTACAATCTCCCCCTTTGGCTATTCCGTGACAAAACCCTAAAAATGCAGACTCTAGACTTAACATGTGAGTTGGGAACAGTTGAACAAAACTCACTCACACCTAACTCTAGAAGTCATGTGAAGCACTTGAATCATATGAACATAATACTCCCGAAACACAACAATACACCATGATCATTGTAAGCAGAAAATTATAAATGCATATGAAACAGGTAGAATGTGATCAAGCAAAGATGGAGTAAGATACAAACCATGGCTTGATCAACCAAGTGACCACCACAAGGTAGTTATCACAGTGTTCATTCACACTCGGAATGAACACAAGGACATACAAGTTAACAAGCACAAGGCAAGACACTTGTATGCTCAACACTCAACCAATGCATAGCACACAAGGCATATGCATCTAGGAACAATCCTACAAGGGCACAAGAGTGACAAGACATAGACCAAAATGCAGAACATTTAGATCAAAGTACTGATTTCAACATAAGCATAAAGGCTGCATAAGCAAGGTACATACCATAAAGCCTACAAACTATGCATAAAACAATAACCCTAACAGCTTACAAAAGCAAATGGGTACAAACCACATTATATTGAATAAAAACTTAAACAATATAAACTAAAAGTGCTTAAAGTTTCTCCCCTTCAAAATGATGAGAAGTCATGATGCACTAGGAACACATATACTTGTAACTCAAAACACTTGCACAAAATACATTAGACCCTCAAGGTAAAGCAAGTAATAGAAGGACAAGTATAATGTAACAAGTAAATTGCAATCAAGTAAACATGATGTGAAACATGTGAGCAACTTGATCATACACCAAAACAGTCATAAAAATGACTACAATGATCACATAGCAAAGCAAAAGATCATCCGAACAAGCATTTAATGAAGCACAATAGCATAGGAATATATGCATGTCCAAAACACAAACACGATGCAATACAAGTAAACAAACATAAAGAGAATGTCTTCTCCCCCTTGGTATATGCATCTCCCCTATGGAATATCTCTCCCCCTACAAAAGTGCATGAGAAATAGAATTTCTCCCCCTAAGGATGTGCACAAGAGTCATATAGAAATGACAAAACACTCCGACATACTCTTTAGAGTATACTCTCCCTCTTTTTGTCGGGAATAGACAAAGGGTCAAGGAGAAACGAGGGTAAGAGATGAAGGTAAGAGCAAAGAGAACGATGCGGGAGGGAAAAAAATTTTTTTTTTTTTGAAAACAACTTTGAAAATACCCCTCAATATGCAAAACACGTGATTTTCGCGGCTGAGTGAGTCGCCACAAAGTCGCCAGTTCAAGCCGCCAAAACACTCAAAGACAAAAAATTGAAAATTTTTCTAAGTGTTTTTCGCGACTGGAAGGTCTACCCGCGAGAGAGTCGCGAGCTGAGCCGCCAAAATCTCTGAGTAACCCTCGCGATCGGACCTTCCACTCGCGAACAAGTTGCCAAAAATGACCCGCGAAGACGCGATCGAGTCTCGCGACTTGACTTACCCCGCGATCGAGTCGTCAAAACAGGCAAAACTGGGTTTCTTGAAAAATTTCAGATTTTTTAACAAAATACTTTCAAAAACACCTAAAACACTCAAAAATCTTTTTGCGCTTGAATTAACAAAGATTGAGCATGTGAAAACACATTTCATCAAGTACAATCACACAAATGAATATGGCATTTATTGAACATAAACTTGTGTGTTGTGTGTGGATATCAACACCGAGATAGTCCTTAGTCTAATGTGAAGCTTCAATGATCAATTCAACCAAGGCATACACAATTAGCACTAGATCAAGTGATCCATCTCAATTATAGAAATATGTATATATGACCTCCCACAAAACTTGATAACATATCTTGGAGCTTATCATTTTACTCCACTTTCAAAACAAAACATTTGATCTTTTTGATCTTTTGAGGCAATCATCTCTCATTGTGAGAGTGATATTTGACATTTTACTTTAATGAACAAGCCTTTGGCTTTTTGAATAAACATTCACTTTCACATAAGGTCGCTTACCCTTTTTCCTAGTCGAATACTAGAATGTGCGACAGGCTTTTGCAGCTCAATATCTCTTTTCATTTGGAGATTTACATTTGGTGAGCTCTTTTTATAAAAACAAAAAAAAAAAAAGAGTGGGAAGAGATATAGACACAAGTCTATGCATGTCTCAAGATCAACATAACCATTCACTAATCATTCATGACAAGTTTGAAGATCTATCTACAACAATCACATAGATTTCAAGATTTTTCCCACAGAGATATAGGTGCATGAAAACAAGCAATGCTCGAAAATGCACAAAGCCATTAGCACAAAGGTACAAGGCAAAACAAGTTTTGAGACAAAAATTCAACAAAGTCAATCAAGCTTTTTGATTTTCTAATTTTTATGTGATTTTTGGATTTTTGACACAAGAAAACAAAAAGATTGATAAAACAAAAAAATATACACAAAAAGATAAGCAAACATCCAACATCAAAAACAGCAAGCAAACCAAACAAACATTGTCACAAAGCATAGGAAGTATTAATACATGGACATGTTGTAATGCTTATGCATAAGTACCCTTTTTCACCCACACGTCACTTGCGTTTGGGGTGATTTCCTTATAGGATTGGGTGCACGGAGTTAGGGCTTTCAAAACTTCGTGAGAAGCTTTTCAAGCAGTTGGTGAATGCACCAATCATCTTCATCACGTTCATCATTCCGGGATCTCCATTTTGCTCTCTAGATTGATCACCCGCCCAAGTTCTCCTATCAATTCGGGTCCTCCCGACCTTTGAGGAGTTGCACTGTTCTTTGCTCTCGACTTTTGGCAATTTGGTCGAGTATGCCCTTGAAGTCCGTAATAATGGCACACATAAGTTCCTCTAGGACCTCTTTGTGGTCGTGGACGTGACTTGGCACGAGATTCAGACCTGCCCACGGACTGATTACGGGGATTCAGCATCCGTTGGTTCACCAAATTCTTCTTCTCCTCCACCTCGAGCTTCTCACCAGTAAGTTCAGCTACAACTGGATCTTTTGCCTTTACAAACTTCACTTCTTTAGTGACATTTACAGATGAACTACTTCCTCCGGTATACCCCAATCCGGTTTGTCCGAGAAGCTCTTTTGAGATGATATAACATCAACTAGCTTCTTGGTGGTGACCCTCTCTATTTTAGCATTAGCTTGCACAACCTCATTCTCAAGAAATCTCACTTTTGTGTAAGCTTGGACAGCTCACCATTCAGTGTTTCAATCTCACATTTGGCCTCCCTATATCGGATTAGGAGACTTTTGTAGTCCTCCTCGGCCTTCTTCATTTTCTCATAGCAGCCTTGGCCACCCTTGTGTACTCACCCGACTTCTCCAAGAGTGAGTTATAATTCTCTTGAAGGTTTGTTTGTGCTTTCATTTTCTTGACATCGATTCTTCAACAATTCCTAGTGATTCATCATCACTATGTTCTCCAAGGTCTTGTACAAGCAGATTTAACTCATCCGAAGACTCAACATGAGCAATAGTCATAAAAGCTGAATAGTTCCCCTCTCCATCACAGCTCTCTTCAAATTAAGAGTCGACGAATCCGAGTCACTCAAGGTCGTGGCATACACTTTACCTTTCGATTTCAAATAATTCGGACATTCCTTCTTAAAGTGTCCATGCCCGTTACATTCGAAACAAGTGACACCTTGTGTGGGTTGGGATTCTTTTCCATCTTTCTTTTGAAATCCCTCTTCTCCCTTCCGAACTTTGGAATTTTCTTTTATCATCGAATTTCCCATTATTTTTGAATTTCAAGAACTTCCTGAAATTTTTGACAAGATAAGCTACATCTTTGTCAACCCCATCTTCTCCCGATGAGTCTTGATCTTCCACCTTCTCATTAATGGTCTTTAGGGCAAGAGATTTACTCTTCCGTTGATTGGGCAGCGACATCTCATAAGTCCGCAGAGGGACCAACCAGCTCCTGTACTTTGATGTCATCAAGGTCCTTGCTCTCTTCAATGGTCTGTCACTTTTGCACGAAAACTTTCCGGCAATGATCGAAGGATCTTCCTTACAATCTCTTTGAGTCCTCTGTTTTCTCCCCAAGTTGAACTTACGACCACCACCTCATTTAGCTTCCCATAGAAAGAGTCAAAAGACTCATCCTCACTCATTTTGAGCTCCTCAAACCGAGTGGTCGGCATTTGCAACTTAGTGTCTTTCACTTTCTTCGTGCCTTCATAGGTGGTTTCCAAAATCTCCCATGCTTCTTTGGCAATGGTAATATGAGAAATCCTATGAAATTCATCCGGAGACACACCACATAAAATAGCATTGAGTGCTTTCTTGTTAGCATTAGATGCAGCAAGTCTTTGCCTTATCCCATGTGGATTTGGCTGCCTCGGGTTTGGTCCAACCAATCTCAACAAAGATCCCAAACGGATTCATCAATAGAACATAGAAAAGCTCTCATGCGAACCTTCCAAAAAGCATAATTACTACCATCAAAATATGGAGGTGCATTAAGGGATTGAGACCTATCCATCTCAAAAGGGAGTCAAGGATCACACAATGGTAATGAAACCAATAACAGTGTACCCGCTCTGATACCAATTGAAAGTTCAAAAACGTGTATAAACACCTTTGAACGTTTAGACCCCCAAATTACAACTTAACCAATTCAACCTTTATGTCAAACAACTAGTGTGCGGAAACTTAACATAAGTCATAAACAGAATTGGAAATCAATCTAAGCTAATTATAAATCACATCCATAGCAGAAAATAAAAGGCAAAGACAAAGGGAAGAGAGATGCAAACACAAGGACAACACACGATGTGTTATCGAAGAGGAAACCGAAGCCCTCGGCGTAAAACCTCTCCGCTGCCCTCCAAGCGGTCAATAATCCACTAGAAAATGTAGTTGGGATACATGAACAAAGAATAGACCCTCCAAGCCTAATCTACCCGATGTACCTAAGCCCTCCAAGCTTCTTGCTCCAACGAGATTGCGCCCGAACCTTTTTCTTTTCTAGCTTACCGGATTCCGCTACTTGACCATAGCATCAACCAATGTAGATTGGTTCCTTCCTAACTCGCTTCCCAAAACACTAAATAAACCTTCTCACGTATATGGGTATGGTGAGAAAAGGATTTGGCCAAGAACCTCTCAAGGATGTATCAATGGAGAGGAAGAGAGTAGAGGAATTTGAAGAGTCTCTTAGGTGAAGATTGTGGATGAATCAATCTTGTTTTTCTCTAGGGTTTCTCTCTCAAAATTCTCTCTGGAGGCTCTCTTTCAATCGTGGGTAAAAGGGGTATTTATACTGGAGTGGGAGAGGAATGTGAAACGTCGGGTTTTACAAAACAGGGGTGGCTCGCGGCTTGAACTCGCGGCTTGACTAAGTCGTGAGATCCAGTCGCGAGATAACCGTATGGCCAGCTTGTCCTGTTTTGTCCTGTAGTGCTCCAGCTAGCATGACTGTTCATCTTCCAAAGATGCTTGGCACGTGTGTGCAGGCTTCTCGCGGCTTGCGGCCAGCGAGTCCACTCGCGAGTCCCAGCCGCGACTCTCTTTTTTCTTGCACACTCTTGAGCAATCTTCACTCTATCTCACTCACTACCCTTACAACAAACCCACCTAAATACGGGGTTACTAAATGCTTTGAATTACAAGCAAATTTGGCACGGAATAAAGCCAATTAGATGGTTGAATAAATTCAACCTTACAAAAGCCAAATTGAGAGAAAATCAAACTAGAATCCAAATAGAATTTCAATTGAAGTCTAGTTTTGTGCCATGTGTCATTTAATTTTTAAGCCAAATAAATTATTGAATGTAAAAATTAAAGTGTTCCATCTATTTTTTTTAAAAAAATTTTTGTAACAAGCGAATTATTAGGTGCAAAAAATGAAGATTTTAAATCCAATTAAATTCTAAATTATATATATAATGAAAAACCATTACATATTTTAGAAATCTATGGTTTAAAAATTATGTAAGTTAATACTATGTATAATTTGAATCTCATATTATAAAAATATATAATTTAAATTACGTAATTATAATTGTTTTTAATTATACCCCTGCATATGCATGATGTTGTACACTAACACTAGTGTGTGTGTGTGTGTGTGTGTGTGTCTCTCTCTCTCTCTCTCTCTCTCTCTATATATATATATATATAGAGGGTTGGGTTCAAGTTACAACTGGTTTAACTCTAAGCAATGTTACACCATTCAATATTTCTTAATTGGATGCGAATTTTGACATATTTGCCGTTAGATTACATTATTTTTATATATTTTTCATGCTTGCAATATTTTAAGGTGATAAAAGATTAATAGCCATATCATCAATCAATTGTTTAAATTCAAGTTTTTGTAGTTTAAAATAATGCATAAAAGATGAGTTTATGGATCGAATAGTAAATTATATCCGATTGGCATAAAAATTAGCATGAATGTTAAGAATATATAGAACATGCAATTCAACAGTGGAATTTTCAAATTATGAATTCTATAACGAGTTATTTGGTGTCGTAACATTGCTTAGAGTTACATGTAGTTTGTATACGAGATAGCTTAGAGTTACATGTAGTTTGTGTATGAGATAGCTTTAATCGATTATCTCTACTACAAGCCATTTAGTTAAGTTCCCATACTTGTTAGTCAAGTTAGTTCTGTCTGTTATTGTTAAATCTGTTTAGGAAGTTATTATCTTAAATCATAAGGAAATCTATATATCATCATCCATCTTAAATGGCTTAATTGCATTGGATTTGTTACAGGCACAACTTCTATCCAAGGCATAATTTAATTTAACCTCAATGTTAATCCATTTGATATTTTACAGTTATTTTACATAGGGATGGAGCTAGAACTTGGAGTTAGGAGGAGCTACCCTATTGCTCACTATGTGCAACAACTCTGGCCTTTGATTTTATTGCTTTACCACTAAGAATTTTTTATATCCTTTTAAAAGGTGAAAAATGGTAAAACTATAAAATTTTTACAAATTGCTAATGTGGTAAGTGGTTATTGGTAAGTAATAAGTGATGTAAGTGTGCGAATTAATAAAAATTTGCTATCTCAAAAGTTTGTAAAAATGTTGTAAAAAGTTTTTGATTATAACATTACTTTTAAAAAATTTGATGGCATTATTAAGGGGGACAAAGTGAAATTTTATTGAACAAAATTGCTAAAATTAGTAATTATTAATATACTAATAGTTTTTTAGAAAAATTTAGGGGGGGGGGGAGTCAATATATAGCTCCATTACTGATTGTACAAAAATAAAAACATTACAAAACACGAGGCTATAGCCGCATTTATAGTAAATGCGGCTTAAAGTATCGACCAATAGTTCATGTTTAAAACACGGCTATAGGATATGCCTATAGCTGCGTTTATAGGTGTTTATAGTCGTGTTTTTTGATTAGGACCTATTGCCGCGTTTGGAAAACATGGCTATAGGACTAGCCAAATCATTTTTTTTAAAATTGATTTATGGTCATGTTTGGAAAATGCGGCTTTAGCTTACCTATAGCCGCATTTTCTAAATGCGGCTATAAATTTAGTCTATAGCCGCTTTTATAAGTCGTGGCTATAGGCAAAGCTGAAGCCATGTTTTAAAAATGCGGCTTTAGCTTTGCCTATAGCCACGGTTTAAAAACGCGGCTTTAGGAAAAGTATAAATAAAACCCCTAAAACCTATCGGACCCTTTGTTCACCTAAATGCCTCACTCTCCAATCATATCCAATCTCACTCTCACTCTTAATCTACCACAGAGGTAAAAAAGAAAAATTTCATTCCTCTAGCTTCTAAAAAAATAATTCCATTCCCAAATTCCGATTAGGGCAAACAAGAAAAATTTCGCAAATTCAATCCGATTGGTTAGCAATCTGAGATTGAATCGATTTTGAAGCGAACATCTTCGGATTAAAGTAAGTCAATTTTGATCGAAAATCTTTTCGTTTTTGTGTTTCTTTGTGGCGCAGTTTGATTTCGTTTTCATTGGAGGTGTTTATGTTTGTTAGGGTTTGGATTTTGGGCTTCGATTTGCATGTACTTTCATTGATTACAAGATTTTTAGGGATTTCAAATATTGGGTTATGAAAAAGTAATGAAATTAATCCCATGCTATTAAGGAGGTTTATCGGCCGCTTTGACCTCTTTGTCTCTACATGTGTATTAAACTGTGAATCTTTTAGAATTGGTTTTGATGCTATTCTCTCGGTGACTTTCTCGGGTTCCAAGGAGGATCACTAGCTTGAATGGATTTCCATGGTGGTGGGTTCTCTCTCACTCTCACCCACTAGACCTTCACAATCACCACTGTAAAGTTGTAATTTACAATTATGTGTTTTTGTTGGCTTTTATTCCGTGCCAAATTTGATTGTAATTATATTCAATCTTTTATACCATGTATTTCATGTGGGATTTATTTGTAAGGGTTGTGTGTGAGAGAGAGAGTGTGAAGACTCAAGGCATTGAAGACTGAAGTGTTTTCGCGGGTAGCTCGCGAGTAAGCATCCCACGAAGTGAAGCATGTGCCCCGCACATAACTGGAATGCAAAGAGTTAGAACAGGATGGAGATAGCTAGTTTTTGCGAGTATCTCGCAGGTAAGGCCTTTACATGAGACACCCGCGAAACATTCTGTTTTACTAGACTATCATTTTTGATACACACTTTCTGTACCTACACTATATATTCCCACATTACCCATAGATGTTAAGGAATGCTTCCGAGAGAAAACCCTAGCCACAAACCTTGAGAGTGAGAGATTGTTATACCCACAATTCTCTACATAATTACTTGTGGATTTTCCTCAACTTCTACATCTCCATTTCCTTACCATTGAGAGGTTGATAGCCCAAACACTTACCACACCCTTTTAAAGTGTCCAGTGAGGTTTTGGTGTTACTAGGAAGCATTGGAAGAAGCCAAGCTTTGGCGGATGCAATCAAGCGTATTGCATGATCCGGAGAGCTAGACAAGACATGGTTCTGAGAAGCCTTGTTGGAGTAGGAGCTTGGAGGGCTTAGATGCATTGGGTTGATTAGACTTGGAGGGTCTCTTACTATTCGTGTATCTCAACCGATTGTCTAGTGAATTGATTTATCGCTTAGAGGGCAGCAGAGAGGTTTTTCGCCGAGTTCTTCAATTTTTTCTTCGATAACACATCGTCGTGTTATTTTGTGTTTGCATCTCTCTTCCCTTACACTTGTGCTTTACTTTGTTATTGTTTGTTGTTCATGTTTATGTACTAGAGTAGTATTGGTTAATTGCGCTTTATTTACTCTTGTTTCCGCACTTAGATAAGTTAGAGTAAAAGTAATCTAGGCGTAATTTTTAATTAGGAGTCTAAACAAGCTCTTGTGTTTTAACACATTATCGAGCATTCAACCACTTCTATGGACTTTCCGTCTCCAACGATAATTCTTCTTGCTCTCCATTTGATTCTACTCATAAGGTAATTTCCAATGCACCCCCTCTCCCTCTATACCCCTAGTTTTATTTTATTTTTTGCATTATAAAGTTTTCAATTTTGTTCCTATTCTTTGTATTTAGGATTCATTGTATTTTTTAGTCTTTCCTAGCAACCCAATATAGATTTTTAGGCTTGGAATCGATGAGGAAGTGTCATTTGGTGATGGGTTTTTGTTTTTTTCTTCTAGGTTGTAGCGGTGGTGAGTCTTGTCTGTAAAATGTTGAGCTTGAGTTGTGAGGCTTATAAATAGGGTGTGTTAATTTGGTCGGGTGAAAGATGGGATAAGTGGCCTTTTGGAGTTTCATTATTGCGGCCGTTGTTGTTAGAGTATAAAAGTTACTTACACATGGTTTGCGTGGAGTTAAAGGAGCTAATCAAAATGTAGGCATGGATTAAATGCTATTGTTCTTGGTAGACTGAGCGAAATTAGAGCATAAGTGATAAGCCACAAACCGGATAACCCCTTGTGATAGAAATTAATTAATTAATTAATTAGCCAAGTTATTAATTAATCAATTTATCATGCAAATGCGTGGTAGCACACACAAATCACCAATAAACTAATAATGCAGCGGAAAATAAATAACATGATGATTTGTCTACAAATAGGGAAAACCTAACGGCAAAAACCCCACCAGGTGATTTTCGTGTCACCACTCCCGAAACTCCACTATTATCATAACAAACGGTTACAAGTAAAGGAATCCAAGTACCTTACCAACCTATAGTTGAACCCTTACCCCAATAACCAATTAGACTTGTTCTGTAGTGACAGTTCTCATTTCGATGCACGACTCCCAAGTACATGACTAACTAATTGCGCAGATCCCAATACGCGACTTCAATCACCAACTAAGAAGGTTGTTTGTTACAAAGTTCTTCAGTTCATCCACACGATAAAGATCAAGAAGATACTTGGTCACAAAACCCTACGGTGCACATACACAGCAACTTCTTCAAGAGAAAGAGATGAATTAAGGAAAGAACTTCGTCTCCGATCACAATTTGCTTGATCAGAGTTTGCTCAAAACTTGTGCAACTTGTAAACTATTTGATGACCTTTAAACTGATCCTTTTATATGTCTAGGGTTAGGAGAAAAGAAAGCCCAAAGACAAATTCATGGATCCCAAGAAAATCATATTGGAATTTTGAAAATCTTAAACCTCGACAGATAGAAGGTGTCGAGCAAGTGTCGAGCACATTGAATATAAAATATCTTTCTTAAGCTCAATAGATGCAAATTGTCGAGCCGGTTGTCGAGCTTTAATGATTTTGCACTATGAACTTGTTTTCTTGGATAGACTTGACGGCTTCAATACTTGATCTTGAAACAAGGTTTCTTGAAGTATTTAAACACATCCTAAATCTACCCAAATACAAGTAAAGTGTGTTTTGTCAAAGGATAAACCAATTACATAAAATCATGACATATGTTCTTAACATGTGAAACACATATGTCCTAACAATCTCCCCCTTTGGCGATCTGTGACAAAACCACAACAAACAAATGAACATATGAGAGAAGTCATAAATCACTCAACTCATATTTACTTGTTGAATACAATAAAATATATCCTAACACAAACTCTTGAAAAAATTTTCAAGGAGAGAGTTTATGACAAGTAGACTTTGACAACCTGTATTTACAAAACACTTTAAACAAAATTCATCAAAGCATCTTTGTATGAAATAGAAATAATAGATTGCATATAAGTATAAGAAACATGTGTATAAAGGGAGAAAAGAAACAACACACGAAGGGGTAGGTGAAAGAAAAACATACATCATTATAAAGAAAGAGATAAGTACAATGTATGTCTATAAATGGTCACAAGACCTCATGTACAAGAGTAATGTATCTAAAAAGAAAGAAAAGAAAAGATACATACTATCCTCACTACATCCCTCAAAATGTATCAACACTCCCCCTAAAAAAATGGTCCTATACTAACTCTCCCCCTAAGATAGATTACTCTCATACCAAAACTACTTCCCCTTTTTGTCACGAATGACAAAGGGTAAGGGTATCAAGTAGACATCTCATCAGTAGAGCTAGCATCTCCATCGACATCGTCCGAAGCATCATAGTCATCACCATCATCATTATCCTCATCCTCATCCTCGGAAGCCATGAGAGAAGGTGGTGAAGGAGTAGTCTCAGGAGCAAAACCACCCATGGACGCTTGTTGCCATGCAATACGACCGACACGAACATTCACCTGATACAACTTCATAGAGAGTGTATCTAGGCGAGCATCCATGTGCTGCAGCTGCACCATGATGTCTCTTAAAGTCACATTGCTCGAAGAAGAGGGAAGAGCAGATGTAGATGGAGCAGAACGGGATGGAGCTGAACGGGAGGGAGGAGCTGCTGGATAAGACTACCATGACCGAAACTAGGCCTCGTTACGTTTAACGGTAGTATAATTTATGGTACACATGAAGGTAAAATGGTCGGAAGAGGGAAAAGGAACGGAAAAATGGCGTAAGATCCTCATGATAGTGGAAGGAAAGATGAGCTTATCACAGGACGCCGAATCTAGATGAACATCTATAATAGACAGAATGAAATGAGAAGGGAAATCAATAGTAAGATGCTCAAGGACAACAAAAATCGAGCATGAGGCTCTGTAATGGAGTTATAGTGAGAGAGTGGATGCAAAACAAAAGTCATCACCATGTTTATGAATCTAGGACATTTAGCAAAGGTCGACATGGTGTAAACAGACGCTCACCCCAAGCGGAAGGGCGCTCACAAAAAATAGACATGAGCTCATCCCCGGACACAAATCCTCAAATGCTCAAAACTAGGATAGTCAGGAAACTCTATTCTAGGGACCCGAAGCACATCCGCAACAAGTTGCGGTGTGATAAGAATGTGCATACCTCTAACGCGAGTGTAGAAAAGAGGTACTGAGCGATCAGTCTCGTGCATGTTGGAGTAAAACTCCTGAATAAGCACGAGAGGACAGGTGACCGGGATGTCACATAGTGACTTCCATCCCCTACTGTGAATGACAGAGGGAAGGTTGGTGTCGGCAAAGTTCTGCCGAAATGACTTGGCATTCTGAATGAATGCCTCGTCTAGAAAAGTTCTCCTAAAATGCCTTAAAGGCATCATCATCACAGAACCAAATATGAGTCAGAGTCTAATCGGAGGACAATGAAGCACCAGAATGAAGAGGGTTCCAGGCTGGAGTGGATTTACGCTTAGGTGCCATAGACACGACTAACATAAACTAACAGAGAGGGAGAGAAAGAATGACAATCGAAAAAGTCCCAAGAAGTTTCAAATATATCAAGTATATTGAAAAGAAGTACGTATGCATGGAAAATGCATGAACATGTGACATGCAAAAGAAATTGCATCATGGGCTCAACCCAATCCAAACCTATCAGCATACAAATAGATAGCAGACATCAAAATGCATGACAATGCCATTATAATGCTAATGTGATGCAATGTATGAGGTTTTAAACTCATTTAAGTGAAAACGCATCCCAAAATTTCAATAATAACTCATCAATTTTGAAAAACCCCAAAATTTTCAAAAATCCCAAAACCTAGGTTTCAAAACATGAAATGCATGAATGTGAAAGGATTAGAAGCTTACTAAGGGAAGACATTCTTGAAAAAACTTGAAGAATCCTTGAGGAACCAAGTTTGGAGTGAGATGAGAGTGGTTTGGGAGAGAAAATAGAGAAGTATCGAGAGAGAGATCGAAGGAAATGAGTTCCAGATCGCACAGGGGGCTTATATAGTGCTGCCAGAAAATCTTGACAGATGTAGGTATCGAGAGGTATCGAGGTATTTGTCGAGGAGGTGTCGAGAAAAAGCTCGTCGGCAATGGGTGTCGAGGAATAACACATCAGAATCAAGAACAGAAGCTCAATCAATCCACTAGGTGCGAGAAGCTATCGAGGATGCAGACCCAATCTCGATCGATCCATCAGGTATCGAGGTGCTGGCGAGATTGCGATAAGAAAAATCTTAGGAAGCTCGACAAATAGCTATCGAGGAGGTATCGACGAGGTGTCGAGCCATCTTTTAAAGGCAGTTTTTCGAGATGTGAAAAACACGTACATGAATGCAATTCAACAAGCAACTCAACCAACGATCCAATCAACATATTAAGCTCTCAAAATCATCTCTCAAATAAAATTTTAAGCACATGGATCTTCAAAAACACACACACATACATTAAACAAGTTTAACCAATTTTATATTTCAAAAACAAGTTAAGAAAGTTTAGTGAGCATACATTAACACATGTAAAATCTCATGATGGCCAAATCACATTGTACCTGCACATGTATCAAGAATAGCAAAGAATATTGCATGTTGTGTGTGAAAAACATCGCAAGATTGCATAAGTTTATACATGTTATGACGATTTGAGATATGAGAAAATCTTTAACTCACACACAATCATAACTGCTTGATGGAGACTATCACCTTTGAAGTACATCCTATAACTCCCACATCTCGTAGAATACACGCTTGCAATCATATTTAAAGCATTTTTGATCTTTTTGCTTTTAATTTTTCCTTTGCATATTTTTCTTTTAAGCATATCATGCATGAGCATATTAGAGAGAGAAAAGAAATACCTAATGATATTTGACATTCCAATTTTGCTATGCCTAAGTATACAAATGTCATTGACACTGCAATTTGTTATGCCGAAGCATACATGTGTCATATAATGATTGGCGGGCAACAATGGTGAGATGGTTATTTATGCCTTTCTCTTAGGATTTTTTAGTCATTCCCGTCAAAATGAGTGATATGAGTATTAAGTTCAAAAAACAACTTAATCGTACTCATCACAAACACGAGCCACAAAGCTCACTTGCGTAGTTGTGCATAGAGATGCTCATCTAAGCTACAAATGATACAAAGTTTAGAAGACTTTGTTTCAATGGCCATCCAAGGTACACAAGTACCGATGTACACAAAACACACACTGTTTTTGTATTTTTCTAATTTTTCAACTTATTTTTATTTTTTATTTTTATATGAAAACAAAACAAAGCAAAACTGAAAAATAACCAAACAAAAACATGTTAAACAACCAAAGCATAAAAACTAGATTGACTCAAAACTTGAAAGCAAAACACATAAGTAATGCACACACAAAAACAAGAAGAGAGAGAGAGAAAAGTGACAGAATCACTTAGAGCCCTTTTCCTTCCACACTTTGGAAGAACCTTTCCGTCTAAGAAACCCTTGAACCTGCGGTGAAGGGGAAGAATTAAAACCATTCAAGTTCAAAAGGAATATGAAGGCTTTGAGAAGATCTCCAAGGGGAGCAAGAGAGGATTGAAGCTGATTTTGGTTCCCGGATGCTATCATGCCATTGCTTTGTTGAGTGGCAAGCCACTTGTAGCAATTTGGTCGAGTATGACCGGTAGCTCCACAATGATGACAGAGATGCTGCTTCTTTTGTTTAGGCTTTTGAGAGTTAGCCCTCTTAGCCCTAGGGGTTTTAACATCTTTCTTCTCAAGCATAAGGGGTGCTCCTAAAATAGATTTACCCTTGTCTATGTTCTTACTAGCTAATTCAATTTTAATCTCATTGTTCTCAGTTTTAATATTATTAGCGGAAGGAACAAAAACAATAGTACTAGAAGAAGCGAGATTAGAGGAAGAAAGTCCATACCCTAAATCTGTTCGATCCAAGCGATTTCGATTGCTTAGCATCTCATCCATCTTAGCGCTTGAAGTCCTCTCCGGTTGAGCTCGACTTGACATAGCTCTACTTCAAGCTTCTTGGTCTTCTCAAATAAGAAATTGTTCTCAAACCTCAACACCCCAATAGTCCGATTAGCCTCATCAAACTTTGTGGAAAGCTCCTTACGGTCAAATTCCACATCATTGAGCTTCTTGGTGGTTAGCCTATACGCTTTCTCATGCTTCTCGAAAAGCTTGTATAGTTTCTCATAGGCTATATGAATGTCATCTTGATCATCCATCTTCACAAATTTGGATTTCACTAATTCCTCTTCTTCAACCACATCTTTAACAATCCCATCGGTAGGATTGATAGTGGCGATGAAGGCATTCAAGATTCCGTCATCCTCATTGTCGGAATCATCCTTAGGCTTGGTGTCACTCAAGGTAACAACAAGTGCCTTGCTCTTCCCAATGCTCTTGAGATATATAGGACACTCATGCTTCATGTGATCAAAGCCATGACACCCAAAGTACTTAGGTCCCGAGGGAACACATCGACCACCTTCCTTAGCATCCTTCTTCCCTTTGTCCTGGCCTTTAAACCGAGAAGAATTGGATTGCTTGCGGTCCTTGTCAAAACCCTTTCCATTGGCATTCTTTATAAACTTCTTGAACTGCTTGGTGATGTAAGACTTCATCTTGGAATCTTCATCATCGTAAAATTCATCTGTTTTACTGCTCTTGGCCTTCATTGCCATACTCTTGCTTTTACCCGACTTGCCTATTTTTTTTAACCCTAGCTCGTAGGTCTGCAAGTTTCCAACCAGCTCGGTCAGAGGAATCTTGTCAATATCCTTTAATTCTTCTATTGCCGTAATCTTGGCATGGAATCTCTCGAGTAGAGATTTGAGCACTTTCCTCATAATTTTGGGTTTAGGAATGGTTTCCCCAAGATTGAAGGCTGAGTTCACTATGTCC
Source organism: Quercus dentata (assembly GCA_028216015.1). Classification (NCBI taxonomy): domain Eukaryota; kingdom Viridiplantae; phylum Streptophyta; class Magnoliopsida; order Fagales; family Fagaceae; genus Quercus; species Quercus dentata. The sequence goes on from CP116448.1 coordinate 69,137,033, forward strand.
TTTAGCTTGGCATAGAACTCATTGAATGACTCATCCTCCTTCATCTTTATCTCTTCAAAGCTTGTAGTGAGCCTCTGAAGCTTTGAGTCCTTGACAACCTTAGTACCTCATAGGTTGTCCGGAGAATGATCCAAGCCTCCTTGGCGCTTTCGATTGAGGATATCTTCTTGAACTACTCATTGGTGATTGCACTGAACAATGCATTCAATGCTCTGCTGTTGAAGTTTGCCGCCTTAATCTTGGCATCATCCTAGTCACCGGCGCTTCGTAGGCTTAGTCCAGCCTATCTCTACAACTTGCCACACTTTCTCATCTAAAGACCGCAATAAAACTCTCATGTGTACTTTCCAGTATGCATAGTTAGTGCCATCAAATAAAGGAGGTATGATTAATGACTGTCCTCTATCCATGACAAACAAGGGTCAATGGATCAACACAGCAAAGATTAAACCCTAATCAGAGTGTGTCCGCTTCCGATACCACTTGATCAACCACAAACTAGATAACCCATTGTGATAGAAATTAATTAATTAATTAGCCAAGTTATTAATTAATCAATTTATCATGCAAATGCGTGGTAGCATACACAAATCACCGATAAACTAATAATGCAGCGAAAAATAAATAACACGGTGATTTGTTTATGAGTAGGGAAAACCTAACGGCAAAAACCCCACCGGGTGATTTTCGTGTCACCACTCCCGAAACTCCACTATTGTCACAACAAGCGGTTACAAGTAGAGGAATCCAAGTACCTTACCAACCTACAGTTGAACCCATACCCTAATACCCAATTGGACTTGTTCTGTAGTGACAGTTCCCCTTTCGATGCACGACTCCCAAGTGCGTGACTAATCAATTGCGCGGATCCCAAGATCGTGATTTCAATCACCAACTAAGAAGGTTGTTAGTTGCAAAATTCTTCGATTTATCCACACGATGAAGATCAAGAAGATGCTTGGTCACAAAACCCTACGGTGCACATACACAGCAAATTCTTCAAGAGAAAGAGATGAACTAGGGCAAAAACTTTGTCTCCGGTCACAATTTACTTGAACAGAGTTTGCTCAAAGCTTGTGCAACTTGTGAACTGTTTGACGGCCCTTAAACTAATCCTTTTATATGTCTAGGGTTAGGAGTAAAGAAAGCCCAAAGACAAATTCATGGATCCCAAGAAAATCAGATTGGAATTATGAAAATCTTAAACCTCGACAGATAGAAGGTGTTGAGCAAGTGTCGAGCACACCGAATGTAGAAGAGCTTTCTTAAGCTCGAGAGATGCAAATTGTCGAGTTTTAATGATTTTGCACTATGAACTTGTTTTCTTGGACAAACTTGAAAGCTTTAATACTTGATCTTGAAACAAGGTTTCTTGAAGTATTTAAACACATCCTAAATCTACCCAAATACAAGTAAAGTGCGTTTTGTCAAAAGATAAGCCAATTACATAAAATCATGACATATGTTCTTAACATGTGAAACACATATGTCCTAACAATAAGCATATCCAATGAGCTAATGGAGAAGGTGACTTAAGAAAATTACTAAATTTGTTAAAGTTCATTGCTTTGAAGAACATATTAATATTTTATCCCTTCTCATGTATGTGGATATGTTCATGCTGCCATATTGTTGTAGTCAATATTGTATGCTGCTTTAGTTTCTATGCCCCCTATTTGGCACTTTCTAATTTTTACTTGTATATTTAAAGAAAAAAAAAAAGACCACAGTTTATCTTAATAGACAAAGATTGGTGCTTGAATATATGTAGTGACTAGTGACCACTTATGTATTCATTGTTGTATGTGGTGGTTATGTATTCAGGTTGTAGAGAAATTTCCACCTAGTCTTTGCCTACGTTGCTTGGTGTTGGATGTCAAATTCATTATCAGAGCAGCTCCGTAGTTGAGGTAAGGTGTAGTATCTTACTTGCTTACTTTCCTTTAGAAGCCACTTTGTTTGGCACTATTTCTACTTTCCTCTATCTTTTCCATCAGATATGAGTATCAAGTAGCTCTAGTTCAATTTGCATTCCCTTTTCCCACAAGAAAGGAGTGGAGGGTGAGATCATGGTTTAAGATCCATTGGATTCATGTGTAACTTACCATCCCAACACAACTTAGGTCGACATCAATTCCATCCATGTCCCTCTCTAACCTATCCCAACACCTATTCCCACTATCTATATAAAGCTCAAGGCTCCCTTAATCTCATTTCCCTGTCCATTTTGTCAGTTCTTTGTAATCCACTTATTCTTCAAAATTTTATATTTTATTGAAATATTTTGCAGTACCTTTTTTCAATTTTAATGTAGCTTTTGTAAATGTTTTCTTTAAAATAATTTTAACTCATCCAAAGGGAAATAATTTTACCTGTTTCAAGTATTGTCATGTTTTTTTTTTTTATATATATTTTTTTATAAATTCACCAATGGCGGAATAGAAATATTATTCCTTCAACTCATCCAATCCGACCCATCAAGAAAACAAAGAAGAAGAGAAGCAGCAGCAGTAGACTTAACCATGGGCGGGGGCTGAGCCCAAGTCGGCCCAAAATAAATTCATTTCGGCCCAGATTGTTTTCCACACCAAAACGCACCGTTTTGACCTTCCCCAAGTTGTCTCTGACACAACCCTCTCCCGCTTAGATTGCCATTTTCAAACTCTCTCTCTCTCTGATAGTCTTATCAGTATCAGTCATAGGTTCCAAAGCCGGCAGAGTGAGAAAGTTTCTAGCTTTTCATTTCCAACTTTAACATACGCACACTCACACTATATGAATGTGTTCATTTTTTCAGGTGGGAATTCCCTTAATCTCTAGTCAGAAATTGTAGACAATGAAAACCCAGAAAAGCAAAATCAACCCAAGATTGATGTAGTTTACAGAAGGATAAGACCCCAAAAAGCTTCTCAAGTTGCAAACTTGTAAACCCTTCAATCTTCATTCAAGTTCTTATCTTTATTTGGTTTTTGCTTTGTGAAAACATTGGCTGTTTGTTTGTGTTTTTTGAAAGCATTTTGCTTTTTGGGTGTTTTTGTTTTGTGCTTTTTCAGGAAGCAACCTGGTTCGAGTCTGCAGAATAGGAACCGGGTGAGTTTGGCAGCCCCCATCAAGAGAGTCCGTTGGAACTCACTTTCCACCAGGTTGTGATTGGTTTTAAGTTGAATTAGTTATGATTTTGCTCATTTTTGTTATGTGGGTGTTTGAGTTTTTTCTTTGTTTCTTTCTTTAGGTATTGTATGTATTGGGATACTTTTGATTGGCTTGTCTTTTGAGTTTGATTGATGGGTAAATATTATAGTAAATGTAAGGGTGTTGTTTGGGTTAGACCTTTTTTTTTTTGGGTGTGGGAGTCCATTGCAGTTGGTAGATTGGTTGATTCAATTGAACAATTACTTTTTTAAAGGAAATTTTTTTTTAATTGGTCTGGATTTTGGATTATCACTGATTTTGCCATCTTGTTATATATTGGGAGTTTGCATGTGTAATCTTGTTTTGAGCTTGGTTGATGGGTGATTAGTGAATCCAGTGTAAGGGGCTTGTTTTGGTGACACCCTTTCGGTGTGGGACGGTGGGAGTTCATTGTACTTTTTAGATGATACCTTTTTAATTGTTTGTTAAAATGATCATCGAACAGATACCATAAGTCTAAAATACTATCATATCTATCCAAAAAATAAATAAATAAATAATAGAAAGCAAAATGCAAAAATGTATATTAACATTGAGAGTATGGAAGCAAATAGGGTGTTTTGGGAGGTGAATTTTTCAGTGGGGGAAAACATATCTATTTATGTTTTTGTGGTGAGACAACATCCTTTGGTGGTGGAATTCAGCAAAGTTTAAACAAAATTATATTTTGTAAGTGTGATAATATGTTCTTGATAATGCTTGGATTCATCTCTCCAGTCTGCATGAATATACTTGACGTGGGCAGGCTGATTTTTGTTTTGCCATTTGTTTTGTATATTGTTATGATCATGCAATATTCTTATTGGATTTACATATTTGAATGGAAGCAGTTCTTGCAAACATTGGCTCTTTTTTAGCCCACTATGTCATCTCCTGCAGTTGACATATACATTTTTGTTTTGCTTGAAGATTAGCTTCTGTTGCATATAGTATTGTAATATAATTTTCTGATTGGCAGAGGAAGGACAAGTATTGCTGTTGGTGCTTGAGTGGATTACCAGCCTCAAGCAAAGCGTGCAAAACGAAAGGGAAAACCTGCTTTGCCCAAAGTATGACTCTTTTAACTCCTTGGTTTTTCTGTTGCATGGCGTTAGTAGTATAGAGTGTAACCTCAGTTGCAATTACTCTCCAGTTTTTAAATTGACTTATGCTGTTGGTTCATGGTTTTTCCAATTGTAGTTCCTAAAATTTTGCAATAATTTAGGATATATTGATGCGTTGTCATTGAAATATTATGTGGTTCTTTGAATTTTACAAGCACTATGCTTTGACTCACTTAAGCAACCACATCAATTCGTACAAATTTTTTGTCCATTTTGCAAGAAAAAACCTACTTTTTTCTATTTTACACATCTACTTTTACAATACATCCACATCAGTTTATCTATTCTACACATTTATTCAATAAAATATTCATTCTTTTTACATTTTTATTTTTATTTTATTTCCTTCCCTCTCCTCTTTGAAACCCTCTTATAGACCCAACACAAATCCAAAATCACCCATACCCAGCCACCGTCTTCTCTGTCGAGCTACGGACCCAACACAAACCCAAAATTACCCACACCCAGCCGCCACCCACCGTCTTCTCCGTCAAGCTATAGACCCAACACAAACCCAAAATCACCCACACCCAGCCATCAGCCATCATTAACGATCAAATAGAACAAAATCACCTAGCTAGCCACCGTCTTCTCGACGCTGAACTCAAAGCTCAACCGCGGATTCTCGACGCGGATCGAGCCCTTGGATATCCACACCCGCCTAACCGCAGATGTCGATGCGGATTGACGCAGAACAAAATCACCCACACCCACCTGTGGATTGCTCTCGTCTAATCAATTCTTCGTCACCGTCTCCGTTTGATCAATTCTCCGTCACCCACATCGGTGTTCCCAACTCGCCTGCCGCCCAAACTCACCCATTGGACTCGGTCAGTGGCGCATGAGATCTCCTCCAAGCTATCGTTGTCTTCGTCTTTAAAGCCTAAGATTTTGAAGAAGAAAGAGAAGTTGATCGACTTTGCAGAGTTGAGACGAGAGAAAGAGAGAGCTGTGATGAAATGAGAGAGAGAGAGTTGAGATAAGAGTCGGACATAGGAGAGAGAAGAAATTATTAAAATAGTAAATATACAAGCTACAGTGACCGTGCATATAGCTACGGTGACCATGTATATATGTATGGTTCTTGTAGCATTTGCATATTTATGCACAACTTTACACTCATTGGTGTGGATTTTTTTTTTACCAAAATGTGTAAAATGAAGGAGTTTTTGTATTATAGAAGAGTATTCACCAACTGATGTGGATGTTCTAATACTAGTGCACACACCATCTTTCTTTCACTATATGCACAGTTACTAAAGTATTTGTATATTTATGCACAACTTTACACTCACTAATGTGAATGTTTTTTGACCAAAATGTGTAAAACAAAAGAATTTTTTTATTATAGAAGAGGGTGGATGCTCTATACTAGTGCACACACCATCTTTCTTTCACTGCACACACAGCACTTACTCACCAAATACAAGTGTGGATACAATTGCACACACACTGACGTTACTCCTAGACACCTAGCTACTAACACTATGACACAGCCACTCTTGACTTTCTTTTCTTCACTTTACACGGCTTCACCTCACTTCACACAGGTATTTCTCTTCACTGACACTTCACCTTATTCCACACGTCTCACTTGGTGCTTTATGATACACACAAAAACTGAGCGCCATTTCTATATTTATACTTGTTCTATGTCGGTTAAGAAGCTTCTAACTTCATCTTTTTAATGACAATAAAATACTATCTTTTTCCAAGCTTCTAGATATTGTACAAAGTTGTCGCTGAAATTTATTTAGTCAAGGAAGTCTCTAGGAAATTCCGGAGAGAGAAATTGAGATAAACTCTATATATTTCTAGAGAAAGAGAGAGAGGGGCAGTGCTTGATGTTTAACAGGTTCATCCAGATCCATGGTTAAGCCCACAACTTAATACTTCTAGCTAGCTAGGTTCTTTTTTATGGCTTCACAGCTTCCTTTATTTTCGAAGGTAACTCAAAATTGTGGTAGAGCTTTAAGTGAAAGTGATAGGACCAAGATTCACCAATTGCTATCATACATGTCATCAAGCTGTGACAAGATTCTAAAAGGAGCTAGAGTAAGATTTTTTATTAAAAAAGAAAAAAAGAAAAAGAAAAAGAGTAACCTGTGCATATAAACATTACAGTTATGACTTAACTATTTTTGAAGTACTTTTTTCCCTTTAAATGTGTGATTTTCTTCTTCTTCGACATTATGCACACGCTTAACGATGACAAGTCCATTGCCATATATTTTTAGCATATCGAAACCACGGTTTCTTTGTCGTTCAACACAATGGAGATGACAAAGACAGTAGTTTAGTGTCATCTTTTGCATTATCTTCCAAGCAATAAGCCCATAGTTGGCAAAATGTAGCCTCCCTTTTGTAGAAATAGGCTCCACCTTCAACTCAGAGCAGTACTAGGGGGTATGAATATGATTTCTGACATCAGTCTTATATCTCAATTAAAGCCAAAAGTGTTTTATCTCTTCTGTCTTTTCCTTATTGTACAATTGAAATAAGGATTTGCACACATTAAATATCTATTTTAGGAAAGTTTTTATGAAAAATTAAAAAAATTATCAAAATTGTGAATTACATTGTCATTTTTTCACAAAATATTTCCTAAAATGGATTATTAATATATGCCTTATGGGCATATATTAGTAAATCCCTTGAAATAATAGCAAGTTCCATTTTTTTATAAATTCAGGGGAGTCGGACCAGATTAGTTTGGTAACAATATGCTCAACGTACTGATTTACATCTTTATGTTATATTAGTTCATCGTATCATAGTTATATGGCTATAATTATAAGAAAGGGTCAATGCCAAAATGAATTGACCAATACTATTTTTACTTTTGGATTCCATGTTAATTTGTTTGACATTAATATGCTTTGTGAATTGTCCCTATTATTCTTGACTCACTAATGCATTTGCCATCTGGCAGAAAAAAAAAAAAAAAAAAAAAATCTAACTATAGCTGCATTTTAAAAACACGGTTATAGCCAAATTCAAATTAAAAAAAAAAAAAAAAAAACAAAAGGATTGTAGCTGTGGTTCTTAGATGTGGCTTTAGCTATAAAACGCGGCTAAAATATGTCCTACAACCGCGTTTTTAGAAACATGGCCATTGGATCTGGCCTATAATTTCAATTTAATTGGCCTTTTAGCTGCTCCGCGTCAAGATAGTTTCATAACTCTTGCATAAAATTAAGAAGTAAATGACTCAGTACAATAAGGACTACTACATAGCATAGTCTACACCACATGGTAGGATAAGAACCTCTTAAACAATACTTAACCCAAAAATATATTATGTAGAAAGCATGATTATATATATTTTTAACGAAGTGGGTGAAGACTGAAGAGTGGGAATAAAGTGTAAAGACTAAAGACTATCAATAAAAGAATAATTTTTCATCACATGTTTACACCATGGATACATACAGAGCTCACGGACAGCCTTTCCATTAATTTGATTCTAGATATCAAAATGAATTTTAAAACCTAATTACATGACCTGTAAAACCGCATGATTATCATAACATTTATGTATTAAAACATTTGATAATAAGGACAATAACGTGCTATTGAATTGAGCAACTAAATGGGTGACTAGTTAACATGGCGGATATTGACATTAATGAGAAATTAAAAGATATAAGTATCAAAATATCGTGGAGTATATATGTCATCAGGTACTTAAATGAGTATTTAATCAAAATTATGATTGTTATAAAAATACACCAACAATCTGCTCCAAGTTGTCTTATGACTTTTTACAAAAAAACAGTCTTGGAAATGTTGACATTGTTGTGGTTGTTAATTAAGGCTTACAAAATACAAATAAAGTCGTGTACATCAATCTATGAATATTGTGTAGCATCCATCACCGTGAAATCTTCCAACTACAATTCAATATATAAATCTAGCAAAACAAAAATCAGATCCATTTCCCAAAAACATCAAATCAAGATTTGAAAGTGAACACCCGCATTTTTACGAGCTGCAAGTGGAGGATGAGGGGAGACTTTGATGACTTCCGTACCTTTTGATAATAAGTTAGACACTGACTGGTTTAAATGTGAACACCTAACTTTTTTGACCAGCTTGTTCTTCCGACAGTTGGGTCTGGACGTGGACCACATAGGACTACAAATTTCTAAAATCATGAAGATATTTTTACTAAAATGCTCCCGCAAAATTCCAAGAATGAAAATCCAAAAAAACTCTATCCTAATTAACCATGATGACAATTCATCAAAAGACATTATCCACAACAATCTTAAATCCCAGAAAACCAGCAAAGAAAAAGTCTGTGAAACTACATGAAACCCAATATGGATGGGTAAAATAAATTCATTTAGCAAAAAACTAAAATTTTCCAATTATACTCTAAAGGCATCTAACTCAACCAAATTACAATGATTCAGCACGGGTATTTATCATCTCTTGGGATTCTGAAACACATTGAAATCGGCTATTTTCCAATTATATTCAATATTCAACTGTTTGTAATTATTCATCCTCGGACAATTCGGTGCTATCTGAAGCACTTCTGCCATATCTGTTCATCTCAATCGGAGAAGATTCTCCCGGAAAATCATTACAGGTTAATCCATCAATGGGAAAGTCATATTCACCATCCTTCCTTGCAGCATCTGCGCTCTCTTGCAACTGCAGTGCATGTTCAAGTTCTACCTCCACTTCACCAATTGTGGGACGGTCCTTTTCCTTTTTTCGCACGCAAGAACTCGCAATGTCAACGTAAATCTTGAAACACTCTGGAGCTATCTTCCCCATCAGATACGGATCAATTATCTCATTGATGGTTCCTTCTCGTTTACATTTGCCAGCCCAGCTAATCAGTTGCTGTTCTTCCACTTTTAATCTCTTATTCAGTACAATTCTGCCACAGAGTACCTCAAACAGTAGTACACCGAAAGAGTAGACGTCGGATTTATCGGTCAGCACCCCGTGCTGGATATACTGGGGATCAGCGTATCCGTAAGTACCCCTCACATGAGATTCGATCCTAATTAAAGCCTTTGACAAACTCGGGGGACCCATTTTGGACAACCGGAAATCTCCCAACTTGGCTTCCAATTTCTCGTCCAACAGAATGTCTCTCGTCTTCACTTCCCGGACGATAACAGTACGCTTTAGCCCAGTGTGAAGATAGTGCAGTCCACGCGCGACTCCGATACAAATCGCTAGTCTTTGTTTCCACGGGAGGGGATCGTGGTCAGAGCCGTAGATGTGTTGGCCCAGGATTCCATTGACCATGAATTGATAGACAAGGCACCTCTCGCCTTCATCAATACAATATCCGATGAAAGGGATGAGGTTAGGATGGCGTAGCTGGCAAAGCAACACCACCTCCTTCGTTAACTCGCGAATACTGCGCCTAAGGTCCATACGCTTTATTGCGACGCTTATACTTATGCCACGGTCATCAATAAACCCCTTATAGACTTTGCCAAAACTCCCCTCACCAATTACTAAATCGTCAGCGAAGTCATTGGTAGCTTTCTTGATCTCACCGAGTGAAAATCGACGGCATAATCCCTCAGGAAGAACTGATGAAAATTGTTTTGTTTTGTCTGACCTTCCCTTCCCGAACGTCCATACTAACTTTGAAATAGACTCTGATATACCTTCCATTGATGCTTCGGTCCTATACCCACGGGCTTGACGACGAGAGAATGATGCAGGATTAGTTTTGGATCCCCTACAAACAACTTCAACAAGTGGTAATTAATTATGGGGGGTCTTTGTTGTATGTTCATTTCCACTGTAGTGGCAATTTGTACTCATCTTAGGTTGACTCGAGTATTTCTTTTATTCGAGCTAAGTAGACATTGATTTTACATATTTATTAAAAGAGTTAAAATTCTTTTTTTCTTAACAAAAATTGTTTATTAAATCAATTAGTTTTGTCAACTCGTTTATTAGATTTTATCAAAGAAAAAAAAATATTAATCGAATTGACCCAAACTATAAAAAACCAAACAAATAAATTTTTCTAATATAAAATTCAAAATTAATAACTAACTACATCACAAATAATTATTTAAAATTAAAACATATCTTAATATCACAAATAATTAATCATAAGTCATAACATGTGAAAGAAAATAAAACAAAACTACTAATAAGTTTATATATCTAAGTTTAAAGGGTAGTTAAATAGTCATTTAGTTAAACGGGATAGACAAGTTAAGTGGGTGCCATGGGTGGGACACGAACTTGACACGTTTATTAAACGGGTAAGTTATGTCAACCTAAATATGATACAATCGTGTTAAGACTCAACTCATAACTGTTAATTTCATGTTGTGTTGTGTCGTATTAAATTCATGCATCGTGTCGAATTTTGCCCCTCCTAATCTACACACCCAAAAACAATTGAATTCCTAATTTTAAGTTGGAACTTAAAATCACAATTTTAGTAATGTTTGCATGTAGCATAATTTTTTCATTTAATTATTGGGGAATGTCTATTACACACAATTACACAAACTTTGAAATCTTGACTTGAAGTAAACTCAAGATTTTTTTATTTTTATTTTTATTATTTATTTAATTTTTTTTTCATGCTCCTGTTAATGAGAGAGAGAATTAAATCACCAAATGCTGCTTCAAGTAAACAACTTCAATCAAGATAATAAAATAGATTAGGGGCTATGTAAGAATAAGGAACTCGGCATACGTAGAGCTTCAAAAACAACAAGATAAGTTGCAAAACGCATCAAATTTACAAGTCAATAGAAAAGTTTAGACATTCGGCAAAGAGGAAATTAAATGATTCATATAAAAGAAAATAGAGAAGGTGAAGGCGGAGGCAAGATAAAGTTGGAGATTCACTTTGACAAAATATTCCAAATGAAGTGCGGCATAAAAAGGCTGCACAAGACTTAATCAACGAAAAATATGCTAATTGAACTCATAACATCTTCATCCACATAAATTTGGTAAAATGAAATTATATGCCCAATAAAAACTTGCAACCTGGCACCTGAAATTTAAAAATAGTTTCATGTCAACATGCACAAATCTTCATATGAACATATGCGGGTCCTTTCTTAGAGAAGAATGAATATATAACTGGAAGATTAAAGTTCTTTTAAATTATCAAGCTGCCACAATTTGTTTTCATGGTATTGAATTCCAATTTCAAGCACAAATGCACACATCCACTACACATGGGTATTCAAGACACGAAGCAAACCAATTGATTTCAGCCAATTTCCTCATTTATCATGGTTCAAGACAATGTTTATTCAGGGGGGTTGGGAGGAAACCTATGATATCAATTCAAGAGTAGGTTCATGTACATCAATCTATGAATACTGTGTAGCATCCATCACCGCGAAAACTTCAAACTACATTTCAATATAAAAATCTAACATAACTAAAAAATCGGATCCATTTCCCGATTCTGTTCCTAAAGCGGTGTAAAAACTAATCAGCCACTGTGCTCTCGTTTTGGTTACTCCTAACTTTGAAATGGAGAGGAGCATCCCTATCCTTGGAAATGTGATTTTGATAATTGATTGTGGTTAATCATTGGCCGTTTAGGTTTTGGACGAGGATGTCCAAGCCTCCAAGGATAATTCAAATGATGTGGTGCTATTCCAATCCGAAATAGATTCCTTAGGCTTAAGCGGAGAAGCACTAAAGGTATATTCAATAATAGGATAGTTATATTGATCACTACCAGGATCCACATCCTTTCTTGCAAAGATCTGCGCTCTCTTGCGACTCCAAAGCCTTTTCAAGGATTACCTCCACTTCACCCATCGTGGGACTATCTTTACCCTCAAATCGCACACAAGAAGTGGCAATGTATCTTGAAACACTGGGGGCTATCTTCCCCATCGATACGGATCAATTATCCGATCAAGGTCCCTTCTTGTATGCATATTTGGGGCCATAAAGCTCGATTAATCTGATCCCTCTCCGATTCACGTTCTGCTGCTTTTCTTCCACAGAGCACTTGCAACAGTACCACACCAAAAGAGTAGACATCGGATTTATCGGTCAGCACCTTGTTGAGGAGACAATTGGGATCCAAGTATCCTAAAGTACCCACCACCTCCTCGGACTCTATCCAAAGTAAATCCTTTGACAAACTCGGGGACCCATCTTGCAATCCCGAAATCGATCAACTTGGCCTCCAATTTCTCGTCCAACAGAATGTTGCTAATCTTCACATTATGGTGGATGATCTTTGTGCTTCACCCCGGAGTGAAGATAGTGTAATGCGCGTGTGCCAGCATAATGCAACTCTGGAGTCTTTGTTTCCACGAGAGGGGTTCATGGTGGTTAGTGCCGCAAAGGTGGTCGCCCAGGTTTCCATTGACTATGAATTCAAACACAAGAAACCCTTTGTCATCATCCTCGACACAATATCCGATGAGACGGACGACATTAGGATGGCGTAGTTGGCAAAGCAACACCACCTCCTTCATTAACCCATCCAAACCCGACCATGACTTGATATTCACAGTCCTTTTTGCAACGCCTATGGTACGATTATCAATAAACCCCTTGTATACTTTCCCATAACCATAAGCCCCCTCACCTTTTAGTAAATTCTTGTCCAAGTTATTGGTAGCTGTCTTGATCTCAGGGAGTGAAAATCGATGGCACGGAAGAACTGAATAAGATTCGTCTGATCTTCTATTCTAGGACTTCCTTAATAACTTTGATATAGATTCTCAAATACCTTTCAAACCAACGAGCTTGAAATGATGCGGTAGGGGAGTAGATTGTGGCTGCTTGCCCCGGCGATCACGAATAAGATCCCCTTCCAAAAACAGACAAACTAACAAGTGGAGGAGAACAACGAAATATAGATAACTCTCAGTCAATAAATGAGACTAACAAGCTGTCTTTTACGCTATCCAAATCCTGCATTTCTAAGAGCATTTTTAGCTGTCTTTTTAAATATTTTTTAGTTTTTTGAAGTAGGGTTAGTTTATTTTTCAAATACAATTTTCAATAAACTCTTTATCTTTCTATTTAAATTTTATTTTATTTTTTATTATTATTTTTCATTTAATTCTAATGGCTATATTTTTCAAAATACCCAATGACGGGAATGACGACTCTACATCCCACTGAAAGATAACAAGATTGACGGAGAATCATCCATGACGAGGTAATCAGAAACAACGAAGAAAGCCATCATCACCGACGAAGGCGGGGAGTTATTCAATGCGGTCAATCAATGATCCGAGCGATTACCAAATCGACCAAGCGGACCGTTGAAGAGCCTCTTAAAAGTCTCATTACTGACCAGGTGCGTTACTAAAGAAAGCATTAACAGCCTCAACGGCTAGCCCTTAAGGCCTCGGGTATAAAACTTTCACACAACCAACGAGAGAGGAGATATGCAAAAATACTCTAAAACTATCTTTTACTCCTTTATTGTGTTTAATTGTGATCCTAACTTTGGCATCGGAGACTTTGTGGCGGGCGCCACACCGGTGTCCCTCGTCGAGCAAACCTTCACATTCCACGAGTGATTCCATCTGCTCACTCACTGACGGATTTGTGTTCCATCACCCAACAACCATATTTTTGAACTTTCCAATGGTAATATTTTTAAATTTATCCTAATGAGTGAGTTGTAGGTCACCAAATTTTAACTAATAATTTTTATAAAATTTAATTAAAAATGCTACATTTATAATATTTAATTTTTTAAATACTTTCATAGAAAATTTTACTAGGTGATAAAGTATTGCTAGTTTTAATTTAAACTCACCAATCACCACCGAAATTATGTTTTTTTCACCAATAATAGTCGGTAACAACCTACCACTTAAAATTTATTGTGAAAATATTATAATAACATTTCTTAATTTTAATTTCTTATTCCTTTTTTTTCTCCTTATTTTTTTTTTATCCATGCGATTTTTTTTTTTCTTTTCTTTTTCTCTCTTTTTTCTCCTCCACACATGTATCCTTACTCTTTTCTTTTTTCCCTCCTTTCCTCTTTTGTCCCCTACCACTTCATGCAAACTCCAGAAAATACCAGAGCTCTCTCTCTTTCTTTGTCTTTTTTTTTTTTTTTTTCCTCCTTTCCTCTTTTTTCTCCTACTACTTCATCCAGACATGAGAGAATACCAGAGCTCTCTCTTTCTTTCTCTGTCTTACAAATAGAGATCGCCGGTGGATAACTCGTCCTCTCCACCACTGCTCGTCCTCCTCTCCACGATGGTTCGGATGGGTCAGACTTGCTTTTTTTTTTTTGGTTCTGATTTGATTAGTTTTAAGATTGTGATTTGAGTTTTTATTTTAATTGTGATAGAGTTTAGAGATGTTTGAGAGAGAAAAGACTTGGAATGGTTGAGTTGTAACCGTTGTGATTGTTGAGTAAAAATTGAATATTTTAATGGGTGTGTTGAATTTTTATTCCCATTAATTCTTTTGCTAATGTACGAGAGGGTCATTAGACCAAGAGAGCTATTGTTCATTAGCAAAATGAACAATTTTTTGCTAATGAACAATGAATTAGAGAGATTGCTGGAGCAAGCATTTGTGGGTTTTACTTTCCAAATTTTGGATTTAGAGAGCTTGTTGGAGACGCTCTTAAAACAAGATAAGGATAGGAAGGTATCTATGCTGTATACCACTATGCCACAATGAAATATATAGAACTCTTAATTAACTAAATTCCAGTGGATGGGCCCAAACTAAGATACACAATATAAATTTAAATAAATATTTATAACAATTAAAATATTATAATAATAATAATACTATTATTATTATTATTTGTTGGTTTTATATCATAATTTTTCATTCATTCATCTATTTTTGTGTACTGAAAATGTGTAGTCAATTTGAGTTCAAAATGAAAGAGAACGTATAAAAAGCAAGAAAAAAAAAATAAAGTTTTTGTTTAAATTTAAAAAAGAATAAGAGATGAGGAGGAAAATAGAGCGCTTTTGATTAAATTTCAAAAGGATAAGAAATAAGAAAATTGTAAACTGTTGAGAATGTTGATCTAATGGAGGGTTTTAAATTGAAAGCTTTTATTTTATGAATTTTTCCCCTTTAATTGAAAACCTGTAAATGAGTAGGGAGATGATATTTTTGGATATCCGAGAGTTAAGAGTCCATCTTAATGGCTTAAACCCCCCAAAAAAAATAGTAATAGCATAAATAAATTAATAAAAATAAATATTGATGGGGACGCAAAAATCAGCCATTGTTGATAAGTGTCATCTCTAGATAACGAGTAAACATCGTCCAAAGAAGAGTAGTTCGCCTGTTGACTCTTTAGGAAATTCGCCTGTTGACACTAAGTATTTGTTAGTGTAGTTTAGAAAATTTATTATGTTTTCTATGTTTGGTTCTAGTTGCCCTTCATCAAATTTTGATTTTTGGAACCATCCTGTTGACTCGTCTCATCCAATAATGTAGAATATCCTGGGCAGTGTAACTCATTATCTATTATTTCAATATTTTTTAGATTATTTACACAGTCCAGCTAACAATGCTCATAGGGGAATTAGTTAATGGAAAAAAAAAAAAAAAAAAACAGTTATTTTTTTGCATAAAAATTTTCTACAAATATACCTTAAATCAATGCACTTAGGCATCCATTAATTTTTCCCACGGTTTTATAGGCATAAGATATTGCTAAGGCGTGATAATTTTTGCCTTGATACTACTAGACTATAACTAACTTTTCAAGCACACATTTTTTGTTTTTACGTAATTGAGATTCAAATAGTATTTTGGGATTGAAAACAGTCTAGATTTTTTGGTCATTTTGGAGACTGCTAGATTATTGAGAGAATGATTAAATTAGGAGCCTCATTCTGCAATTTAAATTTTGGGAATAAAATAAGGGAGCGTTATATTTAGGCTTTGTAAATCGTTGGCCCAATGTCAAGTTAGGGGAGAAGAGTGCACATTTTGCCTACATGATTGGTAGTCTGATTGAGAACTTGCTTCATGCTTCTTTGAAGCCTTATTGTTTTAACCAATCTTGGCCCCTTGAAGCTACAAATTGAGCTAACAACATATACCCTATATTTAGAATGTCTTTGAGTAACTATAGAGAGAGAGGCATTGGTTTTTCGGATTTCATATGATGAAGTACCCAAGGAAACTCGTTCATATTGGCCCTAACCTTGCAGCTTTCACTAGAGCTGCACTTCAAATGCATTAGCGTGGAGATAGATGTGATAGATTATTAAGATGAAACTGGAATGCCCATCTCTGACGTCAATATGAGTGAGAACTTGAAAGCTGCTCTTGGGATAAGTGACGCATCTGCTCTTTGTGACAAAATAACTAAAAGTCAGAGAAACAATGGTGCCTTCTACATAGTGGGAGGGAAAACTCTTCCTAGGCATGCAAATGTGAATGCATGTCAATAAATTTTATAAGCACCAGCAGCCTTAGCTACACGGAGAGGTCTTTGATATAGTCTGCCAATCTGCATCATATACTCTTTTCTGATGAACTGAACTCCACTGCCACTCAAAAGTGAAAGCAATGTGGAGAAGCAAGGTTTCTGCGAGCAAAATCCTAAGCCAGTTGCAAACTGGAATGGATTAATTATACCATTCAGCAAGCCCCTGATCAATTAATTTACCTTCCTTTGCCTAATGACAGTTCACACCACTTCACGGACGTAGATTTTCATAACTTTTGACTAAGGACATTGCCCTAGCTAATTAAAAGCATTGATCTTGCAGCCTTTGCCCAGCATAAAGAATCTTAGGGAGCTGAATCAAAGTAAAAGTTCCAGCGTACATTCAAGACAATTGGAAAATTTTAAGCAATGGAAAAGATGCCATGGAATCTTGCTTCAAATCAATATGAGTACAAAAGCTTTCACCTAAAATTAAAAGCTTCATCATAGAGTTGGACAGATAAGGTTTCCATTTCATTCATCTCTGATAGAAATTTTTTTGTACTTCCACCAACGGATAATTAAGCAATCCCAATAATCATTCAATGATCTGATTTTATGTGTACTCAAGCTCTCAAAGTCCATGCAATGGTGAGCTTGAATCACTTAATTAGAAAGAGAAAATGTTCAAGAAGAATTGGCACTTAAGTCTTTTAATTATATGCTGCTAGTCTGATTGATGAAAATAGTAAATGATATATATGTCCATAGAGCACAAATTATAAACCGAAGGGGGTTTTGGGTGAGGGGGAGGGGGAGGGGGGGAAGATTCTTTACCTACATTGTGTTTACCAAGTGGTACCCATGATACATGTTGCAATTTGTGAACAGCTTGACTAATGTTAGGCATTTCAAGGTCCGGTCTCCTGTCAACTACTTCTTCAGTTGAATCCGCTGGAAATGCAACTGGATAGGTAGTCAAAATCCTTGATTTCATGCTCCTGCTAATGTGAGAGAGAGAGAGAGAGAGAATTAAATCACCAAACGGCACCAAAATCTGGATAGCCACGAGACAACAACCAGTAGTTTAAACTTTCAAGTTAACAACTTCAATCAAGATAATAAAATAGATCTGGGAGGATGTAAGAAGGAGGAACTTGGCATATGCAGAGCTTCATAATCAACAGTATACTTGCAAAACACATCAACTTTACAAGTCAAATAAAAGAAAAGTTCAGACATTCGGGCAGTAGGAGATGATTCATCTAAAAGAAAATAGAGGAGGTGGAAGCAGGGCAAGATAAAGTTGGAGATTCACCCTGACAAAATATTTCTAAATGAAGTGCAGCATAAAAGGTTGCACAACTGAACTCATAACATCTTAATCCAAAGGAATTTGGATAAAAAAATAAAATAAAATTATTGCCCGATATAAACTTGCAACCTGCCACCTGAAATTTAAAAATAGTTTTATACAAATACACACAAATCTTCATAGGTTTTGAACATATATAGGTCCTTTCCAAGAGAAGAATGAATATATGAATGGAAAGCTTAAAGTTCTCTTAAATTATCAAGATGCCACACACCTTGATTTCATGGTATTGAATTTGGTTTTTTGATTTTTGACTCCATGTGTGCCTGAAAGCCATTCAATCCAATTTCAAGCATGAATGAGTACATATGGGTGTTTTAGACACCAAGCAAACCAATTGATTTCAGCCAATTTCCTCATTTATCATGGTTCAGTACAATATTTACTCAGGGGGAGTGGGGGAACACCTATGATATAGATTCAGTAGTAGGTTCAAAGTCTAAAGGACAAGTTTAAACCAAGAGAACCAATCAAATTATCAACTAATTCCTTATGATATGACTGTATAAGGGTGACATAAAAAAATCTTGGGAATATGATCACACCTAATAAATTCTTTTATTTTAATTTTACATCCCAAACAGTCAAACCTCCTAATCTCTTGCCGGGAGCATATCACCTGCAGTTGGTGAATGTGCAATCCCTGCAATCATAGCTTGGAATTTTAATTCAAGTTGTCTTCTATTACCTATCAAAATTATTATTAAAAAAAAAAAAAAAAAACTTGTTTTTAATTACTTTACAGGCTTTTTAGTTTACCAGTCTAATTAAGGGTTTGTTTATTGTCAAAATAGGAGTTCCAGTTTTATTAGTGAAAGTTAAGATCTGGAGTCTATACCAATTTATGACTATCTTAAGTATTTTGCAGCATAAAAGCTATAACTTACTGTTGGTCCTGCCAAAGTGGGCACTTTGGAGGAAAAAGGCACTTATCTCTTACAACCCAAGACCATCACCATTGCAACAAACAAAAGGCCCCCAACCTATCTTGCATCATAAATGTTGAAATGATCTAGAGGCAACTTGTGATTATTTCAAGTGTTCAACTTCCCCATCAGGAAACCAGAGAATACATTGTCATTGAAACAAGTGGCTCTTTAACAAAGAAAAATCAATCATTTAAAACCAAGTGAATAAGACTGACCAACCTTCTCCAAGTTATCTTATGACGTTTTACCAAAAAAAAAAAAAAAAAAGTCTTGACAATGTTGAGATTGTTGTGGTTGTTAATTCAGGCATACAAAATAGTGAAATACAAACAAAGTTATGTACATCAATCTATGAATACTGTGTAGCATTCATCACCATGAGAACTTCAAACTATAATTCAACATAAAAAAAATCTAACAAAACTAAAATCAGATCCACTACCCCAAAACAAGAGCACACCTTAAAAATTTTCCCATATCGTGGCAGTGATATCTGAATCTGAAACAGATTCCTCTGGCTCAGACTCAGGGGGAGAAGCACTACAGGTATATTCAACAATGGGATAGTTATAATGATCACCACCAGGATCCACATCCTTCCTAGCAGCATCAGCACTCTCTTATAACTCCATTGCGTGTTCAAGGATTACCTCCACCTCACCAATCGTGGGACGATTCTTTCCCTTATTTTGCACACAAGAAGTGGCAATGTCGACGTATTTCTTGAAACACTCTGGAGCTATCTTCCCCATCAGGTACGGATCAACTATTTCATTGATGGTCCCTTCTCGTTTGCATTTTCTGACCCACTCAAGAAGATGCCGCTGCTCTAATGTTTTTCTGCCACAGAGTAGTTGCAGCAGTACCAACCCAAAAGAATAGACATCGGATTTATCAATCAGCTCCCCGCATACGAAATACTCGGTATATTAGTGTTCTAAAGTACGGGTTCGGCTTCTGTCCAGTGGACAGTGCCACTGGACACGTTGGATTGCGGACAGAAGGCGGATCCCTAAAATACTACTCTGTACTACAGAGTAGTAGGGACTAGAATCCACCCTAATCAAAGCCTTTGACAAACTCGGTGGACCCAACTTGTACGACGCGAAATCTGCCAACTTGGACTCACATTTCTCGTCCAACAGAATGTTACTCGGCTTCACGTTACGGTGGATGATGGTATGCTTCAGCCCAGTGTGAAGGTAATGCAGAACACGCGCCACTCCAATGGAAATCCGGAGTCTTTGTTTCCACGGGAGGGGATTATCGTGGTTAGTGCCGTAGAGTTGTTCGCCGAGGTTTCCATTGAAGATGAATTGGTAGACTAGGATCATCTGTTGATGATCAAGACAATACCCAATGAGAGGGACGAGGTTAGAGTGGCGTAGCTGGCATAGCAACAACAACTCAGTCTTTAACTCGTGAAAACCCGCCCTTGAATCGATATTCACACGCTTTATCGCAACGCTTATTGTAGTAGGGTCATCGATAAACCCCTTGTAAGCTTTCCCATAATCCCCCTGACCAATTATGAAGTTTTCATCGAAGTTATTGGTAGCTGTCTTGATCTCAGCTAGTCAAAATCGACGACATAATCCCTCAGGAAGAACTAAATCAGATTGTTTTTTTTTTTTTTTTTTTTTCCGTCTGTCCTTCTCTTCCTAGACGGCCTAAATAACTGAAATTCCTTTCATTTGAGGCCTCCGTCACCGCCTTTTTTCTTGTTTTTTGGAAAAAAAAAACCATATACACAGTATGTTTTTAATTTTTATAATTGAAAATGTGAACAACACCGCCCTTTTTTACATTTTTGGTTGTTTTTATGAGCATATAAGGGTAGGCAGTGGACACTAGGCAGCTTTGCTGTATAACATTACCAATTGCATTGAATTTAATCAATGCAAGGAATTTGAACAAGTAGCACCATTTCGGCGTCATATGGGATCCGTCACATGTACATGATTGTGCACGGGTCAAATTTGATGTGCTGCTCTTTCCAATTTGAACTCTATGTACCACTAGTATTTTGTCTTGTTATTTTATATTTTATATAGTTATAGTAATTAGTAATTGATGTGAGTTCTAATTAGTTCAAACTAGTAAGTTATCCATATGATACATGGATAATATTGTAATGATTTATGTAAGATGATTTTGAAGAATGTTGTATAAATATTATAACATAATTATTATAGAGCTTTATTTTTAATGAGTTTATTATAAAAAGTAACAATTATAAATTATACACATATATTCATTATAATCATTCAATTGAAGAAATGAAAAAAAAAAAAAAAAAAACTACTTTGGAGGAATATTATAGAATAAAAGTTGATATAGAATGTGGCTTTTTCTTTCTCCTTAATTCTCAAAACAAATACACATCCTAAACACTCATGGTCAATCACACCATTTACAAAACTTACAAATTCACAATGTTCGTCCTTAGCATCAAAATAGTAATTGCCGATATCATTCAATATAAAATGTAAGCCACCTTTCCTTGGTTGTAGCCAACTCATTTGAGTTAGGATAAGATGAAACAACAATGTTAGAGTTAGGATAATGTCGTCGAAAGATTGAAGGTAAATGATATCATTTTTTGTCTGTGTGTATTTGACATAAGATAAAATGAAGAGCTATGGGTAGGTATATATAAAGACGTAGAAGTGGAAGAGGTGAAAATGATGAATTAAAATGTAAAGAATTTGTGTGTATGTATATCGGATGAAAATTCTTGAAACTTTTAATCAAAGGATATAAATAATATTTATTTTTTAATTAGAAAAGTCATGAAACATTGAATCAAATGAAATAAAAAGTCAATATTTATTTATTTTTTCTTATTTTGAGAATATTTCAACTTTTTTTTTTTTTTTTTTTTTTTTTTTTTTTTTTTTGCATAGAATGCGCTATTTGGTAGAACCTCATACTTTCCACTATTATTTTTAGTCACAGTTAATCTATGAAATTTTTTACTAAAACTAAATTTAAACTAAATACATTGGGGGGAAATTCATCTAATTCATGTAACCAAGAAATTTCACCAAATTACAGTTCATATTGTCACCTACAAACTTGTTGGTTCCCAAGTGTTTTTCTTATATAATTTATGCTTTATATATCAACTAGCTATAAAAACTTTTAGAATTTCATGATAAAACAACATAAAAAATAATGTCATAGTGATGCAATAATATCACAATTTAATCTCCAAATTTTAATTGAACTAAAAGTAGCCAAAAACAAATCCTTACCAAGTATATTTATCATACAAAAAACCAAAAATATAAATTGGCATATAATATGAAAAAATAAGCCTAAATACATTACAATGCTACATAAGTAAAAACATATACATAAAATCTAAACAAAATATTTAAAACAAACATAATATTTTGAAAATTAACATACCTCATAGAAAGAAAACCAAAGATACTATGAGAAAAATTATGGAAGTTTAACCTCACAAAAAAAAAAAAAAAAAAAAAAAACCAAAGATACTACCAGAAAAATTATGGAAGTTTAATTTTTAAGTCCAATGGAAATGGGGATTTAATTATATTGGACAAATGTGGAGACAAATAATATTTACCTAATTCATTGAATCTGACTCTTGCAATTCTGCATTGCGATTAGTCTTATGTAGAAAAATTGAAAAGTTTTCCTTTTTAAGAGAGTTTCAACTTATGGCGTCCGCTGATAATATATTTTTATCATCAAACTAAGATACCAATCATTTTTTTGGTGTAGGAGGTAATTGAACCCCAGATCTCTTATATAACCATCAAAGACTTTACCAGTTGAGCTAACTAGAACCCACAATTGAAAAAATTTCTTAATTCCTACATTTCTAATGACTTTTAAAATCCATCCATATTTATTCAATGCAATAAGTTATAAATGTATACAAATTTTTGCCTTTTTCCATTAAAAAAAAAAATTGAAATAAATGCATTTGCTATTAGTTAATACTTTGACATAAATGCTAAATGTAGATGAGATGGAAGCCTAAATGAAAAGAATGTAATACAATGTGCCACTTGGTAGAACCTCATACTTTTCTATATAAGATCTCTACTTATATATCTATACTATTATTTAAGGGGCTTCCCCTATTTAGATTCCTCATTTTTTAGTTCAATAATGCTCCTACATCCCTATGTTTAAGTAGAGACAAAACTAAAGGACAATCCAGTAAAAATGCAACTCTAACTCCCACTAAAACATTGCCTAAAAAATAGGATTACTCTCCTATTTATTTTCAAATTGTTTTATTCACTAATAAATTAGATTTTCAAAATAAAAATTATATGTACATAAAATAAAAAAACATAGTTTTTTTTTTTTTTCTACAAAATAGGACCACTAAAAAAAAGCCTCATCACAGGCACGAAGTCTCCTGTTTGGATTCCTCATTTTTTAGTTCAAAAATGCTCTTATATCCCTATATTTAAGTAGAGACAAAAGTAAAAGACAATCCAAGAAAAATGCAACTCTAACTCCCACTAAAACATTGCCTAAAAAATAGGATAATTCTCCTATTTATTTTCAAATTGTTTTATTCACTTATAAATTAGATTTTCAAAATAAAAATTATATGTACATAAAATATAAAAGCATAGTTTTTTTTTTTTTTTTTTTTTTTTTTTTTTTTTTTTTTTTTTACAAAATAGGACCACTAAAAAAAAAGCCTCATCATAGGCACGAAGTGTGTGTGATGAGGCTAGTATATATATATTAATGATTGTAAAATTTCTTAAATTTATAGAATCTATAAAATATGAAAAGTTTTCTTATTTACCCTAGATAGTTTTATTGGTACAGTATATTATTAAGGAGTGATAATTTTTGCCTTCAAGTGCACCATAACTGAATTTTCAAACACACATTTTTGTTTTTACATAACTGATATTCAAATATTTTTTTAGGAGTTTACTTTGTCTTAAAAAAATTCTAGATGATTTGATCTTGAGATTGTAGATTATTGAGTGATCGACTCAATTATTAAATATATTCATTTAGGAGACCTTATTTTGTATTTTAAATTTTCGAGATTAAAATATTGGAATGTTACATTTAGGCTTTGCAAATTATTGCCCCATGAGTCATGTCAAGTTAAGGGAAAATGGGGCACAATTTGCCTACATGATTGGAGGGCTTATTGAGAACTTGCTTGATGCTTCTTTGAAGCGTCATTTTCTAGCCAGTCTTGGCCCTCATGGGCTAAACTTTGACGACTATATTACTGTTATTGGGGATTGAAATTGAGCTATCAGCACATATCCTGTAAGTAGAATGTCTTTGAGCGACTACAAATAGAGGTATTGGTTTTTAGGAGCTCATATGGTGAAGCTCCCTGAAGATGTAGACTTTGAAGGTAGCCAACGAAACTCGTGCATGTTGGTGCTAACCTTGCAACTTGCACTGAACCTGAACTAAAAATGCACTAGGGAGAAGATAGATGTGATAGATTATGAAAATGAAACTGGCATTCCCCATCTCTGATGTCAATATGGTTATATGGGTGAGAACTCGAATGCTACTCTTGGGACTAGTGATGCATCTGCTTCTTCTCTTTGTGAGAAAATAACTAAAACTTCGAAAGACAATGGTGGGCTTAAGATTTTTAAGAAGGGAGCATCAAGAAATCGTTATACAATGGCGCCTTCTACATAGTAGGAGAATTATCCTTCGTCACCTTCAAGATAATTTCTTTGGTACCATGATAGTTGGAAAACTCTTCTTAGGAATGCAAATGTAAATGGATGTCAATAATTTTATAATCATCAGCAGCCTTAGCTACTCATAACAAGTTTGGAGAGAGAGAGAAAGGACAATGTGAGAGGTTTTGAGATGGTCCACAAAGAACCAATCTGCATCATATCCTTTTTCTTGAAGAACTAAACTCCTCTGCAACTCGAGAGTGAAAGTAGTGTGGGGAAACTTGGGTGCTGCTGACAAAATTCTGAGCCAGTTGCAAACTAATATGGAATAATTACCATTCAGCAGGCCTCAAATTGGTTAATTTACCTTCCTTTGCTTGGTGATAGTTCGGGAATACAGACTTTCATAACTTTTGACTGAGGACATCGCCCTAATAAAAGATATTGATCTTGCAGCCCTTGCCAAGCATTCAAAATCTTAGGGGGAGTTAATGAAAGTACATATTCCAGAGTGCATTCATCACAATTGAAGAGTATTTAAGCTATGGAAAAGATGCCATGGACACTTTGCTTAAAAAAAAAATGACAATAAAAGCTTTTGCCAGAAAACAAAAGCTTCATCATAGAGTTGGAAAGATCAGGGTTCATTTCATTCATCTCTGATAGTAACGTTTTTATATACATTCATCTCTGAAATTACTTCCACAAAGACATAATTAAGCAATCCCAATAATCATTCAATGATCTGAAATTTTCTATGACAACCAGTTAAGCTTCATGTCTCCTGAAGCTCTTAAACTCCATGAAGTGGTGATCTTAAATCACTTAGAAAGAGGAAAATGTTCATAAAGCACTGGTTACAGGCTTTTCCTTTTTATGTCTCTTCCCTTTTACATATTTCTTTTTTAATTTATTCTCTATGCACTATGCATTTTCTATTTTATTGGTTTCATTTTGAATATGGTTATTCCAAGCATCTTTTTATAATTATAAACTATTCCTGCATATTTCTAAGTTTAAAAATGTCGTTAAGTTGAGATTCTATAATTCTCTGTTTCTATTAAATACATTCTGTTATTCAGTTTTGTTTTAGCCCCTTTTTGGATTATAGTAGACATGGGGTAGGTATTTGATTGGAAGATGTCTTTTGTGCTACCTTATTACAATTTACAATTTCCAATTTGGCATCCATGTTAGATAGTATCAAATTCCCTTGGTGCAACTAATCCTTGTACGGCAGATAATGCACTCAAATCAAATGGACTAATAAATGTAAAAGACCTTGAGCAGTCTGATGAATAATCGAGCAGGGATCCCCATAGTAAAATACTGAGAACCAATTTATGACCATCTTAAGTATTTTGCAGCATAAAGGCTATTACTTAGTGTTGGTCCTGCTAAAGTGGGAGGAAAAAGGCACTTGTGCCTTACAACTCAAGACCATCGCCATTGCAACAAACAAAAGGCCCTTAACCTATCTTGCACCATAAATGCGGAAGTGTTCTAAAGACAACTTGTGATTATTTCAAGGGCTCAACTTCTCCATCAGGAAACAGAGAATACATTGTCTTTGAAACAAGAATTTTACTCTGTAACAAAGGAAAAGCAATCATTTGAAAGCAAGTAAATAAGATTGACCAACCTTCTCCAAGTTATCTCATTAAGTTTTACAAAAAACAGTAGTACTTTACAATGTTGAGATTGTTGTCGTTGTTAATTCAGGCTTACAAAATACAAAGAAAGTCATGCACATCAATCAATGAAAACTGTATAGCATCCATCGCCGTGAAAACTTCAAACTACAATTCAGCATAAAATATATTAGTATATAATGGCCTAAACCTTGAGAGTATATAATGCAGAATAGCAGCAACCAGATGCATGTCATTTTCCTTGACGGTGATATCTCTATTTCATAGGTTGATATATGCATGGTAAATTTTTCCTTTAAGAGAAGCAAAAGTAATTTGTTGGGCAATGGAAATAACAAAGCAAAAGAGGATAATATCTAGATTATTTTGATCACTGCAAATTTAAAGCTACAAGTGACAAATTGAATTTTATTGAAAGCTGTTAGTTCTTTTAGAACCTAACAAAACCAGCTGCAAATTAATGCTGCTGTTACGCTACAAATTCGAATAAGATATAATTCTAAATTTTTTAAAAAAATTTACTTTTCAATAAGGGAAGGAGATTCAAATTAAAGTTCTCTTCTATGGAGAACCTAATAATAATAAGATAGAATAAATATACAATATTTTAGAATTATAATGACATTCAAAATCGCAACAAACTATTTAGAAATTAGAATAAAAACTGCAATAATATATGATGCCATTTATAGGACACTCAATACTTACCAAAACGACCTATTCATCAAAAAACTTAACCATGATGACCTTAAATCTCAGAAAACCAGCAAAGAAAAAGTCTGAAACTACATGAAACTCAAATTCGTTTACAAGCAGCAAACAAGCGCTAAAGACATTGAACTCAACCAAATTACAAGGATTCAGCACCGGTATTTATCATCTCCGGTGATTCTAAAACATCAAAATTGGCTCTTTTCCAATTATATTTAATATTTAATTAGCTGTTTGTGATAAATCAGATAATTCGGTGCTATCTGAATCCCAAAAAGGATTCCCAACCGTAGACGGAGAAGCACCTCTGCCATATCTGTTCATCTCAATCGGAGAATCATTACAGGTTAATTCATCAATGGGATAGTCATATTCACCTTCCTCCCTTGCAGCATCTGCGCTCTCTTGCAACTGCAGTGCATGTTCAAGTCCTACCTCCACTTCACCCATTGCTGGACGATCCTTTCCCTCATCTCGCACGCAAGAACTCGCAATGTCGACGTAAATCTTGAAACACTCTGGAGCTATCTTCCCCATCAGATACGGATCAATTATCTCATTTAAGGTCCCTTCTCGTTTACATCGGCGGGCCCAGTTAGCCAGATGCACCGGTTCTTCTCCAAAATTCAGATCCAATGCTTTTCTGCCACAGAGTAGCTCAAACAGTACTACACCGAAAGAGTAGACGTCGGATTTATCAGTCAGCTCCTGGCTCCTGAAATATTCGGGATCCAGGTATCCAAGAGTACCCTTCACTACAGATTCGAGCCTAATTAAAGCCTTTGACAAACTCGGGGGACCCATCTTGGACAACCGGAAATCTGCCAACTTGGCCTCCCATTTCTCGTTCAACAGAATGTTACTTATCTTCACGTCACGGTGGATAATAGTATGCTTTAGCCCAGTGTGAAGATAGTGCACTCCACGCGCGACTTCGATGCAAATCGCTAGTCTTTGTTTCCACGGGAGGTGATAGTGGCCAGTGCCGTAGTACATATGTTGGGCCAGGTCTCCATTGACCATGAATTCGTAGACAAGGCACTGTTCGCATTCCTCAATACAATATCCGATGAGAGGGATGAGGTTAGGGTGGCGTATCTGGCAAAGCAGCAGCACCTCGTTCGTTAACTCGCGATCACCCTGCATTGATGTGGTATCCAAACGCGTTATTGCAACGCTTATGCCAGGGTCATCAATAAACCCCTTATAGACTTTGCCGAAACCCCCGACCAAATACTAAATCGTCAGCGAAGTCATTGGTAGCTTTCTTGATCTCACCGACTGAAAATCGACGACATAATCCCTCAGGAGGAACTGAAGAGTAATATTGTTTTTTTGTCTGACCTTCCCTTCCCGGACCTCCTTAATAACTTTGAAATAGACTGTGATATACCTTCCATTGACGCTTCTGTCCTATGCCCACGAACGATGAGAGAATGATGCACTGGGAGTGGAAATGATTTATTGTTTTGGAAACCCCTGCAAACAATTTTATCTAGTGGTGTTGTTGTTGTTTTTATTTATTTATTTATTTTGTTTCTTGGAGCAGATAAGGGTAATTAATTATGGGCTAAGTTTGTTGCATACATTTTCTGCGTTTACATTTGGTTCAAAACAACTCGTAATATTTGTGTGTAGCAAAATTTTCCCAAGAGGGTGTTTATAATAAAAAAATGTTTATGTATCTCAAGGATAAAAGAATAGAGTAGATGTTGTGATTGTGTATGAAGAAATATAAATAATTAATGTGTATATAATATAAAAGTCAGAGGCGTGTTTATATTGTGTTGACTTTAGTAGGAGAGATAAAATTTTCAAAATAAAGAGTCTACACTACGGTCCAAAAGGGAAATGACAAGATACAACGAATCCATTCCAATGTGCTGCATATCATCAAGATAGATGCAAAAGTCCGTTCCAAGGGTGTTACATCCAGCATTCTAGAGAAAACTAGTTTTTGGGGCCGTAAATGAGCCGTGTTTTGTTAAGCAATGCATGTTCAAGCTTGGCTTGTAAAAAAAAAATCAAAAGCTTGAGCTTGACTTGAGCTTATGATAAGCTTAAAAATAATGTTTGAGCTTGAACTCATGAGAAAACCAAAAAGCTTGAACTTGGCTTGGCTTGACTTGATTAATTAGTCAAGCCAAACTCAATCTTAATATCAAGCTCAAGTCAAGTTTTTGAGCTTGAGATCTAAAAAAATTACATTATTAAATGCTTAAATCTCTAAAATTAAGAAAAAAAAAATAGTATACTAATTTTACCATACATCTAGTCTTACTTATGATTAGCCACTATTCAAATTAGTAATTTATATAATTAAATTTATTCATTCATCATTCCTTGTTTACGACTTCAACATTTATTCAAAATGCAATTTTTACATTCACGTTAGATGGTGGTGAAAGACTAGAAAAATACCTATTTAGAAAATACTAACATGTTTCATAACTTTACTTTAGATGATTGATGGGGAATGATCATATGTGGCCTACTTAATTATTTATTTATTTTTAAATGTAACTGTGGGGCCCAATGACTTGAGACCCTGGCCCATTTATTCATTTGGGCCCAAGGCCCGAGCCGAGGAAGGTTATAGCTCAGGCTTGGTAATACGAGTACAAAATAGTCTTGGGATACAGTAGGGGGCGATTCGATCCTCGGCACATTCGAGGCCTTCCGGAAGAAAGGGCAAAAACGGTATGAGAACAATGCTGAAAGGATCTAAAAATATCTAGGTCAATAAAGAGGAATGCGCTTTGGACGTAATAACGACTAAGGACAAAAGGAAAGTCATCATTATCGCCATTCAATACTCTGCACCTGACAGAGCCATACTCCTCAACTTTTACAATCACCCCCAACCACTCTGGGTATGGGCTGATGGGACAAGTATCGATCTTGGAAAGCCGAACCCACACGTGGACGTTGGATAAGGGATGCGGGCTGATATAAAAGGAAAAGTAAGCAATCAAAAGAAGGGGCTGGGA
The DNA here is from genome assembly GCA_028216015.1 of Quercus dentata. NCBI lineage: Eukaryota > Viridiplantae > Streptophyta > Magnoliopsida > Fagales > Fagaceae > Quercus > Quercus dentata. Next base: position 69,167,018 of record CP116448.1, read on the forward strand.
AAAATGGCGAAATCCGAGCCTCTCAACTCGCCTTCAGGAGAAAGACTCCCATGGCGATGACGACTTAACCACGTATGGATATCACGTAAAACTCACCGTTTGGCGACCAAGGCCTAGCCTTTCAAACCCACGCTCTACAAATGATATTGTTTGGGCCTTTTTACGTGCGAACCCAACACCGTTACGGTTCGTTACGATTCGTGTCCTTACAATTGGCGCCGTCTGTGGGAAAGGCTTGTGTGTTGGCATAGGGGGTAGGTCGAGAGAGTTCCCTTGTCATTTCTAAACGGTTGGTTATAGAGTTCTAGTGTAAAGTTCCGCTAGGGGCTGTGGTTCTTGATTAGAGGCTGCGCTTGGTAGCGTCAATCGCATGGATGGTTCTAGGGGCTTGGTCGAGGAGATAATTCCCCTAAAGCCAAGGTCCCACTCCGAAAATTGAGTTTTGGACAGAACCAAGGCATTGCATGGTCCTCGGACTCAAGTCTATGGGGAAACCAACTACTTGGATGAGAAAACTGAGTTTTGGACAGAACCAAGGCATTGCATGGTCCTCGGACTCAAGCCTATGGGGAAACCAACTACTTGGATGAGAAAACTGAGTTTTGGACAGAACCAAGGTATTGTATGGTCCTCGGACTCAAACCTATGGGGAAACCAACTACTTGGATGAGAAAACTGAGTTTTGAAAGAAAAACCGAATTTTGCAAAGTCGGTTACTTAATAAAAATTTTAAGTTACTCAATCCTCGGCTCAAATACCATAAAAGGCTAAAGTCATTAAAATTTTTAAGAAGATGGTGAAACGCCTTACTACTCGGCAACTTGGAGGGGCTGTTCATTTTGGGGATCGTAGGTCTTCGGATGATTACTTCCTACATCGCACCGAGCATTCATTTGTCGTCTCGGCTATTTTGGGGTAAGTATTATTTTCGCAGGTCGGCATTGTTGTGCCAAACAATTCTATTAAAGTCGCAATAACATCTTTTCCTTAGCAAGAATGTTGATCCTAATTTTCCTTAGTTCAAGTCTCATTATTGTCTGAACGGCACTCGTAAGTTCATAATAGCGCCTTTTTTCTTTGATAAGGGTTTTTGGCCCTAAGTATTGTGCTCTAAGGTCGGAGGTATTGTGCCGGGCCGCCTTAATAAGTTCACATAATGTTCCTTTCCTTTTTCTTCTTAATAGGGGTTTCAACCCTAAGTGTCACTAAGTCGATTCAGTAGTATTAAGTCGGATAGTGTCTATAAACACAGAGTAAGATCTTTTTATTAGTTGGGATTTCGGTCTTAGACATCGGTCAAAGTGTAAAAATAAAAAGAATTCACAAGATAGTACGTCTATTCACGGCATAACCATTTCAGAAATGAAGAGATAGAGTGTGCAAAATAAAGCAATAACAACTTTTATTAATATAAAGAGATATTACAACGTACAAAGAATGACTTAAACAAAGCCTATACAGAAAGTTGATTACAAGAATAGTAAAAGGAAAACAACAACAATATAACAAATAAACGATCAAATGTCTTCTTAAACTGGCCTCTGAAGTCCTTCCAAACTCCGCCCCGTGGCGCCCATATTGAGAGGAGGACCTTCTTCAAAAGAAGATGGAGGAGATGAAGAGAAAGAAGGAGGAGAAGAAGAGGAAGAAGGAAAAGCACCAGGATGGATCTGGTGATGGGAAGAAGAAGAAAGAGAGGCAAAAGGAGGCACCGGTGAAGGAAGAGAGGAATAAGCGGGGATACTTTGTCCCTGCGTCGGTCCCGACTCCTAACATGCTGGTGCCATGTTAGCTATGCTCATAAGAGAGCGGCTGAACGATAATGGGTGATCCCAGCTCAGCCGCACCAAAAGTTTGACGCGACGAGCCCTCGCTTCGGATTTTGACCGAAAGAAGGATGAGAGATATCTTGAGTCTCTCCCATCCCCGCCCTGACCGAGCCATTTTTAGCTTCGCAAGAACGTAGCATTTCTGGGAAAGGTATGGTCTCTTCATTCCCACTCCTATCTTAGACTTATCACGGTTCAAGGTGTGAGCGATCAGATAAGGTAAACTCTAGGAGAGGCTAAGGATTTTTAGATTTCGGAAGGATTAAAAGGGTCTCTGTACAAGAGAAATAACCTCTCGCTCTTCTTCTTATATGAAGGGCAAGAGAGAAGGTATTTAATCTGTCCAGGTTTCCAAGAAAATCAGAAACAAGAAAAATGCCCGTTCCGCTTCCCCATACCGTCAATAACCGTCGAATTTAAATGGTCTCGTAAAAGGAAATCATTAAAGGCGCGTTATGGATAAATGAAACGGCAGGAACGCCTTATGAATGAAGTCAGGGGAGTGTCACGTGGCCTTGAGTGCTACCTGGGTAGACTAAGAGACACCAACAATAATGAAGGACAGAGTTAAATAAGTCGTGACAATAGCTTGGCATTATCAAAACCCTCATCTCCAACCAAGGGGTCGGACAACAGGATTTTGAGGGGCTATTGTGGGGCCCAATGACTTGAGACCCTGTCCCATTTATTCATTTGGGCCCAAGGCCCGAGTTGAGGAAGGTTATAGCCCAGGCTTGGTAATACAAGTACAAAATAGTCTTGGGATACAAACAGAGGACGATTCAGTCCTCGGCACATTCGAGGCCCTCCTAGAAGAAAGGGCAAAAACGGTATGGGAACAATCTGGAAAGGATCTAAAAATATCTAGGTCAATAAAGAGGAATGCGCTGGATAGAATAACGGCTAAGGACAAAAGGAAAGCTGCCATTACTACCATTCAATACTACGCACCTAACAGAGCCATACTCCTCGCCTTTTACAATCACCCCCAACCACTGCGGGTATGGGCTGATGGGACAAGTATCAGTCTTGGAAAGCCGAACCCACACGTGGACGTTGGATAAGGGATGCAGGCTGATATAAAAGGAAAAGTAAGCAATCAAAAGAAGGGGCTGGGAAAAATGGCCAGAATCCAGAGCCTCCCGGCCCGCCTCCAGGAGAAAGACTCCCAGGGCGATGACGACTTAACCATATATGGATATCACGTAAAACCCACCGTTTAGTGACCAAGGCCTAGCCTTTCAAACCCACGCTCTACAAATGATATTGTTTGGGCCTTTTTACGTGCGAACCCAACACCGTTACGGTTCGTTACGATTCGTGTCCTTACAAGAACTATAGTCTAAAGTGGTTCTTAATCAATTTAAATGAAAGGAAAAAATTAAGGTAATATAGGTAGTGGTCTCATGTTGGTCATGTCATTATTAAGATATGTGTAATGGGTATATGTAGCTAACGCATATAAACTTATAAATGAATCTATGCTTGAATTGTTATGTATCAAGCCTAATAGCTCATGAGCTTGTTTGTGAACAAATTTTTTTGCTTGGGCTCAACTTGTTTATTAAACGAGCCTAAAATTAAGGGTTAACCTTGACTTGTTTATAAACAAACAAACATGAACAAGCTTTTTATCAAGTCGAGCTCGAGTTTTTCATAATCGGCTTGGTTCATTTATAGCCCTACTAGTCTTGGTGCTAGGTCGTTAATGAATGTTAATGTGTGATGGATAGAATGTATTTGACATGATTAGTAGTTATTTTGGCAATTGTAAAAATAGATAGGGGCAAAAATCTGACTTCCATAAATGTTCATTACTATAGTAACCTCTTAACCACTATAGTAACCTCTTAACTGCTTTTAATTAGACTTCTATTATGAAAGCAATATAGGGGAACAAGGAGCACCAACAACTTACTAGTGTAAGGACTTGAACCCACAATCGAAGTTGTGCTAGCCCAAGTTCCTTATCGCTATACCACCAACCCAGTTGGTACATGAATTGTTGTAATTAACCTATTTCATACAATGTCTTAGTTTGAATTATGTGCATTTTCTGTGCTCAATCGGTGGTGAAATACATGTAAAGCTTGATTTGTGTCTGTCTAACAGACTGAAATGTAAAATGCGTACCTTATAATGATATTTTTGAGGCTTTTTTTTTAAATTTTGAATGAATCTTTGTATGAATAATCCCGACTCTTCTGTTATATCTTTGAAAAGTGATAGATATTATCAGAAGGATTTGTTTTGTGATGGACTGCCGGGCTTATGAAGATATGTTTTTACCAAAATGATCCCATAAAATCAATGAATTATTCAGGTTTAGCAAATCGATCAGTGTGTTACATCCAGCATACATGCCGATAAGCAAGAGAAATTTGTGGCTGGACTCCTCTCAAGGTCTCCATCCAGATCCGAGCGTGATTGAAAGCAAGCAATCCTGGCGGCACTTTTCTTTTCTAAAGTAAGAAAATATTCCATCATCGAAACAGGGGACCTCTACAACAAAGAAGCCATTAACTTTTCAAAAGAAAGAGACTACACTATAGTCCGAAAGAAAAATCAATCAAAAAGGTGTGACTGGTTTTTCTTTCGGACAGATCGGCTTTTGTATTGGGAATGTGTAGATCAAGTATGATACAACTAGAGAGTTAAAGTTAGTGATTTAGTTACCAGATTAGACTACGGAATTGTGTTGTGCTCGTTCAGTTTTTTTTTTTTTTTTTTTTTTTTTTTTTTTTTTTTTTTTTTTTTTTTTTGCGCAATCACATTAATTATCACTTTGATCCCTTCGCCTTAGTGGCTCGTGTATAACATCAAGCTGGAGGAACCCTGCCGGAAGGTCAAATCTTCAAAATATCTTCCTCAAGTGGACAAACAAATAACTGAATGACATTTCTTGCACCATGGTAAAATCTAAATTATCTCAATCATTGCAAATAAATTTGTAACTTATTATATATATATATATATATATATTATGTGTAATAACAAAATGATGATACGATAAATGTTTAACTTATTCAACTATCAAAAAATTTACTAATTGAACTAACTGGAACCCATCCATGACCTATGGTTAGAAGTTAAAAATTAACCAAAAAAAAAAAAAAAAAACCCATTATTGCTTATGGAAAAAAATGAGATCAAAACATCCCGATTTTGGAGTTAGGCTCAAAGAATTGAGATAAAAAATTACAACGGTTGAGATTGACAAAAAAATTATATTATCAACAAAAATGCCTCTTGTGCGTGCCAAAGATGAGGTTGATGGGTTGGCCCTCACTTGAGTTCACAATCTATTTGTAGTGTGGGTTTTGGATTTCCTACCTTGGGTAGTTCCTAACGCAGAGATCCAACAAAGCAACCTCTCCCTACGAATTCTTTTATTCTCACTACTACTACTACTTTTCTGATGCTCTCTCGCTCCCTCTATTCTTAGTTTCCTATGGAGCTTTTCAACAACAACTCCTTTTTCTTCCTTAGCTTCTCATATTTATAGCCCAAAATTAGTGGAAGAGTTATGATTGCTCTAGGTTGTTAGTGGGCAAGGGAGTCTAATTCCATTGCGTTTAAGTGGGTGTTTAGTTGGGAGTGGGAGTAGTGGCTTTGGAACTAGTTCCCATCTCAAGAAGGATACTCGGCAGCGATATTCCCTAATGCGATTGCCAGGCAATTGAGGTATATCATCCCCGAGCGGTCACGTTCCTGGTTAAGACGTGGCTAGCTGGGCATGTTCCTGGTTATGAACCATGATGTGTATAGAGTAGAATTGCCTACGTAATGGGCTTTGGATCGAGCCTAGTGGCATGGAGCCTGGGCCCATTGCTTCAGCAGGCTTGGGGCCTAGCTTCGGACAATGGGGTAAGAACCATGGGCCACATCGTAGGGTTAAAACTCAAGGCCCAAATGGGCCTAGGGACCCTGTGTCATACATTAACCCTCCCCCCCCCCCCTTGATTCGTGCCCGGTTCTCTAGGACAAATCAAGGACTCTAAGAGACAAACTATCTGGGAAATCCAATGGGCGGATATTGGATGGTTGAAAACTCATTAATGCACCCTCAAAAGGTAAATCGTATCTAGCTGTTTGGTTCGATCGTCATCATTGTCTGACGGTTTGTGAACCGAGGCAGTGTGTGTGGTAGTTATAATGGGGATTCGTAGGGTTTCCCGCCCCAAACGTATTAAATGTCATTTATTCCCCATTTGGCTCCTATAAATAGTTCCTCTTGAACCTCAACTTCACTTTTACATTCTTCACTTTCTAAACTCCCTCTTTGTCGAGCATACTGCTTTTGTGTGTTCATCTTCCAGGACTGAACACCATTCCTTCCTAGAGCCCCAAAGTAAGTCCTCGCTGCCTTTCCTTTTACTCTTTTTATTTCTTTCAATTCTCTTTTAATCGTAGTTTTAGGAAACCTAGTTTAGAAATGGGTTACTCTCATCTCCTTTCCTTAGAAGCCTCATTGGCTAGTTTTAGGGCTGCCTACAACGTCCTTAGAGACGTTGATATCGCCTATTGTCATGAGGACGACATTGACCTCCAGAGGCATACCAGCACAAATACTATCTTTTTCCCCCTTATGGCTATTTTAGAGGGTGGGGTTAGATTCCCCATTGACCCACTCATCATAGGCACCCTTAGGTTCTACGACTTATGTCCCGACCAACTCCCCCCCAATTTTTACAGAGTGGTGAGCTGTGTGAGTAGGTTAAATAAGATGTTCGGTCTATAGTTAAACCACCTGGACATTAACTTTATGTACGGTTTATGCGAAAACATCAAAACTGATTACTACTTAAAGACTAGGGATATGCGAGTAAGGCTAATTTCATGCCTACCTGATTCTAATAAAAATTTTGCGGGGGAATTTGTCCAGGTGAGCGGCAACTGGTTTGCCGATGAGCTCCCCTACCCGTTCTCGCCACAAGAAGTTGGTCGGTACCGAGAACTTTCATTAGCTTTAAGTTTTTTAAGTTTGAATCTTAGTTCTTTTTATGTAAACTAATCGGTCTTTTTGTTGATTTGATGTAAAAGGAAAAAGGTTACAACTAGATCTCCGAGTAGTGCATGTGAGAGATCTTAACTTTTTCCTTAGGTCACAGATTTTCGTGCACAAAGATGGGCAACTTAGAGCATTCCACTTGATACTCAACGTTGACCCAGTATACTCTACTTGGCAAGCATTCAATTAGGCATTGTTGGTAGATAGCCCATTGCTCTCATATATAGACGTTTGGCACGCGAACTTCCTTCTACCCACGTTGACTCATCGGGAAGCTCTGGACCTTGGACCTCCTTATACAACCGCGAAAGACCTCACTCCGATCAGAGACAAGTCAGCCGAGCACGTCTCTCAAAGCCGTAAAGAACATATTCCCGTTGAAGGGAACAAAGGTCAAGCCCAAGCAGTCGAGCAAGATGTAGTTGAGGGTGAGCAAGAAACAGAGATGGTGAGTAGGAGGAAGTTAACCGCTGATCGGTTTCTTTCCGATTCTCGACCATCAACTTAGCCCTAACAAACTCGGGCCAAGGATCGTACTCCTCCTCCTCCTCCCCCGTCTAGCCGTTAAAAGAAGAAGCAATGTGTAGAGGATCCTACACTTAGGGTTGTAAGCGATGCGCCTATAAGGAGCCCCCGGCCCTCGGGTGGGATCGCACTTCGGGAACCGGTGAACGGTCCCCAACCCGCTACCCGAGGTGGTACTGAAGTGGCCTCTTCGTCTCGAGCCGCTCCCAATTGGCAGCCCACTTTCATGCTCGGTGACGAGCCCTTACCTGTTACCACGAGTGTAAGGATGTGGACCCAAGGTGAGGGAGCGCGTGTGGCACAAAGCCTGGTGCACGGCTGCTGCCGCTGCTTAAAGATGTTGATTCTTCTCGGATGGCTTCGAGGACTCTATTGTGCGGCGGCTGCAATGGCACACCATCGCGGTAATTTCTTCTCACTCTACTTCTCATTTACTTTCTTGTATGAATGATTTTCCTCCTCTCCTCCTTTTTTATTTTTATTTTTTACATACTCCTAAGTTTGTTATTGTGGTGTTATTAGGCTACGTAGATTAGTCACATGCTCGATGAGAGGATGAACGAGCTCGCCGAGAAGGATGAATGGGAAAAGGTGCTGAAGGATGTTGCCAACGCTATGACTCGGGACAAGGGCAAGGCTGTTGAGGTTCTTGAGAAGAAGGCACGATCCTCGGAGAAGGCTCGATTGTTGGGTGAGAAGAGATCGACGGAAATGGAGGCAAAGCTGGGGGAGACTAAGCTTAAGTTGGCACAAGCAGAAAGCCTGAACTTGGCCCATGCCGATGAAGTGGTAGATCTCAAGGCGGCCCTTGAGGCCTGTGAGAACAAGTGGTATATTGAAGGCTTCGTGGATGCTGAGAACTCCATGGAGCTTGTTGTCCACCAGGCTCGGGTCTAGGGGTTTGAGGAGGGGTGGCTGGTTGCCCTTCGGGCGTTGGGAGTGCCCAAGGATTCTCCACTTAGGAACCTAGAGCAAATTCCACGCTCGACTCCCGCTCCTCCCTTTCAGAGCCAGGTTGATGCTACCAATGATGAAGATACCCCTATCATGAGGGAGCTAGTGCAAGCAATCGACACCCATGTGGAGATCGTGGATCTAGAAGTCACCAACAACTTCAATGCTCTCGAGAACGAGGGAACTTAGCAGCTGCCTATCGAGGATGTCCCGGATCAGCCTACCGATGATGCAGTCCATATCTTTCCTACCGACCCTGCTGCTTAATACTTTAGCTTTTAATCATTTTCTTTCCTTTGCTTTTTTTTTTTAAAAAAAAATTATTATTATTTTTTTTAATCCGGTTTGCCTAGTCACCAGGATGTGGTGGCAGAACACTAATTTAATTTCTATTTTCTTAATTTTGACTTTAAGTTTTATTTTCCTATAGTCACCGGGCTATGGTGACAGAACATTTGTTTAGTTTTAATTGCTTTGATTTGTTTCATTTCTCGGCTTTGGAGATCGAGCATTTTATGACTAATTATTTTACCACTAGTAGTCTATCTTTATTATAAATCTGATTGGGGTTGTTTTTGTTAATCTTTTTAATTCACTATTCCATTCCAACTATTTGGGCTATTCAATCATAGTGTGTCCTTGACTTTACATAGGAACGAATTTATCCTTACATATATAGTGGCCAGGATAAGCCTAAAGAAATTTCCTACGCTAGAAGAAGAACTCCTTGCAAGTTGTAATCATCGTGTTTTACCCAATTTAGGAAAAACATAGGATACATGTAGCGCAAGGTTTTCACTTACCTGATGATGTGAACCAAACCAAGGATAGGTTTTTGTCCTTAGATAAATTTGGTGCAAGGTTTCTATCTGCCCGGTGATGAAAATCAAACTAGGGATAGATTTTTGCCCTTAGATAAATTTAGTGCAAGGTTTCCATTTACTCGGTGATAAAAATTGAATCGAGGACAGATTTACGTCCTTAGATAAATTTAGTGCAAGGTTTCCATTTGCCCGGTGATAAAAATCGAATCGGGAACAGATTTCTGTCCTTAGATAAATTTAGAGTAAGGTTTCCACCTGTCTAGTGATGAAAATTGAACTGGGGATAAATTTCTGTCCTTAGAATTGAACAGGGACGAGCTTCATCCTTAGAATAATTTGCCTTAGTTCTCCTAACTTTCCTCATGTTTGCTGGTTGGGGTTAATGAGTTAACAATGACGGAATTAAACATATCTACATGGATAAACATCACCTTTGTATTAATTAATAGAACATACGCATGAGATTACATTCAATTCATGCCCCCATGCATTGATAATCGGTGACAAAACTTCCTTAGATTGTGGGCATTCCATGGCCGAGGAAGCGGTCTTTTGTCTAGATCCTCCAAGTAGTATGCTCCTACACCCACGATAGTAGTAACCCTGTAAAGCCCTTCCCAGGTTTGGGCCAACTTTCCCGCATTTGTTTTTCGCATGTTCCCACTGCTTTTCGTAACACTAGGTCTCTAGCACCGAATTCCCTTGTCTTTACATCTCGGTTATAGTGCCGGGCAAGCTTTTGTTGGTACTCGGCTAGTCATATAGTTGCCGCTTCTTAAAGAACTCTTCTCCTCTACAACTTGAGAGTGAAAGTAGTGTGGGGAAACTTGGGTGCTGCTGACAAAATTCTGAGCCAGTTGCAAACTAAAATGGAATAATTACCATTCAGCAGGCCTCAAATTGGTTAATTTACGTTCCTTTGCTTGGTGATAGTTCAGGAATACAGACTTTCATAACTTTTGACTGAGGACATCGCCCTAATAAAAACATTGATCTTGCAGCCCTTGCCAAGCATTCAAAATCTTAGGGGGAGTGAATGAAAGTACATATTCCAGAGTGCATTCATCACAATTAAAGAGTATTTAAGCTATGGAAAAGATGCCATGGACACTTTGCTTAAAAAAAAATGACAATAAAAGCTTTTGCCAGAAAACAAAAGCTTCATCATAGAGTTGGAAAGATCAGGTTTCATTTCATTCATCTCTGATAGTAACGTTTTTATATACATTCATCTCTGAAATTACTTCCACAAAGACATAATTAAGCAATCCCAATAATCATTCAATGATCTGAAATTTTCTATGACAACCAATTAAGCTTCATGTCTCCTCAAGCTCTTAAACTCCATAAAGTGGTGATCTTAAATCACTTAGAAAGAGAAAAATGTTCATAAAGCACTGGTTACAGGCTTTTCCTTTTTATGTCTCTTTCCTTTTCCATATTTCTTTTTTAATTTATTCTCTATGCACTATGCGTTTGCTATTTTATTGGTTTCATTTTGAATATTGATTTTTCAAAGTATATTTTATAATTGTAAACTATTCCTGCATATTTCTACGTTTAAAAATGTCGTTAAGTTGAGATTCTATAATTTTCTGTTTCTATTAAGTACATTCTGTTATTCAGTTTTGTTTTAGCCCCCTTTTGGATTATAATAGACATGGGGTAGGTATTTGGTTGCAATATGTCTTTTGTGCTACCTTATTACAATTTACAATTTCCAATCTGGCATCCTTGTTTGATAGTATCAGATTCCCTTGGTGCAACTAATCCTTGTACGGCAGATAAATGCAATCAAATCAATTTAACTGATAAATGTAAAAGGCCTTGAGCAGTTTGATGAATAATCAAGCAGGGATCCCCATAGTAAAATATAGAGAACCAATTTATGACCATCTTTAAGTATTTTACAGCATAAAGGCTATTACTTAGTGTTGGTCCTGCCAAAGTGGGAGGAAAAAGGCACTTGTGCCTTACAACTCAAGACCATCGCCATTGCAACAAACAAAAGGCCCTTAACCTATCTTGCACCATAAATGTGGAAATGATCTAAAGGCATCTTGTGATTATTTCAAGGGCTCAACTTCTCCATCAGGAAACAGAGAGTACGTTGTCTTTGAAGCAAGAATTTTACTCTGTAACAAAGGAAAAACAATCATTTGAAAGCAAGTGAATAAGACTAACCAACCTTCTCCAAGTTATCTCATTAAGTTTTACAAAAAACAGTAGTACTTTACAATGTTGAGATTGTTGTCGTTGTTAATTCAAGCTTACAAAATACAAAGAAAGTCATGCACATCAACCAATGAAAACTGTGTAGCATCCATTGCCGTGGAAACTTCAAACTACAATTCAACATAAAACAATATAAGTAACCGTGTATATATGCATTGCTACTATAACAATTGTGCGTAAATGCACAATTTTACACCCATGTAGGTGTTTTTTTGCTCAAATTGTGTAAAATTAGCCACTTTTTCCATTTTGCACAATTATGCATCAACTGATGCAATTAACAAAACAAAATTCAGATCTATTTCCCAAAACCAGAGCACACCCTCCAAAAGATACCTCAATATCGAGGCAAACAGCCCAGTTTTGTTCCTAAAGCAGTGCAAAAACGATTCAGCCACCATGCTCTCATTTTGGTTACTAATTGGAGCATCCCTATTTGCATGCCGGTGTCCAAGGAAAATTAAGCTCATGTGGTGCTATATATATCCGAAATAGATTCCTCGGAGAAGCGATCTGAAATATATTTAACAATGGTATAATTATGTCGATCCACACCATCCTTTCTCTTAGCATCTGCGCTCTGTTGCAGCTGCAGAGCATGTTCAAGGCCTACCTCCACTTCACCAATTGTGGGACGATCCTTTCCCCCATTTCGCACACAAAATGTCGCAATGTCGACGTATATTTTGAAACGCTCTGGAGCTATCTTCCCTATCAGATACGGATCAATAATCTTATTGATGGTCCCTTCTCCTTTGCATTTTCAGGCCCAATTAACTAGATACGGCTGTTCTTCCACTCCCAATCGTTGGAATGCTTTCACCTTGCCGAGTACTTCCAACAATACCACACCAAAAGAGTAGACATCAGATTTATCGAGTCAATTCTCCGGTCGCCACATACCCAGGATCGGCGTATCCGTAAGTACCCACTACCTCTGATTCAATTTTAATTAAAGCCATTGACAAACTCGAGGGACCCAACTTGCACAACCCCAAATCTCCCAACTTGGCCTCCAATTTCTCGTCCCGAAGAATGTTGCTCGGCTTCATGTTACGGTGGATGGTGGTATGCTTCAGCCCAGTGTGAAGGTAGTGCGATCCACGCGCCACTTCAATGCAAATCTGGAGCCTTTGTTTCCACGGGAGGGGATCATGGTGGTTAGTGCTGCCGTAGAGGTGGTCGCCGAGGTTTCCATTGACCATGAATTCGTAGACTAGGATCATCTGTTGATCATCGAGACAATATCTAATGAGAGGGACGTTTTTAGGGTGGTGTAGGCGGCAAGCCAACGGCACCTCGGTCCTTAACTTGTCTAATGTTACACACTTTATGGCAACCCACTACCTCTGATTCAATACCACAGTCATCAATTAACAACCCCTTGTATACTTTCGCATAACCACCACGACTAGTGAATAATTCATCTCGGCCGGTGAAAATCGTCGCATAGTTCATCAAGAAGAGCCGAAGCTGGTTTTGCTCTCTTCCCGGACGTCCCGACTAACTTTGAAACTCCTTCCATTGGTGCTTGAGTCATATACGAATGGATTTGACGACGGAGAAGTGGCGGCTTGACCCGGCGACCACAGAGTCACGAAAATGATCTCTTTTCAAAAGTAAACGAAATATATGGGTGGTTTGGACTAATTCCATGGTTTTAAAAAGAGGACATGGGTACCAATCGGTCCGGTTATGCCTAAAAAAAAAACCGCTTTGGTTCAACCGGTCAAGAGAATGTACGAAAACTACGCCGTTTTGGCTCAAACAACGTGGCTTTTCTCTCTAAGGTCTTCTACTTTATTTTTATGAATCTCTCTGACTCTCTCGGTCTCTCCCTAATGGTTTACTTGTCTTTCTTTGAAGATTCTCGGTCTCCTTGTCGCTTGTCACCACTCTCCGTAGTGGCATTGCCGGTTTGATTTCAATCCTTCACTCCATTCACCACTAATTATAGAGAAGGGGGCATCAATAGAATGAAAAGACATCTAGCTAGAATTAATAGAGAATGCTCTCTCTCTGCTGAGCAGTCAAACCGCCATTGCCGTCCGTACTTCTAAGCTCCATCTAGAACCTTCCCAACACTCATATCACCTAAAGCTTAAGCCTTGCCGTAATAAACCACTTATTTCCATTCCAGGTACTTCTCTCTCTCTATCTCTCTCTCTCTCCCTTTGTTTTGTTGCTCGGAAACCGTGGTGATCTAAGCTTGTGATTGGCTTTGTTTAGGTTTTGATTGCTGAGTTGGTGGTTGGATCCACCACCGATTCTGTGATTTTTAGGTTGGGCATTTGCTGATTGGGGTTTGGTCTTTGGTTTCAGAGGTATTTTTGGATAGGGTTTTTGTGTTTGCCTTGAATTGGAGCTTGTGACATCAAATTTAGGACCTTGAATTGAAAATTGATAACCTTAATCTCGGTCTCTCTATGGGTCATGTTGATTTTAGGAATTTTTTCATGAATATCTTGAATGTATTTATTTGGGTTTATGAATTGACTTAGGCAGCTTTGTAAATTGTATTTATTGGGGTTTATGATTTGATGCATTTGAAATGAACCAACTGTAGTGTCTGCTTTTATAAGCTAAAATGGTGCATGTAGTTTTGGGACTTTTTGTATTGAATTATGTATGTTATATTCTCTGAATTTTATGACTTATTGTACTATCCGAGAGAGTTAATTGAGCATGTTACTTTCTATGTATTGTGTTCAAGATATTGGTATGGTACTATGGTTAGAAGTAGGAAGTACCTTTTCTGTTTGATGAAATTCTTCGGAGGTAGAAAATACAATACTTTTGTCTGTTTTAGGGTCTCATGCCTTGCCAATACAAAGATGAACTTGTCTCTACGAAACAGAATTCCAATCCCACCAAATCCTTGAAACGTATGCTTGGGCTTGGTACTGTAAAAAGTCGGGAATGAGATATGGTTGAATGTTTGTTGTTACACTCTTTAGTGTCACTCAAGTATCTGTGTGTGTATATATATCATTGTAGTATCTATATGTATCAATATGTATATTTTTGATAATTCTGGACCTGCATTTGATGGATATTTTCTTTGGTTGATTATGGTCTTTTGTGTAGATCCCAAATTTGCAGTAGTTTTGATAAATTTGGCTACATATTCTGTTATCTTTTCTGCATCATTAGTATGGGACTGTCACTATATGTCAATGACTTTCGGGGGTCCTTAATGTCAGATTCCGGTGAAAATCAACAGCCTGAACAAGGTATAATTCTTCTGCTGTAATCCCTTCTCTTTCATTGTATATTTACCATTTGGATACTACTCTAACCTTTTGTTTTTGTGGTTATTTGCTATTTCATCCCAAAATATGTCTAATCTTTTTGTCTTTTCAGTCTGCAACTTTTTTCGAAAAGTCGTCAAGGAATAAAAACATCGAAAAACGAACAGTTGATGAAGATGAAAAAGAGGATTCAAAAACAGAAGGCTCATTCTTACACTGTCAGAAGAAAACCATAAAATCCAACAATAAGCTGTATTTTGCTACTGGATCCTCTAAGAACAAAATGTCTATTGAAGCAAAAGAAGATTCTGAGAAGCCAATTTTTAGTTTGAGTCTTCAAAGGAAATTCAAGTTGAACATGATAGCGGAGCGACAAAACTCTAGAAACCGAGGCGAGTTATCGAGACCGAGTTCTCAAGAGATGCTCGTGCATTGCGTGAGAGATCTCTTAAGCAAGCAGAGGAGGCTTTAAAGGGGAGAGGAAAAAGCTCTGGGGATGAAAAGTTGTATAAAGGCATTCATGGATATACCGATTACTGAGCTGGTTTCCGAAGAGAGCAAACATTTGCTAGTGAGAAAGCTGGTGGGGCACATGGGCCTTTGAGGGCTTCTGCTCACATACGAGTTTCTGCAATATTTGATTATCAACCAGACATATGTAAGGATTACAAAGAGATCTGGTTTCTTGTGGGTATGGAGATACCTGTAAGTTTATGCATGATTGAGGGGATTACAAGTCCGGATGGCAAATGGAGAAGAAGTGGGATGAAGCGGAGAAAGCGAGGAAGAGAAATCTAGCTTTGGGATTAGATGATGAAGATGATGGCGTTGTAGACCCTGGTGAGGAAGATGATTCGTTGCCCTTTGCATGTTTCATTTGCGGGCAGCCTTTTTGTCGATCTTTGTTGTAACCAAGTGCAAGCACTATTTCTGTGAGCATTGCGCATTAAAGGTATCCCTTTAATGGATTTTTATACCAACTTAAATTATGGAGCGTAATCAGTCTACTGTTTGTGGATTTTTATGATGAATTTTTTACATTCATTTGAAGAAGAAAATCAGATCACACATTAAAAAAAAAAAAAAAGAAACCCCCTTTTAAATTTTAAAAAGAAGCTAGAAATGGATTATGTAGGGCCACGATTATTTGACGGCCCAAGAATGACATTGGGCTTGTAAATAAAGGGCCCCGACAATATAATTTGTAGAGAGTGGGCTTGAAAGGCAAGACCTTGGGCTCAGGTGAGCGGTTTAGTCGTAGTTTTTATGGGAGCTTATACATGGGCGGACTTGACTTGACTAGCCAAGCCCTACATTATTGCGGGTTGTAGAATCTAAGTCCTCGGACTCTGTCCGAGGAGCATTGTACCCTTCCTTTTCTCCCTTTGCAGGATTTTTCCTCCTCCTGGGGGGACGGAGTCCTTTTCTCCTTTGCTTTCTTTCCCTTTTATACTAGTGTTCATTTCTCCTTTTAGTGTCCACGTGTAAGTTTTACTTTAAAGGGTGCAGACCTATCCTGTCAACTCATACCTAGAGTGGTTGGGGGTCGTTGGAAAAGTATAAGGGCATGGTTTGGAGTATGGGCTTGTCGGATGCAGGATTCTGTATTACTATATTGGCGGCTTTCTCTCTTGTCCCGCCTTTTGTCTCGAGTTTGCCCTTTTCTCCGGGCGTTTTGGGAGGTGCTGAGCATAAGATCGTCTTTGGCCATGTCCTCGTGCCCTTCTTGGGCTTTCATTATGCGTCCTCGGCAATAGCTTTCCTCGGCTTAGGCCTTGGGCCCAAACGTAGAATGGGCCTGGGTCACGAATTATCGGGCCCCACAGATTAAATTGTAGACTTGCAGTGTATGAAACATGACAAAAGTGTAGGCTTGTTATAAAGGTTTATTACTTATGCCGTCCCCACCCCAATACTAGATACTAGCAGCACATACTTACACACTTATGTACATGTGTAAACTTATTAAATTTCTAGATGAGGAGCTTTGCCATGAAAATTAACTATACAATCAAATGCTACGAGTGACTTATACAACAAGATGCTAACAGATGGGTTTCAAATACACTAACAAAGAAAACTTTGAGCTGGTTTAAGTTTGAGATAAAATTTAGGTATCATAATTATTCTCGGAGTTTTGATGGTTGCATTTCTGTCAAGACATATTTTGCCTAGGTCCGGAAGTGGGTTCTTATAATGGGCTTAGGTTTTGTGCATGGATCAAAGACATAAGGTTGTTATATGGGTGTAAATAACTTGATGATTATGGTTTATAAAATTATTTCTCGGTGAAGTCTTTCAAAACATGTGTTTTTTGTATAAGTAGTTTGAAGTATTATTTATTAGAGAATTGAGTTATGCTTGTTTTTTTTTCTTTGTGGTTTCAATTTTGAGCCCAATTACTTGTGAAATTTTAGCCAACTGTTGAGTCTACAATTTTAGGCATTCAATCCAAGTTTTTGTTGGGTCCAAGAAATCATTGTAGTCATCGGATCTAGGATTTCCTTTTGATTGATGCCATAAAATCTTTCATTATGACGTTTCTAGCAAGATTTATTATGCAAATTGATGCCATGAGCTTTCAAAGAAATTGCATTGTCAAAACTACTCGAAAAAAAATAAATATCATGTTGTCTTTTTTATTTGCTTTTGTTACGTGCTTAAGCATGACCAGAGGTTTCCTACAAAACATGTCAGTCGATTTCTTTGTTGTCCATCTCTCCTTTATTTGAAAGTGTATTCTAACTGGAGGTTCTTCTCTTTTTCAGCATCATGCGAAGAACAAGAAATGCTTTGTTTGCAACAAACCTACTCTTGGCGTTTTCAATACAGCTCATGAGGTACGCAAAAGGATTGCTGTTGAGGGTAAATAATGGTTGCTCGGATGTTCGTCGTGCTCTTTGGTTTGTAACTTATTGGAATGAATATTTTGTATTTTTGTTTTTGCTTTTGTTAGCATTTGGAAGAGGAAGTTTCCTTCTTAGTCTCTCTTTTTCCTGGAAAATTGTAAACTGTTTGGGGAAATTCTCTTTAAATAGAGATCTTACTCAAGGAAAGTAATTTAAGTATGGAGTAATATTGTAGGCTTCTGAAATTTAATTAATATTGGATATCCAAGAAAGCAAACAGATTTGCTCGGTTTAAGCCTATTTGGAATAATTCTGATGAACAACCAGCTATGGGATATGTTTATGATGGCATGTATAGTGCAATTGAAGGAATAAAAAAATTTCAAGGATAAGAAGAAATTTTTGGAGCCATATGTTAAATTATGAAGGATTGTTGGGATACTCAACTCTATAGAGATATTCATGTCAAGACTTTTGGTTGAATCCCTCATTCCAATATGATCCATCCACTCTTAGTAAAAGGCTAGAGACATAATCTGCTGTGATGTATATTATTGAATCAAAAGTTTCCAATGGTCGACTCAAGTTGGTGGAGGAATTAAAGCTATTTCTAGAGCATGAGCAAACTTTTGGAACTCAACTTGCACTAGAAACAGCCAAGACATCTCAGCCGAGTAAGATATTGTTTACTTTAAGCTAATAATAATATGAAATTATGTTTTGAAGAGTATTTTCTCTGTATATTGATTGTATATTTGTTTTGTGTAGTATATGGAACTTAGATGAGTGGTGGAAGTTGTTTGGGTCTTGCGCTCCAAACTTACAAAAGTTTGCAATTCATTCGGATCCTTAGCCAAACAACTACCTCTTCAGGATCCGAGCAGAATTGGAGTGTTTTTTAGTAAGTACATACCAAAAGGAAAAATAGATTGGAGCATCAACAACTTAATGATCTTTTGTATCTTCATTATAACTACCGGTTGAAAGATAGGTATATAGATCTTGTTCATTTATTCAAATACTACTCTTACTTTCTTTTATAGTAATACTTGGTTGGTTCGAATATTCAAATGTTCATTTTATGGTACAGAGTCAAAAGTAAGCGGTTCAATTTTGATCCTATTGATTATGCAAGTATCAATAAAACAGAATTTTGGGTAGTGGAAGAAGAGTAACCTCCACTTCTTGATTATGTGGAGTTAATGAATACATTATACAAAGAAGGAGCTTATCCAATTGAAGAAAGGTCTTCTAGCTAAGCACAAGGAGGTTAGTTTATAAGAAATTTTGTGAATTCTGTGCCTAGTTGCATATTTTAATTAGACTATTATTAGAAATGATTATTAGAATCGTACTTTTATTTATTGTTCTTCATTGATTTTGGAATTAGTATAGATATGATCAATGACATGATTGAGGATGATGACATTGATTTGGGATCATTTGGTGTTAAGAGGATACTCTTGGATTTAAAGGTAGAAATCATCCTGATGAGGATGAGGATGAGGATGAGGATGAGGATGATGGCGGTGGTGGAGCATTTGGATCACATGATGACACTAATTTCAAATATCTTTAAAACAAATGAGACTTGTGTTGATATCCAATGAACCTTAAAACTTAATAGTTTTTTGTTTGAAACTTATTTGTTATTTGGATGTAATGAACACATTTATTTGGTTCTACTGAAAGTTTATTATGTTAAGGGTGATTATTTTGTAATGTTAGTTTTATGGATTATCCAATAGGGTGATTATTTTGTAACATTAATCTGTTAATGTTTAGTACTCTTGTTCTTTTTTTTTTTTTTTTTTTTTTTTTTTTACATTTTGGTATTTTTATTTTGTAAATGTAAGATGTAAAATGCTAAAAAACATACACAAATTCTCTAAAAAGATATATATTTTTTAAGTAAACATATTTATTACTATTAGTTTATTAGTGTATAAGAAAACTTATTTATTTATATAATCTAAAAATTATTAATTAGACCAATAATCAGTCCATAATTCGGTTCTTTGACGGTACCCGTTTTTAAAACTATGGTCAAGACCATTGCAACAAACAAAAGGCCCCTAATCTATCTTGCAACATAAATGCGGAAATGATCTAAAGGCAATTTGTGATAAATTCAAGGGATTAACTTCTCCGTTGGGAAATTAACTAGAGAATACAGTGTCTTTGAAACAAGAATTTTACTCTTTAACAAAGAAAAAACAATAATTTGAAAGCAAGTGAATAAGACTAATCAACCTTCTCCAAGTTATCTTATGACTATTTACAAAAAACAGTATTTGCAATGTTATGATGAGATTGTTGTGGTTGTTAATTCAGGCTTACAAAATACAAAGTTCTTGTATGAAAACTTCAAACTACAATTCAACATAGAAGTCTAACAAAACTAAAATCAGATCCATTTCCCAAAACAAGAGCAAAGCACACCCTCTAACAAAACTCCATACCGTGGCAATGATATCACTAATCGCCAGACCTGTTTTGTTCATAAGGCAGTGTAAAACGCAGCAACTAGGCTCTTATTTTTGTTACGAACTTAATCATTGGCCATTTGGGCTTTCTATGGTGGCATCCAAGGACAATTCAGCTGATGTGGTGCTATCAGAATCTGAAATAGATCCCTCGATTCGTGGTGATCCCTCGTATTCAAAGCGGAGAAGCAATGCAGGTATATTCAACAATGGGATACTTATATCGATCACCACCACCACTAGGATCCACATCCTCTCTCGCAGCATCTGCGCTCTCTTGTAGCTCCAGTGCATGTTCAAGTACTACCTCCACTTGATGTCGTGGGACGATCCTTTCCCTTATTTCGTACACAAGAATTGGCAATGTCCATGTATATCTTGAAACACTCTGGAGCTATCTTACCCTTCAGATACGGATCAATGATTTGATAAATGGTCCCTTCTTGTATGCATTTTCGGGCCCAGGAAGCTAGATGCGCCTCATGTGTCACCAATTCAGGTCTCACCGCACTTCTGGCACAGAGTACTCTAAACAGTACCACACCAAAAGAGTAGACGTCGGATTTATCGGTCAGCACCTTGTTGAAGAAATAATCGGGATCCAAGTATCCTAAAGTACCCACCACATCAGACACCATCATAAGGTCCTTTGACAGACTCGAAGGACCCATCTTGTACATCCCGAAATTTATCAACTTGGGCTCATATTTCTCGTCCAACAGAATGTTGCTTGACTTCACGTTCCGGTGGATGATACTATGCTTCACCCCGGAGTGAAGATAGTGTAATGCACGCGCCACTCCAATGCAAATCTGGAGTCTTTGTTTCCACGACAAGGGATCGAGATCATGCTCCTGGAAATGGAGGTATTTCGAGAGGGTTCCATTTGGTATGAACTTATAGACTAGGATCACCTATTGATCATCAAGACAATATCCGATGAGAGGGACGATGTTAGGGTGGTGTAGGCGGCAAAGCAACAAAGAACTCGGTCCTTAACTCGTGAAAAATCTGCCTTGACTTGATATTCACACGCTTTATTGCAACGCTTATTGTAGTAGGGTCATGGATAAACCCCTTGTATACTTTCCCATAACCCCCCTCACCAATTACTAAATCATCATCGAAGTTATTGGTAGTCGTGTTGATCTCGGCTAGTGAAAATCGACGGCATAGTCCATCGGGAAGAACTGAATAAGATTGTCTTGTTTCGTCTGACCTTCTCTTCCCGGACATCCTTAATAACTTCGAAATACCTTCCATTAATTCAAACTCCGGTCGTATAGTATAACAATGATCAATGCAAAGTAGCGGCTCTCTTGCTCGGCGATGACCTAAAGGATCTGTTTGAGACCCCAAGGATGAGTTGTTCTTTGGAGAGGAGAAAAATAAGACCAAGAATAACAAAGTTTGTTGTGAAATGAAAAGAGGAGAAAAGAAGAGAGGAGAGGAGAGGAGACTGTTTTTTTTTTTTTTTTTTTGAAGAGAGAGAAGGTTCTTGGAAGAAGAGGAAGGAAGAGGAGGATAGTTTTGTGTAATTGAAATTTGAGTTTTTTATTTTTTTATTTTTTTATTTATAATTTAGAGGAAGAGGAGAAATGAAATGATGGAATAAAAATTTGGGATTAATAATGGAGATATGAGAGGGGAGGGATGGTTGCAATCAAAAGAGGAGAATCAAGGATTTATTTTTTGAAAGGTCAACGCGCGTTGAAGAGAGAGTGTGAAGCACGGACCAATGAGAATGGAGAAGAGACGGGTCCCCAGTTTGGGGTCACTTGGGTCCGTGAGTGTTGGGACGCTCCACTTGCGGGGCGTGGGGCATCAATCTTGCGGAAATTTTGGAAAACCCACAATTGTTTGGGGTTACGGACCCCACTTATTTCACTGCTTGGATCCTATGGAGATAATAATCTTAAAAAAAAAAAAAAAATCAAAAATAGACAAACAAGTAGGGGTATTTTTCTAGAAAAAACGTTACTTGGAGTCTGGCGTAAAATGAGTTATTTACGCCACCGATTAAGAGCTGCCACGCCATATATTCAATGAGAATTCATTGCATTTTATCACACAGGATGGTAGCTCAAATAAAACCAAAATTATCAAATACGATCTGTTCAGAAGCCCTTACCTGGAGAAACAGCACCAGCACCAATGCCTCCTTTCCTCCGACCAACGGAGCTAAAAAAAAAAAAAATTTTAACCACAAACACAAATATAAAGCAAAACCCAAAGCCAAAGTTGGTTTTCGTTCTTTTTCCCTCCATATTTCACAATCAAAGACTTTTTCAAATTGATTTCTCTATTCCTTCTCATAATCATGGTTCTCCTTTCAACTTGAAAACCCAGATTTTATAGAAACTCATAACCTCATTAAAATTTCAAAATCCTCGTGGTCTTCAAGTATCCGGAGTTGGGTTTTGGGCATGGACTTCTCCGACCATTTTTAAGTGGGCAGCGGTGCGGATACGGAGCACTACTTGACCCGAATCTGGTTCTCAGATTTTGGCGATCTTTGGTGGTGGCACGAGTGGATAGATAGCTTATTGGGTAGTTGGGATTCAACGGGTAGTTTGTGATGCATGGCAGAACAGTGTTGATAGTCTTGTTGCATTGAGAACCAAAATATGGGATAGTCTTGTTGCATTTTTGTGATTTTGTATGATATTTCTTTGGTTGTTTGTAATGGTGGTGGCTTGCTCTTTCAATGGGTGGCTCTGTTTTGGGTTTAAAAGGAATGTACGCCAAGTGCTTGAGAAAAGTTCTCAATGAATTTCAAATAGGGGCTGCTATCAACCTCCTGGAGCCAACCAAACTAACTCAAGGGAGCCGATTGTTGTGCTACCTGAATTTTATTTTTAAGTTTCTTTGGACATGAAAAAAAAAAACATCATAACTCATTAGAAAGCTTTGTTAGCAGCTACAATCTTTGGTGGATTCAATTCTTTCAAGAGTGCGATTAGTTATATTGTCTCTTTGTAAATCTTCTTTTATATCAATAGAAATTTCTCATTAATATTAGAAGTCTCTTGGTGAAATTTAATTGAAGCAATCAAGTAAATATGTTTAATTGAAGCAATCAAGTAAATATGCTATGTATCATTTATTTATTTTTTTGTTAAACAAAGAGATTTTATGGCGAATAAAGGCTAGCAGAATCAGTAATAATAATTAAAAAAAAAAATCATTCAAGAACAAAAACAAGGTAACATCATAAACCGGACATAATTGTTGATGTCCACATATCCGTTCGGACTAAGGACTATCTAGAAAAATGTTGATGATCTAGGAACTGGTTGTCCAACCGTCGAACAGGATCATCACCTGGTTGTCCACGCAGTATTTGGGTGCGTGGGCGCCGGCTCAGAACGATGCCACGGCGGCTCCGGCGGCGGGGAGGGGCTCTATTGGTCAGAAAAAAGGAGGCGTTGGTGTGGGTGCTGTTTCTCCAAGTGAGGGCTTTTGAACAGAATGTGTTTGATGATTTTGGTTTTATTTGAGCTACTGATCTGTATGATAGGGTGTACTGAGGCCTCATTGAATATATGACGTGGCAGCTCCTGATTGGTGGTGTAAATAACCCATTTTTTGCCAGCTCCGGATAGTACGTTTTCTCATTTTTCTACAATCTGTTTTGGATTTTCTCTAAAAAAATATAGACAAACAAGTGGAGGTTTTTTTTATTGTTGACTTGACGATGTCTCAGCACCAGCTGTTTTTCTAGTTGAATAGTTTTTGGACTTCTTTTCTTTTTTTATTTTTTATTTTTAATATCAAATTTGAATGTGAATTATGGGATTATGATAGTATGTTTTAGGCTTTTTATTTTCTCACTTTTAAGCAAATCTGACGTGATAGTATTTGATTGGAGGGTGTAAACATAGAACTCTTCTACATATATATAGAGAGAACTCATGAACTAAGGCAATATTTAGTTGCGGTGATTTTGGGCAAAAATGGATAAATAGCCTTAATTCTTAAATCATGTAGCCAAAAACACAATTTTCAAATGATGTAGCAAAATATCGGAACTCGACATTGGTAATGTTGAGTTCTGCCTAGGACTCAACAATGTCAAATTGGAAAAAAGTGGTATTTTGCTACCGTTTGAAAAAAGAGCTGTTTCGCTACATAATTTAAAAATTAAGACTATTTAGCGATTTTCCCCAGATTTTGGATGGGGTTGTTTGGTTGGGAGGGGAGGGATCTTGCCATATTTGCGAAAATTGGTGGCATATGTCAAAGAACCTGGGTCATGGTGAGAATAGGAGGAGAACGACAAGGTTTTCTTTCGTATTGGTCCAATTGGGTCTCAGACAGTGAAACCTGCCAATATAGAGTGTTCTTAACATAGACCCTCTGACGAACGCTACATTACGGGATTTGGTTGGGTTGGTTCCGGATCAAACCAATTTCTCAATTCTAGGTTTGGGTTGGACAGCCCTACTTTTATGGGTTCTATCTAAAGAAAATTGGGTGCTAGGATAGATGGTTAATTTGTTTTGAATGGATCATTTTTGTATGATGATTTTTTTAATGTTGTTGGAACTGTGTATTTGAGAAAAATAAATTGTATTGATTGTCCAATTGGATTTTTTTTTTTACAAAATTTTATTTTCCACGAAAGTTTTAATTCATCAAGAGCTAAAAATGCAAACCAGCAAAATCAAAACTTGTCCATCCATACTTGATAGAAATCCAAATTGACTACAAGTCTGCATCAAGCTACAACTCATAAATGAAACCCTCTCCAAAAAAAAAAAAAAATCTCATAAATGAAACGAACTGAAATATACATAGACTACGTATATGCAGTCAACCAACCTATGAACGACAATAAATTAAATCAAGCATCAAGTCAAGATTCTCTTTCCAGTGCCTCATAACTCTTCGCAGCTGTAAACTTCAAATAATTATCTAGGCACCAAGTTATTCTTTCACCCTACTATTCTGTAGTTGCTCCCATTAACGTACCTACACATGAAATTAGCGATATTTTGTAACCACTAGTTTGAGGCTTTATTTACTAGTGGAACTGATAGTAAAGTTTTGGAGCATTTTTATTTGATTGGTTAATAGTGCCAACAAATTGCAATGGGTGTGGGTCGAGAAATTATAAGATCCACATGGTAGACAAATGATGTGGTCCACCATTCCACTAAAAAACTTCCATTTGTTTAAAATTGTTAGTTAGAAAATTATTTTAAACAAAAATTAATTACTGACTCAATAATTTTAAATAAATGAAAGTTTTTAAGTGGAATAGTGGACAAGTGACGTGGTCTACCAAAGGACTCTATAATTTCTCGTGTGGGTCTGTGATTACGTGGTCGAAATAATTTTTTAATTAATAAAGTTGAGTGATTAGGGCACCGTTTGGTCACCATGTTTAAACACTAGTGTTCATAAAAAAAAAAAAAAAATATGTTTGGTGTACTAGTTTTGTCCTTATTGTTTGGAAAACATTGTTCAAAAACCAATATTATAAAACCCATTTTTTGAAATCAGCTCCGGATAGTTTTTAAACAATAAACACTAGTGCTTAGTGGCAATTCCGTAATTATATCAAACAACAAACACTAGTGCCGGTAAGCTTTTTCATACTTTGTCAGTTTTTTTTAAAATGTTTTGGCTCTCTCCTGATTTATGGGCTTCTCTCTCCTAATTTAAAATATATTTATTTTGTACTTTGGTCAGCTTTTTTTATCATTCAAAACACACATATCAAACACATATTTTATATTTTTTGAACACTGAAAAATGTTATTTAAACCATGATACCAAACACATTTTTTTGTTTTATTCACACTAAAAATACGTTTTTCAACAACACTTTTTAAACCACAATTTTCACATCTTTTTAAACAACAATTTTTGAAAACTATAACCAAACGGGCCCTAGGTCATAGGTAATTTTTGTCTTTTTGTTTAATTGAATAATTAATTTCAAATGACATAAAAATTCAGTGTATTATGAGAATAAATAAATTTATTATATGGTTGAATAAGTAGTTGCATGAGTGATGCTAGAAATATTACAATTTTAATGTTATAAAATGATGATCACTCGTCATAAGTAGTAATTAATACATTAATAATTTATTGCCTTTTTGATCTCTTGCCTTCCTGATTGCCGCTTATCTATCATTCTGTTTTTTCTATTCTAGTTTTCTATTCATTCTTTGTTTTTCTCTTTCCTTTTCGTCCTCTATTTTTATTTTTTTATTATTTCCCTGACCAATGTGTTTGAATTTGGAAATGAATTGGTTCTATTCAATTAAAAATTCTCTTGGATTACTTAATATATCTAGAGCGGTCCTAAACATTTTGGGGCCTTAGGTGAGAACTAAAAATGGGGCATTTCTATACTTATATATTAATTAAATTAATGTTTATTTAATATTTTTATATTATAATATATTTCATTTAAAAGATTTATTTAATATATATTATTGTAGTTTCACCGAACAATAACAAGTTTTTAGCAATCTCAACCTGCATAAATAAAGACTTATTCAATATATTACCACTAGCTAAAAAATATATATATATATATATATAAACACAATATTAAAATTTAAAAAAAAATTAAGCACAGCCATAACATAAGGCTTATTAATAAGACCTACTTCCAAAAAAAAAAAAAAAACACAAAACAAATCATATCTAATATCTATAACCCAAAAAAAAAAAAAAAAAAAAAAAAAAAACTTGAAGGGCCAAACAACATGAAATATCCAGGCAGGAGGCAAGTGGCCCAATCTTTTTATCTTAAGTCTTAGCAAATAAAATGAAGAGAAAGGCTGAAACTCAAGTCGAGCGCCCATTCATCAAAAAAAAAAAAAAGCCTGAACGCCCAAATCTATATATTACGAATAGCTCAAGTGTAACATTTCATGTTGCTACACTCCTGTTGAGCCACATCGTGACCATATCATTACCCTTCTTTTTTCTAAAATTTTCCCATAATTTAAAAATACTTTTTTCTAAATATTTCTCATAATTTTAAAATACTATTAAAAAGAAATGATTTCCAACCCTACACCATAAAGCCCAATCTTACGTTAATGTTGTTAATGTTGTCTTTAATGCTAACCCCTCTGTCTCCCCTCCTCCTTTTGCTCTTCTTGTCTTTCACACTTTCTAAACTTTAGAATTTCACCTTTCTAACACCAAACTCTCTCTCTTCCCTCCTTGGTCTCTTCATCTCCTTTGAATCACTTCTTCGCACCTGTTCAATTGCCACTTTGCTAAAAAAATCACTTCTTCATACTTGTTCATCTCCTAGGTACGCATTATCTCTTCCTCTTGTAATTAACATTTTGCTATTCTTTCAACTAATTGAGCATTAATTCAGACCTTCTTCAAATCAGTCTCTTGATTAATGGTGATTCTTCCTATTCTTGATCAAGATGTTTTTCAAAACATTCAATTGTTGCTTATTGGAAATAGAACAGCCAACGCTTTATTTCTCTCTCTCTCTCTCTCTCTCTCTCTCTCTATATATATATATATATATATATATATATATCTCTGCAATCTCTTTGCCTCCATAGATAAAGAGCCTATCAGCCTAACCTATACCAATGCAGAATCCAATCCTTCTCACTAATAAGCGCCCACGAAATTATCATATTTAAAGCCATGCATATTTGTTGTGGGATTCTCAGCAAACAAACAGACCAAAACAAAAACAAAAACAAAAAAAATAAAAATAAAGCCAAAAGCTTGAACAATCTGTATTTTGGTTCTCACGTGTTCAGATTAGATATATATATATATATATATATATATTATTTTGGGTACTTACAGCCATTGTTGAAGCTTCAACCGCCATGAGATGCTATCAAACCATGAGATTGTTTCTATCTCTCTTGCTCTCGCTGCATTTTCTCCATTTCTACAAATCTTCTTTGCTTGACTGTCATGGTGAAGGTTTTGGCTGTTGCAGAAGATGGACTGGTTATGCTTGACCCATTCAACCACTTTTGCTTGACCCATTCAACCACTTATTTCTTTCGTAAATTGTCTTGGGCATGTATTTTAATGGGCGGACAAACAAATGTCCACCCCTCTTTAGTTTTTGTATTTAAAAAGAAAAAAAAATCGTAAGTGATTAATGAAGTTGGGCATAATAAAATAATATTGGGTAATTAAATGGGCTAGACATGATGTAAGATAATTTAAATAAAGACTTGCATAAAAAGTAGTAGAATATTAAACTCTAACAAAAAGTTTAAGTATATTTATTTCATATATATATATATATATATATATATCCATTGATTGAGATACTCAATATTTATTTATGTTTGCTTTTGATTTAATATTACTTATTTGTCTTATGAAAGTTATGATATATAAAAAATTATATTTTCTCTTTTTATTAACTTTTTACTATGAAGTAGTGCGCAATTATATAGTCACCGTTATATTTCTAAAAGAAAATTTTTTTTATAGATTCATCAATCAAATATTGCAATTGTGATATGATAATAATGTTCATGTGTAATTCTTAGTATATGATTATTGTCATGTTTTGTCACCAGCTAATTTTTTTAAACATGTTAGTTTCTTAATATGTGTTTTCGTTTTTTTTAAAGTAGCTGCAAGCGATTCAATCAGCTAACCAAAAGGAAAAAAGTTCTTCATCACATCAATCTAACTGGACTGCTCCAAAATTCCTTCGAAATGATGAAGAAAAACTCATTCATCAATGCTTTAGGGCTGAAAACAAACAAGCACTATTTTGGGTCAGAGCACACAAATATTTTGTACAAGATCAAACTAAAGCAGGAAAAGAAATCCTTCTTCAAGCAAACATAGAAGGAGACAAAAATGCAAAGTATGGATTGGCAATTGCGAATCAAATGATAAAAGAATACAACTACTATTATCAATTCTAAACCAATCAAATGGAAAACAATTGTTGCAAAACTATCGATAAATCCTTTAACATACAGTTTTTGGAACAAACACATTTTGCATCCCAAAAAACCAAGCATGCAAGAAAAATGGAGTGGGTCATTGGGATCGTGAATGCCCTTACCCATATGAAAATGAAGAATTACATGTAACATGCAAAATGTGCTTAGTTGACTTGGAAATGTACAAATTAGCCAACCGAGTTTGGTAGAAAATATGTTTCCAAAAAACATAATACAATAAAATTTCCTCATCCTATTTATAATACTAATCTCTATCTTCAAATGAATAGATCTTTTTATTATTATTAATATTTATTTAAAAAGACATGCAAGAACTTAATTACACTCCTCTAAAGTTTTCACCTAGCATGACGCTAACTTGAAATTTATAAAATCCTTTCCATCTAATTTTAAGTTAATTAAATTTTACTAACTTCAGAAGACGGTTGATCGACTTTGGACCGAATACAAGGCTAACTATAGTTGTATCCTTTTCACATCTAATTCCAAGACCAATACCTTCTATCATCATGAATCCTACAATATATTATTCATACATATATAATGCAGCTTAAGTAGTAATACATTCAAAAATATTCAAAATAATAACACGATCATAAAAAAATAAAAATAAAAATAAAAATTATCACAAAAAAATAGTAGAATATTAAACTTTAACAAAAAGTTTAAGTATATTAATTTCATATATATATATATATATATATATATCCATTGATTGAGATACTCAATATTTATTTATGTTTGCTTTTGACTTAATATTACTTATTTGTCTTATGAAAGTTATGATATATGTAGGGGCGGTTTTTGGGGCTTAGGCCCAACAAAGTAGCGATTCTGGCCCAAAAGTCCCTCAACAATGAATTTGTAGAGAGTAGGCTACAGAACTAGGTCTTGACAGCGTGAACGTAGTTACGAACAAGCCATGCAACCAGTTGGACGTAGGGATATTCCTATAAACTTTTGGGATAACAATCCGTGGGGCTGTATCTTCCGCTTTTTTCCTCTAACTCCTTTCTCTTTTTCTATGTTTTTCTTCCTCTTGCTTGCAATCCCCTGGCCATGGGGATTTTCTTCTCTTATATAGCATCCTTCCTAAGATCATGACCCTACACTTGTTAATCATCCGGGCCTCTACTTGAGTGCCTGTCCCATAGGACATCCTCCTTCTTTTCTCGTGAGTTGCACTGCCAAGATAATTCTGTTCTCTCCGTCCTTTCCACATTAATGCGGCCGGAAAAGTAGCTTCTTGGCATTTAATGCGGCGCTTGTGGTTGCCCCCTCCCGAACGTCATGCACTCTTCCTTGATATTGGATGACCTTTCGCCATGTAAAGGGTGCGAATCGGACTCCCACTTGGTGAGTCCGAGGAGGTACTCCTCCTCGGACGCCCCTAAGCGAGCCCGCCCAACATGGTTGGGCTGGGGGATCCTATGCCCGTGCCTTTTCTTCTTATTGTGGTTGGGCTTAGTACAAGTACTATGGCTCAACGTTGATCGGCGGGCTTTACCCCCACAATAGCCCCTCAAAATTTCGGCCTTTCTTCCGGGTCCGAGGAGAAAAGGTGGGATTTTGATACTCACTAGACAGTTTGTGGTGAATTCTTGCTTCACACGTGTAAGGGGGGGGTATGCCCTCACGTGCCTCATTAATGTTGAGTGCGTTTAATGACCCGGGGGAAAGTAACCGCAGTTTTTGAGGTTTTACACTCGTCCAATCCAACGGTTGGAGACCGGATCTACGGTGGACAGCGTTTCACTTACCCTAGACGTAAGTGCGTCTGTTCAACTTCTTCCGAGTATAACAGGTTTTGAAGGTGTTTATCCCTCACTTTTGACGAGCATTCCAATATTCAAAACGTCTCAGAGCTTTCTCCTTGAGTCCGTTCTCACTTCCGCTGCCATTCTCTCGAAGACTCCTTCGAGCTTCTTACCCGTAAGTGCGCGCTTCTTCTCCGTTATTCTTCATTAATCATACTGCCTTCAAGTTGTTTTTAGGATTAGAGGGGATGGGTAGGCTTGAGAAAATGGTAGATTCTCCGGCCGGTATGGCGGGCTTCAGGGCGAAGTATCGTATCCCACCGGAGGTAGGTTTAGAGTACCGCCATCGGGAGGACATTTTGTTCAAGCGGAGAAAGGGGAAGTCGCAATTCCAATGATAGCCTTCGTGGAAGGAGGAATGACTATTCCAATGGGGAGAATAACTAGGGATTACCTACGTGGTCATAGATTGGCCCCCATCAATGCACCGCTAATTTGTTCCGGATCCTAGGGTGTGTCGAAACCCTGAACGATCGAGATGAACCTCGGCCTCTCATGGCACGACGTGGTTCATCTTTATGAATGCCATAGGCTCGGCGACTCATACTATCTAAAGTCCAGGGATCGACGAAGTGAGGTTGATATCCTGCCTTCCGAGAAGTCCAAAAAAGGCTTGAAGGACGACCATTTGATCGTCTTTGGACCATGGCATGACAGCCCTCACTGTCCGACTAGGGCGGGAACGCCAGGTGGGGTGTCGTAGAACTAGATTTCGTGGGGAGGACTTTAGTTTTGAGCTCCTCTCCCTCCTTTTTCTTTTATTTTAAACTTGTTGGTTTGGTTGCATGTCTCCTCGGACTAACATAAATCTTTTAACGGCCTTCGCAAACAAGGAACGAACATCCCCTCGGCTGAGCTTGGTCAACATCCAGGCCCTAAATTACCTCCCGAGGTCCGAGATCTTCGTTAGCGAGGACGGACAACTACGGTCGGCTCTTTTGATTTTGGACTACGCTCCACTCACTCGATCCCAGGTGGAAGCCGGACAAGCTATAAGGGCTGGCGATCACGAGGTTGGCACGCATTGACGTATCCATACCAGGGTTTCTCGCCGCAACAGACTTGCCTCCTATTCGCTTACCTCCCCAACGCGCCTTTCCCCCCAAGTAGTTATCCCGAGGAGGAGGAGGCTGGTTCTTCGCATTCATCCTTAGAGGATCGAGATAGACCAGTTTCAATTTACCGAGGAAGGGAGGCGTCGGTCGAGTAGTAGAGCTCTCCGACTGACGGCCGATTTAGACCGCGCCTCGGCGGCTCTCGGTATCTTGGTTTAGTCATCGCACAACCTGATATCGGCGAAGACACAAGAAGAAGAAGGAATGGATCTCCCGCCGAGGACTGGCCTCGGGGGCCTTCTATCTAACAGTCAAGGGGCGACCTCCAAGGACGTCTCGAAGGGACAGACCGCCCCTAAAGCTCCCGTTCCTCCTCCCCCTCCCTCGTCGGATGTGGCGCTGCAGCCTATGCCTAATTTAAGGCGAAAAAGGCCCGTAGAAGAGACGGAGGTGGGAGAGGTTGCCCGTGAGAAGGCCGGACCTAAAAAGAAGGGCAAGGAAACAAAAGAGCCCCAAGAGAAAAGGACCAGGTCCACTAAGAGCCGAGATGAGGCGGCCATTCTTAGGGGACATACGAACATGGTCTCCTCGGATCGAGTTAGATGGCGCTCCAATCCTCTAGGATGCGACCCTATGGGAATCCCAGCGAGAGCAGGCCTCGTTCTTGGCCGAGGCCCTACAATGACCTCTTCTTTTGCCCCGTGACATGGAGGGTCTCGGGAAGACTCGTCGGCCAGAACTTTTCATGTCACTCAAGAGGGACATGGCCATGGTAAGTGGAATCTTCTATCTTGTCTCTGTCTTGTGTACCCTCATTATCGTCTTGTTTTGATAGCGTCTTCATTTTCGTCCGAGCGCGCAGTCACTCAACAAATTTATGTTCTTTGAGGAGTGGGACAAGAAGGCCCGTGAGGACATGCATAGGGAGGCTCGGTCCGTTCTCGCAAATCGAGAGGGCGCGGCGATCTCAAACGAGATTTTGATCGTCGGGGTAATGAACTAAAGGAGGTGAAGAAGGCCAATGCGAGTCAGGGCTGGCCTTAAAAATGCTGAAAAGCAAGGCGACGAGTGCGCAAACAGCTCTCCGCCACTCTGAGGAAAAGGCGACAAATGAGCAACAAAGCGGTTTGAGCTTAAGGCCGAGCTTGCAAGGACCAAGGAGGAAGCTCGCTTGTTCAGGGAAGGCTGCCGAGAAGGCCGTGGCGGCTTCATATGAACGTGGAGTCCACGATCATCGAGGAGAGATCGGCCGAGGAAGTTGCCACCGTCTGCGGGGAATACGTTACCACGACACTGGGCGTGGCCCTGGATCGGGCAGCCGTCCCAAGAGATTCTCGATCTCAGGAAAGTTGAGAACATCTTTTTCCCTGTGGAGATACGCGAGATTCCTGACGAGGTCGCCTCCACCGAGCCTCCTCCAACAGACTCCTCCGTTGTTCCCGAGACTGGGGCACGGAGCAAGCCACGCAGGCCGATCACCCGAGGACGTCTTCGCATCGGCGAGATCCTTGCACGAGCCCAGGAGATCGCTCCGGAGAACCCAAAGATGGATGATCATCACCGCCCCGACTCGGGCTCTTAGGGACGTAGTATAGGAATTCATTTGTTTTGCTTTTTGTGCTTCGTTTTGTTTAATCCTTGCTAATGTTTGTGAACCGAGCTACTTTGAAGATTAAATGACAAAAGTTATTTCATTTCGATATCGTTGCTTTATTCTATTTTGTTTTCATCATGAATGGATATTGGTTTTGCCATTTCTTTCAAAAGTCAAGCATAAATGAATGAATACGTTAGAATGGCGATAATTTATAATTGGGCAAAAACGGCTATGATGCTGATTTTTCCCAAGTCCGTGGTTCCATGCGAGACTTGGGCTCCATTTAACACTTAGTGAGAATCACACAACGGTTAATTTCCCCCAAGTCCGTGGTCCGAGGAGCCATGCGGGACTTAGGTTCTGTTTAACACTTATTGAGAATCGTGGCAATGTTAATTTCCCCCAAGTCTGTGGTCCGAGGAGCCATGCAAGACTTGGGTTCTGTTTAACACTTATTTAGAATCGTGGCGTGGTTAATTTCCTCCAAGTCCGTGGTTCGAGGAGCCATGCAGGACTTGGGTTCTGTTTAACACTTATTGAGAATCGTGGCGTGGTTAATTTCCCCCAAGTCTGTGGTCCGAGGAGCCATGCGGGACTTGGGTTCTGTTTAACACTTATTGAGAATCGTAGAGGTGTTAATTTCCCCCAAGTCCGTGGTCCGAGAAGCCATGCGGGACTTGGGTTCTGTTTAACACTTATTGAGATTCGTTGCGTGGTTAATTTCCCCCAAGTTTGTGGTCCGAGGAGCCATGCAGGACTTGGGTTCTGTTTAACACTTATTGAGAATCGTGGCATGGTTAATTTCCCCCAAGTCTGTGGTTCGAGGAGCCATGCAGACTTGGGTTCTGTTTAACACTTATTGAGATTCGTTGTGTGGTTAATTTCCTCCAAGTCTGTGGTCCGAGGAGCCATGCAGGACTTGGGTTCTGTTTAACACTTATTGAGAATCGTGGCGTGGTTAATTCCCCCAAGTCTGTGGTTCGAGGAGCCATGCAGGACTTGGGTTCTGTTTAACACTTATTGAGAATCGTGGTGTGGTTAATTTCCCCCAAGTCTATGGTTCGAGGAGCCATGCAGGACTTGGGTTCTGTTTAACACTTATTGAGAATCGTGGCGTGGTTAATTTCCCCCAAGTCTGTGGTCCGAGGAGCCATGCGGGACTTGGGTTCTGTTTAACACTTATTGAGATTCGTTGCGTGGTTAATTTCCCCCAAGTCTGTGGTCCGAGGAGCCAGCAGGACTTGGGTTCTGTTTAACAATTATTGAGAATCATGGCGTGGTTAATTTCCCCCAAGTCTGTGGTTCGAGGAGCCATGCAGGACTTGGGTTCTTTTTTAACACTTATTGAGATTCGTTGCGTGGTTAATTTCCCCCAAGTCTGTGGTTCGAGGAGCCATGCGGGACTTGGGTTCTGTTTAACACTTATTGAGAATCGTGGCGTGGTTAATTTCCCCCAAGTCTGTGGTTCGAGGAGCCATGCAGGACTTGGGTTCTATTTAACACTTATTGAGATTCGTTGCGTGGTTAATTTCCCCAAGTTTGTGGTCCGAGGAGCCATGCAGGACTTGGGTTCTGTTTAACACTTATCCCAAATAGTTGTACAAGAACACGGTATCAAGTATAGTGTCTTTCATTAATAAAAGTACCTTTTCGGGTTATTTACATTCCATGGACGTGGCACTACACGTTCGTCCAAGTCTTCCAAAAAGTACGCTCCAATGCTAGCCACCGATGTGATACGGTATGGGCCCTCCCAGCTTGGTCCAAGCTTTCCCCATGCGGGGTTCCTCGCGTTGCCCGGGACTTTCCTCGGCACTAGATCCCCGGGCGTCAAGGGTCTCAACTTCACCTTGGCGTCATAGCCCCGCTTGAGCTTTTGTTGATAATGAGCTAGGTGCACCATCGCGCTTTCCCTTCTCTCTTCGAGGAGGTCCAGGACTTTTTCTAGAAGCCCATTGTTAGCAATGGGGTTGAATGTAGTAGTCCTCTGGGAGGGAAAGTTTATCTCTAATGGGATGACGGCCTCGGTCCCGTAGGTCAACGAAAAGGGGGTTTCTCCCGTGGACCTGCGAGGCGTGGTGCGGTATGTCCACAAGACATGGGCTAGTTCTTCAACCCACCTCTCTTTTGCGTCGTCTAACCTCTTCTTGAGTCCATTCACTATGGTTTTGTTGATGGCCTCCGCTTGTCCGTTACTCTGCGGGTAGGCTAGTGTAGAGTATCGGTTGACAATCCCGATTCACCGCAATATTCCCTAAAGGCCTTGCTGTCAAATTGGAGGCCATTGTCCGAGATCGTGGTGTGTGGGGTCCCGAACCTGGTGACGATATTTTTCCGGATAAACTTCTTGACATCGACATCCCTAATGTTTGCCGTAGCTTCATCCTCGACCCATTTCGTGAAGTAATCGGTGCCGACGAGAAGAAACTTCTTGTTCCCGGCAGCTTTGGGGAACGGCCCTAGTATGTCTAGGCCCCATTGTGCGAATGGCCAAGGGCTGGACAATGGGTTAACTACCCCGCCCAGCTGATGTATATTTGGAGCAAACCTTTGGCATTGGTCACACTTCTTTACATACTCCAGAGCCTCCTTATGCATGCTCGGCCACCAAGAACCCAACGTCATGGCCCTGTGGGAAAGGGACCGGCCCCCCGTATGGCTTCCGCAAATCCCCTCATGCAACTCCTCCAAAATGAGTTCCGTAGCCCTTGGGTGTACACACAGCAAGTATGGCCCCGAGAATGAACGTCTGTAAAGTTTGGAGTCCTCGGACAACCAGAATCGAGGAGCTCTCCTCTTGATTTTGTCGGCCTCGACTTTATCGTCCGGTAAGGAGTCGTGCTTCAAGAACTGGACAAGAGGGTCCATCTAGCTTGGTCCCTCCCCGACGTTATGTACCCGAATACCGTTGGCCTCCTCTTCCGTTGGGCGGCGGAGGTCCTCAACTAAAATAACCCGCGGAAGGGGCTGAGTCGTGGAGGTGGCCAGTGTTGCCGGAGAATCGGCGTGGGTATTCCCACTTCCGGGTATATGCGTTAAACGGAAGTCGTCGAAGTGGGCTTGTAGGCGTTTAGCTCGGGCAAGGTACCCTCGCATTCTTTCATCCTTCGCCTCCAATTCCCCACTTACTTGCCCCACTATGAGTCTCGAATCCGAGAATATGCTCGTGCATTTCCCACCCAACTTCCGGATCATAGACATCCCCTCCAACAATGCCTCATACTCGGCTTCATTATTCGTTGCCGGGAATCCTAGTCTCAACGACTTTTCCAAGGTTATACCTTCGGGAGAGATTAGAATGAGTCCCACCCCGGAGCCCCTTTGGTTTGATGCACCATCGATGTATGCTCTCCACTTATTGTGTTCTTGCAGAGAAATCGTGCCGACCAATCTCCTATCGTCACTCGGTGATCCCGACACTTCCACCCCTTCTAAGGTGGGCTTCGCGAATTCAGCTACCGGATCGGCGAGGACTTGACCCTTTATGGCGGTGCGAGGCATGTATCTAATGTCGAAGGTGCTCAAGATGGTTCCCCATTTAGCTATTCTTCCCGTGTAGTTAGCGCTACGGAGGACTAATTTCAATGGAAGTTGGGTTAGCACAACCACCGTATGTGCCTGAAAATAGTGGGGGAGCTTCTTTGTAGCTTGCACGACGGCCAATATTGCCTTTTCGAGGGGGAGGTACTGGGTCTCCGCCTCCTGTAGCGATTTGCTTACGTAATACACGGGCCGTTGCGTGCCGTTGTCCTCTCGGATTAGCACTAGGCTCACCGCATGAGCGGCGACTACGATGTATGCATACAACACCTCATCGGCGTCGGGATCGGACATGATTGGTGGTCGGGCGAGGTATTCCTTGAGCTGTTGGAATGCTAAATCACACTCTTGAGTCCACTCGAAACCCTTCCACTTGTGCAATAGGAGGAAAAAAGGTCTATATCTGTCCATTGAGCGGGAGATGAAACGGTTTAAAGTCGCTATCATACCGGTAAGCTTCTGGACCTCTTTGGGATTCCGAGGAGGCTGCATACTATGAATGGCTCTTATTTGGTCGGGGTTAACCTCGATTCCCCGGTGGGTTACCATGTAGCCAAGGAATTTCCCCGATCCCACCCCAAATGAGCACTTGGATGCGTTCGATCCGCAACTTGTACCTTCTCAAGATTTGAAACACTTCGTCGAGGTCTCCGATGTGGTCGGCCACCAATTTACTCTTTACTACCATATCCTCTATATACACCTCGATAGTTTTTCCCATCTGTTGCTCAAACACCCTAGTCATCATCCTTTGATAGGTCGACCCGGCATTCTTCATGCTAAAAGGCATCACCTTGTAATGATAGTTGCCAACTGGGGTGACGAAAGTAGTTTTTTCCTGGTCTTCGGTGGCCAAGGATATCTGATGGTAGCCCTGGAAAGCGTCCAAAAAACTCATTCGGGGATGCCCGATAGTTGCGTCTACCAGTCGGTCTATCCGCGGCATCGGAAAAAGGATCCTTCGGGCAGGCCTTGTTTAAGTCCGTGAAGTCCACGCAGACCGCCATTTCCCGCTCTTCTTCTTCTTTACCACGACTGTGTTCGCCAACCATTCGGGGTAGAATACATCCTTGATAGCCCCAGCTCTCTTCAATTTTGCGACTTCCTCTCTCACAGTGTCCGCATGCTCCTTTAACGGGCGCCGGGGAGGCTGCTTCTTCGGTGTAATAGCCGGATTAACGTTAAGGTGATGGCGTATTAGGTCCGAGTCAACCCCGGGGGCTTCGTAAGGATCCTAGGTGAATACGTCCTCATTTCGTCGAAGAAAACTAATTAGCGCCGACTTCTCCTGTGCTGGTAATTCCGAGCCAATTTGGAAAAATCTCTTGGGGTTTGATCCGACGAGCACTTTCTCCGACTCCTCACAGCTCACCTCCATGGCCGGTCCTTCATTACCCGTAGTTAGGACCGGGGTCCTTGATTGCTATAAGCTATTCCCGGCCCGAGTGGAAGGTCTCGCTTGATTGATCGTTGAGAAATTGCCGACACCATGCATTGCCTGGCCATTCCTTGGTCCCCTACTATCTCTTTGATTCGACCCTCCGATGGATATTTCACTTTCTCAGTGCGGGGTTGACGACACACCCCTAGTGTATGAAGCCATGGCCGTGCCACAATAGCCGTGTGTAGGGGAGTATGCGTCTACCACGATGAAGTCCACTTCCACTACTTCTGAGTCTGTTTGCACAGGCAACCTAATCATGCCTTTCGGGATGACGACTTTTCCCTCAAAGCTAAGCAAGGGTGAATTGTATGGCGACAGGTCTTCCCGCTTCAAGTTCAGCCCCTTATATAAGTCCGGGTACATTATCTCCACGGCGCTACCCTGATCAACTAACACCCTCTTCACGTCATAACCTCCTATTCTAAGCGTCACGACTAGGGCATCTTCATGGGGTTGAATAGTTCCTTCCTTATCCTCCTCCATGAACCCAATTAATGGCGGGGCCCTTTCTCTCGCTCTCTTGGATCCTCTTTCGCCTGGCTCTGTCGGGAACCTACCTACTGACATCACTCTGAACGGGTTGGAACCGGTTCTCCCAGGTGCGGCAAGAATGACATTTATCGTGCCTATGGGTGGCCTCAATGCGCTTTGTCTGGTATCGACATTTGATCGATCAGGCGGTGCAACAAATGCCTTAACTTTCCTTCTCGAACAAGTCGATCCAAATAGTTTTTCAGGTTCCTACATTCGTCGGTGGCGTGACCAGGCTCTTGGTGATACGCACAAGATAGATTCTGATTGCGTTTTGAGGGGTCGCCTGCCATCCTATTCAGCCACTGAAAGAAGGGTTCGCACTTTACTTTCTCCAGGATCTCGTGCAATGGTTCTCGGAACACGGCGTGGACTACCCGAGCCCCTGTAGATCCGCAGTTGTTCCATATAATCTCTCCTCGGCTTGTTACTCTGCTTTGAAGCGGTCCGACCTGAAGTCCCTCCTCTCCCGAGGGACAAACTTCGCCTTTCCCTTCCCAATCTGCTGGTCCTCTTCGACCCTTTTGTACTTGTCTATCCTGTCCATGAGTTGTCGCACGCTGGTGACCGGTTTCCCAGTGAGAGACTTTCTCAAGCCATGCTCTGTCGGCAGGCCCCTTTTGAAGGTACTGATGGCGACGTCATCGTAGTTTCCTTCTATCTCGTTGTACGTCTCCCAATATCTGTTCGAGTAGGCCTTGAGCGTTTCTCCTTCTCATATGGATAAGGATAAGAGGGAATCGAGGGGCCGAGGGACTCTAGTGCTGGTGATGAAACGGGAACCAAAAGCTGCGTCATCGTTTTAAAGGAATCTATGGAATTCGGTGGGAGGGCATCAAACCATCTCATTGCCGGAGGTCCCAAGCTGGATGGAAACACCTTACACATTAACGCCTCGTCCCTGGAGTGGACGGCCATCCTTTGGTTGAATTGGCTCACGTGCTTCATTGGGTCGGTTCGACCATTGTATAGGGCAAACGTTGGGTGATTAAACCGCCGAGGAAGCACCGCCCTCTTTATTCTACGGGTAAATGGCGATTGGGAGATTCGGTCCAGGGGCCTTGCTCATGGCGTCATTGACCAGGCCTTGGTAAGGCGGGCTTTTGCGATCGCGTTTGTGAGGCCGTTCTTCCTCATAGGAGAACATCTCGCTCGGAGGGGTTCTCGACCTTCGTCTGTATTCACCATCCTCACCACTGCTAGTGTCCGAAACGGGCAAAGGATGTTTTTGCTGGGCTCGACGCAGCTTCTTCTTCAAATTATCAATCTCTTCTTTGAGAGCCTTCCGCTCGTTGTGCTGGTGGGACGCGTGATCTTTCCTTTTTGAGCGGCTTCTACTCGTGTGAGAGGTGTTCACATTGCCCTCTCGTTGATTATCTTGGTCCTTCGCTCGTTCGAGGTTTACAAAGTTGTCCTGTCGTTGAGATTCTGCACGTCCGGTTTGGCGCGGACTGATCCTTCCATCCCTTCTTGTTTCACTTGTTGAGACACAAGTTCTTCCCACGACGGCGCCAATTGTAGGGGCGGTTTTGGGGCTCGGGCCCAATAGGCGAGCGATTCTGGCCCAAAAGTCCCTCAACAATGAATTTGTAGAGAGTAGGTTCTGACGAACTAGGTCTTGACAGCGTGAACGTGGTTACGAACAAGCCATGCAACCAGTTGGACGTAGGGATATTCCTCTAAGCTTTTGGGATAACAATCCGTAGGGCTGTATCTTCTGCTTTTTTCCTCTAACTCCTTTCTCTTTTTCTATGTTTTTCTTCCTCTTGCTTGCGATCCCCTAGCCATGGGGATTTTCTTCTCTTATATAGCATCCTTCCTAAGATCATGACCCTACACTTGTTAATCATCTAGGCCTCTACTTGAGTGCCTGTCCCATAGGACATCCTCCTTCTTTTCTGTGAGTTGCGCTGGCCAAGATAATTCTGTTCTCCTGTCCTTTCCACATTAATGCGGCTGGAAAAGTAGCTCCTTGGCATTTAATGCGGCGATTGTGGTTGCCCCCCTCCCCAAACGTCATGCACTCTTCCTTGATATTGGATGACCTTTCACCATGTAAAGGGTGCGAATCGGACTCCCACTTGGTGAGTCCGAGGAGGTACTCCTCCTCGGACGCCCCTAAGCGAGCCCGGCCCAACATGGTTGGGTTGGGGGATCCTATGCCCGTGCCTTTTCTTCTTATTGTGGTTGGGCTTAGTACAAGTACTATGGCCCAACGTTGACTAGCGGGCTTTACCCCCACAATATATATATACGTTTGAAATATAGATATTTATATTTATTTGAATTATTTTAGTCAATTTTTATATTTTTACTAATTTAATATATTTATTTATTCATTAAATAATCATTAAATTAATTATGACGTTATTATGGTTCGACCTCATTTCGACTTCAAAAACCTTAAATCTCTCCCTTTTACGGTTCTTTGAACGGTCTGGATTTTAAAACTGTTTGTAAATGACAATGTCATAAACAATCTCTATTCACTTGGTGTCACAGATCCTATTTGATCCCTCAAGACATTGTCTTTGCTTGAATATATGTCATTGGTATAACAAATCGGAGAGCAAATTATGGAGAGAGATCACAACTTTTCTTTTCTCATGAAAAAAGTATATGAGAAAATGCTTTCTTTTTTCCAAATTTGGTAGGCTGTGGTTGGTTATGATTATTGAGAGTTGGAGTTGTTTGATTGTTGACGATAAATGCATGAATGTTTTTAGGAAATGGGTCATAAATTTTTTTAGGATTTGACAAGTTAGATGTCAGTTGGAGCTTTTGTGTGTATGTTTAAAAAAAAAAAATTTATTTTACATTTTGTTATTGTAACAGTTGTTACGTTGTAGGTATTGCATATATTCACCAATTGTAGGAGATAACGTCCCGAATTCTATAGATTTAATTTTTGACTTATCCTAATGAAAAATTATGTATTTCTTTTAATAGTTAAGGTACTATACAAAGATCAAATAGAGGGCTTATGATATTGTATGTATTTAAATTATAGGTGGGCAATTTTATCCAAACAAAAAAACATGTCTCAATTATGGCTTTGTGCAAAAAAAAAAAAAAAAAAAAAAGTGTAGCAAATATGCTATTGCAATCCTGCTTTATTTTTGAGTAGCTATTTGTTTATTTTATTTTGGCCATACAAGAAATGCACATTGCATTGAAGTGTGCATTGTCATTTGTTGTTGGACTAATATGTTTTTCATATAAGGTTTTGTAATTCTATTTTTAAGATCAATGAACACTAGCCTTTTTAGATATTGAATATAGACTTCCAAAGATATGCTTGCTATTTTTCTACTTGAAATTTCCAATGTTGTATGAAATTAGAACAACTCTTTAAGGAGGTGAATGAATAGCCAGTCAAGGAAGGACGAAATGTGGCCTTGAGTAAGAGAAGATTGTTGAACCATTCAAAAGGAATTGATAAGGATAAATATTTAATACTCACAAATAAGGATAAATACAATACTAATACTCTTTTTTTCCCAATGACAACTTATTCTTATCCCACGTATTACCAAAATAACTTTATTTGCTTACCAACCCAAAATATTTTTAAACTTTATTGTGCTAAAAAAACATAAGCTAAAATATTAAGTGAGCCCAACATTTGTAGCACCTGTTTCCCCTCATCTCAATGGTAGACATGGCAATCGGCCTTTTTCAAAGCCATCTATTATGCGGGTTTGGGCATTATATTTAGAGATAGTCATGGTTCTCCTGTTATAGTCCATAATTAATTCATTCCCATTGTTATAGTCCATAATTAATTCATTGCCAAGGAAACCCATTGTGGATGGTCGCCATGCTCTCTTGAGTGTTACACTCCTGTCATGAACTGTGGATTGGGGATTTGATTGTAGAGTTTGCCAACTCAATTGCTGGCATCAATTGGGTTGTAGGAACCATGCTTGAAGGAGATTTCGGATGTGTTAGAACAAATTCATGCTTTTCGTGAAATAGGTAGGACATATATCCTATAGGACAGTTTCTAGATTGTGTAATAAGTAAGCGTAAGTGTTGGAGTTCTCTCTTTTGGAATTTTTCCGTGCATCACATGGGTTAGCAACTAGTAATGAAATAATACCTGATAGTAGAGAACTCAAAACCTAGAGTAGAGGCACAAAGGCGGCAGAGCACTAAGCGATTGAGAGAGGCAGAGAGCAGAGAAGGAATCAGAGAGGCGGAGAAAGGCAAGCTTGCTTGAGATGAGAGAGGCGAAAAGAAAAGAGAAAGAAGCAGAGCTATAGAGGGAACGGTAAAACTAAAAATTTTAGGGATTTGAGTTGTTTTATTTGTTTTGATTTGTGATTGTTTTGTGGTTAATATCTTAGACTAGATTTGTAGTTTACCCGGTTGATTTTGGTTTGTCTAGAGGATAATAATGTTATTTTTGGGCAATGATTTGGTTTAGAACCAATGTTTAACCGAATTTACCAATTTTTTTTATATTTTGGTTAAAAGATGTGCCAGTTTTTTGTAATTCATTTGAAATTATTATTATTATTTTTTGCCCCTACTATCCCTTCTTTTCTAAAATTTAGGGATCTCCTTTCACCTGGGGGCTTAGGCAATTGCCTAACTCGCCTAAGGGAAGGGCAGGCGCTGAATATGTCTGTGGTCTAGTCCAAGAGGTGGTTCAAGGGAATCCTCTTCCTTGTTCAGGTTTGATGGCATAAAATATATATATACACACACACATATTCTTTGATGTTCATCTTCTTCTTCTTTTTTCTTTCTCCCTTGTCTTTTGAGTTTTATGAACCGATTTTCTCTGCTCTCTCCTCTCCACTCACATCCAGTCACTAGAGATCACCGTCCTATTGCATATCTCCATCAATATCTGACATCCCATTTTAGATCTTTGCAATCTCTGCTGATCTTGGTTTTCTTGGCCTTTTTGGTTGCTCTTGAAATTCACAAACCGGTGCACTGCACTAATGGTACTTGAGCTTGGTACAGCTTGGTTAGTTGACATCCAGCACTGTAGTTCAGTTGGTGACTTTGGAAAACTGATGAATAATCAATTTGACTAATAAATGTAAAAGACCTTGAGCAGTTTGACAAATGATCAAGCAGGTATCCCATGGTAAAATACCGAACCAATTTATGACCATCTCAAGTATTTGGCAGCATAAAGGCAATTACATAGTGTTGGTGCTGTCAAAGTGGGCTCTTGGGAGGAAAAAGGCACACTTGTGCCATACAACTCAAGACTATCAGTCTATCACCATTGCAAAAAACGAAAGGCCCCTGATCTATCTTGCAGCATAAATGTGGAAATGATCTAAAGGCAACTTGTGATAAATTGCAGAGCTCAACTTCTCCATGAAGAAACAGAGAATCTGCGGGTCTTTGGAACAAGAAAAATAGTAATTTGAAAGCAAGTGAATAAGACTGACCAAAAAACGTTGAGAATGATGTGACTATAGTAAATGCTAATTCAGGCTTACAAATGCAAACAAAGTCATGTACGTCAATCTATGAATAGCATCCATCACCGTAAAAGCTTCAAACATAAAAATCTGACAAAATTAAAATCGGATCCATTTCCCAAAACAAGAGCAGACCCTCCCATAAAGATCTCCATACCGTGGCAGTGATATCGCTGACAAACATCCAAGTTCTTCTCCTAAAGTACGTAGTACAAAAACGACTCAGCCACTAGGCTCTCATTTTGGTTTCTCCTAACTTTGAAATGGAGAGCATCCCTGTCTGTAGAAATGTGA
This sequence comes from Quercus dentata, assembly GCA_028216015.1. Classification (NCBI taxonomy): domain Eukaryota; kingdom Viridiplantae; phylum Streptophyta; class Magnoliopsida; order Fagales; family Fagaceae; genus Quercus; species Quercus dentata. Next base: position 69,211,658 of record CP116448.1, read on the forward strand.
TTTAGACATTTTGATAATTGTTTGCGGTTAATGATTGGCCATTTGGGTTTTCCATGGTGGTGTCCAAAGACAAATTAGCTTATGTGGTGCTATCTGAATCCTGAATAGATTCCTCAGATTAAAGTGGAGAACCACTACCAGTATATTCAACGATGGGATAATTATATTGATCCACATCGTTCCTCGCAGCATCAGCTCTCTCTTGTAGCTCCAGTGCGTGTTCAAGGGTTAACACCACTTCATCGATCGTGGGACGATACTCCAAAGAGAAAAACCTAAAGAAAGAGGAAAAAAAATTGAGATTTCTATTTCCTGCATCATATTCACCAATGACTACTCTTCATGAGCAAATCAATTTGACCGAAAAGTGTAAAAGACCTTGAGAAGTTTGATAAATAAAAAATTTATGACCAACCTCAAGTAAACTGCAGCATAAATAAAGGCTATTACTTTTCTCAAAAAAAAAATAAAAATAAAAAAGGCTATTACCGAGTGTTGGTCCCACCAAAGTGAGCTCTTGGGAGGAAAACTGGAAAAGGCACGTATTGTGCCTCACAACTTGCAACAAACAAAGGCCACTTTACTTATCTTGCCACATAAATGTGGAATTGATCTAAATGCAACTTGTGACAAATTCAAGGCTCAACTTTTCCTTGAAAGAACAGAGAATACGTTATCTTTGAAACAAGATTTCCAGAAAAAGCAACAGTTGGAAAGTAAGTGAATTAGACTTTTAAGAGGCCTTTTCCAAGTCATAAAATGACTTTGGATACGATTTATTTTGCTGAAAACTAAAAACAATAAAAAAATAATTTTTTTTTCTGTTTATTATTGTTCAAAGACTTTTTCATTGGCTTACGATCACTTTTCATGATCAATGAACATTGCATAACGTGTTGGACTTAAAAAAAAAGGCCCAAAACGCGGACGCAATCGTACTACCCAAACGAACCTAAAGTTATACAACAAACAGTAGTCAACAACGTTATGATTATTGTGGTAGTTAATTCAAGCTTAGAGCACTCACAACAGTGGTGCTATATAGGTATAATGCTAAAATTTAGCTCCACAAACCCAAAAACGTTGCTGTAGCAATGGAGCTAAATTTAAAAATTTTAGCTCCATCGCTCAAATGCACATCTAAAAATAGATATGCACTGTTCATGAGAGAAAAAAAAAATTATATATATATATATATTTTATTCCATGCCTCTGTTTCACTCCCATTAAAAAATTATATCTTTCTCTCTCTCTCTCACTCCATGCCTGTGTCTCTCTCCCCAATCACTCAACTCTCATCACTCTCTCAAATCACTCTCACTCTGTGCCTCTCTTTCTCTCCCAAATCACTCAGCCTCCTCTCCCAAATCACTCAAGCTCTTATCCTCTCTTGACCCAGCCATCCTTCTCACTCTCCTAAAACTCTCTCAAGCTCTCATCCTCCCGCCGCCACTCCCGACCCGGTGGTCCCAAGGCCCCAAATCACTCACCGTCACTCCTCTCTCACCTGCACACTCTCAATCTCCCTCATTCACCGCCGCCGGCCAGATCCAGCCGTCCCAAGCCGTCGATAAACTCACTGTCACTCTCCTCTCTCACCGTCACTTTCCGATGTAGTGTAATCAGAAACCAAAGCGTTGGCGAGGATGTTGACAACGTGGGCAGCATCAACGCATGGGTTTGTCTTCGATTTGTGCTGGGTTTGTCTCCGGTTGGTGATTTTGTTTGGTCTGGATTGAGGATTTGGGTTTTTTTTTTTTTTTTTTTTTCTCGTGTGGTGGTGGTGGTGGTGGAGGAGGATGTTTGTGCTGTGTAGTGGTGGTGGTGATATATTATTTTATTGTAGTAGAAATATTATTTTATTGTGATGATTATATTATTTTATTGTATTGAAAGTTAAAATAGATCCACTTTGCAAAAGATGTGTGTATGTAAAATAGATAAAGTAACTTTTGGTGGAGCTAAATTGCTAAAAATTTAGCTCCACTACTGTGGATGCTCTTACAAAATACAAACAAAGTCAACTACAATTTCAATCTATGAATACTGTGTAGCATCCATCACCATGAAAACTTGATCTAAGTATCTAACTACAATTGAACATATCTAACAAAACTAAATTCAGACCCATTTCCAAACTCAGAAAAAATCACTCCAAAAGAAGACCTACATACTGTGGCAGTGATATCACTGACAAACATCCCATTCTCAGTCACTTTGCACTTCTTTTGGTTACTCCTAAACTTGAAATGGACTTTGAATCAACCCTGAATAGAAGCCCTACAGGTATATTTAACAATGGGATAGGTAAATTATATTGACTCATCCTTCCTCATAGCAGCATCTGCACGCTCTTGCAGCTCCAGTGTGTGTTCAAGGCCTACCTCCACGTCACCAATCGTGGGACGTTCCATATTGTCTTCTCGGACGCAAGAAGTTGCAATGTACACGTATATCTTGAAACACTCTGGAGCTATCTTGCCTATCGGATACGGATCAATAATCTGATTAATGGTCCCATCTTCTACGCATTTTGGAGCCCTGACTGCCAGACTATGCTGTTCGCTCTCTAATTTCATGTCCACCGTTATTTTCGTACACAGTACTTCAAACAGTACCACACCCAAACTGTAGACGTCAGATTTATCGGTCAGCTGATTTGTACGTAAATAAGCGGGGTCTACATATCCAAAAGTGCCCTTCACTTCAGAATCAACCCTGATTAAAGCCTTTGACAAGCTTGGAGGACACATCTTGCACAAGCCGAAATCTGAGAACTTGGCTTCCCAGTTCTCGTCCAACAAAATGTTGCTCGACTTCACATCACGGTGGATGATAGTATGCTTCACCCCAGTGTGAAGGTAGTGCAGTACACGCGCCACCCCAATGCAAATCTGTAGTCTTCGTTTCCACGGGAGGGGATCATCATGGTCCCTGTAAAGGAGCTGTTCCGCGAGGAATTTATCGGCTATGAGCTCGTAGAATATTATCATCTCTTGTTCTTCAATACAATATCCGATGAGATTGACAAGGTTAGGGTGGCGTAGCTGGCAAAGCAACAGTACCTCGGTCCCAAACTCTTCGAAGCCTTGTCGTGACATGAAACTACGACGCTTTATTGCAACGTTTATGGTACAGTCATCAATAAATCCCTTATATATTTTGCCAAAACCTCCATAGCCAAATCCCTTATACATTTTGCCAAAACCTCCATGACCAATTACTAAATCGTCATCGAAGTTATTGGTAGCTATCTTGATCTCAGCGAGTGAAAATCGCCGGCATAATCCCACAGGAAGAACTAAAGATTGTTTTGCTCTCTTCCCGGACGTCCCGAATAACTTTGAAATATACTGTGAAGTAGCTTCCATTGATGCTTCGGTCGTACATCTGGAGCTTGAGGACGAGAGAATTATCAAATTAAATGGGAGTGGAAAGTGGCGGCTTTGACTAGGAGATGATCAGATTCAATGTGGTGCTTTTGTAACTTTGAAATAGAAACGGGTGTTCATGACACCTAGCAAACCAAGAAAAACTGCCAAAGTGAACCGATTGGTTTCAGCCAGTTTCCAGAGTTACGGGTCCGGATTGATGTTTATATTCAGAAAAAGATATTTTTTAAAACAACTTATGATAATGATTCATTAGTTGGTTCCAAGATGTCTAATAAACCAATTTTACATCCCAACAGTCAAACATACTAATCTCTTGCCTTCCTGACCGCCGCTCATCTATCATTCCGTTTTTTCTATTCTAGTTTTCTATTCATTCCTCGTTTTTCTCTTTCCTTTCGTTCTCTATTTTTATTTTTTTATTATTTTGCCGGCCAAGGTGCAATTTACTTGTTAAAGTCTTGAAATGAGTTGGTTCAATTTCCATAAGGAATTCTCTTGGATTACTTAATAGTTAATTCATGGTTCTGGTCTTCTGGTAGGTGGGGTCATATATCCATGATTCACTCCAAGGGGCGGTTCAAAGAACTCCTCTGTCTTGTTAAGGTTCAAAGTTATTAAAAAAAAAAAAAAAAAAATTAAGAAGTATTTCCCTTTTCTTTGATGTTCATCTTTTTATTTTTCTTCTGTCTCTTGTGAACCGATTTTCTCTGCACTCTCCTTTCCACTCACGTCCAGTCACTAGAAATTGCACATCATGTCCTATTGCATAACTCCATCAATATTTGTCATCCTATTTTAGATCTTTACAATCTCTGCCGATCTTGGTTTTCTTGGCCTCATTGGTTGCTCTGAATTTCACAAACCGATGCACCACACCAATGGAACTTGAGCTTGGTACAGCTTGGTTAGTTGACATCCAGCGCTGTAGTTCACTTGGTGACTTTGGAAAACTAATGAATGATCAATTTGACTGATAAATGTAAAAGACCTTGAGCAGCTTGACGAATGATCAAGCAGGGATCCCCATGGAAAAATACTGATAACCAATTTATGACATCTCAAGTATTTTGCAATGGTGTTGGTGCTGCCAAAGTGGGTTCATGGGAGGAAAAAGGCACACATGTGCCAATAGCCCAATACAACTCAAGACTATCACCATTGCAAAAAACGAAAGGCCCCCAATCTATCTTGCATTATAAATGTGGAAATAATCTAAAGGCAACTTGTGACAAATTGAAGAGCTCAACTTCTCCATAGAGAAACAGAGGATCCACGGGTCTTTGGAACAAGAATTTTACTGTTTAACAAAGAAAAAACAATAATTTGAAAGCAAGTGAATAAGACTGACCAAAAAAAACGTGTTGACAATGATGTAATTGTCGCAAATGTTAATTCAGGCTTACAAATGCAAAGTCATGTACATCAATCTATGAATAGCATCTATCCCTGTGAAAACTTCATACATAAAAATCTAACAAAATTATAGTTAGATCCATTTCCCAAAAAAAGAGCACACCCTCCCATAAAGATCTCCATACCGTGGCAGTGATATCACTGACAAACATCCCAGTTCTGTTCCTAAAGCAGAACAGAAACCACTCAGCCACTATGCTCTCATTTTGGTTTCTCCAAACTTTGAAACGGAGAGCATCCCTATCTCTAGAAATGTGATTTTGATAATTGTTTGTGGTTGATGATTGGCAGTTTGGCTTTTCCGTAGTGATATCCTAAGACAAATTAGCTTATGTGATGCTATTTGAATCCTAAATAGACTCCTCAGATTCAGGCAGAGAAGCACTACCGATATATTCAACAATGGGATAATTATATAGATCCACATCGTTCCTTGCAGCATCAGCTCTCTCTTGCAACTCCAGTGCGTGTTCAAGGATTAACTCCACTTCACCAATCGCGGGACGATCCTTTCCCTTATTTCGCACACAAGAAGTGACAATGTTAATATATTACCTGAAACACTCTGGAGCTACCTTCCCCATCAGATATGAATCAATTATCTGATTAGTCCCTTCTTCAATGCATTTTCGGCCCCAAGTAACTCGAAACTTCTGTTCTTTTGTCAGTTTGATGTCTCTTTGCTTTTCTGGCAGAGAGTACTTCTAGCAGTACCACACCGAAAGAGTATACATCAGATTTATCAGTCAATTCTCCTATCGCAATAAACTCTGGATCAGCGTATCCGTAAGTACCAACTACCTCAGATTTTACTCTAATCAAAACCTTTGACAAACTCGGTGGACCAAACTTGGACAACCCCAAATCTGACAACTTGGCCTCCAATTTCTCGTCCAACATTATGTTTCTTGGCTTCATGTCACGGTGGATGATATTATGCTTCAGTCCAGTGGGAAGGTTATTATTGAAGGTAGTGCAGTCCAAGCACCATTCTAAAGCAAATCCGCAGTCTTTGTTTCCACGGGAGGGGTTCATCGTGGTTAGTATGGTAGAGGCGGTCACCAAGGTTTCCATTGACAATAACTTCATAGACAAGGAACCCCTTGTCTTCATTGAGACAATATCCGATGAGACAGGTGAGGTTAGGGTGGCGTAGCTGGCAAAGCAACACCACCACGTTCGTTAACTCATCCAAACTTGACTCGAAATCCGCATCCTTTATTGCAACGTTTATGGTACGGTCATCAATAAACCCCTTACATACTCTGCCAAGCCCCCTCACCAAATAGCAAATCAGCATCGAAGTTATTGGTAGCTGACTTGATCTCAGCGAGTGAAAATCGACCACAGAGTAGAGCTGAAGAAGATTGTTTTGTTTTGTCTGACCTTCTCTTCCATAACTTTGAAATAGACTGAAATACCTTTCATTGAAGCTTGGTTCGTATAGTATATAATATATATCAATGAGTTTGATGACGAGAGAAAGATGAAGTGGGAGTGGAGAATGCTAGTAATCTTAACAATATCATATGCCTATCAAACATAGTTTTACACCATTGGATGGTTCAAAAAATAAATCAAAATATGATAAAGTTATCAATATAATTAAACTATGGCACGATGAAAAAATGATACATAACGGTAATGCAAATTAATAATTGACAAGGTAAGTAGAGTTCAAATTAGAAAGAGCAGCACATTAATTGATTCAAATTGCATCAAATTTAATTAAGTGCAAGGGATTTGACCAAGAAGTATATTCAAACATGATTAAAAGCATCAAGTCCTGTGTTATTTGGGAGATTTTCTGTTAATGCATATTTGAGATTCAAATTTTATTTTGGGAGTTTCCTTTGTCTTGATAAAAGTCTGGATGATTTAATCTTTCTGGAGATTGTTGGAATATTGAGTGATTGGCTCAATGACTAGATATATTCAATTAGGAGATCTCATTCTGCAGTTTAAATTTCTAGGATTAAAATTTTGGAGCATTACAGTTTGGCTCTGCAAATCGTTGCCAAGATGTCAAGTAAAGGGAAAAAGGTGGACATTTGGAGAGCTAATGAGAACTTGCTTGATGCTTATTTGAAGCATCATTTTTAAACCAGTCTCGGTCCTCATGGGTCAAACTTTGATGGCCATAATTCTGTTATTGGAGCACCAAATTGAGCTGACATGCACCTTGTATTTAGAATGTCTTAACTATAAAGAGAGTAATTGGTTTTCCAAAGTTCATACGATGAGGCTCCTTGATGATGTGGAATTTGGAAGGTAGCGAAGGAAACTCGTGCATGCTGGTGCTGATCTTCAGCTTGCACTGAAGCTGCATTACAAATACATTAGGGAGAAGATAGGTGTGAAAAATTACAAAGATGAAAACATTAATGCTGAGATTCCCAATTCTAACGTCAATATGAGCTAGAACTTAAATGCTATGCTCATGGGACAAGTAATGCATCTATTTTTCATGAAAAAATAGTTGGAAGACATTGGTGGGCTTATGATTGTTAAACGGGAAGCATCAAGAAATGGTTCAATCTGCAATGGTACTTCCTACAAAGTAGGAGAAATATGGTGGGTCACCTTCAAGATAAGTTCTTTGGTACCATAATTCTGGGAAAACTCTTCTTACGCATGCAAATGTTAATGCTTGTCAATAAATTTCATTAGCATTGAAAGCTCGAAAATGTGTTAAAAAAAAACAAGAGCTGTTTAGACCCCCAAATTAAAGTTACGGCTCAATAGATTTTACACTAACTTAATTCTAAGTACAGAATAGTGTAAATGCGAGCGGATAAACAAACAAGCTACTCTAACATATATTTATATAATCACAACAGTAAAATGAAATGTAAAAGAGTAGGGAAGAAGAATGCAAACACAGATAACACGCCGATATGTTATCGAAGAGGAAACCAAAGAACTCAGCAAAAAACCTCTCCGCCACCCTCCAAGCGGTAATCAATCCACTAGACAATCGGTTGGAATACATGGGTTAGCAAGAGACCCTCCAAGCCTAATTTATCTGCTGTACCTAAACCCTCCAAGCTCCTACTCCAACAAGGCTTCTCGGAATCATGTCTTGTTTAGCACTCCGGATCCTACAACAAGCTCTATGTTCCATCTGCCATCCTTGGCTTCTTCCAATGCTTCCCAACAACACCAAATGATCACTTAACACTTTGAATGGGTGTGTTAAGTGTTTGGGCTATCAACCTCTCAAAGGTATGGAAATGGAGAGGTAGGAGTTGAGGAAAATCCATAAGCTATTGTGTAGAGGATTGTGGGTATAACAATTTCTCACTCTCAACGTGTTTGGCTAGGGTTTTCTTTTAGAAGCACTCTCTAACATTTGTGGGTAATGTGGATATATATAGTGTGGGTACAGAAAGTGTGTATCAGATAGTATAGTCTGGTAAAATAGAATGTCTCGCGGGTGTCTCGCGGGAAGGCCTTACCCGCAAGATACTTGCGAGACACAACTATTTCCATCTGTATTGACTCTTCGCATTCCGGTCATGTGTAGGGCACATGCATTACTTCGCGGGATGCTAAGTCGTGAGATACCCGCGAAAACCTCTTGAGTCTTCAATAGCTTGAGTCTTCACACACTCTCTCTCTATCACACAACCCTTATAATCAAATCCCAGAATAAATATAGGGTACAAAAGATTGAATAAAATTACAATCAAATTTGACACGGAATAAAAGCCAACTAAATACATAGTTATAAATCACAACTTTACAAGCATCAATAGTCTTAGCTACTCACATGTTCAAAGAGATAAGAGGACAATGTTAGAGATGTCTTTGACATAGTATGTCAACCAGCATCATTACCTTTTTCTTAATGAACTAAACTCCATTGCCAAATGAGAGTGAAAGTAGAATGGAGAAGCTTGTGTGCTATTGTTGAAATTTGAGCCAGAAGCAAACTAAAATGGATTAATTTCCATTCAACAGGCTCCTAATTGGTTATTTTACCTTCCTTTACCGGATGATAGGTTATGGACACAAGTTTTCATGACTTTTTGCTATTATTGTCCTAATCAGAAACATTATATTGCGGTCTTTGCCAAGCATACAGAGAACTCAATCAAAGCAAACGTTCCTGCGTGCATTCAACACAAGTGAAGAATATTTAAGTCATGGAAGAGATGCCAAAGGACCCTTGCTTCAAAAAACATATGAGAACAAAAGCTTTCAACAAAAAGTAGAAGCTTTATCTTAGAGTTGGATAGATTAGGTTTCTATTTTTTGTTAGCTCATCACATTTTTTGACAGTTACACTCCATTTGTTTTGGTGGAAAATGCTTTCCATATTTTCTAGTATTTTGTACAACAGAAAACACTAGTCAACGAAAAAATGTTATAAGTGATCAGTTGAAAACAAACCCAATAAATGGAAAACCATTTTCCGCTTTCTAGAGTAAAAAATGTTTTCCAAAACATCACATACTCAACAAACTCACCACAATTTAATTGATTGTCAACTTTTTTTTCCAAATGACATCTATGCTCAAAACAATAAATTTACCACTTAGTTTTGTGCAAATACAAATTCAAACTTGGTTTTCCCATTTGAGGCTACAAGTGACCAAAAACAAATCCTACTTGGGGTATGTTTCCATGAGTGAAGGTTTCTATTCATTTTTTTATTATTTGGAATTACAAGAAATATGAATGATTTTCATGCAAGTCAAATAATAGAAAAATAAAATTTCCATCTTCATTTACAGTCATTGTGCAAAAAAAAAAAAAAAAAAAAAAAAAAAAAAAAAAAAAACCAAGTTATATTAGTATGCAGGAGAATGCTTAACTACCATAGTTGTTCTATGCACCTTAAAGAAGATCAAACATATTATTCTCCACTTATAGATAAAATTAGGATAAAATTCAATTCAACAAACTTATGGTATTAATATAGCTTATTAAGGTTGGGGCAAGATTTCCAACCACAAAAAATGGTCGTAAAGCTAAATATAAAGATTAATTGTCTATCATAAAATCAAACTGAACCATCAAAACTAAATTTGGACAGGCTATCTTTTGGGTTGAGTATGTGTAAATCAAGTATGTTACAATCTAGGAAGTACCGATGTGGCTAGGAGGGTGCTTGCATCGAGTTCGACGCGGGGTGTGGCCACCAACGTGGCTGCCTGCGCATCAATGCTGCGTCTGAGTGTTTTTTTTTTTTTTTTTTTTTTTTTTTTTTGATTTGTGCCGACTCGGCTCTGATTCACGTCGACTTAGTTTCGATTCGCGCCGAACCAAGCCGATTCACGTCGACTCGGCTTCTATTTGCTCTAGTAACTATCCATCCAATGATTGGATTCCTTCCAGATCAAAAACTCTAAGCAATTTTGAGTACTTAAAAACTGATTTGACTTGGCCGCTAATATCATTGAAGTATATAAGGGATCTGATCCGGGGATTCTCTTTGTAATAGTTATTTGTGGGAACATCAGAAAAGATGGCAAGCCTTCAAATACTACCGGTTGATGAATCATTTGTCTCATTTCCACTCCAATGACTCAAGATATGGAGGAAATTTTCCTGCTTTGCCTTTGACAAGCATAGATCTCGCATAAGATCATGGAGATGGCAAGATTTAATCCTTCCATTTGACCTAATTACACCCACTTGAACCATGCATCTATTTATCAACTCAACCAAGTAGAGTTCTGCATAATCTTCCAACTTTTCATCTCCCTTTTGTTCATACTTCGGAGGCATAAAACCTTCTGTCACCCATAGTCGAACCAATTTCTTTGCTAGTATATCGAAGTCCTCTAGGAAATGGCTCAGATAGAGGAAGCATGGTTTCAATTGGTAAGGCAATTCAAAGTAACTCAAAGCCAACACCTCGTGAACTTTTGATTGTTGACTGTGGCCTCTACCTAAGCGTGACTTTATATTTCGATGCATAATATCCCATTCATCCAATGTTTCTTTTGTTGCCAAAAGTCCTCCAAGCACAATAATTGCCAGTGGTAAACCCGCACACCTTCCCACCATTTCCCTCCATAAAATTCTCCATGTCTTTGGAAATTCTGAATTAACGTCATCATGATAAACATATATAACAACAACACTAACACCATCAACAATAATGTTCAAAGGAACTACATTAGAAAGTATAACATTTTTAAGTATTAGAATCTCAACAAGTTAAAGAGATAGATAAATGGGACCAATGCTCAACCAAATGACAATACTTAATATAGAATTAGTTCAAAATGCTTAATTTGGAATCCTACAGTTCTAGGTTGGTTAAGTTTAGCTGTGTGCATAGGTTGGTTAAGTTTATCCCCTTTCATCATACACTTAAATGACTTTTTCCATGTAATACTTTTTTAGTTTTTAGTCAAATATGAGTGATATTGCCTTCTATAAGAAGGACTTTTGATTTTATAAGTTTTTGCCTTTCATAAGAAAGGGCTTTTAGTAATAAGTTCTTGAAAAGTGTTTGATATATTTTAAGATGTGTGGAGATGGTAAGGAATATGTATATATTGTGAGATATGGTGTTTGTAATATGTATGGGGATTATATGAGATACTTTGTTGAACATGGATATTGTATATGTGTACTTTGTGAGACATGGAGTTTAGAGATATATGAAAAGTATGTATGAGTATTTTGTGAGAAACGTGTTTTGTAAAATAAATGGAAGTATGAGATAGATAAATGAAGGTTAAATGTAGTAAAGGCTGTTGCTGGGATTGTTTTTTGTGTTATGACATTGGTTATGTTGCTTTCTAAGAAGGAAGATTTTGTATGAGAAATAAAGAATGAGATGGAGATGTGTTTTGGGCAGCAAAAATGATGAAGTTTCAGAATAATGGAGTGTGAGAAAGATGGGTAATGGATAATGGTATGCTGTAACATGTGTGTTGTGTTGTTATCTATGAAGAGAGGTTTTGTAAGAGGGATGAGGAAAGATATGGAGATCTTTTAGAGATATGGCAACAAGATGAATGGAGTTTCAGAATATTAAAGATGAGAGAGGGCTAGTGTGTAATGGTGTGCTCTAAGAAGATATATTTTTGTAAGGGAGATGGAGAAGTGTAAAAATGTGTATTTTGTAGCAAAATGAGTGAAGTTCTGCATGAGAGGGTGAGATGGATCAGAAAGGGTAGAGATCAGAGAGGGAGATCGGAGAGAGAGTCGGAGGTGGGGGGGGGGGATAAGAGATAGAGAGCGGAGCCGAGAGAGCCCTTAGTGTGTAGCTTGGTCCTCTTTATATAGAGCCAAGCTATGTAACTAGATTAGAACTAGTTGAAGGGAAACTTAGCAAATCAGGAAAAATCTTTGACAAAGTAAGTGGTCTTTTGTTTTTTTAGCCAAAAGAAGCAAAGTTAGAGACTTAATGGCTGAAGTTATAGTCAGAATCGTTGTCAATCATAGTCATTAAAGTTGGATGATGTCATCCGAATGACATCATTTGCTTGGAGGAAAGTATATGGCATTAAATTCATGATTTGACTAAAGATGGTGAGATAAGCTTTATGAGATTTTTCTGGTACCATAGTTGGAGCTACTGCAGAATGTCTTTGGAACTGTTTCACTTCTGCGAGAAAGGTGTTTCTGCCTGTCACTGAGCTGTCTGCGGCTTTATCCGGAGCTATTACGACCTGCGCAGAGAAAGGCTTTGCGCTTTCATTGAGTTGTTTCAAACAGTAGAAGCGATTCTTGCAGCTTCCACTGGAGCCATTTTTGGTGTTTTCGACTAAGTTTTTTCTTTTGGAAAATATATTTGATAAAGTTTTAGAGATGTAATCATGGTCTTTTTGTATCTTAACCAAATCTTGGAGAGTAAGGAGAGCATTTTAATGCTAGATATGAGATATTAATATATATTTAGCCATATGCTTGGAATTGATTTAGATGATAATAATATAATTGATATGAAATACTATAATTACATCTTTAAACTTATATTATATGATGAACATTAATTTTTATATAAAGAGCATGGGAAATTTTATCATTTTAAGTGTTATATGATATGAGAGGCTTACCCAAATGTCACCTATTGCACATTGACCCATCAGAGTTTAGGGAATTGGGAAAGACATGCCAAGCAACATGCTTTCCTTTATCAACTTTGAACCATTAGAGCTTTCTTGAACATACTTCTTGGCCCTCCAAACCACGACTCCCAAAATTCCCCCGATGAGACTCATGAGCTTGGATCATGAGCCAAAAAATGAGATAATGTGCCATGAGCTTGAACCATGGGCTTTGATTCCTTTTTGTGCAAATATGGGCTCTTTTGGGCTTTAAAAGAGGTTTTCCCAAAATCCCATATAATGTTGACATGATGCGGGTTGCCAATGAAATGAAGTCATGTGGTGTGAAAAATTTGTCCTCAACACCATCAAAATGACGCTTAACATCACCGTGATGGTAAAGTTTCTTAGCAAGAGTGGTCTTTCCTAGACCACCCATCCCACAAATAGACACAACTTGACACTGTTTATCTTCATTTACCAACTAACCAACAACTTCTTTTATATTTTCATCCAATCCCATAATATACTCTTCAACAATATGGGAATAAGACCATCTCAATTGCCTTCGCCTATCCAAAGCTAAACTCGAACCCTCTTCTTTCATTGGAGTCACACCATAAGTTTGTAAGCTTCTAGTGAGATTGGAGATTCTTGTTTTGATGGACTCAATCTTGGACCCCACTTTATATAGCTTTCTGCTGTTGTTGAAGCTAGGAACAAATCTCTTGATCGGGTTGTTGTCTTTGTACTTGGAAGCAATTTCAAGGGAAAAAGTTTCAATGACATCTTGAACGTCATAGGCAGCTTCCCGAATCTCTGAAACCCAATTTTGAACACTTTCATCACTGTTTTGCTTTTTGTCCGCATCTTTTAAGAAGCACTGCATTCGCTTTAGTTCGATTTGAATCTGATTTACTTGCTGGCTCACCCCTTGTAAAAATGCTGCTTCTTCAATTAGAAGGTTGTCTAGCCTTTCCACAATAAAGGACACTACGAACTCAGCCATGCTATGCGGCTCCTCTTGCTTTTTCCTTCTTGAACCAAAACAAGAAGCAATTGTGTTAGGACATATGTGGAACTTGTTATGAACATATGCCATTTAGAATTGGCTAATCCTTTGACAAAACACACTTTACTTGTAATTAGATAGATCTAAGATATGTTTAATACTTCAAGGAACAAGAGTTCAAGTCCAAGTATTGAAGCCATGCAAATTTGTCCAAGAATCTAGTGAAGAAGTTTTGTTCATTAAATCTCGACAGATAGCTCGAAATATGTATCTATCGGGATTTAATATTTGAAGCTCGACAGATAGTTCGACAATTGTATTTATCAAGAATTATGAAATTTGAATTTCCAGATTTGATTTCACACATATCCATGTGTATTTGTTTAGGGTTTCTTTTCTCATAACCCTAGACATATATAAGGATTATTTTAAGGGCCATCAAAGGTAATGCAACTTGATGCAAAGTGATTATTCACTCAAATTGTGACCGGAGACAATTTTCCCTAGTTCATCTTTCTCATGAAAAAGTCACTACGTTTGTATGCCAAGAGTTTTATAACCAATGAGCTTCTTAATCTTCATCATGTGGATGAACTAAAGAACTTTGCAGCTAACATCTTTCTCAAGTTGGTGTGTTAGTCACATCTTGATCCGTGCATCGATTGGTTAGTCACATACTTGGAGCCGTGCATTGAAAGGAGAGATTGTCACTACATTACAAGTCTAATTGTGTATTGGGGTAAAGGTTCAACTGTAGGTTAGTATAAGGTACTGGGATTCCTTTACTTGTAACTGCTAGTTTTGATAATAGTGGATTCTCGAGAGTGGTGACCTTAAATTTATCCGGTGGGGTTTTGCCTCGATGGTTTTCCCCATTCGTAGACAAATCATCTGTGTCAAATTTAATTTCTGCTGCATTTAGTTATTTGGTAATTTTTTTGTGCTACCATGCATATTGTATGTTAAATTGACTTAATTAATTCATTTGGCTAATTAATTGGTTAATTTACTTAAGGGGTTCTTAGCCTATCAAGTGGTATTAGAGTGGGCACACTCTAATTAGGGTTAATATTTGCTGTGTGATCCATTGACCCCTGTTTGTCATGGATAGAGGACAGTCTCTTATTATACATTCTTTATTTGATGGCACTAACTATGCATACCAGAAAGTATGCATGAGAGCTTTCTTGTAGTCTTTAGATGAAAAAGTGTGGCAAGCTATGGAGATAGGTTGGACCACGCCAAAGGAAGCATCGGCTGATTAGGATGATGCTAAGATCAAAGCGGTAAACTTCAATAGCAGGGCATTGAATGCTTTATTCAATGCGATCACCAATGAGGAGTTCAAAAAGATATCCTCTCTTGAAACTGCAAAAGAAGCTTGGACTATCCTCCAAACAACCTATGAAGGGACTAAGGTCATTAAGGATTCGAAGCTTCAAAGGCTTATCACAAGCTTTGAAGAAATTAAGATGGAGGAGGATGAGTCATTTGATGAGTTCTATGCCAAGCTCAATGACATAGTGAGCTTTGCATTAAATCTTGGGGGACCATTCCCAAACCCAAGATTGTGAGAAAGGTACTCGGATCTCTTCCGGAGAGATTCCATGCCAAAATCACTGCTATTGAGGAATCAAAGGACATTGATCAAATTCCTTTGACAAAGCTGGTTGGCAACTTGCAAACCTATGAATTGGGTTTGTCTAAGATCGAGAAATCAAGTAAGAGTAAAAGCATGGCACTAAAGGCCAAAAGCAGTGACATCGATGAGTCTTCAGATGATGAAGATTCCAAAATTAAATCCTACATCACTAAGCAATTCAAAAATTTCATGAAGAATTCCAATGCAAAAGGATTTGACAAGGATTGAAAGCAATCAAATTCTTCATAGTTTAAGAGCCAAGATAAAGGGAAGAAGGATGCTAGGGATGGCGGTCGATACTGCTTTGTTCCCTTTAGACCAAAATGCTTCGGATGTTAAGGCGTTGGACATATGAAACAAGAATGTCCAACTTATCTCAAGACCATTGGGAAAAGCAAAGCCCTTGCTGCTACCTTGAGTGACACCGAGACCGAGGATGATTCGGATAATGATGACGAGGGAATCTTGAATGCCTTCACCGCCACGGTAAATCCTACTAAAGGGATTGTCAAAGAGGTAGATGAAGAAGAGGACTTAGTGGAGTCTAAGTTTGAGAACATAGATGAACAAGATGACATCCATATTGCCTATGCAAAGTTGAACAAGGTCTCTAAAAAGTATGAGAAATTGTATAGGCTGGCCACCAAGAAGTTGAGTGATGTGGAACTTGAGGGAGAAGGGCTCTCCACAAAGGTTGATGAAGCTAATTAGACCATTGGAGTTTTTGTGGTTTGAAAACAATTTCTTGGCTGAGAAGACCAAGAAGCTTGAAGCGGAGCTGTACCAAGTCAGAGCTCAATTGGAAAGGACTTCTAGTGCAAAACTTAATGAGATGCTTAGTTTTCAGAAATCTGTTTCTAATTGAACCGGTTTGGGGTATGATTTCTCTTCTCCCAATGTTACTTCTTCCAATACTACTGTGTTTGTTTCACTTGCTAATAATGTTGATTAAAGAGAACGATGATGTTAAATCTGTTTTAGCTAGTGAGAACATAGATAATGGTAAATCTATCTTAGGAGCACCCCCCAAGCTTGGAAAGGTAGTGACTAAAAACCCTAGGGCTAAGAAGAGTTACAATCAAAAGTATAAATAGTAGAAGCATCATCTCTGTCATACTCGACCAAATTGCTACAAGTGGTTAGCCACTCAACAGAGCAACAAGATGATCTCATCCGGAAACCAGAATAAGTTTTCATCCTCTTTTGCTCATTTTCGAGATCTTCTTAAGGCCCTCATATTCCTTTCGAACTTGAACGGTTTCAATTCTTCCCCCTCACCATCGGATCAAAGGTTTGCTTAACGGAAAGGTTCTTCCAAGGTCCGGAAGGAAAAAGGCTCACAGTGATTCAATCACTTTTTCTCGCTTCCTTTCTTTTTGTTTATGCATTACTTGTGTGTTTTGCTTTCTTGTTTTTGAGTCAATCTAGTTTTATGCTATGCTTTGTTTAACATGTATTTGTTTGTCTGTTTTCAATTTTGCTTTATTTTTTTTTCATAAAAAAAATCAGAAAAATACAAAAACAGTGTTTGTTTTGTGTACATCGGTACTTATGTACCTTTGATGGCCATTAAACAAAATTTTCTAAACTTTGTATCTTTTGTAGCTTAGATGAGCATCTCTATGCACAACTAAGCAACCGAGCTTTGTGGCTCGTGTTTGTGATGAGTAAGATTAAGTAATTTCTTGTACTTAACACTCAAATCACTTTTTTTGACTGGAAGTACTAAAAAATCCTAAGAGAAAGGCATAAATAACCATGTCACCACTAAAGCCCGCCAATCATGAATAGCATCTGTGTGCTTCGACATAACAAAATTATGATGTTAAGCTTAACATAATTGGGTATTTCTTCTCTCTCTTATAAGCCCATGCATGATATGCTCAAAAGAAAAAATATGCAAAGAATAACAAAAGCAAAAAGAATCAAAATGCTTTTAAATATGATTGCAAGCGTGTTTCTAGGAGATGTGGGAGTTATAAGATGTACCTCAAAGGTGATAGTCCCCATCAAGTAGTTATGATTGTGTGTGAATTAAATTGATTTTCTCATATCTAAAATCGTCATATCATGAAATACTTATGCACTCTTGCGATGTTTTCACACACAACACGCAAATTCTTTGCTACCTTTGATACATGTGCAAGTACAATGTGATTTGGCCATCACAAGGAATACATGTGTTTATGTATGCTCACTAAACTGTCATAACTTATTTTTGAAATATAAAATTGGTTAGACTTGTTTAGAGTATGTGTGTGTGTGTGTGTGTGTTTGGATCTTAAATGCTTTGCATTTTCTTGTTGAGAGATGTTTTGAAAGCTTAAAATGTTGTTTGGATCTTTGGTTGAGTAGCTTGCTTGATTGTATTCATATCTGTGTTTTTCTTCTCTTTGAAAAATTGTTTCTATCAAGCTCGACAGATTCTTGACAGATCTCGATAGATAGCTATCTATCAAGACCCTTGAACTTCTTTTCTCAAAAAATTTTATCACATCTTCGATCCATCGAAGCTTTAAAATTTGTCTCGATAACTTCTCGATAGATTCTCGATCCATCGAGAAAGTTTTTGTCTACTTGATAGCAGCTCAATAGCCGTTTGATCCATCGAGGTACTTTTGTCATTGACAGATTCTCAACAACACCTTGATAGATTTATCTCGAGAGAATTAGTGCTCAACAGATTCTTGATAGATCCTCGATCCATCGTGACGCGATTTCTTTAAATAGCTTCAATGCAAATCAAATCTCATTTTCTCCTATCTCTCTCGACGAAAACTTGCCTTTCACCTCCCAAACACTCTCTACTCTCTCTAAACCTCAAACCCACTTGTTTTTTAGCCAAAGTTGATCAGTTCTCACTTGGTATGATCTCTCTTTCTCTTATTCTTCATGCATTTCATACATTTTAACCTAGGTTTTTGGGTTTTTGAAAATTGATGAGTATTTTGTGATTTTTTGGGTTGGGTTTTGCTTAAATAATGTTATATGCTTGATGGGAATGACGAGATTACATCCCCTAGACGAAGTCAACACTCATGACGAGGTCATCCTGAATGACAAAGAAACCAGTCATCACTAACGAGGATAGAAAAATCATTCAATATAGTCAGCCGGTGACTTAGGCGGTTACAAACCAACCAGGCGGACCATTGGGAGCCTATTAAAAGCCCCATTATTGGGCAGGAGGCATTACTAAGAAAGGCATTAACGACCACAACGGCTAGCAACCAAAGCCACATATATAAAGCCCTCACATTGTCAACAGAAGGTACATACATACTCTAAGAAACACCCATTATTATCTTGCTTATCTATTTCATTTCACAAAAGGGCTTTTCTGTTTTAACTTTGGCATTGGAGGTGTTGTGGCGGGCATCACACCAAAGACCATCTTAGAGGACACATTCGTGCTGACAGGAGGTTGGTTTTACCTGCCTATCTCCACCGATGAATTCACACTTCATCGGTTTGGCGCTGTCTATGGGGACGTCATTTTCAAATTCATATTTGAGAACGTAGTTTCCATCAAACCTCTACATTCAGATGGAACCCAATCCAGATTCCACGACCTTGGCCCAACAAGTTCAAGCTCTTGCGGCCACCATTGAAGAACTCACCAAGCAAAACCAGGAAATAAAGCTACCGTTTCAATAGGTCCAACAAGCTCAACAGAAGAGAACCGATCCAAAGACAACTTGGAGGGAGAAGGGGATAGCCATAGGAGGAGTATCCATCAGAGGCCAACTACTCCGGATGAGCAGAATTGAGATCTCCTTCGAGAAATGAGGAAGGAGATGGACGAACCGAGGAACGCCATTAAGGAGAAGATGGATCGAAGCATAGACAGAATGGTAAGGGCCACGGATTCGCCTTTCACCTTGGCGGTGCTTGAATGCCCTATACCGTCGAGGTTTCGCTTATGTCAACTCGAGCCATTCGACGGACTCAGAGACCCTCGGGATCACCTTAATACCTTCAAGATGACTCTAGGTCTTCAACAGCCACCTGACGAGATATTGTGTCATTCCTTTCCCACTACTCTCAAAGGAGCTGCAAGGGAATGGTTCATAAAGTTGCCGACTTTGTCCGTGGACAACTTGAGCGATTGAGCAATGCCTTCTTGTGTCACTTCATAGGGGGGCAACGTCCAAAGAGGTCATGGACCACTTCCTCACTATTAGATAGGGAGAGAAGGAAACTTTGAGGTCGTACGTGAAACACTTTACTCGGGAGACTCTGGAGGTGGACGAAGCTAATGACAAGGTGCAGGTGACGACCTTCAAAGCGGGACTAAGATCTAGAGATCTCGTGGCCTCCCTCGCAAAGAATCCACCAAAGACGATGGTAGAAATGCTCCTCAAGGCACGAGTACATGAATGTCAAGATATTTTAGCAGCCATAAAGGATGTAGAGAAGCTAGGAGACAAGGTAAAGAAAGAAGACGATCGTATGGGTCAAAAGAGAGAGCGCCCGGATCGTCGGAACAATGACGGGAACAGGAGGAAAGATGATAAAGGTCCTCGGACGGTAAGATTTACTCCTCTGGTTATGCCTGTTGACAAAATTTTAACGCAGATCAAGGACGAGCATTATCTCAAATGGTCAAGACCGTTACACTCATCCCCTAATGTCCGTGACAAGAACAAGTACTGCCGATTCCACAAAGATCACAGCCACAATACAGAAGATTGTAGAGACCTAAAAGAGCAGATAGAGGAGTTGATACGGAAAGGGAAATTAGAGAAATATGTGAAGAAAGGGGAATATAGTAACTTCGGGGATGGTAATAAGAGCCAGCATGGGTCCTCTTCCCGAGATGACGACCGCCCATCCAAGTCTCCACGGGATGTGATCGGAGAGATAAAGACGATTACAGGAGGGCCCTTCTCGGGAGGATCGTTTAAATCCCTCAAGAAAGCATACCAGAGACAGGTAAATAGTGTCCACACGATACCTTCGTCTAAGCGAAAAAACAAACAGACCGGGACATATCCTTTAATGAAGGGGACGCTAGGGGAGTGAAGTAGCCCTACGATGACCCTTTGGTTATAATGTTGAATATAGAAGGATTAAATACTAAAAGGATCCTCGTGGACAACGGTAGCTCTGTAGACATCATCTACTTCCTTGCCTTCCAGCAACTGAGGCTAGATCCAAGGAGACTGCTCCCATTTGACTCTTCCCTCGTCGGCTTTAGCGGAGACAGGTATACCCTGTATAGTAACGTTGGCAAGATGGATCGTGGGGACCTACCCGGTGCAATTGACCCGTCGCTTAGACTTCTTAGTGGTGGACTGCCCCTCATCCTACAATATCATCATTGGGAGGCCCACACTCAACAAATGGAGAGCGGCCACGTCCACATACTGTTTGAAGGTGAAATTCCCAATAGATAACGGTGTTGGCGAAGTAAAAAGAGATCAAGTCCTGGCCAAAGAATGTTATCATGTTGTCCTGGCTGCAAAAGAGAAGCACACATGGATGATTGAAGAGAAGGAAGAATACAAAATGGAGGCCTTGGAAACAGTGGAACTGGCTGAAGGAGAAGTGAACAAGATGACAAAGATAGGGATGACGCTAAGCCCTGAGATGAGAACAAGACTCATCCAGTTCCT
This sequence comes from Quercus dentata, assembly GCA_028216015.1. Classification (NCBI taxonomy): domain Eukaryota; kingdom Viridiplantae; phylum Streptophyta; class Magnoliopsida; order Fagales; family Fagaceae; genus Quercus; species Quercus dentata. The sequence goes on from CP116448.1 coordinate 69,232,753, forward strand.
TAAAGAAAATCTAGATGTCTTTGCATGGAGCCACGAGGACATGCCAGGCATAGCTCCAGAAGTCATCCAGCATTAGTTGAATGTGGACTCGGAGCGAAAACCCATCCACCAAAAACGAAGAGTCTTCACCCCAAAATGAGATCAAGCAATTGCGGATGAAGTTACCAAACTATTGGCAACAGGGTTCATCCAGGAAGTGTACTATCCCGAATGGCTCGCGAACGTCATCCTAGTGAAGAAAACAATTGGAAAATGAAGGATGTGTGTAGACTTCACAGACCTGAACAAGGCGTGCCCGAAGGACAGCTTCCCTTTACCAAGGATAGGCCAGCTTGTGGACTCTATAGCCGGGCACAAGTTCCTGACGTTCATGGACGCCTTCTCGGGATGTAGCCGGATAAGGATGGCTAAGGAAGACCAGGAGAAGATCGCCTTCATCACGAGTCAATGACTCTATTGTTACAAGGTAATGCCTTTTGGATTAAAGAACATCGAAGCTACATATCGTAGGTCGGTAAACAAAATGTTCAACCAACAGATTGGCGGGAACATGTAAGTATACGTGGGCGATATGCTCGTCAAGAGTAAGGAAGAGCTCACACATCCGGGCGACCTGAAGGAGACGTTTGCCACCTTCATAAATTACTAGATGAAGTTGAATCTTGGTAAGTGTGTTTTTGGGGTAGCCTCGGGGAAGTTCCCGGGATTCATGGTGTCCCAAAGAGGAATAGAAGCAAACCCGGAGAAAGTGCAAGCCATAATCAACATGGCATCACCCAAAACCTTCAAGGAAGTCCGAGCTCACGGGAAGGATTGCGACTTTAAACAGGTTTGTCTCTAGAGCTACGAACAAGTACCCTTTTTCATGACCTTGAAGCAAGCTTTCGTCTGGATCGATGAATGTGAAGCGGCATTCCGGGAACTAAAGCGTTACATGAGTAGTCCACCCTTCTAAAGCCTGTCCAAAGAAGGGGAAGACCTATACTTATACCTAGTAGTGTCGACTTGAAGAATAAGTGTAGCCTTGATTAAGGAAGAAGGCACGAAGCGGCTCCCAGTTTACTATGTCAATCAAGTCTTTCAAGGGGGTGAGTCCAGGTATCCACAGACTGAAAAGATCGCGTTCGCATTAATAGTAGCCTCGCGCAAGCTAAGGCAATACTTTCAGGTGAATCCCATCCTCGTGATGACGGACTAACCAATCAAGAAATCGATGAACAGACTTGAGATAGTCGGAAGAATGGTATAGTGGGTAATTGAACTTAGTCTTTTTGACATTGAGTACCACCCCGCAACAGCAATCAAGGTGCAAGCTTTGGCGGACTTCATCGCAGAATTCACCCTCTCGGATAAGGACAGCCTTACCAATGAAGTTGAGCGGTGGACGATACAAATTGATGGTTCGTCGACCCAAAGGAGGGGGGGAGTAGGGGTCGTCGGCCCAACCGATGGTACAAACTGATGGTATAAATCGATGAATCGTCAGCCCAACCGATGGTACAAACTGATGCTCAAGTATGGAGTTCAACCGAAATTTACGGCTACCAACAGCGAAGCTGAATACGAGGGGATACTGATGGGATTGAGGCTTGGAAAGGCGCTTGGAGCTAAAAACTTGTTAGTTTAAAACGATTCAAGGCTAGTGATCGGGCAGGTCGTGGGGAGTACGAAGCCAAGGAAGAGAGAATGCAGAAATACCTCAGGCTGACGAAACATCCGACTCGGGAGTTTGATACAATGGAGTTCGTACAAATCCCAAGAAGTTAGAATATGGGGGCATTTAAGCCTCGAAGATAGCATCGTCAGAGAAAGGGGAGATTAGCACGGACTTGGTGATGGAAGTCCAGAAACACCCCAGCATTGAAGAGGTCCCAAAATTTGCCATCCGGCGCAAAAGCTGGGTGACACCTATAATGTCTTTCTTCCGGGACAGGCACCTCCCTCGAGAACACGAAAGAAGCCAAAAAGATCAAGAAGAGAGCGGCCAGGTTCACGATCCTCAATGATGCCTTACACAAGAGAGGCTTCTACATGCCTTACTTGAAGTGTGTCGACGAGGAAGAAGCTAGATATATACTGGAAGAAATCCATGGAGGAGTTTGTGGTGACCACGCCGGCCCCAATCTGGTCTTCACCTGGTGTTGGTCTTGAGCTTGTTTCTCGGTGGTCTTCAAGCCAGCCTCAACACTCCTACGTCCTCTCTCTGCCTCTTTGAGCTTCTCGGATAGCTCATGATGCTCCCGCTTAAGAGCTCCTAGAGCCTTCTCCACCTTGGCATGAGAGAGGGCTTCGACGTCGGCCAACTTGCGGTTGTTGCAACACCACTCCTCGACCACAAAGACCTGCTGAGTAATCTACCCAAGAATGACAAGATGACATGAGTTAGAATATAATATGATCCAATGATCCTGCCGATAAGACGATGAGTTGCCTTACCATTACAAGATCCCTCTTCGAGGATAGGAAGAGTTCACCCTTTGAAAATTGCCTGTAAGTTTCCATGTCCCCGGGAAGGAGCATAGGTTGCTCCAAGGCTTGAGCAATGTACCCCGCTCGGCCCCTGTTGTACTCTCGGACCAAAGCGTTATAAGGAATTGCCGCTCCATCCACTTCAAGCCGGGGGCTCCAAGTGCGTGGAGGCATACGCACTTCAGCTCGATCCAGCTCTTCTCGGCTTTCCATAGATGAAGCCCTTTTATCCCGATGCTCTTAAGTCACCTTTTGTTGTTTAGCGCCCTGGTGAGGACCCACCTCGCCTTCCTTGAGGGACTCAATCGGCCTTTTCTTCTTCAGGTCGAGATTAACTTTCAAGCCGAGATCGGCGGGGATCCGTGGAGGAGCGGGAGGAAGGTCGGAGGGTGCAGGACTTGGTGGGCGCCTTCAAGGATTGCCCCTTACCTCGGGCAACTATCAACTCCCACAAACTTTTTTCTTTGTTAGAGGCCATGTTGTCCACCTCTTCGTCGAAATAATTGTCGAGCAATGCAATAACAAGAGGGGCGCCAATCACAGAGTTTCTATCCGACTCGCCCTCGGTGTCCGAGAGTTTGATCGGAGGAGCTTTTGGAATATCCTCCTCAAAGTAAAACTCGTCTATCTCCTCCTCTAGAGAAAGACGAGATGATTTAGTCTCCCCTTCAACAAACGCTGCAACTCTGGGATTTTCTTGTGGAGGTGGCAGTGCAACTGGTTGAGGATTCTCAAGGACGGGTAAAACAACCGGTTGAAGGTCACTTCGAGCCAAAAATCTCGGCTTCGACACGTCGATCCTAGCCAACCTTGGGCTACTAGCTCTTATGGATTTGCCGACGTCCAAGAAAACGCGGGACAAGGGTTCGTAACCCAAGATCAAATGAGCAGCACGCAGTTGCCCGTCATTGTTAACGAAGATCTCTAACCTCGGGAGGTAGTTCAAGGCACGAACGTTTGTATGGCTTAGCCAATGAGCGACGTGTGCTCTATCCGCAAAACAGCTGAGAAGGAAATTGTAGTTAAATTACAAAAAAAATTTGAATCTTCAAGCAAAGGAAATAAAACTAAGGGGTTAAATCCCGTTCCCAAGGGATTGATCCTAAAGGTACCGCACCTGGATCTCTTGCCCGAGTTGGATAATGAAGACCGCCGCTTCACTCCTCCGAGGCAATAAGGTAGTCATCTTTCATAGTCTTATTAGACTTAGGAAGACTGGAGATTAGCCTAACGATCTCAAACCGAGATTTAAGGTAGTACCCTGCTTTGGCAAGATGGTGGCACTCGTACATGTGAACTACGTCGTGCCATGTAAGGCCTAAACCCATCTGCTTGTTCAGAACATCTATGTTGCCCAAGACCCTAAACAGGTTGGGGGCGCATTGATGTGGTGTCAACCTATGATTAAGCAAATAATCCCGGGAAATCCTACGCATGGGAAGCGTCATTACTCCCTCTATAAAATCGATCATGGGAATGATGACTTGACCCACATCCTTATCGGTCAGTACTCATTCCGGAGGACAATACTCCAAAACCACCCCCTGCGGGATGCGGTACCTTGCTCTAAAGGCCTCCATGGCGGCAAGAGTATCTACTAAATATTTGACTCTACCCATCTAGGCGAATTGACGGGCCGAGAAGGAAGGCCGAGATGAAAAGAGGGTAGTGTAGAGGAACGAGAACTTACGGGTATCCTTACAACAATCTCTCAAGCCCTCAGAGATCTTCTCGAGGAAAGACTCCTCATGAAAATGGCTACGGAAATTCAAAGGTTTGGAATGTTTATGAAGACTCGGCGCTGAAATTCTCCGGAGTTCTTGTATGTTAGTAAAATAGAAAAGCAAAAAGAGCTTCCTTGTGGCTTTATATAGCAAAAGAGGAAAGGGAAGGTTACTCCCGCTCAAAATTCTAGGAGGAATGTCAGCTGTTGGATCTACGCTTTGCCGCTGGATGTGGGGAACACAAAGCCGCCTAAAACAATTAATAGCGCCTCGTAACCTACGAACGCGTCGAAGCAAAATCGCTCACACATGTGAACCAAAAGTTAACTGATCTTATCCCTTAAAAAATCAAAACCCCGCTTTTCTCCTCGGATGGAGATAAAAAACCGGAGTTTTGAGGGGCTATTGTGAGGGCTATGGCCCAAAGTAACGAGTTGGGCCTTGGGCTTGTCCGAGGACACTAGCTAGTCCGAGGAGACAACATGACTTAGGTGATCTACATTACAAGCCTTATCATGGGAGACAAAGAAAGAAGGTCCGGGGAGGGACTTCTCCTCGGACGTTGAAAATTCAGAGCAAACACGTGAAAAGGAAGAAAACTCAAAATATCTAAGGAAAGGCTGCCACCACCACATTAAATACAATACACCTGCTTTTAAGCCACATTAATGTGGAGAAGACCCCTGAACAGTACTACCTTGGCAGCCGTAACTCACAAAGGACTGAAATGAGTGTTTGATGGGATAGATGCTCAGGTATGAGTCCAGGTGATCAATAGGTGTAAGGTCCAGATGATTAGAGATAGCCTATATAATGTAAGAAAGCTCCCATAAGAGGGGGACAGAAAAAAAAGGAGGAATGAGAGGATAGGGAGAAATCAAGAGCATAAAAAAGAACCCTAATACTGTGATTTGTGATCCTAAAAGTTCCAGTTTCCTCGAACAACTGGTCTTTGGACCGTGACAAATCTTACTTCATGTTCATTTACCTTTAAATCCCATGCAAGCCGTAGTTCAACTCATTTTAACCTAATTCTTCGACCCATACTCTAAATAAATTCATTGTATTGGGCTCTTTGGGCCAAGACTCTAGAAAATCCGGAGTTGGACTCCAAATCCAGTCCCTACAAAATATTTTCTTACTTTGGAAAAGAAAAGTGCCACCAGGATTGCTTGCTTTCAATCAGCCGGATGGATGAAGACCTTGAGAGGAGTCCAGGCACAAATTTCTCTTGCTTATCAGCATGTATGCTAGATGTAGCACACTGACTAATTTGCTAAACTTGACTAATTCATTGATTTTATGGGAGCATTTTGGTAAAAACATATCTTCAAGATTCATTAATTTTAAAAGCCCGGCAATCCATCACAAAACCAATCCTTCTTATAATACCTATCACTTTTTAAAGATATAACAGAAGAGTCAGGATTATTCATACAAAGATTCATTCAAAATTAAAAAAAGCCTCAAAACTATCATTATAAGGTATGCATTTTACATTTCAATCAGTTAGACAAAACACAAATCAAGCTTTACATGTATTTCAGCATCGATTGAGCACGAAAAATGCACATAATTCAAACTAAGACATTGTACCCGTTTGGGTACAAATTAAATGCGATGTCTTTGTTTTAGCTTTTTTTTTTTTTTTTTTTTTTTTTTTGACTCTTTCTTGCACTGTTCATGAGACATGAACAGTGCATTAAGGTAAAACTACAGCATTTTCAGCAGTGAATAGTAACTCGTAAATTATTTTTAGCAATAAATTTTTAGTTTTTAGCAAAATAAGCGGTATCCAAATGAACCCATTGTATGAAATAGGTTAATTACAACAATTCATGTACCAACTGGATTGGTGGTATAGCGATTGAGCTAGCACGACTTCAATTGTGGGTTCAAGTCCTTACACTAGCAAGTTGTTGGTGCTCCTTGTACCCCTATATTGCTTTCATAATAAGAGTCTAGTTGGAAGTATTTAAGAGGTTATTATGGTGGTTAAGAGGTTACTATAGTAATGACCATGTATGAAAGTCAAATTTTCGCCCCTATCTATTTTTTCAATTGCGAAAATAACTACTAATCATGTCAAATACATTCTATCCACAACTCGTTAACATTCATTAACAGCCTCGCACTAAACTAGTCTGTTCTAGAATGCTGGATGTAACACCCTTGGAACGGACTTTTACATCTATTATGATGATAAGCAACACATTGGAATGGAATCGTTGTATCTTCTCGTTTTCCTTTTGGACCGCAGTGTAGGCTCTTTCTTTTGAAAAATTTAGCTCTCCAATGCACTAAAGTCAACACAATATAAACACGCATCTGACTTTCATATTATATACACATTGGAATAAGTTAATTGTTTATATTTCTTCACAGACCATCACAACACCTACTCTATTCTTTTATCCTTGAGATAGAACTTATTTTGCTGAAACCGAAAACTGAAAATACTGTAGCAAAATAATTTTTAAATATGTAAATAGTACCGTGAGACCCATTTTTAATGAAAAAATTGATAAAAAATGAAATTTATGGCTCTTCTGTGAATGCGATTGCACCAATGCACTTTATTCACATAAGACCAAATCAAAAGTTGCAGCTCATTGTGCATGAACAGTAGCAGCTTGTGGGAAAATCTTGTGAAAAAAAAAAAAAAAAAAAGGGAAAACGCAGAAAACACACAAAGAAGAAAAACGCAAACGCTATCCAAACATTACCTATATATACCCTTGAGAAAATTTTGTTGAACACAAATATTACGAGTTGTTTTGAACCAAATGTAAACGCAGAAAATATATGCAACAAACTTAGCCCATAATTAATTACCCTTATCTGCTCCAAGAAACAAAATAAATAAATAAGCAAAATAAATAAATAAATAAAAACAACAACAACACTAGATAAAATTGTTTGCAGGGGTTCCAAAACAATAAATCCTTTCCACTCCCAGTGCATCATTCTCTCGTCGTTCGTGGGTATAGGACCAAAGCGTCAATGGAAGGTATATCACAGTCTATTTCAAAGTTATTAAGGAGGTCCAGGAAGGGAAGGTCGGACCAAAAAAAACAATATTACTCTTTAGTTCTTCCCGAGGGATTATGTCGTCGATTTTCACTCGCTGAGATCAAGAAAGCTACCAATTACTTCACCGACGATTTAGTAATTGGTCGTGGGGCTTTTTGCAAAGTCTATAAGGGGTTTATTGATGACCGTGGCATAAGCGTTGCAATAAAGCGTTTGAGTATCAAGTCGAATTGGCGGGTTCTTGCGAGTTAACGAACAAGTTAGTGTCGCTTTGCCAGCTACGCCACCGTAACCTCATCCCTCTCATCGGATATTGTATTGATGAAGGCGAGAGGTGCCTTGTCTACGAATTCATGGTCAATGGAGAACTGCCCCAACACATCTGCGGCTCTGACCACGATCCCCTCCCGTGGAAACAAAGACTTGCGATTTGCATCGAAGTCGCGCGTGTCTTGCACTATCTTCACACTGGGCTGAAGCATACTATTATCCATCGTGACGTGAAGATGAGCAACATTCTGTTGGATGAGAAATGGGAGGCCAAGTTGGCAGATTTCTGGTTGTACAAGATGGGTCCCCCGAGTTTGTCAAAGGCTTTAATTAGGGTCGAATCTTTCGTGAAGGGTACTTTTGGATACCTGGATCCCGAATATTTCAGAAGCGAGGAGCTGACCGATAAATCCGACGTCTACTTTTTCGGTGTAGTACTGTTTTAACTACTCTATGGCGGAAAAGCAATAGATCAAAATTTGGAAGAGGAACGGTGTCGTCGATTAGTCAATAGCAAATGTAAACAAGAAGAGACCATCAATGAGATAATTGATCCGTGTCTGATGGGGAAGATAGCTCCAGAGTGTTTCAAGATTTACGTTGGCATTGCGAGTTCTTGCGTGCGAGAAGAGGGAAAGGATCGTCCAAAGAATGGGTGAAGTGGAGGTAGGACTTGAACATGCACTTTGTAGTTGCAAGAGAGCGCAGATCTTTGCAAGGGAGGAAGGTGAATATGACTATCCCATTGATGAATTAACCTGTAGTGATTCTCCAATTGAGATGTACAGCAGACGTATTTCTCTTTCGGATTCAGCTAATCAAATATTAAATATAATCGGAAAAGAGCCAATTTTGATGTGTTTGAGAATCACCGGAGATGATAAATACAGGTGCTGAATCCTTGTAATTTGGTTGAGTTCAATGTCTTTAGAGCTTGTTTGCTGCTTGTAAACGAATTTTACCTATCCATATTGATATTCATGTAGTTTCGGACTTTTTCTTTGCTGGTTTTCTGAGATTTAAGGTCATCATAGTTAAGTTTTTTGATGAATAGGTCATTTTGGTAGTACCGAGTGTCCTATAAATGGCATCACATATTATTTCAGTTTTTATTCTATTGTTTAAATAGTTTTTTGCGATTTTGAATGTAATTATAATTCTAAAATATTGTATGATGATGCCGTAAAACCATCAGTGAGCTACACGATCCACGCTCACTTAAACTAATAACTTGCAAGAAGAAAGAAGTGATCTCGCAGAGGGCACCGGTGTGGTGTCGGCCAAATACCCTCCGAAGGTCAAGTTAGAATTATTCTCAACTCTAGAGTGCTAGAGAAGGGGAAATTATATGTACCTTGATTTGTGAGGGTATTGAGGCTTTTATAGTAGTAGGTTGGCCTCTCCTCCTTGATGTAGAAGTCTTTTCCTTATAGGAATCCTCTTGAGTAATCCCAAACATGATGGACAAGACATTTCCTTGTAGAAAGAATTTTTCATTAACGAGCGTATCTTCCGGAATGCTCTTTGCACTAGGTTTCTGATTTCCTATGAAACTCTACGTGGGTAACAAATATCTGGAATCATTCTAGGCCCTGGCCTCACCTATTGCCGGCCCATGGGCTTGAATCTGTCAGGCCTAATGTGGTCAAGGTTCGTCATGTTAATTTTTGCCCCTTCATATTTATTCTATCTTATTATTATTAGGTTCTCCATAGAAGAGAACTTTAATTTGAATCTCCTTCCCTTATTGAAAAGTAAATTTTTTAAAAAAAAATTAGAATTATATCTTATTCGAGTTTGTAGCGTAATAGCAGCATTAATTTGCAGCTGGTTTTGTTAGGTTCTAAATGAACTAACAGCTTTCAATAAAATTCAATTTGTCACTTGTAGCTTTAAATTTGCAATGATCAAAATAATCTAGATATCATCCTCTTTTGCTTTGTTATTTCCATTGCCCAACAAATTGCTTTTGCTTCTCTTAAAGGAAAAATTTGCCATGCATATATCAACCTATGGAATAGAGATATCACCGTCATGGAAAATGACATGCATCTGGTTGCTGCTATTCTGCATTATATACTCTCGAGGTTTAGGCCATTAATCCCTAATCAAATCAATCTTAGCTTTGGCCCAAGTAAGATTAATTCAAAAAGTTGCTCCAATATGGATAATTTGAGCACCTCCTTAAAATGCAACATGATTCAACAAAGTAGTAATTATGAGCATCAAAATTTGGGCCACCAAAACTTTTTTTTTTTTTTAATTTTTTTATTTGATACAATGGACCACCAAAACTTAGTAATATCTATTAACTAAATAAAAAGCACCAATGCTCCTATAGTACACATTTGGTTTATTGAGTTCCTTTATCCTTTCTATCTTTTTTTCTCTGTTTTTTTTTTTTTTTTTTTTGGGCATAATATCATCCTGTCCACTCTTTATATATATATATATATATATATATATATATATATATATATATATAAGCTGTTAGTTAACACAATAAATTGTCACAATATTTTTGCAATTGTTGATATGTTAATTCCTTATAAGTTAAAATAAAATATCATACGAGAATCATCTACAACTAAAACTAAAAGTATTATAAAAAAATAAGTGCTACATCCACTTTTAACCAATTTTATAATATGATGTGTGTGACTGTAAGTAATGGACACCTTTAGATCATTCTTATTTATATGAATTTACCACTTTTAATTAATCACTTACTGTACAAATCAACAAATTGTATATTTAGGTGCCAAAAAAATAGATATCCATAATATTGTTGTTGTGTACATAGATTTTTTTAAAAAAAAAAGTGATAAAAATATTATTAAGTGTTGGTATTAATTAAAGCAATTACAAGATATCCCGTAAAGGGTAGTGGGTTTTTCCACTACCAAATTTTTTTTCCACTACCAAATTTTTTCATTTTCAATAAAAAATGCATACTGTGCAGATCACATAGTTTGGGTTTGGGGCCTTTGGGCCTCATCCCTTTACAATCTGAAATTCACCACATTAATAACTTGTCCTTTTGAGTGGGTTTTAATTATAGTTATTAGGTACAAGTAAATGAGTGATGGTCCTGCAAATTAAATGTAAATTAAAACACTGTCCGGAGTTGTTGGACCTGCAAAATTAAAAATGAGGACCCGCACGAATACCTATTAATTTACATTCTTAAATTTGCAGTTCCAACTTTCAACAACTCAGGAGAGTATTTTAATTTACATTTAATTTGTACGTGACCTGTGACCATCACTCAATTTACTTGTACCTTCTCTCCAAAAAAACCAAAAAAAAAAAAAAAAAAAAAAAAAAAAAAAAAAAAAAAAAAAAAACTTGTACCTAATTGTTATGAATTATTCATAGCTACTAATGTTTAATTCGATTAACAAAAACCCACATTTGTTGGCTACTTTAAGAAAGCTTTTAGACTATTTTAAAAAATTAATTACTTTTTCATTAAAATTTTTTAAAATATTTTTTAAACCAATGCCCTTAAAGCATCAATTAACTTTTCTCATATTAAATTACAAGCCACTCAAAAGGAAAAGTGGTAGTATTATATTATTTTAGTCATTTGGTAAGTAACAAGTTTTTTTTTTTTTTTTCAATTTTTTTTTTTTTATAAACAAGAATATTTAGACCTCTTCAAATATTTGATTATTTCTTTGGGTATATGTAGTCCCCAAGTCTGTCTCTCACACACACACATACTAGATTATTACAAAGAGGAATTATTTAGAGGTAACACCAAAATACTAGCAAGTAATTTCAAACTTAAAATCTCATGAGACCTTATGAACCATTTAACTAACCTCTTGGAGCTATAAGCAACAAGTTATTAACATAGAAAAGTTCAGATTCTACAAGTCGATGAGGATGAGAAGAAAGTTGATCTCCCAAGTTCGTGGATTCTATGTATTGTGAGAAGCTGGGTGTACGTATGCACAAGAAACATAATAATGTTTAATATTGTGATTTTCCAAAGGCCCCAAACTATATGATTTGGGAATTGACAATTGAAAATAATGGGGCAATGCTCAGTGTGCATTTTTTTTTTATTGAAAATGAAAAAATTTGGCAAGAGTAAACCCATTAGCATATTTTGTGTTAAAAAAGTATTTTAGCACTCAAAAAAATTATTTTGTTATATTAATAAACCATTTAACAATATAATCGAAACACTTCTTATATAGCATTCAATTAAAAAAAGTAGCTAGCACACAAGATGGAGACCATCTGCGTATGATGTGCTAAAATAGCATTTTAAGAGTTTTAGAAATGGACGTCCATAATATTGTTGTTGTGTACATAGATTTTATCTTCAGAAAGATATAGAATATTATTGAAGTGTTATATTTAAAAACAATTACAAAAATACTACTTTCTTTTCATCTCTCTCTCTCTCTCTCTCTCTCTCTCTCTCTCTCTCATGATAGAAGTCATAGAAAACACTCTCCTCTCTCTTACTTTCTGACTCTTTCACAGTCTCTCTCTTCTCTTAGGCCATTGCACACAGATTTGGGTTGCCGAAACCTCATCAATTTGCTCAGGTTTCTGCCCGATCCGCATCAAATTGTTGTGGTTTTCTAGAGTTTTTTTTATTGGTAAGTTTTATTATGGTTTGCTTTGGGTTGTCGCGGAGGTTCTAGGTTGTGAGTTTCTTTGAGATTTATAATTTTGAGTGAGAGTACAGTTTAAATTATTTAAATGTTTTAATGGGTGCTATGTTAAAATAACATATGTAATGTATGGTGTATTATTAAATGATGTGCTAAAATAGCAAAAATGAATTTTTTGTGTGCTAACAAACACAAAAAATGATTTATTTTTAGACTTGATGCTAATGCTTTTACAATTTATTGATTTGTTCGATTGTGAGTGATCAACTAAAAATAGTGGATTCTTGTAAACAATAGTAGGTTGAAAGTGTCCACCACTTACAATTGTACATATCTACTGTTATGAAATCAATTGTGTGATTGAGTGTATTCCTAGAATTATTTGTTGACACAACTCTTGAACCACGACCTTTTTCATTGTCTTGGTATGATTGATTTTCTAAATAATGAAGAAAAAGTGAGCAGTTCATATGAAAGTGATAAATAAACAATCAGTCATAATTTGGCATGTCTAAATTATAGTAACAGTTTGGGTTTTAGAAGAACTCTTGTGAAATTAAAATATATCTTCATCAGAAAATAAAATTAAAAAATACACAAATAAAATGTACATAATTTTCCTCTTCTTTTATAATTTGAAGTTATCCATATTATTCTCACAATTATTTTTTATTTTAAAAATCAATGTAATGAAAGTGCTCTTAAAAACACTAACTTGGATAGGATTCTTTAAAAATCAAGGAAATGAGAGTGCCAAAATTTGTCATTTTCAATACAAACTGCATTCTGTGCGGACCACATTCTTTGGGGCCTTTGGGCATATCAACTCTCTTCTCAGCCTCATCAGTCATCCCTTGTACAATCTGAAATTCACCCATTAACAACTTGTCCTTTTGAGTGGGCTGTAATTATGGATAATAGGGACAAGTAATTAATTGAGTGATGGTCACAGGTCTCCTACAAATTAAATGTTTTCTTTTTTAATTAGAACCACCTGCAAAATTAAATGTAAATTAAAACACTGTCCGGAGTTGTTGGACGTGGACCTGCAAAATTAAAAGAATGAGTTCCTGCACGGATGACTTTTAATTTATGTTCCTAAATTTGCAGTTTCAACTTCCAACCATTCAGGACAGTATTTTAATTTACATTTAATTTGTAGGTGACCTGTGACCAACACTTAATTTACTTGTACCGCCTCTCAAAAAAAAAAAAAAAAAAAATGGTGTACCTATAGTCATAAGTCATATTCATAGCCATTAATATTTAGTTCGGTTAAGATGAACCCTTAGATATTTGTAAAATAAAATTTTTATACTATTTTTTATAGAAAATATAAAAGGTTGTGAAAAAAATTAATCATTTTTTTCATTAAAATTTCTAAAACATTTTTTAAACCAATACTTTTACGGCATCAATTAATTTTTCTCATATTAAATTTCAAGCTACTCAAAAGGAAAAGTGGTAGTATTATATCATTTTAGTCATTTTGTAAGCAACACCTTTTTTTTTTTTTTTTTTTTAGGTAAAAGAAGAGTATTTAGACCTCTTCAAAAATTTGATTATTTCTTTAAATGTATACAGTCCCTTAGTCTCTCTCTCACACACACGTACATGGTTATTACATGAAAGAATTGTTTAAGGGTGGCCCCAAAAATGCTAGCAAGTGATTCCAAACCCAAAATCTCATAGATATCATAAGATCTTATGAACCACTTAGTTAACCTCTTGGAGTTGTAAGCAGCAAGTTATTAATATGGGAGAGTTCAGATTCTACAACTGGATGAGAATGAGAAGAAAGTTGATCTTCCAAGTTCGTGGGTTCTATGTATTGTTAGAAGCTGGATTTACATGTACACACGAAACATAATATTTTTTTAATTTTGTGATTTTCCAAAGGCCCCAAACAATGCGATTTTGACAACTGACAATTGAAAACAATGGGGGTATTGCTCAGTGTGCATTTTTTTTTTAATGAAAATGAAAAAAATTTGGCAAGAGTAAACCCATTAGCTTATTATGTGTTAAAAATATATATATTTTAGCACTCAAAAAAATTATTTTTATTATTTTAACAAACTACTTAACAATACAGTCAACACACTTCTTTTATAGCATCCAATTAAAAAACGTAGCTAGCACATAAGATGGAGGTAATCTGCATTTAGTGTGCTAAAATAGCCTTTTGATAGTTTTAGAACACCCGACACTAATGCCCTAAAATTAGATGTAAAAAAATGGATGTCCATAATATTACTGTTGTGTGCATAGATTTCTATTAGCTATATCTATATCTATTAACTATATAAAAAGCACCAATGTTCCTACAGTACACATTTTGTTTATTGAGTCCATTTATCTTTTTAATTTTTTTTTTTCAAGTTTTGAACCGTTGCTACAGTGCCAAACCAAATTGGCACCGTAACTATAGTGCTTTGGTTTCATCCTGCTTTCTTTTCTTTTTTTCTTTGCTTTTTTTTTAGCGTAATATCATCCTATCCACTCTTTTTTTTTTTTTTTTTTTAATATATAAAGCTATTAGTTAACACAATAAATTGTCACAATATTTTTGCAATTGTTGATACGTTAATTCCTTATAGGTTAAAATAAAACTAAACGTATTATGATAGGTTAAAATATCATACTAGAATCATCCACAATTAAAACTAAACGTATTATGAAAAAAGAAGTGCTACATCCACAACATTTTTCGCAATACTTTCACAACATTGTTCATTAGGCGTTTTTTTTTTTTTTTTTTTTTTTTTTTTTTTTTTCACAAACCACAGTACACCAGTTTTGGTTGTGCTGTTTTTGTCTTTTCCTTTAAATATTTATATGTATATATATAGTTACACTAACTTAACAAATTCTTACAATATTTTCACAATTATTGACAATTTACATTGTTTACTAGCCTTTTTTTTTTTTTTCACAATACGCTGGTTTTGCTTGTGCTTTTAAATATTATATGTGCATACACAATTACACTGACGCAACAAATTTTTAAAATATTTTCATCATTATTGAGGTGTCAATTTTTTAAAGGTCAAAATAAAATAATAAAATAAGAGACTGAGACCAATCATAACTAAAAATAAATGTATTATGAACATGTTATAACATCTTCTTCTTGTCACAATATTTTCACAATCGTGAGATCTCAGTTCCTTATAGATCAAAATAAAATAAAATAAAAAGAAATGCTATGTCCACAACATTTTCACAATAATTTTGTAACAAATTTTATGTAGCAAGGCATTTTTGAAGGATAAAAAAGTGATAAAAGTAGTGGGTTCAATTTAAAACCAATAACAACTTGTCATTTATAATTTGTTCTAAAAATGTTTTTTTTTTTAGGTGATTCTAAAAATGTTATGTATGTAGCATTTCTCTCAAATAAAATAAAAATATATCTATTCGGATCCTAAAAATAAAAGTATTGTGAAAATGCTTTAATATTTTATTGTATTCTTAGACTTCTTTTTTAGTATATATAGTCAAATTGGGTGAGCTAAAATTCATTGTACGTTTCACACACAATTTTCTTGTATTGTCTTTTGGTTTGTTTTTTTTTTAATGCATAATTTTAAAACCAGTAATAATTTTTTACCTAAAATTTATTGTGAAAATGTTGTGGACGTAAAAATTAAATAATAAAATATCAAACTGGGACTTACCACAGCTGGAAAAAAAAAATATTATGAAAATGTTATGACATTTTGTTATATTTCTAAACTTCTTTTTTGTATGACATTTTGTTGTATTCCTAGGCTTCTTCTTCTTTTTTTAAGTCAAATTTAGTAAGCCAAAACTCATTGTTTAAGGCACAATTCTCTTTAGTTGGCCTTTTATTTTATTTTTAAATGCACGGTTAAAAATGGTTAGCCCAATTTAAAACCAGTTGCAATATACCACCTAAGATTTATTATGAAAATATTGTGAACGTAACATTACTCTAAAATAAAATAATAAAATATCAGACTATGACCCACCATAGCTAAAAATAAAGATATTGTAAAAATATCGTGACTTTTTGTTGTATTTCTAGACTTCTTTTTTTGTTTATTCAATTTGTTAAACTAAAATTCATTGTTTAATGTATAATTTTTTTAGGTTCATTTTTTTTTTACACATTGTTTCAAGTTTTTTTTTTTTTTTTTTTTTTTTTTAAATAAAAATAAAAACACACACACACACACACATATTGTTTTACACACACATAACACACACATAAATTGACGAAGTAACACTTTCCTCCTTTATGTTCAGGGTAGTTACATTCCCCCCTTAAACTAACCTATTGTTTCTCTCTTAGTTAAACCATAGCAAAATCTTATAATTCTCAAACCCACCCATTTGCCACCCCTAGCCCCGGATCCCTGGTAAATAAGGTAATACGAACAGGTTATTTCCGGCCAACTATGCAGGTGGACGCTGTTGAAATCGTCAAGAAGTGCGACAAGTGCCAACGATACGGGAATGTACAACGGCTTCCAGCAGAGAGATTGACGACGATATCCTCCCCGTGGCCATTTGCACAATGGAGAATCGACATCGTCGGCCCAGTACCCCAAGGTAAAGGTCGGGTAAAATTCCTACTAGTTGCTATTGATTACTTCACGAAGTGGGTTGAAGCATAGGCTCTAGCAACGATCACCGAGGCAAGAATTCGGGGCTTTCTGTGGAAGAACATAATTTGCGGGTTCGGGATTCCCTTAACAATGGGAGGCGGTTTGACAGCCAAGGCTTCAGAGACTTCTATTCAAATCTTGGAATTAAGAACCGCCCGTCCCCAGGGCACCCCTAGGCAAACGGACAGGCGAAGGTAATGAATCGGACGCTGCTCAAGATTATCAAGGCCAAGCTGGACGATGTGAAAGGTGCCTGGCCAGAAGAATTACCAAATGTCCTGTGCGATTCTGAAACCACGACGATAACCCCAAGAGGAGAAACCCCCTTCAAGCTTACCTATGGCACCGAAGCCCCGATCTCGGTCGAGGTAGGAATAACGAGCGTCAAGCGAGAGACATTCAACAAAGAATACAATGACGATGAACTATGACTCAACCTGGACTGTTTGAACGAAGTAAGAGATCAAGCCTCCAACAAAATGACGAAGTACCACCTGAAGATGGCCGAATACTACAACAAGAGGGTTAAACTCGGGCGACTAGACATAGGTGACCTCGTCCTGTGCAAGATCACTACCGCAACTAAGGACCCCGCCCAAGGAAAGTTGGGTCCCACATGGGAAGGACCTTACCGAGTCGTTCACTACTCAAGACAAGGCGATTTACCACGAAAACCATGGATAGATAGAGACTTCCTCAACCATGGAACATTGAGCATTTAAAGAAGTATCACCAATAGATGTAACAAAAAAATATATTCATTCCTGAAATTAATGAGAGAATTATTCATCTAGTATCTTTTTGTAAGCAAGTTCGATCATCGTAAGGCAAATAAAAGCTAAGTAACAAGATTCCGCCTTGATGGATGTAAATTACTGATGATCCCTCCAACAGGCATAAGGCAAATAAAAGCTAAGTAACAAGATTCCGCCCTGAGAGATATAAGTTACTAACGATCCCTCCAACGGGCATAAGGCAAATAAAAGCTAAGTAACAAGATTCCGCCGTGACGGATGTAAGTTCTTGACGATCCCCCCAATGGGTGTAAGCCACAGAATAGCTAAGTAACAAGATTTCCCCCTGACGGATGTAAGTTCTTGACGATCCCTCCAACGGGTGTAAGCCACAAAATGGCTAAGTAACAAGATTCTACTCTAATGGATGTAAGTTACTAACGATCCCTCCAACGGGTGTAAGCCACAGAATGGCTAGTAACAAGATTTTGCCTTGACGGATGTAAGTTACTAATGAAGCTGAAAACATGACAAAATCCCTAAAAAAGGTGTAAGTCAAAAAGCTAATTGACAAGATTCCGCCTTGACGGATGTAAGTCACTGACGAAGCCATAAATGCAACAAACATCCCTTGAATAGGTATAAGACAAGTAACAAGGCTCCGCCTCGACGGGTGCAAGCCACCGATGCAGGCACAATCCTTTAGCAAGCGCTAGTGACAAGATCCTGCTTGATGATTCAGTTCTTGTGAATCCATACACAAAAAAAAAAAAAAAAAAAAATGGAGAAAAAGAAAAGGGCCAAGAACCTTGCAACAAATCAAAACAAAACTCAGTCAGATCCAAGCCCCCCTGAAGGATTGTGAGTAAGTAGCAAATCATTGATGAATGGAGAGGTCACATCCAAGAAATTTATGCTTAGTACAAGGTATGGACGAATGTAAAATAGCACAAGCATTTTGACAAACAAGTAAATATATTGCAAATTCAATTAAAAAGCCCAAAAACCAAGGGCAAATTACCATTGTTGTTATACCCCAAAAAAACCATAAACACTGGGCAACATAAGAAAATTGTTCTCAAGACAAATTAAATTGTTCTAAAATTAGATTTACAAAAAAGGCCTAAAGCATGACGGGCAAAAAAAAAAAAATTCCATAAGTATAAAGGTTCATGGGCCGAAAAAAGCGTCGCCACACATAGGAGCATCATTCTCGGCAAAAGATCGGCATCATCCGCAGGGACATCACTTTCGAGAATGAAAGATTGGGCCACCTCGTCGGTCGCCATTTCCTGGTCCACCACCTCGGGATCCAAGTTTTGCAAATCAACTCCGATGGGATGCTTGACGAGATACCGCCTTAAAAGCTCAAAGCCTTTGAAGTACTAACTCAAGAGCACAGTGTTGTGCTCATCAGTCTGCTGAAAAGCCTCGGCGAACCTTGCAACAATTGTCTTGAGCTTTTCCTTGGCTGCCAGGAGCTGTTCGTCCTTCTTCAAGGTCAATCGACGCTCAGCACGAAGATCGTCGGATAAAGCCTTGGTATTTTCCTACAAGGTATTGACCTCGTGCATGGAGTCAATGAGCTTTTTCTTCATTGTTGAATTCTCCTCATCCAGGGCCTCCATTCGGGACGTTAGTGACGCCACCTTGGCCTCCTAAGTAAGGTACTCAGAAGCAATGTGAAGACTCTCCCCCAACACCTGAAAAGAAAGCTAACGTCGTCAGAAAAAGACGGATAAATACCAAAAACACACGGGTAGATTACCTGGACGAGCTTATGAACTTGTTGATTGGCGACCACGTTGAAAGGCACGCCGTCAAAAACCTTTAAGTCCTCGGCCGTAACAACTTTGTGTGCCCCATCACGGCTAGACCTTGATCTCCCCATACATTGGACGAATGAGAATCCGCCTTCTCCTTCTTCTTGTCTGATATGCGTTGCCTCTTCGACGAAGGATTGGGAATCTCTTCAACCGAAATGGTCTGGGAGGTCGTCCTCATGTTCTCGGCACCAGAAATGACGGGAGTAACCGAAACAACCGGAGTAGCGGGCGGACCTTTCCCGATCATGCGCACTTCTTTCTTCCTGATACTAGACAAAGGTTCATCCTTCTTTGACCTCATCTTGGCATACATGTCCTTGTTGAATTTAGTCGTCATCTCTACAAGAAGGAAAACACTTTAAAAAAAAAAGAAAAAAAAAATGGTGCTTAAAGGGAAGTTAACACTGACGAAGTCAATACTTAATCTTTTTTCCCTCAATGTCGATGTTGTGCAAGACGTAGGGAGATGGGTCCGGGCCTCGGCAATAGAATGAAAGCGTCCGTGGATCTACCAGGTCCTCCCAACTTTCAATCGTCCTAGTGTACTCTATCGCCTTTTCAACGCGATCTTGGTATTTGCTCTTTAACATAGGACGTCTCTTAACTGCCAAAGAGGTAGCTACAAGAGTTAGAGATGGCCACATAAGCAGAATAAAAAATTAACAGACGAGGAGAAACATTGATGCATCTAAGTTCGGGGTTCCCCATCGATGAAGCAACCTTGGGAAATCACCCCAAGCCTCACTAGAAGGGGTCTTAAAATTGTCCCCTGACACGAAAAAGAAACGGGACTTCCAATACCTTTATGACGAGGGTAAACCCTTGACGATCCTAGTCCTCCTCACCCAAGGTACTAACTCATAATACCCATACTCTTTTGACTCTTTTAAATGGTAAAGGTAGACGAGCTCACTCACCTTGATCATATCCCCGTCGGCGGTCAACCATATTTCCATACAATTGATCACTATCCTCCATGAATTGGGCATAAGTTGCCCGAGAGCAATGCCAAAATAACCTAGAAGCTCCATCACCAACAGATGGATGGGAAGCCTAAGCCCACAAGTGAAAGCAGCCTCGTAGAAGCATACCTCACCAGGGAAGAAGTTGCATGCCCGATCCTCACTATTGGGCCTACGAACACGAACCCGTTCAGGGAATTGAAATCTATCCTTAAACCTAGCTATGATATCGGTGTCTAGACGACCGTATCACCCTCCACTGGGCAATTGCTAGACGACAACCCGGTTTCAAGTTCGCTAGATCACACCTCCGACATCCTCTTCGCTTCACCCTTAAACCAAGCAAGTGATTGGCCTAATATTGGAGATAACTCCCCACTTAACCCACAACCTTCAAAACAAAATCCCCAACCAAAGGAAAGAAGTCACTAGAAACACCTAAAGCCGCCCCTAAGCGAGCAAAAAAGAAAGAGACCGAGGGGCAAGCTACCCTAACCTCGGAAGAACTTCCCATGAAAAGGGGAATAAAATCCTAAAGACTCGAAAAACAAACACAACCACAGCAAAGCAAAGGGCAAAGAAAAATCAAGAACTCATAATAGATTGTGATGGAAAAGAGAATATAAGAGAAAGAAAAGGGGAACGTACCTTGAAGAATAGACAATTGAATCCAAAAAAATTCGAAAAAACATTGTCAGAGTAGGGTCGGAACGGTCGCAGGAATAAACGGGAAAAATAAAACTCAGAGCAAATGATTAAAGTGAAGGAAAAGAAAGTTTTGAAACCAAGACCCAAGGAAACTGAAAAATAGCGGGAAACCTAAGGGTCATGCCATTAACGCCATCGATCGGCACGCACCACGTGGCCACATTGCCTGTTGCACCGCAACTATACATTAAATTCGGAGTAGAACCCCAAGAGTCATAGACAGCTCAGGAAAAATTTTCATATTCTATGGTCTTCATGACACGTTACGAGACGACCCGCGAACCTAAGGGGTAAATGATGGGAATGACGAGATTACGTCCCCTAGACGAAGTCAACACTCATAACGAGCTCGTCCTGAATGACAAAGAAACCAGTTATCACAGACGAGGATAGAAAAATCATTCAATATAGTCGGTCGGTGACTTGGGCGATTAAAACCAGCCAGGCAGACCGTTGGGAGCCTATTAAAAGCCCCATTATTGGGCGGGAGACGTTACTAAGAAAGGCATTAACAACCACAATGGCTAGCAACCAAAGCCACATATATAAAGCCCTCACATTGTCAACAGAAGGTACATACATACTCTAAGAAACACCCATTATTATCTTGCTTATCTATTTCATTTCACAAAAGGGCTTTTCTGTTCTAACTTCGGCATCGGAGGTCTTGTGGCGGGCACCACACCGGTGACCATCTTAGAGGACACATTCGCACCGACAGGAGATTGGTTCCACTTGCCTATCTCCACCGATGAATTCACGCTTCATCAATGCTCATGCATTTACATTTCTTTTGTATTCTTAACTATGTTTCATGCATTTAGATGTGTGTTACTATGTTGAAAACTTGTGTCTTTGTAGGATTGGATTAAGTTGAGCCCATGATGAATTTTTCTTTGCACGTCACATGCTTATGCATTGTTCATGCATATGTACCTTTTCTTTTCTTATTGGTACTCTTTGTGATTGGTACTTTTCCGTTTGTTTCTCTCTCTCTCTCTCTCTCTCCCTCTCTCTTTTGAACAGTCTACACATGGCACCTAAGCGAAAATCCGTTTCGTCCTGGAACCCTCTTCATTCCAAGGCATCATCTTTTGATCCTACTCCTCTTTCAGTCCGGTTTCGCGGCGAGAAGGCCCGTCGGGACTTCTTGGAGAACTTCTCCCGACGTGGCATTCATTCGGAATGCTGCGTGATTCTATCGGTTTTTTCCAATACTACTCTACCCATTGTCATTCACGATCGGGGATGGGAATCTCTATGTGAGATACCCATGAGCTGTCCCACTATGATCATACAGGAGTTTTACTCCAATATGCACGGTTTCAATACCTTTATACCTCGGTTTGTTACACATGTTCAAGGTATACGTATCGTAGTCACTCTAAAACTTATCTCCGATGTACTACACATTCCAAGGGTAGAGTTTCCTAACTACCCCGGTTGTCCTCGTCTACAGACTATGTCCAAAGACAGATTATCATCTCTTTTTTGTGAGACACCTTTTTCATGGGGTGATCATCAAAACACTCCATGCTCGGGCTTTGCAAAAGGTCCAAGGTTCCTTAACATGGTGATGACATTCATTCTTCATCCTTTGTCTCACTATAACTCTATTACTGAGCCTCGTGCTCACCTTTTGCTTTCCCTCATTCAAGATCTTACCATAGACTTCCCTTCTCACTTCATTCTCTCTCTCATTGATGTCTATAAAGACACGGTGACCCGTGGTAAGCTTATCTTTCCTTCCACTATCACGAGGATCATTCACCACTCCTCTATTCCTTATCCTGAGTCTGCTCATTTCACCGCCATGGGTACCATTAGTACATTGTCTGTTTGATGGAGTGAGGCCCGGCTTCGACTGAAGCGGCCACGGACCGAGATGGCAACTCCTCTAGCCCATTCCACTCCATCCACCTTCACTCCTTCTTCTTTAGCGGGTGGTGTGATGTTAGAGGCCATTATGGCACAGCTTGAGCACACGGATGCTCGCCTCGTTACACTCTCTACTGAGTTGTATTAGTTGAACACCCATGTTAGTCGTATTGGACAACGACAGGCTTGCATCGGTGGCTTCACTGCGTCTCCTTCTCCCTCTCCATCTCCACAAGCTTTAGAGGACAAGGACGATGATGATGGCTCCGGTGATGATGATGATGATGAGGATAAGGATGCTAGCTCTTTTGGTGATGAGGAGATGACTACTTCTCAATGACTTACTCTTTGTCACTCATGACAAAAAGGAGGAGTAGTTTTGGATATGAGAGTAGTCATGTACTTAGGGGGAGAGTTAGTATAGGATACTTTTTGATAGGGGGAGTGTTTATATATGAGGGATGTAGTGAGGATTTATGTATCTTTTCTTTTCTTTCTTTTTAGATACATTATCTCTTGTACATTGGTCTTATGACCATTTAGTGATAGCAAACATTGTATTTATCTTTGATATATATATATATATATATATATGATGATGTTGTTATCATTTCACCTATATCTCCATGTGTTATTTCTTTTCTCTCTTTATACACATATTTCTTATTTATTGTATGCAATCTTATATTTCTATTTCACACTAAGATGCCTTGATGAGTTTTGTTTAAAGTATTTCAGAAATACAGGTTGTCAAAATCTATCATGCCATAAACTCTCTTCTTGCAAAGGTTTTCAAGAGTTTGTGTTAGGATTAGATTTATTGTATTCAACAAGTGAGTATGAGTTGAGTGATTTATGACTTCTCTCATATTTCATTTGTTTGTTATGGTTTTGTCACAAATTGCTAAAGGGGGGGGGGGATTATTAGGACATATGTGGAGCTTGTTATGAACATATGTCATTTAGAATTGGCTAATCTTTTGACAAAACGCACTTTACTTGTAATTGGGTAAATTTAGGATGTGTTTAATATTTCAAGGAACAAAAGTTCAAGTCCAAATATTGAAGCCATGCAAATTTGTCCAAGAATCAAGTGAAGAAGTGCTTTTCATTAAAACTTGACAGATATATCTATCGAGATTTAATATTTGAAGCTCAATAGCTGTATCTATTGAGAATTACGAAATTCAAATTTCCAGATCTGATTTCATGCATATCCATGTGTATTTGTGTAGGGTTTCTTTTCTCACAACCCTAGACATATATAAGGATTATTTTAAAGGCCGTCAAAGGTGATGCAACTTGATGCAAAGTGATTATTCATTCAAATTATGACCAGAGACAATTTTCCCTGGTTCATCTTTCTCTTGAAGAAGTCATTGCATTTATACGCCAAGGGTTTTGTAACCAAGGAGCTTCTTGATCTTCATCTTATGGATGAACTGAAAAACTTTGTAGCCAACATCTTTCTCAAGTTAGTGTGTTAGTCACGTCTTCGGATCCGTGCATCGATTGGTTAGTCACGTATTTGGAGCCATGCATTGAAATGAGAGATTGTCATTATATTAGAAGTCCAATTGTGTATTGGGATAAGGGTTCAACTGTAGGTTAGTATAAGGTACTGGGATTCCTTTACTTGTAACCGCTTGTTTTAATAATAGTGGATTCTTGAAAGTGGTGACCTTAAATTCACCCAGTAGGATTTTGCCTTGGTGGTTTTTCCCCATTTGTAAACAAATCACCCGTGTAAAATATAATTTCCGATGCATTTAGTTATTTGGTGGTTTTTTTGTGCTACCACGCGTATTGTATGATAAATTGACTTAATTAATTCACTTGGCTAATTAATTGGTTAATTTACCTAAGGGGTTAATACATTCTTGACCTATCAAATGGCAACTCTTCCGGCATGAAAATATCAAAACTCTAAAACTAATGGTCAAATGTGGTTTTGGTTTTGCCCAATTGATATGAATGTGAACACCGACTTTTTTGACCAGCTGCTAGTGGGGAACGAGGCCCATAAGGGAAGACGCGGATGGCTTAGAGCACTCTGGCATTTCAAACTAAAATCCTTTTTTTTTTCTTTTTTTACTTGCTCATTTTAAATTATTTATTTTACACTTATATTTTATTAAAATATTATTTTTTTCAAAACATTTTATCTTTCTTCTCACACAACAATTAACATCAATTCTCTTTGTTAAGATTGAGATTAGATTTTTTTTTGAGGAAAAAGATTGAGATTAGATTGAAATAGTAAAGGAAGAATAAAAAAATTGAATGCAAAATAAATAATACTAATGTAAGATTTACATGACTATTAACTATGTATTATTACATTGCTCTATAAATAGCTTGTTCTACAAACGCTTCTGCGCTCTTACCCCTTTGATAATAGTTTCTCCAAAAAAAAAAAAAAAACCTTTTGATGCTAAATAGGACACCAACCGGTAAATGTGAAGTGGACCATAGGTAGATGTGGCAAATGGTCGGATTGGGTCAATCGGGTTTCGGGTCAAATAGGTTGTAGGTAAAAAAACTGGTCATTTTAAGTGGGTTAGAAAATGGGTAGGGTCAATTGAGTTGCGGGTCGGGTTGACCTGTATTTTTTACATGATTTTTTTTTTTTTTTTAAAGAAAACAACTTGTATTTGCCATTTGAAAAATCATGTAGCAAATTACTTAATGTAAAATGCATTATTTTGAATTCCCCACTCATATCAAGAATGAGTTCAGCTAAACAAATTAATATTTGTTCAATAATTTTAAAATTATACAAATCCCAACATTATTAACCAAAACAAAATAGAACAAAGGATAAGTAAAACAAATATACAACTTTCATTTTTACACAATATCAACATCCCAAAACAAAAAAAAAAAAAAAAATATATATATATATATATATATATCTATAAATGCCTTATTGGATAAATAATTGATAAAGAATAAAAACATAAAAGAAATTTATAATCTTGTTAACAAATTTTATAATCTATTATCAATTGTGATTGATTATTTACTTATTTATACATGGTTTTTTTTTTTTTTTTTTTTTTGTTTGTTTAATGAATATCATGTCATTTTTAAGCAA
The DNA here is from genome assembly GCA_028216015.1 of Quercus dentata. Classification (NCBI taxonomy): domain Eukaryota; kingdom Viridiplantae; phylum Streptophyta; class Magnoliopsida; order Fagales; family Fagaceae; genus Quercus; species Quercus dentata. The sequence continues at coordinate 69,258,722 of CP116448.1, forward strand.
CACACACTCTAGGTCATAATTTATTTTGAAAAACTATTTATTTTGGACATGAATTGTTAAAAAATAGGCCTAAGCATTCATAATTTATGCTAATTTCATTGATACTTTGGCTTCACTCTTTTCACACTTATTCATGTTTCTCATGCATGTCTATAATTTTAAACATATGTTTTTAATTCTACTATAACCAAATTGTCTTGACATGTATTTTGTTATTTAAAATTTTTACTCATTACAGAATGCTTCAACCATTCGTCTTTCAATTTATTTGCAAGCAGTTATGTAAAGGTCTCAATTGTTTCTTTAAAACTCAAAACAAACAATTAAACAAACTTAAAAATGAGACTCTTGCTTTTTCTCAATATTAGAACAAACCAACAAGACTTTCTCCAAAAAGAAAAAAAGAAAAAAAAAACGCAAGAAAGAAAGTAATAATCCACATGCAAGATGAACCAATGTGGAGAAGCTACATCTAAATGAAATAAATATACTTAAAAAAAAAAAAAAAAAAAAAAAAAAGAGATAAAATGAATGAGCTAAACCAAAAGAAAATCTCCATCTTTGTTAAAACAAACTAGCAAGACTTTCTCAAAAAAAAAAAAAAAAAAAAAAAACTAGCAAGAAAGAAAGTAATAATCCACATGCAAGATGAACGCATTAGACATGGCAAAATGGGGGGGGGTCAGGTCAATCGGTGCAATGGGTCAAACGAGTTTGTGAGTCAAACCAAGTTAATCAGGTTACAGGTTAATCAGTTGGGGTCAGTTGAGTTAACCAGTATTTTTAAAACAAACTTTTTTTTTTTTTTTTTACAGAAGCAAATCAATGGCAACCTTTTTAGAGAGAATGAATAAAATCAATTAAGGAAACAGATTGCACTTAATGCCACTTGTTAATATTCTTCCAATTCTGATAGTTTTAACCATAACTAAAGTTCTTTATAGTCATAAATTCATAATGGAAAAAGTCTTCAATGTTAATAACTCACTGCCAAAATGTATGTAATTACAAATTTACAAATTCAAAAAGAGATAGATCTTAAGGAGCACCAAAAAGTATATATTTTAAGCTTACACCACTAATAATATCATTCTTTAGGTTTGCTAGTTTAGTGGTTTGTGGACTACGACTAATAATGCACTACAAAAGCACGTAGTTTTGTTTTGTCACATATTTTTTTAGTTTTGTCAAATTCTCAAAAAACAAATAAACTTAAGTTTTGTCTTAAGGTTGTGTTTGGGATAGCTTATATTGGGCAGCTTATTTGAAAATTTAGCTTTTTTTGGTACTATTCATGGGTCGCATTACATTTTTTTGGTACTATTCGTGGGTCACATTGTACTATTTCAGCTAACTTTTAGTTTTATTTACAGTACTTTCAGTAAAAAGTTTTCGATTTCAGTTAAATAAGTTATTCCCAAATGGACCCTAAGTCTTAACTCAATAACTCATAAAGTAGTGTACGTGTTATTGTGTTAGTGTAGTAAGTGTCTAGTCAAATCGAATGAGAATTGGTAGATTTTTTTTTTTAATAAATGGGTTGTCTGTGAATATGTGATCTATTGGCTCTAGTCTAACATGCTTTGTGCTTTATGCACCTAGCATTCAAGACATAGTCTAAATATTTTTTAGTGTATTTTTTTTTTTTGACGGGTTAGGTCAGGTTGATCCACAAAAAAATTCGGTCAGGTCATAGGTCACCTTGTTTTTACTTTAGGTCAAAATTTGGGTCAAGTATTTTTCGGGTCGGGTTGGGTTGAGTTAGCAAATTCTGACCCGCTTTGCCATGTCTAGAATCCATGTGGAGAAGCTACATCTAATATATTAATTCAATATTCTCACGCATCATGTGGGGTTGCGAGTACTTGATAGAAATCCAAACTAACTACAAGTTTGCATCAAGCTAAAACTCAAACGAAATGAACTAAAATGTACATAGACTACAAATACACAATCAAGCAACCAATGAACGATAATAAATTAAATCAAGCATCGAGTCAAGATTCTCTTTCCAGTGCCCTCATAACTCTTCGCAGCTGTAAACTTCAAATAATTATCTAGGCACCAAGTTATTCTTTCACCTTACCATTCTGTAATTGCTCCGATTAATGTACCTACACATGAAATTGGCGATATTTTGTAACCATTATGAGTGATGTAATTTGCCATTTGTGTTAATGAGTAACAATTACACCCACAAAAACTTTTGACATTGTACCTCTCAATATGTTTTTATTAGATAATATGTATTTTGACAAAATATTGTCATTTAGGATTGGGATCTATGATATTTATTTATCTCTCAATCTTCTTTATAGCAAAAACAAAGGTTGCAGTGAAGTAGCTAAAGAATTTAGACAGTAACTTTATACAAACCTGGAGTTTGTTTTTGACAGTTAATCACCCTTCCTTGTATTCTAAGCTCAGTTCAGAAAAATAATGGAAGTCACGTGTTAGACTTTGTAGAAATCATCTCCTTCTTCTTCAAGCCTATGTTTGAATTCTCTTGGCATCCATTGTATCTCCAGTTCCTTCAGCATGCTGACAAACTTCAATCCATGTGGAACTGTCACCAACTTGTTGCAATCTGTAATCTCTAAATGGCAAAGACTAGGTATTGCACCTGCCTCCACTGTCCACTCCTGTAAATTAGGCAAGCCTCGTAAGAGTAAAGATTTGAGCTGAGGAAAACCTTTCTCAGAGCAAACCATTTGCTTCCCAATGAAGGCTTCCCATCCTCTTAGGACCCTCAAGTAAGGTAGCTTCTCGACTATTGGCATTGGATCTTCCACAAGTCTAGATCCCAACAAAGTTAACTTAGCAAGGTATGGAGAAAATTCTTGGTGATTTGGTAGCTTGTTAATCCGCCCTTCTATGTGTAGCTTGTGAAGACAAGGACAGCCTTGTACTACATGTCCTACATCTACTACCTTATTAGGGAATGAAAGCATTTTAGTCTTCATGGACAAGGATTGAAGGCAATTTAATTTTTTGTTAGGGTGATTGAAGATTTCCCTGAACTCTTGGAAGTCTCTTAGGTCATTTAGCACCAATTTTCTAAGATTTGTCAAACTAAGAAGATCTCTTACATCACATTTGTTGGTGGGGAAGTTTACTAGTGCTTGCAAGTCAGGGGCGTAGCCAGGAATACATGCTTGGGGGGGCCGGGTTGTAACAGAGATATACCAAATATAATTTTTAAGTCTATTGGATACAAAATTATCAACTTTCATATATTATTATATACTTGAAAATATTGGGAATTCAACCGAAATTTCAAACCTGTGAGAAACAAAAAAATAGAGAAAACAAAATGCCAAAAGTAAAACATTCACACGCACAAGACAGTATTTACGTGGTTCGGCAATTTGTGGGTGATGTATATTTGGCATTTCCAGGAGCATTTTCCAAGACAACACTAGCTACTTTGTCATTAAAAGTTGATGTCAATTTTATCAATTCAATAAAATTGCCTCTATTTTTTGAATCAAGGCTTTCATCATGACCTCTAAAAGCACAAGCTTGGAATGCTAGCCATCGAGCACACTCTATTGAGGTTTTGAGCCGCAACCGATTATTCTCTAATTCTTTTGACGTTTGTTTCTCAATTAGCTTGTCAATATGTCGTGAATGATTTTGTAAATCATCACAACATTTCACAGCATTTTTATGTGGAGAGTTTGGTTCTTTCCCTTCATGACGAATTAAAGGACAATTCATTCCATCTTTCACCTTTTTCCAATTATTAAAACCTGTTGAAATGAATACATCTGATCCGGAACGACCTATTGGTTTCTTACTAAAAAGGTAGCAAGGTAGACAATATAATGCATCCGTTGTAGGTGAGTATTCCAACCAATCCTTATGTGAAACAAACCATGAAGGTTGAAATCGACGACGATGAGTATCATTATTGTATGGACAGACTATATCTTCAAGTTGGTATGGACCATTTATGAGATAAGCTCGTCGAATTTCATCTTGTTTGTTGATAGGAAATTCACATATTTGTTTACGTGTTCCTGGATCACGATCTATCTCTTCAAATTGAAGTTTTGGACATTTGGAGGTGTGTTCATCAGGCATCGAAGTATTAACATTTGTTTCTACAGCCACAAGTGTCCTAATTTCTGAATTGCTAACATATTTTTTCTTAAAGAATGCATCAGTTGTTTTTCGTTTGCTCATAATTCTTTTAACTTTAAGAATATGACTCAATTAACCTGAAAAGAATTTTAAAAAATAAAATTTTAATTAGAAATTTTTGCTTAGTTATATGAATATTATTCATACTCAAGGAAAAAACAAAATTTTCACTATAATTTAAACAATCAACCCATTTTTAATACAACTTTAATTAATAATAACCCCTCAAATAATTTAATTAATTTATCTTTTATAATGTATTGGTTAATTTAATTATATAACTTTAATTATTGTTGTTTAGCATAACAATAAACTATATTGCTTTAATTTATTTGTCATTAATTTTAGCATAACATATCCTTTGTTACAATTCCTAAAATATAGCAACAAATAATTAAACAATTCTTAAAAAATTGCAATAAATAATAGCTAATAATTTAATTATTAACTTTTGAATAAATATTAATTATTATTTAATAATGTTGGTTTACACTAAAAACCAACACATTGACCATTGACCAACACCGAGGAATAACCGGATAAGATAAAGACAAACAGAAAAAAAAAAATCAACCAATGAATGATTGAGATGTATTCAGCAAAAAAAAAAAAAAAAAGAATGAGTGAGAATGTGAGATGATATTAAAGTTAAAAGAATAAAAGGGCTCAGGCGAGACAGAATTCATTTCTACTAAATAGTCTAAACCATTCGGTGAGATAGAGAGAGAGAGAGAGTCAGAGAGAAAAACCTTGAGGGACTGCCGGAGCGGAGGAAGCAACTAGTCAACGGCGGATCTCCGATGAGTGATGACCGATCTACTGTCTGGCGTCAACGATCTGCAAAGATTTCGTTCCATTTTTCATTTTAGTGACAGTGAGAGAGAAAAAGAGAGAAATGCCTTGAGGGAGGGCCGGAGGGAGCACCGGAGCAGAGGCCGATCTCCGATCTGCAATGAGGGGCGAGCGACGACGAGCGAGCTGCGGCGTTGCGGCGACGTGACCGTGGGTTTGCTGGGGTTTGGTTTTTATTTGTGTATTGGGGATTTTTTTTTTTTTTTTTTTTTTAAGATAAAAACCTGTCTCTCTATGTTCTTTGTGTTTCTCTCTGTGGTTGGTTTGTTGTTGAGTGTTGAGTTTGGTTTGTTGTTGAGCTTGATTTGCTCTGTATAGGCGATGATCGGGCATTATGGTATCTGCCACCGATTTGATTTCTCTGCCACAAATGACGTGATGGTTGGATTTTCTGATTCTCTGTAATTTTTTTTTTTTTTTTTTTTTTTTTTTTTTGAGAATTCGTGGGCTTGCCGTGAGCGAGCTACTGGGCTCACCATGGGCTTCTCTGTGAATTTTTTTTTTTTTTTTTTTTTTTTTTTTTTAGTTCAATTTTTTTTTTGGGCTTTTTTTTTTTTTTTTTTGCTTGAAAGTAGAACAGATAACCTTTTTTTTTTTTTTTAATCTGAGGATGTTACTAATTTTTGATTGAGGCCTGGGAGAATGGGTGAGAAATTGGGAGGGGGTCGGCTGCCTAGGGTTGGGGGCCTAATTATTTTTTCTTCATAGTCTAATGGGAATTTTTTTTTTTTTTTTGCAGGGGCCACGGCCCCCAGTGCCCAAGCCACTATGTGGCTCCGCCCCTGTTGCAAGTTACTCAGATTTGCTAGTTGCAGCTTATCATTAGATAAATAGTTACACCACTTTGGAAGATAAAGATGTCTCAACTTTTTCATCTTTCATATTACTGTCGGTATTAGTACAGTTGATTCCCAACTCAATTCTTCAATGGTTTCCAAATTTAGGGTCTCTAAAAACACCAAATTGACAATGGAGGAAGGCAATTCTTGTATTCGAGTTTTCTCCAAGCTTAAGAACCTCAAATGAATCAAGCTTCCTATTAGCTCTGGTAATTGTCCATCTAATGACTGGATTCCTTCCTGGTAATTGTCCATCTAATGACTGGATTCCTTCCAGATCCAAAACTCTAAGCAATTTTGAGTACTTAAAAATTGATTTGACTTGTTGGCTATTTTCATTGAAGTATAAAAGGGATCTGATCTGAGGATTCTCTTTGTAATAATTATTTGTGAGAAGTTCATCGAAAAATATGGCAAGTCTTCAAATACTACTAGTTGATGAATCAAATTTGTCTCATTTCCACTCCAAGGACTCAATATGTGGAGGAAATTTTCCTGCTTTGCCTTTGACAAGCATAGGTCTCTCATAAGATCATGGAGATGATAGGATTTAATCCTTCCATTTGACCCAATTACACCCACTTGAACCATGCATCTATTTATCAACTCAACCAAGTAGCGTTCTGCATAATCTTCTAACATTTCATCTCCCTCTAGTTCATACTTCAATGGCACAAAGCCTTCTGCCACCCATGGTCGAACCAACTTCTTTGCTAGTATATTGAAGTCCTCTAGGAAATGGCTTAGATAAAGGAAGCATGGTTTCAATTGGTAAGGCAATTCAAAGTAACTCAAAGCCAACACCTCGTGAACTCTTGATTGTTGTCCTTCACCTTGGCCTCTGCCTAGGTGTAATTTTATATTTCGATGCACAATATCCCACTCACCCAATGTTTCTTTTGTTGCCAAAAGTCCTCCAAGCACAATAATTGCCAATGGTAAACCAGCACACCTTGCCACCATTTCCCTCCTTATCTTCTCCAAATCTTTGAATATTTTGAATTCTGCATGTTCAAAGGAACTAAATTAGAAAATATTACATTTTCAAGTTTTTGAAGTTTTATTGAAAGGAAAAGTGATGAGGATGAAAGGCATGGAAAGAGAGAATTAGGAAATTAGAGGCACAACAAGAAAAAGAAATAAATGGGACCAGTGCTTAATTAACCAAATAACAATACTCAATACAAAATTAGTACAAATGCTAAATTTAGAATACACAGCTCTACCATATATATAGAATTAATACAAGTGCCACTAAAAAATTCTTTGATTATAAAGACTAGCTGAGTTCCCGCACGATGTGCGGTGCAATTCATTTTAGTTTTCTCCAATATTTCAATAAGATTTAGTTTAACTGGTTGGCATCTCAATTTTTAATAGAGACATTCAGATTTATATTCCTCACCCTCAACTATCAATGTATATAAAAAAATTATTTCAAAAACTTTCCTTGTAAAAAAAGGTAATCTTTAGTTATTTTATAAACAAAATAGAAAGACACTAAGAATAATGTAGTGTTTTGATCATAGTATATATATATATATATATATATGTGTGTGTGTGTGTGTGTGTGTGTGTGTGTGTGTGTGTTTTTTTAAATTGAAAATTGCATGATACATTGGGTCATATAAATAGGCATGTTTCATGCCTACAAAAAATGCAAATATCCTTCAATTATTTTTTTAACATTGTGGATTTTGTGTAAGTAAAGTTATTTATTTTTTTCCCTTTTGGTTGGACATTGTTTCAATAGTTGCAAAGACAACTAAAATTTTAGTAAGAATACCATATTTCAAATCAATTGTTCGTCACATAAAATTAAACAAAAAAAAAAATCAATTGTTTCTCATATAAATCATAGAAAAATGAAATTAAAATTTCAATATGCTTAAAATAATTAATATTAAAAAAATAAACATATTCGTTCTATTAGTTATCTTTCTAATTACATAAAATAAATAACACAATGTTAGTTCCACATACATATATATATATATATATATATATATATATATATATATATATATATATATATATCATATGTCACTGAAAGGAATCAGGAAATTTAAAGGGTTAAGATTAATTTTTAGTGAATTCACAAATGTTTAATTTTTAGTTTTTGTGTCAATTTTTGTCAAAGCAACTAAACATGAGGAATAATGTCATATTGTAAATCTAATTATTATTCCAACTAAAAATTATTTTTTAAATAAAGTTTATAAAATTAATCTTATAAATTCATTTAATATAAATAATTAATGCACAACTATAGATAATTAGTATATACATTTACTCTATTAGTTGATTCAATGAACTAATAATTTGATATACATGCAAACTCTTTGAAGTAGAAGCCTAAATAATACTCATATTAGTTATTTTATAATACTCATGTGTGTTATAATGTTTGGAAAATTAATTTTGATTATGTATTATACGTCACTAAAATAATGAACGAAAAAAAATTGTAACACAATATATCCATAAGTAACCATAATGAATTAGAATTTAAAAATGCCACTATATGCCCTTTTTTGTTTGATCGGGTGTAATTGTATATTTAGTTCTTACATTTAACTGTTTTCAATACAAATTTTTTTATTATTTCCTTTTCTTTTCTTTTAGAAGTATTTAAAAAAAAAAAAAAAGAAAACACGTGAACTTTTGAAGGCTAAATGTCTAAGATTTAAGATTTATAATTTCTAATTCACAAAACTAAATATACATGCCAAAAGATTAAAAATAAAACAATAATTGAATAGGGAAATATAAACTAATACTATCATATCTTATGTTTAATTTTACTTATATTTGAGTACCTTAATCACTTACAAAGATTTAACACTTTCCAAAAATATAAATAAAGACAAAAAACACATACCTTTTAGAAACCCCATATGTTGTTAAAACATTGTATCAAGCTTTGATAGTGTTGTTAAGAAGTTTAGATCATATGCACCTGAAACCAAAGCCAATTTCATACTCTTTTTGACACTAATTTCTCACTCTTTGTCTCTCTATCTCTCTAGTCTTATTTTTCTTTTGGCCTTTTGATATTTTGTGAAACTGGAATATATAAAAGAACAAGAAAACTAACATTAAATGAAGAAAACCTTTCATTTTTTAAATTAATGAAGTTAAAAGTGGAAGAGTTCAAGAAGCTGGAAAAAGGAGTAGAATAAAATATTTTAATTTTCTGCATTTATGGCTTAAACTAATCATTGATAAGAAGATGGGAAGTGAAAGGCTAAACGAAAAAGTACTTAGACAAAGCACCACATGGCAGAACCTCATGCACTTCTGCATGAGCTCTTTACTTTTATATATACTAGCGTTTAACCCACGCAATGCGTGGGATCATTTGAAATCTCATAAGTAGAAGAGAAATTTGGCTATTATTTAAATATTTTTAAACTTTATCCAGCTGATTGCTTTCACATGTTAAAAACATGGTGAAAATAGCACTAAGTTGAAAATTTCATATGATCAATGACACAGTTTTAAAAAATGTTCTTTAACCATAATTAGCTAACCCTGATAATTATGTAGATAGAGTGGAATATTAACTAAAATCTAAGTGATAATCATCTTTGTATAAAAAACATTACACTTTCAAATTTCAAAGTTCTACAATTTCAATCACTCTTCAAAAATAGCAAATCGGGTAGGATGGAAAATAGAAACTGAAAACTAAATTGAATTTTGTAGTTGCTATTTTCCCTTCTAATCTTAGTGTGCTAGCTGCTGCATCATTTCGAATAGTGATAACACTTTCTCTTTTTTAGCTCTCCATCTCCCTTTGAATAGTAAGCAATAAGTCATTGGTAGTCCTTTGTTGTACTGGGGATCCCCAAGCAAAGAATACCCACTGCACCACAACCATACACATCCCACAAAGTCTAGTTCAGAATCAGATCAATAGGATGCAAAAGAGAGAGAAAAAAAAAAGAAGTGTAATTATTTAACAACAAACATGTTTTTTTCTTTAGGTTTGTTCATTTGTCTCTCTAAGTTATGATAAATCAAGAAGAAAGCATCTAAATAAAGAGTATAACACATCAAGTAACAAAATGCTGACCTTGGGTATAGGTGCAACAGAAAAGAAGCGAAACAAAGTGGGTGTAAAATTAATTATTGGAAGGAGGGAGAGGTTTATTTTGCCGTTCTTTTCTTTTACCAACTGCCTATCCCTATGAATGTAGATCATCTAATGACTTAGATTGTCCTTGATGACAATAAATAATCAAAGATTATAATCAGAAGCCAAAACTTTGAAAGAGAGAATAAACATCCGGATTTTAATTCAAATTCAAATAACAAAAATAATCAGCATATGTAGAGGTCGATCTAATTTATAGATGGCCTTTCATGATTCAAGGATTCTGTCATTCTTGTCCATGCCATAAGCATTAATATTCATAACAAATTAAATTAGCAAATAACAGAATACTAAAATTGTTTTTCCATGAAATCAAAAGACCAAAACCAACAAAACCAAAAAAAGAATAAATGCAGTAAAGGCCACAAACCAAATATAAAACCTGGTTTGAAACTGAAATTAATGATTACATAATCATCACTAATAGAAATTCAAATCCTTCAAAACCAACACAATGTAATCATTGAGCTACACTGAATAGTAAAATTGAACTAAAACAAATAAGCCAAATTAATTGCAAAGCTGAGCGAACATAATAATCAAGATCCATGGACTAATGTAAAACATTAATCGAAGACAATTAGTGAATTACTGGATCAGTAGAAGTACGCAAAATATTGTTGTTCTTTGGTCATTCAAGTGGAACCAAGAATTAAAGACGTTTGCATAATATTTTATTGGTTTATTTTAAGCAATATGTTGGTTAATCAAATTCAATAAACGAAAAAGAAACATAATTTAGTGCCAATAAAAATTCATTCATTCTTTAAAACAATTATACATTCCTTTAAACAAATATACAATCAAACAGAAAACATGACTTTTTAGCACAAACATTAAAGAGGTTTTAGACTTTTTAGTTTCAAATAATAGATGCTCAGAGCAGCAACATTGAGAATCAACCATTATTAAATGGCAAACATGTTTTTCCCTAAATATATTCAAGGGCTAAACCCCATGACGCCACTCACAAAGAAGCTGAATTATAATAAATCAAGAAGAAAGTGAAAGTTCAAAAACGTGTATAAACACCCTTGAACGTTTAGACCCCCAATTTACAAATTAACCAATTCAAGTTTTATGTCAAACAACTAGTGTACGGAAAATGAACATAAGCTATAAACAGAATTGGTAAACAATCTAAGCCAATTAAAAACACATCCACAGCAGAAAATAAAAGGCAAAGATAAAGGGAAGAGAGATGCAAACTGTACGGCACCAAACTACCAAGGCCCATACTGTCCTTGGGCCCCGACCCATCTAGGCCCCGGCCCAAGCCCATACCGGCCTCGGATGCGAGGCCCAATGGAAAATTCCGATTACCTTACGCCCTTCATGAAACTGCCTTAGAGAATAAACAAGTTTTTGGGTATTAAGTTCCCAGAGTTGACCGGTTGATCCTTCCCGGAAGAGCGCATGAGTCACATCCGGGAAGGACATGATATGCACGGGAACGTGAGTCACCGAACATGACCGGTGGAAATGGAACCAAGTTCCAAGATCATAAATGCTGCACCGCCCTTTCACCTAAACAACCACTTTAACCAGATAATACTGGACCTTGATGAGCACTAACGGTGATTGTAATCATGATCTCCCCACTAACCTTGACTATAAATAGAAGAAAGTTGGGAGAAGAAGGGGTTCGGAAAAATGGAGAGAAAATAGTCAAGGAGAGAATATTTCAACTAAGTGTTACTTTGAGTCTCTCTGCCGAGAACGACCCATAGTAGGAAATCCTTAAACCCACTACAAATAAATTGTGAGCCCAAGTGATCTGAGGCCCAGAATTCTTGTACTTGGTTCCTACAATTGGCGCCCACCGTGGGGCCATCCTACGAAGCTGTGGTTCGAGTGAGACTCAAGCAAAGAAGATGTCCGAGGAGCGTTCGGGAGGGCACGTTCGAGCAATTCCGCAGATCTTCTCGGGATCGACGTGGAGGGAGAGAAGGCAGAAGCGGTTGGAGGATAGGGAGCATTCAAGAGGAGAGGAAAGGTCCGGATTGGGAGAAGGATCGGCCCGGACACACCGGACGATCTCAAACATCTCAACACATCGGCAACATAATGATAGGGACCGAGAGCTGAAGCGGTTGCGCCGATTGGTAATGGACTTGGAGCTGGAGGCGAGGGGTCGGCGCCACGAAAGGAACCACAACCCCCAACCTAGGAGGAACCGTGACGGGGAAGGGTCCAGCCAGCTAGCACAACAACACCGAGACCGATCCCGTTCTCAAGAGTCACGTCGTCACTCCCGGGATGCACGTCGTAGAGCGGGACCGTTCGATCCGCATGGATATGATAACCAAGGGTCGAGTCACTAGAGGAGCGGCAGCACCACAACGCCGCGATGGACTCCATGAGCGGGGCCTTGCGGATGGCAGCCCGGTCTCCATTCTCTCGATGAGATTGAACGGGCACCCATGCCGAAGCGATTCATGCGCCCATCATTTAATTCCTACGAGGGGAGGACAGACCCGTGGAGCATGTCGATCATTACATCCACATGATGTCGTTGCATGCGCACAATGATGCATTGATGTGTAAAGTATTCCCCTCTAGTCTCGGCTCTACCGCACCGAGATGGTTCAATGGGTTGCGGAAAGGTTCTATACACAGCTTTGCCGAGCTGATTCAGGAGTTCGGCAGAGAGGTTCGTAACATGCGGCCCGAGTGCAACAACCAGTTGACGCGTTGCTTTCCATGAAAATGAGGGTCGGGAAACCCTCCGAAGTTATGCCACCGATCTCGGGAACTCTACAATGAGATTGGTGGGGGAAACGAGAAAATTGCAGCTAGCACCTTCATGATGGGGCTCCCAGAGGATTCTGAACTACGGGAGTCGCTGACAAGGAGACCCCCGGAGGATATGAGGCAACCGATAAGACGCATAGAGGAGTACAAACGCCTGAAGGATGACCGGGCTGCGGCGCGGGAAAAGCCCCTTTACGGGAGATCTCGGCAAAGCATCTTGCCGCCAAAGCCGAAAAGAGATTTGAGAATGCGAGAACCGGAGGTGCGGATCGAAGGGGTTAATGTGTTGTTTAAAGAGCCCGTGCACAAGATACTTTGGAACGGATAAGGAATGAGCCATTCTTCGATGGCCGAACAAAATGGGGGCGACCCATCCCGGAGGAACCAAAGTCTATCTTGCACTTATCACAGAGACAAGGGGCACACCACCGAGCGGTGTAGGGTATTGAAAGATCATCTCGGGCGATTAGTGAAGGCGGGGGCACCGAAAGAGTTTGTAGCATTCTCTTGACCGGGAAACCGAGCGGGCGCCCCACGAGAAGGAATCCCCTTCCGCCACCCCGGGAGTAATCAACGTCATTCACGCCGCACCGAGGGGGCAAAGAGCAGCGAGGATGGTAATGACAAGAGCTTGCGCGGAGAGAGAATCTTCCAAGAAGCGAAAGAGAGTTGGACGGCTAGACATCTCGTTCGGAGAAGATGATTTCGAAGGAACCATCCAACCTTACGACGACGCTTTGGTAGTGACAGCCCGGATAGGCGGATTCTTGGTGAAGAGGGTGATGATTGATCGGGGTAGCGGGGCTGACGTCATGTACCCGGACCTCTTCGAAGGACTCGGGTTAAAGACCCAGGATTTGGCGAAGTATAATACGCCATTGGTCTCGTTTGACCGGAGAATTGTGATTCCCGAGGGACAAATCTCACTCCCGGTGGACATGGAGGGAAAGGAGGTTGTAGTTACGTTCATAGTAGTCCGATCATTCGCACCTTACACCGCCATCCCGGGGAGGCCGTGGATTCACGCCATGGGGGCTGTTCCGTCCACCCTTCACGTGAAAGTAAAATTTCCTACTAAGTACGGAGTCGTAGAAGTAAGGGGGAATCAGCAGGTGGCAAAGCAATGCCTCATAGCCGCGGTCCAGTGGGAAAAGGAACAGCTCGGCCAATCTGAGCATGCCGAGAAAGAGACTGCATAGCAATTACAGATACCCCAGGAAAAGGGGGCGGACGTTGCCAAGGAGGTGCTCAAGATAAGAATTCTCCCGGATGGTGATAAATACTTCCGGATAGGTACGAGCATGAATGACCGGGAAAGGGTAGAGATGTTGTTATTCCTGTTGCAGAACATAGATGTCTTCGCGTGGAACCCGTATGAAGTGCCCGGCGTAGACCCCGAGTTCATTGTTCACAAACTCAATGTGGACCCATCATTCCCTCCGAAAAAGCAGAAACCGAGAAGAGCATCGAAGGAGCACGTCGATGCAAGAAACCCGGAAGTCCAACATGATCAAGGCAAAGCCGGGGTCATAAAAGAAATATTCTTCCCGAGATGGCTAGCAAACACTTTGTCGTAGTGAAGAAGAAGAGCGGTAAATGGAGAGTTTGTGTGGACTTCACCGATTTAAACAAAGCATGTCCCAAGGATCCGTTCCCAATGCCCAAGATTGATCACCGGTGGATGCCACGTGCGGGGGCACCCGAGAATGAGTTTCCTGGGCGCCTTCCAAGGCTACCACCAGATTGCATTAGCACCCGAGGACCGAGAGAAGACAGCATTTATATCCCCGAACGCAAACTATCACTACGAAGTCATGCCGTTTGGATTGAAGAATGCCGGGGCCACCTACCAGCGTATGATGACGAGAATGTTCCGGGAAAAAATTGGTTGCACGGTTGAAGTTTATATCGATGATATGGTAGTGAAAAGCGAGAAAGGAGTCGCTGCATCATCAAGACCTTCGGGAGTATTCGAGATACTACGACGACACAAAGCTTTCGCCTCAATGCCGAAAAGTGCACTTTCGGAGTGGGGGCTGGCAAGTTCCTAGGTTATCGATCTCCACTCGGGAATAGAGGCTAACCCCGACCAAATAGAGGCAATCAATCGCCTCAAACCACCGAGCAACCCTAAGGAGGTTCGGTGCTCACCGGAATGTTGGCCGCCCGAACCGATTCATCTCCAAGTTTGCCGATCGCCGCCGGCCATTCTATCAACTATTTGAAGAAGTGTAAGGGGTTTCGATGGGGACGAGAGCTGCGATGAAGCTTTTCGAGAACTAAAGGAGTATTTGGCAAAGGCGCCGAGGTTGACGGCCCGGCCCGGGGAGGATCTGTTTATGTACCTTGCAATCACTAATCATGCCGTAAGTGCTGTATTACTAAGGGACCGGGGAGTGCAAATACCGGTGTATTACGTAAGCAAGACCTTGGTCGATGCCGAGACAAGGTACCTGCCTCTCGAAAAGTTGGTTTTGGCCTTGGTACACGCAACGAGGAAGTTACCACACTACTTCCAGGCACACACAGTGTTCGTCCTCACCGAGTATCCATTGCGATCACTTTGTTGAAGAGATTCGATTTCACAGGGACGGATTGCTAAATGGGGACTCGGTTGGGATCGTTGACATAAGATACCGGCCTAGAAGCTCGGTGAAAGGGCGATTCTCGCTGATTTCATCGCGGAATTTACACCTAAAAATGAAGGCCAGGTAATCAGAGAGTGCGGAGATTCGTCCGTGGAGGTTGTTTGTGGACGGCGCATCAAATGCTATAGGGGCCGGGCGGTATTGTCATAATCACCCCCGAGGGTATGCGACTGGAACATTCCTTGATTAGGGTTCAAAGCCTCGAACAACGGCCGAATATGAGGCCCCGTTGGCGGACTAAGGCGTGTGCATCCGGGCGCCAGAACGTGGAAATCTACTCGGACTCTCGGCTGGTTGTTTATCGATCACTTTGGGGACTTGAGGCTCGGGATCCCGAATGAAAGCTTATCTCGAAAAGTGCGGCAAAGCAAATTATCGGTCGATTTGAAACGGTAAAGATATCCCAGGTAGCCAGGTCGCAGAACAAACATGCGAACTCTCTTGCCACGTTAGCCTCATCGGCTACCGAGGACACCCCGAGGCTTATCACAATTGAACTTGTAAGGGAACCAAGCATCTGTGTGAAGACTGTCCTCGACCGGGCCGGAGTAGAGGTTGCGCAGGTGGTGGTGGCCGGACCATGTTGGATGAACCCGATCATAGACTTTCTTTCCGAAGACAAAGTTCCAGAGAATGAGGCCGAGGCCAATAAGATTCGACGAACGGCTCCCAGTGCTTGGTTGTCCCCGGACCATAAGTTGTCTGAAGGTCCTTCGCGGGCCCTTACCTCTTGTGCTGCATCCTGAAAAAGTCAAGGAACTTCGACCGAGCTGCATAAAGGAGTATGCGGCGGGCACGCCGGGGGCGATCTTTAGCACACGAGCAATGACGCAGGGGTTTTGGTGGCCACAGATGCGAGAAGGACGCCGCCGAATACGTTCGAGTTGCGAACAATGTCAAAAGCACGCCCCAATGATCCATCACCGGCCGGACATCTAAATCTGTCGGCCCCGTGGCCATTTGCATAATGGGGGCTTGACATCCTCGGGCCATTCCCCGAGCAACGGGGAACCGCCGTTTTGTCGGTGGCGATGGATTACTTCACAAAGTGGGTCAAGTGAAGCCTTGGCCAATATCCGGGATACCGACGTGAAAAAGTTTGTGTGGAAAAACATAGTTACAAGGTTTGGGGTGCCGAATTCACTAGTGATAGACAATGGGCTACGATTCGACAGCAACGCTTTTCGGACCTTTTGCGGCAAGCTCGGCATCAAGAACAAGTATTCAACCCCTAGCATACCCCGTAGCAACGGCCAAAGTCAAGCGAAGAAACAAGACTATTTTGAACGGGCTCAAGAGAAGGTTGGACGGAGCGAAAGGAAGGTGGGCGGAAGAACTACCCGGTGTTTTGTGGGCCTACCGCACAACCCCAGAGAGATCCACGGGGAAACCCCATTTTCTCTCGGCATATGGAGCGAAGCGATGATACCAACCGAGGTGAGCTTATGCGATGCACGGGTCGTCGGGTTTGACCCCGTACATAACGCCGACCTTATGATGGAGCAATTGGATTGGCTAGAAGAGTGCGGGGAGGCCGCAACCGTCGTCTTGCCGAGTATCGCCAGAGCGCGGCGCAAAGGTACAACCGAAATGTAAGGACCAGGGAATTGATGCCGGGAATTGGTATTAAGAAGGGTAGTGGGGAACATGCGAGACATGGCTGCGGGAAGCTAGCTCGAGTTGGGAGGGACCGTCAGAGTCACAGTAATCGCGGGCGGGGGCTTACTACTTGGAGGACTGGACGAGAGGCCGCTCCCGACCATGGAACGCCAATAACCTGAAGAAATTCTCCGCGTAACCATCAATGTAAGCCAAAACTTGTATTCTATGAAGATTATGAGTATGATTAACTTTTTTGTCTTTGCTGTTTTTGACCCTATACCGCGCACTAAGAGAATCGCCACGAGAACCTAAGGACGAAACACGGCCCTCGGCTCGATCAATATCGCCGAGCAGGTGAAAACCTTACAAATAAATCCTAAGGACAGAAACCCCTCGGCTCGATCAATATCGCCGGCGGTGGAAACCTTACAAGTAAATCCTAAGGACGAATCGACCCTCGGCTCGATCAATATCGCCGAGCGGTGGAAACCTTACAAGTAAATCCTAAGGACGAAAAACCGACCCTCGGCTCGATCAATATCGCCGAGCGGTGAAAACCTTACAAATAAATCCTAAGGACAGAAACGACCCTCGGCTCGATCAATATCGCCGAAAGCGGTGAAAACCTTACAAATAAATCCCAAGGACGAAACGACCCTCGGCTCGATCAATATCGCCGAGCGGATGAAAACCTTACAAACAAAATCCTAAGGGCGAAGCGACTCTCTCACTTCGATCAATATCGCCGAAGCGGTGAAAACCTGACGAACAAATCTTAAGGGCGGGAACCTGACCCTCAAAATCACCGAGCATGTGTGAACCTTGCAATCAAATCTATGAAAACAAAAACTTGATTCTCGGTTAAAATCAAATATCCGGACAAACAGAAACTTTACAAACAAATGCTCGGTTAAACCAGAACCGGATAAAAACCTAACCCCTGTTTACAAAAACAAGTCCAAATAGCGCTCTCCAAACTACTCACGGCGCCGCGCAACGGGTTCTTGGGGTTACATTGTATTAAGCGACCATAGCACTGGTATAATTCAAGCAAAACTCAAACGGATATAATTTCATTCAACAAATTGAAACGGGAAAAGAAAACGGACTACCAATTAAAAACAATTGTTCAATCACCACATCCCGGTGACATGGCCAAATAAAACCAATAAATTAAAGCAATGGTTCAATCACCACATCCCGGTGACATGGGCAAATAAAACCAATAAATCAAAGCAATGGTTCACCACCACATCCCATGTGACATAGGCAAATAAAAATGAAATAAAAATAAGCTAAAATAAAATCAACTAGGAGGTTGAGTCGGTGGTGGCACTTCCTGCCGGGCGATCGGGAGAAAGGTGGGCCTCGTCAAGAAGTTCCCGCACGCAGGTATGCTCGTGGCCTCCGGTTCCTCGGGCTCGGCATGAGAGTCGATTTGTTCAACCAACTCCCTCATCTTGGCCGTCTCCTCCTCATCTAGAGCAGCCCGGGCGTCCTGGCCGGCAGTGCACGGGGTTCGGAAATGGAATCGGGCTGGGGTCCCTCGGCGGCGAATCTTCGGGAACTCCCATTGCCTCAAGAGCAGCAAACCACTCGGCCTCGAAACCCGTACGCCGAGCCCCAGTCACCACCGGCTCTGCAGAGTTCTCGGCGTCGGTGAAGCCTACGTCATACCACTTTTGCTCCACGGCCGCCAAGCCGGCCCTAAGATCGGCTATCTCGTCGGCATGGGAAGTGTTGAGGCCGAGGGCTTCGGCTAGCTTGAGTTCTGTCTCATTTTGCCTGGCCAGGAGGTCTCCAGACACCTTTTTTTCACCGATGCTCGGAACTTCTCCGCGGCAGCAGCTTCTTCTCGGCGGCCTCGGCAATCTTTGCCTTTTCCTTAGCAGTTTTTACCATTGCTTCCCGCGCCCCCTTCTCGCGCTCATTCTCCTCATCAAGCTCCCGTGCCCGGGTAGCCACGATATGAGCCAGTTGAGCGGCCTAGCAAGCACGGGGGTTAACAAAGAAACCAAAGGAAACCTATATATATACGAAAGTAAAGAGATAAAAGAATTACCGCAATGGCGTGCCACTCTAACCGGCGGCCCACAGAATCCTCGGACCCATCTTCGAAGGCATGCACGTCCTCGGGGAGTTGGAGAGCTCCAGCCAAAGTTCAGGCGATCGACCGCCCTCGCCCTTATCCCACATCCGAACGGAAGCGGTTGAGGGCAATGGCTTGCCGTCCAAGAGGAACTTAGGCTCCCACGCGGGAGCCACTTAGGAGGAGGACGCGCCCCGTGCCGGCCGGTTGGCGGCTCGCGGATAACGATTCCGCCAGCTTGATTGGATGGAGTCTCAACTCTCGCATCCCGGGCCCGTGGACTGTTGTTCGATTACTTTCTGCTTTTTTTTTGGCTCGTCCCGGTCAAGGAGGGGGAGGAGGCGAGACGCTGACCCCGACCTTGGGTGGGCGGGGCTGGTTGGTCGGCCGGGCACCAGCACGAACCTTTCAAGGGTCATTACCCTCCTTGCCACCATTCTTGCTCCTGGCTGGATTGCTTCACTAGCAAGTTAGCCGCTCATCACTTCTTTCGTTGAGGCTCGGCGGGTGGATCCTCGGGATGGGGCTGCTCTTCGGCTTGATCCCCTTGTTGAATGGCTTCGTGAGCTCTCTCCCTAAGGCGCCGAGAAACCCGTTCCGTGGAATCGTCTCGCAGGGGAACTAGTTCGTCCGCTGTAGTAAATCGTGGACCAAACTCCCTCGCCTCCCCGGTTGTAAGCTTCGGTGGCAAGAAATTCACGTGCCGAACGTCTATGTACGATAGTAGGGGGCTGTCCACTATCAACGCCTGCTTGAAAGGTTGCCAGGAGTGAGGCCCGGAGTTGCCCGTCCCAATGCACGTAGATCTCGGAACGGAGGACGAAGTTTAAGTCCCCAGTATGGACGGCTCTGAGGTCCCGAGTAAACACTTTGCCGTCCGCAAAAGAACAGGTGACGCATTAGCTTTTGCCGATATAAAAATAAAAATAAAAATAAAATTTTTTACTCAAAACAATTATAGGAGGGGATGGTACGAACCCACTTCACGCCGTGTGAGGGGGCAATGGATCTCCCCGGCAAACCAATTGCCGCGCACCCTGACGAACTCCCCGGCGGAGTTCCTGTTCGAATCGGGTAGGCACGATATCAGCCGTACCCGAGCATCCCTCGTCTTTAAGTAATAATTTGTGGATTTGCTCCCACAGAGACTGTACATTTGGTTAATATCATGTTGGTCTAATTGTAAGTTAAAGGTTTGGTTCAATCGGCCGACACAACTAACTACCCGGTAAAAATTGGGGGAAGGCTGGTCGGGGGCACGACCCATAGTAGGTGAGTGTGTTTATCGGGAGGAGATCTACCGGGAACCTAACCCCACCTTCTAAAATGGATATCAATGGAAAGAAGGCCGTACCCTGCCCTCGGTGGAATTCCATATCACTTTCATGGCGGTAAGCCACGTCCACGTCATTGGGGATACTAAATTTACTCCTAAAGGTGGCCAACGCAGCCGGGGTATCTAGAAGGTAAGAATAACCCATCTACAGAGCCTAAAACTACAAGAATGAACTCAAAGAAACAAAGCTCAAGGAACAGGAAAGGGAAGAAAGACTTACTTTGGGTGCTAAGGAGGAAAAGAACGCTAAGCGAGCAAGCACACACAAATGTGTTCGGCAGAGAGTAGGCACTAAAAGATCGGAGGCGAAGGAAAAGTAAAATGATGTGTGGAGAAGGACTATTTATAGAGCCAAAAGAAACGGGGGAAGAAGAAACACTCAATTAAGCAATAAATGGGCACACCTACGAGCGACCCAACGAATGCCAAGCGTAATCGATTTCACAAGCGCCGCTTCGGTTCACGAACCGTCGAGGCAATAATGACCATCGCACCTGGCGCGCGATGCGGCGCGCGTCTTTGAGATGAGTATTAATGAGAAGTGACAGCCGAAGTCCCGTGGCTAGTGAATTCCCGGGATCAAAAGGCCTGGCGGCTCCTTGATTCTCCTCGGCAACCGAGTATGAATCAAGGGGGCTATTGTACGGCACCAAACTACCAAGGCCCATACTTGTCCTTGGGCCCCGACCCATCTAGGCCCCGGCCCAAGCCCATACCGGCCTCGGATGCGAGCCAGTGGAAAATTCCATTACTTACCTTACGCCCTTCATGAAACTCGCCTTAGAGAATGAACAAGTTTTTGGGTATTAAGTTCCCAGAGTTGACCGGTTGATCCTTCCCGGAAGAGCGCATGAGTCACATCCGGGAAGGACATGATATGCACGGGAACGTGAGTCACCGAACATGACCGGTGGAAATGGAACCAAGTTCTAAGATCATAAATGCTTTGCACCGCCCTTTCACCTAAACAACCACTTTAACCGGATAATAATGGACCTTGATAGCACTAACGGTGATTGTAATCATGATCTCCCCACTAACCTTGACTATAAATAGAAGAAAATTGGGAGAAGAAGGGGTTCGGAAAAATGGAGAGAAAATAGTCAAGGAGAGAATATTTCAACTAAGTGTTACTTTGAGTCTCTCTCGCGAGAACGACCCATAGTAGGAAATCCTTAAACCCACTACAAATAAATTGTGAGCCCAAGTGATCTGAGGCCCAGAATTCTTGTACTTGGTTCCTACACAAACACAAGGACAACACACGATGTGTTATCGAAGAGGAAATCGAAGCCCTCGGCGTAAAATCTCTCCGCCGCCCTCCAAGCGGTCAATAATCCACTAGAAAATGTAGTTGGGATACATGAACAGCAATAGACCCTCCAAGCCTAATCTACCCGATGTACCTAAGCCCTCCAAGCTTCTTGCTCCAACGAGGTTGCGCCGAACCTTTTTCTTTTCTAGCTTACCGGATTCCGCTACTAAACCATAGCATCCGCCATCTTTGGCATCTTCCAATGCGTCCCAAAACTCCAAGAACACTCAACACTCTAAATGGGTGTGGGTAGTGTTTGGACAGAAATCTCCTCTCAATAGGTATGTCAATGAGAGAGGGAATGAGAAGAGACTACAAAGATTTCTCTCTAAGAATGAGTAGCTCTCTCTAATTGGGTGGGTGTTTTGAAGAAACCTCTCTTAGGGTTTTTCTTTATGAATAGCCACATATATCTTGTGAGAATGAGGGGTATTTATACTGGTGTGAGAATGGAATACGAAGAGTCGGTTTTTCCAAAAACAGGTCAAGCTAGCGACTTGACCTCGCGACTTAAGCGAGTCGCGAGTTCAAGTCGCGAGCTAACTTAATGGCCATCTGGATTTTTGTCGTGTAGTGCTCCGGTGGCGTGATCTGTTCAGCTCCCCGCATGCTCTGCACGTGAGCAACTTTTGGCGGCTTGCAAGCCGCGAGCCACCCGCGAGTCCTAGCCGCGAGTCTCCGCTTCACCGCACTTTGTCTTGAGCATTTCTTCACACTCTCTCACACACTACCCTTACATGATTCCCACCTAAATACAAGGTTTCTAAGTGCTATATTACAAGCAAATTTGTCATGAAATAAAGCCAACACATGGTTGATTAAATTCAACCTTACAGAAAGCATCAAATGCAGGCCACTATGTGAATATGGTGGGCGTACCAAATGCAGGCCACTAAAAGTATAGCATTTTAAAAAAGTCATTACAGTTTTACAATTCATTAAAATACAAAATAAGAATTCATTGAATTTAAAAAATAAATGAAGAAAAAAAGCGATTAAAATATGCAATTCAGAGCCTAATCAAAACCAAACAGATCAACGGAGGAAATTTAATTCAAATTATGAGATAAATAGAGGGAAAATCAGGCTATCCAAACCACTTAGTTTGATGCAGCAACTCTTCTTGCAAAATACCCGTGTTGTACTTGGCAAAAAACTCAGTATTCAACAAAATCACGGGGTAAGAAGTTTTTAAAAACTACAGCAAAAAAAGATGAAAGAGAGACTACAAAAGAAGCAGAAGCAAACATTGTAATATGGTTTGAGTTGCAAAAAATAAGAACTTGGCTTCCATTAGACAAGGATATATAAAATAAATACTTAAAGCAAAATTAACATCAAACAAGAACACTTTTTGGCACAAACTTGAACTGGAAAGTTTGTTTTCGTCTTGTACATAAAGATTTTAAACAATCCAATGGTGTCCTTTTTTTTTCTCAACTTTCTAGCTCTCTCAAAGAGGGTTAATCTCATTACCAAAAAAGACTACAATCACTAAAACTATCAATTTTTCCTTCTTTCTTTCCCAATGTCAATCATTAAGCACTGGCATAAATCTGATTAGCATTGGCCACAACCAAGCAATACAGACTCAAAAGTGCTAATAAGTTTTCAACCAATTTTGTATGATAATGCTTTTACCTTCAAAATCACAGCAACAACCAATAGCCTAAGGTAAATTGTATATGCCAACTTCTAAGTTTTAGTATATATTTAATGCTTTAGCTTAATTCCATGAACTTACAGATAAATGTAGTCACTGTTCCACTAACAAATGTGCAATTAAACAATTAGGAAAGAAATACACCAAAACATCAAAAAAAAAAAAAAACCATAAACTTTGCATATGAAGAAGAATCCAACAAATTTAGACAATATTTATACATTTTGGTGAAGATAGATTTAGCTCTTACAAAAGATGATCTTGAACAACATTGAACAAACAATTATAATTATGAAAAAAAAAGAAAGTATTTTAACAATAAATAAACAAAAGGTAGTTGAACAAACAAACCAAAATTGAATGTGAACCGCTTTAATTAAACAAAGAAAGTATTTACACTAACACAACTGCTTAATTCATTATTCACATCATCCCACTTCAATGACTCATCTTACTCTGAGTGAACAAAGATATGATTGATGAGATCTGAGACTAATACAAATTAAAGTCATACCTCATTTTAAATAAAACTTACTAATTTAAAGAAATAGGTTCACCCTCTCTCTCAAGCCAATTCTAAATCAAAATCAGTCAAACCAAAATAACTACGTCTAAGTCATTTTCCTCAATAGACTAATAATGCGATTAAAAAAACTCACAACTTTGACTATAATTCAATCACAATTAATATCAAACTTAAAAGAAAAAATAATTTTAGAAGTTAGAAGGTTAAGTACTATTCAACAACATTGGCACAATATGACCTGGTATTGCCTCTGTTTAACCTTAGAAAAAAATATTCAATGGATATGAAAACCTCTATTTTAGTTCCATTTTTATTTGATTATATGGTGTTCTTATTGTCAAGGAAACCCTACATAATAATGGAGTAGGCATGAAGATGTAAGAGAAGCCGGAAAAAATATGTTTCAATATTATTATTAAAAGACTTTTCTAAGTTAGGTTTAAGAAGATCACTAAACACCAATGACCAATCCAATCTAACTCAAGTAGAAGTGAAATCTTAGAAAGATGCTAATACTAAATGCAAGAAGAGAGCAATTAACTAACAACACAAATATACATAAGAATTGAATCTCACATCAAATATTCATTTTTAAATTGTAAACTTCTTAATGCCTGACTCTCATGAATTCCCTCCCAAAGACTGGAGTTGATCAATGGGTGCTGCTCCACCCTTAGTCACTGGACCTATTCCTATCTATTTTAGCCATTCAAATATTTATATTTACTGAAAACAAAGAAATTGTATTTGTAAAGAACCCGTGATTGGCTGCAAGTATCTTCAAAGGGAAATTTATACATAGTAGAAGATGAACAGTTTGGCGCGATTCAACACCATTTCAATCTCTTTTACCAAAAAGAATAATCCCAAGAAGAATCAAATCTAACCCAAATACCCAAAACAAAAAAAATTCTAACCCAAAAACCTTAGCTAAAACAAAATCTAACCCATATAATCATGAACTGATATCAAAAAACCAATAGTTAAAAAACAATAGTTTATATATCCGCACATGAATCTATATATATTCATTTAATCTAAGGATATAAAAGCATACAAATGATGTCAAGCACATAATTCCATAGATATATCAGAATCATAACAAAGATTCTAGTGCTTCAATTATTACATAATAAAACAAAGTTATATCATATCTCAATAAACCTAGCAATCTAATTAGCGGTGTGCTTCTGTAACCATAGCTTTTACGAATCAAGTTTGTACCTATATAAAATTATATATATGCTAAGCCACAGTATCCGAAAATTGAATGAATATATCACATATATCAATCACAACACATAGATTTATCAAACAATAGTTTTAAAACCAAATTATGCAGGAAAATTACTGCAGAAATTTAAAGAATCAATATTCTAGGGTTTTGCATTCTTGTCCATGCCATAAGAATCAATTTTCACAACAAAGCACCAAAAGGAGAAGAATGAACACAGAGAATTGATGCGTACCTTTCGTTGGAATAACGTCGATCTCTAACTCCGTATCTCAAAACCTATGGGACATTTGATCATATTTAGCTTTGACGGATGCCAATTGTGATGGTCTAAGTCCGACAGGATATGGCGGTGGCCGGCCGTACGAATATCCACTGGTTTTGCGAGTCTCAAGAGAAGAGATCGCTAGGGTTTTAATCGCAAAATAGATCTAGAATATTCCATAAATTCACGGAAACAGGTGAAACTTATCTCAAAATCACAGAGAAGTTTCAAAACCGAATCAAAACAACAAAAACTCAAAGAGAGAAAGAGAGGGAGAGAGAGAAGAACATACCTGGAAAACTCAAAAGGGGATAGCGATGGTTGGCTAAACGAATCTCCAGTGTGGCGCAAGTTTTTTTTTTTTTTTTTTTTTTTTTTTTTTTTTTTTTTTTTTTTTTTTTCTCCTTGCGAGTTTGATGTGAAGAGATCGCCTCTATCGCAGTATCGCTAGGGTTTTTTTAGAGAGAGAAAATGTTAAGAAGACCGATGTGAAGACGCTAGGTTTTTTTAGTTGTTGACGTTTTCTTTTATCTTATTTTTAACCCCTTTTTTTTATTTTAATATATACACTATCACTATCAAACGGTGTTACCCTTGCAAAACAAATGGAAATAGCAGAGAGGCTTTCAAACGCCGTAGAAGTAAAAGTTAAAGTTTTTAGAATTCTGAAACGATGTACCGTGTGAGTGTTTTAACTTAAAGTTGTGTACGTGTCAGTTTTTAAAGGGGTCTTTTTCTCCTATTTGTCACCACCTCCTTAATTGTAGGAACCCACTTTCTCTCATCTTCTGCTATTATATATATATAGATTGATTGATTGATTGATTGATGTGCCCGAGACTCAACAAGTGAATCTAGTAGCAACAAGGTTATGTAGATATCTTCAAATTGGTGGGACAAAATTCAAGAAATGCGACTTCTCAAAGGATATCCGAGGTAACAACATTCAAGCCTTCTAGAGACACAACTACCCTCATAATTACTGCAACTTCCAATAGTTAAATATACAACTTATAATACAAACTCAAATCACAAGACAATACACAACAAGATTTGATGATTATAAAACTTATTTCCAAGACAAAGATTAATTGACCAAGTCCACATTTTCAACTGAATTTTAATCTTCAAATGGCTCTCTCTTGAATTCTTACTTGGAAATTACGTATTATGTTATGAAAAACTACAATATCCCACCAAATTAAAAAGAACTTGTCCTTTGGTTTAAGATGATAGCTTTTGCCTCTTTCAGAATCCCAATAAAATCATTCTAGTCCTTTTTAGCAAAAAAGAAAAACTAACATGCTACTTCTCTGTTAGGACGTATGTGTTTCACTTGTTAAGAACATATGTCATGATTTTATGTAATTGGCTTATCCTTTGACAAAATGCATTTTACTTGTATTGGGGTAGATTTAGGATGTTTTAAATATCTCAAGAAACCTTGTTTCAAGATCAAGTATTGAAGCTTTCAAATCTATTCAAGAAAACAAGTTCAGAGTGCAAAATCATTAAAGCTCGATAGCTGGTCGACAGCTGCATCTATCGAGCTTAAGGAAGTTGTTCTACATTCGGTGTGCTCGACACCTTCTCGATGACTACTCGACACTTGCTATCTGTCGAGGTTTAATATTTTCAGAATTTCAATATGATTTTCTTGGGATCCGTGAATATGTCTTTGGGCCTTCTTTTCTCCTAAACCTACATATATAAAAGGACCGATATAAGGGCCGTCAAAGTGTTCATAAGTTGCACAAGCATTGAGCAAACTCTGTTCAAGCAAATTGTGACCAAAGATGAAGTTCTTGCCCTAGTTCATCTCTTTCTCTTAAAGAAGTTGCTGTGTATGTGCACCGTAGGGTTTTGTGACCAAGCATCTTTTTGATCTTCATCGTGTGGATGAACTCAAGAACTTTGCAACCAACAACCTTCTTAGTTGGTGATTGAAGTCGCATCTTGGGATCCGCGCAATTGGTTAGTCACGTACTAGGAGTCGTGCATCGAAAAAGGGAAATGTCACTCTGAGAACAAGTCTAATTGGGTATTGGGGTAAGGGTTCAGCTATAGGTTGGTAAGGTACTTGGATTCCTTTACTTGTAACCGCTTGTTGTGATAATAGTGGAGTTTCGGGAGTGGTGACCTGAAAATCACCCGGTGGGGTTTTTGCCGTTAGGTTTTCCCCATTCGTAAACAAATCACCGTGTTATTTATTTTCCGTTGTATATTTAGTTTATTGGTGATTTGTTTATGCTACCACACGTTTGCATGATAAATTGATTAATTAATAACTTGGCTAATTAATTAATTAATTTCTATCACAATGGGTCATTCAATTTGTAGCCTATCAAGTGGTATCGGAGCAGGCACATTCTGATTAGGGTTTAATCTTTGCTATGTTGATCCGTTGACCCCTGTTTGTCATGGATAGAGGACAGTCTTTAATTATACCTCCTTTATTTGATGGCACTAACTATGCATACTGGAAAGTACGCATGAGAGCTTTCTTGCAGTCTTTAGATGAGAAAGTGTGGCAAGCTATGGAGTTCGGCTGGACTAAGCCTACAGAAGCGCTAGCCGATTGGGATGATGCCAAGATTAAGGCGGCAAACTTCAACAGCAGAGCCTTGAATGCATTGTTCTGTTCTATCACCAATGAGGAGTTCAAGAAGATATCCTCCACTGAAACCGCCAAGGAGGCTTGGACCATTCTCCGGACAACCTATGAGGGTACTAAGGTTGTGAAAAACTCAAAGCTTCAGAGGCTCACTACAAGCTTTGAAGAAATAAAGATGGAGGAGGATGAGTCTTTTGATGAGTTCTATGCCAAGCTAAAGGACATAGTGAACTCAGCCCTCAATCTTGGGGAAACCATTCCTGAACCCAAGATTGCGAGGAAAGTGCTCAGATCTCTGCCCGAGAGATTTCATGCCAAAATTACGGCAATAGAGGAGTCAAAGGATATTGACAAGATTCCTCTAACTGAGCTGGTTGGAAACTTGCAGACCTACGAGTTAGGGTTGACAAGAATAGGCAAGTCGGGTAAAAGCAAGAGTATGGCTTTGAAGGCCAAGAGCGGTGAAACAGATGAATCTTCCGATGATGAAGATTCCAAGATGAAGTCCTACATCACCAGGCAGTTCAAGAAGTTCATGAAGAACACCAATAGAAAAGGTTTCGACAAGGACCGCAGGCAATCCAGTTCTTCTCAATTTAAAGGCCAAAACAAAGGGAAGAAGGATGCTAAGGAAGGTGGTCAATACACTGTTCCCTCGGGACCTAAGTGCTTTGGGTGTCAAGGATTCGGTCACACAAAGCATGAGTGTCCTACATACCTCAAGAGCATTGGAAAAAGCAAGGCACTTGCTGTTACCTTGAGCGACACTGAGCACGAGGATGATTCCGACAATGAGGATGACGGAATCTTAAATGCCTTCACGGCCACGGTCAATCCTACTGATGGGATTGTTGAAGATGTGGTTAAAGAAGAAGAATTGGTGGAATCTAAGTTTGAGAAGATAGATCATCAAGATGACATCCATACAGCCTATGAGAAGCTGTATAAGCTCTCCGAAAAGCATAAGAAATTATATAGGCTAACCACCAAAAAGCTCGGTGATGTGGAACTTGACCGTGAGGAGCTTTCCACAAAGTTTGATGAGGCTAATTAGACTATTGGAGCACTAAGATTCGAGAACAATTTCTTGGCCGAGAAGACCAAGAAGCTTAAAGCGGAGCTGTTTCAAGTCATAGCTCAATTGGAGAGGACTTCAAGCACAAAGTCGGATGAGATGCTAAGCCTTGAAAATGCTTCAGATCGAACAGGCTTAGGGTATGGTCTTTCTTCCTCTAATACTGCTTCTTCTAGTACTACTATTTTTGTTCCTCTTGCTAATAATGTTAAAACTGAGAACAATGAGATTAAAATTGAATTAGCTAGTGAGAACTTAGACAAGGGTAAATCTATCTTAGGAGCACCCCCTAAGCTTAAGAAGAAAGATGTTAAAAATCCTAGGGCTAAGAAGGCTAACTCTCGAAAGCCTAAACAAAAGAAGCAAGATCTCTGTCATCATTGTGGAGCTGCCGATCATACTCGACCAATTGCTACAAGTGGCTTGCCACTCAACAAAGCAACGACTTGATAGCATCCGAGAACCAAAATCAGCTTCAATCCTCTCTCACTCCCCTTGGTGATCTTCTCAAAGCCCTCATGTTCCTTTCGAACTTGAACGGTTTTAATTCTTCCCCTTCACCACCGGTTCAAGGGTTTGCTAGACGGAAAGGTTCTTCCAAGGTGTGGAAGGAAAATGGCTCTAAGTGATTCTATCACTTTTCTCTCTCTCTCTTCTTGTTTTTATGTGTGCATTACTTATGTGTTTTGCTTTCATGTTTTGAGTCAGTCTAGTTTTATGCTTTGTTTGTTTAACATGTTTTTGTTTGGTTATTTTTCAATTTTTGCTTTGTTTTTGTTTTTCTTTATAAAAATAAAAAAAAAATATTGAAAAATCAGAAAAATACAAAAACAGTGTGTGTTGTGTACATTGGTACTTATGTACCTTGGATGGCCATTGAAACAAAATCTTCTAAATTTTGTATAATTTGTAGCTTAGATGAGCATCTCTATGCACAACTAAGCAAGTGAGTTTTGTGGCTCGTGTTTGTGATATGTACGATTAAGTTGTCTCTTAAACTTAACATGCATATCACTCTTTTTGACAGAAAGGACTAAAAAATCCTGAGAGAAAGGCATAAATAACCATCTCACCATTGTTGCCTGCCAATCATAATAAGACACCTGTATGTAAGACACCTGTATGTTTCGGCATAGCAAAAGTGCAGTGTCAATGACATTTGTGTGCCTAGGCATAGCAAAATTTGAATGTCAAATATCATTGGGTATTTCTTTTCTCTCTATAATAAGCCCATGCATGATATGTTTAAAAGAAAATATGCAAAGAAAATTAAAAGCAAAAAGATCAAAAATGCTTTAAATATGATTGCAAGCGTGTATTCTAAGAGATGTGGTAGTTATAGGATGTATCTTAAAGGTGATAGTCCCTATCAAGCGATTATGATTGTGTGTGAGTTAAAGTGATTTTCTCATATTTCAAATCGTCATAACATGCATACACTTATGCAATCTTGCGATGTTTTTCACACACAACACGCAATATTCTTTGTTATTCTTGATACATGTGCAGGTACAATGTGATTTGGCCATCACGAGGTTTTACATGTATTAGTGTATGCTCACTAAACTGTCTAGACTTGTTTTTGAAATATAAAATTGGTTAGACTTGTTGTGTGTGTGTGTGTTTGTGGAGATCCATGTACTTAAATTTTCATTTGAAAGATGATTTTAAGAGCTTAATATGTTGATTGGATCGTTGGTTGAGTTGCATGTTAGATTGCATTCATGTTTGTGTTTTTCACATCTTGAAAAACTGCTTTTAAAAGTCGGCTCGATAACTCCTTGATACCTCCTCGATAGCTGGCTATTTGTCGAGCTTCCTTATGCTTTTTCTTATCGCAATCTCGCCCGCACCTCGATACCTGGTGGATCTATCGAGATTGGGTCTATATGCTCGATAGCTTCTCGATACCTGGTGGATCGATCGAGCTTTTGTTCTAAAAACTGGCGTGTTGATCTTCGATACCTCCTCGACACCTCAGCAGTCGACATGTATTTTCTCGACACCTCCTCGACGGATCCCTCGATACTTGTCGATACCTGCATTTGTTGAGAATTACTGGCTTTCCTATATAAAGCCCATTCACGATCCGGTCTTTTCATCGATCTCTCTCTATACTTCTCTATTTCTCTCCCAAAAACACTCCAATCTCACTCCTATCTTGATTCTCAAGGATTTTCCAAGGGTTTTCAAGTTTTTCTTCACTTGGTAAGCTTCTAATCCTTTCTCATTCTTGCATTTCATGTTTTGAAACTTAGGATTTGGGGTTTTTGGAAATTTTTGGGGTTTTTCAAAATTGATGAGATTTCCTTGAAATTTTGGATTGGGTTTTCACTTAAATGTGTTTAAAACCTCATACATTGCATCACATTAGCATTATAATGGTCTTGCCATGCATTTAGATGTGTGCTATATGATTGTGTCTTTGTAGGTTTGGTTTGGGCTGAGCCCATGATGCAATTTCTTTTGCATGTCACATGTTCATGCATTTCCTATACATACGTACTTCTTTTCAATATATTTGATATATTTGAAAATGTTTGGGACTTTTCTGATTGTCTTTCTTTCTCTCCTTCTCTGTTGTTTACGTTAGTTGTGTATATGGCACCTATGCGTAAATCCACTCCAACCCGGAATCCTTTTCATTTCGGTGCTTCTTCTTCATCCGATCCTACCTTATCTCATATCCGGTTCCGTGATGATGATGCCTTTAAGACATTTTCGGAGAACTTCTCTAGACGAGGCATTCATTCGGAATGCCGACTCATCTTGTCTGATTTTGCAAACATTGACCTTCCCTCTGTCATTCACAGTAGGGGATGGGAGTCACCGTGTGACGCCCCGGTCACTTGTCTTCCGGTGCTGATCCAAGAGTTCTACTCCAACATGCACGGGATTGATCGATCTGTACCTCTTTTCTTCACTCGCATACGCGCATTCCCCATCATACCACGATTAGTTGTAGATGTGCTTGAGGTTCCTAGGATAGAGTTTCCTGACTATCCTAATTGTACTGAGGATCGTGTCCAGGGGCGAGCTCATGTCTGCTTTTTGTGAGTGCCCTACTTCTTGGGGTGAGCGTCTTTTTACACCATGTCGACCTTTTGCTAAAGGTCCTAGATTCATGAACATGGTGATGACTTTTGTTTTGCATCCCCTCTCTCACTATAACTCCATCACAGAGCCTCGTACTTGGTTTTTGTTGTCTCTTCTTGAGCATCTTACCATAAACTTCCCTTCTCATTTCATTTTTTCAATTCTAGATGTTTATCTAAATTCGGCGACCCGTGATAAGCTTATCTTTCCTTCCGCTATCACGAGGATTCTACGCCATTTTTCTATTCCTTTTCCCTCATCCGACCATTCATTGTCATGTGTGCCATAGATTACGCTATTGTTAAACGTAGCGAGGCCCGGCTTCGGTCGCGGCGGTCGGATTCAGCCATTCCTTCCTCTCGTTCCGCTCCATCCTGTTCGGCTCCATCCACATCGGCTCCTCCTTCCTCTTCCAGCAATGTGTCTTTAGGAGATATTATGGCGCAGCTGCGGTGCATGGATGCTCGCCTCGATACACTCTCTACGGAGTTGTATCGGGTGAATGTTCGTGTTGGTCATATTGCACGACGACAAGCGTCTATGGGTGGCTTTGCTCCTGAGGCTACTCCTTCACCACCTTCTCCTGTGGCTTATGCTTCTGAGGATGAGGATGATGATGATGGTAATGACGATGATGTTTCAGATGATGATGATGGAGATGCTAGCTCTGCCGATGAGATGTCTACTTGACACTCTTACCCATTGTCATTTGTGACAAAAAGGGGGAGTAGTTTTGGTATGAGAGTAGTCCATCTTAGGGGGAGAGTTAGTATATGATCATTTTGTTAGGGGGAGTGTTGTTACATTTTTAAGGGATGTAGTGAGGATAGTATGTATCTTTTCTTTTCTTTCCTTTTAGATACATTACTCTTGTACATGAGGTCTTGTGATCATTTATAAACATACATTGTACTTATCTCTTTCTTTATATTGATGTATGTTTTGTCTTTCACCTATCCCTTCATGTGTTGTTTCTTTTCGCTCTTTATACACATGTTTCTTATACTTGTATGCAATCTATTTATTTCTGTTTCACACAAAGATGCCTTGATGTGTTTTGTTTAAAGTATTTCAGAAATACAGGTTGTCAAAGTCTACTTGCCATAAACTCTCTTCTTGCAAAGTTTTTCAAGAGTTTGTGTTAGAATAGATTTTATTGTATTCAACAAGTGAATATGAGTTGAGTGATTTATGACTTCTTTCATATGTTCATTTGTTTGTTGTGATTTTGTTACGGATTGTTAAAGGGGGAGATTGTTAGGACATATGTGTTTCACTTGTTAAGAACATATGTCATGATTTTATTTAATTGGCTTATCCTTTGACAAAACGCACTTTACTTGTATTTGGGTAGATTTAGGATGTTTTAAATACTTCAAGAAACCTTGTTTCAAGATCAAGTATTGAAGCTTTCAAGTCTGTTCAAGAAAACAAGTTCAGAGTTCAAAATCATTAAAGCTCGACAAACCGGTCGACAAACGCATCTATCAAGCTTAAGGAAGTCGTTCTACATTCGGTGTGCTTGACACCTTCTTGATGTACCGCCGACACCGCTATCTGTCGAGGTTTAATATTTTCAGAATTTCAATATAATTTTCTTGGGATTTGTGAATATGTCTTTGGGCCTTCTTTTCTCCTAAACCTAGACATATAAAAGGATCTGTTTAAGGGCCGTCAAAGTGTTCACAAGTTGCACAAGTATTGAGCAAACTCTGTTCAAGCAAATTGTGATCGGAGATGAAGTTCTTGCCCTAGTTCATCTTTTTCTCTTGAAGAAGTTGCTGTGTATGTGCACCGTAGAGTTTTGTGACCAAGCATCTTCTTGATCTTCATCGTGTGGATGAATTGAAGAACTTTGCAACCAACAACCTTCTTAGTTGATAATTGAAGTCGCGTCTCGGGATCCGCGCAATTGGTTAGTCACGTCTCGGGAGTCGTGCATCGAAAAGGGAAATTGTTACTACAGTATAAGTCCAATTGGGTATTGGGGTAAGGGTTCAATCGTAGGTTGGTAAGGTACTTGGATTCCTTTACTTTTAATCGCTTGTTGTGATAATAGTGGAGTTTCGGGAGTGATGACACGAAAATCACCCGGTGGGGTTTTTGCCGTTAGGTTTTTCCCATTCGTAAACAAATCACCGTGTTATTTATTTTCCGTTGCATATTTAGTTTATTGGTGATTTTTTTGTGCTACCACGCATTTGCATGATAAATTGATTAATTAATAACTTGGCAAATTAATTAATTAATTTCTATCACAATGAGTCATTCAATTTGTGGCCTATCATTCTCAATCGTGCATCACGCGTGATAAGCATGGCTGAATAAATTTGAACGCATAATCTTCTTTTCATTAATTGAGATTGAGGAAGGTTTTGGATACAGCGTTTTCAAGCCACGCGTTTTTTTTTTTTTTTTTTTTTCATAGACGCGTCTCATCATCATTTATTGTCCATAAACAGTGATTTTAGGCTTATAAACAGTAAAAAAACAGAGTGAATAGTAATTTTTCACACATTAAAAAATTATTTTGCTACAGTATTTTCGGTTTTCGGTTTTCGATTTCAGCAAAAATAAGTTGTATCCAAATGGACCACGAAACAGTTTGCACCTTGACACAGTTTGCACCTAATCACCTCATAGCTTTCAATAGTTGATTTGAAGTCCTCTTCAAAAAGAAGCCATTTGCATTTCACAGCTTTTAATACCTTTGATTAAATAATAAATACAATAAAACCACTATTAATTAAAACATTCATATGATGAATCAGATGATAAGGTGTTGTAGAAATGAATCGAGATTTCCACAGTTTGTAGTGTGTGTATGTAGTAGTACATATGTATACAATAAAAAGTGGTAGGATAAGAATATACCTGGATTGTTTATGTGAAATGCCTTCTTCTGAAACAGCTCCCAACTCTGTTCCTCATTTAAACAGCCTGGCTCATGTAGAAAACCACTTGGATCTATATGCAAGGCTACTTGTTAGTAAAATTTTGCTTCTACTTTCCTATACTAATGGGAAGCCTGGACTAAGTAAATCCCATGCCTCTTTGCTCCAGATATCATCCAGGATCACCAAACATCTCTTCTCTTTCTGAACTTGATTAAGTTTCTTTGCCAGCTCTTCATCTCTCATTTTCAAAATTTGATCCCTCTCATCTTTGGTTGGAGAGGTAAGTTTGATTAATATTCCTTCCCAAACATCTCTTGTTTTGCATTGTTGAGATATATAAGCCCAAGCGAAACCATCAAAATGACACCTGACCTCACTGTGATGGTAAACTTTCTTAGCACGAGTGGTCTTTCCTAGACCACCTATCCCACAAATAGACACAACTGGACAGTGTTTATCTTCATTTACCAACTGAGCAACTACTTTTATATCTTCATCCAACCCACGATATACTCTTCAACAATATGGGAATAAGACCATCTCAATTGCCTGTCTGTCCAGTGCAGAACTTGAGCCCACTTCTTTTATATGAGTCACACCATAAGTTTGTAAATTTCTAGTAAGATTCTCGTTTTAATGTCCTCAATCTTGGACCCCACTTTATAAAGCTTTCTGGTGTTGAAAATAGGAACATGTTTCTTGATTGTGCTGTCTCTATTCTTCAAAGCAATTTCAAGGGCGAAAGTTTCAATGACATCCTCAACTTCATAGGCAGCTTCCCGTATCTGTGAAACCCAAATTCGAACACTCTCATCTTCGTTTCGCCTTTTATCTGCATCTTTTAAAAAGCACTGCATCCGCTCTAATTCAATTTGTGTTTGCTTGACTTGTTGGCTCACCCTTTTAAACAAGTCGCTACTTCAATCAGAAGGTTGCCTAGCCTTCCCACTGCTTTGAAAACTACAGACTCGGCCATGCTATGCGCCTCCTCCTCCTCCTCCCCTCACCAGAACAAGAAGCAAATATCAAAGAAAATTTCTCTTCACTTTGCTCCACCAGTTTTTCATTTTAGTTTGTAATATTGGCTTTCATTTCTTTTACTATTCTTGTAAAATAACCAAACAAATCACATATTCTTGTAAAATGAC
Organism: Quercus dentata; assembly: GCA_028216015.1. Classification (NCBI taxonomy): domain Eukaryota; kingdom Viridiplantae; phylum Streptophyta; class Magnoliopsida; order Fagales; family Fagaceae; genus Quercus; species Quercus dentata. Next base: position 69,294,980 of record CP116448.1, read on the forward strand.
AACAACCCCATATATATGCAAATCCTCGTTTTAAACCAATTAATTTAGGAATAGACTTTGCATTGTAACAATAAATTTACAAAATATTACATTACAAGAAGGGGAGCAAACCATGTGCAGCACATGGACTATCCCAGTAATGCCTGCAATGTTGAGGAGGTCCACAGGAAGATCTCCTAGGTGTTGCAGCGATAATCGGCCAAGAACAGAACAATCTTTTTCCGCACATCTCCTAGTATGTTTGGTCTCTTGTTCCATGTTTCTGTTCTTTCCGCTCCATCTGTTGGTGTTTTAGTAGTTTCAGACTTTCAGGTTTGGCCTTTTACTCTCTCATTTACGTTCACTCTTCATGTAGCGTACAATTGCATACATTTGCATGAATGGTGTACAATAATACAATATTGTACACTTAACTCCTAAAGAAAAACCTAAAGAAAGAGAAAAGATTTGAGATATCTATTTTCTTTTTTGGAAGCATCATATTCACCAATGACTACTCTTACAAAGAAAACGTTCAATGCACTTCATGAGCAAATCAGTTTGACTGAAAAGTGTAAAAGACCTTGAGCAGTTTGATGAATAAACAAGCAGGGATCCCCACAGTAAATACTGAGAACCAATTTATGACCAACCTCAAGTAAACTGCAGCATAAAGGCTATTACCGGGTGTTGGTCTCACCAAAGTGAGCTCTTGGGAGGAAAAGGCACTTGTGCCTTACAACTCAAGACCATCTACCATTACAACAAACAAAGGACGCTTGCATCTTGCAGCTTAAACGTGAAAATTGATCTAAATTGTGTCAAATTCAAGGCTCGACTTTTCCATGAAAACAGAGAATACGGTATCTTTGAAACAGGATTTTCAAAAAAAGCAACTCAAGGTGATAAAATATTGGGCCTAACGGGCTTACCTTAATGGGCCTGACGGATTGGGACTCTTGGGCCTGTGTAAAGATGGTCCCGCTTTTGAAGGCCCATCACCGATCGACGCAGAAGGGGCCCATGATCCAAACGTCCATAGCCCGTAAAAACCCTAAGATCCGAAAATGGGAATCCTTGCTCACCACGCTTAGAAGAATTGGGAATAGAGTCCCACATTGAAAAGATTTGGAAACCAAAAAGGAAAAGTCAACCCTTTATCACTATAAAAGACCTAATACCCACAGAAATCGAGGTACGCTTTAATTGACCCTCTCTAACGCTCTAAGTACATAGAAGAATTTTAACTTGACCGTCGGAGAGGTTTGGCCGGCACCACACCGGTGCTCTCTAAAGGACTTCTTTCGATTTCTTCCGTTGTGCGAGTTCCATTCGAGTCGAGAGTACGGTGTGACCCATTGGTGACAAATTTTAGTCGTCATCGCTTGGCGCCGTCTGTGGAAAATCGACAACGGTAACATTCCCGGACAAAAGAGTTACATGGTACTCACACGCTCGATGGCAACCACGAACGACGTCCAAGAAGAGGCCCCTACGATCGCCCTTGAGAGACAAAGTCAAGAAGCTCGCTCGCCGCAGCCGTGGAGCGCCTCACCAAACAAAACCACTACCTGGTAGAGCAAATTGAACCAAAAGAGTGCGGCGGTGAATAGCCAAGGGGAAGATCAAGAAGGGAACAAAGATCTTTGAAAGGAGGAATAATGACGGACCACAAGAGAGTAACGCCCGAGCGGACATCAAAGGCGACGGGACACTAGCATCCCATCGAATGATACGGCTCCACAACCGATCATCGCGGAGATGCAAAGATGAAGGAACAGATGGAAGTGCTGATGAACGCTCTCAAGGGGCGAGTGTCCAGTGATCTTGACGACCTTGTCAACCGGACTGATTCGCCATTTACGACGTCCGTCAATTCCTTCCCCCTACCGAGTAAGTTCTGCATGCCGAGTATGGACAGTTATGACGGAATCAAGGACCCTCTCGACCACTTAGAGATCTTCAAGACCCCGATGCACCTTCGGGGAGTGGCAGATGCAATTATGTGTAGGGCATTCCCTACAACCCTGAAGGGCGCAGCAAGGATTTGGTTTAGCCGACCGACACCAAACTCCATCGGCACCTTCAAGGAGCCGAGCGCTCGATTCACTACGCACTTCATCGGAGGACATCGGTATAAGAAATCGACGGCTTGTTTAATGAATATCAAGCAGAGAGAGGAAGAGACGTTACGGGCCTACATATCACGCTTCAATAAAGAAGCGCTCTCGATCGACGAAGCCGACGACAAAATATTGGTGGCAGCGTTCACGAACGGGTCAAGGGGGTAAGTTTTTGTTCTCCTATACAAAACGACCCAAAGACCATGTCAGAGGTGCTTTACAGGGCCACCAAGTATATGAACGCTGAAGACGCACTACTAGCCCGAGAAGACAGACCCAAGAAAAGAGACAAACAAGAGGATCCCCGACAGGACCAGGGGCGGAAGAAAGGACGGATGGGAGATCGGAGGGAGGAGAGACGTCCAAAACCCATGGGCGGAAGGTTCACGAGTTTCACCCCGTTGACCGCTCCGATAGACCAAGTCCTAATGCATTAAGGACGAAGGATCCCCGACGTTTCCGGAAAAGTCAAGAGTGATCCCAACAAAAGGTCCAGAGACAAATATTGCCGCTTCCACCGTGACCATGGTCACGACACCGCCGATTGCTACGACTTGAAGCAACAAATTGAAACCCTTATTCGACAAGGGAAGCTCAAGAAGTTCGTCGACAAGGAGAGAACGGATCAACCACCACAAGAACAACACCCCGGCCGAGAAAACGAGCGACCACGGCCCCCATTAGGGGACATAAGGATGATAATTGGAGGAACAAACATGCGTCGGATCGTCAAAAAAGGCTCGCAAAACCTACCTTCGGATGGTACAGAATGTCCATTGGCGAACGCACGGTACCAAAAGATGGCAAGAAGGGAAGGCCCCATTATAGGGTTCTCGGAAGAGGATGCACGCGCGCCTACACCATCCACACGACGATGCCCGTCGCCCGTCGGCTTGCGACGGCGACTACAATATACACCGAGTTTTGGTTGACAACGGCGATTCGGCCGACATCTTGTACTATCCGGCGTTCCAGCAAATGAGGATTGACAGGGAGCAGCTAATACCAACAAACGCCCCGCTCATTGGTTTCGGAGGGAGTAGGATATTCCCTTTGGGCACGGTCACGTTATCGGTGACAGTGGGAGATTATCCCCAACAAATCACTAAGGACGTAACATTCTTGGTGGTCGATTGCTCGTCCGCCTACAACGCTATTATTGGACGACCCACGCTCAACTCGTGGAAGGCGGCAACATCAACTTACCACCTAATGATCAAGTTCCCGACGGAGTATGGGGTAGGAGAGCTACGCGGAAGTCAAATTGCCGCACGAGAATGCTACGTAGCTATGATGGAGGTGGAAGACCAAATCCAAGCCTTGAACATAGAAGAACACCGAACGATGGCGTAACCCTACAGAGAAGCTAGAGGAGATAATTCTCGGCAGTTCCAATCCGGACCGAACAACCAAGATTGGAACGCTTGCCAAACCCGCAATCCGTCAACACTCGTAGCTTTCTTGAGGAGCAATAAGGATGTGTTCGCCGGAGCCATGACGATATGCCAGAATCGATCCCTCGGTCATGGTACACAAGTTGAATGTGTTGCCCTCATTTCCACCCGTCCGACAAAAGAAGAGAGTATTCGCCCCCGAACGAGACCGAGCAATAGCGGAAGAGGTCCGCAAACTCCAAGAGGCAAGCTTCATCGGGGAAGTCTACTATCCCGACTTGGCGGCGAATGTGGTAATGGTGAAGAAAGCGAGGGGCAAATGGCGGATGTGCGTAGACTTCACCGATCTTAACAAAGCATGCCCCAAAGATAGCTACCCCCTTCCAAGGGTCGACGTCCTACTAGACTCGACGGCTCAACACCAATTACTAAGCTTCATGGATGCTTTCTCGGGTTATAACCAGATCCGCATGCACGAGGCCGATCAGGAGAAGACTTCGTTTGTAACTAGTCAAGGACTCTTCTCACAACAAAGTAATGCCATTCGCCTGAAGAATGCAGGGGCAACATACCAAAGACTCGATGAACAAGATGTTCGCACAACAAATCGGGAGGAATGTCCAAGTCTATGTCGACGACATGCTTTGGTGAAGAGCCGGAGGGAAGAAGACCACTTGGAAGATCTCAAGGAAACATTCGCACGCTTGATCCTACAACATGAAACTCAATCCGGGAAAGTGCGCATTCGGCGTAACGGCAGGCAAATTCCTAGGATTTATGGTATCTCAAAGGGGGATTGAGGCAAACCCGGACAAAATCCGAGCCATAATGGAGATGGCCGCCCCGAGAAACGTGAAGGAAGTACAAAGCCTTAACGGCAAGATAGCGACATTGAATAGATTCGTATCAAGAGCGACGGACAAGTGTTTACCCTTCTTTCGAACATTGAAAAAGTCATTCGAGTGGACGGACGAGTGTCGGCGAGCATTTGAGGAGTTTGATATCAGATGAAGAACTCTTCCTCTATTTGGCTGTCTCCCATGTGGGCCGTCACAATGCAGCTTTGATCAGAGAAGAGGATAGGGCACAGAAGCCCGTGTACTACGCCAAAGGGCACACCGCGGTCAAGAAGAAAGATACCAGCCTATGGAAAAACTCGCTTTTGCATTGGTCACGGTGGCTCGCAAGCTCAAGCCCTACTTTCAAGCCCATACCGTGAACGTCATGACCGACAAGCCCTTGCGAAGGGCACCGAGTAATCCCGAGGCCGCAGGTCGGCCGACGCCTGTGGGCAATAGAATTGAGTGAGTTTGATATCGATACCGTCCACGTGTGGCCATTAAAGGACAAGTCAGAGCCGACTTCATAGCGAGTTTATGCGTGACGAAGACAAGGTTACGTAGGATCCCCAAGTGGAGCATATACACCGACGGATCATCCAATCGACGAGCCGGGAGGGGCCGGCGCAGAGTGTTGCTTGTCACACCAAGGAGACAAGATCGAGTGTATGATCCGTCTTGACTTCCCCACCACCAACAATGAAGCGAATACTGGCCGTGGCGGCAGGACTAGACTTGGCGAAAGCCACGAGCGAAAAATGTGGTCATTTACTGCGACTTTCAAGTCGTGACCAATCAAGTAAATGGAGGCTATGAATGCAAGGGGGAAAGGTTGAAGAGATACCTTGATCAAGTAAGGACGAGAATCGACGGACTAAAAGCAATGGTCGTCCAAATCCCTAAGGGAGAAAATGAGCTCGCCGATCGGCTAGCCAAAGCCGCTCAATGAGAACAAATGGTGACACCAGGTAATACACTTTCTTTTGTTCAACTTTTTCCACTAATAGACCTGGACAACATGCAGGAGATACGCTCCGGAAGAAACTGGACTACACGATAACTTCGTACTTAAAGGACGGGTTCTTGCGCGAGAAGAAAAGGAGGCAGCAAGAAAGCTAAAAGTCCAAGCGGCAAGATTCGTCTTAATAAAGGACATTCTTTACAAAAGAGGTTTCTCCCGTCCATATCTTAGATGCCTGGGAGCCGAAGAGGCGGACTACGTGATGAGGGAAGTACATGAAGGGATATGCGGGAACCATTCCGGATCGCGGTCGTTAGTGCACAAACTGGTACGAGCTAGGTATTACTCGCCAACCATGCAGAAGGATGCCGAGTCCTACGTTAAAAGTCACGACAAATGCCGAGGTTCAAATTTTATCGGACAACCCAGTGAAGAGCTAACCCCTATAACGGCTCCATGGCCGTTCGCTTAGTGGGGATTAGACATCATGGGACCTTTCCCAACGGCGATAAAGCAACTAAAGTTCTTTGTAGTGGGTATTGACTACTTCATAAAATGGGTAGAAGCGGAAGCCTTGGCCACCATCACAGAAAAGAACATTAGAAGTTTTGTCTCATGGAGCATCGTATGTAGGTTTGGTATTCCTAGAGTTCTTGTCTCGTATAACGAGAGGCGGTTCGACAACGGCCACTTCCGGGATTTCTCGCACACAAATAGGAATAAAAACCACTACTCATCACCCGCCCATCCTCAGGCTAACGGCCAGGTTGAAGTCACGAACCGATCCTCGTTAAAGATTATCAAGACTCGGCTCGAAGGGGCAAAGGGCATATGGCCGGAAGAATTGCCGAGCATACTGTGGGCATACAGGACAACAACGAGGACTCCGACAGGAGAGACGCCATTTCGATCGACATACGGGAACGAGGCGGTCATCCCAGCAGAAGTTGGGCTCACAAGCTACGGGGTTCACAACCATGACGAGAGCAAGTATGACGAATCCATGAGGCTACAAATGGACTGATAGATGAGGTTAGGTCGGCAGCGAGAGCAAAGGATCGCTAGATACCAGAGGATCGCATGTCCGGACATTTCAACTCCCGGTCCGACACGAAATTTCCAAGTAGGAGACCTCGTACTCGGGAGGGTCATGGGTGCAACTAGAGACCCGACACAGGGAAAACTCGGCCCCAACCGGGAAGGACCTTATAGAGTTACGTCGTGGAAAAGGAAAGGAACATACCACCTGGAGACAACAGACGGAGAAAAGCTACCGCATCCGTGGAATGCCGAGCATTTGAGGAAATACTACCAAGAATAGTGACACGACAACCAGTTTTTTTTTTTTTTTCTTTTAAGACTTTTTGGCATTGTTAGCTTTTCTTTTAACTGTTTAACTATTTTTGCTACAATCTTGTCGTGCCTTTTTTTTTAGCCTGGGGGCGCAGGCACTTTTCCTCTACGCATTTCTATTAACTTTGATCTTCTACTTGGATGTCATTACAATTGCCCACAAACTAACTAAGGTCCACAAGATGGACGGATAAGCCTACGAGGATTATCACTTTCAACAAGATGGACTGATACAAGGATTCCCCAAAGTGGACGGATCACTAAGGTGATTAAGCATAAGTCCACAAAGTGGACGGATCACTAAGGTGATTAAAAACTGTCCCCAAAGTGGACGGATCACTAAGGTGATAAAACATAAGTCCACAAAGTGAACGGATCACTAAGGTGATTAAAAACTGTCCCCAAAGTGGACGAATCACTACGGTGATGAAACATAAGGCCACAAAGTGGATGGATCACTAAGGTGATAAAACATAAGTCCACAAAGTGGACGGATCACCGAGGTGATAAAATATAAGTCCACAAAGTGGACGGATCACTAAGGTGATTAAAAACCGTCCCACAAAGTGGACGGATCACTAAGATGTTAAAATACATATTCACAAAGCAGACGGGCCACCAAAAATTGGAAAATACAAAATGAACGGACATGAAATAAAGTCCATAAGATGGACGGACTATCCTACATGGATCATAACATCCTACAGGGATAATAAAAGAGCGTGTACGCAAAGTGGACGGACCACTAACAACGTTAAAATTTTTTACAAGTCCATTAAATAGGCGGTACATTTAAAAGTGTTATACAATACCACAAAGTGGACGGATCCTCATAATAAACCTCTAAAAATAGACGGAGAAGGAAAATCCTCACGGATGTAAGTGCTCAATCAACACAATAATGACGTCCGCAACGTGGGCGGAGTATCACGGACAAACAAAATATTCTCATACAAGCCCTTCCTCGGGAAGGAGGACGGACCTTTAAACAAAGTACCAAACAATGATAAAAAACATATATAAACATTAAGCCAAAAGCCCAAAAGGCAAGTGTTTAATACAATTAAAGAGGACGGATTGTTCTGAAATGTAAATAAAAAAAAAAAAAAAAAAAAAAAAAGAGGACGGATTGTTCTCAAAATAAACTACAAGGAGATTAATCTTTCTTTTGCTCAACGACTTGGACATCCTTTGACGAGACGGACTCTCCGTCTCCTTGAACAGCGTCTTCGCCAAAGAGGTACTCCGTATTTTTCGAGGCGACGGGGAGGGCAGAAGTCCGGGCTTGGTCCTCAAGTTTGACCATTGACAAATCCAGCTCTGGATAGGCATTCTTGACCTGACGGAGAGAATCATCGAAGCCTTGGAGGAAAGAATCTGACGGCTCGCCCAAGCAAGACTCCGAGCAGCGGTACTCCTCGACGGCCACCTCTTTCACATGACGGATGTCTTCCTTGAGTTCTTTAATCTCCGCCTCCTTCTTCTCAATGACCGTCAAAGCAAAGAAGCCGCCTTTCTCCTCCAGCTCTTTCCTTGCCTTCTCAGAGAGCTCCAGCTTCTTCTCCATCTTGGACTTCCAATTATGGAGTTGTCCGAGCTCTTCCTCCGTCTGCTCCGCCTTGGCGCGCACCCGGTCCAAGGCACTCTCACGGTTGAGACATCGGTCCAGTAATCCCTTCATCATGACCAAGGACTGCAAACAAGAAAAGAACCCGTCACATAATGAAAATAACATCAAAAATGAAAAACAAACTTATTTGACGGACATAACCAACCCGAGCAACGGCAAAGAGGCCCGTCTCCCCCATGGCCTCCGTCGAGTGGTTTCAAGATCTTCATAGTCTTCCGCCGTGATAATGGACGACGTTTCTCCAACGCATACTTGGAGTCGTCGCGGAGAAGGAAGGAGGTCTCTCTTGCTTACCGTCGGGGCCGTCATCAATCCTTTTCCGCCGCTTAGTGGGGTGAAGGTCTTGTTACCTTGACCATTAAACCAACCACAGGATCAAGAGAGACCTTTGGTTGCTTAAATGGACGGTCGGATTTTGATGTCGGTTTCCTCTTCGAGTCAAGTCGACACCTTAGGCACCACCTCGCCGGATTCCCTCTTCTTGACGGCTTGAGACTTAATTAAAGCTCTCCTTTTTGCGTCTTCCATCTCTCGCAAATAATGACGGACGAAAATTAAAACTAAAATAAAGTCGATTAAAGGCAAAGTAAAGTTGACGGGCTTACGTCTATGAACTCGCTCGTCGTATCTAATTGCCTCTTGGGTGGGCTCAGGACCGTCGCAGCACCAATGTATGGTCCTCGGGTTCACCAACTTAGCCCAAGTCCTTTCCTCCAGCGTAGTTTTTCTCGAGATCTTCTCAAGGAAGCTAAATTCCTCAATGTTGACTTGTGGACGCCGTCTACCCGCAGAGAAAGACGATCAAAATATACACATAAAAATGGACGGATACGGAAAGCATTACGAAATTAAGACGGGTGCATACGCGATTGATTTATTATCGCCCGTGTTGTGTCGACGGGCATGTACTCCGTCTCCCCGGACGGCTCATCCAAATTGTCACCCTCCGTAAAGAAGTAGCGACTCTTCCGGTCTCTATTTGAGTCCGGGGTCTCAAAGATCACCTTCAACAAGGGGCTCCGACTAGCAAAACTATACATCCCCTTGATCCGTAAATCTGCCCTGGACGGTAAATAAATGAAGAAATTCACGGACCGTCGCCTCTCTCTCCCCGTCCGACATTGCACCGTAAAGAATCTCCATGGCTATGAAGACCCTCTAGGCGTTAGGGGATATCCGGGTGACGGACAACCCCGATAGTGCGGTTCCCTATGAAGTGTAGAAAGCGGAATCGAAGTCCAGCCTTCAACGCCTGCTCATATACTCCAACACCGTCTACCCCATCGTAGTAACACTTCTCCGATACATATGGTAGACGGATGGAAACGTAGTCCGGGATTTGAAAGTTTGTTCTCAAGGTGCTGAAGTGTTTCTCCCTAATGACGGATGTAAACCTATGCACCGTCCCACTCGCAAACATGATGAACTTCCGTAGTCCATCGGCACCTACAACGGACTCCAGAGCTTGATCTCCGTCGTCACCGTAACCCTCTATTTCAACTATCTCCACATCCTCATTTGTTGAGGATGAAGAAGAGGCAGACGGACTCCTATCTTCGCAGGGCTCTCTTGGTCTTTATGACCGGGACGGGTATACATCCGCGATTCCGTCCCCGTCACGAACCACCGACCGGTTACTTGACGCACTAGACATTTCCTACAATTGACGATGAAACCTAAGACTGACGGGTTTTAAAGTATTGACAGGTATAGTAAACCTATCAATAATGTAAGGACGGAAATGAAGCTTGATTATGGTATTAAAGTACTTACCACGTTTAGCGGAGGATAGATGACGGTTGATGTAATCGGTAGATGCTCGACCTCGACGGAGTGCTCTGACAAGGTTGACGGCTTCGCTCTGACAAACAATTTCTGATTGAAAAGTGTAAAAATGAGAGAGTGAGGCGCCTTATATATATAGGAGATGCACGGAAGACGGCGGCGCTTGATCCTATAAAACGACCATTCAAAGATTGACACGTGGCATGCTCCATAAATGTTGACAACCTGTCAATACGTACCAACAGATTTGTACCCATCATGTAGCCGTCAACTTGACGAATCATCTTCTGACGGGTTGACTCGTCTAGAACCGTCATCCTATTTTGTATAAATTCGCCAACCGGTTGTGACGACTTAAGTCATTTTTTCTGCCTCACGGATCACATTCCGTTATAAAACGCCCATCAGATCCCTACGCTATGATCATCACCCCATTGATCCTTTGTTCTAAAAACTGACGGACCATTGGGGTGAAGGGGGCAAATCAAGGTGATAAAATATTGGGCCTAACGAGCTTACCTTAATGGGCCTGACAGATTGGGACTCTTGGGCCTGTGTAAAGATGGTCCCGACTTTGAAAGCCCATCACCGATCGACGCAGAAAGGGCCCATGATCCGAAACGTCCATAGCCCGTAAAAACCCTAAGATCCGAAAATGGGAATCCTTGCTCACCACGCTTAGAAGAATTGGGAATAGAGTCCCACATTGAAAAGATTTGGAAACCAAAAAGGAAAAGTCAACCCTTTATCACTATAAAAGGCCTAATACCCACAGAAATTGAGGTACGCTTTAATTGACCCTCTCTAACGCTCTAAGTACATAGAAGAATTCTAACTTGACCGTTGGAGAGGTTTGGCCGGCACCACACCGGTGCTCTCTAAAGGACTTCTTTCGATTTCTTCCGTTGTGCAGGTTCCATTCGAGTCGAGAGTACGGTGTGACCCATTGGTGACAAATTTTAGTCGTCATCAGCAACCATTGGAAAGCAAGTGAATAAGACTTTAACAGGCCTTCTCCAACCATTGAGATTATTGTGGTTAGTAATTCAAGCTTACAAGATACAAAGAAAGTCATTTACATTAATCTATGAATACTGTATAGCATCCATTACCGTGAAAACTTGATCCAACTACCATTGAACATAAATTTCTAACAAAACTAAAATCAGACCAATTTCCCAAACCCAAAAGAAGGCCTCCACACCGGCTGTGGCAGCGATATCACTGACAAACAATTCATTCTCACCGACTTGGTTACACCAAACCTTGAAATAGACTTTAAAATGGAGAAGCCCCTATCCAAATGCGAATTTGATAATTGTTTGTTCACTGAGCCGTTTGGCATGGCAACTCCCAAGAACAAGTCTGCGGATTCCTCAGGGATAGAAGCACTTACAAGTATATTTAACTTAACAATGGGATAGGTGTGTTGAATCAGTGATCAGTGATCACTACCAGAATCCACACCATCCTTCCTCATCGCAGCATCTGCACACTCTTGCAGCTCCAATGCGTGTTCAAGGCCTACCTCCACTTCACTAATCGTGGGACGTTCCATATCGTCTAGTCGCAGGCAAGAAGTTGCAATGTTCACGTATTTCTTGAAACACTCTGGAGCTATCTTCCCTATCAGATAGGGATCAATTATCTCATTAATGGTCCCCTCTTTTACGCAAATTAGAGCCCAGGAGGCCAGAGACCGCTGTTCGCGCTCTACTTCGCTGTTCACTGCTCTTCTCGCACAGAGTACTTCAAACAGTAGCACACCGAAACTGTAGACGTCAGATTTATCGGTCAGCTCACTTGTTTGAAAATAAACAGGATCCAGGTATCCAAAAGAACCCACAACTAAAGACTCAATCCTAATTAAAGCCTTTGACAAACTAGGGGGACCCATTTTGGCAAAGCAGAAACCTTTCAACTTGGCCTCCCAGTTCTCGTCCAACAAAATGTTGCTTGACCTCACATCACGGTGAATGATAGTATGCTTCACCCCACTGTGAAGGTAGTGCAGTCCACGCGCCACTCCAATGCAAATCTCTAGTCTTCGTTTCCACGGCAGGGGATTATCCTGGTCCCGGGAGAGGTGTTCAGAGAGGGATCCATTTGCTATGAGCTCGAAGACCAGGATCACCTCGAGTTTGTCAGTACAATATCCGATGAGATTGACGAGATTATGGTGGCGTAGCTGGCAGAGTAACAGTATCTCGGTCCCAAACTGCTCTTCGAAATACGTATTAAACTTCTTTATTGCAACCTTTTTGGTACAGTCATCAATAAATCCCTTATATATAGGGCATGAACCTCCATCATTAATTAATAATTTCACATCGAAGTTATTGGTAGCTTTCTTGATCTCAGCGAGTGAAAATGTCCGGCATAATCCCTCTGGAAGAACAAAAGATTGTTTTGCTCTCTTCCCGGACGTCCTGAATAACTTTGAAATAGACTGTGAAATAATTTCCATTGAAGCTTCGGTCGTACACCTAGAGCTTGAAGATGAGAGAATTATCAGATTCAATAGGAGTGAAAAGTGGCGGCTTTGACCCGGAGATAATCAGATTCAATGTAGTGCTTTTATAACTTTGAAATGGAAAAGGGTGTTCATGACACAAAGCAAACCAAGAAAAATAATCCCCGATTGAATAAAAGATTATTATTTTCCCTCTTTCATCCCTTTCTCTTTCATTCTTCAGTCACTCTTCTCATCAGAAAACAAAGGGGAAGTAACTCTCTCTCTCACTAAATCAACAAAACTTTCTCTCATAAAAACGATCTGGCAAATCCTTCAACCCCAAACAAAAATTAGAAAAAAAAAAATTTATATATATATATATAGAGAGAGAGAAGCCGATCTAACCCAATCCGGCCGCATGCACAGAGTCTTAGCAAGTCGAACCAAAAGCATGCACCAATGTCTTTGAAAACTCTCTTGATCTACCGTTGGAACCCAGAAAACCCGGCAAAACCGAAGCTCCAAAACTACCAGATCGATCTGAGAGACTTTGGGTGAATGGTCGTTGATGATCTAAATGATTTTAGCAATTGGTAGATAGAAGAATTTTATTTTTACAACCAACACAAGAGTATACGCTTGGCTGAAGAAGAAGAATTTGCTGGAGAAGAAAGGCAAGAGGGAAGGAGATATTTTATCTGTGAAAATTGAATGGTGGAGGAAGGGTACGGTACCGAACTTAGATCTTAACCGTAGATTTTGTGTGTGTGTAGATCTTAACCGTAGATTTTGTGTGTGTGTGTTTGGGTTGGCGTTTGCTGCGTTGCGTTTCAGTTTCTACGTTTTGTTTTGGTTTTTTTTTTTTTTTTTTTTTTTTTTTTTCACGCGTTTTTCCCTCACCAGCGGTTACTGTTTATGTACTGTACATAACAGTAACCGAAAACATTTGACCGGTTTTATGTGAACAGTATATCCGTGTCTTGTTTATGGATTCATAAATTTCATTTTTTATCAATTTTTTTATTAAAAATGGGTCCTACTGTACTATTCACATATTTAAAAATTATTTTGCTACAATGTTTTCGATTTTCGGTTTCAAAGAAAATAAGTTCTATCCAAACAGATCCAAAATGTGTTTTGATATTGACCGTTTATTTAATATTAGTGTTATAACGGTTACAAGTTGGTCTAAAAAAAATAAATAAATAACGATTACAGGTTTAGCAGGTCAAGTATAAAAACCGCAAAAAAAGAAGAGAAAAATCGGTTTGTGTTTGATCGGCAGAGAAATTACACTTTATTACTTTAAACTATATATTAAATTATACTTTATATCCTAAATTATATGAATGCACATTTTACATTCTAAATTATGACCCTTATTATATTTTGCACCATAATCTATACTACTTCTAATGAAATTATGTGATGAGTTAGATGCTTTGTGCGCAAAGTTGGGAATGGATATTCAATTAGAGTTCATGAGGATAGATGGATTCCAAATCATCTAACTAATAAAGTTTTATACCCAAAATTGAGAGGAAACCGATGGAATGTTAGTGGCTAACCTCCTTGATCCGGACCTGCATTATTGGAGAAGAGAGTCGATCATATCGTTGTTTTCATACTGATGATGCGGAGGCAATATGTAGAATTCCATTAAGTCATCAACATGTGCCGTTTTATTAGTTTGGATGTACAATAAGAATGCTTTGTTCTCGGTAAAATCGGCTTATAGGGTGGCCGTGTAGATTCAGAAAGGTGAAGAATGGGCTGAAAACTCTAGTGGTCAGACCGGAAAATAGGTGTGGAATGCTCTGTGGAAGTTACATATTCCTAATAAGATTAAAGTGTTTGGTTGGAGGGCTTGTCAAGAGATGTTGCCAACATGTTTAAACCTTGCGAAGTGACGAATTGTTCATGATAATATATGTCCGAACGCACTGCATTTCTTGAGTCAACAATACATGCATTATGGGACTATGGGGTTGCTGTGGATGTGTGGGCCGGGAGTGCACTCAAGCTACAAAAGTGTGCACATGGGCAAGCTGATATGATAAAGTCGATAGAGTATTTGTTGAGTAGACTTTACGTGCGGGGAGATGGAGTTGTTCTTAGTTCAGGTGTGGATAATTTGGAATCAATGAAACAAGTTGTTGCATGGGGGAAAGCTTCAAGATCCAAACATGTTATGCAAAAGAGTCATGGAATACCTTGAGGAATTTCGGAATTCTCAAGGAAATTTGCGTGTTGATGGTGTGATGCATTCACCAGACATGTGGAAACCACCTCCACCTTTGGTCTTCAAATTAAATTTTGATGCAACAGTGTTTTTGGAAGCTAAACGGATTGGGTTTGGTGCCATTATAAGGAATGATAAGAGTTAGGTTATGGTAGTGATGTCAGCAGGAGGACCCCCGGTGAGTAGCAAAGAAGAAGCGGAGCTATTAGCGTGCGGGAAGAAGGCGAGAGAGTTTGCCACTAATGCGGGCTTTATTGAGCTTGTGATCGAAGGAGATAATAGCTACGTAATGAAAGCTTTATCTTCTTCCTTGGCTGATCGGTCGCTCTTAGGCAATGTGGTGGATGATGTGCCTTTATGTTATCGCTTAAATAATATTTAACTAGCATTTTATATAAGAGTTTTTTTTTTTAAATCCATTCTTTTTACTTTCTAATATGATTTTTTTTTAGAAAATGTAAAGTTATAACAAATTTTACTACAAACTAGTGATGTAATGAATATGATCAATACAAGAGGTTTACAAAAATACTAGAAATATTATAAAATTTACAACATGAAAATTACAAAAATATATCACCAATCACAAATATTCATTCAAAAATGCATTCAATAGTTTGTTAAAATCTATCTATCATATTCATTGTCACATCAAATTATGAAAGTTATGGAAACCACCACGTACCTTTGGTGCAGTGATTACTCCACAAATATAAGTTCTTGTGGGGTGTGAGAGGGCAATAGCCGAGATTTAAGTCTCTAGAAGAGAGTTTTGCACACATATACACTTAGATTAGGCTAGAGTAAAATTTTTATCTTGTATAAAAATAATTAAATAAATAAAAGTTATGTAGTAAAATTTATAGTATTTTTAACATTTTCCTATTTGAATTACTTGTGATTAGTAACACGTCTATTTGTAAGACCTACTTATTTAAATTTGTCTCTATCTCTAGCATTACTTAATTTTTTGAGCCTTCTTAATAATGAAAAAAAATTTAAACTAAAATATTTTAATATCTCCCAAAAATATTTATATAGAAATAAATAAAATAATTTGCCCCCAAATTTGGGGCCTTCTCTAGTAAGGCGCCCCAGGCAATGGCCTAATTGGCACAAATGGCCTGACCCGACGGAGGGTTAGTAATTGTTGTATTTGAATAGTAATTGTTGTATTTGAGTGAGCGTTTGGGCGGTGAAAAGTTGCCGCAACTTTCAGCCCTGCGTTTTCATACCTTTTTTTTTTTTTTTTTTTTTGCTCTGCGGTGAACAAAGAAATCACCATGCGGAGACAAAAAATACTATTCACACACTGTTCACGCACTGCTCATGGGTCCTACGACACTATTCACACATTTAAAAATTATTTTACTACAAACGAGTTTTTCGAGTTTTCAGTTTTAGCAACAATAAACTCAATCCAAATGGACCTTGAATATATATATATATATATATAGAGAGAGAGAGAGAGAGAGAGAGAGAGAGAGATTTTCTAATTGGCCTGCATGATATTTTTTTCCGTCTTTTTAACGAGTACCATGCTAGTTGACTGACATAGTCCCAATTACATCCACCTCCTATAATTTTGGCATTGTTACACAATTAAAAATGTTGTTGACATATCACTACTTTTTTATTAGACATGTATTTTTGACAAATATAGTCATTAGGATTAGGATTTATGATATTTCTTTCTCTTTTATCTTCTTTGTAACAAAAACAAAGATTGCAGTAGAGAAGCTTTAGAATTTAGAAGAAAAGTTTATATAAACAGTAAGTCCGTTTTACCTAATGATCACCCTTATTTTCTAAGCTTAATTCAGAAAAATAATGGAAAGCATGTGTTGGACTACTGTCACCAGTCATTTGATGGTTAACCTTGATCCACTGGATGCATAAATAACATGGAGATGACATCATATAGAAATCCAAACAGACTACTGTCAAGCTTTAACACAGAAAAAGAATTGAACTCAAGTATAGTAGGGAAATAACTCTTATACACGCTAACACACATAAACGAACACATGTGAGATTTAAACTGAAGTTGTGACTTCAAATCAAACAATAGATGACTATAAATTAAATCAAGTATCGAGTCAAGATTCTCTTTATGGTGACTCCTCGCAGCTGCAACTTCAAATATTATTGTAGGCACAAAATCATTCTTTCACCTTGCTATCCAGTAGTTGCTCCCATTAATGTACCTACACATGAAACAAACCATTTCATAGGCGATTCTTTGTAACCACTATGGGTGCTATAATTTGCTATTTGTGCTAATAAAGGAGTAACAAGTGCCATGGCAGTTAATCGACTTCAGTTCCTCCTATAGACCCAATTATAGTCACCTGCAACAACTTTTGGCATTTTTACACAACTTAATATCTTTCTATTGGATTAGGATTAGCATTGTGACATTTCTTTCTCTCATCTTCTTTTTAACAAAAATAAAGGTTGCAGTAGAGAAGCTAAAGAATTTAGAAAATAAGTTTACACAAACCTTTGAGTGCGTTTTACCAAATGATCACCCTTGTATTCAAAGCTCAATTCAGAAAAGTAATGGAAGGCACGTGCTGGACTTTGTAGAAATCCTCTCCTCCTTCTTCAAGCCTATGTTTGAATGCTCTTGGCATCCATCGAATCTCCAGTTCCTGAAGTGCGCTGACAAACTTCAATCCATCTGGAACCGTCTCCAACTTGTTGCAATCTGTAATCTCTAAACGGAAAAGACTTGGCATGGCACCTGCATCCACTATCCACTCTTGTAAATTAGGCAAGCCCCGTAGGAGTAAAGATTTGAGTTGAGGAAACCCTTTTTCAGAACAAACCATTTGCTTTCCAAAGAAGGCTTCCCATCCTCTTAAGACCCTCAAGTAAGGTAGCTTCTCGAGTATTGGCATTGGATCTTCCACAAGTCTAGATCCCCACAAAGTTAACTTGGCAAGGTATGGAGGAAATTCCTGGTGATTTGGTAGTTTGTTAATCCGCCCTTCTATGTGCAGCTTGTGAAGACGAGGACAGCCTTGTACTACTTGCTCTATGTCTACTACCTTATCAGGGAATGAAAGCATTTCAGTCTTCATGGACAAGGACCGAAGGCTGCTTAATTTTTTATTAGGAGGATTGAAGATTTCCCCAAACTCTTGGAAATCTCTCGGGTCATTTAGCACCAATTTTTTAAGATTGGTCAAACTGAGAAGATCTCTTACATCACATTTGTTTGTGGGAAAGTTCACTAGCGTCTGCAAGTTGCTCGCTTTTGCTAGTTGCAGCTTATCATCGTTAAATAGTTACACCACTTTGGAAGATATAGATGTCTCAACTTTTTCATCTTCCATATCACTGTCGGTATTAGTACAGTTGATTCCCAACTCAGTTCTTCAATGGTTTCCAAATTTAGGGTCTCTAAACACACCAAATTGACTATGGAGGAAGGCAATTCTCGTATATGAGTTTTCTTCAAGCTTAAGAACCTCAAATGAATCAAGCTTCCTATTTGCTCGTAATCGTCCATCCAATGACCGGATTCCTTCCGCATCCAAAACTCTAAGCAATTTTGAGTACTTAAAAACTGATTTGACTTGCTCGCTAATATCATTGAAGTATATAAGGGACCTGATCCGGGGATTTTCTTTGAAATAATTATTTGTGGGAACATCGTAAAAGATGGCAAGCCTTCGAATACTACCAGTTGATGAATCAACTATCTCATTTCTACTCCAAGGACTTAGTATGTGGAGGAAATTTTCCTGCTTTGCGTTTGACAAGCATAGGTCTCGCATAAGATCATGGAGACGGCAAGATTTAATCCTTCCATTTGACCCAATTACACCCACTTGAACCATGCATCTATTTATCAACTCAACCAAGTAGCGTTCTGCATAATCTTCCAACTTTTCATCTCCCTCTTGTTCATACTTGAGAGGCACAAAGCCTTCTCGCCACCCATAGTCGAACCAATTTCTTTGCTGGGTATATCAAGTCCTCCTGGGAAATGGCTCGGATAGAGGAAGCATGGTTTCAATTGGTAAGGCAATTCAAAGTAACTCAAAGCCAACACCTCATAAACTTTTGATTGTTGACCACGGCCTCTACCTAAGTGTGACTTTATATTTCGATGCACAATATCCCATTCATCCAATGTTTCTTTTGTTGCCAAAAGTCCTCCAAGCACAATAATTGCCAGTGGTAAACCAGCACACCTTGCCACCATTTCCCTCCCTATATTCTCCATGTCTTTGGAAATTCTGAATTCTGCATCATGATGATAAACATATATAACGACAACACTAACACCATCAACAATAATGATAAAAGGAACTACATTAGAAAGTATAACACTTTCAAGTATTAGAAGCTCAACATTGTTATTGGAAGCAAAAGTGATGCGGATGGAAGGGGTAGAAAGAGAAAATTAGAGGCACAACAAGTTTAAGAGATAGATAAATGGGACCTATGCTCAACCAAATGACAATATAGAATTAGTTCAAAATGCTTAATTTGGAATCCTACAGTTTACTATCATATATATAGTCTAGGGACAATACCACCCTCATTATTTCTACCACCTCCAACAATTGAAAGCACAACTCACAAGACACTCAAATTACAGGAGGCACATAATTATACAGCTTATTTTCAAGACAAAGACTTAATTGACCAAGTCCACACTTTAAACTGACTTTTAATCTGCAATGGCCTCTTCAGCGCTTGCTTGGAAATTACTTACATTTTTTCCCAGGTCGAAAAGAATTTGTCCTCTAGTTTACAATTTAAAATGATAGCCTTTCCCCTGATCTTTCAGAAGCCAAATAAATGATTCTAGTCCTTTTTAGCAAACAAGACAAACTAACAGGCTACTTATCAATCTTAAATCATTAGTGATATGCGTTGTTGAATCAATTTCAATGCATAATCTTCTTTTCATTGATTGAGATTGAAGTTGTTTGCACCTAATTACATTGTAGCTTTCGATAGCTGATTTGAAGCCCTACTCATAAGATTTAAGTTAATACCTTGATTAAATATTACCTAAATAAACTAAAAACTACAATAGAAAGAAACCACTTGCATTTCTCAGCTTTTAATACCTGATCAAATAATAATTACAATAAAAACTACTATAATAAAAGAACATTTATGAGATTATAAGATGTTCTAAACATGAATCAAGATTTCCTCAATTTGTAGTGTGTCAACGCAATTGTACATATGTAAACCATAAAAGTGGTAGGACGAGAATATACCTGGATCTTGTCTCTGAAATGCCTTCTTTTGAAACAGCTCCCAGCTCTGTTCTTCGTTTAAACACCCCGGTTCATGTAGAAAACCACTTGGATCTATATGCAAGGCTACTTCTCGATTGCGAGTTGTTAGTAGAATTTTGCTACTAATTACCTGTCCTGATGGGAAGCCAGGACTAAGTAAATCCCATGCCTCTGTGCTCCAAATATCATCTAGGATCACCAAACATCTCTTCTCTTTCTGAACTTGATTAAGCTTCTTTGCTACCTCTTCATCTCTCATTTTCGAAATTTGATCCCTCTCATCTTTGGTTGGAGAGGTAAGTTTGATTAATATTCCTTCCCAAACATCCCTTGTTTTGCATTGCTGGGATATATAAGCCCAAGCGAAACCATCAAAATGACGCCTAACATCACTGTGATGGTAAACTTTCTTAGCAAGAGTGGTCTTTCCTAGACCACCCATCCCACAAATAGACACAACTTGACACTGTTTATCTTCATTCACCAACTGACCAACAACTTCTTTTATATCTTCATCCAATCCCACAATATACTCTTCAATAATATGGGAATATGACCATCTCAATTGCCTTTGCCTGTCCAAAGATAAACTCGAACCCTCTTCTTTCATGGGAGTCACACCATAAGTTTGTAAGCTTCTAGTGAGATCGGAAATTTTTGTTTTAATGGACTCAATCTTGGACCCCACTTTGTGAAGCTTTCTGCTGTTGTTGAAGCTAGGAACGTATCTCTTGACTGGGTTGTTGTCTCTGTTCTTTGAAGCGATCTCAAGGGCGAAGGTTTCAATGACATCCTGAACGTCGTAGGCAGCTTCCCGAATCTCTGAAACCCAATTTTGAACACTTTCATCATCGTTTTGCTTTTTGTCTGCGTCTTTCAAGAAGCACTGCATCCGCTTTAATTCGATTTGAATCAGATCTACTTGCTGTTTCACTCCTTGTAAAAACGCTGCTTCTTCAATTAGAAGGTTGCCTAGCCTTTCCACAACGAAGGACACTACGGACTCTGCCATGCTGTGCGCCTCCTCCTGCTTTTTCCTTCTTGAACCGGGACAGGAAGCAATGGCGACACTTCTAGAATGAAAAATATCAAACTAAAATAAATTACCAAATGTGGTTCTGGTTCGGCTCAATTGATTTGAATGTGAACACAGACTTTTTTGACCAACTGCCTGCAAGTGGAGGATGAGGCCCAAGAGGGTAGACTCCGATGGCCTTTTTTTTTTTTTTTTTTTTTTTTTTTTTTTTTTTTTTTTTTTTTAAGGTGAGAATATACTCTGATGACTTAAGAGCACCAGCATTGCAAAATTATTGAAAAGATAAAAGGCTGTTTGGTATATCATAATTTTTATTTTTAAGTAATATTATATATATTTTTATATATTTTTTTATTCATATATATTTGTAAAAAATTAAAAATTATTGTTTAAATACACTTATTAAAAGAACTCTAAATGTGTTAAATTTACTTTGATGACTTTTTTTTTTTCTATTTTTATTTTAGAGCATTTCCTTTTATAATAGAAAAATGTGTTAATTTTACACATTTTTTTTTTATCTTAAAAATAACCCACATCAATTTATGTGTAATTGAATAAATTTATAAGTTTGTTACAATAACCTATATTGCCACTTTTCATTTTATATTTAGTTATTTATTCTTTCTTTAAATATGTCGAGAATTTTAATATTTTAATAATATTATTTCTTTAAATAATAAGCAAAATTTATAGTTAATATTTTAAAATACACTTTAATTAAAATATTAAAACAAAGAATTATAATTATAAATAAAATAATTTTGAAAACCTATCCCTAAGCAAAGGGCAAATTTTTTTTTTTTTTTTTAATCTGCAATGATATTGAAACTCAAGAAATAGAAAAAACAGGGTAATCTTTTTTACAAACAGACTCAATGACCTTAGGAAGTTTTTTATTTTATTTTATTTATTTTTTATTTTTTTATGACATAGGAGAACTTCACTCGGATTAGTTGCATGTCGTGCGTCGTAGAGCATACTGTACAACAATCCTCACCGTTAATCAAACTTCTACGGGTAACTAACTCCACCCGCCGTAACTAGTTATCGCGTAATCCAGGGGCTTTTCACCCCTAATGGACTAAGCGGTTTATCCTCATGCCCGGGAGGCAATGACCTCAAGAAGATTACCCTTATTAAAACATAAAAAAGGACTAGAACATTGTCGTAACTATGTTAATTGAGTTATGTTAATTGACACTTTTGATATCTCTAAAGAAGATGTTTAATGTTCGAATCCACCCTTCTAATTGTCGTAACTATTAATTTTTAGAAAGTATAGAATATAAAAAAATGTGTGCTTTTTTTTTTTTTTTTTAACTTAAAATATCTACTAGTTTTAGAATAAATATATTAGTCTCCTAATGTTATTATGGTACCATTTGGCAGTCTACAGGTTGGTTCTTAAGATAAAGACTTTTCCTCCAAGTTTCTATCACTATAACAACCGATTTTTTAATTTTTACCCTTTTCTCAAAAAGAAACTAAAAGTTAGAAATTGAAACTAACACCCTCGTCAACAGGGGCTTGGCCCAGCTGGTAAAATTTGGACATTTCATTTAAATCACCTAGGTTCGAGTCCTGCTGCCAGTAGGAGTTCGTTATTAGGCATCTACACGAGTTGGTCCATGAGTTTAACCTTAGTGCCCTGGTCCGGGAGCCGGCATAACTTAACTAACCCCTATTTTTGATTACCAAAAAATTAAAAAATAAAAAATATCACCCTTGCTATTGGGAAAAATATTTGTGTGCCATGAGGAAAGTATTTAGGTAATACAATTACCGAAATACTTGTTAGTTTTTTATTTTATTTATTTTTTTGTATTTTGACAACAAATTACTTTTTCTCTCTCTCTCCCTCTCATCGCATCATTTCTCTATCATTTTTCTTACGTATTCTCAAAATATCGACAATATTATTACTGAAATTGGCATCTCTTCTCATTTTTCAAATAAGTTTGAACATTGCCATGTCACAAATAATCTTCATTTTCTATAATATTGGATCCAAAAAAAACTCTCACATTGAGCCAAACAAAATCTTAGTCAAAATTTTTTTTTCAGACTCACCCTCTAAAAAGGGGTACCAAATGCGAACACCGATGTTTTTATTATTTTTTATTTCCATCGAAAAAAATAAAAAAAGAATAGAAAAGAAAAGTGAACACTACTTTTTTGACCAGATGGTTGTTCCGACAGTGTCTGAGTTTGGACCACGGCACCACAAATATCTAAAATATAAAAGGATTTTACTAATGTGTGTTTAAGTGTATATATTAATTTTTAATTTTAAAATAAAAGTTTTCAAAAATTTTCAAAAAAAATTATAATTTTTTTAATTTTTAAAAAAGTATTTTTAAAAATAAAAAGTTTATCGTGTGTCCTTATTAACCGGACCCAATATAAAATATTGCGTGAAGATGTTTTTACCGACCTGCTCCCGTACAATTAATTAATAAATTAGTCAGGGTTTTGGAGTTCAGCAATCAGTCAGGATGTAAGAGTGGATTGATGTGTTGGGCTTTGGGCTCCAATCAAAAATTATATAATAAGGAAAAGAATGAAAATTATATGTAAAGGTGCATTTGAATCTCCTCGTGACTGTGGTCAGAAAAGAAAAATTCTATTGGCACATTAATATTATATTTTTTGGCTTTTGTTTCCACTTGTTTATAATATTACTAAGTTTTGGTGGTCCATTGTATCAAAAATAAATAAAAAATTAAAAAGTTTTGGTGGTCCAAATTTTGATGCTACTTTGTTGAATCATGTTGCATTTTAAGGAGGTGCTCAAATTATCCATATTGGAACAACTTTCTGAATTAATCTTACTTGGGCCAAAGCTAAGATTGATTTGATTAGGGATTAATGGCCTAAACCTTGAGAGTATACAATGCAGAATAGCAGCAACCAGATGCATGTCATTTTCCATGACGGTGATATCTCTATTCCATAGGTTGATATATGCATGGTAAATTTTTCCTTTGAGAAGCAAAAGCAATTATTGGGCAATGGAAATAACAAGCAAAAGAGGATGATATCTAGATTATTTTGATCATTGCAAATTTAAAGCTACAAGTGACAAATTGAATTTGATTGAAAGCTGTTAGTTCTTTTAGAACCTAACAAAACCAGCTGCAAATTAATGCTGCTATTACGCTGCAAACTAGAATAAGATATAATTCGAATTTTTTTTTAAAAAAATTTACTTTTCAATAAGGGGAGATTCAAATTAAAGTTCTCTTCTATGGAGAACCTAATAATAATAAGATAGAATAATTATACAATATTTTAGAATTATAATGACATTCAAAATCGCAACAAACTATTTAAACAATATAATAAAAACTGCAATAATATATGATGCCATTTATAGGACACTCAGTCACTCAGTACCACCATAATGACCTATTCATCAAAAAACTTAACCATGGTGACCTTAAATCTCAGAAAACCAACAAAGAAAAAGTCTGAAACTACATGAAACTTAATATGGATAGGTAATATAAATTCGTTTACAAGCAGCAAACAAGCTCTAAAGACATTGAAACTCAACCAAATTACAAGGATTCAGCACCGGTATTTATCATCTCCGGTGATTCTGAAACACATCAAAATTGGCTCTTTTCCAATTATATTTAATATTTAATTAGCTGTTTGTGACTAATCATTGTAGGAAAATTCGGTGTTATCTGAATCCGAAAAAGAATTCGCAAATATTGGTGAATCACTCCAGGTTAATTCATCAATGGGATAGTCATATTCACCTTCCTCCCTTGCAGCATCTGCGATCTCTTGCAACAGCAGTGCACGTTCAAGTCCTACCTCCACTTCACCCATTGCTGGACGGTCCTTTCTCTCATATCGCACGCAAGAACTCGCAATGCCGACGTAAATCTTGAAACACTCTGGAGCTATCTTCCCCATCAGATACGGATCAATTATCTCATTGATGGTCCCTTCTTGTTTACATTGGATGGCCCAGCTAATCAGACTCTGCCGTTCCTTTTCCAATTTCGGATCCCATGTTGATCTGCCACAGAGTAGTTCAAACAGTACTACACCGAAAGAGTAGACGTCGGATCTATCGGTCAGCTCAATATTATGAAAAAACTCAGGATCAAAGTAACCAATAGTACCCGCAGGTCTGGTTTCAATCCTAGTTAAAGCCTTTGACAAACTCAGGGGACCCATCTTGGACAACCCGAAATCTGCCAACTTGGCCTCCCATTTCTCGTCCAACAGAATGTTGTACATCTTCGCGTCACGGTGGATAATAGTATGCTTTAGCCCAGTGTGAAGATAGTGCAGTCCACGCGCGACTCCGATGCAAATCGCTAGTCTTTGTTTCCACGGGAGGGGATCGTGGTCAGTGCCGCAGATCAAGATGTGTTGGCGCAGGTTTCCATTGACCATGAATCCGTAGACAAGGCACCGTTCGCTTTTATCAATACAATATCCGATGAGAGGGATGAGGTTAGGGTGACGTAGCCGGCAAAGCAACAGCACCTCGTTCTCGAACTTGTCAACACGCTGTCCTGAGCTGGTATTCAAACGCTTTATTGCAACGCTTATGCCTCGGTCATCAATAAATCCCTTATAGACTTTGCCAAAACCCCCCTGACCAATTACTAAATCGTCAGCGAAGTAATTGGTAGCTTTCTTGATCTCACCGAGTGAAAATCGACGACATAATCCCTCAGGAAGATCTGAAGAGTAATTTTGTTTTTTTTTGTCTGACCTTCCCTTCCCGGACGGCCTTAATAACTTTGAAATAGACTGAGATATACCTTCCATCGACGCTTCGGTCCTATGCCCACGAACGACAAGAGAATGATGCACTCGGAGTGGAAAGGATTATTGTTTTGGAACCTCCTGCAAACAATTTTAGCAAGTTTTGTTGTTATTGCTGTTGTTTATTTATTTATTTTGTTTCTTGGAGCAGATATGGTAATTAATTATGGGCTAAGTTTGTTGCATATATTTTCTGCGTTTACCTTTGGTTCAAAACCACTCGTAATATTTGTGCGTAACAAAATTTTCTCAAGGGTATATATAATATAAAAATGTTTATATATCTCAAGATAAAAGAATAGAGTAAATGTTGTGATTTTCTGTGAAGAAATATAAACAATTAACTCATTCCAATGTGTATATAATGGGTCCGTTTGGATTGAGCTTATTATTACTGAAATCGAAAGTTCTTGAAATTAAAAACTGAAAACACTGTAGCAAAATAATTTTTAAATGTGTGAATAGTACCGTGGGACACATTTTTAATAAAAAATTGTTGAAAAGTGATATTTGTGGGTCCGTGAACAGAAATAAATAAGACCCACTCAATGTGCATTCCGCCCCTTATTTTGCTTTGTGAATAAAGTGCATAAGTGGATGAAAAGTGTACAGTAAAAATCGGTTGAAAAGTCAAAAACAACGGCTACGCCAAAAAAAAAAAAATAGAGAAACACAAATTGGATCCCAGAAGAGCAAAACGTAAACGCAAGGAAACGCCGCTTTCCTTGCAATCCAAACGCTCACAATATAAAAGTCAGATGCGGGTTTATATTGTTTCCAATGTGTATATAATATAAAAGTCAGATGCGTGTTTATATTGTGTTGACTTTAGTGCATTAGAGAGCTAAATTTTTCAAAAGAAAGAGCCTACGCTACGGTCCAAAAGGAAAACGACAAGATACAACGAATCCATTCCAATTTGTTGCTTCTCATCATAATAGATGTAAAAGTCCGTTCCAAGGGTGTTACATCCAAAGATTCTAGAAACAGACTAGTCTTGGTGCTAGGTCATTAATGAATGTTAAACGAGTGGTGGATAGAATGTATTTGACATGATTAGTAATTATTTTCGCAATTGAAAAAATAGATAGGGGCGAAAATCTGACTTCCATACATGGTCATTACTCTAGTAACCTCTTAACCACCATAATTTCTTAACTGCTTCCAACTAGACTCCTATTATGAAAGCAATATATGGGGGTATAAGGAGCACCAACAACTTGTTAGAGTAAGGACTTGAACCCACAATCAAAGTCGTGCTAGCCTAAGTTCCTTACGTTGGTACATGAATTGTTGTAATTAACTTATTTCACATGATGAGTTTGTTTGGATATTGTTTATTTTATTGAAAACTGAAAACTTATTACTAAAAATAATTAAAAAGAAAATTTCTGAGTTAATATTCACTGCTGAAAATACTATAGCTTTGCCTTAATGCAATCGCTCATGGACTGCTTCATGTCGATGCAAGAAGTGCTGGTCAAAAAAAGAAAAGAAAAGAAAATTAGTTTGAATTATGTGCATTTTCTGTGCTCAATCGGTGGTGAAATACATGTAAAGCTTGATTTGTGTTCTGTCTAACAGACTGAAATGTAAAATGCGTACCTTATAATGATATTTTTGAGGCTTTTTTTAATTTTGAATGAATCTTTGTATGAATAATCCCGACTCTTATGTTATATATTTGAAAAGTGATAGGTATTATAAGAAGGATTGGTTTTGTGACGGATTGGCTTATAAAATTAATGAATCTTGAAGATATGTTTTTACCAAAATGCTCCCATAAAATCAATGAATTAGTCGGGTTTAGCAAATCGATCGGTGTGTTACATCCAGCATACATGCCGATAAACAAGAGAAATTTGTGGTCGGACTCCTCTCTAGGTCTCCATCCAAATCCGGCGTGATTGAAAGTAGACGTGGCAAAACGGGCGGGTCGGGTCGGGTTCGGGTCGGGTCAAACGGGTTTGCGGGTCAAACGGGTCACGGGTCAAAACGGGTCATTTTTAAAACGGGTTAATCGGGTTGCGGGTCAAACGGGTCGCGGGTTGAGTCGGGTCGTGAGTCGGGTCGAGTTGACCCGTATTTTTCAAACAATTTTTTTTTTTTTTTGGAAATAGATGCAATCATCAATTGTTTATGAGTTCCTTAATTGTGATTAGATTCTCACTAGTGATATTGTTACCAATTACCACTAAACACTTAAATTGATACCCAAATTTGGTGCAACTCCTGTTCCAGCTTTCTAGAAACTAATCTTGGTATAATCTTCAATCTATTTAAAGTAGGAAGAGAAAATAAAGGTGGCAAGTTAAAAATAACAAACTATAATGGAGTACATAACACATTAAGTAAAAAAGAATAAGTAAATATTTTATAAAAATTACACATCAATCTAAATCTACTCAACATTGGTAAACGTGGCAAAATGTGCTGGTCGGGTTCGGGTTTGGGTCGGGTCAATCGGGTCGCGGGTCAAAACGGGTCACGGGTCAAAACGGGTCATTTTTAAACGGGTCAATCGGGTTACGGGTCAAACGGGTTGCGGGTCAAGCGGGTCGGGTCAAAACGGGTCGACCCCGTTTTGCCATGTCTAATTGAAAGCAAGCAATCCTAGCGGCACTTTTCTTTTCTAAAGTAAGAAAATATTCCATCATCGAAATCGGGACCTCTACAACAAAGAAGCCATTAACTTTTCAAAAGAAAGAGACTACACTAGTCCGAAAGAAAAACCAATCAAAAAAGGTGTGATTGGTTTTTCTTTCTGACAGTAACTTTTTTGTATTGGGAGTGTGTAGATCAAGTCCGATACAACTAGAGAGTTAAAGTTAGTGATTTAGTTACCAGATTAGATTACGGAATTGTGTTGTGCTTATTCACCCTTTTTTTTTTTTTTTTTTTTTTTTTTAAGAGCAATCACATTAATTATCACTTTGATCCCTTGGTCTTAGTGGCTTGTGTATAACATCGAGCCGAGGCACCTGCCGGAAGGTCAAATCTTCAAAATATCTTCCTCAAGTGGACAAACAAATAATTGAATGACATTTCTTGCACCATGGTAAAGTCTAAATTATCTCAATCATTGCAAATAAATTTGTAATTGATTATATATATATATATATATATATATATATATATATATATATATATATATATATTATTATATTATGTGTACTAACGAAATGATGATATGATAAATGTTTAATATATTCAACTATCAGAAACTTTACTAATTGAACTAACTGAAATCTAACTATAACTTTTAGTTAAAAGTTAAAAATTAAAAATTAACTCAAAAAAAAAAAAAAACACCCATTATTGTTTATGGAAAAAAATGAGATCAAAACATCCCAATTCTAGAGTTAGGCTTAAAGAATTGAGATAAAAAATCACTACGTAATTTTATATTAAATTTATATTATCAACAAAAATGCCTCTCAATAGAAAAAATAATTGACAAAATAAAAAACTTCACGGTTGAGATTGACAAAAAATCTATATACATATTAAAAGCCAAAATTGAGAGAAAATCAAATTAGAATCCAAATAAAATTTCAATTGGAGTCTAATTTTGTGCCATGTGTCCTATTTAATTTTTAATTTTTGTGCCAAGTAAATTATTGAATGTAAATTTTTTTGTAACAAATGAATTATTGGGTACAAAAAATAAAAAGTTTAAATTCAATTAAATTCTAAATCATATATATATATATATATATAATGAGAAACCATTACATATTTTAGAAATATATGGTTTAAAAAATGTGTAAGTTAACACTATGTATAATTTGAATCTTTTCTTATAAAAATATATAATTTAAACTATGTAATTGTGATTGTTTTTAATTGGACCCGTGCATATGCACAAGGTTATACACACACACACACACACACACACACACACACACACACACATTATTAGTAACAGGATTTCTTATTTGGGTTTCAACATTTTGCGTACTAAAATACCCTTACACAATTTCTTAAACTCTCTAAAATACCCCGATCTTTTAGTTAAATAATTTTAAATTATAAAATACAAATTGGTTAAAAGAGTAATTTCTTGTTCTTAAATTTTAAGTCTTTTCCTCTATATGGACACTATCTTTATCTCATTTTTAAACATTATTTTACATTGTCTTACCTCTTTCTTAAAAAAAAAAAAAATACAAATAGTTATTTATATAACACTTTTAAACATTATAACACTAAACCAAAACAACAAATAAATAAAAAAGAGCATTATTACACACGCAAAGCGTGTGTGATGAGTCTAGTGTGTATATATATATATATATATATTAGAGTTCAACTTTGCACCACGAATCCTGTGGGGCCAAAGAGCTTGACAACCCCGGCCCACTTTGTACTAGGCCCAAGGCCCGCGCTGAGGAGGGAAAAATGTCCGAGGACGTACAAAGAAAGCCCAAATGGCCTAGAGATGTTGCTGAGGACGATGCTGTCCTCGGCATTCCAGACCCCGTAAGGAAAGAACGGCACGCCATCAAAGGCGACTTCCCGAGCACCCCGAGAAGAAAGGACGAGTACAACAGGACACACACGGAGGTATGGTGTAGGAGCAATTCAAGGAGAAGCTGTCACCTCCACATTGAATGCACCCAACTAACGTTCTGGCCGCATTAATGAGGAAAGGACCCCTGAAGAGTGTGGCCTTGGTTGCCGCAACTCACAGAGGGTTTGAGAAGGTGGGCGATGGGACGAGCACTCGAGTAATGACCCGCACGATCAACAGGTGGAAGGTCAAAATCGACTGGAAAGAGGTATATAATGTGAGAAACCCTCCAGGAATAGGGGATCACGGAAAAAGAGCAGGAGGAGAGAAAAAGGAGAAAACGGTGGCGATCTGCATGGTCTTGAAAGTAGAAGAAGAAGAATACTAAATTCCTCGGACGAAATGCCCGAGGACAAAATTCCATACTTTAATCCACTTCTTTATTGCTCAGCCCGCACCTAACCGTGTCTAGTGATTATGGTTCAGACTAAGACCTAGTTCTTAAACATATTCTCTAAAAATTTATTGTATTGAGCTAGTTGGGCTTGAGACCTTTCGTCCCGTAGAAGGAGCGCTCAAACCCACCCCCTACATATCCTATCTAATTTTTAAATTTTTGTGTCAAGTGAATTATTAGATGAAAAATTGAGTAGTCTAAATCCAATTATATTCTTGTTAGGACATATGTGAATTATGTTAGGAAAATATGTCAATTAGAATTGGTTAATCATTTGACAAAATGCATTTTACTTGTAATTGGGTAGATTTAGGATGTGTTTAATACTTCAAGAAACAAGAGTTCAAGTCGAAGTGTTAAGCCATGCAAATCTGTTTAAGAAGTAAGTGAAGAAGTGCTGAATTTTAAAACTCGACAGCTAGCTTGACGGATATCATCTATCGAGGTTTAAAAGGCTTGTTTAGCCTGATGCTCGATAGCTTCTCGATAGATAACCTATTTATCGAGATTTACGAAATCAGATTTTCAGATCTGATTTCACACCAATCCATGTATATTTGTTTAGGTTTTCTTTTCTCATAACCTTAAACATATATAAGAATTATTTTAAGGATCGTCACAATTGATGCAACTTAATGCAAAAAATTTTCACAAGCATATTGTGACCGGAGACATATGCTTTAGTCCATCTTTCTCTTGAAGAAGTTGCTGCGTTTGTGCGCCGTAGGATTTTGTAACCAAGGAGTTTCGTGATCTTCATCGTGTTGATGAACTCAAGAACTTTGCAGTTAACATTCTTCTCAAGTTGGTAGTTAGTTACGTGCTTGGATCCGTGCATCGATTGGTTAGTCACGTGCTGAGAGCAGTGCATTGAAAATGAGAGATTGTCACTACGAAACAAGTCCAATTGGGTATTAGGGTAAGGGTTTAATCGTAGGTTGGTATAGTTCTTAAACACATTCTCTAAAAATTTATTGTAATGAGCTAGTTGGGCTTGAGACCTTTCGTCAAGTAGGAGGAGCGCTCAAACCCACCCCCTACATATCCTATCTAATTTTTAAATTTTTGTGTCAAGTGAATTATTAGATGAAAAATTGAGTAGTCTAAATCCAATTATATTCTTGTTAGGACATATGTGAATCATGTTAGGAAAATATGTCAATTAAAATTGGTTAATCATTTGACAAAATGCATTTTACTTGTAATTGGGTAGATTTAGGATGTGTTTAATACTTCAAGGAATAAGAGTTCAAGTCTAAGTGTTAAGCCATGCAAATCTGTCTAAGAAGTAAGTGAAGAAGTGCTGAATTTTAAAACTCGACAACTAGCTTGACAGATATCATCTATCGAGGTTTAAAAGGCTTGTTTAGCCTGATGCTCGATAGCTTCTCGATAGATAACCTATTTATCGAGATTTACGAAAATCAGATTTTTAATCTGATTTCACACCAATCCGTGTATATTTGTTTAGGTTTTCTTTTCTCATAACCCTAAACATATATAAGAATTATTTTAAGGATCGTCACAATTGATGCAACTTAATGCAAAAAATTTTCACAAGCATATTGTGACCGGAGACATATGCTTTAGTCCAACTTTCTCTTGAAGAAGTTGTTGCGTTTGTCTTGTAGTAGGATTTTGTAACCAAGGAGTTTCGTGATCTCTATCGTGTTGATGAACTCAAGAACTTTGCGCTTAACATTCTTCTCAAGTTGGTAGTTAGTTACGTACTTGGATCCGTGCATCGATTGGTTAGTCACGTCTTTGAGCAAAGGCATTGAAAATGAGAGATTGTCACTACAGAACAAGTCCAATTGGGTATTAGGGTAAGGGTTTAACTGTAGGTTGGTATAGTTCTTAAACACATTCTCTAAAAATTTATTGTATTGAGCTAGTTAGGCTTGAGACCTTTCGTCCAGTGGGAGGAGCGCTCAAACCCACCCCCTACATATCCTATCTAATTTTTAAATTTTTGTGTCAAGTGAATTATTAGATGAAAAATTGAGTAGTCTAAATCCAATTATATTCTTGTTAGGACATATGTGAATTATGTTAGGAAAATATGTCAATTAGAATTGGTTAATCATTTGACAAAATGCATTTTACTTGTAATTGGGTAGATTTAGGATGTGTTTAATACTTCAAGGAATAAGAGTTCAAGTCTAAGTGTTAAGCCATGCAAATCTGTCTAAGAAGTAAGTGAAGAAGTGCTGAATTTTAAAACTCGACAACTAGCTTGACAGATATCATCTATCGAGGTTTAAAAGGCTTGTTTAGCCTGATGCTCGGACTACTTCTCGATAGATAACCTATTTATCGAGATTTACGAAACTCAGATTTTCAGATCTGATTTCACACCAATCCGTGTATATTTGTTTAGGTTTTCTTTTCTCATAACCCTAAACATATATAAGAATTATTTTAAGGATCGTCACAATTGATGCAACTTAATGCAAAAAATTTTCACAAGCATATTGTGACCGGAGATATATGCTTTAGTCCATCTTTCTCTTGAAGAAGTTGCTGCGTTTGTGTGCCGTAGGATTTTGTAACCAAGGAGTTTCGTGATCTTCATCGTGTTGATGAACTCAAGAACTTTGCGCTTAACATTCTTCTCAAGTTGGTAGTTAGTTACGTACTTGGATCCGTGCATCGATTGGTTAGTCACGCATCGAGAGCAATGCATTAAAAACGAGAGATTGTCACTACAGAACAAGTCCAATTGGATATTAGGGTAAGGGTTTAACTCTAGGTTGGTATAAAGTACTGAGATTCCTTTACTTGTAACAGCTTGTTGCGATAATAGTTGATTTTCGGGAGTGGTGACCTTAAATTCACTCGGTGGGGTTTTGTCTTGAAGGTTTTCCCCACTTGTAAACAAATCACTGTGTCAACTTTATTTTCCGCTGCATATTAACTTAGTTGGCGATTTGTTTGTGCTACCATGCGTATTGCATGTTAATTGAATTAATTAATTAAATTGACTAATTTATCACAAGGGATCAATACATTCTTGACCTATCAATTCTAAATTGGATTTCAATTGGATTTGCAACAAGGAATTTACTAATAACAATTTGAGTGTAGGACTTAGCTCTAGTGGTTCAGTGTATGGGATCCGACACAATACAAACATGGGGGAAAAGTTAGATGCGTGTCTATATTGTGTTGGTTTACTCTCTCTCTCTCTCTTTTGAACAAAAATCAAAAGAGAGAGAGAGAGAGAGAGAGAGAGAGAGAGAGGGAGAGAGAGTACTCACAGTTTTTGTGTGAAAAAAATATGGATTGATTGAAATAAATGATATCAAATTTATACAAAATAAGATGGAGAGAAGAAGAGTCAAAATATAAGAAAGAAAATGATAAAGGAAGTTCAATGGTAAAGTAAATAGTAGTAGGGAGATAAAAGAGGCAAAAAAGGAGAGGAAATGTTGGAGGAAGAGAAGAAGAGTTTTTATTTTTTTTATTTATTAGAATAGGATGATGAAAAGTTTAAATATTCAATTTTAATAATTACTTGAAATTAGAAAGAAAATAATGAAAAGTTGAAATCAATTTGGATAGTTGAATATAATAAAACATTTTGCATCTAATAAATAGTAACGTTTATAATGAATAGTCAAATATGTGCATATATCTACTAAAAAGATAATAGATTATTCAATTTTAACAATTACTTGAAATTAGAAAGAAGAAAATGAAAAGTTGATATCAAATTGGGTGATTGAATAGTCAAATATTTGCATTTAAAACAAATAAATAGTAACATGTTGAATAGTAATGGAATGCATTAACAGGTTTGTCCATGAACTATATTTAATTATTTTATACAAAATAAAATAGAAAAATTATAAAGAATTTTTTATTTATTTTTTTAAGTATAACATGACTGATAAAGTGGCTCAACAGAAGAATATTAACATTAAATTCTACGTATCCTCTTTTAGATATATATAGGCAATATATTATTACACTACTTTATATAAGTTGTTTATTTTTCTATTATACGAACACTTCTACGCTCTTTACTCTCTTGATTTTTTTTTTTTTTTTTTTGCTAATTTCTTTACTCTTTTGATTATGGCATTTCTGGTGGCACTTTTTTTTTTTTTTTTTTTTTTTTTTCTTTTTTCTTGGAGTTAGAAAGTATTCCATCATTGAAAAAAAACCAATCATGTATTGCCCATTTTTCCTAGCAAGTTCCCTTCTCTTGGTACCTAGCGAAAGATACAAGAAACAGAGCTTTGGGATACGCTTTGAGATTTAAGAAAATTCACTGGATGGACAAAATTGCCTGTCATTTAACCCCAAAAGAAAAAAAAAACACATGACGCGTTCTATCCATTCACCTTGCATCAGTTTGGTTTGTTATTATTTTTATTATTATATTGAGGAATTTTTGTAAACAAAGGAATACTGAATACAACTTGTCATCTACCTAAAGTTCTAAACCATCAACGACACGACAAGCCGCTCGCCGCACAAGGCTAGCAAATGATTCTTCCCTCAAAGCTACATGTAGTTTGTGTACGAGATAGCTTAAATCGATTATCTCTACTACAAGCCGTTAAGTTAAGGTCCCATACTAGTTAGTTGAAGTTAGTTTTGTCTGTTATTGTTAAATCTGTTTGGGAAGTTATTTCACTTAACGGTTAGTTTGTTACATCTGAGATCGATTTCGTCTGCTATAAACACCAAGCCATGTAATTGTACATAGCGGTGAATAGTCAATGCAATCAGATGAGTAAAATCAGTCTTCTTTCTCATTAGAGCATCAAATCCATCTATCAGTTCTCCTCGTTCAGTAGCGAAAGAGAGCCGAGAGCTCACGGTGCAAGAACATCTACATATATTATCTTAAATGGCTTAATTGCATTTGGATTTGTAATAGGCACAACTTCTATCCAAGGCATAGTTTAATTTAACCTCAATGTCAACCCATTCGATATTTTACAGTCATTGTACAAAAACAGAAACTTTACATTACCATGCAGGGGAAATGGGGAATGCTTACCTGCTGTAGTTACTCTATGCATATTAAAGAAGAATCACACAATATTATTGTCAACTTACATATACAAATAAGGTTAAAATTCAATTTAATTAGCCTTGTAGCTCAGCATCAAGCGTTTCGTAACTCTTGTATAAAATTAATTAAGTAGTAAATGACTTAGTACAATAAGGACTACTACATAGCATAGTCTACATCAATTGGTAGGATAAGAACCTCTCTCAACAATACTTTCTTATAGCAACTCAGAATTTGTGCCCCCTATGCAACTCTGAAGAATAATCCTCAACTCACCTCTTCCTGCTCTGTCCATTCTCTAGAGCTTGCTGGCATGGATCAACTTTGGCCATCCACTCCACTGATTATGGCAGTTCAATTGTCCAGCAATGGCTAACTTCCCTTCTCATCAAGTTCAAAACCAGAGAAATAACATCAATGGCTTACTTACAAACCATTTTCACAACCTGTGGAATATTTGGACTCATAGAAACAGGGTGATTTATGAAGGATTAACACCTAATCCTATGAGTGTAATCTTAATATCTCAATCAATGTCTTGCAGGTACAAGGAAGCTTTCTCTGAACAGCCAAGACACACCAGTCAGCCAAGAAGGACTAACATAGACTAATATCCACCTTCAGGACAGTGGCAACTGATTGTTAAATTAGCAGGAGCTAGGAGCAGGAAGCCCAAGAGATGGTCTTCTGCCTATGAAGCTATTAACATGCAGGGAGATAGCATTTTCTACGGTGTAACTAGTAGTGCATCCAGGACAACTTGTGGAGCAATGCTGGATGCTGTGGTAAAAGCTGGGATCAGAGCAAAGAACCATGGTTATCAGCGAGTTTTATTTCTATGAACTAGCAGAAAATTAGTCCGAGTCTTTAGGCATTGGAAGACT
The DNA here is from genome assembly GCA_028216015.1 of Quercus dentata. NCBI lineage: Eukaryota > Viridiplantae > Streptophyta > Magnoliopsida > Fagales > Fagaceae > Quercus > Quercus dentata. Next base: position 69,331,727 of record CP116448.1, read on the forward strand.
CCAGATTGGCTTCAACAGACTAGATTAGCTGATCTAAATTTTCTGAACCAGAATGGACTTAGCTGCAATATGTTCTTAGTGCCCCACTTGATTGTAAAACCTGTTTGGTCAGTAGCTAAATTGGCAACTCAAATGCCAATGAACTATTGCTGGTACAATCCAGCACTTTTGTAACTTTGTATCTCCCTCTGTTTGGTCTCAAAAAAAAAAAAAAAAAAAAAAAAAAAAAAAAAAAAAAAATTAATCCAAAAATATATTATGTAGAAAGCATGTTTATATATACTTTTAAGAAAGTGGGTGAGGAGTGGAAGTAAAGTATAAAGACTATCGATAGAAGAATAATTTTTCATCACATGTTTACACCATTGATACATATAGAGCTCACGGATAGCCTTTCCATTAATTTGATTCTAGGTATCAAAATAAATTTCAAAACCTAATTACATGACCTGTATAACCGCATGACTATCATAACATTTATGTATCAAAACATTTGATAATAAGGACAATTACGTTTGGCTATTGAATTGAGCAACTAAATGGGTGAATAGCTAACATGGCGAAATATTTATTTATTTATGAAAATACTAAGTATTTAATACACACGCAAAAGGAGAGAGGAAAAAATCAAAAGATATAAGTATCAAAATATCATGAAATATATATATCATCAGTTAAATGACTATTTAATCAACATTATGATTGTTACAAAAATACTCTCAAAATCTTCTCCAAGTTATCTTATGACTTTTTACAAAAAAAAAAAAAAAAAAAAAAAAAAAAAAAAAACTCCAAGTTATCTTATGACTTTTTACAAAAAAATAAAAAAAAAAAAAGAAAAAACGTGTTGGCAATGTTGAGATTGTTGGGGTTGTTAATGCAGGCTTACAAAATACAAACAAAGTCATGTGCATCAATCTATGAATATTGTGTAGCATCCATCACCGTGAAAACTTCCAACTACAATTCAACATATAAATCTAGCAAAACAAAAATCAGATCCATTTCCCAAAAACAACAAATCAAGATTTGAAAGTGAACACCGGAATTTTTTACCAGCTGCATGTGGAGGATGAGGGGAGACTTTGATGACTCCCGTACCTTTTGATAATAAGTTAGACACCAACTGGTTTAAATCATTAAATGTGAGCACCTGACTTTTTTGACCAGCTTGTTCTTTCGACAGTTGGGTCTGGATGTGGACCACATAGGACTACAAATTTCTAAAATCATGAAGATATTTTTACTAAAATGCTCCCACAAAATTCCAAGAATGAAAATCCAAAAAAACTCTATCCTAATTAACCATGATGACAATTCATCAAAAGACATTATCCACAATAATCTTAAATCCCAGAAAACCAGCAAAGTAAAAGTCTATGAAACTACGTGAAACCCAATATGGATGGGTAAAATAAATTCATTTAGCAAACAACTACTAAAATTTTCCAATTATACTCTAAAGACATCTAACTCAACCAAATTACAATGATTCAGCACAGGTATTTATTATCTCTTGGGATTCTGAAACACAACGAAATTGGCTCTTTTCCAATTATATTCAATATTCAACTGTTTGTGGTTATTCATCCTCGGACAATTCGGTGCTATCTGAAGCACTTTTGCCATATCTGTTCATCTCAATTGGAGAAGATTCTCCCGGAAAATCATTACAGGTTAATCCATCAATGGGATAGTCATATTCACCATCCTTCCTTGCAGCATCTGCGCTCTCTTGCAACTGCAGTGCATGTTAAATTTCTACCTCCACTTCACCAATTGTGGGACGATCCTTTTCCTTTTTTCGCACGCAAAAACTCGCAATGTCAACGTAAATCTTGAAACAAGAAAATAGAGAAGGTGAAGGCAGAGGCAAGATAAAGTTGGAGATTCACTTTGACAAAATATTCCAAATGAAGTGCAGCATAAAATGCTGCACAAGACTTAATCAACAGAAAATATGCTAATTGAACTCATAACATCTTCATCCACATAAATTTGGTAAAATGAAATTATATGCCCAATAAAAACTTGCAACCTGGCACCTGAAATTTAAAAATAGTTTCATGCCAACATGCACAAATCTTCATATGAACATATGCGGGTCCTTTCCTAGAGAAGAATGAATATATAACTGGAAGCTTAAAGTTCTTTTAAATTATCAAGCTGCCACAATTTGTTTTCATGGTATTGAATTCCAATTTCAAGCACAAATGCACACATCCACTACACATGGGTATTCAAGACACGAAGCAAACCAATTGATTTCAGCCAATTTCCTCATTTATCATGGTTCAGTACAATGTTTATTCAGGGGGGTTGGGAGGAAACCTATGATATCAATTCAGTAGTAGGTTCATGTACATCAATCTATGAATACTGTGTAGCATCCATCACCGCGAAAACTTCAAACTACATTTCAACATAAAAACTAACAGAACTAAAAAATCAGATCCATTTCCCAGTTCTGTTCCTAAAGCAGAGCAAAAACTACTCAGCCACTGTGCTCTCGTTTTGGTTACTCCTAACTTTGAAATGGAGAGGAGCATCCCTATCCTTGGAAATGTGATTTTGATAATTGATTGTGGTTAATCATTGGCCGTTTGGGTTTTGGACGAAGATGTCCAAGCCTCCAAGGACAATTCAGCTGATGTGGTGCTATTCCAATCCGAAATAGATTCCTTAGGCTCAAGCAGAGAAGCACTAAAGGTATATTCAAGAACAGGATAGTTATATTGATCACTACCAGGATCCACATCCTTTCTCGCAGCATCTGCGCTCTCTTGCAGCTCCAGTGCCTTTTCAAGGGTTACCTCCACTTCACCCATCGTGGGACTATCTTTACCCTCAAATCGTACACAAGAAGTGGCAATGTATCTTGAAACACTCTGGGGCTATCTTCCCCATCAGATACGGATCAATTATCTGACTAAAGGTCCCTTCTTGAACGCATATTTGGGGCCATAAAGCTCGATTAATCTGATCCCTCTCCGACTCACGTTCCGCTGCTTTTCTTCCACAGAGCACTTGCAACAATACCACACCAAAAGAGTAGACATCGGATTTATCGGTCAGCACCTTGTTGAGGAGACAATTGGGATCCAAGTATCCTAAAGTACCCACCACCTCCTCAGACTCTATCCAAAGTAAATCCTTTGACAAACTCGGAGGACCCATCTTGCAATCCCCGAAATCGATCAACTTGGCCTCCAATTTCGTCCAACAGAATGTTGCTAATCTTCACATTATGGTGGATGATACTGTGCTTCACCCCCGAGTGAAGATAGTGTAATGCGCGTGCCCTTCCAATGCAACTCTGGAGTCTTTGTTTCCACGAGAGGGGTTCATGGTGGTTAGTGCCGCAAAGGTGGTCGCCCAGGTTTCCATTGACTATGAATTCAAAGACAAGAAACCCTTTGTCATCATCCTCGACACAATATCCGATGAGACGGACGACATTAGGGTGGCGTAGTTGGCAAAGCAACACCACCTCCTTCATTAACCCATCCAAACCCGACCATGACTTGATATTCACAGTCCTTTTTGCAACGCTTATGGTACGATTATCAATAAACCCCTTGTATACTTTCCCATAACCATAAGCCCCCTCACCTTTTAGTAAATTCTTGTCCAAGTTATTGGTAGCTGTCTTGATCTCGGGGAGTGAAAATCGACGGCACGGAAGAACTGAATAAGATTCGTCTGATCTTCTATTCTAGGACTTCCTTAATAACTTTGATATAGATTCTCAAATACCTTTCATACCAACGAGCTTGAAATGATGCGGTAGGGGAGTAGATTGTGGCTGCTTGTCCCGGCGATCATGGATAAGATCCCCTTCCAAAAACAGACAAACTAACAAGTGGAGGAGAACAAAGAAATATAGATAACTCTCGGTCAATAAATGAGACTAACAAGCTGTCTTTTACGCTATCCAAATCCCGCATTTCTAAGAGCATTTTTAGCTGTCTTTTTAAATATTTTTTAGTTTTTTGAAGTAGGGTTAGTTTATTTTTCAAATACAATTTTCAATAAACTCTTTATCTTTCAATTTAAATTTTATTTTATTTTTTATTTTTTATGTTTTTTTTTTCATTTAATTCTAATGGCTATATTTTTTAAAATACCCAACAACCATATTTTTGAACTTTCCAATGGTAATATTTTTAAATTTATCCTAATGAGTGAGTTGTAGGTCACCTAATTTTAACTAATAATTATTAAAAAATTTAATTAAAAATGCTACATGTGGGGCCAGAGAATTCATGGCCCAGGCCCGCTTTACATCGGGGCCCAAGGCCTAAGCCGAGGAGATCTATTGCCGAGGACGCATAGTGAAAGCCCCAAAAAAGGCCCAAGGGTGTGGCCGAGGACGATTTCACGCCCGATATCTCACAAGACACCTAAAGAAGAAGGACGAGTTTAATGCGGGGACAAGACAAGTGAAAAGGCCGCCAATACTGTAATAAAGAACTCTGCGTCTGACAGGCCTATACTCTTGACCATGCTATTCAACTTTTACGTCTATTCCCAACCACTTGAGGTATGGGCTGATAGGACAAGTCCCCTTCCCAGAAGGTAAAGCTTACACGTGTACCCTAAAGAGGGAGAGGAATACGAGTATAAAAGGAAACTAAAGCCAAAGAAGAAAGGGGGGGGGGGGGAGAAGGAGGGGAAGAATTTGATACTCCTTGGACTAAGTCCGAGGAGCCAAATCCTTCGAGCTACATCGATGTAGGGCTTGGTTGTTCAGGCCAAACCCACTTCTGCATGAGCTCCCTTAAAATCGGGGCGGACCATTGCCCGGCGATTAAAGGCAAGCCTTTTAAGCTCACTCTCTACAAATCATATTGTGAGGGCCCTTTTACTTACGAGCCCAACGTCATTCTTGGGTCGTTAAATATTCGTGTCCCTACAATTGGCGCCGTCTGTGGGAAAGCTTGCGCGTTGGCGCCCGTGGTGGTGGAGTAAAGTCTCTGTCAAGCAAGGGTCCAAAGAGCTCTATCATTTCCAAAACACACTGTTGTTGTTCCGACATAAATTTCCGCTAGGGCTACGCCTTGCAGTGTCAATGGCACGGGCAGCTCTAGGGGCTTCCAACATCAAGCTAACGCCCCCCACTTTGGTCGAGGGGCTAATTTTCGAAAATAAGAAAAAATACAAGTTTTGGACAGAACTAAGGCCTTGTATGGTCCTCGGACTCAAGCCTATGGGGAAACCAACTACTTAAAAGAAAAACTACAAGTTTTGGACAGAACCAAGGCCTTGTATGGTCCTCGGACTCAAGCCTATGGGGAAACCAACTACTTAAAAGAGAAAACTACAAGTTTTGGATAGAACCAAGGCCTTGTATGGTCCTCGGACTCAAGCCTATGGGGAAATCAACTACTTAAAAGAAAAAATACAAGTTTTGGACAGAACCAAGGCCTTGTATGGTCCTTGGACTCAAGCCTATGGGGAAACCAACTACTTAAAAAAAAAAAAAAAAAAAAAACAAGTTTTGGATAGAACCAAGGCCTTGTATGGTCCTCGGACTTAAGCCTATGGGGAAACCAACTACTTAAAAGAAAAACTACAAGTTTTTGACCAAACCAAGGCCTTGTATGGTCCTCTGATTCAAGCCTATGGGGAAACCAATTACTTAAAAGAAAAACTACAAGTTTTGGACAAAACCAAGACCTTATATGGTCCTCGGACTCAAGCCTATGGGGAAACCAACTACTTAAAAGAAAAACTACAAGTTTTGGACAGAACCAAGGCCTTGTATGGTCCTCGAACTCAAGCCTATGGGGAAACCAACTACTTAAAATAAAAAATGCAAGTTTTGGACACAAACCTGAACGTTATATGGCACTTAGAATTTACCCCGGAGAGGAGTTACCCATTGATAGTAGGGTTAACCCATAGGCTGAATGGGATCCCGAGTCTACCCTCGGGTCCTTAATACCAAGGAACCGATCGACCATCATAGGGCGAAGTATTATCAAGAACACGGCCAATGTCCCTCACTGCTCGGCAACCCTCTCGGGGCGGTTTATTTAGGATTTATCGATCTCGGGCGGTCGCCTTGCGCACGTTGCGGAGCACTCACCTGTTATCTCGGTTAGTTTCATGAGTTTAATCTACCGTGAGTTAGCATTATTATACTTGATATTGTCGATAAGTTCGAATTAAGAGGATTATGTTTCAAGGATCCCTGCTCTAAGTATCATTAAAGGAAAATGTAAATGTAGTATCCCATTCACAAAGTAGTTATTGCAGAAAAAGAAAAATATTCAAAAGAAAACAAACCCATTTCTTATTAAGACAAAGAAACAAGATCAAATACAATGAAAGAGCTTGAATAAACTCATACTAAAACTAACTACATAAGCGAAAAGAAAAAATACAAGGGAGTGAAGAAAAAGCCGAAGGAGAGGTGTAGACAAGAGACGTGCTGCCATTCCAAAATTTTGTCTAAGGAAACCATTCCTCAATACTTTTACATGCCTATAACTCGAGGCAAAGAAAAGAGCCCAACTTGGGGCTAGCACCGTTGAAGAAAAGGTGCAGGGAGCCCAACTTGAGGCCAGCACCGTTGAAGAAAAGGTGCAGGGAGTCGGAAGTTGATGAGCCTCCACGTAACCACGCCTGCGATAAAGCAAACGGCGCTGATGGCGGAAAACCTTACTTCTGACGCACCAAGAATCGATGCGACCGATGATCTCGCTTGGTTTTGATCGAAAGAGGGAGGAGTACCATTCCTCCCTTGCCAAAACGTAAGATTATCTTGAATCTGTGCCTCCCTGTCCAGGCCACACCACCTTGAGTCTCGGAAGGACCCGGCGCCTCTGTGGCGGGTGTAAATTCTTTACCCCTGTCCGTGTCTCAAACATATTGCACTAAGGATATGGAGGCTGTGATTATAGTCGAAGGTTTGTGACTCAAGAAAGCCAAAGGGTTTTGTCTCAGTAAGGAGAATAACCTCCTATCCTACTTATATAAAGGGTAAGGTGGTGGCATTTAATTTGTGCAGACTTTCAAAGGAGTGTTACGGACAAGGCAGGTTTGGCTCAATTTCCAACGCCATCCGCAATCGTAGGATCTCGAAGATCCTCGTGAAGGCGCGCTTCGGTTGTTGAAACGTCAGAGGACTCCACGTGAGTGAAAAAAATGAAGGAATGACTCTTAACTTGGCACGTCTCCCATGTAAATGTAAAAACACAAGTATTAGCGGAGTACAGAATTTGAACGAGCCATGATGTGGGCTCAACGTCACCAAAACCGTCCTCCCCAACTAAAAAGTCGGGCAGCAGGATTTTGAGGGGCTATTGTGGGGCCAGAGAATTCATGGCCCAGGCCCGCTCTACATCGGGGCCCAAGGCCTAAGGCGAGAGACCTATTACTGAGGACGCATAGTGAAAGCCCCAAAAAAGGCCCAAGGGTGTGGCCGAGGACGATTTCACGCTCGGCATCCCACAAGACACTTAAAGAAGAAGGACGAGTTTAATGCGGGGACAAGACAAGTGAAAAGGCTGCCAATATTGTAATAAAGAACTCTGCGTCCGACAGGCTCATACTCTTGACCATTCTATTCAACCTTTACGTTTACTTCCAACCATTTGAGGTATGGGCTGATAGGACAAGTCCCCTTCCGAGAAGGTAAAGCTTACACGGGGACCCTAAAGAGGGAGAGGAATACGAGTATAAAAGGAAACTAAAGCCAAAGAAGAAAGGGGGGGGGGGAGAAGGAGGGGAAGAATTTGATACTCCTCGGACTAAGTCCGAGGAGCCAAACCCTTCGGGCTACATTGATGTAGGGCTTGGTTGTTCAGGCCAAACCCACTTCTGCATGAGCTCCCCTAAAATCGAGGACCGGCGTTGCCCGGCGATTAAAGGCAAGCCTTTTAAGCCCACTCTCTACAAATCATATTGTGAGGGCCCTTTTACTTATGAGTCCAATGTCATTCTTGGGCCGTTAAACATTCGTGTCCCTACACTACATTTATAATATTTAATTTTTTAAATACTTTCACGAAAAATTTTACTAGGTGATAAAGTATTGCTAGTTTTAATTTAAACTCACCAATCACCACTGAAATTATGTTTTTCTCACTAATAATAGTCGGTAACAACCTACCACTTAAAATTTATTGTGAAAATATTATAATAACATTTCTTAATTTTAATTTCTTATTCCTTTTTTTTTCCCCTTATTTTTTTTATTATCCATGTGATTTCTTCTTTTCTTTTCTTTTTCTCTCTTTTTTCTCCTCCACACATGTATCCTTACTCTTTTCTTTTTTCCCTCCTTTCCTCTTTTGTCCCCTACCACTTCATGCAAACTCCAGAAAATACCAGAGCTCTCTCTCTTTCTTTCTCTTTTTTTTTTTCCTCCTTTCCTCTTTTTTCTCCTACTACTTCATCGACATGAGAGAATACTAGAGCTCTCTCTTTCTTTCTCTATCTTACAAATAGAGATCGCCGGTGGATAACTCGTCCTCTCCACCACTGCTCGTCCTCCTCTCTCTGATGGTTCGGATGGGTCAGACTTGCTTTTTTTTTTTTTTTTTTTTTTGTTCTAATTTGATTAGTTTTAAGATTGTGATTTGAGTTTGTATTTTAATTGTGATAGAGTTTAGAGATGTTTGAGAGAGAAAAGATTTGGAATGGTTGAGTTGTAACCGTTGTGATTGTTGAGTAAAAATTGAATATTTTAATGAGTGTGTTGAATTTTTTATTCCCATTAATTCTTTTGCTAATGTACAGTAGGTCATTAGACCAAGAGAACTATTGTTCATTAGCAAAATGAACAATTTTTTGCTAATGAACAATGAATTAGAGAGACTGCTGGAGCAAGCATTTGTGGGTTTTACTTTCCAAATTTTGGATTTAGAGAGCTTGTTGGAGACGCTCTTAAAACAAGATAAGGATAGGAAGGTATCTCTGCTGTATACCACTATGCCACAATGAAATATATAGACTCTTAATTAACTAAATTCCAGTGGATGGGCCCAAACTAAGATAAATAAATATTTATAACAATTAAAATATTATAATAATAATAATACTATTATTATTGTGGGGCCTGAGAATTCATGGCCCAAGCCCGTTCTACATCGGGGCCCAAGGCCTAAGCCGAGGAGACTTGTTGTCGAGAACGCATAGTGAAAGCCCCAAAAAAGGCCCAAGGGCCCAGCCCAAGGAAGAACTCCTCCTCGGACAAGCCAGGCCGAGGAGAAAGGGGACGATCGACCATCGAGAGTGACGCATCAGACCACTCCACGAAAGAGGATAAGTATTAAGAAAGAAAAGGACAAAAAGAAGCATGAAAATATCTAAGAAAAAGTCACGCCAATGCATTAAGTGTTCTGCAACTAAATGAACCTTGCTTTCCAAATTTTACAACCACTCCCAACGACTTTAGGGAGGGGCTGATGGGACAAGTATCGGCACCATAAATCTAAATCTACACGTGGACCCTAAAGAGGGGGAGGAATACGAGTATAAAAGGAAACTAAAGCCAAAGGAAAGGGGGGGAGGCGGAAAAAGAGGAGAAGAACGGGGAAGAACTTAATGCTCCTCGGACTAATTCCGAGGAGTCCAACCCTTCGAGCTACATCGTTGTAAGGCTTGGATGTTCAGGCCGAACTCACTTCTACATGAGCCCCCCTAAAATTGGGACCAGGCCGTTGCCCGGCGATCAAAGGCAAGCCTTTTAAGCCCACTCTCTACAAATCATATTGTGAAAGATCTTTTATGTACGAGCCCAACGTCGCTTTTGGGCGTTAAATAATCGTGTCCTTACAATTATTATTATTTGTTGGTTTTATATCATAATGTTTCATTCATTCATCTATTTTTGTGCACTGAAAATATGTAGTCAATTTGAGTTCAAAATGAAAGAGAACGTATAAAAAGCAAAAAAAATAAATAAATAATGTTTTTGTTTAAATTTAAAAAAGAAAAAGAGATGAGGAGGAAAATAGAGTGCTTTTGATTAAATTTCAAAAGGATAAGAAATAAGAAAATTGTAAACTGTTGAGAATGTTGATCTAGTGGAGGGTTTTAAATTGAAAGCTTTTATTTTACGAATTTTTCCCCTTTAATTGAAAACGTGTAAATAAGTAGGGAGATGATATTTTTGGATATCCAAGAGTTAGTGTCCATCTTAATGGCTTAAAACCCCCCCTTAAATAGTAATAGCATAAATAAATTAATAAAAAATAAATATTGATGGGGACGCAAAAATCAGCCATTGTTGATAGGTGTCATCTAGAAGATAACGAGTAAACATCGTCCAAAGAAGAGTAGTTCGCCTGTTGACTCTTTAGGAAATTCGCCTGTTGACACTAAGTATTTGTTAGTGTAGTTTAGAAAATTTATTATGTTTTCTATGTTTGGTTCTAGTTGCCCTTCATCAAATTTTGATTTTTGGAACCATCCTGTTGACTCTTTTGTCTCATCCAATAATGTATAATATCCTGGGCAGTGTAACTCATTATCTATTATTTCAATATTATTTAGATTATTTACACAGTCCAGCTAACAATGCCCATATGGGAATTAGTTAATGGAAATGAGTTATGGAAAATAAAAAAAAAAAAAAAAAATTCAAAAAACAGTTATTTTTTCGCATAAAAATTTTCTACAAAATATACCTTAAATCAATGCACTTAGGCATCCATTAATTTTTCCCACGGTTTTCTAGGCATAAGATATTGCTAAGGCGTGATAATTTTTGCCTTGATACTACTAGACTATAACTAAGTTTTCAAGCACACATTTTTTGTTTTTACGTAATTGAGATTCAAATATTATTTTGGGAGTGTACTTTGTCTTGAAAACAGTCTAGATTTTTTGGTCATTTTGGAGACTGCTAGATTATTGAGAGAATGATTAAATTAGAAGCCTCATTCTGCAATTTAAATTTTGGGAATAAAATAAGGAAGCGTTATATTTAGGCTTTGTAAATCGTTGGCCCAATGTCAAGTTAGGGGAGAAGAGTGCACATTTTGCCTACATGATTGGTAGTCTTATTGAGAACTTGCTTCATGCTTCTTTGAAGCCTTATTGTTTTAACCAATCTTGGCCCCTTGAAGCTACAAATTGAGCTAACAACATATACCCTATATTTAGAATGTCCTTGAGTAACTCTATAGAGAGAGGCATTGGTTTTTCGGATTTCATATGATGAAGTACCCAAGGAAACTCGTTCATATTGGCCCTAACCTTGCAGCTTTCACTAGAGCTGCACTTCAAATGCATTAGCGTAGAGATAGATGTGATAGATTATTAAGATGAAACTGGGATGCCCATCTCTGACGTCAATATGAGTGAGAACTTGAAAGCTGCTCTTGGGATAAGTGATGCATCTGCTCTGTGACAAAATAACTAAAACTCAGAGAAACAATGGTGCCTTCTACAAAGTAGGAGGGAAAACTCTTCCTAGGCATGCAAATGTGAATGCATGTCAATAAATTTTATAAGCACCAGCAGCCTTAGCTACACGGAGAGGTCTTTGATATAGTCTGCCAATCTGCATCATATCCTCTTTTCTGATGAACTGTACTCCACTGCCACTCAAAAGTGAAAGCAATGTGGAGAAGCAAGGTTTCTGCGAGCAAAATCCTAAGCCAGTTGCAAACTGGAATGGATTAATTATACCATTCAGCAAGCCCCTGATCAATTAATTTACCTTCCTTTGCCTAATGACAGTTCACACCACTTCACGGATGTAGATTTTCAAAACTTTTGACTAAGGACATTGCCCTAGCTAATTAAAAGCATTGATCTTGCAGCCGTTGCCCAGCATAAAGAATCTTAGGGAGCTGAATCAAAGTAAAAGTTCCAGCGTACATTCAAGACAATTGGAAAATTTTAAGCAATGGAAAAGATGACATGGAATCTTGCTTCAAATCAATATGAGTACAAAAGCTTTCACCTAAAATTAAAAGCTTCATCATAGAGTTGGACAGATAAGGTTTCCATTTCATTCATGATTCATCTCTGATAGAAACTTTTTTGTACTTCCGCCAAAAGATAATTAAGCAATCCCAATAATCATTCAATGATCTGATTTTATGCGTACTCAATCTCTCAAAGTCCATGCAATGGTGGGCTTGAATCACTTAATTAGAAAGAGAAAATGTTCAAGAAGAATTGGCACTTAAGTCTTTTAATTATATGCTGCTAGTCTGATCGATGAAAATAGTAAATGATATATATGTCCATAGAGCACAAATTATAAACCGAAGGGGTTTTTTTTTTTTTTTGGGGGGGGGGGGGGGTAGGGTGGGGGAGATTCTTTACCGACATTGTGTTTACCAAGTGGTGGAGATTCTTTACCTACATTGTGTTTACCAAGTGGTACCCATGATACATGTTGCAATTTGTGAACAGCTTGACTAATGTTAGGCATTTCAAGGTCCGGTCTCCTGTCAACTACTTCTCCAGTTGAATCCGCCGGAAATGCAACTGGATAGGTGGTCAAAATCCTTGATTTCATGCTCCTGCTAATGAATGAGAGAGAGAGAGAATTAAATCACCAAACGGCACCGAAATCCGGATAGCCAAGAGACAACAACCAGTAGTTTAAACTTTCAAGTTAACAACTTCAATCAAGATGATAAAATAGATCTGGGACGATGTAAGAATGAGGAACTTGGCATATGCAGAGCTTCATAATCAACAGTATACTTGCAAAACACATCAACTTTATAAGTCAAATAAAAGAAAAGTTCAGACATTTGGGCAGTAGGAGATGATTCATCTAAAAGAAAATAGAGGAGGTGGAGGCAGGGCAAGACAAAGTTGGAGATTCACCCTGAAAATATTTCTAAATGAAGTGCAGCATAAAAGGTTGCACAACTGAGCTCATAACATCTTAATCCAAAGGAATTTGGATAAGAAAATAAAATAAAATTATTGCCCAATAAAAACTTGCAACCTGCCACCTGAAATTTAAAAATAGTTTTATACAAATACACACAAATCTTCGTAGGTTTTGAACATATACAGGTCCTTTCCAAGAGAAGAATGAATATATGAATGGAAAGCTTAAAGTTCTTTTAAATTATCAAGATGCCACACACCTTGGTTTCATGGTATTGAATTTGGTTTTTTGATTATTGACTCCATGTGTGCCTAAAAGCCATTCAATCCAATTTCAAGCATGAATGCACACATGCAGTACATATGGGTGTTTTAGACACCAAGCAAACTGATTGATTTCAGCCAATTTCCTCATTTATCATGGTTCAGTACAATGTTTACTCAGGGGGAGTGGGGGAACACCTATGATATAGATTCAGTAGTAGGTTCAAAGGTCTAAAGGGCAAGTTTAAACCAAGAGAACCAATCAAATTATCAACTAATTCCTTATGATATGACTGTATAAGGGTGATATAAAAAAAATCTTGGGAATATGATCACACCTAATAAATTCTTTTATTTTAATTTTACATCCCAAACAGTCAAACCTCCTAATCTCTTGCCGGGAGCATATCACCTGCAGTTGGTGAATGTGCAATCCCTGCAATCATAGCTTGGAATTTTAGTTCAAGTTGTCTTCTATTACCTATCAAAATTATTATTTAAAAAAAAAAAATTGTTTTTTATTACTTTACCGGCTTTTTAGTTTATCAGTCTAATTAAGGGTTTGTTTATTGTCAAAATAGGAGTTCTAGTTTTATTAGTAAAAGTTAAGATCTGGAGTCTATACCAATTTATGACCATCTTAAGTATTTTGCAGCATAAAAGCTATAACTTAGTGTTGGTCCTGCCAAAGTGGGCTCTTTGGAGGAAAAAGGCACTATCTCTAACAACTCAAGACCATCACCATTTCAACAAACAAAAGGCCCCTAACCTATCTTGCATCATAAATGTTGAAATGATCTAGAGGCAACTTGTGATTATTTCAAGTGTTCAACTTCCCCATCAGGAAACCAGAGAATACATTGTCATTGAAACAAGTGGCTCTTTAACAAAGAAAAATCAATCATTTAAAAATAAGTGAATAAGACTGACCAACCTTCTCCAAGTTATCTTATGACGTTTTACCAAAAAAAAAAAAAGTCTTGACAATGTTGAGATTGTTGTGGTTGTTAATTCAGGCATACAAAATAGTGAAATACAAACAAAGTTATGTACATCAATCTATGAATACTGTGTAGAATTCATCACCATGAAAACTTCAAACTATAATTCAACATAAAAAATCTAACACACTAAATTCAGATCCACTTCCTCAAAACAGGAGCACACCTTAAAATTTTCCCATATTGTGGCAGTGATATCTGAATGTGGAACAGATTCCTCTGGCTCAGACTCAGGGGGAGAAGCACTACAGGTATATTCAACGATGGGATAGTTATAGTGATCACCACCAGGATCCACATCCTTCCTCGCAGCATCAGCACTCTCTTGTAACTCCATTGCGTGTTCAAGGATTACCTCCACCTCACCAATCGTGGGACGATTCTTTCCCTTTTTTTGCACACAAGAAGTGGCAATGTCGACGTATTTCTTGAAACACTCTGGAGCTATCTTCCCCATCAGGTACGGATCAACTATTTCATTGATAGTCCCTTCTCGTTTGCATTTTCTGACCCACTCAAGAAGATGCCGCTGCTCTAATGTTTTTCTGCCACAGAGTAGTTGCAGCAGTACCAACCCAAAAGAATAGACATTGGATTTATCAATCAGCTCCCCGCATACGAAATACTCGGTATATTAGTGTTCTAAAGTACAGGTTCGGCTTCTGTCCAATGGACAAAGTCACTGAACACGTTGGATTGCGAACAGAAGGCAGATCCCTAAAATATCGGCGAAAATGGGTAATTACCCATAAAAATGTAACTATTCATTTAGTTGGCCCGGTTTTGAAAGAAATTGGGAATCTAGCAACTCGAGCCTCGGAGGCTCGATTTTGCCCCTCTAAATCGAGCCTTTGAGACTCGGTTTACGTATGTTGACAAAGTTTGACGTGGCAAAGGAGTCTACGTGGAACTCGAGTTTCTAAGACTCGAGTTCCACGTAGATAAAACTCGAGTTTTGAAACTCGGTTTACTAAATGTAAACCGAGTGTCAAAGACTCGAGTTTTAGCAACATAATTTTGTGGCTTGAAACTCGAGTCTCTGAGACTCGGTTTACTAAAATTGAAACCGAGTCTTAGAGACTCGAGTTTCAAACCATTGTTCCCCCTGACCGGTCACGTCTGGAAGTCCGGTCATGTCAAGCTTTTTGTGCTCTGTGCTAGTCAACAGTCTGTGCTCTGTGCTACACTCTGTCTTTGGTTATTTACTTGTGCTCTGTCTTGGTTATTTACTTGTGCTCTGTGCTAGTCAACAGTCTTTGTTGCTTCGTACACTTTAATTTGAGTACGTTCTTTGAAGTGCTTTGTCTGTTTTGAGACATATTCAAAAAATATATTAGACTAGAGCACAAGCACCAAAACTTCTCTCGGACTATTATGAATCAATTTTGTCTATTTAGGAACGTACTCAATGAGCTTTTGACTAACAGTAAAAAACTCTCACGCCTTCAACAACTTGAATCACAAAACGTCAACAACTCTCACACCTTCAGCAACTTCAATCACGTAACCTCTCTTAAGAACTCTCACGAAAACTCAAACTCTCATACATATTTAGCAAAGAAAACATTGCTCCTCTCACTCTCATACAATCTCAAAGAAGACATTTGCACATCATTATGTCAAGTAAGGGTCTCCTCACTCTCTAATTAGTTGTTTAGTGTATATAGTCTGCTTTAAAAAGTGTTGCTTGCATTGTTTAGTGTATATGCCATTTCCTAATAAAATATTTGTTTGTATTAGCCAAATATATTTGTTTCTGATAAGATATTTGTTTGTATTAAAATATGTATATTTGTTTCCTTATAAAAATACGTATATATATTTATATTTATATTTATACAACTATATAATTAAATATTTATATATACATATTTTTATTTATATATTTATAAAACTATATAATTAAATAATTAAATATTTATATAAATATATTTTTATTTTTATATTTATACAACTATATATATAAATACTTATATAAATATATTTATATAAATATATAAATATTTAATTATAGAGTTGTATAGATAGGCTAAATATAAATATATTTATATAAAAATATATATATATATATATATATATTAAATTAGATGATATGTCTAATTTGATTGATCATGATTATATTCACATTAGTGTTTTTTTTTTTTTTTTTTTTTTTTTTTTTTGTCCGATGAACCCCGCTCTATGTTATTTCATCAATAGTAGTGTAATAGGGTATGGCATTAATTTAAAATTACTTGAATGAAGTTGTTACATAATTGCACTCATTCATTTGCACATCCCGATGACTTTTGTTGTTTGGTTTGATATTTTTAATTATATTTTTGTTAGAGCCGAGTTTGAATTGTGTAATGGGGGTGAGTTTTGTCTTTAGCTTTTTTATTTGTTTGAGTATGAAATTATAATGATTGAGTGTGTTTGTATGTGATGTGGGGTGAGTATATGCGATTGTTACACTTTTAGAAGTTGTGATTCTTGTACTTTGAGTAGATAGAAAAGGTTTTCTAATTGATGTTAAATGAAAAAGATCAAATATGTCACTAACATAAATTTACTTGGCTCTCTAATAGGTTCACAATCTTTGAAGAATATTGACATAAATGTATACTTCGGTGGACCCCTTTACAATCCTGAAGGGATTGACGGATTCCCATTTAGAGGGGAGGGTATCGAATGCTACTACATGATGTTACGTTGTAAGTTGAAGACGTTGACCGATTTGAAGAGGAAAATAATGGACGAATTGAAATTGAACCCCGCTTGGTATGACATCAAGATTATTTATCATTGCCCACAAGAAGTCCTTCATGAACGGATAAATTACGGGTATATGGCGATTAAAGAAGATAAACATGTAAAGATGATGTTTAATAGGATCCGAAAAATGCCCCAAGTAAATGTTTGCTTGAGTTGTATGAAGTTTGGAGGCGAGTGTAGACAACAAGATCGAGGTGGTGCAAGAAACATCTACGGCTTTACAATTTACAGCCCTAGTTGATGGATGCACTACAATGGGAGGGTATGCAATGGGAGGTTATACGCTTCCATCTCAAGATTATGTTGCGAATCATCGGTGAAACCCTTTACTCTCAAGAGACACATTTAGAGGAGGAAGACGAAGACGAAGATCATGTCACGCGAATGATGGTGAAAATAATGATGATATGGATCGATCTAAGAGAGGATTGAGCAAGGTGACTTTGAAAACGATGTGGATGAGCATGAAGTCGTTCCTAATTTTGAAGAGGAAAATATGGAGTACCATGATGAAGGCGATCAGATGATGATGATATTGGTGTCTAGCATGATACTGAATCGACCACCGGCTCTGGACTTCCTGCGGACTCATTCTACGTAAATACTTGGGAAGATATGGTTGATCCTTCACGTCTTGAGATACCATTTCTTTGTACTTGGCAAGATGGGATGCATTTTTGTAAAGGGTTGACTTTTGCAAATAAAGCTGCGGTGAAGCGTGCATTGATAATATACGCAGCAAAGGATAATAGAAATTTCTCCATCCAAAGGTCGAGCACAATCAATTGTGCGCCGCATGCATTGACGACAAGCGCAAGTGGTACGTTGGGGCATACATGAAGCCTAAATTCAATGGTCCGTGGATGGTCACGTCTTTATGTGGGTCAACACAGCTTGTATACCCTTTGGGCTGCGAAGAGACGGTAGAATGATGGATTCTAAATTTGTTGCATCGAAATTGTGGGAAGATTGCGAAAAAAGCACACTCGCTCATTTGTTGATGAGCTTTGGGAGATCATACGTACTAAGTATGATCATGAGCTTTCTTACTATAAAGTATGGGACGCAAAACAAAAGGCAATTGCTAAGATTTTTGGAGATTGGGAGGAGTCTTACTAAAGGTTGCGAAAGTTGTTGTTGGCATACTTGGATCGGGATTCGGTACCCAAGATAGCTATCACACCATACCTAAGCCATTAGAAGGTACTACGTTCTTTGCGCTATGTATATTGGGCATTCGCTCCATGCATTGCTGCATTCGATGTGCGGGCCGGTGATTAGTATTGATGGAACTCATTTATATGGTAAATACAAAGGGGTATTGATGATTGCAATGGCAACCGATGCTAATCAAAAGGTTTTGCCTATCGCCTTTCTTTGTTGTGGACAAGGAGTCGGGGCCTAGTTGGGGGTGGTTTTTAGAGTGTCTCGGGACTTCGATAGAGCGTGTTATTGAAAACAAGAACATTTGCATTATTTCTGACCGACATAAAGGTATCAAATGCGCCATTCGAGAGTGGCCTAGAGGGCAAGACGGAAGAGAACGGGTATATCATCGATATTGCCTTCGACATGTTGCTAGCAACTTCAACACACATTTTGATAAGCTGACTTTAAAGGCATTGGCCTTGAAAGCTGGATATGCGACTCATGATGCTAAATTTGTGTCCATAATGCAAACCATTAAGGAGGCCGAGATTAATTTATCGAGGGGTGTAGACCCTGCGATCGCCGGATTATACGTTATATGCCATACACATATCTAATGAGTGAGGATGTAGACAAATGGACCAAGTCCCGGTCACATGATGGTGGAAGACGTTACGGGGCAATGACAACCAATATCTCCGAGTGCTTTAATGGGGTTCTTAAAGGTGCCCGCGGTTTGCCCATTGCTGCAATGGTTGAGTTCACTTATTTTAAACTTGTTGCATATTTCCACGATCGACATAAACAAATTACTTCTGATCTCTTTCGAGGTAATGTGTGGAGTGATTATGCAATGGAGATCTATAACAAAAATGAGCAGAAAATTGCAGGACACACTTTGAGGAATTATAATCATGCGGAGGGTATATATCAAGTGGTTACCCCATATAACGACCATAGAGTTGGAGGGGGAAATCACGATCATGATGTGCGCATATTTGATAGAACTTGTGGTTGTGGAAAGTGGTAAAACTTGAAGATTCCTTGTTCACATGCAATTAAAGTTCTTAAAGGTTTGCATCTCGATGCGCCCGACTATATTGACCCATGTTACAGATCCCGAACAACGCCATTCTCACATATTCACATAATTTTGTGGTACCAAAGTCGAGTCATTATGGACCAGACGTTCGCGGCGACCACGGTGGGTGCCTGACCCACAATTGTTGCAGGCCAAAGGTCGTCCTACGATGTCAAGAATAAGGAATGAAATGGATGGGGTACGGCGAGAACAGGAGGAAGCCGGAGGAAGATCCGGAGTTGAGGGAGATTCAACCGAGACAACGATGTAGAGTGTGTCATCAAGAGGGGCATAACCGCAGATCTTTGTCCCAATTCCCATGGGGCTTCGACAAGTGGTAGTGCTATGAACTAGGCAAGTGCCGTCACTATATTGATCTAATATACTCGAGAATGTCATTTGGTTTTTGTTCTTTGCATTTGGAAACTAATAACCGTATTTAATGTTTGTCGTGCAAGCGGAGACTTGATTTTCGTAAGTGACATTGTACGTGGGACTTGTCGTGATCTTCCGTATGGACAAGCTAGGTGATTATGTAGAGTATGTTGTATCGGTATGGACAAGTGTTAGGTGAATATGTATAATATGTTATATCGCATGGAGCTTCCGCTAGGCGAATATGTAGACTATGTTGTATTAACTTAGTTGTTATTTTGTTTATTGTTGTAAATTACGGATAATTGAACTATTTGCTATCCATTTTACTCGTTACATTAGTTGCGTGATGCAGCTTTTTTCCTATAATACGAACAATGATATTACTTTGGCAAGTTCAACCACAAGGCCCTTCTAGTATTGAACTGCCATTGTGTGCTAAGACTTTTGTCCAACAATAATTTTATTGAATAGTTACTATTTTAATCTGTTTGTAGAACTTTAATGTATGTACCCTTCGCCTATCATATCTTTGGTATGTAGTTGTTTGATGTGTTCGGACCCTGGAAAATTTGTTTGGGGGAGAAAATTAATTCTGGTCCATGCACCTGCGGTAAAAAAAAAAAAAAAAATCCCAGTGGAACTCGAGTATCTTATACTCGATTTCCATAAATAGAAATCGAGTCTCTAAGACTCGATTTCCATTTATGGAAACCGAGTATAAAATACTCGAGTTCTCTCGAATTTTTTTCTTTTTTTTTTTTTACCCCAATTTGAGAACTAAAAAATAATTCTGGTCCCAACCTGCGGCCAAAAAAGAAAAAAAATTCCCGGTGTAACTCGAGTATCTTATACTCGGTTTCCATAAATGGAAATCGAGTCTTAGAGACTCGATTTCTATTTATGGAAATCGAGTATAAGATACTCGATTTCTATAAGTAGAAACCGAGTCTTACGGACTCGATTTCCATTTATGGTAACCCCATTAAACTAGAGTTCTACTGGGATTTTTTTCAATTTTTTGTTATTACCCCATTTGAGAACTAATTTCGGGTAATTTTTTACTAAACCGCCAACATCAAAGAGTACTACCTTGTAAATCCAAAAATATAATCGAAATGAACAAAATAAAATTATACAATCTGGTTTTTTTGTTTTCAACCGCCAACATCTAAGTAACCCAACCCCGTAAATCCAAAAAAAAAAAAAAAAAAAAAAAGAAAAAGAAAAGAAAATCAACATCTCATGTCTTCACAATCCAACAATACACAAAAAGCACACATTCAAGTATAATTTCATATCACATTGTAATGCACAAACTATAAGCAAGAAAATTGAGTGGAATATTAAAAGTTCAAACTTGTTCTTTTAATTTTATTTTGAATATAATTGAAGTTCTAACTCTAATTAGCTCATTTACAACCACTACATGGTAGGATTGATCCCCGAGTGCTATGTCTCATGCTACGACTACACATGCCCGAAAAACTAAGCCACATGTGCTTCTCCACTAAGCCGCAGATTTTTAATTATCATTCTCGTCGTCTAACCAATAGATTGATAACAGATTGACATCATTGTCTACGGACATTCTTGTCGATACTTGAAGTAAAACACATATTACATAAAAATGTATCACAAAAGAATATTTAACAAAATAAATAGAGATGCCAGTGGTATTTAAAAACTTCAACAAAGTGTAGGCACCCCCATGTGGCTTTTATATCCATACAAAGAACATAGTCATTGGTCGTGTGTGAAGAACAAAGCCACGGATCAATTATATTCAGGGTGGTGGAGTGAAACAAAACATTAACATGGAGACACACTACTTCCATAGCTTCCGCAATGACATGTTTTTCTCGGTCTCCTTCTTCATTACCTTTGCCACTACCATCTCAAAATCTTCTTGTGTTACATCAACCCTCCTCTCCCTCGAGCAAACATCCCGTTCTCAGGCACACACTGCGCAAAAAAAAAAAAAAAAAAAACGAAAAAGAAGAAGGGATAATATGATTATGCACAGAGAAAACACACAATCTTTCACTTCAAGACTTTAATAGCCCATGCAATAGGTCGTTATGGAATTAACAAGACTATACTTATCATTCTGTCCAAATCCATCGAAAAGAGTTGAGATTGTTTAAATTGAATAAAATACTCGGCAATCTTTACAAGAATGAAGCCTATTTTGACATGCTTGCCAAATACTTACAATAAGAGATGAATCTGTTTAAATAGTTGAGGTCACAATAAAGAAAAGTACCAAAAACTAAACAACCCAATCTGCATAATGAAAACACACATGATACCTTTATTTTATTTGATGCTTCAAATCCATCCACTGGTTGAGAAGCTCCAAAGATAGTCCGCCGCACTTCACTTTGTCACCATTGCCACTACCAGTTTAAATGCGAGAAAGTAAAAGGGTACACGAGGCAAACCTCCTTTATCTCTTTAATTTGCTGGTCAAGACCGCCAATCATGTCATATGTGGAATCTGGAACCTTTTCAACTTTCATGAGGTTGACCAATGGATCAACTTTGCTTGGCAAGATTAAATGAAGCACATAACTCACATTACGGGAGAGCAACTCTTGTTGATGGAGTTATCTTGGTGATATCGATATTTTTATCAATGTCAACAACATATTTCCGTTCAAGATGAACCTGGGAAACAATATGAAACATTAGATAAAAATGTATTCAAACTGTTTTCAAACCATCTCTTATTAACAAAAAGGCACTCCTAAGGCACTCCTTGTGCATGTAATAGTCTATTCCCTTGCTAAAATATCATTACTTTTCAAAAAATAAATAGTTAAGGCATAGCTGCAAATTTACAATTGAGTGCATTCATATAGGAATATTACTTACCTTAACTAAAACGTTATTCTTCCCCATTACTTTGACAAATAGTGTGTATATATATAACTTTAAATTGGCATCAATGTTAATATAAATGTGCTAATTTCGACTTTCAACATTTAAATGAAGTTAATTTTATTCTTAGAAATTGGTTTTAAAAGTGTATGAACAAAATTGATACAACTAATAGTTGGGGAAATTGATTTGAAAGTCGAGGGACAAAATTGATACTATTAAATGGCTTGAAAAATTTACGATGCTCTAAAAGTATAGGTTTAGGAACTATTTTTAAAAGCATTTGATAAAAAAATTAACTAACTTTTTGTCCTTAAAAATGATTTGGTAACAAATAATCTAAGGGCATCTGTTAACAAGACCCAACTAAAACTAAAACTGTGACAAATTTATAAAAACCAAAAAATTGTAGTTTGGCCATTTTATTATTATTATTTTTTTTTGGAGGGTGGCCATTTTATTAAAGTTACTAAAAAAATTCACACCTAATGATGACATTGGCTTGATTTTGAAAGTTAAGTGATTAAATTGATACAAATAGTATTTCTAAAAAAAAAAATATTGATACAATTATACAAATAGTAGTTGAGTGTTAAATTAAATTTAGCCCAAATAGTTTGAAACCAAGTTAGTAATTTAACATTCCATTTATTTTATTTGTTTACAAATCTTTTTTTCTTTTTTTGGGTAAAGAATCTACAAATCTAGTTCAAAGTTTGCATCCTGTCGTTGCCAATGGTTGCAAGTTTGAGAACAAAGAACAACAACCATCTTTGATGCAACCACTATCACATACAAAATTTTAAGATTCATTCCAAGAAGGTTCGTGGTAGGCACCCCAACTTTCAATGTACTTAGTCTAACACAATACTAGCTGTGTCGGCCAAAAATAATAATAATAAGTAACAACCAAAGCAAGACTAGCTAGCTACCGGTGGGTTTTACGTCATTTTGGGAGGCTACCATGTCATACTTGAATGTATTTTCTGAATTTAGGCTTCATTTATTTAGCACACTTCATACATTCAAGAACTCTGTTGGATTTATGGTAAAATGATATCTAGAACCAGGTTTTCAAAAGGGGTTATAATCAAACAGTCCCTCGAACTCCCGCCTTCATGTTTTCCTTACATTATATGGCTTTCGAAAGCATAAATGCATGTTGTCGGGGTTCTGCAAATCATTAGTAAAGGAGAACAAATTGCTAGAACAAGATTTTCAATTACAGCCTTAATTTCAAGTAATACCTATAATTCTATTTAAATTATATACATGAGGACAACTACCTGGCTCACAACAGGCCACCTCATCTCCTAGGCTGTTTTACAAGTAAAAAAAAAAAAATAATTGAAACATTGGAGGAATCTTCAATGAAGAATATGGGTGAATCAATCAATTCCACCTCTTAGAATTGTTCGTTCCTTTTGATTTTTGTTTTGCCTCTTTGAAATGCTTGCCTTTTCTCGCTTCTTCGTGGCTTCCTTCTCGGCCTATTAGAGGAACAAAATCTAAATTTGGGCTCAGATTGCTACAAAGATAAGCTTATGAAGCTCTATCATTTCCTTTCCTGTTTCATAATGCTGGTAATAATAACAACAATGCTTACCTTAGACATCTTGGATTTGGCTTTAATTTTAGGAGCCTTCTCCTCAAGCTCGGCCTCACGTTCTAGCTCCCTCATCCTCGCATCAAGATTTTTCTCAAGATAATACTGTAATATATACACAAGGTCATAAAGTACTAATAAATTTAGCAATTGGATAATTGCACCGCATGGAGGACAACGTCCGGACTCCCACTAAGCTATGCACATGGGATATGATAATTTTTTTCATTTATAGTTGCATAATGGGCTTAACAATGTCAATAATGTATCTCATGATATGATCACAAATTAGGCCTCAATGGGCACTTAAAACTTTTGTATGCTTGGTTTGATATGAAATGTAGGCACTAGGCAATCGCTAAGCCCGATAGTCCGAAATTTGGTGTACCGGTGGTCATCACAAAGAAATGTGAAGTGCCATAAAATCATGACTAGGTTCTCGTGCTCGGTTTATTTTCCTCAAAAAGCTTGTAAATCTTAAATTATGCTTTTTCTTTTAAGAGAGAAGAGGGGAGGAGGTGGGCTTACATTGTAGTCTCCTGCATAATCTTGTAAATTGCAGTCTTTAACTTCCACCACTCTATTAACTATCTACTTTATAAAGTATTTGTCATGAGAAATTGTGATAACGGTTCCCTGGTACTCATTTATTGCCTCCTGATAAATCATCAAATGATTAAAGTAATCATGAGGTTTTGCACCACTACATTCATTAAAGATTACAGTGCTAAACCAGAGATTAACTGAAAACATAAACCAAACCTCTAGCCTCTTTTGAAGGTATATCCAAGTGATTAGTTGGTTCATCCAAAACTAGTAGACTGGATGGTTTCAACATGAACTTACAAAAAGCAAGACGCGCCTAACAAAACAGGAAGAAACAATCAGATATGTCTCATTAAAAGGAAAATGTACAACATAAATGTAATGAAACAAAGACATGGTAAGAAAATAAGCCTGTTCAACCGAAAACAAGTAATGGAAATATATTTAACAGACAAGCATACATATTTACACAGCACAACCGCAACCCTATGCCAGAAAAAAATTACACATGTAGATCACTTGGATGCATTGAAATAGATCCAGTTTAAGTCATACATCTAACTTCCAAATGATACATAAAATCCACAAAATATTTGTGTCTTCCACCCTTCCTAGAATCTCCTTGGGTCCAACTAAAACTCAACAAATAATCTGAATTAGACAAAGGGGTGGAAAAGAAACACCAAAAACCATGCTGAAAAATCGAACACTGGGAATTAAGAATGACATAGACAAAATCATCTAATGGTTTTTAGTTGTATATTTTGTCTATCATCTCAAGCTTTTCATTCAGAAATCACAAGACTTTGTCAAAAATCCTCAAACTATCACCGGAAATGAAATCCACCAGATTGTGCTGCAATTTCTTATTTCCATTAAACTACAATAGTACTCTTTAACATTATGAAATATATACAAGAGACTAGGAAATTCACCTAGTTCCTAATGTCTGCTCTCCATTAAAGTACAATACTACTCTAGTGTATATACAAGAGACTAAGAAAATTATAAATTAATTTTCCAGTTAAAGTTTTTTTGTCTTTTTTTTTTTTGATAGGTAAATTTTCCAGTTAAAGATCTGAAGCACAAAACAGAACTTGTTATGTAACACATAAATGCCAAATATATGTCCACTAGAAGAGAATACAAAATCGCATAAGAGCATACAGTTTTAGCTTACCTTCTCACCACCACCGAAAAGAGAAACCTTTCTATCAAGCATATCAGCTTTAAAATTACAACGCCCAAGAAGTCCCTTTATGTCATCACTTCTCCAGGTCCTCTGCAGCTTCTACTACTGTCTCAAGCACTGTTTTATTCAAATGAAGTACCTCGGCCTAAAATAGATGCGGGTCGATTGTCGATCAAAGACAAGCAAAAATTAGCAAAACATACAAACTGCCAATTATATAAAAATATATATGAAGTACATGTATATGTTTGTAAAACCATTGGAGCTTAGAATTAAGCATGAAAAAGTAGAAACACCATGATCATTAGATAAATGGGAGATACAACATTGTAGACACTAACACACCTGATTTTGCTCAAAATAGTTTGGCAGGACATTATGCTCCCCAAGCAAAACTTCACCCCCTCTTGGCTTCTCTAAATCCATTATCAATTTCGCAAAGTGCTCTTTCCACATCCATTTGGGCCAATTATGGCAAGTTTTTCTCCCCTTTCAATTGTAAGATTTGCCTTGTTGAAGAGCACTGACACACAACTCATCAATTTCATAAAACATAAAAAATCGAAAATAGATAATTCAATGTTTCTAGAACCCTCTTCCTAGTTTGATTAAGTATATCAATTCACCTTATCTCCAAAGCCAAATTCCAAGTTATTAATTGTTACAACAGATCTTCCACTTCTTCCATGCTCGGGGAACCTTATTTTCATTTGTTTCCGTTGAAATGGCTTCTCTACTAATTCCTCTTCTTGAAGTCTCTCCAGCTTCATTTGTCACCCAAAAGCAATCGAGAGAGAGTTAGGAAGGAATTACAACAGAAAAAATAGCATGAATGATCCAGGCTCCTGGAGTAGTCGTAATTCTTCCCTAAGCATTCTCACTTTGTCAATTTTTTAGATAACGTCATTGACCAAATCCTAACCAAAACTCAAGAAAGTAAAAATATATATCTAGGAACATAAAATAAAATTACTGCAATTGATTAGATGCAATATTTGTGTGTTATGCAATCAACTTTAAATAAATCCATCAATCTTAATGACTAGCCACCCATCCTAATTCCTAAATGAAGAGAATAATAAAAAAGAAATGAAAAATAAGTTAGTGTTTAGCATCCCATGACAACCATATCCACCCATTACAATGCCATGACATTTGAGCCAAAACATTGATTAAATGACATCCCGATAACTAAATAGAAGTTGCGGACTACGCCATAAAGCACTTAACTTTCTCGATATAGGAATTTTTTTACTCTATGTAAAAAAAAGGGTGTGATAAATTTACAAGTAATATAATTACATTGGGAAATCAAAGTGACTCAAGCAGCGCATGACGCTTCATGACAACTGTAATACAATGAATAAAGTCGAAAATCATACAAAGTGAAACCCAATAGAGGTTACTTTAATGCTAAAAAACTCGCACAAAGGACACAACAACTTACTGCAAGAGCCTTAGCTGAATCTCCTTGATTAAAATCAAGGTACATTTATCACCCACCCACATAAAAAGCCTACAAAAATTTTGAAGCTACGGTTGTATAAATATAAATTGATTTTGTTTTTCTGATAAATATCTCGTTATGCTAATTCAAGGTTGCAATATTTGGGAAACAAGCATACCTTTTTATTCAATTAAGGTTTCAAAACCTTCATTCAGATTAGCTCCAACATTAGTGCAGCTACTTGAATGTGAGAGGTAGGGTCCAAGGAAACTGATGAAAAGGCTGATGAGGTTCTAAAGTCGGATATTCTGGATTGTTGGACTCCAGAAAATCATTACCGATGGTCTAAACCCAACATGTTTAACACTCAGATTCAGTCCATCCGTAGTGATTTTCTCGCGTCCAACAATCCAAAAAATCAAAATACTTTAGAACCTCATTAGCCTTTTCATCGCTTTCCTTGGACCCTACCTCTCACGTTCAAGTAGCCGCACTAATATCCACCGCATGTGATTGAATCCCCACCTACAAAGAGTCATACAAAGAGTCCGTGAGATATATACACCTCGGAGACTCGTAGGACAAGGTCTAGGAACATGCTCCCTTGAAGAACTCCAACGATAGAAGAACAGTTAGAGAGGAGCGTAAGCGGCATTAGAGCTAGAAAGGTTAATTATAAAATCCCTAACTTGGCTTTCATGATATTTTACTAAATGGTAGTTTAACATGCTTTATCTTGGTCTATACTTTCACCCTCGGGTTTTCAAGGAACAAATTGAGCAACTAAAGGAAAAGGTAAAGTTTTAAATTGATTGATATGTAGGCCCAACAAGGTGATTTCAAGTTGCGTAGAAAGAAGTTTCCTTGTTTTTTTTTTTTTTTTTTTTTTTTTTTTTTTTTTTTTTTTTTTTTGAGTTCCCCGGCACCGAAATATTGCAGCACCATAAGTTTTTTCTTAACAGAATTCTTGATTGTTGCTTTGACTAGTATATGTTCTATTTTCTAATTTTTCTTCAGAAAAAAAGTCCTAGCAAATTTGAAAATGCAAGGCATGTTTAAATAATGTGAACATACTTTAGTTTATAGTTAATCCAAGATTGGTAGCATTCAAACTAATCTTGTCCGTATAGGCATGTTTCTAAATTGACTCTCCTGGTGCAAGACACTAAGTAATTCATTGAGATTGTGGTGTAACAACTTACTCTTTTAGGGAGCACTGATGTAAGACATTCATAGATCAACACCCTCATCGAGGCCTTTTGACCCAATCATCACATTTGAATCAATTTGCTTGTGAAACTTGTTCTTTCTTCTTGCTTCAAAATCTTGAAATCCTTCCATCTAAAAGCGTTTAGGGTTCAGTTGGGTTGAAAATCCATATTGGGTTTTTTGCTTTGAAATATAAAATGAATAAATTAATAACACTACATGCGGGGACTATGACATACCTGCTGAAATTGATCCATTGAAATAGGATTGCCATGCGGGAGATATTCTCGCAGAACTTTGCGATCTTTCAATAGATTCGAGAGGTATCATCCGAAAATAAATACTAAATATTAATACGAGGCAAGTCGAGCTATTGCATAAATAGACTAGTACAAAGGGAATCAAAAGAACCATGACTCTTCGATACTTAAACCACCTTATTCAAAACAGTACCAAATAGTAAGGCTTCACAAATAGATTAATAACCATGAATCTTGAAACTCCAGAATTCACATTTCTAACCTAAAAATTAAATTTATATAATCTTGAAAAATTGCTTGAACTCTCCTTTTGACTGGCAAAGTCCTCGAAAGCAAACACCATCACTTTGTCTTAATTCGAAAAGGTCCATCAAATGGTAGTCGGGAAGTTGTACTTAGTGGAGAATAATATGTTCCGATTATCTTCTTCAACCTAAACTATATCTTTTCTCTTTTAATTTCTTCATCTGTGTTGACCACGGGACAAAGTTTGCAAGTCTAACAACTTTCGAGTTTGATAAAAGTAAAAGGGGCATTATCTTCATCTGTTTTGGGGAACTTTAGGAAAGATAAGACTTTGAGGTAGAAAGAAGGAGAGAAAATGACGAGAATAATAGCTAAGTAGATCAAGGAAGAAGGGAGGCTTCAGTATTAGGAAAGTTGACAAGAGATCCACATGCATGTGTTAAGAGAGAGAGAGTGAGAGGTAAGTTAATACCTGTTTCACGTTATTATTGTCGAAGCAAAGTGATTTTAAGTGAATGAGATTGCAGATTGATGCGGGTAGATCTTCGATGAGATTATCCGAAAGGTTATCCGAACATGAAGTTGTGAGTGGTCAAAATATAATTAAGAAATTACAACCATGGCAAACAAATGACAAAGAAAAATTTACTCAAAAGTCGGAACTCTTCAAATAGAACCAAACAAATATATATATATATATATATATATATATATATATATATATATATATATATATATTTGGACAAATAAATAGAACCAGATAAATAATGATGAAATATGACACGTGAAGCACGAGAAAGCGTAATCGTGCCTCCACTTTGTCCACTAAAATAACACAACCTATAAACAACTTAACAAATTCATAGTGATTGTAAATTTTATAATCAAAAGATAACATCCAAAACATAATTGCAATACACATTTCACAACATATTGATGAAGTATGAAAGTAGCATGGCATAGAACAAGAAAAGTAATGAAAATGTCAAACTTTAGGTAAAAATGTCGTGAAAAAGATGACATATGCTATTACTAAAAGATTTAACAAATTTGTTCATCATCTATACACATGCAGAAATTATGACCTTAAATCTCGAAAATCTACATAATGTTCAGATCCACTTATTCTAGTGCCTTACTATAGGCAATAGTTTTTAATGTAAAAGAAGACATCAATCAAGAAAGATTTAAACATACCATTTGCTTGTAATTCTTCAAGAGAGAAACAACTCCCAATTGATTCCGGAAGAGATTTCAACTTGTTATTTGATACATTTAAAAGCAATAACTGCATCATCAACAATTCATATTAGATCCTGGAATTTATAAGACATGCTAAATGTTCCTATCGGTTATTCTACAATTAAAGAAAACCCAAACCACAGAGGCAGTGAAACAGCCAAATAGCATTCAGTTTCATTAGATAAGATTACTCACATTGCGCAAGCTCCCAATAGTCTCGAGGCAAGCATGTTAACAAATTTCCAGAGATGGATAACCGCTCAAGCCTCACAAGCTGTCCCACTAAAGACAAGAAACATAATCTGGTTAGATGCTAGTGAAAAAGTCTCATGCAAGTTACAATTATTCCATGACAATTGCAGATAAAGCCAAGGAAGGCAAACAAACTATATCGAATTTATTATTCCTTATAAATATTTGTATCGACATATTCTAAGCTGATAAACAAACTGAAAGTCAGATATGTTCAAATCCATTTATCCATTCTACCTCCAAAACGTCACTTGTTTAGCAACCAATGCATCAGCCAACATTAGTGTATCTCAATGTAATTCATTAACAAATAAAAAAATGGTTCTATTGCCAATCAATGCTTTTTTTTTTTTGTTTGATAGGTAATAAGTGTAGTTATACTGATCGAAAGTATTAAAAAATTAAGTTCATGATGATGAACACAAGGGAAAAAGGCTAGTCTAAGAGAAACAAGGAAGTCTATGTTGGATGAACAATCCAAGAAACCCCAACACCGAGACCAATCAAAAAGAGTGCGTTGACATAATGATTTTTCTGTATCCTAAAAAAAAGACGATTTTGCTCCGTCCAAACAATCCACATCATACAACCCGGAACCATATTCCAAATATCTGATCTATGCCTCCCAAGCCAATCAATGCTTAGTGAAACTGGGTAGATCAATCCAACTTATCTCTTAAAAATACAGCAGGCAATATGCAAATTTAAAGCTTACACAAATTTATGAATCTATTAATAGGTGATCTCTCAAGTATCCAAACTCTCTCACTACCAGATATGTTATTAAGATAGAATATATATCCTTACTTTCCCTAAAAAAAACTCCCATTTTTACGACTATGTTCACTCTTGTAGTTTAAGCTGGTATATTATATTGACTTAACAAGTCACTGTGAGCCTTGTTGAAACTTTGTCAATTCAAACAAATAACAGATTATCCCGTAATCTTTGATTCAAAACTAGAAGCACTGTTTCCATCAGAAATTGAAAAGCTCCTTCAAAATCAAGCAGTTAAGGTTTTATCACTTATTTAAATGATAAGTGCATTTATAACCTATTTCATGGAAAGGGATTACAGTTCACATACACAACTGAATTTAAAGATTCTTACCAGGCGCTGCATGTTAATTAATTTGCTTATATCCATAGGTATGTCAACTGCAAAATTAAATTGAACTTGAGTAGGAGACAGGTGTTAACTGTTAACAGCATGAAGACGTTCTTTTAAAGAAAATTAAAAAAAAAAAATCAACTTCTCACTGCTAAATCAAGTACAGAAAACTGTGAGAACAAGTCTGAACGAGTCTTTTTCACCAATGTTAACCCAATGACTTGGGATCTTCATAGGAAAAAGAGCATTACCTATTTTATTGTGGGTTAAATCAAGAGTCCGTACAGATCTATCCAGATCGAAAACTTCATTTGGGAACGCCTGTTGAAAAGAAATAAAGTATCCATGAGTAAAATGGTAACTCTTCAACTGGTATCATAGTATTAGTATCCTATAGCTCATCATAGTTTTACACAAATTGACAGGTACTGATTAATGATACGGTTTTTCTTATTATTTATGCATGCATAAAGCAGTTCACTTTTATGTATTGAAAATATCTCCATGTTGGTATTTATGTGTCTCTATATTGATCTGATCGAAACATGCACTGAATACTTTAATTGCTAACATTAATGCATAGATCAAACCATCCTATTCCTATCTAATCATTTCACTGTTGTCCAAGATATGCAACAAAACTGAAAAAGTTTAACCAATGAAAAACTTTATATTCTCAACAATACTAGAACCCATTTCACTTCAATTAGAACCCTCTTGTACTGTAAATTACATACAACCCACACTAAATCAAAACCACTCTGAGCAAAAGCGGGTGACCTCCAGTAAAAGAAACAAAACTTATTTCAGTTTTAAAAACTCCATGATTGAGAACAAAACAAATACTTTTTATGGTTCCACATGGCACACAAATATACATAAAATACATTAAAAAAAAAAAAAACTCTCTGTGACTTTTTCTATATAGAGGTGCATGAGATTACAACATTACTAAATTAACATCCTAGATCATGATTACAACATTACAAAATTAGCAATTATTTAATGCTTTTGAGATCATAGTGACTACAAAATTAACATCCATGATCCTGATTCCAACATTACTATTTGAAAATCTTACGCTACTCATATACTATTTCCCATGGGTTACAGCCCCTACATATTGTTATGGAATTGCAAAATTGTGCTCAATTTCTTATGTGGCAATTCCGCCAAGATCTCTTCTTTAGTTGGGGGACGGAATTCAAATTCAGAAAATCACAGCTATTCCTGTAGGTCAAATATCACCATACATGGCACAGAGGTTTGAAACTGCCCTTCAAAATACACTTTTTTAAACCTCACTTTAGTACAATTTTTTCTAATAGCACATTTTCAAAAAGCTGAAAAATAAACCATGCCAAATGAGAATATATAACACTGAAAAACTGCTTAATATTCTTAATGTGTTTCCTTAGTCTAGCATATGGCATCACTCAAGTACACAAAAAGAGGATTATAATTTTCAACTATTTTTTCCGTTTTGATGCAGGCAAAGCATGATAAAATTAATTAAATAAATAAGAATAGACTGTGGTATCATAAAAATATATGTAGATTAAAATAACAAATGATGCAAGGAATAAAATTGCAACAAAAGCATTTAACAACCAACACATGTTGGGTTACCTCCATTGTCACATTTAAGAACCATATCCTTGTTGGAATATCTACCTCCAGCTAATGTCCTTATTTGAGGCATTCACCTAGTTCCAATAATGTACGTTCAAACCATATTGAAAACAAAAATAATCTTATTGAAATGTGAAAAGAGAAATAATAATGGAATAAAGTGTGTTGTTTCACATTAAGCTTTTAGATACCTTTTTTGAATCTTACGCCGTCTCGTATAATGAGGAGGAGGTCTTGCATGTCCTTCGTCGGATGCCTCGAGCCCAACATTGTGTCCATGTTTGTGCCCCCCTGTCCCACACGGAGGTGCCTTTGATATGCGTTTAGGCCGACCTTCAGCTGCTGTAGGTAACCCAACCGCCTTCTCGGCCTGAACATGGGGTGGGTCAATGGCTGAAGAAGGGGTACTAAACGAACTATGGGAGGGTGGCTCCTGCCGCATGTCAGGTGGGGTACCCAGGTCAAAGGATGGAATGGGTGACAGTTGAAGAAATGACTGTGGGGTGGGTGGATGGACGTCGGACCCAGAACAAGGAAGTGGGGTGGGTGGAGGGATGGTGGGGCAAGGAGATGGATGGGGGGTGGGTGAAGGGATGGTGGGCGTAGGGGCTGGATGTGGGCTAGGTGAAGGGATGGTGGGCGTAGGAGCGAGAATGTGGGTTGGGTGAAGGGATGGTGACGGTAGGGGATGGATGTGGGGTGGATGAAGGGATGGTGGGGCTGGCGGATGCATGTGGGGTGGATGCGGAGGATCGGGGTAGGGAGAAGGCGAGGGGTAGTAACAGGCGGACGAGATTGACATCCGGCCGGAGCTGTGCTCGTGCTTGGGCCGGTAGGCATAGCTGCCTCCTCAATCGGGGCCTCGGGGATAGGAGGTTGGACACGTGTCATCGCCCGCACCGCCGTCAACACCTCGATAATGTCATTGTGGTCCTCCGTGCCCACCGGATGACGCCTCAACAAACGGACGTATCCTTCAATCTGCACATGGAAAAACCACACATATTAGACCTGCAATACGAAATCAACAATGCCAATTGATAATAAAATAAATGTTGGTTCTGCTACTAATAATTGCAAATTAAAGGGAGATGAAGTGCTAAGCAAAAAATGTAGTAACAAACATCATGCTCTCTAAACAGTGGTTTCATGGTAAGAAACACGGTAACATGTAGAAGACATTGAGAAGTTACCAGCAGAGTCACTACAACACCAGGCCTATTGATGAACCTCCGAGTCACCCTTTTGAACCAGTTGTGGTACTCGTGCTCTGGAGGCATATCACCAAGCACTGCTTCACAACGCCGATAAAAGCGATTACCCCACTCAAGGATATGCACAACATGTTTACGCATCCAATTAACACCGATCTTCCCCCAAATCAATGCCATGAAGAACTCACGGTGTTAACGACTTGGGGAATTTCTTGGATCATCCCGAATTGACGAACAACACGATCTGGTGTATGTTTCTCTACTAGGTGGAAACATACAAGTGGCATCGTTGCCGTCCATACGGCCCTCCCCGCAACACACCACGGCGAGAGGTCGTCAAAATGAGCTTCATATGACCGCCACACCACCTACAATAGCCAAAAAAAAGTACACAACACATTAGAGAACAATGTTTATATTTCAAAGTTCACAAAACCTATATGGATGTTCGTAAAGCGTAAAATAAGGCATTTTCATACCTGTCCGCAACATGGAAGCTAGTTGCTCGCGATACCTGTCCCTCAAGATGTGGGCGGGCCTATTTTTCTTGTTTGGGACTCGAAAGTTCAAAAACGTGTATAAACACCTTTGAACGTTTAGACCCCCAAATTACAACTTAACCAATACAAGCAATATGTCAAACAACTAGTGTGCGGAAACTTAACACATGCTATAATATGAAATTGGTTAAAGACTATCTAAGCCATAACAAAATAAAACCACAAAGAGATAATAAAAGGCAAAGATAGAGAGGAAGGAAGATGCAAACACAAAGACAACACGCGATGTGTTATCGAAGAGGAAACCGAAGTCCTCGGCAAAAAACCTCTCCGCTGCCCTCCAAGCGGTAAACAATCCACTAGAAAATACGGTTGGGATACAAGGACAAAGCAATAGACCCTCCAAGCCTAATCTACCCAAAGTGCACCTAAGCCCTCCAAACTTCTTGCTCTAACGAGGTTGCGCCGAACCTTTTTCTTTTCTAGCTTCCCGGATTCCGCTACTAGACCATAGCATCAACCAATGAAGATTGGTTCCTTCCTAATCGCTTCCCGAAATCCAAACAACTGTCTCACAAAGGTGATGATGATGGTGAGAACCAGGTTTGGTATAATGCCTCTCAAGGATTTGACAATGGAGAGGAAGAGAGTAGAGGAATTTGAAGAGACTTTAAGGTATAGATTGTGGGTGAAACAATCTTGGTTTTCTTTAGGGTTTCTCTCTCAAAATTCTCTCTGGAAGCCCTCTTTCAATCGTGGGTAAAAGGGGTATTTATACTGGAGTGGGAGAGGAATGTGAAACGTCGGGTTTTACAAAACAGGGGTGGCTCGCGGCTTGACCTCGCGGCTTGACTAAGTCGCGAGATCCAGTCGCGAGTTAACCGTATGGCCGATTGTCCTGTTTTGTCCTGTAGTGCTCCAGCTAGCATGACTGTTCATCTTCTAGCATGCTTGGCACGTGTCTTTGCTTTTGGCGGCTTGCGATCGCGAGTCACCCGCGAGTCCCAGCCGCGAGTCTCTGTTTTCTTGCACACTCTTGAGCAATCTTCACTCTATCTCACTCACAACCCTTACAACAAACCCATCTAAATACAGGGTTACTAAATGCTGAATTACAAGCAAATTTGGCACGGAATAAAGCCAATTAGATGGTTGAATAAATTCAACCTTACAGGACCCACAACCACCTACAATCAAGAAGAATGGATCAATAAGTACTGAGATAATCTTAAAACTATAATGTAATCACATATATTAAATATCAATATAATACTAAAAGCTGAAACGTAGCAATTAATGTTAATTGGATGTTAAAACTAAGATATTAAACTAATTAATAATATCAATATCAATATAAGACTTATGAGTCTGTTAAAACTAAGATAATGTAATCACATATAACTACTGAGATAATCTTAAAGATATTAAACTAATTAATAATATCAACGGAATAAGAAACGGCCCTTTTAAAAGACAAAGCACAAACCAGCTATATTGAGAGTCACAAAATTATGGTAGATTAACATAATCAACTATATTGAACCTCGGTTTAAAATGTTGTTATGTTGACATAAAAAATTGTTAGAAGCCTTTAAAATCAATAAATAAAATCAAGTTACATGATTGTGGAGTTGGTAATGATCACATAACAAAGATGTTATAGCGAAGATGAGGTAGAGACTTACTTCGAGGATAGTGGACCACGTCTTTGGAGGACCATAAGCACCCACTGGCAGGCCTCGCTCAACTGTTGGGCACAAATAGGGGAACCTGGCCCATGCCCGATCGAGCAACAGCAAGCACCCACCAATGATCAGGTGTCCTTGCTTGCCCCGCATAGCTCTCGATACAACCATGCAAGGCAAGCACTTTCCCAACTGTACCTCCGTGGGTTGTGAAGGTCTTCCAACTACTGCACCCACATTAGATGCACCCTATTGCCAGATTTGTCCATGAATATTGTGTCCCCTAATAGCGCTAGGATGTAGCATCGTGCGTACTTATGCAGCTGATCCTCTTGAGCATCAGGCGGCAATGGGTTAGCAACTTCCTCCAAAAGGCGGTTGATGAGAATCCTCTGCCCATCAAGTTGCTTATGGTTGTTTTGAGTTACAGGTCGAAAGCCAAGGAAGTCCTGGCACACATCCTCCCAAGTTTTTTGTGTGCTCCCTGTTATAGCGTCACCATCAACAGGAAGCCCGAGAAGAACCTCCACATCCTGCAATGTGATGGTCACCTCACCATGTGGCATGTGAAAGGTGTGAGTCTCGGGCCACCATCGCTCCACTAAGGCCGTTATCAGGCCATTGTCAATCTCTCTACCCGGGACCCACAGGAGTCCCTCCAAACCAACTGTGGTGATGATGTTCCTCACTCGGTCGTCCACCATTGGAGGTTGCTTGGAGAACTTTGAACTACGACTACGGTAGGTAATGGACCCTGGATCCTGCACATAACAAAATCATGGATTAATATAGTATATGCAAATACGTGTACATTGTATGGATTAAATGCATGTGCACAAGTAAATATTTAGTTGAGTGTTTTATCCACCCATTCCAAATAGCTTCGGACCGATCGTCGCCTTTGTGACAACACCGAGTCGTCAATGGGTCCAGGCTGTGTATAGTCAATGCGTCCAGCATTTGCGCAGACCATATCAAGAAGAATGATAAGCGATTAGTTTCAAAATTGAACACACAATATGCTTAAATATATAGGTATGAGTTAGAGCAACTAAAGCCAATTTGTACAATGAGAATTCAGTAAAAGATGAAAGACTAAACCAAAAGAGGCCAATATGAACACAAAGCTTTTTAGACTTAGGATTTTATTTTTAAGGTTACGATTTTGAACACACGCATTTTTTTTATTTATTTTTATTTTTTAGAAGAAGATCACACACAGAATAATGCTTAGTTACAAATACCACAATACAATGAAGGGCTTTGATAAACTTACTATCAAACATGAGATTAAAGGGTAATTTAGGAACATAAAAAAGAAAAAGAAAAAGAAACTAATGTATTAAATAGTATTGATTGATTTCATATCAACAACTAAATAAATTAATTTTTGAATGAAAGAAACAATTTTTTTTATATCAATTTTATTACAAAATGCTTACAAATTGACATGATAATTCTTCTCCAAAAAAAAAAAAAAATGACATCATAATAATTGTGATTGATGTCATGACAACCACATAATAAGTAAATTTCTTAATTACTTTTTTTTTTATGTGTTTTAAATATCAAAATTATTAGACTTTAATTATTATCTCATTTAAAAGTATACATAAAACATAAGTTCATGGATTAGACAATAAAAAAAAATCCTATTAATACAAAAATAGGTGTCCATAGTAAGAACAAATAAAATATATAATACAATTGTGGAATTTTCAATATATTAATCCAATTAAAGGTTATTAAATAGTGTGATAATTAGCAGCTTTTTCCTATTATGAAAACTGTTTATACAAATTCATTATGACACAGAAAGGTTACTAGTTATAATTGAGACACGGCCTTGTAATTACGAGTTTCATCTTTTTGGCTCAAAAGATGCAGAATCTGTCATCACTCAATTTCTGCATCCTCTGTTCATTTATGCAGTAATGTATAGGCATTGTGACTTTGTTACCCGAGGAGCATGTTCTCGCATAATTTATCTCGGTGACCTCGACCTAGGAAGTCAATACATACTTGAGTAAATTTTTGGTATATGATAAGACCTTATTAGAAATCTTGAAGAGGGCATAGCTCTAGTACATGGGAGGTATATTATTGTTCATATACTATTGCTCAATAGATTTTAGTGATTAGGCTATTTGAAAATTCTTCTTATCAATAAAAATGCATTTTCCGCTAAAAGATACTAATACCCTAGCCATATCTCTGTCTGCCTGCACAAGCAAAGACTTTTGCAAACCATAAAACATTTTGTCTCCCTTTGTTTATCAGTTTTCCTTGAAGGTGAAGCATCAAGAATAATTAACATAACTTATTTCTCCACTTCCCGCCCACCCCACCCAACAAAAAAAAAAAAAAGAAAAGAAAAGAAAAAGAAATACAATAATCCTTATTGAATATGATTATCACATAAAATATATTACCAAATGATGTTATGTCGTCTCAAGGGCACGAAAAATGCTTTGTCCATTTGAAGTGGAAGTTTGTAAGCTTATTTGCTTCCTATGGTTTATTTGGAAGGGGAACTTCACCAGAGTGCCAGGTTTGTCGAAGCTAACTAGGAATGAATTATATGATGCCTTTCCTAATTTGGAATATGTTATGAATGATTTTGGTAATATAAGAGGATGTGATGTGATGAAGATTACATAAAACAGTGCTTGAGACAGTAGTAAGCCACAATTTTGTGGTTTGGTCGTCTCATGAGGTTCTTCACAAAAAGTTAGAGCAATGCTTTCCCTTGGCAAAATATTTGTGATTTGGGGTTCCCTTGAACATATCCTTCTTAGGCTCATTAAAGCTTTGTTGTATATACTTATGGTGGAAGTATGATCAAGAGATGTCATTTTATCACTTGTTGGTGTTCCATGCATTGAAGTGATGTTTTGTGCCATCTTTGGGTCCACTCTCTGATTCTAGGAATTGTTTTCTCTCTTTTTTATTTTGCTCGTGCACTGTCGTGTCTGTGGGCGGATACCTAGATCACTTTGTTGGATTTGGTGGCTAACTACAGAGAGGAAGGTCCTTTGTAGTTGGTATGGTGTATATAGAGGAAGAGGGAAAAGTCATGCTTATTGAGGGCGGGGAGCTTCCTGTTTACTGACTTGAGATGGTGCTATAAAGGTCCTTTTTTAATGGCTTTTGTTTATCTTCTTCTTCCTTTTTATTTTTATTTTTGATTTTTGATTTATTTTTAAATGGGTAAGTCATACACGACCCAATGGGTTTTGAAACCACAACCTCACTATCCTCTTGCTTTTAATGGCTTTATGCCACACCCGACTTCTCTTTTCTTATTGTTTGAGGAAACCTTAATTTGATTGGAGAAAAATCACTAGCAATAGACTGGTAATACTTCAAAAAATGCAAGGTGGAAAACCCATGCTCATCGGATACATATAATGACAACCCCAAGGCAACCTGCGGAACATAACCTGATAGCTATACTATAGTCTTTTTGTGGTGTATAATTATGTTTTGTGTAGGCTACATATAATCTGATGGGGAAAAAAATTTCACCTTGTTATATGTTTTTAGTTGTGCATGTAGATTTGAATTTTTCGATTGCTATTGATTAAGTTATTTCTTCAAAATTTTAAGGGTATTTATTAACGCTTTAACAAAAAATTTAGGGTTGGAAACACCTTTTATATGAATTATTAATGTCTGTTTAAAGTTAATGCTCCATAATATTTCCAAATTCTTGCATCCTTTCTCTGTGTTTTCACAAAAAAGTTGAACTTTTTCTTTTTATTCCACCGTATTGATTTTGTGGCAAAGGACTACTTAACTAAGGTCATTGTCACTTTGTGTTGAGCATTTGAACTATTAGTACTTATTTTTTTATTACATTTTCAAAGTTTTTATTTGTAATTATAATGGAAACCAGCTGTTTGGAGATGCATCATACAAATTTTTCTACTCTCGTAGATACTAGTTTGCCCATATTGAGTGCAATTTACTTAAAGTGTGTGGATTGAGGATTTTTCTAAGTTGATATGTTCCATTATCATGTAAGTTACACAATCGGGACATTTTTATTCTGAAGGTAACAATAGTGCTTGCTTTAATTATGTCTTTTAATCTGTTCTCATGCCAATTATTTCATTTTTATTTGCCTATTTAAGTAAGTTATCTGAGAATCTTATTGTAGGACCTCACTAAATACAAGGAGCCTACCTCACTCTTTGAACACTTTATTGTTGTGGGGCTTCATCCAGATGCTAATCTTGAGATTGTGGAGGATGCATTTGCTAAAAGGAAGAAATGGCAGTTACAAATGGCAAATTCTGAAATATTAGAATTTAAAAAGCTGCAGCATCGGGCGCCTTCAATTCCAACATTGGAACCTCAGGTTGACTGCATGACTAAATTCTTTCCTAGAACCATTTTATATTTTTTCTATTTTCAACAGTATATGATCTGATCTACTGGGTCATTTTATTTGTCACACATATGCATTCAGGTTCTTTTTTAAAAAGTATTTTAACTAGCTATCTTCTATGTTGCTTTATTACTTGCCTCATTTGATATTCTAGTTCTATAATTTTTTCAAGATCTCTACTTGTGGCATTTGTATAGTGATCTTGTCTCTGCTTCATGTGGCACATGATTTTATAGGCACTGCATTAATAAACAGTTAATTTGCTGCCGAGAATTTTTTGCCCTAATTCAATTTTATTTTATTTTATTTTTATTCTTTATGGGAAGGCTGTTTTGGTTGTAATTAGAATGGTCATATCTGGTTGGTTATCCATCATTGTTTGATGTGGTGCATATGGCATCTCTGGAATAGTAGGAGTTTTGAAGACATGGAAAGTTCTATGCCTAATCTCAAGTTGTTCTTTTTTAGAACATTATTAGATTGGCTATCAGCCATGAGGAGCCTTTCCTTTTTTCTATTGTTGATTTATTAGATTTATGCAATTTTGTAATTGATTGTTTACCCCATTATACTTCTTGTGTACTTGGGTGACTTGTTTTCCTAATTTATATAATTTTATTACTTATCAATTTTTATTTTTATTTTTATCTGTTGTGTTTTCTTCCCTTATAAACTCTGATGATTTATTGGTTGGTATATCTTGAATAATGAGTTTTTGGTCCTCTACTCATATTGGTGACATAACTATTGTTTTATCTTTCATCTTCTCGGGTCATAGATACTTTTTAGATACCCTCCTGGAAAGAGGTTAGCCATTCGTGCACTTAACTATTTGCAATTGCAATAGAGGCTTTTACTATGATTATGCGGCTAAGTGTCAAGGAGTACAAGGAAAGCAGGTCGCTTTTTCGGTACCCATTAATATCAGGGAGATTGAGCTTTCATGATCATCTCTGATTGATAAAATTATGGTGGACAGCTAAAAATCTCTCAACAAGAAGACCTCGGCTCCTTCAATCAGTATTCTATACAAGTGCTAGGTGATTTGGCTAGTTGTTTCAACTGCCTAGGAGTTTGTAAAAGCTATCGAGCAAGAATTCAGTAGCTTTTTGTAGAAAATTTGAGAGAAGTATGTTGGGGTGCTATAGTTGTTTTGGGCTTGGATTGTGTGCCAATGAAAGGAGGTTTGGGGTTGAAAAGGATAGAGGAATGGAATAAGGCAGCCGTTCTAAAGCATAATTAGAATTTTTTTGTACAAGCGGGTTCTTTATGTGTGACCTGGGTGCACTATAACATTCAAAAGGGGAAGAGCTTTTAAGTTGTTACGGTCCCTCAATAGTGTACCTGGGGCTGGAGGAAGATCCTAAGCTTGAGAAGCCTTGCTAGACCTTATCCAAGTTTCGATTGGGGATGGGATCCTTATTTTCCTTATGCATGATTGGTGGCATGCTGATGGGGGGCATATGAAAAATATGGATACAGAGCAATATATGGTTCTGCTAGCAACATGGATGCCAAGGTTGATGTGTGTTGAAGGGTTCTGACCGGTGTTGAAATCATGCAAGGCCGATGACTTAGTCTCCATCCAAAGAAAATTATATCTAATTAAGCTAGAAGATGTGGATCGACCTATTTGGGTGGTTTCTCTCTCTCTTTTTTTTTTTTTTTTTTTTGGTGGAGAATCTATTTGGGATGTTTTTAATTATGCTAGATTTTAGTCATACTGAAACCCGGAAGGATTTCTATCCAAGCCTCCTATGGTTAATTGGTGGAGGTTGGTTTGGTTCCCTTTAGCCATCCCTTAGCTTGCCCTTTATCGGGTGTTTAGCACTTAGAAACATGTTGGCCCTAGAGATAGGCTCCTTTGATGGGGATACAATGGAGACATAAATTGTGTATTTTGTAGTGCCCGCTTGGAGAGCAGGAATCCCATTTTTTTCAGTGTTCGTTTAAAAGGAGAATTTGGAAAGAGATTATGTGATGTTGTCGGGTCACTAGTCCTAAATATTGCTACATCACATCCGTCAAAAGTAAGACATGTAATCTCTAAAAAAGTCAACGAAGCTATTAGCCACAGGGCTCCTCTGTTTTAAAAAAGAAGGAACATAAATAATCCTAAGAGAAGCAGCCAAGCCCATTCCAATATCTCCTAAATGTTTCAATCAATCTATTATAAGTATATTTTGATCATTATCCAATTACAATTACACTAAGCATACGCTTCATATGGAAAATTTAAAATTACTAAATGCGAAAAAAATTTAAAATGAAAACCCAATTGAAATATTTAAATGTAAATAAAATTTAAAGGAGCACAGATGCAGAATTCACAAAATTAGAAAAATAAAAAGGGGTTTAAGACATTATCAAATTTACCAAGAAGAAAGTCATCAAACTTTCAGTAACATGGATCAAATTAAACACTAAATCATCAACTTTAACAAACCCTATCATCAACTTTAACAAACCCTAACATTAACAATTTAATTTAACAAAGACCCAGTTAACAAACCTTAACATCATCACTGCAAAACAATGCATAGTTCAAGATTTGAGTATGAAATTTCCCTCATATCAACATATCAACCCACGAACAGAACAAAGCACAAAACAAAACAAAACAAAACAAAACAAAACAAAAAAAAAAAAAAAAATCAAACCCACAAACCAATTCAATCTCAAAACACAATAAAGTTTCGCTCTTTTTTAGCAGGTTTAACGCTTTTATTACAAATTCAATACGAAAACCAAAATAGAAAACAAATTCGTGGATCGATGACTTTCTTTAATTTTTCATGCATGTTTCTCGGCAACCAAACAATCAACGGTGGGTACAAAGCAACTCACCTTTTTCTTTAGTTTTGAGAGACCGCGTAGACTCAAAGCTTGCTGTGGCTTGATCGAAGCTTTTGGCGAAGGCCGACCGAGACTAAGAGTGAGACCGACCGAGAATGAGAACAATGAGATGGAGAAGCAGGTGAGTGAGAGTGTGAGTGGAGAAAGTGAGTGACGGATCGGTGTGTGAGAGGGTGAGATAGTGAGTGAGAGCGTCACCTTAAGCGTTTGCTCTGTGTGAGAGAGAGGGTGAGGGTGAGTGACAGTGGAGAGTGATTTGTGTGAGGTGAGTGAGGCGTTATTTTTGAAAATGCATTATTTGAAACTCGAGTCTCTGAGACTCGGTTTCACTTTAAGTAAACCAAGTCTTAGAGACTCGAGTTTAACACGTGGCATCTACGTGGAACTCGAGTTCCATGTAGACGCCACGTGGATTTTTGCCACATGAAACAACCTAAACCGAGCCTCTGAGGCTCGAGTTGCTAAAAATCTATATAGTT
Organism: Quercus dentata; assembly: GCA_028216015.1. Taxonomy (NCBI): domain Eukaryota; kingdom Viridiplantae; phylum Streptophyta; class Magnoliopsida; order Fagales; family Fagaceae; genus Quercus; species Quercus dentata. The sequence continues at coordinate 69,375,917 of CP116448.1, forward strand.
TCTAAACTGACCCTACTAACTATATAGTTTGGGTTTTATGGGTAATTACCCATTTTCGCCCTAAAATACTACTCTGTAGTACAGAGTAGTAGGGACTAGAATCCACCCTAATCAAAGCCTTTGACAAACTCGGTGGACCCAACTTGTACGACGCGAAATCTGCCAACTTGGGTTCCCATTTCTCGTGCAACAGAATGTTACTCGGCTTCACGTTAAGGTGGATGATGGTATGCTTCACCCCAGTGTGAAGCGGGGCCGGCTCAAGGCCTAGGCAAGTTAGGCCTAGGCCTAAGGTCCCACCAAAAAAAAAAAAAATTTGTTTGGAAAAAAAGGCCCCATTTTTCATAGTTAAAGGCCAAAATTTTTATAAAATTATATATATTTTCTAAAAGTTGTATATTTTTTTTATTAGTAATGTACAAATTTTACTATTGGCTTACAAATTGTCATGTTATTAATCACAAAAAATGTGATATAAACATTCATTAGTTAAATTGATGAAGTTCATCAATGAGAGACAATATCACATTATATTTTGAACATTTTATAGTGCTTTTAATTAGCACATTTTTCTTTTTCATTTCTATTAAGACTCTCAAAGTATAAGACCAATAGAACCTTAACTCAATTGAAACCTAAAATATTTCAAAAAGATGTTGCAAATGTGTTAAATCATCAATTATAGATTAATTTCCCCTAATAGTTTGAGACTTTGATTTTTGTAAATTAATATCCTACAAAACCGTACACCAAATAATATCTATCTCTCTCTCTCTCTATCTCTCTTAAAATCAAAATATAAAATTAAAAATTTGATTACAACTTTATTTAACTATGCATCGTCTTATATCCAAAATAAAGTATCTTTTTCAATCGCAATATATTTTTATTTCTTTTTATTAATATTTATAATTCAACTATGATATTCAATTCACTATATGAAATTAACATTAGTCTAGTTGGTATTATTTATGTATTTAATGTATCAAATTAACCTTAATTTGATTAGCATTAAATAATTTTGTTTAATTAATATTTACATATTAAAGGTCCCGCATAAATTTTTCGCCTTTAGGCCTCAAATTATGTTGGGCCGCCCCTGGTGTGAAGGTAATGCAAAACACGCGCCAGTCCAATGGAAATCCGGAGTCTTTGTTTCCACGGGAGGGGATTATCGTGGTTAGTGCCGTAGAGTTGTTCGCCGAGGTTTCCATTGAAGATGAATTGGTAGACTAGGATCATCTGTTGATGATCAAGACAATACCCAATGAGAGGGACGAGGTTAGAGTGGCGTAGCTGGCATAGCAACAACAACTCAGTCTTTAACTCGTGAAAACCCGCCCTTGAATCGATATTCACACGCTTTATTGCGACGCTTATTGTAGTAGGGTCATCGATAAACCCCTTGTAAGCTTTCCCATAATCCCCCTGACCAATTATGAAGTTTTCATCGAAGTTATTGGTAGCTGTCTTGATCTCAGCTAGTCAAAATCGACGACATAATCCCTCAGGAAGAACTAAATCAGATTGTTTTTTTTCTTTTCGTCTGTCCTTCTCTTCCTGGACGGCCTAAATAACTGAAATTCCTTTCATTTGAGGCCTCCGTCACCGCCTTTTTTCTTGTTTTTTGGAAAAAAAAAACCATATACACAGTATGTTTTTAATTTTTATAATTGAAAATGTGAACAACACCGCCCTTTTTTACATTTTTGGTTGTTTTCATGAGCATATAAGGGTAGGCAGTGGACACTAGGCAGCTTTGCTGTATACCATTACCAATTGCATTGAATTTAATCAATGCAAGGAATTTGAACAAGAAGTAGCACCATGTCGGCGTCACATGGGATCCGTAACATGTACATGATTGTGCACGGGTCAAATTTGATGTGCTGCTCTTTCCAATTTGAACTCTATGTACCACTAGTATTTTGTCTTGTTATTTTATATTTTATATAGTTATAGTAATTAGTAATTGATGTGAGTTCTAATTAGTTTAAACTAGTAAGTTATCCATATGATACATGGATGATATTGTAATGATTTATGTAAGATGATTTTGAAGAATGTTGTATAAATATTATAACATAATTATTATAGAGCTTTATTTTTAATGAGTTTATTATAAAAAGTAACAATTATAAATTATACACATATATTCATTATAATCATTCAATTGAAGAAATGAAAAAAAAAAAAAAAAAAAAAAAAACTACTTTGGAGGAATATTATAGAATAAAAGTTGATATAGAATGTGGCTTTTTCTTTCTCCTTAATTCTCAAAACAAATACACATCCTAAACACTCATGGTCAATCACACCATTTACAAAACTTACAAATTCACAATGTTCGTCCTTAGCATCAAAATAGTAATTGCCGATATCATTCAATATAAAATGTAAGCCACCTTTCCTTGGTTGTAGCCAACTCATTTGAGTTAGGATAAGATGAAACAACAATGTTAGAGTTAGGATAATGTCGTCGAAAGATTGAAGGTAAATGATATCATTTTTTGTCTGTGTGTATTTGACATAAGATAAAATGAAGGGCTATGGGTAGGTATATATAAAGACGTAGAAGTGGAAGATGTGAAAATGATGAATTAAAATGTAAAGAGTTTGTGTGTATGTATATAAGATGAAAATTGTTGAAACTTTAAATCAAAGGATATAAATAATATTTATTTTTTAATTAGAAAAGTCTTGAAACATTGAATCAAATGAAATAAAAAGTCAATATTTATTTTTTTTTTTCTTATTTTGAGAATATTTCAACTTTTTTTTTTTTTTTTTTTTTTGTGCATAGAATGCGCTATTTGGTAGAACCTCATACTTTCCACTATTATTTTTAGTCACAGTTAATCTATGAAATTTTTTACTAAAACTAAATTTAAACTAAATACATTGGGGGAAATTCATCTAATTCATGTAACCAAGAAATTTCACCAGATTACAGTTCATATTGTCACCTGCAAACTTGTTGGTTCCCAAGTGTTTTTCTTATATAATTTATGCTTTATATATCAACTAGCTATAAAAACTTTTAGAATTTCATGATAAAACAACAGAAAAAATAATGTCATAGTGATGCAATAATATCACAATTTAATCTCCAAATTTTAATTGAACTAAAAGTAGCCAAAAACAAATCCTTACCAAGTATGTTTATCATACAGAAAACCAAAAATATAAATTGGCATATAATATGAAAAAATAAGCCTAAATACATTACAATGCTACATAAGTAAAAACATATACATAAAATCTAAACAAAATATTTAAAACAAACATAATATTTTGAAAATTAACAGACCTCATAGAAAGAAAACCAAAGATACTATGAGAAAAATTATGGAAGTTTAACCTCACAAAAAAAAAAAAAAAAAAAAAAACCAAAGATACTACCAGAAAAATTATGGAAGTTTAATTTTTAAGTCCAATGGAAATGGGGATTTAATTATATTGGACAAATGTGGAGATAAATAATATTTACCTAATTCATTGAATCTGACTCTTGCAATTTTGCATTGCGATTAGTCTTATGTAGAAAAATTGAAAAGTTTTCCTTTTTGAGAGAGTTTCAACTTATGGCGTCCGCTGATAATATATTTTTATCATCAAACTAAGATACCAATCATTTTTTTGGTGTAGGAGGTAATTGAACCCCAGATCTCTTATATAACCATCAAAGACTTTACCAGTTGAGCTAACTAGAACTCACAATTGAAAAATTTTCTTAATTCCTACATTTCTAATGACTTTTAAAATCCATCCATATTTATTCAATGCAATAAGTTATAAATGTATACAAATTTTTGCCTTTTTCCGTTAAAAAAAAAATTGAAATAAATGCATTTGCTATTAGTTAATACTTTGACATAAATGCTAAATGTAGATGAGATGGAAGCCTAAATGAAAAGAATGCAATACAATGTGCCACTTGGTAGAACCTCATACTTTTCTATATAAGGTCTCTACTTATATATCTATACTATTATTTAAGGGGCTTCCCCTGTTTAGATTCCTCATTTTTTAGTTCAATAATGCTCCAACATCCCTATGTTTAAGTAGAGACAAAACTAAAGGACAATCCAATAAAAATGCAACTCTAACTCCCACTAAAATATTGCCTAAAAAATAGGATTACTCTCTTATTTATTTTCAAATTGTTTTATTCACTTATAAATTAGATTTTCAAAATAAAAATTATATATACATAAAATAAAAAACATAGTTTTTTTTTTTCTACAAAATAGGACCACTAAAAAAAAGCCTTATCACAGGCACGAAGTCTCCTGTTTGGATTCCTCATTTTTTAGTTCAAAAATGTTTTTATATCCCTATATTTAAGTAGAGACAAAAGTAAAAGACAATCCAGTAAAAATGCAACTCTAACTTCCACTAAAACATTGCCTAAAAAATAGGATTATTCTCCTATTTATTTTCAAATTGTTTTATTCACTTATAAATTAGATTTTCAAAATAAAAATTATATGTACATAAAATAAAAAAGCATAGTTTTTTTTTTTTTTTTTTACAAAATAGGACCACTAAAAAAAAAGCCTCATCGTAGGCACGAAGTGTGTGTGATGAGGCTAGTATATATATATATATATTAATGATTGTAAAATTTCTTAAATTTATAGAATCTATAAAATATGAAAAGTTTTCTTATTTACCCTAGATAGTTTTATTGGTACAGTATATTATTAAGGAGTGATCATTTTTGCCTTCAAGTGCACCATAACTGAATTTTCAAACACACATTTTTGTTTTTACATAACTGATATTCAAATATTTTTTTAGGAGTTTACTTTGTCTTAAAAAATTCTAGATGATTTGATCTTGAGATTGTAGATTATTGAGTGATCGACTCAATTATTAAATATATTCATTTAGGAGACCTTATTTTGTATTTTAAATTTTCGAGATTAAAATATTGGAATGTTACATTTAGGCTTTGCAAATTATTGCCCCATGAGTCATGTCAAGTTAAGGGAAAATGGGGCACAATTTGCCTACATGATTGGAGGGCTTATTGAGAACTTGCTTGATGCTTCTTTGAAGCGTCATTTTCTAGCCAGTCTTGGCCCTCATGGGCTAAACTTTGACGACTATATTACTGTTATTGGGGATTGAAATTGAGCTATCAGCACATATCCTGTAAGTAGAATGTCTTTGAGCGACTACAAATAGAGGTATTGGTTTTTAGGAGCTCATATGGTGAAGCTCCCTGAAGATGTAGACTTTGAAAGGTAGCCAACGAAACTCGTGCATGTTGGTGCTAACCTTGCAACTTGCACTGAACCCGAACTAAAAATGCACTAGGGAGAAGATAGATGTGATAGATTATGAAAATGAAACTGGCATTCCCCATCTCTGATGTCAATATGGTTATATGGGTGAGAACTCGAATGCTACTCTTGGGACTAGTGATGCATCTGCTTCTTCTCTTTGTGAGAAAATAACTAAAACTTCGAAAGACAATGGTGGGCTTAAGATTTTTAAGAAGGGAGCATCAAGAAATCGTTATACAATGGCGCCTTCTACATAGTAGGAGAATTATCCTTTGTCACCTTCAAGATAATTTCTTTGGTACCATGATAGTTGGAAAACTCTTCTTAGGATTGCAAATGTAAATGGATGTCAATAATTTTATAAGCATCAGCAGCCTTAGCTACTCACAACAAGTTCGGAGAGAGAGAGAAAGGACAATGTGAGAGGTTTTGAGATGGTCCACAAAGAACCAATCTGCATCATATCCTTTTTCTTGAAGAACTAAACTCCTCTGCAACTCGAGAGTGAAAGTAGTGTGGGGAAACTTGGGTGCTGCTGACAAAATTCTGAGCCAGTTGCAAACTAATATGGAATAATTACCATTCAGCAGGCCTCAAATTGGTTAATTTACCTTCCTTTGCTTGGTGATAGTTCGGGAATACAGACTTTCATAACTTTTGACTGAGGACATCGCCCTAATAAAAATATTGATCTTGCAGCCCTTGCCAAGCATTCAAAATCTTAGGGGAGTTAATGAAAGTACATATTCCAGAGTGCATTCATCACAATTGAAGAGTATTTAAGCTATGGAAAAGATGCCATGGACACTTTGCTTAAAAAAATGACAATAAAAGCTTTTGCCAGAAAACAAAAGCTTCATCATAGAGTTGGAAAGATCAGGGTTCATTTCATTCATCTCTGATAGTAACGTTTTTATATACATTCATCTCTGAAATTACTTCCACAAAGACATAATTAAGCAATCCCAATAATCATTCAATGATCTGAAATTTTCTATGACAACCAGTTAAGCTTCATGTCTCCTGAAGCTCTTAAACTCCATGAAGTGGTGATCTTAAATCACTTAGAAAGAGAAAAATGTTCATAAAGCACTGGTTACAGGCTTTTCCTTTTTATGTCTCTTCCCTTTTACATATTTCTTTTTTAATTTATTCTCTATGCACTATGCATTTTCTCTTTTTATAATTGTAAACTATTCCTGCATATTTCTAAGTTTAAAAATGTCGTTAAGTTGAGATTCTATAATTCTCTGTTTCTATTAAATACATTCTGTTATTCAGTTTTGTTTTAGCCCCTTTTTGGATTATAGTAGACATGGGGTAGGTATTTGATTGGAAGATGTCTTTTGTGCTACCTTATTACAATTTACAATTTCCAATTTGGCATCCATGTTAGATAGTATCAAATTCCCTTGGTGCAACTAATCCTTGTACGGCAGATAATGCACTCAAATCAAATGGACTGATAAATGTAAAAGACCTTGAGCAGTTTGATGAATAATCGAGCAGGGATCCCCATAGTAAAATACTAAGAACCAATTTATGACCATCTTAAGTATTTTGCAGCATAAAGGCTATTACTTAGTGTTGGTCCTGCTAAAGTAGGAGGAAAAAGGCACTTGTGCCTTACAACTCAAGACCATCGCCATTGCAACAAACAAAAGGCCCTTAACCTATCTTGCACCATAAATGCGGAAATGTTCTAAAGACAACTTGTGATTATTTCAAGGGCTCAACTTCTCCATCAGGAAACAGAGAATACATTGTCTTTGAAACAAGAATTTTACTCTGTAACAAAGGAAAAGCAATCATTTGAAAGCAAGTAAATAAGATTGACCAACCTTCTCCAAGTTATCTCATTAAGTTTTACAAAAAACAGTAGTACTTTACAATGTTGAGATTGTTGTCGTTGTTAATTCAGGCTTACAAAATACAAAGAAAGTCATGCACATCAATCAATGAAAACTGTATAGCATCCATCGCCGTGAAAACTTCAAACTACAATTCAGCATAAAAAATATTAGTATATAATGGCCTAAACCTTGAGAGTATATAATGCAGAATAGCAGCAACCAGATGCATGTCATTTTCCATGACGGTGATATCTCTATTTCATAGGTTGATATATGCACGGTAAATTTTTCCTTTAAGAGAAGCAAAAGTAATTTGTTGGGCAATGGAAATAACAAAGCAAAAGAGGATGATATCTAGATTATTTTGATCACTGCAAATTTAAAGCTACAAGTGACAAATTGAATTTTATTGAAAGCTGTTAGTTCTTTTAGAACCTAACAAAACCAGCTGCAAATTAATGCTGCTGTTACGCTACAAATTCGAATAAGATATAATTCTAAATTTTTTAAAAAAATTTACTTTTCAATAAGGGAAGGAGATTCAAATTAAAGTTCTCTTCTATGGAGAACCTAATAATAATAAGATAGAATAAATATACAATATTTTAGAATTATAATGACATTCAAAATCGCAACAAACTATTTAGAAATTAGAATAAAAACTGCAATAATATATGATGCCATTTATAGGACACTCAATACTTACCAAAACGACCTATTCATCAAAAAAGTTAACCATGATGACCTTAAATCTCAGAAAACCAGCAAAGAAAAAGTCTGAAACTACATGAAACTCAAATTCGTTTACAAGCAGCAAACAAGCTCTAAAGACATTGAACTCAACCAAATTACAAGGATTCAGCACCGGTATTTATCATCTCCGGTGATTCTAAAACATCAAAATTGGCTCTTTTCCAATTATATTTAATATTTAATTAGCTGTTTGTGATAAATCAGATAATTCGGTGCTATCTGAATCCCAAAAAGGATTCCCAACCGTAGACGGAGAAGCACCTCTGCCATATCTGTTCATCTCAATCGGAGAATCATTACAGGTTAATTCATCAATGGGATAGTCATATTCACCTTCCTCCCTTGCAGCATCTGCGCTCTCTTGCAACTGCAGTGCATGTTCAAGTCCTACCTCCACTTCACCCATTGCTGGACGATCCTTTCCCTCATCTCGCACGCAAGAACTCGCAATGTCGACGTAAATCTTGAAACACTCTGGAGCTATCTTCCCCATCAGATACGGATCAATTATCTCATTTAAGGTCCCTTCTCGTTTACATCGGCGGGCCCAGTTAGCCAGATGCAACGGTTCTTCTCAAAATTCAGATCCAATGCTTTTCTGCCACAGAGTAGCTCAAACAGTACTACACCGAAAGAGTAGACGTCGGATTTATCGGTCAGCTCCTGGCTCCTGAAATATTCGGGATCCAGGTATCCAAGAGTACCCTTCACTACAGATTCGAGCCTAATTAAAGCCTTTGACAAACTCGGGGGACCCATCTTGGACAACCGGAAATCTGCCAACTTGGCCTCCCATTTCTCGTTCAACAGAATGTTACTTATCTTCACGTCACGGTGGATAATAGTATGCTTTAGCCCAGTGTGAAGATAGTGCACTCCACGCGCGACTTCGATGCAAATCGCTAGTCTTTGTTTCCACGGGAGGTGATAGTGGCCAGTGCCGTAGTACATATGTTGGGCCAGGTCTCCATTGACCATGAATTCGTAGACAAGGCACCGTTCGCATTCCTCAATACAATATCCGATGAGAGGGATGAGGTTAGGGTGGCGTATCTGGCAAAGCAGCAGCACCTCGTTCGTTAACTCGCGATCACCCTGCATTGATGCGGTATCCAAACGCGTTATTGCAACGCTTATGCCAGGGTCATCAATAAACCCCTTATAGACTTTGCCGAAACCCCCCCGACCAAATACTAAATCGTCAGCGAAGTCATTGGTAGCTTTCTTGATCTCACCGACTGAAAATCGACGACATAATCCCTCAGGAGGAACTGAAGAGTAATATTGTTTTTTTTTGTCTGACCTTCCCTTCCCAGACCTCCTTAATAACTTTGAAATAGACTGTGATATACCTTCCATTGACGCTTCTGTCCTATGCCCACGAACGACGAGAGAATGATGCACTGGGAGTGGAAATGATTTATTGTTTTGGAAACCCCTGCAAACAATTTTATCTAGTGTTGTTGTTGTTGTTTTTATTTATTTATTTATTTATTTTGTTTCTTGGAGCAGATAAGGGTAATTAATTATGGGCTAAGTTTGTTGCATACATTTTCTGCGTTTACATTTGGTTCAAAACAACTCGTAATATTTGTGTGTAGCAAAATTTTCCCAAGAGGGTGTTTATAATAAAAAAATGTTTATGTATCTCAAGGATAAAAGAATAGAGTAGATGTTGTGATTGTGTATGAAGAAATATAAACAATTAATGTGTATATAATATAAAAGTCAGAGGCGTGTTTATATTGTGTTGACTTTAGTAGGAGAGATAAATTTTTCAAAATAAAGAGTCTACACTACGGTCCAAAAGGGAAATGACAAGATACAACGAATCCATTCCAATGTGCTGCATATCATCAAGATAGATGTAAAAGTCCGTTCCACGGGTGTTACATCCAGCATTCTAGAACGAACTAGTCTTTGCTCTTTGGGGCCGTAAACGAATCATCTTTTGTTAGATAGTACATGTTCAAGCTTGGCTTGTAAAAAAAAAATAAAAACTTGAGCTTGACTTGAGCTTATGACAATCCTAAAAATAATGTTTGAGCTTGAACTCATGAGAAAATCAAAAAACTTGAACTTGGCTTGGCTTGACTTTACATTATTAAATGCTTAAATCTCTAAAATTAAGAAAAAAAAAATATACTTATTTTACCATACATCTAGTCTTACTTATGATTAGCCATTATTCAAATTAGTAATTTATATAATTAAATTCATTCATTCATCATTCCTTGTTTACAGCTTCAGCAGTTGTTCAAAATGCAATTTTTACATTCACATTAGATGGTGGTGAAAGACTAGAAAAATACCTATTTGTAATTACTACGAATGAGAAAATACTAACATGTTTCATAACTTTACTTTAGATGATTGATGGGGAATGATCATATGTGGCCTACTTAATTATTTATTTATTTTTAAATGTAACTATAGTCTAAAGTGGTTCTTAATCAATTTAAAAGAAAGGAAAAAATTAAGGTAATATAGGTAGTGGTCTCATGTTGGTCATGTCATTATTAAGATATGTGTAATGGGTATATTTAGCTAACACATATAAACTTATGAATGAATCTATGCTTGAATTGTTATGTATCAAGCTTAATAGCTCACGAGCTTGTTTGTGAACAAATTTTTTTGCTTGGGCTCAACTTGTTTATTAAACGAGCCTAAAATTAAGGGTTAAGCTTGACTTGTTTATAAACAAACAAATATGAACAAGCTTTTTATCAAGCCGAGCTCGAGTTTTTCATGATCGGCTTAGTTCATTTATAGCCCTACTAGTCTTGGTGCTAGGGTGTTAATGAATGTTAATGTGTGATGGATAGAATGTATTTGACATGATTAGTAGTTATTTTGGCAATTGTAAAAATAGATAGGGACAAAAATCTGACTTCCATAAATGTTCATTACTATAGTAACCTCTTAACCACTATAGTAACCTCTTAACTGCTTTTAATTAGACTTCTATTATGAAAGCAATATAGGGGTACAAGGAGCACCAACAACTTACTAGTGTAAGGACTTGAACCCACAATCGAAGTTGTGCTAGCCCAAGTTCCTTCTCGCTATACCACCAACCCAGTCGGTACATGAATTGTTGTAATTAACCTATTTCATACAATGTCTTAGTTTGAATTATGTGCATTTTCTGTGCTCAATCGGTGGTGAAATACATGTAAAGCTTGATTTGTGTCTGTCTAACAGACTGAAATGTAAAATGCGTACCTTATAATGATATTTTTGAGGCTTTTTTTTTTTTTTTTTTTTTTTAATTTTGAATGAATCTTTGTATGAATAATCCACGACTCTTCCGTTATATCTTTGAAAAGTGATAGATATTATAAGAAGGATTTGTTTTGTGATGGATAGCCGGGCTTATGAAGATATGTTTTTACCAAAATGCTCCCATTAAATCAATGAATTATTCAGGTTTAGCAAATCGGTCAGTGTGTTACATCCAGCATACATGCCGATAAGCAAGAGAAATTTGTGGTCGGACTCCTCTCAAGGTCTCCATCCAGTCCAGCGTGATTGAAAGCAAGCAATCCTGGCGGCACTTTTCTTTTCTAAAGTAAGAAAATATTCCATCATCGAAACAGGGACCTCTACAACAAAGAAGCCATTAACTTTTCAAAAGAAAGAGACTACACTATAGTCCGAAAGAAAAATCAATCAAAAAGGTGTGACTGGTTTTTCTTTCGGACAGACTGGCTTTTGTATTGGGAATGTGTAGATCAAGTATGATACAACTAGAGAGTTAAAGTTAGTGATTTAGTTACCAGATTAGATTACGGAATTGTGTTGTGCTCGTTCAGTTTTTTTTTTTTTGTTTTAAGAGCAATCACATTAATTATCACTTTGATCCCTTCGCCTTAGTGGCTCGTGTATAACATCAAGCTGGAGGAACCTGTTGGAAGGTCAAATCTTCAAAATATCTTCCTCAAGTGGACAAACAAATAACTGAATGACATTTCTTGCACCATGGTAAAATATAAATTATCTCAATCATTGCAAATAAATTTGTAACTAATATCTTCCTCAAGTGGACAAACAAATAATTGAATGACATTTCTTGCACCATGGTAAAATCTAAATTATCTCAATCATTGCAAATAAATTTGTAACTGATTATATATATATATTATGTGTAATAACAAAATGATGATACGATAAATGTTTAACTTATTTAACTATCAAAAACTTTACTAATTGAACTAATTGGAACCTATCCATGACCTATGGTTAGAAGTTAAAAATTAACCAAAAAAAAAAAAAAAAAACCCATTATTGCTTATGGAAAAAAATGAGATCAAAACATCCCGATTTTGGAGTTAGGCTCAAAGAATTGTGATAAAAAATTACAACGGTTGAGATTGACAAAAAATTTATATTATCAACAAAAATGCCTCTTGTGCGTGCCAAAGATGAGGTTGATGGGTTGGCCCTCACTTGAGTTCACAATCTATTTGTAGTGTGGGTTTTTGATTTCCTACCTTGGGTAGTTCCTAATGCAGAGACCCAACATAGCAACCTCTCCCTATGAATTCCTTTATTCTCACTACTACTACTACTACTTTTATGATGCTCTCTCGCTCCCTCTATTCTTAGTTTCCTATGGAGCTTTTCTACAACAACCCCTTTTTCTTCCTTAGCTTCTCATATTTATAGCCCAAAATTAGTGGAAGAGTTATGATTGCCCTAGGTTGTTAGTGGGCAAGGGAGTCCAATTCCATTGCGATTAAGTGGGTGTTTAGTTGGGAGTGGGAGTAGTGGCTTTGGAACTAGTTCCCACCTCAAGGAGGATACTCGGCGATATATTCCCTAATGCGTGCCGGACAATTGAGGTATATCATCCTCGAGCGGTCACGTTCCCAGTTAAGACGTGGCTAGTCGGGCATGTTCCTGGTTATGAACCATGATGTGTATAGAGTAGAATTGCCTACGTAATGGGCTTTGGATCGAGCCTAGTGGCATGGAGCCTGGGCCCATTGCTTCAAAGAAGCTTGGGGCCCGACTTGGACAATGGGGTCAGAACCATGGGCCATATCGTAGGGTTAAAACTCAAGGCCCAAATGGGCCTACGGACCCCGTGTCGTACATTAACCCCCCCTTGATTCGTGCCCGGTTCTCTAGGACAAATCAAGGACTCTAAGAGACAAACTATCCGGGAAATCCAACGGGCAAATATTGGATGGTTGAAAACTCATTAATGCGCCCTCAAAAGGTGCACTCAGATCGGCTATTTGGTTCAGCCGTCATCATTGTTTGACGATTTGTGAACCGAGGCAGTGTGTGTGGCGATTATAATGGGGATTCGTAGGGTTTCCCGCCCCAAACGTATTAAATGTCATTTATTCCCCATTTGGCTCCTATAAATAGTTCCTCTTGAATCTCAACTTCACTTTTACATTCTTCACTTTCTAAACTCCCTCTTTGTTGAGCATACTGCTTTTGTGTGTTCATCTTCCAAACTAGAACACCATTCCTTCCTAGAGCCCCAAAGTAAGTCCTCGCTGCCTTTCCTTTTACTCTCTTTATTTCTTTCAATTCTCTCTTAATCGTAGTTTTAGGAAACCTAGTTTAGAAATGGGTTACTCTCATCTCCTTTCCATAGAAGCCTCCTTGGCTAGTTTTAGGGCTGCCTACAACGTCCCTAGAGACGTTGATATCGCCTATTGTCATGAGGACGATATTGACCTCCGGAGGCGTACCAGCACAAATACTATCTTTTCCCCCTTATGGCTATTTTAGAGGGTGGGGTTAGATTCCCCATTGACCCACTCATCATAGGCACCCTTAGGTTCTACAGCTTATGTCCCGACCAACTCCCCCCCAATTTTTACCGAGTGGTGAGTCGTGTGAGTAGGTTAAATCGGATGTTCGGTCTACGATTAAACCACCATGACATTAACTTTATGTACAGTTTGTGCGAAAACATCAAAATTGATTACTACTTAAAGACTAGGGATATGCGAGTAAGGCTGATTTCATGCCTACCTGATTCTAATAAAAATTATGCGGGGGAATTTGTCCAGGTGAGCGGCAAATGGTTTGCCGATGAGCTCCCCTGCCCGTTCTTGCCGCAGGAAGTTGGTCGGTACCGAGAACTTTCATTAGCTTTAAGTTTTTTAAGTTTGAATCTTAGTTATTTTTATGTAAACTAATCGGTCTTTTTGTTGATTTGATGTAGAAGGAAAAAGGTTCCAACCAGATCTCCGAGTAGTGCATATGAGAGATCTTAATTTTGTCCTTAGGTCACCGATTTTCATGCACAAAGATGGGCAACTCCGAGCATCCCACTTGATACTCAGCGTTGACCCAGTATACTTTACTTGGCAAGCATTCATCGAGGCATTGCTAGTAGATAGCCCATTGCTCTCGTATATAGACGTTCGGCATGCGAATTTCCTCCTAGCCTCGTTGACTACTCGGGAAGCTCGGGACCTTGGACCTCGTTATACAACCGCGAAAGACCTCACTCCGATCAGAGACAAGTCAGCCCGGCGCGTCTCTCAAAGTCGTAAAGAACATATTCCCGTTGAAGGGAACAAAGGTCAAGCCCAAGTAGTCGAGCAAGATGTAGTTGAGGGTGAGCAAGAAACAGAGATGGTGAGTAGGAGGAAGTTAACCGCTGATCGATTTCTTTCCGATTCTCGACCATCAACTTAGCCCTAACAAACTCGGGCCAAGGATCGTACTCCTCCTCCTCCTCCCCCGTCTAGCCATCAAAAGAAGAAGCAATGTGTAGAGGATCCTATACTTAGGGTTGTAAGTGATGCGCTTGCAAGGACCCCCAGCCCCTCGGGTGGGATCACACTTCGAGAACCGGTGAGTGGTCCCCAACCCGTTGCCCGAGGTGGTACTGAAGTGGTCTCTTCGTCTCGAGCCGTTCCTAATTGGCAGCCCACTTTCATGCTCGGTGACGAGCCCTTACCTGTTACCACAAGTGTAAGGATGTGGACCCAAGGTGAGGGAGCGCGTGTGGCACAAAGCCTGGTGCACGGCCTGCTGCTGCTTAAAGATGTTCGATTCTTCTCAGATGGCTCCAAGGACTCTATTGTGCGGCGGCTGCAATGGCACACCATCGCGGTAATTTCTTCTCACTCTACTTCTCATTTACTTTACTGTATGAATGATTTTCCTCCTCTCCTCCTTTTTTATTTTTATTTTTTACATACCCTTGAGTTTGTTATTGTGGTGTTATTAGGCTACGTAGATTACTCACATGCTCGATGAGAGGATGAACGAGCTTGCCGAGAAGGCTGAACGGGAAAAGGTGCTGAAGGATGTTGCCAACGCTATGACTCGGGACAAGGGCAAGGCTGTTGAGGTTGCTTAGAAGAAGGCACAGTCCTCGGAGAAGGCTCGATTGTTGGCTGAGAAGAGATCGACGGAAATGGAGGCAAAGCTGGGGGAGACTAAGCTTAAGTTGGCACAAGTAGAAAGCCTAAACTTGGCCCATGCCAATGAAGTGGTAGATCTGAAGGCGGCCCTTGAGGCCTGTGAGAACAAGTGGTACAATGAAGGCTTCGCGGATGCTGAGAACTCCATGGAGCTTGCTATCCACCAGGCTCGGGTCTAGGGGTTTGAGGAGGGGTGGCTGGTTGCCCTTCGGGCGTTGGGAGTGCCCAAGGATTCTCCACCGAGGAACCCAAAGCAAATTCCACGCTCGACTCCCGCTCCTCCCTTTCAGAGCCAGGTTGATGCTACCAATGATGAAGATACCCCTATCATGAGGGAGCTAGTGCAAGCAATCGACACCCATGTGGAGATCGTGGATCTAGAAGTCACCAGCAACTTCAATGCTCTTGAGAACGAGGGAACTTAGCAGCTGCCTATCGAGGATGTCCTAGACCAGCCTACCGATGATGCAGTCCATATCTTTCCTACCGACCACCCCGCTTAATACTTTAGCTTTTAATCATTTTCTTTCCTTTGCTTTTTTTTTAAAAAAAAAAATTTATTATTATTTTTAATCTGGTTTGCCTAGTCACCAGGATGTGGTGGCAGAACACTAATTTAATTTCTATTTTCCTAATTTTGACTTTAAGTTTTATTTTCCTATAGTCACCGGGCTATGGTGACGGAACATTTGTTTAGTTTTAATTGCTTTGATTTGTTTCATTTCTCGGCTTTGGAGACCGAGCATTTTATGACTAATTATTTTACCACTAGTAGTCTATCTTTGTTATAAATCTAATTGTGGTTGTTTTTGTTAATCTTTTTAATTCACTATTCCATTCGAACTATTTGGGCTGTTCAATCATAGTGTGTCCTTGACTTTACATAGGAACGAATTTATCTTTACATATATAGTGGTCGGGATAAGCCTAAAGAAATTTCCTCTGTTGGGAAGAAGAACTCCTTGCAAGTTGTAATCACCGTGTTTTACCCAATTTAGGAAAAACATAGGATAGATAATTAGGCCATGCTGAGTACAAAGCCCGCTGAATGTGGAGTCTTCCATTGTGAGGAACCGTGTAAGAGCCTTGCTAGGAACATGTAGCGCAAGGTTTTCACTTGCTCGATGATGTGAACCAAACCAAGGATAGGTTTTTGTCCTTAGATAAATTTGGTGCAAGGTTTCCATCTGCCCGGTGATGAAAATCGAACTAGGGATAGATTTCTGCCCTTAGATAAATTTGGTGCAAGGTTTCCATTTGCTTGGTGATAAAAATCGAATTAGGGACAGATTTCTGTCCTTAGATAAATTTAGTGCAAGGTTTCCATTTGCCCGGTGATAAAAATTGAATTGGGAACAGATTTACGTCCTTAGATAAATTTAGAGTAAGGTTTCCACCTGTCTAGTGATGAAAATCGAATTGGGGATAAATTTCTGTCCTTAGAATCGAACAGGAGACGAGTTTTATTCCTTAGAATAATTTACCTTAGTTCTCCTAACTTTCCTCGTGTTTACTGGCTGGGGTTAATGAGTTAACAATGATGGAATTAAACATATCTGCATGGATAAACATCACCTTTGTATTAATTAATAGAACATACGCAGGAGATTACATTCAATTCATGCCCCCGTGCATGGATAATCGGTGATAAAACTTCCTTAGATTGTGGGCATTCCATGGCCGGGGAAGCGGTTTTTTGTCTAGGTCCTCCAAGTAGTATGCTCCTACACCCACGATAGTAGTAACCCTGTAAAGCCCTTCCCAGGTTGGGGCCAACTTTCCCGCATTTGTTTTTCGCATGTTCCCTCTTTGCTTTTAGTAACACTAGGTCTCTAGCACCGAATTCCCTTGTCTTTACATCTCGGTTATAGTGCCGGGCAAGCTTTTGTTGGTACTCAAATAGTCGTATAGTTGCCACTTCTTGAAGAACTATTCTCCTTTGCAACTTGAGAGTGAAAGTAGTGTGGGGAAACTTGGGTGCTGTTGACAAAATTCTGAGCCAGTTGCAAACTAAAATGGAATAATTACCATTCAGCAGGCCTCAAATTGGTTAATTTACGTTCCTTTGCTTGGTGATAGTTCAGAATACAGACTTTCATAACTTTTGACCGAGGACATCGCCTAATAAAAAACATTGATCTTGCAGCCCTTGCCAAGCATTCAAAATCTTAGGGGAGTGAATGAAAGTACATATTCCAGAGTGCATTCATCACAATTAAAGAGTATTTAAGCTATGGAAAAGATGCCATGGACACTTTGCTTAAAAAAATGACAATAAAAGCTTTTGCCGAAAAACAAAAGCTTCATCATAGAGTTGGAAAGATCAGGTTTCATTTCATTCATCTCACGATAGTAACGTTTTTATATACATTCATCTCTCGAAATTACTTCCACAAAGACATAATTAAGCAATCCCAATAATCATTCAATGATCTGAAATTTTCTATGACAACCAATTAAGCTTCATGTCTCCTCAAGCTCTTAAACTCCATAAAGTGGTGATCTTAAATCACTTAGAAAGAGAAAATGTTCATAAAGCACTGGTTACAGGCTTTTCCTTTTTATGTCTCTTTCCTTTTCCATATTTCTTTTTTAATTTATTCTCTATGCACTATGTGTTTGCTATTTTATTGGTTTCATTTTGAATATGGATTTTTCAAAGTATATTTTATAATTGTAAACTATTCCTGCGTATTTCTACGTTTAAAAATGTCGTTAAGTTGAGATTCTATAATTTTCTGTTTCTATTAAGTACATTCTGTTATTCAGTTTTGTTTTAGCCCCCTTTTGGATTATAATAGACATGGGGTAGGTATTTGGTTGGAAGATGTCTTTTGTGCTACCTCATTACAATTTACAATTTCCAATTTGGCATCCTTGTTTGATAGTATCAGATTCCCTTGGTGCAACTAATCCTTGTACGGCGAGATAAATGCAATCAAATCAATTTAACTCGATAAATGTAAAAGACCTTGAGCAGTTTGATGAATAATCGAGCAGGGATCCCCATAGTAAAATACAGAGAACCAATTTATGACCATCTTTAAGTATTTTGCAGCATAAAGGCTATTACTTAGTGTTGGTCCTGCCAAAGTGGGAGGAAAAAGGCACTTGTGCCTTACAACTCAAGACCATCACCATTGCAACAAACAAAAGGCCCTTAACCTATCTTGCACCATAAATGTGGAAATGATCTAAAGGCATCTTGTGATTATTTCAAGGGCTCAACTTCTCCATCAGGAAAACAGAGAGTACGTTGTCTTTGAAACAAGAATTTTACTCAGTAACAAAGGAAAAACAATCATTTGAAAGCAAGTGAATAAGACTGACCAACCTTCTCCAAGTTATCTCATTAAGTTTTACAAAAAATAGTAGTACTTTACAATGTTGAGATTGTTGTCATTGTTAATTAAGGCTTACAAAATACAAAGAAAGTCATGCACATCAACCAATGAAAACGTAGCAGCATCCATTGCCGTGGAAACTTCAAACTACAATTCAACATAAAACAATATAAGTAACCGTGTATATATGTATTGTTATTGTAACAATTGTGCGTAAATGCACAATTTTACACCCATGTGGGTGTTTTTTTGCTCAAATTGTGTAAAATTAGCCACTTTTTCCATTTTGCACAATTATGCATCAACTGATGCAATTAACAAAACAAAATTTAGATCTATTTCCCAAAACCAGAGCACACCCTCCAAAAGATACCTCAATACCGAGGCAGGCAAACAGCCCAGATTTTGTTCCTAAAGCGAAAGCAAAACGATTCAGCCACCATGCTCTCATTTTGGTTACTAATTGGAGCATCCCTATTTGCATGCCGGTGTCCAAGGAAAATTAAGCTCGTGTGGTGCTATATATATCCGAAATAGATTCCTCGGAGAAGCAGACTGGAAATATATTCAACAATGGTATAATTATGTCGATCCGCACCATCCTTTCTCTCAAAGATCATCTGCGCTCTGTTGCAGCTATAGAGCATGTTCAAGGCCTACCTCCACTTCACCAATTGTGGGACGATCCTTTCCCCCATTTCACACACAAGATGTTGCAATGTCGACGTATATTTTGAAACACTCTGGAGCTATCTTCCCTATCAAATACGAATCAATAATCTTATTGATGGTCCCTTCTCCTTTGCATTTTCGGGCCCAATTAACCGAGATCTGGGCTGTTCTTCCACTCCCAATCGTTGGAATGCTTTCCTGCCACCGAGTACTTCCAACAATACCACACCAAAAGAGTAGACATCAGATTTATCAGTCAATTCTCCGGTCGCCACATACCCAGGATCAGATATCCGTAAGTACCCACTACCTTTGATTCAATTTTAATTAAAGCCTTTGACAAACTCGAGGGACCCAACTTGCACAACCCCAAATCTCCCAACTTGGCCTCCAATTTCTCGTCCCGAAGAATGTTGCTCGGCTTCACGTTACGGTGGATGATGGTATGCTTTAGCCCAGTGTGAAGGTAGTGCAGTCCACGCGCCACTTCAATGCAAATCTGGAGCCTTTGTTTCCACGGGAGGGGATCATGGTGGTTAGTACTGCCGTAGAGGTGGTCGCCGAGGTTTCCACCGACCATGAACTCGTAGACTAGGATCATCTGTTGATCATCGAGACAATATCCAATGAGAGGGACGTGGTTAGGGTGGTGTAGCCGGCAAGCCAACAGCACCTCGGTCCTTAACCCGTCTAACGTTACACACTTTATTGCAATGTCTATAGTACACTCACATCATCAATTAACAACCCCTTGTATACTTTCGCATAACCACCACGACCAATGAATAATTTATCGTCGAAGTTATTGGTGGCTATCTTCATCTAAGCCAGTGAAAATCGACGGCATAGTTCATCGGGAAGAGTCGAAGATGGTTTTGCTCTCTTCCTGGGCGTCCCGAATAACTTTGAAACTCCTTTCATTGGTGCTTGGGTCGTATACCAATAGATTTGACGACGGAGAAGTGGCGGCTTGACCCGGCGATCACGGAGTCACGGAAATGATCTCTTTTCAAAAGTAAACGAAATACGATGTGGGTGGTTTCGACTAGGGATGGCAATTTTTCCCCGCCCCACTTAACCCGCCCCTCCCGCTCGCCTCGCCTGCGGGTTTTCCCCCGCCCACAAAGGCGGTGGGGCGGGGATGGGGCAAGATTTTAGCCCCGCATCACGGGCGGGGCGGGGATGGGTTTAGGCTTTTTAGACCCACCCCGCCCCACCCCTCCCCGTCCCCACCCCGCCCGCGTTACTAAAGGTTATAATTGTACAATTTTCATACCCTAAAACCCTACTATTTAAACAAACATATTAATATTAGCATATTTTATTCTACCCAATGTGATTCTCTGCCTTTATTTTATTGTGTTATACTATGAGATTTTTATTTATTTATTTATTTTTTTAATGATTGTCTTGATAAACACTTGGATATATTATTCAATTTTTTCTAAAAATTGATTTTGATTTGATGGAATAAATTTAGTTGTAATTTCAAGTATATTTTTATTAATGAAATAGGTTTCATTAAAAAAATTATACTAGTCGTAGGGAAAATTAACAAAAAGTAGAGTTTTACGGGGTGGGGCGGGGTTTCGTGGGGCCTCAAAGGGCGGGGATGGGGTGAGAAAGTATTCCCCATCATACGAGGCGGGGCGGGGATGGGGCAAGATAAAACCATGCGGGGTGGGGACGAAGACCCCATCCTTCGGGCCCACCCCGCCCCATTGCCATCCCTAGTTTCGACTAATTCCATGGTTTTAAAAAGAGGACATGGGTACCAATCGGTCCGGTTATGCCTAAAATAAATATTAGAAAAAAACCAGTCCGGTTCAACCGGTCAAGAGAATGTATGAAACTACGCCGTTTTGGCTCAAACGACGTGGTTTTTCTCTCTCGTGTCCCCTACTTTATTTTTATGAATCTCTCTGACTCACTCTCTTCCTAACGGTTTACTCTGTCTTGGCTGAAGATTCTCGGTCTCCTTGTTAGTTGTCACCACTCACCGTTGTGGCATTGAGAATGCTCTCTTTGTCTTTGAATAGTCAAACAGCCATTGCCGTCCGTATTTCCGAGCTCCATCTAGAACCTTCCCAACATTCATATCACCTAAAGCTTAAGCCTTGCCGTAATAAACCACTTATTTCCATTCCAGGTGCTTCTCTCTCTCCCTTTGTTTGGTTGCTCGGAAACCGTGGTGATTTAAGCTTGTGAGTGGCTTTGTTTAGGTTTTGATTCTTTGAAGTTGGTGGTTGGATTCACCACCGATTCTGTGATTTTTAGGTTGGGCATTTGCTGATTGGGGTTTGGTCTTTGGTTTCAGAGGTATTTTTGGATAGGGTTTTTGTGTTTGCCTTGAATTGGAGCTTGTGACATCAAATTTAGGACCTTGAACTGAAAATTGATCACCTTAATCTCGGTCTCTCTATGGGTCATGGTGATTTTAGGAATTTTTTCATGAATATCTTGAATGTATTTATTTGGGTTTATGAATTGACTTAAGCAGCTTTGTAAATTGTATTTATTGGGGTTTATGGTTTGATGCATTTGAAATGAACCAACTGTTGTGTCTGCTTTTATAAGCTAAAAGGGTGCATGTAGATTTGGGACTTTTTGTATTGAATTATGTACGTTATATTCTCTAAATTTTATGACTTATTGTACTATCCGAGAGAGTTAATTGAGCATGTTACTTTCTATGTATTGTGTTCAAGGTATTGGTATGGTACTATGGTTAGAAGTAGGAAGTACCTTTTACTTTTGATGAAATTCTTCGAGGTAGAAAATACAATACTTTTGTCCATTTTAGGGTCTCATGCCTTGCCGATATCTTGAGATGAACTTGTCTCTACAAAACAGAATTCCAATCCCACCAAATCCTTGAAATGTATGCTTGAGCATGGCTGTTTAAAAGCCAGGAATGAGATATAGTTGAATTTTTGTTGTTACACTCTTATTGTCACAGAAGTATCTGTGTGTGTATATATATCATTGTAGTATCTATATGTATCAACATGTATATTTTTGATAATTATGGACTTGCATTTGAGGGATATTTTCTTTGGTTGATTATGGTCTTTTGTGTAGATCCCAAATTTGCGGTAGTTTCAATCAATTTGGCTACATGTTCTGTTATATTTTCTGCATCATTAGTATGGGACCGACACTATATGTCAATGATTTTCAGAGTCCTTAATGTCGATTCGGGTGAAAATCAACAGCCTGAGCAAGGTATAATTCTTCTGCTGCAATCCCTTCTCTTTCATTGTGTATTTACCATTTGGATACTATTCTTACCTTTTGTTTTTGTGTTTATTTGCTATTTTCATCCCAAGATATGTCTAATCTTTTTGTCTTTTCAGTCTGCAACTTTTTCGAAATCCGTCAAGGAATAAAAACATCGAAAAAGCGAACAGTTGATGAAGATGAAAAAGAGGATGCAAAAACAGAAGGCTCATTCTTACACAAATAAGAAAACCATAAAACCCGACAATAAGCTGTATTTTTCTCACTGGATCCTCTAGGAACAAAATGTCTAATGAAGCAAAAGAAGAATCTAAGAAGCCAATTTTTCAGTTTGAGTCTTCAAAGGAAATTCAAGTTGAACATGATAGCAGAGCGACAACAACTCTAGAAATCGAGACCGAGTTCTCAAGAGATGCTTGTGCATTGCATGAGAGATCTCTTAAGCAAGCAGAGGAGGCTTTGAAGGGGAGAGGAAAAAGCTCTGGTGATGAAAAGTTGTATAAAGGCATTCATGGATATACCAATTACAAGGCTGGTTTCCGAAGAGAGTAAACATTTGCTAGTGAGAAAGCTAGTGGGGCACATGGGCCTTTGAGGGCTTCTCGCTCACATACGAGTTTCTCGTGAGATTTGATTATCAACCGGACATATGTAAGGATTACAAAGAGACTGGTTCTTGTGGGTATGGAGATTCCTGTAAGTTTATGCATGATCGAGGGGATTACAAGTCTGGATGGCAAATGGAGAAGGAGTGGGATGAAGCAGAGAAAGCAAGGAAGAGAAATCTAGCTTTGGGATTAGATGATGAGGATGATGGCGGTGTAGATCCTGGTGAGGAAGATGACAATGATGATTCGTTGCCCTTTGCATGTTTCATTTGCGGGCAGCCTTTTGTCGATGTTGTTGTAACCAAGTGCAAGCACTATTTCTGTGAGCATTGCGCATTAAAGGTATCCCTTCTATACCAACTTAAATTATGGAGTATAATCAGTCTACTGTTTGAGGATTTTATGATGGAATTTTTTACATTCATTTGAAGAAGAAAATCAGATCACACATTTTAAAAAATAAACCCTTTTAAATTTTAAAAAAGAAGCTGGAAATGGATTAAATTACAGACTTGCATGTATGAAACATGACAAAAGTGTAGGCTTGTTAGAAAGGTTTATTACCTGTGCCATCCCCACCCCAATACTAGATACTAGTAGCACATACTTTCACACTTATGTACATATGTAAACTCGTTAAATTTCTAGATGAGGAGCTCTGCAATGGAAATTAACTATACAATCAAATGCTATGAGTGACTTATACAAAGAAGATCTTTGACAGATGGGTTTCAAATACACTAACAAAGAGTACTTAGAGCTGGTTTAAGTTTGAGATAAAATTCAGGTATCATAATTATTCTCAGAGTTTTGATGGTTGCATATTTGTCAATACATATTTTGCCTAGGTCCGGAAGTGGGTTCTTATAATGGGCTTAGGTTTTGTGCATGGATCAAAGACATAAGGTTGTTATATGGGTGTAAATAACTTGATGATTATGGTTTATAAAATTATTTCTCAGTGAAGTCTTTCAAAACATGTGTTTTCTGTATAAGTAGTTTGAAGTCTTATTTATTAGAGAATTGAGTTATGCTTGTTTTTTTTTCTATGTGGTTTCAATTTTGAGCCCAATTACTTGTGAAATTTCAGCCAACTGTTGAGTCTGCAATTTTAGGCATTCAATCCAAGTTTCATTTGGGTCCATCAAATCAATGTAGTCATCGGATCCAGGATTTCCTTTTGATTGATGCCATAAAATCTTTCATTATGAACTTTCTAGCAAGATTTATTATGCAAATGATGCCATGAACTTTCAAAGAAATTGCATTGTCAAAACAACTCAGTTAAAAATAAATATCATGTTGTCTTTTTTATTTTCTTTTGTTCGGTGCTTAAGCATGACCAAAGGTTTCCTACAAAACATGTCAGTCTGATTTCTTTGTTGCCCATCTCTCCTTTATTTGAAAGTGTATTCTAACTGGAGGTTCTTTTCTTTTTCAAAGATCATGCGAAGAACAAGAAATGCTTTGTTTGCAACAAACCTACTCTTGGCATTTTCAATACAGCTCATGAGATACGCAAAAGGATTGCTGCAGAGGGTAAATAATGGTTGCTCGGATGTTCGTCGTGCTCTTTGGTTTGTAACTTATTGGAATGACTATTTTTATTTTTGTTTTTGCTTTTGTTAGCATTTGAAAGAGGAAGTTTCCTTATCGGTCTCTCTTTTTCCCGGAAAATTGTAAACTGTCTGGGGAAATTCTCTTTAAATAGAGATCTTACTCAAGGAAAGTAATTTAAGTATGGAGTAATATTGTAGGCTTCTACAGAATTTAATTAGTATTGGGTATCCAAGAAAGCAAATAGATTTGCTCGGTTTAAGCCTATTTGGAACAATTCGATGAACAACCAGCTATGGGATATGTTTATGATGGCATGTATAGAGCAATTGATGGAATTAAAAATTTCAAGGACAAGAAGAAATTTTTGGAGCCATATGTTAAATTATCAAGGATTGTTGGGATACTCAATTCTATAGAGATATTCATGCTGCAGCTTATTGGTTGAATCTTGCATTCCAATATGATCTATCCACTCTTAATAAGAGGCTAGAGACACAATTTGTTGTGACAGATGTTATTGAATCAAAAGTTTCCAATGGTTGACTCAAGTTGGTGGAGTAATTAAAGCTATTTCGAGAGCATGAGCAAACTTTTGGAACTCAACTTGCACTAGAAATAGCCAAGACATCTCAGCCAAGTAAGATATTGTTTACTTTAGCTGATAATAATATGAAATTATGTTTTGAAGAGTATTGTCTCTGTATATTGATTGTATATTTGTTTTGTGTAGTATATGGAACTTAGATGAGTGGTGGAAGGTGTTTGGGTCTTATGCTCCAAACTTACAAAAGTTGGCAATTCAGATCCTTAGCCAAATAGCTACCTTTTCAGGATGTGAGCAGAATTGGAGTGTTTTTTATTAAGTACATACCAAAAGGAAAAATAAATTGGAGCATCAACAACTTAATGATCTTTTGTATCTTTATTATAACTACCGGTTGAAAGATAGGTATATAGATCTTGTTCAATTATTCAAGTACTACTCTTACTTTCTTTTATTGTAATACTTGTTTGGTTTGAATTATTCAAATGTTCATTTTACGGTATAGTGTCAAAAGTAAGAAGTTCAATTTTGATCCTATTGATTATGCAAGTATCGATAAAACAGAATTTTGGGTAGTGGAAGAAGAGGAACCTCCACTTCTTGATTATGTGCAATAAGAGAATACATTATACGAACAAGGAGCTTATCCAATTGAAGAAAGGTCTTCTAGCTATGCACAAGGAGGTTAGTTTATAAGAAATTTTGGGAATTTTTTTGCCTAGTTGCATATTTTAATTAGACTATTATTAGAAATGATTATTAGAATCGTACTTTTATTTATTATTCTTCATTGGTTTTGGAATTTGTATAGATATGAACAATGACATGATTGAGGATGATGACATTGATTTGGGATCATTTGGTGTTAAGATGGTACTCTTGGATTTAAAGGTAGAAATCATCCTAATGAAGATGAAGATGAAGATGAAGATGAAGATGAAGTTGAAGGTGAAGATGAAGATGATGAAGATGAGGGATGAGGATGATGATGATGGCAGTGGTGGAGCATTTGGATCACATAATGACACTAATTTCAAATATCTTTATAACAAATGAGACTTGTGTTGATATCCAATGAACCTTAAAACTTGATAGTTCTTTGTTTGAAACTTATTTGTTATTTGGATGTAATGAACATATTTATTTGGTTCTGTTGAAAGTTTATTATGTTAAGGGTCATTATTTTGTAATGTTAGTTTTATGGATTATCTAGTAGGATGATTATTTTGTAACATTAATATGTTAATGTTTAGTACTCTTTCTTTTTTTACATTTTGGTATTTTTATTTTGTAAATGTAAGATGTAAAATGCTAAAAAACATACACAAATTCTTTAAAAAGATATATATATTTTTTAAGTAAACATATTTATTACAATTAGTTAATTGGTGTATAAGAAAACTTATTTATTTATATAATTTAAAAATTATTAATTAAACCAAGAATCAGTCCATAATTTGGTTCTTTGACTGTACCCATTTTTAAAACTATGGTCAAGACCATTGCAACAAACAAAAGACCCCTAATTTATCTTGTAGCATAAATGTGGAAATGATCTAAAGGCAATTTGTGATAAATTCAAGGGCTCAACTTCTCCATCAGGAAATTAACTAGAGAATACAGTGTCTTTGAAACAAGAATTTTACTCTTTAACAAAGAAAAAACAATAATTTGAAAGCAAGTGAATAAGACTAATCAACCCTCTCCAAGTTATCTTATGACTATTTACAAAAAACAGTATTTGCAATGTTGAGATGAGATTGTTGTGGTTGTTAATTCAGGCTTACCAAATACAAAGTCTTGTATGAAAACTTCAAACTACAATTCAACATAAAAGTCTACAAAACTAAAATCAGATCCATTTCCGAAAACAAGAGCAAAGCACACCCTTTAACAAAACTCCATATCGTGGCAATGATATAACTAATCAGCAGCCCTGTTTTGTTCATAAGGCGATGCAAAACGTAGCCACTAGACTCTTATTTTTGTTACGAACTTAATCATTGGCCATTTGGGCTTTCTATTGCGGCAACTAAGGACAATTCAGGTGATGTGGTGCTATCAGAATCTAAAATAGATCCCTTAGATTCAAGTGATCCCTCAGATTCAGGCGGAGAAGCAATGCAGGTATATTCAACAATGGGATACTTATATTGATCACCACCATCGGGATCCACATCCTCTCTCATAGCATCTACGCTCTCTTGTAGCTCCAGTGCATGTTCAAGTACTACCTCCACTTCAGCAATCGTGGGACGATCGTTTCCCTTATTTCGTACACAAGAATTGGCAATATCCATGTATATCTTGAAACACTCTAGAGCTATCTTACCCTTCAGATACGGATCAATGATATGATAAATGGTCCCTTCTCATATGCATTTTCGGGCCTAGGAAGCTAGATGCGCCTCATCTTTCTCCAATTCATGTCTCACTACACTTTTGGCATAGAGTACTCTAAACAGTACCACACCAAAAGAGTAGACGTCGGATTTATTCGTCGGCTCCCATGCATGGCATACTCGGGATCCAAGTATCCTAAAGTACCCACCACCTCGTACACCATTCTAAGTAAGTCCTTTGACAGACTCGGAGGACCCATCTTGTACACCCCAAAATCTATCATCTTGGGCTCCAATTTCTCGTCCAACAGAATGTTGCTTGGCTTCACGTTACGGTGGATGATACTATGCTTCACCCCAGAGTGAAGATAATGTAATGCACGCGCCACTCCAATGCAAATCTGGAGTCTTTGTTTCCACGACAAGGGATCGCCATCATACTCCTGGAAATGGAGGTATTTCGAGAGGGTTCCATTTGGTAGGAACTCATAGACTAGGATCGTCTATTGATCATCGAGACAATATTCGATGAGAGGGACGAGTTACTATTCATTTGTTTTAAATGCAAATATTTGACTATCTAAGGCTGTGTTTGGTTGCTGTAAAACGTTTTCCGGAAAATACATATTTTCCGAAAATGCTAATTTCCGGAAAAGGAAAATATTTTTGTGCGTTTGGTTGCATTTCAAAAAATTTTCTGGAAAATATTTTCTGGTGTTTGGAAAAGTAGAAGGAAAACACAAATCCAAAAAAACGAGAGTCCAACCCAGAAAAAAAATCATCAACGATCGCGATCTTGCCGGTGCGATCTCGCGAAGGCGAGATCGCGATCAACGCCGCGATCTCGCGACGGCGCGATCTCGCATTCGCGAGATCGCGATCGACGGCGCGATCTCGCGAAGCGTCAATTGCGGTCGTCGGACTGGTGCTAGCAAGATCGGCGCGGACCGGAGCTCGGATCGGTCTTCTCCTCTCGCGCGCGCGCGCTCTCTCTCTCTCTCTCTCTCTTTTCCGAAATCCTTTGAAGTGAAAATGGAAGTGGTAATTGATTTCCATGGTCAAAGGCCTTTTTTTTCGGTCAACGGATTTCAATTTCAATTTCCGGAAAATAGAATTTTCCGGACCAACCAAACAAATTTCATTTCCGGAAAAGCATTTCCGGAAATGATTTTCACCCAAAACAAACACAGCCTAGCTACCAAAATTGATTTCAACTTTTCATTTTCTTCTTTCTAATTTCAAGTAATTGTTAAAATTGAATAATTTATTAGTTTTTTAGTAGATATATGCACATGTTTGACTATTTAAACCTGTTAATGCACTCTATTACTATTCAACATGTTATTATTTATTTGTTTTAAATGCAAATATTTGACTATTTAGCTACCAAAATTCATTTCAATTTTACATTTTCTTCCTTCTAATTTCAAGTAATTGTTAAAATTGAATAATTCATTATCTTTTTAATAGATATAGACACATGTTTGACTATTCAAACCTTTTAATACACTCCATTTCTATTCAATATGTTACTATTCATTTGTTTTAAATGCAAATGTTTGACTATTTAGCTACCAAAATTTTTTTCAACTTTTCATTTTCATTTTTCTAATTTCAAGTCATTTTTGAAATCTATATAGATTAAAAAACTAAGACATAGAATTTAATGTTGCTTTAACTGTTGAGCCACTTTATTAGCTATGTTATACTTAAAAAAAAAAAAAAAAAAAAAATTCCTTTATGATTTTTCTATTTATTTTATATAAATTAATCAAATATAGTTCATGGACGAACATGTTAATGCTCTCCATTACTATTTCAACATGTTACTATTCATTTGTTTTAAATGCAAATAT
The DNA here is from genome assembly GCA_028216015.1 of Quercus dentata. NCBI lineage: Eukaryota > Viridiplantae > Streptophyta > Magnoliopsida > Fagales > Fagaceae > Quercus > Quercus dentata. The sequence goes on from CP116448.1 coordinate 69,405,389, forward strand.
TTGCCTATTTAGCTACCAAAATTGATTTCAACTTTTCATTTTCTTTTTTCTAATTTCAAGTAATTATTGAAATTGAATAATTCATTATCTTTTTAGGAAATATATGCACATGTTTGACTATTCATTACAAACGTTACTATTCATTGGATGCAAATGTTTGATTATATTCAACTACCCTAATTGATTTCAACTTTTCGTTTTCTTCTTTCTAATTTCAAGTAATTGTTAAAATTGAATATTTAAACTTTTCATCTTCCTATTCAAAAAAAAAAAAAAAAAAAAAACTCTTCTTCTCTTCCTCCAACCTTTCCTCTCCCTCTTTGTCTCTTTATCTCCCTACTACTCTTTACTTTACTATTAAACTTCCTTTATCATTTGCTTTTTTATATTTTGACTCTTCTTCTCCCCTCTCTTATTTTGCATAAATTTGATATCATTTATTCCATTCATTCCATATTTTTTCCACACAAAAACCATTAGTACACACACACACACTCTCTCTCTCTCTCGATTTTTTTTTCTTTCTTATAATTAACTCTAATTTAGATTGATGGTTTTTTAATTTTTTTGGGTTGTATTTTTTAAATTTCCCATCACAAATCACTTATAGATTTGGTCGAATTTTGGTTTGGGTTAATATGTACTTTCAAAAAAAAAAATAGAAATTTGAGTTTATACATAGCTATGAATTTGAATGTGCCTACCAATGGACTTCCATTGAGCAAAAATGTATTCACAATATTTTTAGCTTCATATACTTCTTTGGTAATGTGAAATTGAGAAAGAGAAAAGGGTAGGCAAAGGATGTATGATCTTTTATAATCCCCTATGTCTTGAAGGAAGTAGAGGGTCTATTAGTCTCCATTTTATTAGAATTTTGTATAGAAAGCATTTTGCTATAAGTTCCTTGACTTTTTGTTATTTTTACTTTGGTTATTTAATTACAAATAATTAGCATCTCCATCATCAAATTTTTAGTTAATTTGAACTTTCTTGGTAAGGTTTTACTTTGCTTAGTTGATCATCTTTATTGAAAATGCCAAAAAGAGAATAAGATAAAATATAATTTACTCTATAGCATCATTATGCTATTAATGTTTTTATGCATAGATACTTAAGGAATTTTATCTTTTTGCATTTTATTTTATTTTATATTTCCACTTTATGATATATGATTTATTGATAATGATCTATTGTATAGTTATCTTTATTTACTTTTTCACTTAGTTTCAATTGTGAGGAAGAAAGAAATGTGGATCTATGTTTTGGAGAAAAATATACCTATAAGAGTTGAATCACATTCATCTGTATCATAATAAACAAAATATACATAGTTACAACTTGGGTCTAACAGCTCTCACACTATCAATTTAAAAAAAAATATATTATTGTATTGTATTTTCATACATATCTCACTATATATAATACCTAACTACAAAAAACTTCTAATTTAAAACATGATTTCAAATAACACATATTGAACTTTTAAAAATATACAATCTAATATATTAATTCAATAATCATCCAATAAAAAATAATCATATCAAATTTCCTTGTGCATCGTGTGGGTCTGCAACTAGTACTTGATAAAAATCCAAACTAACTACAAGTCTGCATCAAGCTACAACTCATAAATGAAATAAACTGAAATCAATATATATTATATATAAAGCCAAAGACCTCATGTGAGAGTGCATGAAGTCCTACCAATTGGAGCTTTAATTTTGCATCTAGCTTTTTTTTACCTCTTTCATTAAGTTTTTTTCATTGTTATCCAAAAGTCCACATCAACTTATTTTACTGTTATCTCATTAATGTCTCATTAATTGATTAAACTTTTTTTGAGAATCAATTAATTGATTAAACTTACACCACACATTTTTCTATTCTTTATGTCTTTTAGCATACCCACTGTTTTAGTATTTTTTAAAATAATAATAATAATAATAATAATAATAATAATTAAGGACTAATAGTAATAACTAACCAGATAAGGCCTTGAGAAGAGATAGAAAGACACAAAAATGTTATGGATTGTTAAATAAAATGCATTGTTTCACTATATGTTACCAAAATAAAAGACCCGAGATTGACAAAATATTTGAAAGGGAGAGAAAGAGGAATCTAAGAGGTCACTACCTCTATTATACTTGTCCGCCACTACCATCAAGATGTTGAAACCCCTACGGTTATAATTTTTTTTTCCTTTTTTCTTTTTAAAATTAGGGGCTTAAATATGATTTAGGTTTGAGTAATTCGGTTGGATGGTTTTTACTTTGGGTATATAAGGAGAGAAAATATTTGGTGCGCAATGTAAAGCCATATTCTACCATAGTTTAGTTTTTAATCATCTATAAAATACATGCATATACATTTACCCACATCATGTCTTAATGTTACACTATCAATGAGTAGAAGACGATGAGAGAGTTGGGCATACTTTCATTTTATGGTATGAAATATGTGAACATAACACAAATCAGTTGATTTTTATGGTCTCGTTACTTTTTTGCATTTATCTTTGGTTTCATGATTTAAAAAAATAATAATCTTACCTTGAGAATGCTACAAATATCCAGTGAAACTACTAAATTAATTTTTAATATTTCAAAATGTATATGTTTATTTACTCTAATTTATTTTACTTTTTCTTTATCCAAAACCATCTTCCATAAAATATCTAAATGCATATATTAATTATCTATAGTTGTGTATTAATTATATATATTAAATGAATTTATATGATTATTTTTATAAACTTTATAAAAGAGATCATTATTAGTTGGAATAATAATAATAAATTTAGAATATGACATTCTTACTCATGTTTAGTTGCTAATCCTTTAAACTTCCTAACTTCTTTCATATATATATGAGTGTGTGTGTGTGTAATAGAATAAATATATTTATTTTGTTATAGCATAATGAAATTTTAATACTCTCTCCCTCTCAATTTTTTTGTTCTATTTGAAAAATCAAACTTTTTAAGAAAATATCATTTATTGTCTTGTGTTTCTAAAACTATCCTTACATAAATTCATAAATACACTCTTAGTCCCTATATTTTTGTTTTTTTTTTTTTTTTCCATTTTGGTCCCTATATTTTCATTTTACCACTTTTAGTTCCTAAACTAATTAGTGCGTGACATTTAAATCCTTACCGTCACCCAACTAACAAAAAAAAAACGTGGTGGTGACGGCACAAAATAATAATTAAAAAATCTATTTTGGCATTAAAAAATGCCACATTAGCATCTAAATTAATTTTAATTAAAAACAAAAATTAAAAACAAAAAATTACATGAATTGAGATCTAAGAACATAAGAACATAAGAACTTATTCTTCAATGTTCTTCTTAAATCAAGAAATAAACCCAGCAACGTCATCAAACCCCGAATCAAAGAGCAAACCCAGAATCAAGAAATAAAGCTACCATCTTGTTCTTCAATGTCCTCTCATATGCTCACTCTTCTCTCTTACCCATAACGGCAAAACTACCATCTTGCGCTCTCTCTTTGAATCAATGCCATGAAAACAGTTGTCTAAGAATTTTCAAGCTTTTCCTCACCACCGCTGCTGCTAGTTCCTCACCGAAGGCTTCGATCCGGTGCTACGAATGCTAGCTTTGGTGCTCCACAGCCATGGAAGAGAGAGTTTGCATTTGTGCTTCTGCTTGGATTTGGGTTTGAGTCTAGGTTTGTGTGCCAAACGTCAAGGGAATGAGACCCATGACCTCTGCAACAACCACAGGTAACGAATCACACCGGAAACGCCACCGATCGTTCTCCTCCTCCTTTGTTGGTTCAGGTCTTGGTTGGTTTAGGGATTGAGTTTTTTTTTTTTGGGTGACAAAGATTTGGTGATTTTTGATTTGGGTTTGAAAGGTGGGGTTTGGGTATGGTCATCTATGGGTATTTTTTTTTATTTGGATTTTGTCCGAAAATTGGTCTAATATAGTGTTTTTGTTGGAGTATGAATGATTATGGATATGTTTGTATGCTTTGTGATCAGAGATTTTTGGGGGTTTAAAGTTTTATATGTCTAAGTGTATATGTTTGTTTGCTTCTTGATTAAGGTTTGCTCTTTGATTAAGGTTTGATGTTGTTGCTGGGTTTATTTCTTGATTTCAGAAGAACATCAAAGAACAAGTTCTTATGTTCTTAGATCTCAATTCATGTAATTTTTGTTTTTAATTTATTTATTTAATTAAAATTAATTTAGATGGTGATGGCATTTTTTAATGCCAAAATATATTTTTTTAATTATTATTTTAATGTGCAATCAGCCACGTCGACTTTTTTCTATTAGTTGGGTGACGGTAAGGACTTAAATGACACGCGTTAATTGGTTTAGGGACTAAAAGTGGTAAAATGAAAATGTAGGGACCAAAATGGAAAAAAGCCAAAACGTAAGGACTAAAAGTTCATTTACGCCATAAATTTATCAGTTTTTTTTTTTTTTTTTAAAGAGTTATTCTTAAGGAGGCAACTAAAAAGGTGTCCCAATTAGATTAATTTTTTAAATATTTGTTAGTTTTCTTTTCAAATAATTTTGAAAATAAAGTGGGGGTATAAGAGGAACTTTAGTACTTTAATGACTTTTATTTTTAGAAACTGGACAATATTTTGGGATATTCCAAAATAAAATAGAGGACAAACAAACTGGGACGGAGGGAGTATCATTTTTTCTTAGAATCATATGAGAAACATTTTTTTTTTTTTTTTTTTTTTTATGTGAGAAACAATTGAAACACTATATTATGCAACAATTGATGTAATGCCCAACAAAAAGGGGGAAAATTATTAACACACAATCAAAAATGTTACAAAAAAAAAAAGTATATATACATTTTTTAGTAGGCATGAAACACACTTATCTATATTAACCATTATATCGTGTAATCTTCAAATAGTGAACACATATATATATATATAGTGTGATCAAATCACTACACTACTCTTAGTGTCTTTCTATTTTGTCTATAAAATAACTAAAGATTATAATTTTACAAGAAAATTTATTGAATTTTTTTTTTTACACATCAATAGTTGAGGGATCTGAATTATAAATGTCTCTATTGGAAATTGAGTGCCAACCAGTTAAGCTACAATATTCATTATAAAAATTATTGAAATATTGGTGAAAACTAATAATAATTTGTACCGCACATCGTGCGAGAATTCAGCTAGTATACATAGACTAAATATATGCAGTCAAGCAACCAATGAACGACAATAAATTAAATCAAGCATCAAGTCAAGATTCTCTTTCCAGTGTCCCCATAACTCTTTCAACTATAAACTTCAAATAATTATCTAGGCACCAAGTTATTCTTTCACCTTATCATTCTGTAGTTGCTCCCATTAACGTACCTACACATGAAATTGGCGATATTTTGTAACCATTATGAGTGATGTAATTTGCCATTTGTGTTAATGAGTAACAATTACACCCACTAAAACTTTTGGCATTATACCTCTCAATATGTTTTTATTAGATACTATGTATTTTGACAAAATATTGTCATTTAGGATTGGGATCTATGATATTTATTTATCTCTCCCAATCTTCTTTATAGCAAAAACAAAGATTGCAGTGAAGTAGCTAAAGAATTTAGATAGTAAGTTTATACAAACCTGGAGTTTGTTTTTAACTGTTAATCACCCTTCCTTGTATTCTAAGCTCAGTTCAGAAAAATAATGGAAGGCACATGTTGGACTTTGTAGAAATCATCTCCTTCTTCTTCAAGCCTATGTTTGAATGCTTTTGGCATCCATTGTATCTCCAGTTCCTTTAGCATGCCGACTCAAGATGATAAAATATAGAGCCTGATGGGCCTACCTTAATGGGCCTGACGGACCGGAACTATTTGGGCCTGTAAAAGATGATCCCATGCGCTTTAAAGGCCCATCGCCGACAGACATAGTAAGGGCCCATGATCCGAAGTCCCTATCGCCTAGAAAAGCCCTAAGATCCAAAAACGGAAATCCTTGCTCACCACGCTCGGAGGAATTTGTATTAGAGTCCCACATGGAAAAGATTTGGAAACCAAGAAGAAAAGTCAACCCTTTATCACTATAAAAGACCTAATACCCTCGAGAAATCGAGGTGCGCTTTAATTGACCCTCTCTAACGCTCTAAGTGAACAGAAGAATTCTAACTTGACCGTCGAAGGGTGTTTGGCCGGCACCACACCGGTGCCTTCTGAAGGTCTCCTTTCGATTGCTTCATTGTGCGGGTTCTCTTCGAGTCGCGAGTGCAGTGTGACCCATTGGTGACAATTTTTGTCGTCACTAGTTGGCGCCGTCTGTGGGGATCGTAACATTATCGCTTCCTAGACAAAAGAGTTACATGGTACTCACACGCTCGATGGCAACCGCTAACGACGTCCAAGAAGAAGCCCCTACGACTGCCCTTGAGAGACAGGTCAAGATGCTCGCCGCAGCCGTGGAGCGCCTCACCAAACAAAACCACGACCTAGAAGAGCAGCTGAACCAAAAGAGTGCGGCGGTGAATAACCAAGGAGCGGATCAAGAAGGGACCAATCTTTGAAAGGAGAAATCATGACGGACCACAAGAGAGTAACGCCCGAGCGGACCAGCGGCGGGACACTAGCATCCCTTCGATGGACGGATACGGCTCCACAACCCATCATCGCGGAGATGCGGGCGATGAAGGAATAGATGGAAGTGCTGATGAACGCTCTCAAGGGGCGAGTGTCCGATGATCTTGACGACCTTGTCAACCGGACTGACTCGCCATTTACGGCAACCGTCAATTCCTTCCCCCTGCCGAGTAAGTTTCGCATGCCAAGTATGGATAGTTATGACAGAATCAAGGACCCTCTCGATCACCTAGAGACCTTCAAGACCCTGATGCACCTTCAGGGAGTGGCAGACGCAATTATGTGCGGGGCATTCCCTACAACCCTAAAGGGCGTAGCAAGGATTTGGTTCAGCCGGCTAGCACCAAACTCCATCGGCACCTTCAAGGAGCCGAGCACTCAATTCACTACGCACTTCATCGGAGGACATCGGTATAAGAAATCCACGGCTTGTTTAATGAATATCAAGCAGAGAGAGGAGGAGACGTTACGGGCCTACATATCACGCTTCAATAAAGAAGCGCTCTCGATCGACAAGCCGACGACAAGATATTGGTGGCGGCGTTCACGAAACGGGCTGAAGGGGGTAAGTTTTTGTTCTCCTATACAAAAACGACCCAAAGACCATGTCGAGGTGCTTTACAGGGGCCACCAAGTATATGAACGCTGAAGACGCACTATTAGCCCGAGAAGATAGACCCAAGAAAAGAGACAGACAAGAGGATCCCCGACGGGACCGGGGGAAGAAAGGAAGGATAGGAGATCGGAGGGAGGAGAGACGTCCAAAACCCATGGGCGGAAGGTTCACAAGTTTCACCCCGTTGACCGCTCCGATAGACCAAGTTCTAATGCAGATTAAGGACGAAGGATCCCCGACGTTTCCGGGAAAGCTGAAAAGTGATCCCAACAAAAGATCCAGAGACAAATATTGCCGCTTCCACCGTGACCATGGTCACGACACGACCGATTGCTATGACTTGAAGCAACAAATCGAAGCCCTTATCCGACAAAGGAAGCTAAAGAAGTTCGTCAGCAAGGAGAGAACGGATCAACCCCCACAAGAACAACACCCCTGTCGAGAAAACGAGCGACCAAGGCCCCCATTAGGGGACATAAGGATGATAATTAGAGGAACAACTGCGGCTGGATCGTCAAAAAAGGCTCGCAAAACATACCTTCGGATGGTACAGAATGTCCAGTTGGCGGGTACAGTGCCAAAGATGGCAAGAAGGGAAGGCCCCATTATCGGGTTCTTGGAAGAGGATGCATGGCGCCTACACCATCCACACGACGATGCCCTCGTCGTCGCCTTGACGGCGACTACAATATGCACCGAGTGTTGGTCGACAACGGCGATTCGGCCGATATCTTGTACTATCCGGCGTTCCAGCAAATGAGGATTGACACGGAGCAGCTAATACCGACAAACGCCCCGCTCGTTGGTTTCGGAGGGAGTAGGATATTCCCTTTGGGCGTAGTCACGTTATCGGTGACAATAGGAGATTACCCCCAACAAATCACCAAGGACGTAACATTCTTAGTGGTCGATTGCTCGTCCGCCTACAATGCTATTATTGGACGACCCACGCTCAACTCGTGGAAGGCGGCAACATCAACTTACCACCTAATGATCAAGTTCCCAACGGAGTATGGGGTAGGAGAGCTACGCGGAAGTCAAATTGCCGCACGAGAATGCTACGTAGCTATGATGGAGGTGGAAGACCAAATCCAGGCCTTGAACATAGAAGAACACCGAACGACGGCGGAACCTACGAGAGAAGAGGAGATAACTCTCGACGTTCCAATCCAGGACCGAACCACCAAGATCGGAACGCTTGCCAAACCCGCAATCCGTCAAGAGCTCGTAGCTTTCTTGAGGGGCAATAAGGATGTGTTCGCCTAGAGCCATGACGATATGCCAGGAATCGATCCCTCGGTCATGGTACATAAGTTGAATGTGTTGCCCTCGTTTCCACCCGTCCGACAAAAGAAGAGAGTATTCGCCCCCGAACGAGACCAAGCAATAACGGAAGAGGTCCGCAAACTCCAAGAGGCAAGCTTCATCAGGGAAGTCTACTATCCCGATTGGTTGGCGAATGTGGTAATGGTGAAGAAAGCGGCGGCAAATGGCGGATGTGCGTGGACTTCACCGATCTTAACAAAGCATGCCCCAAAGATAGCTATCCCCTTCCAAGGGTCGACGTCCTAGTAGACTCGACGGCTCAACACCAATTGCTAAGCTTCATGGACGCTTTCTCGGGTTATAACCAAATCCACATGCACGAGGCCGATCGGGAGAAGACTTCGTTTGTAACCAGTCAAGGACTCTTCTCTTACAAAGTAATGTCATTCGGCTGAAGAATGCAGGGGCAACATACCAAAGAATAATGAACAAGATGTTCGCACACAAAGAAATCGGGAGGAATGTCCAAGTCTATATCGACGACATCTTTGGTGAAGAGCCGGAAGGAGGAAGACCACTTGGAAGATCTCAAGGAAACATTCGCACGCGCTTTGATCCTACAACATGAAACTCAATCCGGGAAAGTACGCATTCGGCGTAACGGTAGGCAAATTCCTAGGATTCATGGTGTCTCAAAGGGAGATTGAAGCTAACCCGGACAAAATCCGAGCCATAATGGAGATGGCCCCTCCGAGAAACGTGAAGGAAGTACAAAGCCTTAACGGCAAGGTAGCGGCATTGAATAGATTCGTGTCGAGAGCGACGGACAAGTGTTTACCCTTCTTTCGAACATTGAAAAAGTCATTCGAGTGGACGGACGAATGTCAGCGAGCCTTCGAAGAGTTAAAAGCCTATCTATCTTCACCACCTCTCCGAGCCCCCTCGCAACCAGGTGAAGAACTCTTCCTCTATTTGGTCTGTCTCACTTGTGGCCGCCAGTGCCCTTAATCGAGAAGAAGAGGACAGGCACGAGGCCCGTGTACTACGCCAGCCGGGCGCTCATGTCTTAAAGAAAGATACCAACCTATGGAGAAACTCGCTTTTGCATTGGTCACGGCGGCTCGCAAGCTCAAGCCCTACTTTCAAGCTCATACCGTGAACGTAATAACCGATAAGCCCCTGCGGAGGGCACTCGAGTAATCCCGAGGCCGCCGCAGTCGGCCGACGCCAGGGCAATAGAATTGAGTGAGTTTGATATCAAATACCGTCCACGTGTGGCCATTAAAGGACAAGTCGTAGCCGACTTCATAGCAGAATTTACGCGTAACGAAGACAACGGGATAGAAGAATCCCCCAAGTGGAGCATATACACCGACGGATCATCCAATCGGCGAGCCGGGGGCGGCATAGTGTTGTTGTCACCTGAAGGAGACAAGATTGAATGTATGGTCCGTCTCGACTTCCCCACCACCAACAATGAAGCGGAATACGAAGCCGTGGCGGCAGGACTCGACCTAGCCAAAGCCGCCGGAGCTGAAAATGTGGTCGTTCATCGCGACTCTCAAGTCGTGACCAATCAAGTAAACAGAGATTATGAATGCAAGGGGGAAAGGTTGAAGAGATATCTTGATCAAGTAAGGGCGAGAATCGACGGACAAAAAGCAATGGTCGTCCAAATCCCCAGGGGAGAAAATGAGCTCGCCGATCGGCTAGCCAAAGCCGCTTCAGAAGAACATATGGTGACACCGGGTAATGCACTTTCTTTTGTTCAATTTTTTCCACTAATAGACCCCGACAACATGCAGGAGATACGCTCCGAAAGAAACTGGACCACACAGATAACTTCATACTTAAAGGACGGGTTCTTGCCCGAAGAAAAAAGGAGGCAAGAAGAAAGCTAAAAGTCCAGGCGGCAAGGTTCGTCTTAATAAAAGACATTCTTTACAAGAGAGGTTTCTCCCGTCCTTATCTAAGATGCCTGGGGGCCGAAGAGGCAAACTACGTAATGAGGGAAGTGCACGAAGGGATATGCGGGAACCATTCTGGATCGCGGTCGTTAGTACACAAACCGGTACGAGCCGGGTATTACTTGCCAACTATGCGAGAAGGATCTTTGAGTCTTACATTAAAAGTCTGCGACAAATGCCGTAGGTTCAGCAATTTTATCGGACAACCAGCTGAGGAACTAACCCCTATAACGACTCCATGGCCGTTCGCTCGGTGGGGACTAGATATCATGAGACCTTTCCCAACGGCGGTAAGACAACTAAAGTTCTTGGTGGTGGGTATTGACTACTTCACAAAATGGGTAGAAGCGGAAGCCTTGGCCACCATTACAGAAAAGAACATTAGAAGTTTTGTCCGGCGGTGCATCATATGCGGGTTTGGTATTCCTAGAGTTCTTGTCTCGGATAACGGGAGGCGGTTCGACAACGGCCACTTCCGGGATTTCGCACACGACTAGGAATAAAAACCACTACTCATCACCCGCCCATCCTCGGGCTAATGGCCAGGTTGAAGTCATGAACCGATCCCCGTTAAAGATTATCAAGACTCGGCTCGAGGGGGCTAAGGGAATATGGCCCGAAGAATTGCCGAGCATACTGTGGGCATACGGGACAACGGCGAGGACTCCGGCAGGAGAGACGCCATTTCGATTGACATACGGGAGCGAGGCGGTCATCCCAGCAGAAGTTGGGTTCACAAGTTCTGAGGTTCACAACCATGACGAAAGTAGGAATGACGAATCAATGAGGCTACAGCTGGACCTGATAGATGAGGTTAGGTCGGTGGCAGAGCAAAGGATCGCTAGATACCAGGATCGCATGTCCGGACATTACAACTCCCGGGTCCGACACGTAAAACTTCCAAGTAGGAGACCTTGTACTCGGGAGGGTCATGGGTGCAACTAGAGACCCTACACAGGGGAAAACTCGGCCCCAACCGGGAAGGACCTTATAGAGTTACGTCATGGAAAAGGAAAGGAACATACCACCTGGAGACAACAGATGGAGAGAAGCTACCGCATCCATGGAATGCCAAGCATTTGAGGAAATACTACCAAGATAATAGTGACACGGCAACCAGTTTTTGTTTAAGCTTTTTATAAGTTTTTCTTTTAACTGTCTTCTTTGCTACAATCTTGTCGTGCCTTTTTAAGCCCAAAGGGGGCGGACACACTTTTTCCTTACGCATTTCTATAATCGAGATACTACTTTGATCTTCTACTTGGATGTCATTATAATTGTCTACAAAATTAACAGAAACTAAATAAAGTCCACCAGATGGACGGAACATCCTACAGGGATGATAACTAAAAAGTCCACAAGATGGACGGATACAAATGCGATCCTGGAGATGGACGGATCGTCCTACAAGGACGATCGCCTTCGATCCACAAAATCGACGGACACAAAATGCAGTCCACAAGATGGACGGATCATCCTACGGGGATGATAACATCCTATAGGGATGATCGCTCAAGTCCACAAGATGGACGGATACAAATGAAGTCCACAAGATGGACGCATCACCCTACAAGGACGATCACCGTCGATCTATAAAATGGACGGACACAAAATAAAGTCCACAAGATGGACGGATCATCCTACAGGGATAATAGCCTAAGTCCATAAAATGGACGGACATAAAATAAAGTCCACAAGATGGACGGACCATCCTACAGGGATGATCACTCAAGTCCACAAGATGGACAGATACAAATGAAGTCCACAAGATGGACGCATCACCCTACAAGGACGATCACCGTCACCCATAAAATGGACGGACACAAAATAAAGTCCACAAGATGGACGGATCATCCTACAGGGATAATAGCCTAAGTCCACAAAATGGACGGACATAAAATAAAGTCCACAAGGTGGACGGACCTTCCTACAGGGATGATGACATCCTACGGGGATGATAACTCAAGTCCACAAGGTGGACGGAAATAATAGGAGAGCGTGTCCGCGAAGTGGGCGAACCACCGACTACGTTAAAATTTTTTACAAGTCCATTAAATAGGCGGTACATTTAAAAGTGATATACAACGCCACAAAGTGGACGGATCCTCATAATAAACCTTTAAAAATAGACGGAGAAGGAAAATCCTCACGGATGTAAATGCTCAATCAACACAAAATAATAAGTCCGCAATGTGGACTGAGTATGACGGATAAACAAATATTCTCATAAAAATCCTTCCTCAAGAAGGAGGACAGACTTTTAAACAAGTTCCAAACAATAATAGAAAGCATATGAACATTAAGCCAAAAGCCCGGAAGGCAAGTGTTTAATACAATTAAAGATGACGGATTGTTCTCAAAAGTATAAAAAAAAAAAAAAAAAAAAAAAAAGAGAGAGAGGACGGATTGTTCTCAAAATAAATTACATAAAGATTAATCCACTTTCTTTGACTCAGCAACTTGAGCATCCTTCAACGGGACGGATTCTCCGTCGCCACGAACAGCGTCTTCGCCAAAAAGGTCCTTCGTATTTTCGGAAGCGACAAGGAGGGCAGAAGTCTGGCCTTGGTCGTCAAGTTTGACCATTGACAAATCTAGCTCGGGGTAGGCCTTCTTGACCTAACGGAGAGAGTCATCGAAGCCTTGTAGGAAAGAGTCCACCAGCTCGCCCACTAAGGAGTCCGAGTTGCGGTACTCCTTGACGGCTACCTCTTTCACATGACGGATCTCTTCCTTCAATTCTTTGATCTCCGCCTCCTTCTTCTCTATGACCGTCAGCGCCTCGACCGTCTTCTCCTCCAGCTCTTTCCTTGCCTTCTCGTAAAGCTCCAGCTTCTTCTCCATAGTAGACCTCCATTTATGGAGTTGACCAAGCTCTTCCTCCGTCTGCTCCGCCTTTGCACGCACCCGGTCCAAAGTACTCTCACGGTTAAGACACCGGTCCAGTAATCCCTTCATCATGACCAAGGACTGCAAACAAGAAAAGAGCCCGTCACATAATGTGCTAAACAACGAAAAAGAGAAACAAACATATTTGACGGACATAACCCACCCGAGCAACGGCAAAAAGGCCCGTCTCCCCCATGGCCTCCGTCGAGTGGTTTCCAAGATCCTCGTAGTCTTCCGCCGTGATAATAGACGCGACTTCTCCAACGCATACTTGGAGTCGTCGCGGAGGAGGGACGGAGGTCTCTCTTGCTTAGAGTCCGGTGCCGTCATCAATCCTTTTCCCGTCCCATGCTTAGCTGGGGTGACGGTCTTGGTACCCTCAGCCATCAAACCAACCACAGGTTCAAGAGAGACCTTTGGTTGCTTAAAGGGACGGTCAGATTTTGATGTCGGTTTCCTCTTCGGGGCTGAAGCCGACACCCTAGGTACCACCTCGCCGGATTCCTTCTTCTTGACGGCTTGAGATTTAATTAAAGCTCTCCTTTTGGCGTCTTCCATCTCTGCAAATAATGACGGATGAAATTAAAACTAAGTAAAGTCAATTAAATGGCAAAGTAAAGTCGACGGGCTTACGTCTATGAACTCGCTCGTTGTATCTAATAGCCTCTTGGGTGGGCTCGGGACCGTCGCAGTACCAATGTATGGTCTTTGGGTTCACCAACTTAGCCCAAGTCCTTTCCTCCGGCGTAGTTTTTCTGCAAATCTTTTCAAGGAAACTAAATTCCTCAAGGCTAACTTATGGGCGCCGTCTACCTGCAGAGAAAGACGATCAAGATATACACATAAAAATGGATGGATATGAAAAGCATTACAAAATTAAGACGGGTGCATACACGACTGATTTATCATCGCCCAAGTTGTGTCGACGGGCATGTACTCCGTCTCCCCTGGACGGTTCATCCATCTGTCACCCTCCAGGAAGAAGTAACGACTCTTCCGGTCTCTATTTGAGTCCGGGGTCTCAAAGATCACCTTCAACAAGGGGCTCCGACTAGTAAAACTATACATCCCCCTTGATCCAGAAATCTCGTCTGGACGGTAACAGTGAAGAAATTCACGGACCGTCGATCTCCTTTCTCCATTCGACATTGCGCCATAAAGAATCTCCATGGCTATGAAGACCCTTCAGGCGTTAGGAGATATCCGGGTGACGGACAACCCCGGATAGTGAAAAATTTCCCTATAAAGTGTTAAGAGCGGGAATCGAAATCCAGCCTTCAACGCCTGCTCGTATACTCCGACACCGTCTACCCCTTCATAATAACACTTCTCCAACACATAGGGTAGATGGATGGAAACGTAGTCCGGGATTTGGAAGTTGGTTCTAAAAGTGCTGAAATGTTTCTCCTCGATGACGGATGTGAACCTATGCACTTTGCCCACTCTGGCAACATGATGAATCGCCTTAGTCCATCAGCACCTACAACGGACTCTAGTGCTTGATCCCCGTCGTCATCAAAACCCTCTATTTCAACTATCTCCACATCCTCATTTGTTGAGGATGAAGAGGAGGCAGACGGACTCCTATCTTCGCCGGGGCTATCTTGGTCTTTATGACCGGACGGGTATACATCCTCGTATTACGTCCCGTCACGAACCACCGACCGGTTACTTGACGCACTAGACATTTCCTACAATTGACGATGAAACCTAAGATTGACGGGTTTGAAAGTATTGACGGGTATAGTAAGCCTATCAATAATGCAAGGACGGAAATGAAACTTGATTATGGTATTAAAGTACTTACCACACTTAGCAGAGGATAGATGACGGTTGGTGTAATCGGTAGATACTCGTCCTCGACGGATTGCTCTGACAAGGTTGACGGCTTCGCTCTGACAAACGATTTCTGATTGAAAATTGTAAAAATGAGAGAGTGAGGCGCCTTATATATATAGGAGATGCACGGAAGACGAAGCGACACTTCGATCCTATACAACGACCATTCGTAGTTTGACACGTGGCATGCTCAATAAATGTTGACAACCTTTGTCGATGACGTACCAACAGATTTGTACCCATCATGTAACCGTCAACTTTATGAATCTTCCTCTGACGGGTTGGCCCATCTGGAACCGTCATCCTATTTTGCATAAATCCGTCAACCAGTTGTGACTAAACTTAAATCGTTCTTTTTGTCTCACGGATCCCATTCCGTCATAAAACGCCCGCCATACCCATACGTTAGGATCGTCACCCGATTGATCCTTTGACCTAAAAGTCGACGGACCCTTGGGGTGAAGGGGGCAACTCAAGATGATAAAATATAGAGCCTGATGGGCCTACCTTAATGGGCCTGACGGACCGGAACTGCTGGGCCTGTGTAAAGATGATCCCATGCGCTTTAAAGGCCCATCGCGACAGACATAGTAAGGGCCCATGATCCGAAGTCCCTATCACCTAGAAAAGCCCTAAGATCCAAAAACGGAAATCCTTGCTCACCACGCTCGAGGAATTTGTATTAGAGTCCCACATGGAAAAGATTTGGAAACCAAGAAGAAAAGTCAACCCTTTATCACTATAAAAGACCTAATACCCTCGTAAATCGAGGTGCGCTTTAATTGACCCTCTCTAATGCTCTAAGTGAACAGAAGAATTCTAACTTGACCGTCGGAGGGTGTTTGGCCGGCACCACACCGGTGCCTTCAGAAGGTCTCCTTTCGATTGCTTCATTGTGCGCAGGTTCGCTTCGAGTCGCGAGTACGGTGTGACCCATTGGTGACAATTTTTGTCGTCACCACCGACAAACTTCAATCCATGTGGAACTGTCACCAACTTGTTGCAATCAGTAATCTCTAAACGGCAAAGACTAGGCATTGCACCTGCCTCCATTGTCCACTGCTGTAAATTAGGCAAGCCTGTAGTAGTAAAGATTTGAGTTGAGGAAAACCTTTCTCGAGCAAACCATTTGCTTCCCAATGAAGGCTTCCCATCCTCTTAGGACCCTCAAGTAAGGTAGCTTCTAGAGTATTGGCATTGGATCTTCTCGCAAGTCTAGATCCCCACAAAGTTAACTTGGCAAGGTATGGAGAAAATTCTTGGTGATTTGGTAGCTTGTTAATCCGCCCTTCTATGTGCAACTTGTGAAGACGAGGACAACCTTGTACTACATGTCCTACATCTACTACCTTATTAGGGAATGAAAGCATTTCAGTCTTCATGGACAAGGATAGAAGGCTATATAATTTTTTGTTAGGGTGATTGAAGATTTCCTTGAACTCTTGGAAGTCTCTTGGGTCATTTAGCACCAATTTTCTAAGATTCATCAAACTAAGAAGATCTCTTACGTCACATTTGTTGGTGGGGAAGTTTACTAGTGTCTGCAAATTACTCGGATTTGCTAGTTGCAGCTTATCATCGCTTATATAGTTACACCACTTCGGAAGATAAAGATGTCTCAACTTTTTCATCTTCCATATCATCATTTGGTATTAGTACAATTGATTCCCAACTCAGTTCTTCAATGGTTTCCAAATTTAGGGTCTCTAAAAACACCAAATTGACTATGGAGGAAGGCAATTCTCGTATACGAGTTTTCTTCAAGCTTAAGAACCTCGAGTGAATCAAGCTTCCTATTAGCTCCATGAATCGTCCATCCAATGACTGGATTCCTTCCAGATCCAAAACTCTAAGCAATTTTGAGTACTTAAAAATTGATTTGACTTGCTGGCTATTTTCATTGAAGTATATAAGGGACCCGATCTCGGGATTCTCTTTGTAATAATTATTTACGTGAAGTTCATCGAAAAATATGGCAAGTCTTCGAATATTACTAGTTGATGAATCAGCTGTCTCATTTCCACTCCAAGGATTCACTATGTGGAGGAAATTTTCCTGCTTTGCCTTTGACAAGCATAGGTCTCTCATAAGATCATGGAGACAATAGGATTTAATCCTTCCATTAGACCCAATTACACCCACTTGAACCATGCATCTATTTATCAACTCAACCAAGTAGCGTTCGCATAATCTTCTAACATTTCATCTCCCTCTAGTTCATACTTCAAAGTGGCACAAAGCCTTTTGCCACCCCTAGTCGAACCAACTTCTTTGCTGGTATATTGAAGTCCTCTGGGAAATGGCTTAGATAAAGGAAGCATGGTTTCAATTGGTAAGGCAATTCAAAGTAACTCAAAGCCAACACCTCGTGAACTCTTGATTGTTGTCCTTCACCTTGGCCTTTGCCTAGGAGTAATTTTATATTTCGATGCACAATATCCCACTCATCCAATGTTTCTTTTGTTGCTAAAAGTCCTCCAAGCACAATAATTGCCAGTGGTAAACCAGCACACCTTGCCACCATTTCCCTCCCTAACTTCTCCATATCTTTGAATATTTTGAATTCTGCATGTTCAAAGGAACTAAATTAGAAAGTATTACATTTTCAAGTCTTTGAAGTTTTATTGAAAGGAAAAGTGATGAGGATGAAAGGCATGGAAAGAGAGAATTAGGAAATTAGAGGCACAACAAGAAAATGAAATAAATGGGACCAGTGCTTAACCAAATGACAATACTCAATACAGAATTACTAGTACAAATGCTAAATTTAGAATACACAGCTCTACCATATATATAGAATTACTACAAGTGCCACTAATAAATTCTTTGATTATAAAGATGTGTCCGAGACTCAACAGGTGAATCTAGTAGCAACAAGGCTGTGTAGATATCTTCAAATTGGTGGGACAAAATTCAAGAAATGCGACTTCTCAAAGGATATCCGTGGTAACAACATTCAAGCCTTCTAGAGACACAACTACCCTCATAATTACTACAACTTCCAATAGTTAAATATACAACTCATAATACAAACTCAAATTACAAGACAATACACAACAAGATTTGATGATTATAAAACTTATTTTCAAGACAAAGATTAATTGACCAAGTCCACATTTTCAATTGAATTTTAATCTTCAAATGGCTCTCTCTTGAATTCTTACTTGGAAATTACGTATTCTGTTATGAAAAACTACAATATCCCACCAGATTAAAAAGAACTTGACCTTTGGTTTAAGATGATAGCTTTTCCCTCTTTCAGAATCCCAATAAAATCATTCTAGTCCTTTTTAGCAAAAAGACAAACTAACATGCTACTTCTCCCCCTTCAAAAAAAAAAAAAAAAAAAAAAAAAAAAATGGTACTTCTCAATCAGGCATCACGCATGATAAGCATGGCTGAATAAATTTGAATGCATAATCTTCTTTTCATTAATTGAAATTGAAACAGTTTGCACCTATTCACCTCATAGCTTTCAATAGTTGATTTGAAACCCTCTTAAAAAAGAAACCATTTGCATTTCACAGCTTTTAATACCTTTGATTAAATAATAACTACAATAAAACCACTATTAATTAGAACACTCATCTGATGAATCAGATGATAAGATGTTGTAGAAATGAATCGAGATTTCCACAGTTTGTAGTGTGTATGTAGTAGTACATATGTATATAATAAAAAGTGGTAGGATGAGAATATACTTGGATTGTTTCTGTGAAATGCCTTCTTCTGAAACAGCTCCCAACTCTGTTCTTCGTTTAAACAGCCCGGCTCAAGTAGAAAACCACTTGGATCTATATGCAAGGCTACTTCTCTATTGCGAGTTGTTAGTAAAATTTTGCTTCTACTTTTGTGTCCTAATGGGAAGCCTGGACTAAGTAAATCCCATGCCTCTTTGCTCCAAATATCATCCAGGATCACCAAACATCTCTTCTCTTTCTGAACTTGATTAAGCTCCTTTGCCAGCTCTTCATCTCTCATTTTCAAAATTTGATCCCTCTCATCTTTGGTTGGAGAGGTAAGTTTGATTAATATTCCTTCCCAAACATCTCTTGTTTTGCATTGTTGAGATATATAAGCCCAAGCGAAACCATCAAAATGACGCCTGACCTCACTGTGATGGTAAACTTTTTTACCAAGAGTGATCTTTCCTAGACCACCCATCCCACAAATAGACTGATGGAGCAAAGTGAAGAGAAATTTGCTTTGATATTTGTTTCTTGTTCTGGTGAGGGGAGGAGGAGGAGGAGGCGCATAGCATGGCCGAGTCTGTAGTTTTCAATGCAGTGGGAAGGCTAGGCAACCTTCTGATTGAAGAAGCGACATATTTAAAAGGGGTGAGCCAACAAGTCAAGCAAACACAAATTGAATTAGAGCGGATGCAATGCTTTTAAAAGATGCAGATAAAAGGAAAAATGAAGATGAGAGTGTTCGAATTGTTAGGAAAAATTCTATATAACTGTGAATAAATTTTAGCAAGCACAGCAGAAGCACAACCACACAATAACACAAAGATTTATGTGGAAACCCTTTTTCCTTGAAAGGAAAAACCACGGGACAAACTCCGAATAATTTCACTATATTAAATAGAGATTACAACACTTAGAGAGATACAACTTGAGCAAAAAAAAAAAACCTCTCTTTTTCTTTTTACTCACTGCTCTCTATTTTTCTCTTCTCTTTTGCTTGCTCACTCACTCACGCAGCTTCTTCAATACTGCAGTTAGTCCTCGCTTTATCCGGGACCTCACTTCTCCTCTCTCGCCCCAAATGGCCAAATGGCCTATCCCTTTTATTTCTTTCACCTTTTCTTCTTTTCTTCCTTCCACACTCTTTTTATCAAATCACAATAAATGCAAGCCACTTACTTTGACTTTACTTCAACCAAAATCTCTTTCTTGACTCCTTAGAGCGTCCACAGCAGTGGAGCTAAAAATTTAACTTTTTAGCTCCACCAAAAGTTATTTTATCTATTTTACCTACGTACATGCTTTGCAACAAGGGATCTATTTTAGCTTTTAACACAATAAAATAATATAAACATCACAATAAAATAATATATTAATTACAATAAAATAATATATCCACTACAATAAACAACAATCACAACCACCTTCAACCGCCACTACCACCGTCGTTGCCGCCGCCACTGCCGCCGCCCGCCGCCACCGCCACCGATGACTCTTTTTCCACCGCCGCATGATAGCAAATAATCGTCTAGTGTTAACAAGTGATTTTTTTTTAACCCCAAATTATACTCGTACATTTTTTTTTTACTAAAACAATTTCTCAATTATCATGATAGCCTATTATCGTCTCAATTGTCCGGAAGCAACCTTGGAACAATGTGAACTATGAAATGAAGGAACTTTATAAGAAAACATATAAAATAGAATACATATTATAGCAAGAACAATGTAGTCCATAGATTTGCTCACATACATAACTCAAACCAAATTACAATAAAACTCACACATTCGCACAAGTTCTTATGACTCATACTTCTCAACATACAAAAAAGAAAGTTCCTACGACTTGCCTTGCAATTGCCATAAATGTTCAATAAGGTCCGACTGGAGTTGAAAATGAATTTCTCGGTCTCTAATGCGTCCATGCCTCTCAATATATGACAAAAATTCATCGCTTTGTTCATGTAACATTTGCAGAGGAGGATTATCCACTCCATCATTTTGTTCATAATCCAAATCTACCACTTCATTATCATCCCGCTCATCTTCAACAATCATATTATGGAGAATTATGCACGCTTTCATGATCTTTTTGAGTGTTTCAAGATGAAAAAATCGTGTAGGTCCACGGACAATTGCGAAACGTGCTTGAAGCACTCCAAATGCACGCTCAACATCCTTCCTATACACCTCTTGGGCTGCTGCAAATAATTTATACTTTTGTCCTTGTAGAGCTGGGATTGTTTTCACAAATGTTGTCCACTTTGGATATATACCATCAGCAAGGTAATATCCCATAGTGTAGTCATGACCATTAATTGAGTAATGTATTGTAGGAGCACGTCCTTCAAAAAGTTCATTAAATACATGAGATCGCTCTAACACATTAATATCATTATTTGACCCAGGTAACCCAAAAAATGCATGCCATATCCAAAGATCATATGATGCTACTGCCTCCAAAATAATAGTAGGCTCACGAATATGACCACAATATTGACCTTTCCATGCAGATGGACAATTTTTCCACTTCCAATGCATGCAATCAATTGAACTTAACATACCTGGAAAACCTCGACATTCGCCGTGAGCTAACAGTCTAGCAATGTCTTCATTGTTTGGCTTTCTCAAGTATTCTTCAGAGAAAACATCAATTACCGTAGTAAAAATTTTTTTCAAACTTTCTAATGCAGTAGTTTCTCCAATCCACACATATTCATCTATCAAATCACCCGATACTTCATACGCAAGCATTCTAAGTGCAACAGTTATCTTTTGTAATGAAGATAAACCAAGTTTGTTGGCACTATTTCTTTTTTGGACAAATAAGAGTCATGAGCTTCAACTTGAGATTGAATACGAAGAAAAAGAGAACGCTTCATCCGAAATCTCCCACGAAATAAATCGGGTGGATATATTGGTGTGGGAGCAAAATAATCAAGAAAAAGCCTCTCATGGCCTACCAAATGATTACGTTGGATAGAACGACAACGACGCTTAGGTTGTGATGCTTCCATAACAAGTTCTTCGATTATCTCATCTTCATTTGAGTCATCAAGAAGGAACTTGCGAAACAAAAAGTGATTCATGGATGCAACCTTCAAGACAATTGGAAATCAATTATTACTATAGATGCAAGATTAAAATTAAGTAACATAAACCACAACAAAATGAATATAACTAATTCACGCACAAATCACAACACAAACACATACATCTAAAAAAAAAAAACTTGGAAATACTATGAATACTCATTGTTCATAGATTTATTCTAAGACCTGTCATCTCAAAACCAAGCATATGATATTAGGAATGTTCAATGAATAGAAATAATTGGATGAAAGACACTCATAGTGGCTGTAACAAGAAGATATATAATAGCAAAATATATAATAGGCACTCATAGTGGCTGTAATACTCATAGTTGATCAAATAATAGTTTCATTGGATCAAAGAATTATATCAATGCCTATCACAAGATCAAATGGAACTTAACAAAAGATAAAAAAGATTGAACTTCAAAGTCTTTGTTAGATTGCACTTCAAGTCATAACACAAATACATACATATAGTTTAAGATGATTCATCAAGTGACATAAGCCACTACAAAATACATAATCACTACAAAATACATAAAAGTCTAAACTACATCCAAAATACAATTAAACCCATTAATTACGTGATCTTCGTTTTACCATGATTTCCTCTTGGAGTTGTTCATAAAAAGCTTTTTGTGTTCCTGTTAAGCCACTTGTATCTATCATCATGATTCTCTCTTCCTCTAACCTTTCTTCCTGCTCACATTTTTTCTTCTCAATCATCATTCTTTCCTTCTCAATCTTAAGTTTTTCTTCCCTACTTTCCTTTTCAATCGCAAGGCTTTCCCTCTCAAAAGACATTTTTTCCTCTTCCAACCGAGTTACATCCTCAATCAATTTCAATTTTTTGTTCAAATATTCCCCTACATCTTTTCCGGTGGCTTTGTTCTTTCGGATGGCCTTTTCGGCCTTCCTACCAATAGGTCTCTCAAAATTGGAAGTGTCACCAAGTCCGGACCCACAATCCCCTTCACTAATAGATATTGCCTCTGAAGTTGGAGGCATGGATGATCTCGATCTAGCATTGTTAGGATCAAGAAACTTTGGTTGGTCCTTTAACATGAGCCAACAATGGTCAAGAAGAAAGGGTTTCTTGTGCTTCTCTAAATACAAAGCCTTCGCATTGATAATCTAAAAAAAATTAAAACAAATACAACATGATTAATATCTTCAAACTATTGGTGAATGGACATTTTAACACTATTGTAATATAATTTATACCTTATCTTCTTGAGTTATACCACTTTGATGAAGTGCGTTAATTTGAGCCATACACTCAGCAAACTTATTTGTCTTTTCACTAATCGTACCCCAACGACTTAGCAAGGAGATAACAAGATGCGTGTGGTACCGGATGTATTGTACTACATAAAATATTCCCAAACTTTTTGACGAAAGGTATTTTGTGTTTGTTCATTCTCGTTTATGGCATCAACACTAGTATTGAGCCATGCCGCCACTAAGAGTTTATCTTCCTCTACGATAAAGTTAGAGCCCCTGTTTTCCTTTTGTAGAAGAGGCATTTTCAACTTGTGGTAGTGGAGGTGGAGAATCGAAACCCCGACACGGGAGTATTTTGAGACGTTCCCAAAAATTGTGAGTCAATTTCTATATCCTCGTTCATGATATCCGTGATAAATGTTAGTTCTCTACGTAACTCTGTGTCCCTACGTGACTCCATAAAATTAGAAAAAATATATATAAACTTCCCCGCACATAGAAAATTTCCAAACTAACATTTATATCAACACAACAAATTACGAAAATAAATTACACAACAAACTTACATTTATATTACAGAGACATTTATATTACATTTATAGACAAATTACAAATTACAGAGACCATACAACAAATTACAGTGACCCAATACATTCATGTGGTTTTGTGCAACACAGGAATGTGGTTTTGTGCAACACAACAAATTACAGTGACAACAAAACATATAAACTTCCCTGCACAAATTACAGAGACCACAGAATCCACACAACAAATTCCTGCAAACAGAAAATTCCCAATACATTCCTCCATTCGGATGTTATATCCAGCAAAAACAGCAAAAAAATAACACCATTTTCCCAAATCAACATAGCAACAACACCATTTTTCACCACAAAATAACACTAAACCCAGAAAAATTAAGCCATGAAAAAATTCACTACAAATGAAAAGAAAGAGCATTGACCTGAAGTGGATCGGCCGGGACGGCGACGGCGATGGCATGGGTCAATGGGACGGCGACGGCGTGGAGAGCTTGATGAGTGAGATGAGAGCTTGCGACGGCGTGGGCTGGGTTGGGCTGGGACGGCGACTTTGACGGCATGCATGGGTCAAGGCTGGGGCGCGACGGACGGCATGGGTCAAAATCGGGACGGCGACGGTAATGAGTGCTTGATGGAGAGAGAGATGAGTGAGGGAGATGAGAGCTTGCGACGCGTGGGTGGGCTGGGTCGGGACGGCGACGACGGCGTGGGCTGGTCAATGGGGGCGGGGACGACGGTAATGAGTGCTTGATGGAGTGAGAGAGATGAGTGAGGGAGATGAGAGCTTGCGACGGCGTGGGCTGGGCTGGGTTGGGATGGCGACGGACGGCATGGGTTGGGGCTGGGACGGCGATGATGATGAGTGCTTGATGGAGTGAGAGAGATGAGTGAAGGAGATGAGTGTTTGATGAGTGATCTGAGTGCACAGTGAGAAGAACTGGAATAAAAGAATGAAAAAAATAAGATGGGTTTTATTATTTTATTCGGTAGTGGGATTAATTTTTTTTTTTTTTTTTTTTTAGATGAGTGCTACGGTGCACATCTATAGATAGATGTGCACTGTAGTAAATAAGCTAAATTTTATGGATTTGGCTCCACTACTGCAAGCCCTTTTTGCTATATTGGTGGAGCTAAAATAGCATTATAGCTTTTTAGCTCCACTACTGCAAATGCTCTTAGGCCGAATGGTCTTTGTATCTTTCTTTTCTTTTTTTTCTTCAGCGTATCCAAGACGCAATTAGAGCACTTGACAACGACCTCAAATCTGCTGCCAGGAATTCCTCCATTCAAACCAATTAATTTATAGCACTGACAACAACCCCCTATATGTGCCAAATTCTCTTTTCAAACCAAGTAATTTAGGAATAAAGTTTGCACTGTAGCAATAATTTTACAAAATATTACAATACAAGAAGCAAGCCATGCGGCACATGGCTATCCCAGTAATGCCTACAATGTTGAGGAGGTTCAGAGGAAGATCTCCCATGTGTTGTGGCGATAATCAGCCGAGAACAGAACAATCTTTGTCTGCACATCTCCTAGTATGTTTTGTCTCTTGTTCCATGCTTCCGTTTTTTGCGCTCTATCTGTTGGTGTTGTAGTAGTTTCAGACTTTCAGGTTTGGCCTTTTACTCTCTCATTTACGTTCACTCTTCATGTAGTGTACAATCGCACACATTTGCATGAATGGTGTACAATAATACAATATTGTACACACTCCTAAAGAAAAACCTTAAGAAATAGAAAGATTTGAGATATTCATTTTCTTTTTTGGAAGCATCATATTCACCAATGTCTACTCTTACAAAGAAAACGTTCAATGCCCTTCATGAGCAAATCAGTTTGACTGAAAACTGTAAAAGACCTTGAGCAGTTTGATGAATAAACAAGCAGGGATCCCCGTAGTAAATACTGAGAACTAATTTATGACCAACCTCAAGTAAACTGCAGCATAAAGGCTATTACCGGGTGTTGGTCCGACCAAAGTCGGATCTTGGGAAGAAAAGGCACTTGTGCCTTACAACTCAAGATCATCTACGGATCTACCATTGCAACAAACGTAGAGCGCTAACGGCTAACCTATCTTGCAGCATAATTGTGGAATTGATCTAAATTGTGACAAATTCAAGGCTCAACTTTATCATGAAGAACAAAGAATACGGTATCTTTGAAATAGGATTTTCAGAAAAAAAAAAAGAAGCAGCAACCATTCAAATTTGGAAAGCAAATGAATAAGACTTTTACAGGCCTTCTCCAAGTCATAACGTTTTACAAAAAAGAAAACAGTCAACAACGTTGAGATTATTGTGGTTGTTAATTCAAGCTTACAAAATACAAAGTCATGTACATCAATCTATGAATACTGTGTAGCATCCATTACCGTGAAACTTTATCCAACTACCATTGAACATAAATTTCTAACAAAACTAAAATCAGACCAATTTCCCAAACCCAAAAGAAGACCTCCGCACCAGCTGTGGCAGCACTATCACTGACAAACAATCCATTCTCACCCACTTGGTTACACCAAACCTTGAAATAGACTTTGAAGTGGAGAAGACCCCAATCCAAATGTGAATTTGATAATTGTATGTTCATTAAGCCGTTTGGCATGGCGGTGCCCAAGAACAAGTTGGCTGATTCCTCATAGAAGCACTTACAGGTATATTTAATTTAACAATGGGATAGGTATATTGAATCATTGGTCACTACCAGAACCCACATCATCTTTCCTCATCGCAGCATCTGCATACTCTTGCAGCTCCAATGCGTGCTCAAGGCCTATCTCCACTTCACCAATCGCAGGACGTTCCAAATTGTCTTCTCGCAGGCAAGAAGTGGCAATGTCCACGTATATCTTGAAACACTCCGGAGCTATCTTCCCTATCAGATAGGGATCAATAATCTGATTTATGGTCCCATCTTCTACGCATGCTGGAGCCCAGACGGCCATACTCTGTTCTCTCTCTGATTCCATGTCCACTGATCTTCTCGCACAGAGCACTTCAAACAGTACCACACCGAAACAGTAGACGTCAGTTTTATCGGTCAGCTGACTCGTTCGAAGATAAGCGGGATCCAGGTATCCAACAGTACCCTTCACTACAGAATCAATCCTAATTAAAGCCTTTGACAAACTCGGGGACCCTTCTTGCACAAGCCGAAATCTGCCAGCTTGGCCTCCCAGTTCTCACCCAACAAAATGTTTGTCAACTTCACGTCGCGGTAGATTATAGTATGCTTAACTCCAGTGTGAAGGTAGTGCAGTCCACGCGCCACTCCAATGCAAATCTGTAGTCTTCGTTTCCACGGGAGGGGATCATGTTGGTCCTGGTGGAGGAGGCGTCTGTCGAGGGATCCACCTAATATGAACTCATAAACTACGATCATCTCGTGTTTGTCAGTGCAATATCCGATGAGATTAACGAGGTTAGGGTGGTGTAGCTGGCCATGCAACACTAACTCCGTCCCAAACTCTTTGAAACCCTGTCCTAACATCCAATTACGACGCTTTATTGCAACGCTTACGGTACAGTCACCAATAAATCCCTTATATACTTTGCCAAAAGCTCCCTCACCAATTACTGAATCATCATCGAAGTTATTGGTAGCTATCTTGATCTCAGCGAGTGAAAATCTCCGGCATAATCCCTCTGGAAGAAGTAAAGATTGTTTTGCTCTCTTCCCGGACGTCCTGAGTAACTTTGAAATATACTGTGAAATAGCTTCCATTGACGCTTCGGTCGTACACCAAGAGCTTGACGAAAAGAGAATTACCAGATTCAATGGAGTGGAAAGTGGCAGCTTTGACACGGAGATGATTGATTAGATTCAATGTAGTGCTTTTATAACTTTGAAATAGAAACGGGTGTTCATGACACCAAGCAAACCAAGAAAAACTGCCAAATTGAACAGATTGATTTCAGCCAGTTTCCAAAGTTATGGGTCCGGATTGATGTTTATGTTCAGAAAGAGATATTTAAAATATATATATATATATATATATATATATATACATATGATATCGATTCAATAGTAGGTTCAATAGGTCTAATAAACCAATTTTTCCTCCCAAACAGTCAAACATCCTAATCTCTTGCCTTCCTGATCGCCGCTCATCTATCATTCCGTTTTTTCTATTCTAGTTTTCTATTCATTCTTTGTTTTTCTCTTTCCTTTCGTCCTCTATTTTTATTTTTTTATTATTTCCCCGACCAACGGTGTTTGAATTTTGAAATGAGTTGGTTCAATTCAATTAGAAATTATCTTGGATTATTTAATATATCTATGGTCTAGTCCAAGAGGTGGTTCAAGGGAATCCTCTTCCTTGTTCAGGTTCGATGGCATCAAATATATATATATATATATATATATAGACACACACACACATTTTCTTTGATGTTCACCTTTTTTTTTTCTTTCTCCCTTGTCTTTTGAGTTTTGTGAACCGATTTTCTCTGCTCTTTCCTCTCCACTCACATCCAGTCACTAGAGATCACCGTCCTATTGCATATCTCCATCAATATCTGTCATCCCATTTTAGATCTTTGCAATTACATAGTGTTGGTGCTGTCAAAGTGGGCTCTTGGGCGGAAAAAGGCACACTTTGCCATACAACTCAAGACTATAAGTCTATCACCATTGCAAAAAACGAAAGGCCCCTAATCTATCCTGCAGCATAAATGTGAAAATGATCTAAAGGCAACTTGTGATAAATTGCAGAGCTCAACTTCTCCATGAAGAAACAGAGAATCTGCGGGTCTTTGGAACAAGAAAAACAGTAGTTTGAAAGCAAGTGAATAAGACTGACCAAAAAACGTTGAGAATGATGTGACTATAGTAAATGTTAATTCAGGCTTACAAATGCAAACAAAGTCATGTACGTCAATCTATGAATGGCATCCATCACCGTGAAAACTTCAAACATAAAAATCTGATAAAATTAAAATCGGATCCATTTCCCAAAACAAGAGCACACCCTCCCATAAAGATCTCCATACCGTGGCAGTGATATCGCTGACAAACATCCAAGTTCTGCTCCTAAAGTACGTAGTACAAAAACGACTCAACCACTATGCTCTCATTTTGGTTTCTCCTAACTTTGAAATGGAGAGCATCCCTGTTTCTAGAAATGTGATTTAGACATTTTGATAATTGTTTGCGGTTAATGATTGGCCATTTAGTTTTTCCATGGTGGTGTCCAAAGACAAATTAGCTTATGTGGTGCTATCTGAATCCTGAATAGACTCCTTAGATTTAAGTGGAGAACCACTACCAGTATATTCAACAATGGGATAATTATATTGATCCACATCGTTCCTCGCAGCAATGCAGCATCAGCTCTCTCTTGTAGCTCCAGTGCGTGTTCAAGGGTTAACACCACTTCATCGATCGTGGGACGATACTCCAAAGAGAAAAACCTAAAGAAAGAGGAAAAAAATTGAGATTTCTATTTCCTGCATCATATTCACCAATTATGACTACTCTTCATGAGCAAATCAATTTGACTGAAAAGTGTAAAAGACCTTGAGAAGTTTGATAAATAAAAAATTTATGACCAACCTCAAGTAAACTGCAGCATAAATAAAGGCTATTACTTTTCTCAAAAAATAAAAATAAATAAATAAATAAATAAATAAAGGCTATTACCGAGTGTTGGTCCCACCAAAGTGAGCTCTTGGGAGGAAAACTGGAAAAGGCAAGTATTGTGCCTCACAACTTGCAACAAACAAAGGCCACTGTACTTGCCACATAAATGTGGAATTGATCTAAATGCAACTTGTGACAAATTCAAGGCTCAACTTTTCCATGAAAGAACAGAGAATTTATCTTTGAAACAAGATTTCCAGAAAAAGCAACAGTTGGAAAGTAAGTGAATAAGACTTTAAGAGGTCTTTTCCAAGTCATAAAGTGTGCATTTGAATACAGTTTTATCTTATCGAAAACTAAAAATAAAAAAAATATATATATTTTTTTACTGTTTATTATCTTTTGAAGATCTTGTTCATTGGCCTAAAATTACCGTTCATGGCCAATGAACCGTGCACGCGCGCTGGACTTAAAAAAAAAACGCCCAAAATGCGGACGCGAATGCACTACCCAAACGGACCTAAAGTTATACAACAAACAGTAGTCAACAACGTTATGATTATTGTGGTAGTTAATTCATGCTTACAAAATACAAAGAAAGTCAACTACAATTTCAGTCAATGAATACTGTGTAGCATCCATCACCGTGAAAACTTGATCTAATTATCTAACTACAATTGAACATATCTAACAAAACTAAATTCAGACCCATTTCCAAACTCAAAGAAAAAATCACTCCAAAAGAAGACCTCCATACCATGGCAGTGATATCACTGACAAACATACCATTCTCAGTCACTTTGCACTTCTTTTGGTTACTCCTAAACTTGAAATGGACTTTGAATCAACCCTGAATAGAAGCACTAGAAGAATATTTAACAATGGGATAGGTAAATTATATTGAATCATCCTTCCTCGATCATAGCAGCATCTGCACCCTCTTGCAGCTCCAGTGCGTGTTCAAGGCCTACCTCCACTTCACCAATCGTGGGACGTTCCATATTGTCTTCTCGGACGCAAGAAGTGGCAATGTTCACGTATATCTTGAAACACTCTGGAGCTATCTTGCCTATCAGATACGGATCAATCATCTGATTAATAGTCCCATCTTCTACGCATTTTGGAGCCCAGACTGCCAGACTATGCTGTTCGCTCTCTAATTTCATGTCCACTGTTATTTTCGTACACAGTACTTCAAACAGTACCACACCCAAACCGTAGACGTCAGATTTATCGGTCAGCTGATTTGTACGTAAATAAGCGGGATCTACGTATCCAAAAGTGCCCTTCACCTCAGAATCAACCCTGATTAAAGCCTTTGACAAGCTTGGAGGACACATCTTGCACAAGCCGAAATCTGAGAACTTGGCTTCCCAGTTCTCGTCCAACAAAATGTTGCTCGACTTCACATCACGGTGGATGATAGTATGCTTCACCCCAGTGTGAAGGTAGTGCAGTACACGCGCCACCCCAATGCAAATCTGTAGTCTTCGTTTCCATTGGAAGGGATCATCATGGTCCCTGTAGAGGAGCTGTTCCGCGAGGGATTTATTGGCTATGAACTCGTAGACTAGTATCATCTCTTGTTCTTCAATACAATATCCGATGAGATTGACAAGGTTGGGGTGGCGTAGCTGGCAAAGCAACAATACCTCGGTCCCAAACTCCTCGAAGCCTTGTCGTGACATCAAACTACGACGCTTTATTGCAACGTTTATGGTACAGTCATCAATAAATCCCTTATATATTTTGCCAAAACCTCCATGACCAATTACTAAATCATCATCGAAGTTATTGGTAGCTATCTTGATCTCAGCGAGTGAAAATCGCCGGCATAATCCCTCAGGAAGAACTAAAGATTGTTTTGCTCTCTTCCCGGACGTGCTGAATAACTTTGAAATATACTGTGAAATAGCTTCCATTGACGCTTCGGTCGTACACCTGGGGCTTGAGGACGAGAGAATTATCAGATTAAATGGGAGTGGAAAGTGGCGGCTTTGACTAGGAGATGATCAGATTCAATGTAGTGCTTTTGTAACTTTGAAATAGACGGGTGTTCATGACACCTAGCAAACCAAGAAAAACTGCCAAAGTGAACCGATTGGTTTCAGCCAGTTTCCAAAGTTATGGGTCCGGATTGATGTTTATATTCAGAAAAAGATATTTTTTTAAAACAACTTATGATAGTGATTCATTAGTTGGTTCCAAGAGGTCTAATAAAACAATTGTACATCCCAACAGTCAAACATGCTAATCTCTTGCCGTCCTGACCGCCGCTCATCTATCATTCTGTTTTTTCTATTCATTCCTCGTTTTTCTCTTTCCTTTCGTTCTCTATTTTTATTTTTTTATTATTTTGCCGGCCAAGGTGAAATTTACTTGTTGAAGTCTTGAAATGAGTTGGTTCAATTTCCATGAGGAATTCTCTTGGATTACTTAATAGTTAATTCATGGTTCTGGTCTTCTGGTAGGTGGGGTCATATATCAATATTAGTCATCCTATTTTAGATCTTTACAATCTCTGCCGATCTTGGTTTTCTTGGCCTCATTGGTTGCTCTGAATTTCACAAACCGATGCACCACACCAATGGAACTTGAGCTTGGTACAGCTTGGTTAGTTGACATCCAGCGCTGTAGTTCACTTGGTGACTTTGGAAAACTAATGAATGATCAATTTGACTGATAAATGTAAAAGACCTTGAGCAGCTTGACGAATGATCAAGCAGGGATCCCCATGGAAAAATACTGATAACCAATTTATGACCATGTCAAGTATTTTGCAATGGTGTTGGTGTTGCCAAAGTGGGTTCATGGGAGGAAAAAGGCACACATGTGCCAATAGGCCCAATACAACTCAAGACTATCACCATTGCAAAAAACGAAAGGCCCCCAATCTATCCTGCATTATAAATGTGGAAATAATCTAAAGGCAACTTGTGACAAATTGAAGAGCTCAACTTCTCCATGGAGAAACAGAGAATCCACGGGTCTTTGGAACAAGAATTTTACTGTTTAACAAAGAAAAACAATAATTTGAAAGCAAGTGAATAAGACTGACCAAAAAAAACGTGTTGACAATGATGTGATTGTCGCAAATGTTAATTCAGGCTTACAAATGCAAAGTCATGTACATCAATCTATGAATAGCATCCATCCCTGTGAAAACTTCAAACATAAAAATCTAACAAAATTATAGTTAGATCCATTTCCCAAAACAAGAGCACACCCTCCCATAAAGATCTCCATACCATGGCAGTGATATCACTGACAAACATCCCAGTTCTGTTCCTAAAGCAGAGCAGAAACCACTCAGCCACTATGCTCTCATTTTGGTTTCTCCAAACTTTGAAACGGAGAGCATCCCTATCTCTAGAAATGTGATTTTGATAATTGTTTGTGGTTGATGATTGGCAGTTTGGCTTTTCCATAGTGATATCCTAAGACAAATTAGCTTATGTGATGCTATTTGAATCCTAAATAGACTCCTCAGATTCAGGCAGAGAAGCACTACCGATATACTCAACAATGGGATAATTATATAGATCCACATCGTTCCTTACAGCATCAGCTCTCTCTTGCAACTCCAGTGCGTGTTCAAGGATTAACTCCACTTCACCAATCGCGGGACGATCCTTTCCCTTATTTCTCACACAAGAAGTGACAATGTTAATATATAACTTGAAACACTCTGGCGCTACCTTCCCCATCAGATATGAATCAATTATCTGATTAGTCCCTTCTTCAATGCATTTTCGGCCCCAAGTAACTCGAAACTTCTGTTCTTTTGTCAGTTTGATGTCTCTTGCTTTTCTGGCACAGAGTACTTCTAGCAGTACCACACTGAAAGAGTATACATCAGATTTATCAGTCAATTCTCCTATCGCAATAAACTCTGGATCAGCGTATCCGTAAGTACCAACTACCTCAGATTTTACTCTAATCAAAACCTTTGACAAACTCGGTGGACCAAACTTGGACTACCCCAAATCTGTCAACTTGGCCTCCAATTTCTCGTCCAACATTATGTTTCTTGGCTTCATGTCACGGTGGATGATATTATGCTTCAGTCCAGTGTGAAGGTAGTGCAGTCCAAGCACCATTCTAAAGCAAATCCGCAGTCTTTGTTTCCACGGGAGGGGTTCATCGTGGTTAGTACGGTAGAGGCGGTCGCCAAGGTTTCCATTGACAATAAATTCATAGACAAGGAACCCCTTGTCTTCATTGAGACAATATCCGATGAGACAGGTGAGGTTAGGGTGGCGTAGCTGGCAAAGCAACACCACCTCGTTCGTTAACTCATCTAAACTTGACTCGAAATCCGCAACCTTTATTGCAACGTTTATGGTACGGTCATCAATAAACCCCTTATATACTCTGCCAAGCCCCGTCACCAAATAGTAAATCAGCATCGAAGTTATTGGTAGCTGACTTGATCTCAGCGAGTGAAAATCGACGACAGAGTAGAACTGAATAAGATTGTTTTGTTGTGTCTGACCTTCTCTTCCATAACTTTGAAATAGACTGTGAAATACCTTTCATTGAAGCTTGGTTCGTACAGTATATAATATATATCAATGAGTTTGATGACGAGAGAAAGATGAAGTGGGAGTGGAGAATGCTAATAATCTTAACAGTATCATATGCCTATCAAACATAGTTTTACACCATTGGATGGGACATTGAAGAAATGTCAATTGGATGGTTCAAAAAATAAATCAAAATATGATAAAGTTATCAATATAATTAAACTATGGCAAGATGAAAAAATGATACATAACGGTAATGCAAATTAATAATTGACAAGGTAAGTAGAGTTCAAATTAGAAAGAGCAGCACATTAATTGATTCAAATTGCATCAAATTTAATTAAGTGCAAGGGATTTGACCAAGAAGTATATTCAAACATGATTAAAAGCATCAAGTCCTGTGTTATTTGGGAGATTTTCTGTTAATGCATATTTGAGATTCAAATTTTATTTTGGGAGTTTCCTTTGTCTTGAAAAAAGTCTGGATGATTTAATCTTTCTGGAGATTGTTGGAATATTGAGTGATTGGCTCAATGACTAGATATATTCAATTAGGAGATCTCATTCTGCAGTTTAAATTTCTAGGATTAAAATTTTGGAGCATTACAGTTTGGCTCTGCAAATCGTTGCCAAGATGTCAAGTACAGGGAAAAAGGTGGACATTTGGAGGGCTAATGAGAACTTGCTTGATGCTTATTTGAAGCATCATTTTAAACCAGTCTCGGCCCTCATGGGTCAAACTTTGATGGCCATAATTCTGTTATTGGAGCACCAAATTGAGCTGACATACACCTTGTATTTAGAATGTCTTAACTATAAAGAGAGTAATTGGTTTTCCAAAGTTCATACGATGAGGCTCATTGATGATGTGGAATTTGGAAGGTAGCGAAGGAAACTCATGTGCATGCTGGTGCTGGTCTTCAGCTTGCACTGAAGCTGCATTACAAATGCATTAGGGAGAAGATAGGTGTGAAAAATTACAAAGATGAAAACATTAATGCTGAGATTCCCAATTCTAACGTCAATATGAGCTAGAACTTGAATGCTATGCTCTTGGGACAAGTAATGCATCTATTTTTCATGAAAAAATAGTTGGAAGACAATGGTGGGCTTATGATTGTTAAAAGGGAAGCATCAAGAAATGGTTCAATCTGCAATGGTACTTCCTACAAATTAGGAGAAATATGGTGGGTCACCTTGAAGATAAGTTCTTTGGTACCATAATTCTGGGAAAACTCTTCTTACGCATGCAAATGTTAATGCTTGTCAATAAATTTCATTAGCATCAACAGTCTTAGCTACTCACATGTTCAAAGAGATAAGAGGACAATGTTAGAGATGTCTTTGACATAGTATGTCAACCAAAGCATCATTATCAAGAGGAAGAATAGTGAGATGACGGATTAAAGTTATGGATGACGGGTCTATTTGGATGGGCCTAATAGATCAAGGTAAGTGGACGGATCCAGTATGATTGGGTTGGGGTGGACGGACCAATGGGCCACGTGGCGCTAATTTGGCCATTATGTGGTCTCCAAGGAATCTTAAATGGAAAACGACTTGCGTCTCACGAATAACCCTAGCCCATAGAATCCTAACATGAATAGAATTCTAATACAAAGAAGATTCTGGAAAATACGCCCATTAATGAGGATCTTCCCTATATGGAAAAGATTCGTTGCAAGCATAGGAGTCTGATTCTACATTATTATAAAAACCCAAAGACCCTCACAAAACAAGTACGCATAATTGACTCCTCTCTAGCACTCTAGAGTTGTAAGAATAGTTCTAACTTGACCTTCGGAGGGTATTTGGTCGGCACCACACCGGTGCTCTCTGTTAGGTCTTCTCTTTTTGTTGTGCGAGTCTTGCTTCAAGTGTGCGAGGACTGTATGGCTCATTGGTGATTTTTCAGCATCATCGGTTGGCGCCGTTTGTGGGGAAGACAATGACTTGTAAGCCATACAAACGCTTCCCGAACAAAGAGTTGCATGGAACTTACTCGCTCAATGGCAACCACCAACAACGTTCAGGGAGACGAGCCACAACCTACTGCCCTGGAGAGACAGGTCCAAACCCTCACAGCAGCGGTGGAACGCCTCACTAGATAAAACCAAACCTTAGAGGAATAATTGCGACAGAAGAACACGGCGATGGGAACCCAAGAGGAAGATCAAGAAGGTACCGGTCTTGACCGGAGAAACCAGGAGGGGCCGGAGGGTAGTAATGCCCCGAGTAGACCGGATAGACAAGACATGAACCATCCATCCGTTATTGATACGGCCCCGCCCCACATCGTCGAGGAGATACGGATGATGAAAGAACGGATGAAATGCATGATGAACATGCTGAAGGGAAGAGTTTCTAGTGATTTCAACGATCTAGTCCACGAATGCATTCACCATTCACCATGGCCGTCAACTCTTTTCCCCTTCCTCCAAAGTTTCGTATGCCGTAAGTGGAAAACTATGACAGAAACAAGGACCCGTTGGATCACTTAGAGTCTTTCAAGACCTTGATGCACCTTCAGGGGATACCGGATGAGATTATATGTAGAGCCTTCCCCACCACGCCGAGGGGCCCCGCAAGGATATGGTTCAAACAGGTGACGCCCAACTCCATTGGTTCCTTTAAAGAGTTGAGCGCCCAATTCGCATTGCATTTCATCGGGGGACATAGGTATAAGAAGTCTACTGCATGCCTAATGAATATTAAGCAACGGGAGGATGAGACATTAAGGTCCTACATAACTCGTTTTAATAAGGAAGCACTCTCGATCGACGAAGCCGATGACAAGATCCTCGAAGTAGCCTTCACGAATGGATTACGAGAGGGTAAATTTTTATTCTCTTTATACAAGAATGACCCGAAAACCATGTCAGATGTGCTTTACAGGGCCACCAAGTACATGAATGTTGAAGATGCACTATTGGCACGCAAAGAAAAACCCAAGAAGAGAGAGAGACAGGAGGAACCCCGACGGGATAAGGGCGGGAAGATGGCTAGAACAGGAGATAAAAGAGACGATTGACGATCCAGGCCCCCGACGGGGAGGTTTACAAACTTCACCCCCCTGAATACCCCGATTGATCGTGTCCCGATGCGGATCAAAGATGAAGGAGCCTTAACTTTCCCCAGCAAATTGAAGGGCGATCCCAGCAAGAGGCCCAGGGATAAATATTGCCGCTTCCACAGAGACCACGGCCATGATTCATCTGATTGCTATGACTTGAAACAACAGATAAAAGCCCTTATTGGTTAAGGAAAGTCAGAGAAATTTGTCGGCAAGGAAGGAAAGGAGCAAAATCAAGGTGCACCAATTCGAAGAGAAAACGAGCGATCCAGGCCACCCATAGGAGATATAAGGATGATCACAGGGGGCAGCATTTCTAATTCCTCTAAGAAGGCACGAAAGGCGTACCTACGGATGGTTCAGGATATTCAACTAATAGGGTACGCCCCGAAGATGGTACGAGTTGACAATCCCGTCATTGGGTTCACAGAGGAAGATGCCTCGCGTCTCCACCACTCACACGATGATGCACTCATAGTCGATATACGGGTAGGTGACTACAATACCTACAGTCTTGCTGGTAGACAACGGAAGCTCCGCTGATATTTTGTATTATCCGGCCTTTCAGCAAATGAGAATAGAGAAGGAACGGTTAATACCAACCAACGCCCCGCTCGTAGGTTTTGGAGGAACACGGGTGTACCCACTAGGTACGGTCACCCTCACTGGGTGACAATCGAGATTACCCTCGGCAGAGATCACGAGGGACGTAACCTTCCCCGGTCGTTGATTGCTCGTCCGCATACAATGCCATCATTGGGGTGTCCTACTTTGAATTCTGGAAAGTCAGAACATCAACCTACCACTTGATGATCAAGTTCCCCACCGAGTATGGGGTAGGAGAAGTAAGAGGCGGTCGGGTAGCGGTGCGTGAATGCTACATTGCGATCTTTGAAATGGATGACCACCAACAAACAATGTGCATAGAAGAACGACGAACGAGCGAGCTTGTGGAAGAACTGGAGGAAGTAACCCTTGACAACTCCAGACCTGAGCGGATGACTAGGATGGGCATGTTGGCTAGTCACTCGGTTCATCACAAGCTCACAATGTTTCTAAGAGAGAATCGGGGCGTATTCGCCTGGAGTCACGAGGACATGCCAGGGATTGACTCTTGAGTCATAGTTCACAGATTGAATGTGTCGCCCTCATCCTCTCCCGTTCGACAGAAGAAGCGAGTGTTCGCTCAAGAGCGAGACAAAGCGATAGCGGAGGAGGTTCGGAAATTGTTAGAGGCAGATTTCATTCGAGAAGTATACTACCCAAACTGGTTGGTAAATGTGGTTATGGTCAAAAAGGCCAATGGAAAGTGGAGAATGTGCGTAGGTTTCACGAACCTCAATAGAGCCTACCCCAAGGACAGTTACCCCCTTCCACGAATAGATACCTTGGTAGACTCGACCGCAAGACACCAGCTACTAAGCTTCATGGACGTGTTTTCTGGATACAACCAGGTCAGAATGGATGAGGTCGACCAAGAAAAGACTTCCTTTGTTACAAGCCAAGGACTCTTTTGCTACAAAGTAATGTCATTCGAGCTTAAGAACGCCAGAGCGGCGTACCAAAGATTAATGAACAAGATGTTTGCACGACGGATCGGGAGGAATGTTGAAGTTTATGTAGATGACATGTTGGTGAAAATCTTACAAGAAGATGAACACTTGGGTGACCTCCAAGAGACCTTTGACACCCTTCGGGCATATAACATGAAGTTGAATCTAGGCAAATGTGTATTCGGGTTTACAACGGGAAAATTCTTGGGATTCATGGTATCCCAAAGGGGCATTGAAGTCAACCCAGAGAAAGTACGAGCTATAATGGATTTAGCCCCACCAAAGACGGTCAAGGAGGTGTAGAGCCTAAACGGCAAGATAGCGGCATTGAACAAGTTCGTCTCAAGGGCGACAGATAAATGCCTACCTTTCTTCCGCGTGTTGAAAATATCGTTTGAATGGACAGACAAATGCCAACAGGCGTTCGAGAATCTTAAGTTGTATCTCTCGGCTCCTCCCTTACTTAGCCCATCCAAACCGGGGGAAGAGCTCTATCTGTATTTAGCCGTCTCGCAAGCCGCGGTCGGTGCGGCTTTGATAAGAGAAGAAGACGGGTTGCAAAAACCAGTCTACTTTACAAGCCGAGGGTTTCGAGGAGCAGAAGAAAGGTATCCTTCGATGGAGAAGCTAGCGCTCGTGTTAGTGACCGCAACACAGAAACTTAAGCCATATTTCCAAGCCCATACTATTGTTGTCTTGATAGATAAGCCTTTGAGAAGAGCCATGAGTAGTCCCGAAGCTATAGGACAGATGGCATTGTGGGCAATCGAGCTGAGCAATTTCGATATACGATACCGTCTGCATACTGCTATAAAGGAGCAGGTGGTAGTTGACTTCATCACCGAATTCACACTCATGGAAGGCAAGGGGACAGAAGTAGTTTCACAATGGAGCATCCATACGGACGGATCATCAAAAAGGCAAGCTGAATCGCCAGTGTGGTGCTCCACACCCCGGAAGGAGATAAGATCTAATGCATGATCCGCTTGGACTTTCCTACGACTAACAACGAAGCAAAATACGAAGCTTTAGTGGCAAGATTGGACCTCGCAAGAGCAGCAGGAGCTGAAAACATGGTTGTATACTGCAACTCCTAAGTCGTCACCAACGGGTTAACGAGGACTATGAATGTAAGAATGGA
Source organism: Quercus dentata (assembly GCA_028216015.1). Classification (NCBI taxonomy): domain Eukaryota; kingdom Viridiplantae; phylum Streptophyta; class Magnoliopsida; order Fagales; family Fagaceae; genus Quercus; species Quercus dentata. Next base: position 69,445,024 of record CP116448.1, read on the forward strand.
AGAATGAAGAAGTACCTCGGGGAGGTGAAGGGTCGAATCAACGGTTTACAAATCAAATTCGTCCAAATCCCAAGAGAGGAGAATGAATGTGCCGACCGCCTAGCAAAGGCCGCCTCGGCAGAATACATGCTCGTCCTCAATCGTGTACTATCTTTCGTACTAACTTCTTCACTTATAGATGAAGTAATTAGTGTGCGGGAGATAGGTAATGAGAACAACTAGACCATGCCATTAGTCTCCTACCTAAAGGACGGTATGCTACCGGACGGGAAGGACGCCACTAGAAAATTGAAGGTCCGAGCATCGCATTTTGTTCTGATTAAAGAAGTCCTATGCAAGAGAGGTTTCTCCCACCCGTACCTAAGGTGTTTGGGACCCGATGAGGTGAACTACGTTATGAGAGAGGTCCATAAGGGGATCTGCAAGAATCACTCAGGGGCACGATCGCTAGTGAACAAGCTAATTCGCGCGGGATACTACTGGCCTACTATGCAGAAGGATAAGCAAACTTATGTCAAAGCCTGCGACAAGTGCCAGAGATTCGGTAACATCGTCAGACAGTCTCCGAAAGAACTCACACCTATGACAGCCCCGTGGCCGTTTGCTCAATGGGGATTAGACATCATGGGCCCCTTCCCAACAGCAGTCAGCGAAAGCGACTAAAGTTCCTAGTAGTTGGCATCGACTACTTCACCAAATGGGTGGAAGCAGAAGCCCTAGCCACCATCACAGAGAAGAACATCCGAAGTTTTGTCTGAAAGAACATTATTTGTAGGTATGGGATACTTAGGGTGCTTGTCTCTAACAACGAAAAGCAGTTCAACAACAACACATTCTGGGATTTCTGCTCGGAGCTAGGGATCAAGAACCACTACTCGTCACCTGCTCATCCATAAGCCAATGGATAGGTTAAAGTTACGAACCGATCCTTGCTCAAAATCATCAAGACTCGGCTCGGGGGGGCAAAGGGCATATAGCCGGAGGAACTACCTAGAGTTTTGTAGGCATACCGAACAACAATAAGGACACCCACATGGGAGGCGCCATTTCGACTAGCATACTAGAGCGAGGCGGTCATCCCAGCAGAAGTAGGCCTTACGAGCTATCGGGTGGACAACTACGATGAAGCCTTTCGCTTGCAACTAGACTTGGTGGATAAAGTGTGGGAAACAGCAGAGCAAAGGTTGGCACGATACCAGAACCTTATGGCAAGGAACTACAATTCCAAAGTCAGGCACAGACACTTCTAGGTCGGAGACCTAGTCTTGAGGAAGGTAATGGGCACGGCCAAGGATCCCGCCCAAGGAAAACTCGGCCCCAACTGGAAGGGACCCTACAGAGTTACATCATGGCAAAGGAAAGGAACCTACCATCCGGAGACATTAGATGGGCGATAGCCGCAACATCCATGGAATGCTAAACATCTATGAAAGTACTACCAAGAAAAATGACGACATGGAAAGCAACACCTGACGGATCCTCATTTTATTCAAGTTTTGCTAGTTTTAAGTTTATTATTGCAACATTCTCCGTTTTTCCTAGTTTTAACTACATAGACAGTTTTATTTTTGCTTTTAAGCATTATTTTTAAGCTTCCTTTTTCTTTCGAGAACTACTTTTGGTTTAATAATAAGAGGAATATTCAGATATGACTAATGTGTCTTCTACAAAAATTTTATTAAGTCCATCGAATGGACAATCCGTCTAATAAGGATGGAAATTTATCAGAGTCCATAGAGTGGACGGATCATCCAAGAAAGATGGAAACATACCAAGTCCATAGAGTGGACGGTCCATCCAAGAAGGACGGAAACATTATCAAAGTCCACAATGTGGACGGTCTATCCAATAAGGATGGAAACTTACTAAGTCCATAGAGTGGATGGTCCATCCAAGAAGGACGGAAACATTATCAAAGTCCACAATGTGGACGGTCTATCCAATGAGGATGGAAACTTACTAAGTCCATAGAGTGGATGGTCCGTCCAATAAGGATGGAAACTTATGAGTCCATAGAGTGGACGGATCATCCAAGAAGGATGGAAACTTACTAAGTCCATAGATTAGACGGACCATCCAAGAAGGACGGAAACCTTACCAAAGTCCAGAAAGTGGAGGGTCCATCCAATAAGGATGGAAACTTATAAAATCCAGAAAGTGGACGTTCCATCCAAGAAGGATGGAAACCCTATTAAGTCCATAAAATGAGTGGGCCACCTTATAAGGATAAAAATTTTATAAAGCCTATAAAGTGGACGGCATCATTAAGACGGATGGGTCATTTTACGAAATGAGAATGGACGGGTCTATCTAAAAGTAAACCAAGTCATGACTTGTCCACACTATGAACAGCCTTAAAAGCTTAAAGCGGACGGGTTCAAAGCCGTCATCCACAAAAAGAGTACATAGGCCTAAATAAACATTGGCAATATAGACAGATCAAACAGGACGAACTCATTGCAAAAAATTACGAAACAAGCTAGCAAGCAAAATAATAAGCAAATAAAAATAAATAAAAGCCCTTAAAGGGAAATGTATACATATAGAATAATTAACATTGTTCTACAAGGATGTTTACAAAAAAGAAAAAGCTACTGCTGAGTAGGAGAGTTCTGCTCGTTCTCCTCTTGCATAGTAGGGTGACGGGTAGTGTCCTCGACTTGAGCTTTCTCTCCATCGCCAGGAGCATCATCGGCAAATAACTCATCCGTACTCTCGGATAAGACGGGCTGAACGGAAGTCGAGGCTGGAGCATCAATGTTAATGCTAGATAAGTCCAGGTTCGGATAAGAAGCCTTGACTTGACGAAGGCAATCATCAAAGTCTTCAGCAAAAGAATCTCCTAGCTCTACCAGAAGGGCATCGAAATCATGATACTCACGTATCGCTTCCTCTTTTGCATGACGGAGTCGATCATTGGCATCTTTAATTTCCTTCTCTTTATCCATCCAGGGCTTTCTTCAATGACTCCGTCTGCTTTTCCAGTTCTCCTCTAACTTCCACCGACAGAGCAAGTTTTTTCTCCTGGACCACCTTCCAAGACTTCAATTAATTAAGCTCTTCCTCCGTCAGAGCTACCTTTGCTCGTAGACGGTTTTAACTTGTCTCATGGTTGAGGCAACGGCTTAACAGCCCTTTCATCATTAACATGGCCTGAAAACGGAAGAAGTTAGTGGCTAGATATGTTGTCAGAAGGAAAAGCGGATGGTTGCGAAGTTACCTGAACGATGCAGAAGAGACTCGTCTCCCCCATGGCCTCGATTGCGTGGTTGCTCAAGTCTTCATAATCGTCAACTGTTATGATGGATGAAAGCTGCTCCAACACATACTTTGAGTCCTCACGAAGAAGGATGGGTGGTTTTTCAGCGGCAAGAACAGAACCGATCATAAGTCCTTTTCCCTTACCATGAACGGGTTTTGAAACCGTCTTCTTTCCCTCGACTTTTAACCCCAAGATGGGTTCAGGAACAACTTTGGGCTTCTTCGGGGGCTAATGGTCAGTCTTCTCTAGTTTCCTTTTGGAAGACGGGTTGGTTGAACTCGATCCTTTCTCGATCTGCCCCTCTATTGTTTTTGCATAGCGACTTGCTACTTGATATAAGCCCTTCTCTTAGCAACATCCATTTCTGCAAAAATAGAGGACGAACGTTGAAGATTGAATAAGCATAACAAAAAGCTCAAGGTGACGGACTTACGTGCTCCGACTTGGGCCTCGTATCGAAGCGCGACTTTGGTCGGTTCTAGTCCGTCACAATACCAATGCAACGTATTTAGGTTGACCAATTTGGCCCACGTCCTCTCTTCAAGCTTGGTTTTGTTGAAAATGTTCTCCAAGAAGCTGAATTGCTCAAGAGAGACCGGAGGACGGTCCCGAGCTGCATAGAAAGACGGATAGTTATGCATTAAAGAACAGTTAAAACATAAACAAATGTTTGCCGACGAAAGCATACCCGACGGTGGCATTATGCCCTATGTTTTGTCAACGGGCATGAATTCGGTGTCACCAAGGTGACACATCCACTCGTCACCCTCAAAAAAGAAATAACGACTCTTCCAATCTCTGTTGGAGTCGGGATTCTCACAAATAAGCCTTAATAACGGGCCCCTAGGCACGAAGTTGTACATGCCCTTGGACTGGGTAATCTCGGCAGGACGGTAATAGTGGAAAAATTCTTCCACCGTCAACCTCCGTGCCCCGTCGGACATAGCGCCATATAGGACCTCCACACTAAGGAAAACCCTCTAAGCATTAGGGGAGATTTGGCTGACCGAAAATCCAAGATATTGGAAGAGTCGATGGTGGAGGGTGCTTAATGGAAACTTGAGCCTTGCCTTGAGCATTTGCTCATAAACCCCTAAGTCTTTAAGACCCTCATAGTAACACTTCTTAGTTTTGTAGGTTAGACACATAGGTATGTTGTCGAGTATTTGGAACTTATCCCTAAGTGTTTTAAAGTGATTTTCTTTGATTTTGGAATTAAAGTCATTGACCGTCCATAAGGGTAAAAGGATGAACTCTCTAAGCCCATCGTGTCCTATGACGGATTGGATCGGAGGATCAATATCCATCAGACCGTTACTAGAGTTAGCGTTTGATTTCTCCATCTCTAAATCCCCATCCATTGAAGAGGAAGTCGACGGACTCTTTTCACTGGGACTGTCATGGTCTTTGTGACCTGACGGGTACACTTCATCGTAGCCCGCTCCATCACGGACAAACGTCTGGTTACTTGACGCACTAGACATGACCTACACATGACGGTAAAGCCTAAAACTGATAATACTATAATGGTTGACGGACGTGTAAGTGTCTCAGAAAAGTGTAAATGCATAAAAACTTGAAGTAAAAGGGATAAGATGCTTACCAGGACGGATTCAAATGATGACAAGTATTGTTGACGAATGCAATAGTTGAACGGTACAGGCTTCTGACAAGAATGACGGGTGCACTCTGATCTTGAGTTTCAGGAGAAAGCAAAGTAATGAGCGAAAGAAGTCTTAGTTTATATAGGGAGAACGGCGCGGAAGACGAAGGGGCGTTTCGATTCCCGTGGTCAACCATTCAGCAAACGCCATGCGTCCATCATTAATTACCCTAGGCCAGCTTGTCCGGACTAGGAGGCATTCGTCAAAAGTTCAAAATTAAACCGTCACCCCGCGTGTCCGTCCACTCAGAGAGTACAGACTTACGGGGTGAAGGGGGCAAATCAAGAGGAAGAATAGTGAGATGATGGATTAGAGTTATGGATGACCGGTCTATTTGGATGGGCCTAACAGATCAAGGTAAGTGGACGGATCCGGTATGATTAGGCCGGGGTGGACGGACCAATGGGCCATGTAGCGCTAATTTGGCCATTATGTGGTCTCCAAGGAATCTTAAATGGAAAATGACTTGCGTCTCACAAATAACCCTAGCCCATAGAATCCCAACATGAATAGAATTCTAATACGAAGAGGATTCTGGAAAATACGCCCATTAATGAGGATCTTCCCTATATGGAAAAGACTTGTTGCGCAAGCATAGGAATCTGATTCTACACTACTATAAAAACCCAAAGACCCTCACAAAATAGGTACGCATAATTGACTCCTCTCTAGCACTCTAGAGTTGTAAGAATAGTTCTAACTTGACCTTCGAAGGGTATTTGGCCAGCATCACACCGGTGCTCTCTGTTAGGTCTTCTCTTTTTGTTGTGCAGGTCTTGCTTCGAGTGTGCGAGGACTGTGTGGCTCATTGGTGATTTTTCGGTATCATCAATTACCTTTTTCTTAATGAACTGAACTCCATTGCCAAATGAGAGTGAAAGCAAAATGGAGAAGCTTGTGTCTTTCATTGTCAAAATCTGCGCCAGAAGTAAACTAAAATGGATTAATTACCATTCAACAGGCTCCTAATTGGTTATTTTACCTTCCTTTACCAGATGATAGGTTATGGACACAAGTTTTCATGACTTTTTGCTATTATTGTCCTAATCAAAAACATTATATTGCAGTCTTTGCCAAGCATACAGAGAACTCAATCAAAGCAAATGTTCCTGCGTGCATCAACACAAGTGAAGAATATTTAAGTCATGGAAGAGATGCCAAAGGACCCTTGCTTCAAAAAACATATGAGAACAAAAGCTTTCAACAAAAAGTAGAAGCTTCATCTTAGAGTTGGATAGATCGGGTTTCTATTTTCTGTTAGCTCATCACATTTTTTGACATTTACACTCCATTTGTTTTGGTGGAAAATGCTTTCCATATTTTCTAGTATTTTGTACAACAGAAAACACTAGTCAACGAAAATATGTTTTAAGTGATCAACTAATAAATGGAAAACCATTTTCCACTTTCTAGAGTAAAAAATGTTTTCCAAAACACCACATACTCAACAAACTCACCACAATTTAATTGATTGTCAACTTTTTTTTCCAAATGACATCTATGCTCAAAACAATAAATTTACCACTTAGTTTTGTACAGATACAAATTCAGACTTGGTTTTCCCATTTGAGGCTACAAGTGACCAAAAACAAATCCTACTTGGCGTATGTTTCCATGAGTGAAGGTTTCTATTCATTTTTTTATTTGGAATTACAAGAAATATGAATGATTTTCATGCAAGTCAAATAATAGAAAAATAAAATTTCTATCTTCATTTACAGTCATTGTGCAAAAAAAAAAAAAAAAAAATTCCAAGTTATATTAGTATGCAGGAGAATGCTTACCTACCATAGTTGTTCTATGCACCTTAAAGAAGATCAAACTTATTATTCCCCACTTATAGATACAATTAGGATAAAATTCAATTCAACAAACTTAAATGGTATTAATATAGCTTATTAAGGTTGGGGCAAGATTTCCAACCACAAAAAATGGTCGTAAAGCTAAATATAAATATTAATTGTTTGTCATAAAATCAAACTGAACCTTCAAAACTAAATTTGGATAGGCTAGCTTTTGGGTTGAGTATGTGTAGATCAAGTATGTTACAATCTAGGAAGCACCGACGTGGCTGGGAGGGTGCCGCACCGGAGTTCGACATGGAGTTCAGCCACCGACGTGGTTGCCCGCGCATCGGTGCCGCGTCCGAGTGGTTTTTTTTTTTTTTTTTTTTTTTTTTTTTTTTTTTTTTTTGGTTTGTGCCGATTCGCGCCGACTCAGCTTCTATTTGCTCTAGTAATCGTCCATCCAATGACTGGATTCCTTCCGGATCCAAAACTCTAAGCAATTTTGAGTACTTAAAAACTGATTTGACTTGCTCGCTAATATCATTGAAGTATATAAGGGATCTAATCTGGGGATTCTCTTTGTAATAATTATTTGTGGGAACATCAAAAAAGATGGCAAGCCTTCGAATACTACCAGTTGATGAATCAACTGTCTCATTTCCACTCAATGACTCAAGATATGGAGGAAATTTTCCTGCTTTGCCTTTGACAAGCATAGACCTCGCATAAGATCATGGAGACAGCAAGATTTAATCCTTCCATTTGACCCAATTACACCCACTTGAACCATGCATCTATTTATCAACTCAACCAAGTACTGCATAATCTTCCAACTTTCATCTCCCTCTTGTTCATACTTTGGAGGCACAAAGCCTTCTACCACCCATAGTCGAACCAATTTCTTTGCTGGTATATCGAAGTCCTCCGGGAAATGGCTCAGATAGAGGAAGCATGGTTTCAATTGGTAAGGCAATTCAAAGTAACTCAAAGCCAACACCTTGTGAACTTTTGATTGTTGACTGTGGCCTCTACCTAATCGTAACTTTATATTTCGATGCACAATATCCCATTCATCCAATGTTTCTTTTGTTGCCAAAAGTCCTCCAAGCACAGAATCGCCAAAGGTGGTAAACCAAAGACACCTTGCCACCATTTCCCTCCCTAAATTCTCCATGTCTTTGGAAATTCTGAATTCTGTGTCATCATGATAAACATATATAACAACAACACTAACACCATCAACAATAATGTTCAAAGGACTACATTAGAAAGTATAACATTTTTAAGCATTAGAATCTCAACATCAACAATAATGTTCAAAGGACTACATTAGAAAGTATAACATTTTTAAGCATTAGAATCTCAACAAGTTAAAGAGATAGATAAATGGGACCAATGCTCAACCAAATGACAATACTTAATATAGAATTAGTTCAAAATGCTTAATTTGGAATCCTACAGTTCTACTATCATATATATATAGTCTAGAGACAACACCACCCTCATTATTTCTACCACCTCCAACAATTGAAAGCATAACTCACAAGACGAACTCAAATTACAGGGGGCACATAATTATACAACTTATTTTCAAGACAAAGACTAATTGACCAAGTCCACACTTTAAACTGACTTTTAATCAGACCGGCTTTGTCTCTTTAGTGCTTACTTGGAAATTATATACCTTTTTTCCCAACTCAGAAAGAATTTGTCTCGTTTAAATTTTAAAATGATAGCCTTTCCCTTGATCTTTCAGAAGCCAAATAAATGATTCTAGTCCTTTTTAGCAAACATGACAAACTAACATGCTACTTATCAATCTTAAATCACTAGTGATATGCATTGCTGAATGCTGAATGAATTTGAATGCATAATCTTCTTTTTATTGATTGAAATTGAAGTGCTTTGCACCTAATTACATTGTAGGTTTCGATAGCTGATTTGAAGCCCTCCTCACAAACTTTAAGTTAATACCTAAATTAAATATTCCCTAAATAAGCTAAAAACTCCAATAGAAAGAAAACATTTGCGTTTCCCAGCTTTTAATACATTGATCAAATAATAATTACAATAAAAACTACATTGTAATCAAATAAAAATTACAATAAAAACTACTATAATAATTACAATAATTATAATAAAAACTACCTTGTAATCAAATAATAATTACAATAAAAACTACATTGTAATGAAATAATAATTACAATAAAAGCTACTATAATAAAAGAAAGAAAACATTTGCGTTTCTCAGCTTTTAATACATTGATCAAATAATAATTACAATAAAAACTACTATAAAAACTACATTGTAATCAAATAATAATTACAATAAAAACTACTATAAAAACTACAATGTAATTAAATAATAATTACAATAAAAACTACTATAAAAACTACTATAATAATTACAATAAAAATTACATTGTAATCAAATAAAAATTACAATAAAAACTACATTGCAATCAAATAATAATTACAATAAAAACTACTATAATAAAAGAACATTTATGAGATTATAAGATGTTCTAAACATGAATCAAGATTTCCTCAATTTGTAATGTGTCAATGCAATTGTACATATGTAAACCATAAAAGTGGTAGGATGAGAATATACCTGGATCTTGTCTCTAAAATGCCTTCTTCTAAAACAGCTCCTAGCTTTGTTCTTCGTTTAAACACCTCGGTTCATGTAGAAAACCTCCAGGACCTATATGCGAGGCTACGTCTCTATTGCGAGTTGTTAGTAAAATTTTGCTGCTAATTACCTACCTTGAGAGGAAACCCGGACTAAGAAAATCCCATGCCTCTGTGCTCCAAATATCATCCAGGATCACCAAACATCTCTTCTCTTTCTAAACTTGATTAAGCTTCTTTGCCACCTCTTCATCTCTCATTTTCGAAATTTGATCCCTCTCATCTTTGGTTGGAGAGGTAAGTTTGATTAATATTCCTTCCCACACATCCCTTGTTTTGCATTGCTGGGATATATAAGCCCAAGCGAAACCATCAAAATGACGCTTAACATCACCGTGATGGTAAACTTTCTTAGCAAGAGTGGTCTTTCCTGGACCACCCATCCCACAGATAGACATAACTTGACACTGTTTATCTTCATTTACCAACTGACCAACAACTTCTTTTATATTTTCATCCAATCCCACAATATACTCTTCAACAATATGGGAATTAGACCATCTCAATTGCCTTTGCCTGTCCAAAGCTAAACTTGAATCCTCTTCTTTCATGGGAGTCACACCATAAGTTTGTAAGCTTCTAGTGAGATCGGAGATTCTTGTTTTGATGGACTCAATCTTGGACCCCACTTTATATAGCTTTCTGCTATTGTTGAAGCTAGGAACAAATCTCTTGATTGGGTTGTTGTCTCTGTACTTGGAAGCAATTTCAAGGGCAAAAGTTTCAATGACATCTTGAACATCATAGGTAGCTTCCCGAATCTCTCAAACCCAATTTTGAACACTTTCATCACTGTTTTTCTTTTTGTCTACATCTTTTAAGAAGCACTGCATTTGCTTTAGTTCGATTTGAATCTGATTTACTTGCTGGCTCACCCCTTGTAAAAATGATGCTTCTTCAATTAGAAGGTTGCCTAGCCTTTCCACAATAAAGGACACTACGGACTCGGCCATGCTATGCGGCTCCTCTTGCTTTTTCCTTCTTGAACCAAAACAAGAAGCAATGGTTTTAGGACATATGTGGAACTTGTTATGAACATATGTCATTTAGAATTGGCTGATCTTTTGACAAAACGCATTTTACTTGTAATTAGATAGATCTAGGATGTGTTTAATACTTCAAAGAACAAGAGTTCAAGTCCAAGTATTGAAGCCATGCAAATCTGTCCAAGAATCTAGTGAAGAAGTTTTGTTCATTAAAGCTCAATAGATAGCTCAAAAGATGTATCTATCGGGATTTAATATTTGAAGCTCAACAGATAGCTCGACAAATGTATCTATTGAGAATTATGAAATTCGGATTTCCATATCTAATTTCACACATATCCATGTGTATTTGTATAGGGTTTCTTTTCTCACAACCCTAGACATATATAAGGATTATTTTAAGGGCCATCAAAGGTAATGCAACTTGATGCAAAGTGATTATTCACTCAAATTGTGATCAGAGACAATTTGCCCTAGTTCATCTTTCTCTTGAAAAAGTTGCGGCGTTTGTATGCCAAGAGTTTTATAACCAAGGAGCTTCTTAATCTTCATCATATGGATGAACTCAAGAACTCTGCAACCAACATCTTTCTTAAGTTGGTGTATTAGTCACATACTGGGATCCGTGCATCGATTGGTTAGTCACGTACTTGAAGCCGTGCATTGAAAGGAGAGATTGTCACTACATTACAAGTCCAATTGTGTATTGGGGTAAGGGTTCAACTGTAGGTTGGTATAAGGTACTGTGATTCCTTTACTTGTAACCGCTAATTTTGATAATAGTGGATTCTCGAGAGTGGTGACCTTAAATTCACTTGGTGGGGTTTTGCCTCGGTGGTTTTCCCCATTCATAAACAAATCACCCATGTTAAATTTAATTTCTGTTGCATTTAGTTATTTGGTGATTTGTTTGTACTACCATGCGTATTGTATGTTAAATTGACTTAATTAATTCACTTGGCTATTAATTGGTTAATTTACTTAAGGGGTTCTTGGCCTATCAAGTGGTATCAGAGCGGGCACACTCTGATTAGGGTTAATCTTTGCTGTGTGATCCATTGACCCCTGTTTGTCATGGATAGATGACAGTCTCTTATTATACATTCTTTATTTGATGGCACTAACTATGAATACTAGAAAGTATGCATGAGAGCTTTCTTGCGGTCTTTAGATGAAAAAGTGTGGCAAGCTATGGAGATAGGCTGAACCAAGCCAAAAGAAGCGTCGGCTGATTGGAATGATGCTAAGATCAAAGTGGCAAACTTCAATAGCAAGGCATTGAATGCTTTATTCAATGCGGTCACCAATGAGGAGTTCAAAAAGTTATCCTCTATTGAAACTGTAAAGGAAGCTTGGACTATCTTCCAAACAACCTATGAAAGGACTAAGGTCAATTTCAAGGATTCGAAATTTCAAAGGCTTACCACAAGCTTTGAAGAAATTAAGATGGAGGAGGATGAGTCATTTGATGAGTTCTATGCTAAGCTCAATGACATAGTGAACTTTGCATTTAATCTTGGGGAAACCATTCCTGAACCCAAGATTGTGAGAAAGGTACTCAAATCTCTTCCGGAGAGGTTCCATGCCAAAATCATTGCTATTGAGGAATCAAAAGACATTGATCAAATTTCTTTGACAGAGATGGTTGGCAACTTGCAAACCTATAAATTGGGTTTGTCTAGGATCGGGAAATCAAGCAAAAGCAAGAGCATGGCACTCAAGGCCAAAAGCGGTGACATCGATGAGTCTTCATATGATGAAGATTCCAAAATGAAATCCTACATCACTAAGCAATTCAAAAAGTTCATGAAGAATGCCAATGCGAAAGGATTTGACAAGGATTAAAAGCAATCAAATTCTTCACAGTTTAAGAGCCAAGATAAAGGGAAGAAGGATGCTAGGAATGGCGATCAAGACATTGTTCCCTCCGGACCAAAATGTTTTGGATGTCAAGGCTTTGGACATATGAAACAAGAATGTCCAACTTATCTCAAGACCATTGGGAAAAGCAAAGCCCTTGCTGCTACTTTGAGTGACACCGAGCCCGAGGATGATTCGGATAATGATGACGAGGGAATCTTGAATGCCTTCATCGCCACGGTAAATCCTACTCAAGGGATTTTCAAAGAGGTAGATGAAGAAGAGGATTTGGTGGAGTCTAAATTTGAGAAAATAGATGAACAAGATGACATCCATACTGCCTATGCAAAGTTGTACAAGGTCTCTAAAAAGTATGAGAAATTGTATAGGTTGGCCACCAAGAAGGCGAGTGATGCGAAACTTGACCGAGAAGAGCTCTCCACAAAGGTTGATAAAGCTAATCAAACCATTGGAGCTTTTTGGTTTGAAAACTATTTCTTGGCCGAGAAGACCAAGAAGCATGAAGCGAGAGTCGTACTAAGTCAGAGCTCAATTAGAAAGGACTTCCAGTGCAAAACTTGATGAGATGCTTAGTTTTCAGAAATCTACTTTTGATCGAACCGGTTTGGGGTATGATTTCTCTTCTCCCAATATTACTTCTTCTAATACTACTGTGTTTGTTTCACTTGCTAATAATGTTGATTAAAGAACAATGATGTTAAATCTGTTTTAGCTAGTGAGAAAATAGATAATGGTAAATCTATCTTAGGAGCACCCCCTAAGCTTGAAAAGGTAGTGACTAAAAACCCTAGGGCTAAGAAGAGTAACAATCAAAAGTATAAATAGAAGAAGCAACATCTCTGTCATACTCGACCTAATTGCTACAAGTGGTTAGCCACTCAACAGAGCAACAATATGATCTCATCCGGAAACCAGAATAAGTTTTCATCCTCTTTTGCTCCTCTTTGAGATCTTCTTAAGGCCCTCATGTTCCTTTCAAACTTGAACGGTTTCAATTCTTCCCCCTCACCGCCGGATCAAAGGTTTGCTCAATGGAAAGGTTCTTCCAAGGTGTGGAAGTAAAAAGGCTCAAAGTGATTCAGTCACTTTTTCTCTCTTCCTCTCTTTTTGTTTATGCATTACTTGTGTGTTTTGCTTTCTTGTTTTTGAGTCAGTCTAGTTTTATGCTATGCTATGCTTTGTTTAACATGTTTTTATTTGTTTGTTTTCAGTTTTGCTTTATTTTGTTTTTCATTAAAAAAAAAAATAAGAAAAATACAAAAACAGTGCGTGTTTTGTGTACATCGGTACTTATGTACCTTTGATGACCATTGAAACAAAGTTTTCTAAATTTTATATCTTTTGTAGCTTAGATGAGCATCTCTATGCACAACTAAGCAAGTGAGCTTTGTGGCTCGTGTTTGTGATGAGTAAGATTAAGTAATCTCTTGTATTTAACACTCAAATCACTCTTTTTGACGGGAAGGACAAAAAAATCCTAAGAGAAAGGCATAAATAACCATGTCACCACTAAAGCCCACCAATCATAAATAACATATGTGTACTTCCGCATAACAAAATTATGATGTTTAAGCTTAACATAGTTGGGTATTTCTTCTCTCTCTTATAAGCCCATGCATGATATGCTTAAAAGAAAAAATATGCAAAGAATAACAAAAGCAAAAAGAATCAAAATGCTTTTAAATATGATTGCAAGTGTGTTTCTAGGAAATGTGGGAGTTATAGGATGTACCTCGAAGGTGATAGTCTCCATCAAGCGATTATGATTGTGTGTGAATTACATTGATTTTCTCATATCTAAAATCGTCATAAGATGAAACACTTATGCACTCTTGCGATGTTTTCACACACAACACGCAAATTCTTTGTTACCTTTGATACATGTGCAAGTACAATGTGATTTAGCCATCACAAGGAATACATGTGTTTATGTATGTTCACTAAACTGTCATAACTTGTTTTTGAAATATAAAATTGGTTAGACTTGTTTAGTGTGTGTGTGTGTGTGTGTGTGTTTGGATCTTAAATGCTTTGCATTTTCTTGTTGAGAGATGTTTTGAAAGCTTAAAATATTGTCTGGATCTTTGGTTGAGTAGTTTGCTTGATTGTATTCATATCTGTATTTTTCTTCTCTTTGAAAAACTGTTTCTATATATCAAGCTCGATGACTTCTCGATGAATCTCGACAGATAGCTATTTATCAAGACCCTTGAACTTCTTTTCTCGACAAATCTTATCGCATCTTCTATCCATCGAAGCTTTACGGAATTTGTCTCGATAGCTTCTCGATAGATTCTCGATCCATCGAGAAAGTTTCTATCTACTTGATAGCTGCTCGATAGCTATTTGATCCATCGAGGTACTTTTGCCGTTAATAGATTCTCGACAACATCTCGACAGATTTATCTGTCGAGAACTAGTGCTCAACAGATCCTCGATCCATCGAGACGCAATTTCTTTAAATAGCTTCAATGCAAATCAAATCTCATTTTCTCCTATCTCTCTCGTCAGAAACTTGCCTTTTCACCTCCCAAACACTCTTTACTCTCTCTAAACCTCAAACCCACTTGTTTTTGGGCCAAAGTTGTTCAGTTCTCACTTGGTATAATCTCTCTTTCTCTCATTCTTTATGCATTTCATACATTTTAACCTAGGTTTTTGGGTTTTTGAAAATTGATGAGTATTTTGTGATTTTTTGGGTTGGGTTTTGCTTAAATAATGTTATATGCTCATGCATTACATTTCTTTTGCATTCTTAACTATGTTTCATGCATTTAGATGTGTGTTACTATGTTGGAAACTTGTGTGCTAGTAGGATTGGATTGAGCTGAGCCCATGATGAATTTTTCTTTGCACGTCACATTCTCATGCATACGTACCTTTTCTTTTCTTATTGGTACTCTTTATGATTGGTACTATTCTGTTTGTTTCTCTCTCTCGAATAGTCTACGCATGGCACCTAAGCGCAAATCCGCTTCGTCTCGGAACCCTCTTCATTCCAAGGCATCATCTTCTGATCCTACTCCTCTTTCAGTCCGGTTTCGTGATGAGAAGGCCCGTTAGTACTTCTTGGAGAACTTCTCCCGACGTGGCATTCATTCGGAATGCCGCGTGATTCTATCAGATTTTTCCGATATTGCTCTACCCATTGTCATTCACAGTCGGGGATGGGAATCTCTATGTGAGATACCCATGAACTGTCACATCAATCAATCAATCAATCAATATATATAAGGGTCATGCTAACAAGTGCCCTTAGAGCACTCACTAACAATCCATTTTAGGAACAATCTTTGTCCGCACATCTCCTAGTATGTTTTGTCTCTTGTTCCATGCTTCTGTTTTTTGCGCTCTATCTGTTGGCGTTGTAGTAATTTCAGACTTTCAGGTTTGGCCTTTTACTCTCTTATTTACGTTCACTCTTCATGTAGTGTACAATTGCACACATTTGCATGAATGGTGTACAATAATACAATATTGTACACTAACTCCTAAAGAAAAACCTAAGGAAAGAGAAAGGTTTGAGATATATATATATATATATATATATATTCTTTTTTTGGAAGCATCATATTCACCAATGACTACTGTTACAAAGAAAACGTTCAATGCACTTCATGAGCAAATCAGTTTGACTGAAAAGTGTAAAAGACCTTGAGCAGTTTGATGAATAAACAAGCAGGGATCCCCATAGTAAATATTGAGAACCAATTTATGACCAACCTCAAGTAAACTGCAGCATAAAGGATATTACCAGGTGTTGGTCCGACCAAAGTGAGCTCTCGGGAGGAAAAGGCACTTGAGCCTTACAACTCAAGACCATCTACCATTGCAACAAGCAAAGGCCGCTTAAATATAGAGATACAATTAAGTCAAATAAAAAAAAAAAAGTAGAGAGATACAGTGACAGACAAGTAAGCCAAAACATCACATAAAGAGATATCATTGTCTTCTGTACATGCTGTCCCATTTCTTTCATGACTTCAAAGCAAAGATACAATTTATCGGTCAAGCTAGAAAAAATGGAAAGTAGTATAGAAAGTGGAAAGCTCTTCAAAACTGTCCACTGCCTTTAACCCTTAGAAGTCGTTACTGAAATTTACTAGTAATTCACCACTAGGTTCTCGCAACTTCGGTCGTTCTTTCATGATGTTTGCTTTTTATGATTTTCCATTTTCCACTTACAGATATTATAATCTCAATGCAAGTTGATTCGTTCCTTAAAATTCCACCTCCCTCGTATTAACAATCAATGACTGAATGACATCACTCCAAGAGAAAAAGAATTTTGTTTTTGAAAACCATCAAATCATGCAGCAATTAAATGTATCTAATTCTAGACCTACCGGGAAATTGCTTCCAAAAGAAAAAACGAGAAGAAGATATTTTATGTAAATTGTATCATAAATTAAAGGAGAAATTACTTTAAAAGGTCAAGACCTTATACCCTAGAATAATACAAAAGCAGAGCTTGAGTTATTCCTCAAAATGTATTTTTATATTAGGTTTCATCGTTTTTTTAGGACTAGTGCCCTAAAACTCAATTGTTAATTAAATAATAACAGATATTTTTTTAGATTATCTTAGCACAAATATTCGGACATTATATTGTAATTCATGAAATGCATTGGATGTGATTTAGGTTATCTATCTTGTAGCTTAAATGTGGAAATGATCTAAATCGTGACAAATTCAAGGCTCGACTTTTCCAAATCTTTGAAACAGGATTTTCAAGAAAAGCAACCATTGGAAAGCAAGTGAATAAGACTTTAACAGGCCTTCTCCAACCATTGAGATTATTGTGGTTGTTGATTCAAGCTTACAAAATACAAACAAAGTCATATACATCAATCTATGAATACTGTGTAGCATCCATTACCGTGAAAACTTTATCCAACTACCATTGAACATAAATTCCTAACAAAACTAAAATCAGACCAATTTCCCAAACCCAAAAGAAGACCTCCACACCGGCTGTGGCAGCGACATCACTGACAAACAATCCATTCTTACCCACTTGGTTACACCAAACCTTGAAATAGACTTTGAAGGGGAGAAGACCCCTATCCAAATGCGAATTTGATAATTGTTTGTTCATTGAGCTGTTTGGCATGGCGATGCCCAAGAACAAGTCTGCGGATTCCTCAGGAATAGAAGCACTTACAAGTATATTTAATTTAACAATGGGACACGTGTGTTGAATCAATGATCACTACCAGAATCCACACCATCCTTCCTCATCGCAGCATCTGCACACTCTTGCAGCTCCAGTGCGTGTTCAAGGCTTACCTCCACTTCACCAATCGTGGGACGTTCCATATCGTCTTCTCGCAGGCAAGAAGTTGCAATGTTCACGTATATCTTGAAACACTCTGGAGCTATCTTCCCTATCAGATAGGGATCAACTATTTCATTAATGGTCCCATCTTCTACGCATTTTAGAGCCCGGGAGGCCAGATTCTGCTGTTCCACCTCTAATGTCCTATCAAATGATCTTTTCGCACAAAGTACTTCAAACAGTACCACACCGAAACCGTAGACGTCAGATTTATCGGTCAGCTGACCCGTTTCAAGGTAAGCAGGATCCACGTATCCCACCGTACCCTTAACTGCAGAATGAATCCTAATTAAAGCCTTTGACAAACTAGGGGGACCCATCTTGCACAAGCCGAAATCTGTCAACTTGGCCTCCCAGTTCTCCTCCAACAAAATGTTGCTTGACTTCACATCACGGTGGATGATAGTATGCTTCACCCCACTGTGAAGGTAGTGCAGTCCACGCGCCACTCCAATGCAAATCTGTAGCCTTCGTTTCCATGGAAGGGGATCATATTGGTCCAGGGAGAAGAGGCGTTTCATGAGGGATCCGTTTGCTATTAACTCGAAGATTAGGATCATCTCCTGTTCGTCAATACAATATCCGATGAGATTGACGAGATTAGGGTGGCGTAGCTGGCAGAGTAACAGTACCTCGGTCCCAAACTCTTCGGAACCCCGATATGACGTCGAACTCTTGCGCTTTATCGCAACGTTTATGGTACAGTCACCAATAAATCCCTTATATATTTTGCCAAAATCTCTCTTACCAATTACTAAATCATTATCGAAGTTATTGGTAGCTATCTTGATCTCAGCGAGTGAAAATCGCCGGCATAATCCCTCTGGAAGAAGTAAAGATTGTTTTGCTCTCTTCCCGGACGTCCTGAATAACTTTGAAATATACTGTGAAATAGCTTCCATTGACGCGAGCTTGACGAAGAGAGAATTATCAGATTCAAAAATGGGTGTGGAAAGTGACGGCTTGACCCGGAGATGATCGATCAGATTCAACGTAGTGCATGTAAGGGCCCAATTTTTTAAAACAAAAAACAAAAAAAGTAAGTAAAGGTCAGATTTTTAGGCCACACGTGCCACACGTGCCTCACTCACCCACTTAATCCTCCTCCACCACTCATGCACACTATCTTATCTCCTCTCTTGGCCGGCCACACTCATCCTTTGCTCTCTCTTCTTTTTTTCATTTTCTCTGCACTCATCTCTATCACTCTCTCATCCTCTCTCTACCAGTACCTCCATACCACCATTTTTACCATCATTTTTCAGACAAGAATACCAAAAAAATCTTTAAGAATCTATAAGTACTTTCACACTTTTTTTTTTAGTTAAAAATTTCTAATCTTTTTTTTTGTGGGTTTTACACTTTTGCTTGAAATTATTTTTATCTTACGCATTATTAATAATAATACTCATGTAATTTATGAGCATTAAAAGTGATATTTATGTGTTTATATGTATGATTTTGTATTAGTGGAATTATTTGATGAGTGAGTTTATGGTTTGTGCTAATGGTGGCTATCTAAGGTTTATTTATAATGGAAATTTAAGGGATTTGAGTTATAACATCTGATGGTTGGTAAATCTAATATTTTCATTGCTATTAGGTTTACTTGGAGTTAGTTGAAGTTCTAAATTTCTTGTCTTGAAAGATAATTTGATTTTGCTTTTATGAGTCTCTTGATGATGTAATGTAAATCTTATAGAAGCTAGTCATAATGTTGGAGAATTATATTGTTTTTTAAAAATGTTGTGTTGTGACCATATTATGTATTATTATATACGAAAAGTGCATCATATTTGGTATTGCATTTGGAGAAATACATGAATTGTTGACATGGAAAAATGAGCATCTTTTATTTATTTTTTGATAATGACTTTCATGGATTTATGGTTTACTAGAAAATTCAAAGATGCTTATCTTTTCTTTTTCCTTGGGAAATTGATTGAAAATCATGTTGACAAAGAATGAATTTGAAAAAATTGCAAACTTTGTGGAAATTTTGGTTGTTTAAGGTTTTTATGAAATTTCCAGGATGTAAACTATGTATTTGAAAGTACATGTATACCTTTGAGCTTTATGTGGTTTTAACCCTATGCCATGTGTGATTCTCTGGTGATCATCCGATTTGGTTTTTGTAGTCTTTGTGACAACGGAATCAGATCCAGGTCAATGCCCTTTCACTTTGGATGACACGTTCTTCCCTTCTACTCATGGGGGGAAGAGGTTCCTTGATTGTGTGTGGGTGTAGTTGCTGCCCATGGGGCCAAAAGACCACATGCAAAAGAGGTCATATTTTACGTGTTCTCCCTCTCCCATAGGGAGAAAGAAAAACCTTGAAGGCATGGGTGAGGTCACGCTCTCATGGAGCCAAGAGACTACATACCAGAAATGACAATATCATGTCGGTTGTAAATGGGTGGATCCCTTAACTGGTCTATGTGGTAATATGATATATTTGTGATAAATTATCTTATGTTAAATTTTATGACATTGGAAGTATATTAGTAGTGCTCACAAATTATCGTATATAGTTCCATGATATTATTTTGAAAAACTTTGTGTTCATTATTTATCATTCTTGTCATATTATTATTGAAAAGGATCTTGCAATATTCAGTTAGAAATTTCTCAAACAAAAACATGTTTTGTAAACTGTTCATCATCATGAAACTTGCATTTCCCCCACCCCAATTAATTATGCTACTTACTAGGCTTTAACTCATCTTACCATCTAACAGTTTTTTAGATCAATTAGCTATACCTCAGGTATGAAGCTTATTTCTTTGGTGATAATTAGAGTGCTATGTTAAATTTGGAGACTTGTACTATAAATGGTTGGTAACTCGATCTTACTATGTTCAACGAGGCCATGATTAATTCTATAGAAGGTTGGACACTTGAGGTTTGTTAGCCTTAGGTGTGATAGGCCTAGATTTGATGTTAAGTTTTGATAGTTTTTAGATCCCTTAAAAACACAATTGGATTAACCTAGGTAATTAGCCAAGTTGTTACTTAGTTCAAATTTCAAATCTAGGTTATCACAATCAAACAATCATATCATACAAAGCAAAGAAAAGATAAATAACACAAAGATATGATCACCCAGGAAACCAAACCGGTAAAAATCTGGGGAGAATTTAACCTAACTATCCTCAAGGTAAACCAGAATCCACTATGAAAGAATCGAAGTTGTTTAACAGGACTTAGACCACTAACATCCTATTGCTACCCACCAGTAGAAACTTACCGACATGACCACATGCAAGCTCCGAAACCATGGACTCCTTCTTTCTTGGATTCTCCAGCAAGTACAAGCACACCCGCTTGTGTTTCTTTAAGTTCTTATGGCAACAATTGAATGATCATCAAGCTCTTAAAGAAATCTCCTTCTTGATAATCCTAAGCTTGTGTAAAGGAAAGCTCCTCACGGATCTCACAAGAACTTTACACAAACAGCAATATGAGCAATACAAAAACGTGGCTAGGGTTTGCCTTTTATACCTAGGGCAAATTAGAAAACCCTAAACGTTTTAAAACAAAACTAAGGCTGAGTTGGAATTCTGCAGAAAACACATCTGACCCAATTTTCGATTGATCAAGCCTAAGCTTTGATCGATCGAACTGAGCCGAGAAGCATAAAAAAATTATGCATCGACTTATTCCAACTTTACATGAATGAACCAATTTTGAGCAAGTCTAAACACGACTAAACATCTTGTTTTGATCATGGTTTGCCAACAATACACATTAGAGTTCTAAATACATAAAATCCTAAGTCTTTAGAACCTAACAAGTTTCTTTATTCTTGATAAGATTGTGACTTTGTGTAATCCAGTTGGAGTTTTGTAATATATTCTTGTATTATATAGAGGCACATGATTTTTAGTTATTGTTCGTAAATGTGTTATAGAGCTTTGACTTGTAATGTGGAGATTTTAGTGTTGTGATATATTTTTATCATGTGAAAAAGAAAGGAAAAGAAGGATCTCCTACAGTTTGAATTGTTAAAAATGAAAAATCTACAGGTACTTTTGAGATTTCTTTCTCATGCTTTGGACCTTTTTAGGTTTGGGGCGTGACAATAGGTGGGTGGGGCTCATGTGGGTCAAAAATCTGACCACCCTTTTATTCTTTTTTTATTCTTTTTATTTTTTATTTTTTAAAAGGGGCTGGGATGTTACACTTGGCCTCTTTGGTTGCTTTGAATTTCACAAACCGATGCACCGCACCAATGGAACTTGAGCTTGTTCTAGCTTGGTTAATTGATATCCAAAGATCGTAGTTCAGTTGGTGACTTTGGAAATCTGATGAATAATCTATTGGAAAATAGGACTACATAAACAAGTTTTGATTCAACAATATTAACCCTAAAAAAATTAGCAATGACAAAAATAAGCGGATAGAGTTAGAAATATCTCACAAACTATAGAATCATGCAAATTGCGTTGTCTTTAAAGGTTGATTCGTGCCACACTGAGTAGAACTCGGTGCGTTAGGCTCTCTTGGCCGAACAACTCTCAAGATTAGACTATAGCAAATATCTTCAAGATGGCTGCACACCCAATCAAGAAGAACTAAAGAACAACCTTCTTATTTTGCCTTTCCCTACACCCAAAACAAGTGTACAATGTTTTGTGGGAGAAGAGAAAAAAAAAAAAAAAAAAAGAAGCTATGGAGTGTGGCTGGAAAAGGAAGATAAGAAAAAGAAAATGAGGGCTGAAGGGTTTTATAAGCCAAAGAAAATGAGAGATTAGTGCTAGCTCCAACGGTCACCAAGCATCACAGTGCATGCCCAATAGGCAGCTTATTAAATTCCCAACAGGCATCTGGGGCAAAGACCAACGAGCTAAGCTAAAAAGGCTAGAAGGAAAAGAAAGGAATGGAAAAGGAAGATAAGAAAAAGAAAATAAGGGCTAAAGAGTTTTATAAGTCAAAGGAAATGAGAGATTAGGGTTGGCTCCAATGATCACTATACATCATAGTGCATACCCAACGGGCAGCTTGGGAAAAGATCGACGGGCTAAGTTAAAAAGTTTAATAGGAAAAGAAAGTGCATGCCCAATGGGTAGCTTGGGCAAAGACCAACGAGCTAAGCTAAAAAGGCTAGAAGAAAAGAAATGAATGGAAAAGGAAGATAAGAAAAAGACCAACGAGCTAGGAATGGAAAAGGATATAAGAAAAAGAAAATGAGGGCTGGCTCCAACAGTCACTGTACAGCAATGATGCAGCCCAATAGAGGTGGAGACAAGCATAAACCCAACCCAAGCCCAACTCTAACACCAAGCCCCTTTTCTTTTAACTTACCACTTAAGGTGAATAGTGGCTTATGAAGACATAACATGGTTCACTTCTAACCAATGTGGGACACAAAAAAAGCAAAATGCTAAGTGTTTGAAACATAACCCATCACTCCAACATAATCAATTTGACTGATAAATGTAAAAGACCTTGAGCAGTTTGACGAATGTTCAAGCAGGGATCCCCATGGTAAAATACTGATAACCAATTTATGACCATCTCAAGTATTTTGTAGCCTAAAGGCTTATTGCATAGTGTTGGTGCTGCCAAAGTGGGCCCTTGGGAGGAAAAAGGCACACTACATGTGTCATACAACTCAAGACTTTAACCATTGCATAAAAAGAAAGGCCCCCTAATCTATCTTGCAGCATAAATGTGGAAATGATCTTAAGACAACTAGCTAGCCTAAATGCAAATGAGAAAAAATGAGATGACCAATAACAACTAAAACCAAGAGTCACAAACCATGAAATTGACTTAACCTAATGCAAGAGAACATACTAAATTGACAAAGATGTTGATTGCCAAGCCTAAATGCACAAGAGAAAAAATGAGTGAAACCTAGAGGAACAAACCATGAAGTCAACTTTAAATTAATGCAAGAGTGAGTGAAACATTTTGTCAAACATATGTTGTGTATATTCCAAAATGGGATTGAAATAAATGAATTATAACATGAATCCACCAAAAAATTACACCCAAGACAAACCAAGCACATTACAATTGAACAATTTATTAATTATCCCAAGTTGGCAAGATTGAAGTAGAGTTCCCTAAATGATCAATTTTTTTTTTTTTTTTTAAATAGAAAAAATAGCATTAGCACATACTGCTGTCGAAGGGGAGTTGAATTGTAGATTTAGAATACCCTAGGAAGTCTACTACTAAATATTCTAATGTACTATTGTCCAAGCCTTTTTTGAATGTTTGGAATGAGCATTGCTTTGAATGCTTTGAGGGGAATTGAGAAACCAAAGGGGAGAAAAAACGGAGTTTGTAAGAATTGAGAGACCAAAGAAAATAATAATTTGCAAGAATTGAAAAGTCAAAAAAAAAAAAAATTCTGTGTTCCACAGAAAGAGAAAAGGAGAAAGATTAGACAATATTATATAAACTTACCACATCAGCACATCATAAAATATCAACTTAGTGATGAATTCCACAGTGCGCAACTCAGTACAACGAGTATTACATAGCATAGGAATAAAAATATCGCAATAAACTATTTACAAACATTAGGATTCCCCATCCCAATAACTTTAGGTAAGGGAAAAGTTTGTGTCTCTTTTCCCACATTTTCTCAGCAAGTACGAAGACCATAAACTCCATCAGTAATAAAAGGCAATATAAAGACAAAACCAATCCAAAAACTGAATTGTTTGTGGTTAATCATATTTGACCGTTTGGCATGGCAGTTTCCAAGGACAACTCTTCAGCAGATGCGGTGCTCTCTGAAGCTGTTTCCCATACCGTATCAATTTGGAGAAGCGTCTCCCGAAGAACCATTACAGGTATATTCATCAACACGATAGTTACAGTCACCAGAAGCAGCAGCAGTAGCAGCATCTGCTCTATCTTGTAGCTCCAGTGCATGTTCAAGGCATACCTGCACTTCACCCATGGTGGGTCGACGTTCGCCTCGATTTCGCACACAAGAAGTGGCAATATCAACGTATACCATAAAACACTCTGGAGCTATCTTCCCCATCAGATATGGATCAATTATCTCATTGATGTTCCCTTCTCGTTTGCATTTTCGGGCCAAACTAAGCAGATCCATCTGTTCTTTCCCTGGTTTCCTTCCACAGAGTAGTTCCAGCAGTAGCACACCAAAAGAGTAGACGTCGGATTTATCAGTCAGCTCCCCATACACGGCATACTCAGGAGCCATGTAACCATAAGTACCCATGATTCTATCAGGTTCGATCCTAATTAAAGCCTTTGACAGACTCGGGGGAACCATCTTGGACATCCCGAAATTTGACAACTTAGCTTCCCATTTCTCGTTCAACAGAATAATGATCGGCTTCACGTCACGGTGAAAGATAGTATGCTTCAGCCCAGTGTGAAGGTAGTGCAGCCCACGCGCCACTCCAACGCAAATCTGTAGTCTTCGTTTCCACGGGATCGGATCGGGGTTAGTGCCATAGAGGTGTCTCTCGAGGTCACCGTTGACCATGAACTCGTAGACAAGGAACGCATGTCGTTCATCCTCAAAACAATATCCGATGAAAGGGAGGAAGTTAGGGTGGCGTAGCTGGCAAAGCAACACCACCTCCTTCATAAACCCGTGAAAAAAACTCTGCCTTGAGTCGGTGATAGTCACATGCTTTATTGCAACGCTTATGGTACGGTCATCAATAAACCCCTTGTATACGATCCCCAAAACCCCCTGAGCAATGATTAATTTTACGCTGAGGTTCTTGGTAGCTTTGTTGATCTCAGCGCGTGAAAATCGACGGCATGGAAGAACTAAATGATGTTGGTCAATCCTTCTCTCCCCGGACTTCCTTAATAACTTTGATATACTATCTGAAATGCCTTTCATACCAACCAGCTCTTGAAATGATGCAGTAAGGAGAGTTTTTTTTTTTTTGGTTGGGTGAGCAGATAAGGGTAGGTAGGCAGCTCCTGCTGTATACCACTATTCCGTAAACAAAGAAATGCTGAGAATTCTCAATGAACTAAATACGACTGGGTGGGCTGTTGGTTACTTCAATTAGTTGACTTCTCTTCAATCTATCATGGTGTATATATTGCGTTGGGTAACTCATTATCTGATATTTCAATATTTTTTCAGATCATTTAAACTATATAGTTTTATAGGCCTAAGATAATTTAATGCTAAGCCCTGATCATTTTTTCCTTAAAGTAAACTATAATTGAGTTTTCAAATACACTTTAAAAAACACCATTATTGAGATTCAAATATTATTTTGGGAGTGTACTGTGTCTATGAAAAAGGTCTAGATGATTTTGGTCATTTTGAAAATTGTTGGATTATTGAGTGATTGACGCAATGATTAAATATATTTGATTAGGAGACCGCATTCTACAATTTAAATTTCTGGGAATAAAAAATTGGAGTGTTACGTTTAGGCTTTGCAAATCATTACCCTGGTGTCAAATTAGGGGAGAGAAGTGCACATTTTACCTACATGATTTGGAGGGCTTATTAAGAACTTGCTTAAGCTTCTTTGAAGCCTTATTTTTAACTAGTCTCGATCCTTGTGGGCCATAATATTGTTATTGGAGCTACAAATTGAGCTAACAAATATTGGTATACCCATTATTCAGGGGAGAGCATCATTGACAACTCATTTTTCCAAAATATTTTTTCTCTTGGAATTTATAAGAGAATAGAATGGAATAAAATGGAATGAGAAAAAAAGAAAGGAATATATTTATCACAGAGGTATAGAAAGCAAAATATCACTGAAAGAAAGAGAGCAAAACTCTGACTTAAGCGTTTATAAAGGTCACACCCATCAACACAAAACAAAAGCCATCTCTGCAATTCTTTTTTTTTTTTTTTTTTTTTGATTGGACCGGATTTCATTCAAAAAGCTGAAAGAGAAAGACAACAAAGTCCAAAACATAGCTGCACACAGCAGAAACACAGCAGCAGCAACAAAACTATCCAAAACTACCTATTACATTAATTTAATGGCGCAATTACAGACCACATCAAGGGCACTGCAACTTTAGTAAATTGTGCGGCAGCAGGATGCCATTAGCATCATACTTCCTTTTACTTATTCCCAAAAAAATAGAAAATAAAAACATTATGGTTCTTTTTCCAAAACTAGAATTTTAGAAAATAATATGACATTTTAAGCAATATTTTTCAGTTTTTAAATAATATTATACTAGAATAACGTTACAAAACGGCCCTAACTAGAAAGTTAAATTTAAAAATCCTAAATTAACTCAAGTGCAGAATAGGGGTGGAACATTACAAGTTCTTTTGTTCTCTCTCTCTTGATTCAACATGTCAATTGAAGCATAAGCAAAACCTTCATAAACCACCTTATTTCTTATTTTCCTTCCTCACAAGTCACAATTAATGCCACCATCAACTTAACAAGACTATAAACTACAGAGAATAGGTGACCAATGTCATGCGGACTAAAAATATGGTAAGAATTGATGAAAAAAAGATGTTAGAACAAGCCAAAGATGTGCGGATGAGGCAAAAAATCTAGAATGAAAGAATTGAAAGGCTAAAGTCAAAAGGTATCCATCTCGGATATCATCCAAGAGCAGATTAGATGAAAGACTTCTCACATGACAACAATTAAAATCAATTGACATGTACAAGTCAGAAAATTAAAATAGATGATGAAATTATACCAACAACATCCCAAAACCCTTTCCTTTTCAATTTCCACTGGGTATCAGTCTTTTCTCCCAATGGAAGAATATGAAGCTTTGGGTTATCCACACAATCACACAAAAATATCTAAATCCAACCATGTTGATCATTTTAGGGGTTTGTCGGTGTGTTTGCATTTTTCAGATTTAAAGAAACCTTCACACAATTCACAAAACCCATCTCGGTAATTGGAAGTATTTTTCAATCAAACGTTATGTGCAGAAGGAAAAGAACTTAATGGAGACAAAAACCCATTAACATCCAATTTCAAAGATTTCTTCAAACCTGGATTTGCAGCAGATCCGTGGATTTTCGGAGTTCAAGTTGGAATGTTTTGAGTCGGGTAGCAAGCGACTTGCTTTGATGGAGATGAGATCCATGGAGTGAGACTCGCCGGGCGTGGGTTTGGTTTTACACGAAGACAGAGAGAGAAGGATCAAGGGAGAAAATGAGTCTCAGTACAACAATAATACATGTATTTCTCTCTCCCCAAATAAAAAAATATAAATTTGTACCGGCTTCCCATTTTTTCAGAAATAAAACACACACATACGAAACATAGAAATATAGTTTTTCACACACTGAAACATATTATTTGAAACATGGTACTAAACACATTTTTTACTTTATAGTTATTGTAAACACGTGTTCCTACAACACTTTCTAAACCACAATTTTCACATTATTTTTAATCATCGATACTCCAAATCTCCAACCAAACAGGTTACTGGGACACAATCCTGAGCCATTTGCAAGCTAAAATGGATTAATTACCATTCAACAAGCCCCCCGATCAATTAATTTAACTTCCTTTGATGATAGTTCATGGATGTAGATTTTCATAACTTTTGACCGAGTATATCACCCTAATAAAAATATTGATCTTGCAGCCCTTGCCAAAATCTTAGGGGTGATCAAAGTAGAAGTTCTAGTGTGCATGGAAGACAATTGAAGAACTTTGAGCTATAAAAAGATGCCATGGAATGTTGCTTCAAAACAATATGAGAACAAAAGCTTCCACCCAAAAAGAAAAGTTTCATTATAGAGTTGGACATGATTGGGTTTCCATTTCATTCATCTCTGATAGTAACTTTCTTTTGTAAGTTCATTCATCTTAGAAAGTAATTCCACCAAAAGATAATCAAGCAATCCCAATAATCATTCAATGTGTTAGGTTCTATCAAGTGGTATCGGAGCGGGTAGCTCTTTTGTTTTAGATCTTTTGATCTAAGAGCCGATCCTTGACCCCTGTTGTCATGGATAATTTGAAGTGTCTTTCTGATCATGTTTTTGCTCATGCTTCGTTGATTTTTATTGATGCCTGTGAAACTCTTCGTAAGGAATTATTGAAATCTATGAAAATTGCTAAGAAATTCAAGGAAGAGTTAAAATTGGCTAATCTTGAAAAAGAGGAATTGGTTGTTAGATTAAATGAATCTAATAAAAAGAATGAATTTTTGAGAAATCAAATTTCCTCTCAAGATGAGAAGATGAAAAACTTGGAACAAGAGTTAGTTGAATCTAGGACCAAAATTGAAAATTTGACTAGTACTAAGCTCATTGTTGATAATAGAAGTGTTTCTGTTTCTCTTAAGCCTAAAACTGAGAAAGTTTATATCCCTCCTTTCAAGACAAATAATAAAGAAAATGCTTATTTTGCTAGGTTAGACAAAGGTAAAAGTTCTGATGTAGACGCTGAAGTTTCTAAACCTATGTCTAAACCTACTATTAGAGAGTACAATAAATCTGTTTTTGTGTCTACTTGTCACCTTTGTGGTATTATTGGTCATATTAAACCAAATTGTTCTTTGTTGAGGCAAAAACCAAAATCTGAGACTAGACTTGTTGTTAGGAATACTGATGTTCCTAAATTTGTTCTTGTTTGTCACTTTTGTGGTGTCTCCGGTCACATTCGCCCTAATTGTCATAAACTCGAAATTTAAGCATTCTATGTTTCAGTCTAGGATTTGTGATGATATTTCTCCTTCCATAAGTCCATATAAATTGTTTCATATTCTTTTGAAAAATTTGAGCTTGTTGGCTTGTGAAAGGAATTTGCAGGATTTTAGTCTTTCTCAGAACATTGGTGTAATTCCTCAAATACAATCTGCTTCTCATGAATTTTCATCTACAAAGCTCAAGACTCGTGCTATATGGGTGAGAAAAAATTCTCTAAGGTGAGTGTTACTTGACTTGTCCCCGATTTAATTCTTTCAATTATTTGTGGACATGTCTTGTTTCTGTTTTTAGTTGTTTTGTTTCTTTTAGAATTTTTTTTATTTAATAAAAAAAATCCAAAAACATTGAAAAATTTTCAAAAAGACAAAAATATTTTATTTTAAGTCTTGTTTTATTTTTCTTGAGGATTACATGAATTATGATATCTCTCTTGCTTTAAAACATGCTTGACATTGTGGAGAAACTTGGATAGTATGTGTTATATAAGTGCTAAGCTTTTTCTGATTTTATGTGAGTATGTACTAGTTTGTACATGTACTCATGGGTTAATTAAGAAATTGATATTTCTTGTTTGTGTACCCTCTATAGCTTAGTTAAGCATTGTCATGCATTGCATTTGCATTGTTCATTTAGCATAATGTGTGCTTTTTGTTTTTGGTCATAAATTTTTTAAAACCAAAAAGATTTTTGTGTTTTTCACATCTTGGATTTATAATCAATGATTGGCCGTATTTTCTTTACATAACAAGTTTATGTACCTTGTTTAGCTTTGATGAGCTTACTTATTGTACTTTACTAGTTGAAGCTTTGTAGTGCATGTTGTGTGGGAGATGTTTATAATTTTTGATCACTTTGTCTTGATCTTGAAGTCACATGTCTTTGACTGTCGGACTTAAACCTTTAGAGAAAGGCATAAATAACCATCTCACCACTGTTCATTAGCCAATCATGAACACCTTAGTGCATATAATAAGATTTTATGCTCGAGAAAGTGTAGCATATGCACAAAAAGAACATAAGGTGTAGCCTCGGTTTAATTGCTTAATACTTAAAATTGGTATGTACTATTAGGCTTGATGCCAAATCACATAATTAAAATTGGTGTGTATATTATGAGGCAAAATTCAAGAAACTTACATGATTGCAAGCTTATGTTCTAGGAGATGTGAGAGTTATATGATGTAACTCTTTAGGTGATAGTCTCTTTTAAATTCTATGTGATGAATTTTGTAGACTTTGTGATTGATTGCTATTCACATATCACCTCACATGTATCTCAAGTTTTTGCTAGTTGCACACACTACACAAGTTACTCTTTGCTAAACTTGGTACATTATATTGTGTGTGATCTTGTTGTGGCCATCCAAAATTAAAGTTCCTGGATTTTGATGTAAAATGTCTTTAATGATTGAGACTTGAGGTCAAATTGTTTGAAAAACTTGTTTTTAGAAGATCTAGGTTGAATTCAAGTTTTTTTTGAAAAACTTTTAATCTCATACTCATGCATTTCATTTATGAAATATTGTGCTTTAAGGAGTTTTTGCATTAAATTGCTCTGTTTTTTCAAAAATTTGATTTTTTCATGCATCATTTATGTTTAGGATTCACATGCATTGCATTGTTTTTGTATCCATCTTGCAGTTTTGCAGTCATATCTCTCATTGTTTTCACACATAACATGCATACACTTTGCTACATTGGGTACTCAACTTGATCAAAAAATTGATTGATTAATTTTTGAACTATGTACTTTCTAGTATATGCTATTTTTATGTGTGAACTGTAGAAAATATTTTTCTTAAGAGATATGATGGATAATCAATGTGCAAATATTTTCTCTACTCATGCAACTATTTATAGGTCACATAGTACCATGTTTGCATTTTATTGAAAGAGAGAATGTTTTTTCTTCATGTGTATCCTCAACTTAGTTTTTTTTTAAAACTTGGTTTGTGTCTTTTTATTTATCCCCAAGCCCTTTATTTTTCCTCAAAACTGTTTTTCCCAAAACTTGTTTTGTTTTTCCTATTTTTATAGGAGGAGAAGCTTGTTTTTAATCTTTGTTGTTCATAGGGGGAGTTGTCTCTATTTCCTATAGAGTTGAATTGTTTTGTGTTCCCTTCTTTCTCTATTTTCTCTTACTCTATTGCGTATGTTTTCTCTCAACTCTTTCTTTGAGTTGTCTTTGTCAATGCGTGACAAAAAGGGGGAGAGATTTAGATGAAATGTGTGGAAAATACAAGAATGTTCTGTTTAAAGGGAGTTAACTTTGAGTTAACATTGTTTTTTATGTATCTAACTTAGGGGGAGAGTTAGATTGCATATTTGTTGATTTACTTGTTTTTGTTTTTCACACACATGCGTTTATGCGTTTGTTGAGTGTTTCAAGAAATATACTGAGTTGATTCATCATCTTGTCTGTGTCTACACTTGCAACTGATAGATAGTAGTTAAGTTGAATTATTTTTGAGCTATTTGTAACTTTGAGCATTTCATGTTTGTGATGTGTTTTGTCACGAATTGCCAAAGAGGGAGATTGTTAGGTTCTAAGAAATTAGGAACTAATATATTACAACTTCAATTTGTATTATGTTGGCAAACCATGATCAAAACATAGAGTTTAGATTTAGGCTTGCTCAAAGTATGTTTATTTGTAAAATTGAAATCGAATGATTGCAGAATTTATTGAACTAAATTTGCAAGGCTCGATCGATCGAAAATTAGACTCGATCGATCGAACCACGTGTAGATTTATTTTTCTGCAGAGTTCCGATTCAGCCCAAACTCTACTTAAACGTATTAGGGTTCAAGTAAACTCTCCTATATATAAGGGAAACCCTAGAACGTTTTTTAAAAGTTGTTTTTAGAGAGATTAGAGTGCCTCTTGTGCCTCTTTTTATTTTTAAGGTTTTGTACCCATAGGCTCTCTAAAGGTTGCTCATATTTGCGGTTTGTGTAAATCTCTTGTGAGATCCAGAGGAGCTTTCCTTTACACAAATTTAGGGTTTTCAAGGAGAATATTTATCTACTCCTTGATGATCAATTCAGTTGCTGCTATTAAAGCTTAAAGAAAACACAAGCGGGAGTGCTTGTAGCTGGTGGTGAATCCAAGAAAGAAGGAGTCCGTGAATTCAGAGTTTGCACGTGGTCGTGTTAGTAAGTTCTACTGGTTGGTAGCAATAAAAAGTCGAGTATGGGGGCTTGTAAGTCTTATTGTATGAACTTCGATTCTTTCAAAATAGTGGATTTAAGTTTACCTTGAGGATAGCTAGGTCAAATCCTCCCCAGGTTTTTACCGGTTTGGTTTCCTGGGTGATCATATCTTGTGTTATTTATTTTCCGCTGCTTTGCATGATTTGATCTTTTATATTGTAATAACCTAGACTTGTTTAATTGGACTAAGTAACAACTTGGCTAATTATCTAGGTTTAATCAATTGTTTAAGGGGTCTAAAAACTATCACAATGATCTGATTTTAAGCTTCATGCCTCCTGAAGCTCTCAAACTCCATTAAATGGTGAGCTTGAATCACTTAATTAGACAGAGAAAAGTTCAAGACACATTGGCTACAAGCTTTTCCTTTTTATATCTCTTTCCTTTTCCATCTTTCATTTTTAATTTATGCGCTATGGACTCCAATATGCATTTACTATTTCCAAGGATCACAATGGTGCAGAAATAATGTTTAGTTATAAGCGTTATATAATTAAAAGACTTAAGTAAAAAATAAATCACATTGTATTCATAAACCAAAAAGGAGGAGAGGGGGGTTCTTCACCTACATTGCATTTCCCAAGTGGTAACATGATAAATGCTGCAATTTGGGAACAGTTGACTAATGTTACTTGAGGAATTTCAAGGTCCGATCTCCTATCAACTCTCGCTCCCGTTGAATCATCTCAGTAAATGCAGCACCAAAATCTTGATAGCCAAGAGACAACCATGAATTTAAACTTTGAAGTAAACAACTTGAATCAAGATAATAAAATATATTTGGGATGATGTAAGAATAAGAAACTCGGCATACGTAGAGCTTCATAATCAACAACATAGTTGCAAAACACATCAACTTTACAAGTGAACAAAAAAATTCGGACATTCGAGCGGGAGGAAATAATTCATATAAAAGAAATTTGAGAAGGTGAAGGCAGGGGCAAGATAAAGTTGGAGATTCACTCGACAAAATATTTTGAAATGATGTGCGGCATAAAAGGCTGCACAAGACTTAATGATTCAACAGAAAATATGATAATCGAACTCATAGCATCTACATCCACACAGATTTGGATTAAAAAGAAAATTATATGACCAACTTATCAAAAAAAAAA
This sequence comes from Quercus dentata, assembly GCA_028216015.1. Classification (NCBI taxonomy): domain Eukaryota; kingdom Viridiplantae; phylum Streptophyta; class Magnoliopsida; order Fagales; family Fagaceae; genus Quercus; species Quercus dentata. The sequence continues at coordinate 69,478,596 of CP116448.1, forward strand.
AAAAATTATATGCCCAATAAAAACTTGCAACCTGACACCTGAAATATAAAAATAATTTCATACCAACACACACAAATCTTCATAGGTTTTGAACAAATACAGTCCTTTCCAAGAGAAGAATGGATATATGAGTGGAAATCTTAAAGTTCTCTTAAATTATCAAAAAGCCACACCTTGTTTTCATGGTATTGAATTTGGTTTTTGATTATTGACTCAAGTGTGCCTGAAAGCCATTCAATTTTAATTTCAAGCATGAATGCACACATGCGGTAGATATGGGTGTTCAAGACACGAAGAAAAACGAGCAAACCAATTGATTTCAGCGTGTTTCCTCGATTATCATGGTTCACTTTGATGCTTATTCAGGGAAAAAAGCACCTATGATATCAATTCAGCAAAGGTCTAATACACCACTTAAAACCAAACCAACCAATCAAATTATAATTAAATTTCAAATTATATTAGCATACATGGAAATATTTTAAGAGGGATAAAAAAAATTCTTACAAATATGTTCACACCTAATAAATTCTTCTATTTTTAGATCCCAAACACTCAAGCCTCCTAATCTCTTGCCTCCCTGACTGTCACACATCTATCATTTCATTATTTTCTGTTCTAGTTTCCTATTCATTCTTCTCTTTCCTTTTTGTTTCCTATTTTTATTCAAGGTCCCGTTAACGGGTGCCTTAGGGAATTTATTAATGGACCACTTCAAGAAACTTTTAATACTACTTTTATAGGAAATATAAAAAGCTATCATAAAATTTGGTTGCTTTTTTCTTTTCCATAAAAAATTTCTAAAAATATTTCCTAAACCAATGCCCTTAGGGCACCCATTAAATTTTCCTTTAATTAATTCCCTTTTCTTTGACGTTCATCATTTTTTTCTTCTCCCTTGTCTTCTCCATTCTCCTCTTTTCTTCTTCTTCCCTTTGTCTTTGTAAACTGATTTTCTCTACTCTCTCCTCTCTCTACGTCCTCTTTTTTTTTTTTTTTTCCTCTCTTTGCTTCCACACGCTTTTTGTCCCTCTTCATTGTAACCACTCATACTCGGACACCGGACATTGCGGATCACCGTCCTAATGCAAATCTCCATCTCCATCAATATCTCTGTCATCACATTCTAGATCTATGCCAATCTCTGCTGATCTTGGTCTTCTTGGCCTCTTTGGTTGCTCTGAAATTCACAAACCAATGCACCACACCAATGGCACTTGAGCTTGGTACAGCTTATTTAATAGACCTCCAAATACTGTAGTTCGATTGGTGACTTTCAAAAAGCGACAAGGTCGGATCGGTTGAAAATATCACTCTAAACCATCATAACAACCGATCCATGAACACCCCTAGTGTAGATAGTTAAAGATGATGAATTGCCTTGAAGAGTAGTTAATTTGGAACTCGCCAAAAAAAAAAAAAAAAAAAAAAAGAATAGTTACTTTTATGTTTCGGTTATATGAGAAATGTTACAAAGTATTCTTAGTCTATTATAGTATTCTTAGCTTTTCTTCCATGTTTCTACACATGACTGCCCATATCAATAATGTGTTCTTATAGGATTTGATTCTCATTCGTGAGCATAAAAGAAGGGAATAACACTAAACAGACAAGATGCTAGGGAGATGAGTGAGAAATAGGTTTATAGGTATCACTTCTAGATTGGTTCGTAATCACCGTAGAATTTCTTGAAGATCACATATGGCCAAAAGCATCACACATAATTTCTTCAACATCACAAGTCGATTAAGGGTCTGTTTGGATACCGCTTATTTTACTTTGAAACTCGAAAACTTATTCTTGAAAAGTCATCGTAAATAAAGATAACGATTAGTTGTAATAGTACAAGAGAGTCTATGAATAATACCAAAAAGTGCAATGGAGCCCATAAATAGTAGCAAAATAAGCTAAATAGTAAAATAATTTTAATTTTTCATTTCAATCCAAACGTATGCTAAGGTTGCAACACACAAACCTCAAACTAAGATTTGCTTCTGAAATTTTTCAAAACAACTTATGTGAAACCATTACATCCATATATATAGGCATCTAATGCTTTAAACCTAATAGGACTTCTTAGGCTTTTCCTTGTCAACCCGAACTAAATGACTATCAAAACCAATAAAAACCCAATAACATAATAAAACCTGAAATAAGACCCCATTGACCTAAACTCCAACAATATAGAAATCAGAAAATCAACTAAATACCCCTGACACTTTAAATTATACAAAACTAAATTAAAATGAAACCAACTTCCCACTGCCTACTTTAGGGAGACAAAAGAGTGAGAACATGAAGATGAGAGAGGGAAAGAAGTAGGAAAGTGGGGGTGGGTAAATGGGTAACAGTGGCTAAAGTGACAATGTCACTATATGTCATATGTCATTTATATCTAGAATACTTTTGTAACAGTGACACTAAAAAATAACTGATTGCATTAAATAATATTAAAGAATAAGGGTATTTTCAGAATTTTTTATGAAAAAATTGGTGATTGAAAGCTGACCAGGTTCTTGCTTAGTTAATAATAGACATACAAAAGAAATCCTAGACTTTTGTTCTAAAGTATGTGCAGATCCACACACAGACATGATTCGGAAAATTTACAATTAGATGTACAAGGATCAGCTTGGGGTTCTGTAAGGATTCAACTTAAATTTTTAACAGTAACCAAGTGAGACTTATAAAAAAAATTCCAGAACATGAACAATATTCAGAAATCACTTGAAGCTAAAGACCTCCCTACTGTAAACAGATGTGTATAAGGCAACATAATGTTTTATATTATTGGTGAATACACAAGCACTTGGAGAGTCTTAAACTCACAACCTCACCTCCTCCTTGCTTTTACAAGGGGAGAAGCTGTTGTCTGAATTAGAGCTCATCGGCAAAGTAGGCAACAAAATTATTAACTATATCAATAACTATGGGCACTTCCCCCTAACAATGGTACAGTTGCAATGATCCCTAAACTTCAAAATTGAACAATATCCTCTCTTAACAATTGGTAATAGGCACTTTACCTCCTGCCAGTAGAATTACTGAAAAACCTAACGGAAAAGTCAAAAATTTTCCAATAATGTGTCTATTAGAAATTTGACAGAAATCATAACAGGATGAGGCAAAATGCTTATTAACAATAGTTTAGGGAGGACATTGATTAGTTTTGTAATTTAGGGTGACATTGTAACTTCATCATTGCCTTTTTTTTATAGGTATCAGGTAAGTATGATTGTTATTGCAAAAAGACATTCATGTACAAATGACAGAAAGAAGTCTAAGGAATTACAGAAAAACAAATCTATGTACAAAAAGAAAACAACTCTGTTGATTCCGAAATGGAGTTACTAGTAGTAAAGCTCCAAACGCTAGACTAATCAAATAAGGAACTAGTAAATATAGCTAACAGTTAATTCCTTGTACTCAGTTATAACAATCAGCAAGGAAGAAAAAATAAGTTTTAATCATACCTTAGTTTCTGAAATATGTAATCAAGATCTGACTTCATAGACCTCAAAAGACGTGTATTCCAAGAGAATTCTACAGAAACTTCTGAAAAGCAGTACTCTAAATACTCATTAAAATGTGACAGTACTGCATTGCTATCCTGTAATCTTCCTAATCTGCAATTTGGGGAACCAAAATATAATCAGTGGAAAGAGAAAGAGGTTACCACATGCCAGTGCCATCCCCAACTAAGCAACCACCAATCAATCTATCTCCCCCCATTCCCCAAAAATATCCAAGCCAACAAAACAAAGATAAAATATGCTTAAGTCTATAAGCATGCCACAGAAAACCTTTTTCATTTTTTTTTTTTTTTTTACTTATCCCCAAAAAATATATATATATATATAACCACCCTAAACATCCATTAGATAAAACCAGCCCAGAAGTTTCGACAAATCGAAAAGTTCCTAAAATGATCAATTATGAATAATAATAATTAAAAACAAAATGGCATAAGCACTTACTGTTGTCGAAGGGGAGTTGAGTTGCAACAGTAGAATATCTAGGAAGACTACTAAATATTCTAATGAATTGCATTACCCTTTATGATAAGTTTTGATAATAAAAGTTCGGTCTGAAAGTTGCTTTGAATGCTTTGAGGGGAATTGAGAAACCAAAGGGGAGCAAAAACAGAGTTTGTAAGAAATAAGAATTCAGAAACCAAAGAAAATAATAATTTACAAGAATTGAAAACTCAAAGAAAACAAAACTGAATTGTCACCGGTGTTCCCAAAAAAAACACAGAGAGAGATTAGACAACATTATATAAACTTACCATATCAGCACAAAAAGGGAGAAAGAAAGAGAGAGAGATTATACAACATTTTATAAACTTGTCATATCAGCACAAAATGGGAGAAAAAAAAAAAAAGCATATTGTTATCGATCATTTTTTTTTTTTTTAAATAGAAAAAATAGCATTAGCACATACTGTTGTCGAAGGGGAGTTGAATTGCAGATTTAGAATACTCTAGGAAGTCTACTACTAAATATTCTAATGTACTATTGTCCAAGCCTTTTTTGAATGTTTGGAATGAGCATTGCTTCGAATGCTTTGAGGGGAATTGAGAAACCAAAGGGGAGAAAAAACGGAGTTTGTAAGAATTGAGAGACCAAAGAAAATAATAATTTGCAAGAATTGAAAAGTCAAAAAAATAAAAAATAAAGAATTGTGTGTGTTCCACAGAAAGAGAAGGAGAAAGATTAGACAATATTATATAAACTTACCACATCAGCACATCATAAAATATCAACTTAGTGATGAATTCCATAGTGAACGACTCAGTACAAGGAGTATAAAATAGCATAGGAATAAACAAAATATAGCAACACACTATTTAAACATCAAGATTCGATTCCCCATCCCAATAACTTTAGGTAAGGGAAAAGTTTGTGTCTCATTTCCCACATTTTCTCAGCAAATACAAAGACCATAAACTCCATCAGTAATAAAAGGCAATATAAAGACAAAACCAATCCAAAAACTGAAAAACTCATACTTGTGAATTGTTTGTGGTTAGTCATATTTGACCGTTTGGCATGGCAGTTTCCAAGGACAACTCTTCAGCAGATGTGGTGCTCTCTGAAGCTGTTTCCCACACCGTATCAATTGGAGAAGCGTCTCCTGAAGAAGCATTACAGGTATATTCATCAACACAATAGTTACAGTCACCAGAAGCAGCAGCAGCATCATCCGTGCTCTCTTGTAGCTCCAGTGCATGTTCAAGGCATACCTGCACTTCACCCATGGTGGGTCGACGTTCGGGTCGATTTCTCACACAAGAAGTAGCAATGTCAACGTATACCATAAAACACTCTGGAGTTATCTTCCCCATCAGATATGGATCAATTATCTCATTGATGTTCCTTTCTCGTTTGCATTTTAGGGCCCACCTAACCAGATCCATCGGTTCTTCCCCTGCAATTGGTTCCCTTCCACAGAAGAGTTCCAGCAGTAGCACACCAAAAGAGTAGACGTCGGATTTATCAGTCAGCTCCATATTCATGGCATACTCAGGAGCCATGTAACCGTAAGTACCCACAATTCTATTAGTTTCGATCCTAATCAAAGCCTTTGACAAACTCGGGGGACCCATCTTGGACAACCCGAAATCTGACAACTTGGCCTCCCATTTCTCGTTCAACAGAATATTGCTCGGCTTCACGTCACCGTGGATGATAGTATGCTTCAGCCCAGTGTGAAGGCAGTGCAGCCCACGCGCCACTCCAACGCAAATCTGTAGTCTTCGTTTCCACGGGACCGGGTCGGGGTTTGTGGCATAGAGGTGTCTCGCGAGGTTTCCATTGACCATGAACTCGTACACAAGGAACCAGTCTCGTTCGTCTTCGAAACAATATCCGATGAGACGGACAAGGTTAGGTGGCGTAGCTGGCAAAGCACCAGCACCTCGGTCCTTACTAACTCGTCAAATTCCTGCATTGACTTGATATCCACACGCTTTATTGCAACGCTTATTGTATTTGTAGGGTCATCAATAAACCCCTTGTACACTTTCCCCAAGTCGACCCACCGATGAATAAATTCGACCCACCAATGAATAAATTATCGTCGAAGTTATTGGTAGCTCTGTTGATCTCAGCGCGTGAAAATCGACGGCATGGAAAAACTAAATGAGATTGGTTTAACCTTCTCTTCCCGGACTTCCTTATTAATAACTTTGATATACACTCTGAAATGCCTTTCATACCAACCAGCTCTTGAAATGATGCGGTAAGGGGAGTTTTTTTTTTTTTTTTTTTTTTTTATTTTTTTGGTGAGCAGATCAGGGAAGGTAGGCAGCTACTGTTGTATACCACTATACCATGAACAACTATATGGAGAACTCTCGTTCTCAACTCTCAATGAACTAAATACGAGTGGCTGGGCTGTTGGTTATTACAATTAGTTGACTTTTCTTCAATCTATCGTGGTGTATATATTGCAGAGGTGGCAAAGTTAAATTCAAATCTATTTGCCCACCTAAATTTATCCACTCAACCCAAATCTATCCAATTATTAGTTGAATATCAACCCAATTAGACCCAGTGATTATTGGATTTTAATCAAGAACTCATTTAACCCAAGAACAATATATCCAAATTCAACTAAACTCTTCATATATATATATATATATATATATAAAACAGCTCTCAGACATTTCGGTATTTCGGGGTTTTCATTTTCCTTCATTTTCTGAGCCTCCAAACACCTCTCTCTCTCTCTCTCTCTCTCTCTCTCTCTCTCTCTCTCAGAATCGAAATATTTTGGTTTAGTTCTGAGTGAGAATCGAAGTTGCGGTGCTCGATTTCCTCAAGATCTTAAACTCTCTAACTCCCGCAATCTCCGATCTCCCTCTAGTATTAGTTATCACTTTCACGCCAATTATTATATACAAATTAGTCCGTCTTTGATTTCATTTTGCTCATTACTTAGCCTAGTCTTTGTTTAGCTATAAAAGTTCGGTTTTTCGTTATTTTGTGCATTTCCTCGAAATTAAACTGACATTAACTTCAATTAACGGTGTGTAAATGATTTGAGCCTCTTTGGAATTGGTAAAACGAATGCAGAGCAATAGGAGATCAAGCAATAGCCAAGTAATACAAGTTGTTCAGTCTTTGATTTCATTGTGCTCATTAAGTAGCGTATTTTTGTTTGGTCGCTAAGAAAAAGAGAGAAGAAAATTGATTTAAAATTTTCTAGTTTTCATTTCTTTGTGCGTTTCCTCAAAAACAAAATTGAAATTAAGTTCAAATTACCGATATGTAAATGATTTGAGTATCTTGTAATGATGCAACGAACAAATCAAAAGGAAGTCGAGCAATAGCCGAGTAATACAAATTGCTCAGTCTTTGATTTAATTGCGCTCATTAATTAGCATAATCTTTGTTGGTTGCTGAGAAAAGAGAGAGGAAATTTGACAATCCGTGTGAAGTATCAGCACCACCGGATCCTCCAGCTTCAAAACTTCAAAATGGTCATTTTCACTTTAATGGCATTTTGGTAATTTTGATAATTGGGTAATTGGGTGAATTTGGGTTTACCCATAAAAATTGGGTTGGGTTGGATTTGCGTTAGAAGCAATTAGTTAAATGGATTTTAATGCGTAAATGAGTTTTATATACCCAACCTAATAATGTCCACTCCAAAACCCACCCAACCCAATAATGCCCACCCATTTGACACCCCTAATATATTGCGTTGTGTAACCCATTATCCGATATTTCAATATTTTTCAGATCATGTAACTATATAGTTTTATAGGCCTAAGATAATACTAAGCCCTGATCATTTTTTCCTAGAAGTAAACTATAATTGAGTTTTCAAATACACATAAAAAAAAAAATAAAAACCCATTATTGAGATTCAAATATTATTTTGGGAGTGTAGTCCGTCTGGGAAAAAGGTCTATATGATTTTGGCCATTTTGAAATTGTTGGACTATTGAGTGATTAACTCAATGACTAAATCTATTCAATTAGGAGACCTTATTCTACAATTTAAATTTCTGAGAATAAAAAATTGGAGTGTTACATTTAGGCTTTGCAAATCATTTCCTTGGTGTCAAACTAGGAGAGAGAAGTGCATATTTTGCCTACATGATAGGAGGGCTTATTAAGAACTTCATTATGCTTCTTTGAAGCTTTTTTTTTTTTTTTTTTTTGTTAACTAGTCTCGATCCTTGTGGGCTACAATATTGTTATTGGAGCTACAAATTGAGCTAACAAAGATATATTGGTATCCCAAAGATTCGGGGCGGTTAGCTCCTCACCCACCACCACCACCACCCCCCCTCCCCCGAAAAAAAAAAAAAAAAAAAAAAAAAAAAACCTCTAACTCACTCTCTCCTAATGCATCATTGACAACTCATTTTTTCAAAATATTTTTTTCTTGGGAGTTTATAAGAAAATAGAATGGAATAATCATAGAGAAATGGGAATGTATTTATTGCAAAGATATAGAAAGTAAAATATCATTTAAAGAAAGAGAGCAAAACTCGACTTAAGCTTTTATAAGGAAGGTCACACCCATCAACACAAAACAAAAGCCATCTTTGCATTTCTTTTTCAAACTATCCAAAACTACCTATTACATTAATTTAGTGGCGCAATTACGGACCACATCAAGGACACCGCAACATTAGTAAATTGTGCGGCAAAGAAGATGCCATGAGCATCATACTTCCCTTTACTTATTCCCCAAAAAAAAAAAAAAAAAAAAACGGTTCTTTTTCCAAAACTAGAATTTTAGAAAATAACTGGAAAGTTAACATTAAAAATCCTAAATTAACTCTCACGTGCAGAATAGGGGTGGTACATTACACGTTATTTTGTTCTCTCTCTCTCGATTCAACATGTCAACTAAAGCATATGCAAAACCTTAAGAAAACCACCTTATTTCTTCTTTTCCTTCCTCACAATAGCGTAACACTATGCGTGGATAATACATAATAGCAAACAATAACTAAAGCATGAACTTGGAAAATTGGTGCCACAAAAGAGCGCAGGGGAAGTGCAATGTAAATGGGCAGCCAGCGATAATTTTATTTAATTCTAAAAGGATGCGTTAGAGGCTTAGAGCTCAAAAGGCATGGATTATGAGAAGTTTAAAATTTTAGAAAAAAATGAAGCAATAAGAGAAAGAGAGAGAGAAAATGAAGCAATAAGAGAGAGAGAGATTTGAATAGTAGAGTTCCTTCTTACTCTACAATGGAAATGAAGGTCTCGATTGCTTGTACTGTTAACTATCGCCGCCGCACTAACGAGGTTGGTAAGGCTCCGGTGGTGCATATGTGTATGTTTGTTTGTTTTTGTGTATGTTTGTTTGTGTTTGTGTTCATGTATGTTTATGTGTATGTGTGTGTATGTTTATATTTATAAACATGTATAAACATAAGTGAACATAAACATAAACACACATGCACATACACATAAACATAAACATACACATACACATACACACACATAAACATACACATACACATACACACTCATACACATACACATACATAAATATACAAACATACATAAACATAAATGAACATAAACATAAACATACATGCGCATATACACATAAACATAAACATACACATATACACACATAAACATACACATACACATACACACTCATACACATACACATACATAAACACACATACACATACACATACATTTTTAGTTCTCGCTTTAGGCCCCAAAATATCTAGGGCCGCCCCTGCTCACAAGTCAACTTAACAAGACTATAAACTAAAAAGAGTAGGTGACTAATGTCATGCAGACTAAAAATATGGTAAGAATTGATGAAAAAAAGATGTTAGAACAAGCCAAAGATGTGCAGATGAGGCAGAAAATGTAAAACGAAAGAATTGAAAGGCTAAAGTCAAAAGGTATCCATGAGCAGATTAGATGAAAGGTTTCTCACATGACAACAATTAAAATCTAACTAAAATGTACAAGTCGAAAAATTAAAATAGATGATGAAATTATACCAACAAAGATCCCAAAACCCTTTCCATTTCAATTTCCACTGGGTATTAGACTTTTCTCCCAATGGAAGAACATGAAGCTTTGGGTTATCCACACAATCACACAAAAATATCTAAATCCAACCATGTTGCTCATTTTAGGGGTTTGTTGGTGTGTTTGCATTTTTCAAATTTAAAGAAACCTTCACACAATTCACAAAACCCAACTCAAGAATCGGAAGTATTTTTCAATTAAACATTATGTGCAAAAGGAAAAGAACATAATGGAGACAAAAACCCATTAACATCCAATTTTAAAGATTTATTCAAACTTGGATTTGCAGCAGAGATCCGTGGATTTTTGGAGTTCAAGTTGGAATGTTTTGCGCTTTGGGTAGCAAAGCTTGCTCGGGTCTTGGAATGCTTTGATGGAGATGAGATCCACGGAGTGAGACTCGCCCGGCGTGGGTTTGGTTTTACACGAAGACAAAGGAAAGAGAAGGACCAGGGGAGAAAATAACTAGAGACAAAAGAAAGAGAAAATGAGTCTCAGTGCAACAATAATAATAATACAATTTCTCTCTCTCCTCAAATAAAAAATTTAAACTTGTATCGGCTTGTGATCTTTTTAAAAATAAAGCCTACACATTCCAAATACACAATTATGATTTTTCACAAATTGAAATATATTGTTTGAAAAATGGCACCAAACACATTTTTTGCTTTATGGATATCAAACTCGTGTTTCCACAACACTTTTTAAAATACAATTTTCACATCATTTTAATCAACGATATTCCACAAAAAAAAAAAAAAAAAAATTAACTTGTATTGGCTTGTGATCTTTTCAAAAATAAAACCCACACATTCCAAATACACAATTATGATTTTTCACACATTGAAACATATTGTTTGAAAAATGGCACCAAACACTTTTTTGCCTTATGGATACTCTAAACTCGTGTTTCCACAACACTTTTTAAAATACAATTTTCACATCATTTTAATCAATGATATTCCAAAAAAAAAAAAAAAATTAACTTGTATTGGCTTGTGATCTTTTCAAAAATAAAACCCACACATTCCAAATACACAATTATGATTTTTCACACATTGAAACATATTGTTTGAAAAATGGCACCAAACACTTTTTTGCCTTATGGATACTCAAACTCGTGTTTCCATAGCACTTTTTAAACTACAATTTTCACATCATTTTAATCAACGATATTCCAAATCTCCAACCAAACGAGTTCTATGGACACAATCCTGAGCCATTTGCCAGCTAAAATGGATCAATTACCATTCAACAAGCCCCTAGTCAATTAATTTAACTTCCTTTGTCTCGATGATAGTTCATGGAGGTAGATTTTCATCATTTCATAACTTTTGATTGAGGATATCACCCTAATAAAAAACATTGATCTTGCAACACTTGCCAAAATCTTTGGGGGGCTGATCAAAATAGTGTGCATGGAAGACAATTGAAGAACTTTAAGCTATAGAAAAGATGCCATGGAATGTTGCTTCAAAACAATATGAGAACAAAAGTTATTACCCCCCCCCCCCCCCAAAAAAAAAAAAGAAAAAAGCTTCATTATAGAGTTGGACAGCTTTGGTTTCCATTTCATTCATCTCTGATAGTAACTTTCTTTTGTAAGTTCATTCATCTTAGAAAGTAATTCCACCAAAAGATAATCAAGCAATCCCAATAATCATTCAATGATCGATTTTAAGCTTCATGCCTCCTCAAGCTCAAACTCCATTAAATGGTGAGCTTGAATCACTTAATTAGATAGAGAAATGTTCAAGAAGCATTGGCTATTAGCTTTTCCTTTTTATATCTCTTCCTTTTCCATCTTTCATTTATAATTTATGTTCTATGGACTCCTATATGCATTTACTATTTCCAAGGATCTCACTAGTGCAAAAATAATGTTTAGTTCTAAGCAAAGATATAATTAAAAGACTTAAGAGCATCTCTAACAGAGAGCTAAACGCAAAATCCTCTCTACTATAGAGAGTAAACTCACAAAATAGGTCTCTAATTGACTCTCTATACCTAGAATTTTTCTTGCTCATGAATAGTAGCTCATCAAGTCCGATGGACTACTATTCATTCTTCAAATATTTTTTTCCTATTATAATAATCAAGTATTAAATAAAAAAAAATTGGAAGATGTGTAATTGTTAAAAAAATAATAAATAATAAATGAAGAAATAATATTTAAATGAGATAGAGAATGTGATAAAGAATATGTTGGAAAGTGTATTTGAAAAAGTGGGTAATTAAAAGGTAAAAATCACTGTTCATTCTCCAAACAAGACAAAAATTTTCCTAATCTGCTGGAGAAGCTAAGTAAAAATAAATCACACTGTATTCATAAACCAAAAAGGACCGGGGGGCGGGAGAGATTCTTCATCTACATTGCTTTCCCAAGTGGTAACATGATACATGCTACAACTTGGGAACAGACTCGAGTAATGTTATTGAGGAATTTCAAGGTCCGATCTCCTATCAACTACTACTCCTTTTGAATCATCTCAGAAATGCATCCGGATAGGTTTCCAAAATCCTTGATTTCATGCTCCTGTTAATGAGACAGAGAATTAAATCACAAAACAAAACCAAAATCTTGATAGCCAAGAGACAACCATGAATTTAAACTTTTAAGTAAACAACTTGAACCAAGATAATAAAATAGATCTGGGATGATGTAAGAATAAGAAACTCGGCATATGTAGAGCTTCATAATCAACAAAGATAGTTGCGAAACACATGAACTTTACTACAAGTCAATAGAAAAATTTAGACATTCGGAAGAAATAATTCATATAAAAGAAATTTGAGAAGGTGAAGGCAGGGGCAAGATAAAGTTGGAGATTCACTCTAACAAAATATTTTGAAATGAAGTGCGGATAAAAGGCCGCACAAGACTTAATGATTCAACAGAAAATATGCTAATCGAACTCATAGCATCTTCATCCAAACAAATTTGGATTAAAAAGAAAATTCTATGCTCAACTTATCAATAAAAATAAATAAATAAATAAAAATTTATTTGCCCAATAAAAACTTGCAACCTGACACCTGAAATATAAAAATAGTTTTATACCGACACACACAAATCTTTATAGGTTTTGAACAAATACAGGTCCTTTCCAAAAGAAGAATGGATATATGAGGGGAAATCTTAAAGTTCTCTTAAATTATCAAAAAGCCACACCTTGTTTTCATGGTATTGAATTTGGTTTTTGATTATTGACTCCAAGTGTGCCTGAAAGCCATTCAATTTTAATTTCAAGCATGAATGCACACATGCAAAGAGACACAAGTGTTCAAGACACCAAGCAAACCGAGCAAACCAATTGATTTGCCTCCCCGATCGTCACATCTATTATTTCATTATTTTCTGTTCTAGTTTCCTATTCATTCTTCATTCTTCTCTTTCCTTTTTGTTCTCTATTTTTATTAAAGGTCCCGTTAACGGGTGCCTTAGGAGATTTATTAATAGAACACTTAAAGAAACTTTTAATACTACTTTTATAGGAAATATAAAAAGCTATCATAAAATTCAGTTGCTTTTTTTTTTTTCATAAAAAGTTTCTAAAAATATTTCCTAAACCCATGCGCTTAGGGCTCCCATTTAATTTTCCTTTAACTTAACTATTTCTCCCCTCAAATTTCAAAACAAAGAATCAAACAAAAATCTGCATCAGCATCACCACAAATAAGGTTTTAAACATGCTATCTAGATTATTGCTTCTTCTTCTTTTCTTTTGATAAAAGCCATCTAGATTATCTCAACCACTGAAAATTAAAGTTGAAATTGATAAGTTATAGACATATATTAATACAAAAGTCTTAATTCATAAAACATTTCTATCTAGGAAGACTACTAAAAATTCCAATGTTGTAAATTGGGTTTTGATTATGGAAAGTTCTAATGTACTAAATTGCCAAAGATGTTGATGGCCTAGTAAGCCTAAATGCACATGAGAAATATGAGATGACCAGGCAACTAAAACCAAGAGGCACAAACCATGAAATCCACTTTAAACTAATGTAAGAGTGAGTGAAACATTTTGTCAAACATATGGTGTGTCTATTCCAAAATGGGATTGAAAAAATGTATCGTAATATGAATCTGCCAAAAATTACACCCAAGACAAACTAAGTAAATTACAATCGACCAATTGATTAACTATCCCAAGTTGCCACTGCTTCGAATACTTGTGAATTGTTTGTGGTTAATTATATTTGACCGTTTGGCATGGCGGTGTCCAAGGACAACTCTTCAGCAGATGTGGTGCTCTCTGAAGCTAATTCCTACACCATATCAATTGGAGAAGCGTCTCCGGAAGAATCATTACAGGTATATTCATCAATACAATAGTTACAGTCACCAGTAGCAGCATCTGCGCTCTCTTGTAGCTCCAGTGCGCGTTCAAGGCGTACCTGCACTTCACCCATGGTGGGTCGACGTTCGCCTCGATTTCGCACACAAGAAGTGGCAATGTCAACGTATACCATAAAACACTCTGGAGCTATCTTCCCCATCAGATATGGATCAATTATCTTATAGCTGGTCCCTTCTCGTTTACATTTTTGTGCTAACCCAACCAGATCCATCGGTCCTGCAAATGGACTTGGTGTTATTCCACTGAGTAGTTGCAGTAGTACCACACCAAAAGAGTAGACGTCGGATTTATCGTTCAGCTTCCCGAACATGACATACTTTTGATCCATGTAACCGTAAGTACCCACAACTCTATCAGTTTCGATCCTAATCAAAGCCTTTGACAAACTCGAGGGACCCATCTTGGACAACCCCAAATATGACAACTTCACCTCCCATTTCGCGTCCAACAGAATATTGATCAAGTTAATGCCACGGTGGACGATAGTATGCTTCAGCCCAGTGTGAAGGTAGTGCAGCCCATGCGCCACTCCAACGCAAATCTTTAGTCTCCGTTTCCATGGGATCGAATTGGGATCGGGATCGGGGTTAGTGCCATTAAGGTGTCTCGCAAGGTTTGAATTGACCATGAACTCGTAAACAAGGAACCCATATTGTTTAGCGAGACAACATCCGATGAAGGGGACGAGGTTAGGGTGGCGTACCTGGCAAAGCACCAGCACGGCAGCACCTCGGTCCTAAACTCATGAAATCCCTGCATTGACTCGATATTCACACACCCAGGGGCGGAGCCACATAGTGGCTTGGTGGGATCCCGGCCCTTGCAAATTTTTTTTTTTTTTTTTTTTCATTAGAGTAGGTAGAAAAAAAAATTAGGCCCCCAATATTGGATAGCCGGCCCCCCATGGCCTACTCTCAACTATTCTCCCAAGTCTAGCTCAAATATTCTCCTAAACCCGGCTTTAATTTTAGGCCTAATTACCTTATGTACTCCAAATAAAACAAGTTAGCCCGCTCAAGTTTAAACATAAAAAACAAAACTTCACTTTCTCTTCATCTCAAAAAATCCACCCACCGACCCACGGAATTTCCTTCTTTACTTCTTATTCTTTTGTTTTGTCTTCTTTGATACACTTTCATTTCTACGATACCGTTTACTACCTACCAGCCCCCAAAACTCCAGTCCTCCGTACTCACAGTTCGGAAAAAAAAAAAAAAAAAAATTCATGACCAATTTTTTCTTTCTTCATCAGCTTTAGTTTTGGAACTTGGTGACTGGTGAGTTTTCTTCTCTTTCTTAAGCATTAGACATTCATCTCTTTTTAGTGTCTTTTTTTTTTTCTCAACTATCTACACCTAAATATTCACATGCTCTTTATATTTTCATAGATTTTTAGAGAAATACATGATTGAAGGCATGGGGAGATTGTTTGTGATGATTTTTGAAGGGAAGATCAAAAGTTGGAGGCAACATCAGGGCGGGCAGTAAACATTGCCACACGGGTGACCCATCTTTATACTTTGTGAAGACAAAGTTTCTAAGGTAAAATTGTTTTGATTTATTATCTATTTTTGATTAGTTAGATATCATATAGCCGTGGATGTGACTGTGGGTGTTGTTAAATTGTTTGGTTTATGTTGTATACCAATACTTGTGTGTTTAATTTTTGTTTTTGTTTGAGGGCTTATTATTAATTAAAGTCGTATTATAAATGGATAGTATGTCTAAATTATAGTGGAAATTTTGTTTTTTCTTGATTATGAATAACATCCATATAACTAAGTAAAAATTTCTAATTAAAATTTTATTTTTTAAACTTCTTTTCGTGTTAATTTTTGAGTCATATTCTTAAAACTAAAAGAATTATGAGCAAACGAAAAAAATTGATACATTCTTTAAGAAAAAGATGTTAGCAATTCAAAAATTAGGACACACATGGTCAGAGAAACAAATATTGATACTTTAATACCTGATGAACACCCCGACCCCTCCAAATGTTCAAGAATTCAATCTGAAGAGATAGGTTGTGATCCAGAATCACATAAACAAATATGTGAATTCCCTATCAACAAACAAGACGAAATCCAACGAGTTTATCTCAAAGAAGATCCATATCAACCTAAAACTATAGACTATCCATACAACGATGATACTCATCATCGTCGATTTCAACCTTCATGGTTTGAATCGACCCCTCCATGTAAAAATTCTTGACTACGCCCCTGCACACACCTTATTGCAACGCTTTTGACAGGGTCATCAATAAACCCGTTGTATGCTTTCCAATCACCACAGCAACCAATGAATAAATTATCATCGAAGTTATTGGTAGTTGTCTTGATCTCAGTCACTGAAAATCGACGGCATGGAAGAGCTGAATAAGATCGGTTTGTTTTGTCTGACCTTCTCTTCCCGAATGTCCTTAATAACTTTGATATACACTCTGAAATGCCTTTCATACCAACCAGCTTGAAATGATGCAGTAAGGAGTGGCCCCTTACCCCGGCAATGACGGAAAAGTCCCCTCTCAAAATTAGACAAACTGAAATAGATTATAGAGAACTCTCAATGGACTAAATAAAATTGGGTGGGCCTGTTGGATACTTCAATTACTTTACTTTTCTTCAGTATCTCATCCGCTGGTCAATAACATATAGTTTTACTATTGTGGGATTCAAAACACTCAAAGACTAAACAATGACGTACATTATTGATCTACACAACTAACTTCTAAAAGATGAGGAAAAGATCCATAATGAAAAGATTAGACAGTATATTAAAAAACAGAAATAAATATAATCCAGCTTTCATATATGAAGGAACAATGTTCTCAGGGTACATATGAAGGATTCAAATATAAAGATACAAGAGAAAAACTCTCTCTCTCATTCTTGCCTAGACTTTGTCTCTCTATTTTTTTGAACCCCTTCTCCTATTGCCCTTCTCCTCCTTTTATAAACATTTTCCCCTCCTCTTTCAACCATCTAGCTCCCAACTGGATTTTGAGGAATACTTATCCCATTAGGCTCAGCCCTTTATCTTGCCATATCATGATAATGAAAAAAGACTTTTGGAGGTGTTTTCACTATTCAGGCCAGTCATTCAAGATTTAATGTAGTTGACATTAGGTAGGGGATCTCATTAATGCAGAGATGATACATTAGGATCTGCATCTTCTTCATCGAGTCCCTCGAGAAAAATGTAGAAGATGGGAAGTCCTACATAAGGGTGGAAGTTGCTATCCGAGGTACCTTAGTGACCTTGGGAAGACAAAGTTAAAGGGGTTACCTCAATTATGGTTCTTAGGAAGATTGTTATCCTAGACTTCCACGGCTGTAAGCTTGGCTGGTTCCAATTCATTAGAGGGTCATTTCATCTTTATTCATACCTTGGGCTAGGCTAGTTCCTCAAATTTACCTTTTGAGTTTTGATGCTCGAGTCAAGTTAGAGTTCACCCCCTACAACTATATAGTTTTAAAGGCATAAGATAATGCTAAGCCTTGATCATTTTTGCCTTGAAGTAGACTATAATTGAGTTTTCAAGCACACTTTTTTTTATATACATTATTGAGATTCAAATATTATTTTGGGAGTGTACTTTGTTTTCAAAAAAGGTCAAGATGATTTGGGAGATTATTGGATTATTGAATGATTGTCTCAAAGACTAAATATATTCAATTAGGAGACCTTATTTTGCAGGGCCAAAATGGCCAAATAACACTTTTGGTCGAAATATTTTGCGATTTACCACTGTTTTGAAAATATTTAGGGATATACCACTATTTTGAAATTCAATTCTTCAAACTCGAGTTTTCCATGTAACTTAGGTTCCAAGAACTTGAGTTCCATTAAAAATAGCGACCATGGGACCCAATGAGCTAGCCTTTTTTTTTATTTATTTAAAAAAGCCACGTGGAACTTGAGTTCAATAAACTTGAGTAGTAATGTGTTACTCAAGTTTTATAAACTCGATTACCATAAAATTGAGGTCCACACGCTATCTTCTTTCACTTCAACATGTCCCACTGTCCCACATGCTTGTCTTTCTTAGCTTTCACTTACGTATCCCTACCTTCACAGCATTACTCCCTCTCTCCCAAAACTTCCAATTCCATAGTTCTAAAACAAACAAAAACTCTTACCTCTCTCTCTCTCTCTCTCTCTCTCTTGTTGATTGAAAAAGGTAGAATCATTTTTGACGAGTAGCGTACAAATAGTTGTCCATTACATGGACGACTATAAGTGTATTCAAGTCGACATAACTCTCTCATTCAATCCAGTAGGAAACAATTACAAAGTTAATAACAAATGCTTTCATGAGCCGCTTCATGTCTCATACAAACATCTTTATGAGCCGCTCAACTATTAATCACCCAACTCGGGCACAATGCCAAGGGGAGATCAACAAACTTTGCAATAACTCATCAAATGGCTATATAAAGCCATAAAGAGCAAGTAAGTAAAAGATAATTTCATATACACTAAGCTACATTATATGTTAGAGATTTCCTAAGAGAAATTTACTAATTCAACCATCGAGGGGTCTTTGACTGGCCCCATCCTCGATATCTTTCATCGTCATCACGCCCAAACCCCAAAAGGTCCAAAGCATGAGAGAGACATCTCAAGTACCTGTAAATTTTTCCTTTTTGACAATTCAATCCACCAAATTTTTATCAAGTGCCAACAACAAGAATTATCATAATAATCCCATAGAATATACTTTCAGAGTAAGTCAAAACTCTAAGCATTAATTACAAGGACCATAGGCCATAAAAGAATAGAGGCCTGAATAAAACTATTACATAACAATAGCTTGTCCCATCGGTGGAAATACAGTCATAACCACTATATTATACAAAAGAATGAGTCAAGCCTAGTCTAAGATGTACACCATCTAATATATCCATTACAAAAATTCAGCCCCATCAGTAGTTAGTCTAACTACTATTAGCCACCAAAAAGTCGTCTCTCAAAAGATTGTTGCCTACTCAAAAAAGTTTATAAAAATAATGGAATGAGACAAAGCCCAGTAAGTAGCATAATAATAGGGGTGGGGGAAATGTAAGTTTCATCTTCAATAATAATATTATGACAAGAATGATTACATAATGAAGCACAAAGTTTCTCAAAATAAATACTTTGAAACTATATACCATAATCTGTGAGTATCAACAATATAATTTCTAAAACCATAATATCTAACATAAGATAAATTATCACAAATCTACCACACTACCACATAGACCGGTCAGTGGATCCACCCATTCACAATCGGCATGATATTATCCTCTCTGATATGCAAACTCTTGGTCCCATGGACAGCGACCTAACCCATACCCTCAAGGTTTTTCTCTCCCCCCATGGGCAGCAGAGAGAGTGCGTCAAATAGGACCTCTCTTGCATGTGGTCTCTTGGCCCCATGGACAGCAGCCTCACCCACACACAATTAAGGAACCTCTTCCCCCCATGGACAACAAGGAAGAACGCGTCATCCAAAGTGAAAGGGCATCGACCTAAATTTGATTCCATTGTCACAAAGACTACGGAAATCAAATCGGGTGATCACCGGAAATCACACATGGCATAGGGCTAAAATCACATAAACTCACAGGTTACCTTACTTTGAAACACATAGTTCATATCCAAATAGTTTGAGAAAACCTTAAATAATCTAACTTCTACAAAGTTTGTAAGGTTTTCAAACTACATTCTTGTCAAAAGATTTTCTAACAATTTCTCAAATAATACAAGACAAGATAAGCATCTTTAACTTTTCAATACACCATAAAATCAATGATTTTCTTATCAAAGATTAAATAAAAGATACTCATTTTTCCATATCAACAATTCATGTATTTCCCCAAATGTAATATCAAATATGATGCATTTTTCATATATAATAAGGGTCACAACACAATACTTTTAAGAAAGCATATATCCATATATATCATTTTCCAAAATGTGTTTGACTCAAAAACAATATTTATAAGATATGGTTATTTTCCAAAAATACCCATTAAAAAGCTACTTACCTCGCAACTGCAAAATCCTAATTCTCCAAGCTCCAAGGGAGATTAGCTTTTCAATACACCATAAAATCAATGATTTTTTTATCAAAGATTAAATAAAAAATGCTCATTTTTCCATATCAACAATTCATGTATTTCCCCAAATGTAATATCAAATATGATGCATTTTTCATATATAATAAGGGTCACAACACAATACTTTTAAGAAAGCATATATCCATATATATCATTTTCCAAAATGTGTTTGACTCAAAAACAATATTTATAAGATATGGTTATTTTCCAAAAATACCCATTAAAAAGCTACTTACCTCGCAACTGCAAAATCCTAATTCTCCAAGCTCCAAGGGGAGATTAGCTTTTCAATACACCATAAAATCAATGATTTTTTTTATCAAAGATTAAATAAAAAATGCTCATTTTTCCATATCAACAATTCATGTATTTCCCCAAATGTAATATCAAATATGATGCATTTTTCATATATAATAAGGGTCACAACACAATACTTTTAAGAAAGCATATATCCATATATATCATTTTCCAAAATGTGTTTGACTCAAAAACAATATTTATAAGATATGGTTATTTTCCAAAAATACCCATTAAAAAGCTACTTACCTCGCAACTGCAAAATCCTAATTCTCCAAGCTCCAAGGGGAGATTAGCCAGAACCTAAACAATGTCAAGCAAATCTATTACAATGAATACAAAGCTTGAAATTGTATCTAACTACAAATTAGGAATTGCCAAGTAAGAACTCAATTAGGCAAGCCTAGTATTCAACCTCACATGTAATGTATTCTACTTCCAAAATTTCTCAAAACACTTTAATTTGCAAGGCATAGACTCCCATTTATACTCATAAATCTTTCAAGGTGTCATATCTAACATCAAAACCTTCACACTTTACAAGTGCTTCCCACAAGATTTTTATAACATCATCAAGTGACCCATGACACCAAAATCATAATTTTCTCAAGACAAACAATTTAAATCTTTAACTAGCTCCAAATAATCAATAAAAATTATATTCATCATCTATCACATATTATAACTCAAAACCTCTAAATTTTCACCACAACAAGCCTTAGATAACCATCATTGTAAAAATCATGAACTCACTCATCAAATACATCCACCAAGACCAAAATCCATACATATAAACACATGAATATCATTTCCAAAGCTCTTAAATCACATGAATAACATTATTAAAGCTTGAGTAAAATAACCTCAAACAAGAACATAATACTCATCAAAAAAGATTTGAACTTTTACCTCAAATGAAAAGAAAAGAGAGAAAATGAAAGAAAGAAAGAAAGGAGAGAGCCGGCCAAAAGAGAGAAGAGATGTGGGTGAAATTGAGTGGATGAGAATGATGGGTAGTGGGGTTAGGTGGGGGCACATGTGGTCCACAAAATTCTAACTCACTTTTTTTTTTTTTTTTTTTTAAACTCACGGGATGTTACATCGTCACTTTCTTTCTTCTTGACAAGAAGTCTAGTTTGTCCATCAAGACTGACGAGGAACATATTTACGAGGCACTTTCGTGTTTTATCAATTTTATTAAAGAATAAAGTAATGTACTAGTCTGAGCACTAGGACAAGAAAATACACTGAAAAACACAACCCAAGAAAAGTAGCTAGTGGGTCTTCTAGTTAACTAAGAAAGTGAAGATTGATACATGTGCATTTGGTTACACTTTTAGAGCCCAAAACACACGTTTCCAAGTCCAAAATCCAAAATGCGTGTTTGGTAAATTATTGCCATCGCATGTTATCAAAAAGTGGCTTTTTCAAGGACTATCACGTTTTCATATTGGACCTTGGAGCTGCGATGATCTTGAAAACACAAATATAGACATCATGTTACCGTTGGTCATTTTCAGCATTATCCCTAAACTTCCCTTATTTTCATTTTGAAATCTCAATATTACCAAGATCTCTATTAAAAAAAATACCGTCATGTAGGAGAAGAATTTCTCTACACTCTATGCTCCCTCCTCGTCAATTGCAAGAAACCCAAAAGAAAAATCGCTCTGTGCGGGTAGTAGTGGTTCTACTTTCTTTTCCTTTCCTCCAACTTCTAACCAACCAAATAGACTACAAAATTCTAAATCAAATGTGCAATTTTCAATTCCAACATAAACCCACTGCTGCTGCGAGCTTCTTTTTCTTCTACTGTGAGCTTCTTCTTCTCTCACTTCTTTTTGTGTATAATATATTTTCTTTCTTCTTGTTTTGGGTGATGAAGAATTGTCTTTTGGGCAAAGAAGAATAACGGAAGAAGAGATAAGATGGTGAGTGGAGGAAAAGAAAAGAAATTTGATGGGAATGGGGAAGAAATAGGTGGATGAGAAAACAGTGAAGGAAAAAAAAAAATAAAGGTAGTTTGAGTGGGATACGTGTACATCATGTAAGGAAATTTAGTAAATAAAAATTATAATTGTGTTATAACACAACAAATTTTCACAATAGTTTAGGTATTAAATCTTTCATATATCAAAATAAAATTTAATAAAATAATAAAATATTAGACTAGGATTGACCACAACTAAAAACAAAGAGTACTTTAAAAATATTGTGACATTTTTTACTTTTTTAAATTTGTATTATTTTTCTTTAAAAAAAAAAAATAGTGCTATTGATAGAATATTTTTTTAACAATTTCATAGTAAGTTGTTATTGGTTCTCATCTAAACTTACTAGTGACATTATTTTTTTTTTTTTCCTATCATTAACAACTTGTCATATAGAATTTTTTGTGAAAATGTTGTGTCTATAACTTGCATTAAGAGAGGTAATAAAAGCAAAAAATTCTCTTTATCTATACTACTATTTAAGAGACTTTCTCTGTTTGGGATCCTCATTTTTTTGTTTAAAAATACCTTTCCACCCCCATGTTTAAGTAGAGACAAAACTAAAGAATAATTGGGTAAAAATACAACCCTAACTCTCACTAAAACATTGGCTAAAAATAGGGCTACTCTCCCATTGATTTTCAAATTGCTTTATCCACTTATAAATTAGATTTTCAAAATAAAAATTATATATATATATATAAACACTTTTTTTGGTTACAAAATAAATATGTAATATTTGTTCATTTCTTGAAGCTAGCCTCATGACACTTTTGATTGTATTAGTAATTCTAAATATGTAATATTAATGAGAAAACATGTAAACCTAAATAAAAAATTATGACATTATAAAAATAAATAAATAAATAAGCCTCATTGCGTGTGCAATGTGCATGTGATAAAGCTAATGTGTTTGTGTGTGTATATCTATCTTGTCATTTTTGGTAATTTATAACTCAAACTAGCACTTTTATAAATATTACCCAAACACACAGTTTTTTCAAAAAACACTTTTTAATAGTATATATCAAACACTTTGCTTTTTAAAAACCTAATTTCATACTGCACTTTTAAAACCACAACTTTTTCAAAAAGCACAGTTTGAAAAAGCTGAGCCTTTGGTTGTGTACAAAC
This sequence comes from Quercus dentata, assembly GCA_028216015.1. NCBI lineage: Eukaryota > Viridiplantae > Streptophyta > Magnoliopsida > Fagales > Fagaceae > Quercus > Quercus dentata. Next base: position 69,502,521 of record CP116448.1, read on the forward strand.
GTGAAGATGATTATGACTACTTGTTCAAACTGGTTTGATTGGTGATGAAACCTTATTTTTAAATAAAGAGCACGAGTTTCATAAACTTGATTTCCACATGAATTTTTCAATTAAAAAATGTCAAATCAGCGGGTGCCATTGTGGCACATTTTTAAGAAACTCGATTTTTTGGAACTTGAGTAATATGTAAAGATCAAGTTTCATGAACTTGAGTTACAAAACAATTGTAAATTGCTGAATATTATTTTACGGTCATTGTGCAAAAACACACCAAGTTATGTTAGTATATATGCAGGAGAATGCTTACCTTCTATAGTTGTTTTATGCACCTTAAATAATATCAAACATATTATTCCCCACTAATAGATATAATTAGGCTAAAATTCAATCCAACAAACTTAAATGGTATTAAGATAACTTAGTAAGGTTTGGACCAAGATTTCCAACAACAAAAAGTGGTCACAAAGCTAAATAAAAATATTAATTGTATGTCATAAAAGCAAACAAAACCAATAAAACTATAAATTAGGACAAACTAGCTTTTGGGTTGAGCATGTGTATTTCAAGTATGATACAATTAGAGAATTGTAGTTGGTGATTTAGTCACCAGATTAGTGAGTTGTGCTATGGTAATTCAGATTTTTTTTTTTTTTTTTTTTTTGGGTTACTTTTTACTGCTAAGAGCAATCTTTGATCTCTTGGTCTTATTAGCTCATGAAGAGCCCCAAGCTGGTGGTCAAGTCTTCAAAATTGGCTTAGCTTAAATGTTTCTTTCCTCATGTGGCCAAACAAAGAATCAAATAAAAATTTGCAGCATCATCGTTTTACCACAAATAAGTTATAAAACATGCTATCTTCTAGTGACTAAATCACTAGATTATCTCAAACATTGAAAATTTAAAGTTGTAACTGATTACTTAGAGACATATATTAATACAAAAGACTTAATTCATAAACACTTCTATCTAGTAAGATTACTAAATACTCTAATGTTGTAAAGTGGGCTTTGATGGTGGAAAGTTCTATTGTACTAGTATATTGTCAATGACGTTGATGGCCTAGCAAGCCTAAATGCACATGAGAAAAAATGAGATGACCAATGACAGCTAAAACCAAGAGGCACAAACCATGAAATTGACTTAACCTAATGCAAGAGCACGTACTAAATTGACAAAGATGTTGATGGCCTAGTAAGCCTGAATGCAAAAGAGAAAAAATGAGATGACTAGGCAACTAAGACCAAGAGGAAAAAACCATGAAGTCAACTTTAAACTAATGCAAGAGTGAGTGAAACATTTTGTCAAACATATGGTGTGTAAATTGCAAAATGGGATTGAAAAAAATGTATTGTAACATGAATCCACCCAAAAATTACAGCCAAGACAAACTAAGCACATTACAATTGAACAATTGATTAATTATCCCAAGTTGGCGAGATTGAAGAAAAGTCCCCAAAATGATCATTTTTTTTTTTAAATAGAAAAAATAGCATTAGCACATAATGTGAATTGTTTGTGGTTAATCATATTTGACCGTTTGCCATTGCGGTTTCCAAGGACAATTCTTCAGCAGATGTGGTGCTCCCTGAAGCTGTTTTCCACCACATATCAATTGGAGAAGCGTCTCCAGAAGAAGCATTACAGGTATGTTAAATTTTTAATAAGATATGTTAAATTTTTTATTCTAATTTATTCAAGTGTGAATTATTTTAAGAGAAAAAATGATTTTGAGTTGCTATAATGCTCGCTTGGTTAAGAGAGCTATTGTAGCAAAAAAAAAAAAATTCACAAAAATTTGAATTTTGAAGATGATGGAGCTGATTTGTTATAGGTTTGCTCTCCAAAAATGGGTTTAAAGAGTCTATTAGAGATGCTCTTAGCCTGATATTTTTCCCATAATCGAGTTTTCAAGTACACTTTTTTTTTTTTTTGACATTATTGATATTCAAATATTATTTTGGGAGGGTGCTCTATCTTGGAAATTAAAGAGGTCTAGATGATTTCGGTCATTTTGGAGATTGTTGGATTGTTGAGTGATTGACTCAATGACTAAATATTTCAATTAGGAGACCACATTCTACATTTTAAAATTTTGGGATTAAAAAGTTGGAGTATTACTTTTAAGCTTTGCAAATCATTGCCCTGATGACAATTTACGATAGAGAAGTGCATATTTTGCTTAGCCTACATGATTGGAGGGCTTATTAAGAACTTGCTTGATGCTTCTTTGAAGCTTTATTTTTTTAACTAGTCTAGGCTCTTGTGGGCTATATAATATTGTTATTGGAGCTACAAATTGAGATAACAGCATATACCGGTATACCCGTTGCAAAAAATATATATATACCGGTATACACAGTATTTAGAATATCTTTGAGCAACTATAAAGAGAGGTACACGTTTTCCAAAGTTTATAGGTTGAAGCTCCCTGAAGATAAGCCAAGGAAACTCGTGCTTTTTGGGGCTGATCCTGCAGCTTGCAATGAAGCTGCACTACAAATGCATTAGGGAGAACATAGATGCGATAAATTATAAAGATGAAACTGGGATTCCCATCTCTGACGTCAATATTGATGAGTCGTGAGAACTTGAACTCTTAGGACAGGTAATGCATTTGCTCTTTGTGACAAAATAACTGAAATGTTGATGGATGTAAATTAATTTACCTTCCTTTGCCTGATGATAGTTCATGGATGTAAATTTTCTTACTTTTGACGGAGGACATTGCTCTAACCAAAAACGTTGATCTTGCAAACCTTGCCCAGCAAAAAGAATCCTAGGGGGACTGATCAAAGTAATAGTTCCAGTGAGCATTCAAGACAATTGAAGAACTTTAAGCTACAGAAACGATGCCATGGAATCTTGCTTCAAAACAATATGAGAACAAAAGATTTCACCGAAAAACAAAAGCTTCATTATAGAGTTGGACAGATTGGGTTTTCATTTCATTCATCTCTGATAGTAACTTTCTTTTATATGTTCGTTCATCTTAGAAAGTACTTCCACCAAAAGATAATCAAGCAATCCCAATAATCTTTCAATGATCTAATTTTAAGATTCATTCCTCCTCAAGCTCTCAAACTCCATTAAATGGTGAGCTTGAATCACTTAATTAGAAAGAGAAATGCTCAAGAAGCACTGGCTACAAGCTTTTCCTTTTTATGTCTCTTTTGAAAAATAGTATCACATTCAATGAAAAACACTCTCTTTACCTCTCTTTCTCTCTCACTGTTTCTCTCTGAAAGAAAAGTTAAATAGAAGATTATTATTTCATTAAATGAGAATATACAAAGTAGCTTTTCTTTTATATGTACAAGCAAGCAAAAACAGAAAAACAGAAAAAGTAATTTCCAAAACTAATTGATCCGTGAAATAAGGAGTCAGTGGCTGCAAATGCAAAATTAGTTAATGCTCAATGTACACGTGTCCGCATCATCGCTGCTCCTTATCAACTAATCTCTGCTGCATCTTATTTTTACTAACCTCTTCCATGTGAACCTCACGTGCCTCAACACTCTCAAGACTTTTCTTCTTATTTTTCTTCTTAATACTCCCCCTCAAGGTAGCCACTGCTGCTGTGCTTGACTAGCTACCTTGCACCTCTATTGATTCTGCAACAGGTTTGTAGATATCTATCATTCCTAACTTTGTTACCAACTTTGAAAAAGCTGGAAATCCTGGGGTTTAGTAAATATATCCGCATTTTGATTAACCCCTGCAATATGGAAAGTTTTGATGATGCCTCTCTGTATCTTTTCCCTAACCAAATGACAATCTATTTCAATATGTTTGTTGCGCTCATGGAATACAGGATTGGCGGCTATGTGAAGAGTCGCTTGATTATCACAATACAATAGTGCTGGCTTTTTGTGTTCTATATGAAGGTCCTTCAACAAATGCTTGACCACACAATCTCACAAGTAGTTGAAGCCATGGCCCTATATTCAAACCTGCTGAACTTCTTGAAACAAGACCTTGCTTCTTTGACCTCCGGAGATTAGGGACTCCCCTAGATAGACACAATAGCCTTATAGACCTACGAGTGTTTGGACATCCAGCCAAGTCCACATCACGGAGAATGCCTTTAAGTGCAATTCTATATTCTTTGGAAAGAAAAAGACCTTGCCCTGTTGATCCTTTGATGTATTGAACAATCCTAAAGGCTGCCTTCAAGTGTGGCTCTCTTGGTTTACTGAGGTATTGGCCGAGTAAGTGTACTACATATGTTATGTCTGGTCTAGTCATGGTAAGGTACATTAGCCTTCCAATAAGTCTTCTAAACTGTGTAGGATCCTTTAATAAAACCCCACCGGTTTTAGACAACTTAATATTTTGCTCCATCGGTGTATTGAAAGGCTTAGAACCAGCTAAACCAAAGTGTCTTGCGTAATCTCTAATGCATACTTCCTTTGGTTTAGAGCTATTCCTGTCTTGCTTCTAGCTACTTCTATACCCAAGAAATATTGGACAGGTCCTAGGTCCTTGAGCTTGAACCTAGTGTCTAGCATGCCCCTCAAATGAGTAATATAGGACTCATCATTTCCAATCAAGAGTATGTCATCCACATATACTAGCGAAAGCTACAAAAACAGAACCTTTAGTAAAGGTAAAAAGAGAATAGTCAGCTTTAGATTGAACAAAACCCAATTCCAAGATAGCATTAGAAAGTTTGGCAAACCATTGCCTGGATGCCTGCTTCAAACCATACAAAAATTTGTTTAGTTTGCAAACTAAAGGACCTTGAGCACCCTGAACAAACTCTCCCTTACCTTTTGTCTCCCCCTTGCTGTGAAACCCCAATGGAAGGGACATAAAAACATCTTCAAGCAAGTCACCATGTAGAAATGCATTGTTGACATCAAGCTCAAGGATGTGCCATTGTTTCACAAAGACTACAAAGAAGAACCAACCTCACGAAGAATGAACCTAACCACGGGAGAGAATGTCTCATTATAATCAATGCCTGCTTTTTGTGTATATCCTTTGGCCACTAACCTGGCCTTGTATCTTTCAATGGTGCCATCAGAGTGATATTTCACTTTGTAAACCCATTTTGAACCAATAGCAACCTTACCAGGTGGAAGAGGCACAACAGACCAAGTATTGTTAGCTTCAAGAGCTTCAATCTCTGCTTGCATGGTAGCCCTCCAATGAGAAAATTTCACGACTTCCCGATAGAAAGCGGGTTCAGAGTTAGGATTGGAAATTGCTAAAGCAAAGGACTTGGTGGAAAGTTTGGCATAGGTGAGATGACACCTAATGTCATAAGGATGGCCAGCAGTGGGAACAAGGGCGGAAGACTTGCATGAATACTCTTGTAGGTAAATAGGGGGTTTGTGAGATCCGGTAGACCTTTTAAGAGGTGGAGCTATGATGTCGGTAGGAGTAGATGGCTGAGCTATGATATCATTAGAAACAGGAGTTGATTGTGTACTAGAAGAAGGTATATCGAAACAAAAGAATCATGAGGTTGATTAGGAGTAGAGGCAATAGTAGGAGATGTAATAGTAAGAGATGTAATAGTAGGTTGGTCAGTCTCGGGATGAACAATAGGAGTAGAATCCTTAATTGGAGGAGAGTCATCATACTCAAAATGCTCGGTAGTATCAAATATAGGATCGATTCACAAATCAAAACAGGTTTAGGAAAAACAAGGAAATCAATCTACCCGAATGTAAGCGAGAGGCAAAGGGAAAAATTGTTTCATGAAAAACAACATCCCTTGAAATAAAGGAGGTATTGGTGTCAATATCCAGAACTTTATATCCTTTAATGCCAAATGGATAGCCTAAGAAAACACATTTCTTAACTCTAGGAGCAAATTTGTGCCTATTATGAGAAAGAGTAGAAGCAAAACACAAACAACCAAAAACCTTTAAGTGAGTATAGGAAGGTGGTTTTTTGAAAAGTATTTCATAAGGGGTTTTGTGATTCAAAGGAGAAGAAGGTAACCTATTAATCGGATAAGCTATTGTCAACACACAATCACCCCAAAAATGTAAAGGCAAATTGGATTGAAACCTCAATGCTCTTCCTACATTTAAGAGGTGTTGATGCTTCCTCTCAACAATAGAATTTTGTTGTGGAGTTTGAACACACTCAACCGATGAATAATTCCTTTTTCTTGATAAAAGATTTCATCACAAATTCAAATTGCATTGTCCGATCTAATGATCTTAACTTTGAGGTCAAATTGTGTTTCAACCATAGAACAAAAATTTCTTAAAATTGATTGACATTCAGACTTGAACTTTAAAAGATAAAGCCAAGTACATCTAGTTTAATCATCAACTATTGTTAAGAAGAATCTATAACCATCAACTGTAGGAATAGAAAAAGGACCCCAAATGTCAATATGTATTAAAGCAAAAGCACAATCCACAACATGCTGACTAGCAAGAAAGGGTAATTTCTTTTGTTTTGCCAAAGGGCAGACCATACAAGGTTCATTGTTATTACAAGAAACAATAGGCACAATTTTATTCAATATGTACAATTTCTGATTATAAGGATGACCCAATTTGATGTGCCAAAGATCAGTTCGAGCAATTGATGCAATGGAAGGTAAAAATGCGATGTCTGAGAAGAACACCGTGTTTGCGATGTCTTGAAGAAAGTAAAGTCCTTGAAGTTCTTTACCTAGACCAATCATCTTCCAATGAAGAAGGTCCTGAATAAAACACATATCACCAAGAAAGATGAAACAACAAGTCAAGGACTTGACCAATTGACTAATAGAAATGAGATTGAAGTGAAAAGAAGGAACAACCAAGACATTTTCAAGGATTAAATGTTCTCGATAATGATAGTGCCAATGTGACTTACTAAAGCAGTCTCTCCATTAGGTAATTGAACATAATCTTCTATAGTGGACGTTATGGTAGATAGGATAGTGACAGAATGAACAAAATGATCACTAGCTCCAGTATCCAATATCCAAGTATTGGTAGAAAAAGCTAGTCTATTAACTTTCTGGGAAGAAAAAATGGAATGTGAAAGGTCTAACGTGGAAGCACAAGAGGAAGTTATAACCTTACCTGTGAAATTTGGCATTAGAGGGTGCTGAACCATGGCACGAGAGTAAAGACCTGTAGCTACCACATTGGCTGCCCGATGAGAACTTCCTGCCTGATGAGAACTTCCAACCCGAGATCAAAGGATTGACTGTTCAAGAAAGCCATTAGCTGCTGGCATTGTTCTTGAGTGATAGGGCACTTCATGGCCTGATGCTCCAGTGAACCAGTGGTAGACACGGAACTAGAATTTGACATGACCAATTGATCATTTCCAATGAAATTAGAAACTTGATTTGCTGAAGATGATTTTCCTTTTGGCTTATATCCAGGCGGATAGCCATGTAACTTGTAACATTTGTCAATAATGTGCCCTTGAATGCCACAGTGACTACAAATTGGTCTTTCCTTTCGATTGCATACCTATTCTCCGAATTAGGCTTAGCACTTACATTAGAATACAAAGCGAGTTGCTTCAATCTCGGAGGAGGAGGATGAACTAATGTTCTTTTGCATTTCCTCATGAAGAACCATAGAATATACCTTATTCGGATCGGGCATTGGATCAGCCATGAGGACTTGAGTTCGAATTGCAGCATAGTTCTCATTCAGTCCCATTAAGAACTTCCATCACACAATCTTTCTCAAATTTTTCAATCAAAATCCTCATTGCTCCACAAGAACATTTAGGCAAAGGATCACAATTCATCAATTCATCAGAAAGTGTCTTGAAGTTAGTGAAGTAATCACTCACCAAAAGATTGTTCTGAGAAATGTGAGAAATTGCCTTCTGCAGTGAGTAGATCCCCTGGCAAAGATTGCCCCGAGCAAATCTGTGCTTTAGATCCAACCAAACCTGCCTAGCGGTCTCATTGTACATCATACTAGATTTGATGTTCTTGTTCACAGAGTTGTATATCCAAGAAAGAACCATTGTGTTCACAAGAGTCCAAGCTTTGTACAAAGGAGAATTGGCTTCGGTTTGCTAATAACACCATTGATGAACTCAATTTTGTTCTAGGCGGTGAGAGAGCAATAACCATTGCTCGTGACCGTGATGGATAATTGACATGTCCAATCAAAAGCTCATGACCAGAATAGAACCAGGATTATCACTAGTCTTCAAGTCTTGTATGGATTGGGATTCAAATCATTAGAATCAAAGAATCCACTTTGGATCTAGAACAGAAATTGAAGAAGCTTGATCAGCGGAAGACATTGTTACTGCTCTGATACCATGAAAAACAGTATCACATTCAATGAAAAACACTCTCTTTACCTCTCTCTCTCTCTCTCTGTTTCTCTCTGAAAGAAAAGGTAAATAGAAGATTATTATTTCATTGAATCGGAATATACAAAGTAGCTTTTCTTTTATATGTACAAGCAAGCAAAAAGAGAAAAACAGAAAAAGTAATTTCTAAAACTAATTGATCCGTGAAATAAGGAGTCGGTGGTTGCAAATGCGAATTAGTTAATGCTCAATGTACACGTGTCCGCATCTGGTTGCTCCTTATCAACTAATCTTTCTTTGCGTCTTATCTTTACTAACCTCTTCCATGTGAACCTCACGTGCCTTAACACTCAGCACTTTTCTTCTTATTTTTTTCTTCTTAATATCCTTTTCCATCTTTCATTTTTAATCTATGCTCTATATATGGACTCCTATATGCATTTACTATTTCCATGGATCACACTTTGGTGCGAAAATAATGTTTAGTTCTAAGTAGTATATAATTAAAAGACTTTGTGTAAAAAATAAATCACATTGTATTCATAAACTAGAAAGGAGGAAGGGGATTCTTCACCTACATTGGTACCAAGATACATGCTGCAATTTGGGAACAGATCGACTAATGTTACTGAGGAATTTCAAGGCCCGGTCTCCTGTCAACTACTACTCATTGAATCATCTGGAAATGCATCCAGATAGGTAGCCAAAATTCTTGATTTCATGCTCCTGTAAATGAGAGGGAGAGAATTAAATCACCAAATGGCACCAATCTAGATTGCCAAGAGGCAACAACCAAAAATTTGAACTTTCAAGTAAACAACTTGAATCAAGATAATAAAATAGATCTGGGATGATGTAAGAATAAGAAACTCGGCATACATAGAGCTTCATAATCAACAGTATAGTTGCAAAACACATCAACTTTACAAGTCAATAGAAAAATTCAGACATTCGGGCGGTAGGAAATAATTCATATAAAAGAAAATAGAGAAGGTGAAGGCAACAACAAGATAAAGTTGGAGATTCACTTTGACAAAATATTTTGAAATGAAGTGCGCCATAAAAGGTTGCACAAGACTTAATGATTCAACTGAATTCATAACATCTTCATCCACACAAATTAAGATAAAAAAAATATTTATATCCCCAATAAAAAATTTTAACCCGCCATCCGAAATTTAAAAATAGTTTCATACCAATACACAAATATTCATAGGTTTTTAACAAATATAGGTCTTTCCAAGAGAAGAATGAATATATGACTGGAAATCTTAAAGTTCTCTTAAATTATCAAAAAGCCACACCTTGTTTTCATGGTATTGAATTTGGTTTTTTGATTATTGACTCCATGTGTGCCTGAAAGCCATTCAATTCCAATTTCAAGAATGAATGCACACATGCGATAGATATGGGTGTTCAAGACACGAAGCAAACTAAGCAAACCAATTTATTTCAGCCTGTTTACTCGGTTATCATGGTTCACTTTGACGCTTATTCAAGAAAAAAAAAAAAAAACACCTATTATATCAATTCAAGAGAAGTCTAACACAACACTTAAAACCAAGCCAACCAATCAAATTATAATTTGATTTCTAATCATATTAGTATGCATGGAAATATTTTAAGGGGGATAAAAAAAATTCTTACAAATATGTTCACACCTAATAAATTCTTCTATTTTTACATCCCAAACACTCAAGCCTCCTAATCTCGAGTCTCCCAGACCGCCACACATCTATCATTTCATTATTTTCTGTGCTAGTTTCCTATTCATTTTTTTTTTTTTTTTGAGAAATAATTATAACATGCTGCTAACCCCGCAGCTCGAACCCTTTCCCCCTAAACCCCCAAGCACTTTGTGCATGGGGAGGTGCCAATTCATTCTTCTCTTTACTTTTCATTCTCTAATTTTATTAAAGGTATTGTTAACGGGTACCTTAGACATTTATTAATGGACCACTTAAGAAACTTTTAATACCAGTTTTATAGGAAATAAAAAAAAGCTATCATAAAAGTCAATTGCTTTTTTCTTTTCCATTAAAAGTTGCTAAAAATATTTCCTAAACCAATGGCTTTAGGGCATCCACTAAGAGCATCCACAAAGAAGTTTGTGGCATAATTTATACCATTTTTCCATACCAAAAATCTACTTTATTATTTTACCACATCATTTTACAACATCCCATTTATCAGATGTTTTATTATTCAATTCTATACATTAAAATAATATATTATCTCCTCCCTATCATCACTATCAACAACAACAACCCACACCTGCATATCAACCGCCACAGCCCACAACCACCGGCCACCCCCACGGATCAACCATTGACCACCAATATCAACCATTGCTACCATAAAAAATAAATAAATAAAAAGAACCAAAACAAACACTACACAGCCACAAATCTCACACCGACAACCCAATCTCACTCCCATAACCCACAATCCGATTTGAGACCATCCCAAATCTCATACCCATCCCAAATCTCACACCCACAACTCGATCAACCTACCACCATCAACCAAAATCAACCAACCAACAACAATCAAAACAACCAACCACCAAAAAAGAGAGAGAGAGATCGGCGAGATCGAAGAGCGATGACGATGACGTCGTGGCGATGACGATGGCCTTCTCGTCTTGGATGTCGACGATGACGATGGCTCGTGCGCCATGAGTGGCGAACTCGTGAGGCTCGGCGATAACGATGGCTCGTGTGCCGTGAGTGGCAAACTCGTCGTCCATGCCGCTTGCGCCTCCGATTATAATGGCCATTGTCAAATTGATCTTAAATTAAAGGGAAAAGAGAGAACAGAGGGAATCGGTGGCTGAGAAGAGAGGGAACTAGTGAGAGAGAACAGAGGTGAGAGAGAAGAGAAAAGAATAAAGTGAAAAGAGAGGAGAGAGAAAAAAGAATAAAAAATGATTAAAACTTATACCATTCTGATTTCGTACCATTGCAATTTGCAACGATACTGTAGCATGTTGCAAAAAATATGGCATTTAGAACATCCGATAAATGGGGTCAAATGGTGTTTGGTGTGGGATATGTGCCAAATATTTAGCATTTGGCACATATCCCACATCTACTGTGGATGCTCTAAACTATCATTTTATTAATTCACTTTTCTTTGACATTCATCCTTTTTTTTTCTTCTCCCTTGTCTTCTCCATTTTCCTCTTTCCTTCTTCTTCCCATTGTCTTTGTAAACCGATTTTCTCTACTCTCTTGTCTCTACGTCCACTTTTTTTTCTCTAATACTTCCGCACAGCTTTTGCCCCTATTCTTTGTAACCACTCACACTCGGACACCGGACATTGCGGATCACTAACCTATTGCAAATCTCCATCTCCATCAATATCTACCATCCCATTCTAGATCTTTGCCAATCCCTGCTGATCTTGGTCTTCTTAGCATCTTTGTTTGCTCTGAAATTCACAAACCAATGCACTGCACCAATGGAACTTGAGCTTGGTACAGCTTATTTAGTAGACCTCCAAAGATCGTAATTCAATTGGTGACTTTGAAAAACTGGCGAGGTCGAATCGGTTGGAAAATATCACTCAAAACCATCATAACAACTGACCCAGAACACCCCTAGTGTAGATAGTTAAAGATGATGAATTTGCCTCAAAGAGTAGTTAATTTTGAACTTATCAAAAAAAGAAGAAAAGAGCAGTTACTTTTGCCTTTCGGTTATATGAGAAACGTTCATCGTATTCTAAGTCTATTATAGTATTCTTAGTTTTTCTTCCATATTTCTACACACTACTGCCCATATCAATAATGTGTTCTTATAGAATTTGATTATGTTGCTTTGAGCATGAAAAAGGTAATTGTTGACTTGGAAATATTATGCTAAAAGAAGGGAACAACACTAAACAGACAAGATGCTAGGGAGATGAGCGAGAAATAGGTTTCTAGGTATCACACCTGGATTGCATCGAGAATCATTTGTAGAATTTCTTCGGCATCACATACGGCCTAAAGCATCACACATATAATTTCTTCAACGTCACAAGTCGGATTAAGGTTGCAACACACAAACCTCAAACTAAGCTTTGCTTCCGAAATTTTTCAAAACAACTTATGTGAAACCATTACATCCGTATATATAGGCATATAATGCTTAAACCTAATAGGACTTATTAGGCTTTGCCTTGTCAACCCATACTAAATGACTATTAAAACCCTATAAAAACCCAATCAATATCAATCTATATATTACTAAAAGCTGAAGCGTAACATTTAATGTTACTACGTTCCCGTTGAGCCACATCGGCAGACATGTCATCATCTTTTTTCTTTTCAATTTTTCATATAATTTTTTAACATTTAAAGTGAATTAATAACTCCATTATATTAAAATCAAAATATCATATTAATCTTATTTTTAATTATTCTTATTTATTATTACACTTTCTTCAACTTTTCTCATTCCATTTTAACTTTTCATATCCCCACTACTCTCTAACTTAATATCACTATTCCCTTACCCCTTTATCTTACTTTATTTTTGACTCTTCTTATTCTTAACCTCTTACTATAAATTTGTTGTTCTCTCAATCATTCCATGCATGATTTTCTATTTTTCCACACACAAAAAACTCTCTAAATGACTATTAAAACCCTATAAAAACCCAATCAATATCAATATAATACTAAAAGTTGAAACGTAGCAATTAATGTTGTTACGCTCACATTGAGCCATGTCGTGACCATGTCATTACCATCTTTTTTCTTGAATTTCTCCTATAATTTTAAAATAATTTTCCTAAATTTTAAAATACTAAAAAAATGAAAATAATTCTCCATCTTATCTCCACTATAAAGCCCAAACTTCATAGCTTTAATTCCACAATAAAGCTCAAGCCCAAGCCCAATCCCCAGCTTGTGTCACGGTTTCAAATGCCCTTCTCTCTCCTCACCTTTCGGTTCATCGTGTTTCACGATTTCTGTCTCCCCACCTTTTAAACGACAACCCTTCATCCGTGTTAATTTTTCAGCGGTTTCAATTCCTCAACGGCAACCCTTTAGCTTTTGCTAACGCCCGGCTAGAACAAACAGTCTCTTTGTCTTCCCTCCTTTGTCTTTTTCTCTCCTCACAATATATTAATACTGACAAAATGTGGATGATTCAATTCAGGTATTTGTGCTCTATTCTTGTGACTACCCCGCATAATAATTCAATGTAAGGATTAGATTATTTTGATTGATTTTTTTTCTTTAAAAAATTTGTTACTGCCTCTTTCATGCTATGATATGGATGATTGTTATGTTAATTTTTCTTTGTATTTGATTTTTTTAAGGATGTTGAATTTTTGATTGCTATGTTTTTTAATTGGAGCTCTACCTCTTTTATATTGTGCGTCGTATATAGGTCGGTGTGATTCTGATTTCTTCGTGTAGTGTTGTTGTGTGGATACCTTAACAATTTGGTTTGGTTAACATATGGGTTTACTCTTGCTAGGGATATGCCACTGGGTGTTTTAATTGGAGTTCTAACTCTTTTGTGTTGTGGGTCATATATGGGTTTATGTAGTCATGTAGATATTGTTTAATGAGAGAGGCTAAATAGTTCATGTAGACTTATTTCCCATATGATATGAGGGGTTGCTCCAAATTAATATAAAGTGAATCGAGTGGTCCAAAATTTCCCATATTCGATGTTTTGGTAATGACGCTATTAAAATTCGTCCCAGCTGCGCAAATTGGTCCAAGACAGATCCCAGCCGTAAGTTTTCTCATATTGACTCAACCAAACAATTATCAAAGGTTGCCAAATTCCCTTACATTTTTTTTTCTCTCTCTTAAATTTCCAGTTATACTTTAAGAAGCAACAATAAAATGGAATGTTCTGTTCTCTTCAGCTACAAATGATCAAAATTCAAGAGCTGCATGTGATGACAAACCAAATAAGAGAAGCTCCAAATTTGTTTGTGCAATGGTAATACAAAAACAATGTGGTTAGTCCATCTTCTACTCTCTTTTCTTTTATAGATTTTTTTTCCCTGTGTTATTTCCAAGTGTAATTCCCAAATTTTGAATGTTCCTGTAGGGTTATTTGATGATTATCCAGTTGGGGAGAGGTAAGAAATTTTTTTACCTACAAACAAGTTCAGGTATTTAAATTTCTCCTTCCGCCCAAGTCATTATTTTCTTTCTCAGCATAACACAATGCAAGACTAATGCAATGATATATTTTTCTAGCTTAGATTATTGGGAGAATTTATGTGAAACAATCTTGGACAATATTAAGGGTCTACTTAGATCCTTAGGAAGTTTTAGGAAACATATGCATAATTTTTTAGATCTGTAAAATTTTCATTTGCCCAAACTCAAACACTCAAAAGCATCTCATACAGTCTAAGTTTCATAGACTACAAAAAATCTTTTTTTACAAATTCTTGATGCAATAAGCTATTCTTGGTATAAAGAATGCATAATAAAAGAACACCAAAGTCTGCTTAAAATTCTACGGGGCAAGGATTTTGTTATTATAGAGAAAACAAACTTTTCCCTATCCTAGCTGCCTTGACTAAGTTAAGTAGGAAGTATCTTATTCTTTTTTCCTTTTCCCGTCTTGGATTTGTTCATTTCGCATGATAAGTAATGTCTGTAATTCCGTTTATCAAAAGCAAAAGCAAAAAAAAAAAAAAAAAAAAAAAAAAAAAAAAAAAAAAAAAAAAGTCTCTAATTCCACTGTTTTACCATTTCATTTTTCCATCTACTCTACTTAATAGAGTGGAGAGTGGCCCCATTTATGATGACTCAATTCTTGATAGAGTCTTATGCAGGAATTGGAGTCTCAATTCTAATATCCCTTAAGTCCAAGTAATGGAATGGACTGGATTCATCTATATGGTTTTGTACAGGTGATTTTGCTATAATTTGGGTTCTCCTTTGCTGTAATAAAGATGTCAGTCTTTGTGCTGTATATGAAGGTTGCAAGTTGTAGCTAAAGCTGCAATATGCTATACAGAATGATGCATAGCTTGCTCTCGCTATCTCAGTTGTTTGGCTTGCGCCCGGTGTTTTTTTTTTTTTTTGTTAGATAGGGATTAATTTAAAGATGTTGAGTTTATTTATGTTGCATGCATCATGTGAGCCTAGATTTTTGGGTTTGGTCTTCTCCTGTGTGATTTTAACGACTATGTGTGTAGGTATGTGTAAGTATTTTTTGTCATTTTTGTGTGTAAGTATTTGGTTTAGGTCTTATCCTGTGCGATTTCAACGAACATGTAGTGTAAGAGTACAACTTTTGCTGTCATTTGTGTTTTATGGCTACTGAAATTGTTGTATAACTTAATCTGGTCCTTTGAATTGATTCTGTTGTGGACCTATTTTACGTGTAATTTAATAATTTTATAGAATTTGAGTTTGATTCATTTCTATCTGTTTAAAAGATTCAGTTTTTGGAAATTCTAAGAATTGGGGTTTTATATATATATATATATATATTTTGAGATGTGGGTTTGTTTATAAATCTATTATAGGATGTTGGGTCTTGTATATTAATATTTGAATTGTTGTAATCTAAGATTTTTAGGGATTTTTATAGGTTTCGGTCATCGGGAAGATGGGTTTGATTGAATAAAGAAAAGGGGCTATTTGGCACAATATTTGTGAATTCATTAGCTTTCAAAGAATAATTATGTTTTGTTTGGTATTTGAGATAAGGTAGGAATAGAAAATTAATTTGGGTTTTTATTTGTGGATTGATTTTGATGTTCAATGTAACAGAACCTTGTGCTATTAGGGAGCCTGGTACAACTTTTCATTTTAGTCTTAGAGTGGCAGTATAGCTTGGGGACTAAAACAAAATAAGTAGTAAAATTAAAGATTTTGTTTTTTTTTTTTTGTTTTTTTTTTTTTTCAAGCGCTTTTCTCATCAACTAGAGGGTTGTTGTAATTTGATTCAATGAACCACCTTATGCTGGTTGGTGACACATTAGGCAACAGTTTGGATTTAGAAGTTGATGACTTAATTAAAGTGTGACAACATAGCGGATAAAGCGAATGTGGAAGGATCGTATCAAACTCAAGAGGCTTAAGGAAAGACCGAAGATTGTAGCCTAACAAGTTACAAAGAAGTAGAAGCCCAAGTAGACCACCGAGATCGGGCTCGGAGGAAGTAGAGCACAAGATGAGATTCTCAAGTATATGTTGAAGCTAATGGAAGTTTGCAAAGCTCACGACTTTGTCTATGGTATCATTCCTAAGAACGGTAAGCGAGTGATGAAGAGATTGAAGCAAAAGAATTGGAAAGACGAATGTGAAAGGATCGTATCAAACTCAAGAGGCTTAAGGAAAGACCGAAGATTGCAACCCAACAAGCTGCAAAGAAGCGAAAACCCAAGCGGACCACCGAGATAAGGCTCCGAGGAAGTAGAGCACAGGATGGGATTCTTAAGTATATGGAAGTCGATGGAAGCTGAATGGAAAAACATTTGTTTTCCAAATATAATTAAATGAATATAATCTCAAGTTTAGAAGGGAATTCTACATAGTTAAGAAAGTTTTTGACTCTATTATAGAAACTGACAAAAAAAAAAATTAGCTTGAGAAGTGCATTTTTTTTTTAATATAGCAAAATTACAAACTTGATATCTAACTTCTGCATTTCGTAATACATTTCTCAACGTATTTTATTGACAAGCTTATATTAGTGGTACTTCAAATGAATGTAAGAACAACAATGGAAGAAGATACAAAAAGTACTTTAAAGTTGTCTTTCAATTTATTGGAAACTAGTTGCCAACCCGTGCTATGCACGGAAACCTACCTATTTATGTGGTAAACTAAATTGATTTTATAAAATTTTAAATTGATTAAGAAACTATATTATTGCATGAATTGCTTTTGTATAACTTCAATTTGTGTTACAATTTGATAAGGAAGTCATTGTTTGAACGTGCAATGACTTACGAAAAATATTAAAGAATAGTTCATGACTATAAACTTATAACTATTGAAAAGAATCAAAAGATTAAGAGCTTAAAAATTATAAAAATATATGTGTGTGTGACTACACAACAGAGAAATATAAGAGAAAAATTTGTTACACTCAAAATAATAATTCATGGTTATAATTATTGAAATTTTCCAGATAGTTTTGGATATTACAAAAATATAACTCAAAAAGTCAGATGTTAAAACTTCCAAAAGGCCAAAAATATTAAGGAATCATAAGATTTACATCCTATAAATTATTGAAACAAAACTATATATATATATATATATATGATTTTATAATAGAGAAATATAAAAGAAAAATCGATTACCTTCAAAAGAATAATACATGGTATAGTTGTTGAAATCACTAAACATGTTCAAATATTGCAAAAACTAACACAAAATATATGACTATTCAAAAGAGAAAAATAAGAAGAAGAAAAAGTACATGAACCTATAAAGTAATTAGTTTTAAATTTTAATGGGTCTAAACTTTAAACAATGAAAAAGATCACATGTTAGGTTGTGTTCCTAGCAACCTTGAAAGTAAAAGTAAAGGGAAAAAAAAAAAACCATGAAATACCATCACCAATAAGTTTTAATGGGTTTAAACTACAAACAATGAACAAAAATAATTATAAACAATCATAGGTGCATGGTTTGGTTACTAAGATCGATGGTTGTAAAACACAACATTTCAACATTGATTTAGGGTTATGCGAAGGCAACATAAATGACAAAAATTGTTTTTACGTTTATCTGCTATGCCAACCATCTAAATATATTAATTCCAAAAAATTAAATAAAATAATTCCTAGAATTATATGAGATAATTAAGAAGAACATCAAGCCCTTGCGTGGATGTTATTTGTGGACGACTTTCCATCACTGCAATTCATAGACTTTGTTGTTAATAAGACAATCGAGTTCAAAACTAAAAGCAATTAGGTGGCCTTTGTACTACAGGATTTGTTCTCGTTGAAGAATCAACTTGCTTCCTGCTATGGCTTCAATTTGATATGTGTGTTTTCTTTGTGAAAATTTGAGTGAGTATGAAGGGTTTCGACCTTGGTAGAAGTTTATATTTGTGAAAATTTTTGTTATAGAATTTTAGTTGAAATAGAATTTTCAAGCTTTTGAAACATATATCTAATAGAATTTTATTTAAACTAAACTATTGTAATACTTGATAAGATATAAAACAAAAAATAAAAAGAATCTAAAAGAAAAAGAAAAAGAAAAAGAAAATAGTGATGACATGGAAAATTGTGGGAGCTCCAAAGGCTATTTTCAAGCTTTTGAAACATATATCTAA
Organism: Quercus dentata; assembly: GCA_028216015.1. NCBI lineage: Eukaryota > Viridiplantae > Streptophyta > Magnoliopsida > Fagales > Fagaceae > Quercus > Quercus dentata. Next base: position 69,521,039 of record CP116448.1, read on the forward strand.
TAGAATTTTATTTAAACTAAACTATTGTAATACTTGATAAGATATAAAACCAAAAATAAAAAGAATCCAAAATAAAAAGAAAAAGAAAAAGAAAATAGTAATGACGTGGAAAATTGAATCAAAAATAAAAAGAATCTAAAATAAAAAGAAAAAGAAAATAGTGATGACGTGGAAAATTGTGGGAGCTCCAAAGGTTTCGGTTTTATATATATATATAGATTAGCCACAAACCTGCGCGTTGCGCATGATAATTATTTTTATGGTAGTTTTATTAAATTTTTTTATACAATTTAAACTAATTTAATAAAGAGTAATGTATTTTGTAATTATATTTTTATTCATTATAAGAATAATCATAAATGTAATATAGAAACAATCATAAATCATAAATTTAATAATTTTTGTCGTACTAAAATGAAAAAAAAATACAATTTTTCTCAAAAATTCAAAAGGCAATTTAACGAAAATATTTATTTTTTAATAAAAGTTATTTATAATATTTTGTGAATCATTAAAAAGAAAATAAAATTTAGAAATTATTCTTATAGTTTTAAACAAACTTTCTCGAACTTATTTTTTTCTGCCTACAATCCAAAACACTAAAAAAAGTAACTAAAAAAATTAATAAAACTTAACTATGATTAATTGAACCAATTAGGAAAAAAATTGTTATTTATAATCTACTAAGGTTATTTTCTTTGCAGAAATTGTAATTTCGTCCACCCAAAACATATTATCAAATAATCAATTATTAGCAAAATCTAAGAATTAAATTTTTATATATGCATTGTTATAAAATAATAATAATAATAATAATAATTAAAGTAAAATTGCGAAAGATAAAATTTGTCTCTCATCCAATAACTTTTGTTTAGCCAACCTTTGCTTTTCTCTAAATAAATTGCATTATAGAGTACTTTGTCTACCACAAAGGATTAAAAAATAAACAAAATGATTAAAGTCTCATAGTTTAACATATAAATTGAGCACTATAAAAATCATGCTATCAAATTATAGTAGCTACCAAATTAAATTATCCAAATCATACTATGTATTAGAATAATATTATATTTTTATATTTAATCCTTTATAATGCAATAGGATAACATTTAACAATCAAAGAGAGAGAGAGAGAGAGAGAGAGAGAGAGAACTGAATCGCATTAACCTAAAGTAGATTAAAGAATATAAAAATTATCAACCTAAAGCGAAGATGCAAGAAAAATAAAAATAAAAATCCACTCAAAAATTGTGTGTGAGAGAGAGAGAGAGAGAGAGAGAGAGAGAGAGAGAGAACCTTTTTTTTTTAAGGAAAAACTATGCATGGAATGAATGAGATAGTGACAAATTTATAGTAAGAAAGTGTGAATAAGAAGAGACAAAAATAGAGGAAGATGAAGGGAAAGATGAAGAATGATATTAATGTAGAGAGTAGTGGGGAGATGAGAAGGTGAGAGAATGAGAGAAGGAGAAAGGTTAGAGAAGTAGTGGGGAGATGAAAAGGTAAGGGAGGAAGAAAGGTTGGAAAAGTGAAAATATGAAATAAAATAAAAAAATTATAAATAATTATAAGAAAATGGAAAAAAAAAAAAAAAAAAAAAAAAAAAGATGATGACGTGGACGTTGACATGGCTCAACGTGAGCGCAGCAGCATTAAACGCTACGCCTTGACTTTTAGTAATATATTGATTGATATTTTAGCATTTATTGGATATTTTAATTTAAGTTTGATTTATATTTTCCATTTCATAATTTAATGTTTCATATCAAGGATAGGAATCCTAATGTTGAATCAAAGATGAAAAAACAAAGAATTGTTTAAATCTTCGTACACAATAGCTTTCCCGTGCATCGCACGGGTTAGCGACTAGTAATATAATAAAACCTAAAATAAGACCCAATTGACCAAAACTCCAACCATACGGAAATCAGAAAATTAACTAAATACCCGACACTTTAAATTATACAAAACTAAATTAAAATGAAACCAACTTCTCACTGCCTAATTTAGGGAGACAAAAGAGCAAGAACATGAAGATGAGAGAGGGAGAGAAGTAGGAAAGTGGGGGTGGGTAAACGGGTAAGAGTGGCTAAAGTGACAATGTCCTTATATGTCACATGCCATTTATATCTAGAATATTTTTGTATGACACTCAAAAAATAATTAATTGCATTACATAACATTAAAGAAAAAGGATTTTTTCAGAATTTTTTATGAAAAAATTGGTGATTGAAAGCTGACCAGGTTCTTGCTTAGTTAATAATAGATATACAAAAGAAATCTTAGACTTTTGTTCTAAAGTATGTGCAGATGCACACACAGACATGGTTTGGAAAATTTACAATTAGATGTACAAGGATTAGCTTGGGGTTCTGTAAGGATTCAACTTAAATTTTTAACAGTAATCGAATGGACATGAGCAAAGTGGTTATTAACAATAGTTTAGGGAGGACATTGATTAGTTTTGTAATTTAGGCGGACATTGTAACTACATCATACCTTTTTTTATAGGTATTAGGTAAGTATAATTGTTTTTGCAAAAAGATATATTCATGTACAAATGAAAGAAAGAAGTCTAAAGAATTCATAAAAAAAATCTATGTACAAAAACACAACAACTCTATTGATTCTGAAATGAAGTTACTAGTAGTAAAGCTCTAAACGCAGGACCAATCAAATAAGGAACTAATAAGTATAGCTAACAGTTAATTCCTTGTACTCAGTTGAAACAATCAGCATGGAACAAAAAATAAGTTCTAATTATACCTTAGTTTCTGAAATATGTAATCAAGATCTGACTTCATAGACCTCAAAAGACGTGTATTCCTAGAGAAGTCTCCAGAAACCTCCGAAAAGCAGTGCTCTGAATATTCATTAAAATGTGCCAGTACTGCATTGCTAACCCGTAATCTTCCTAATCTGCAATTTGGGGAACAAAAATATAATCAGTAGAAAGAGAAGAGGTTACCACATGGTAAGCAACCACCAATCAACTCCCCCATCCCCCAAAAAATTCCCAGCCAAGAAAACAAAGATAGAATATGCTTAAGTCTGGAAGCATGCCACAGAAAACCTTTTTCATTTTTCTTTACTTATCAACAACAACAACCGAAAAAAAACCAGGTAGGAAATTTCAACAAAACGACCCAATTAACTGATCTTCAGGTTGCAGGTTTAAATTCATCTAAGATTCCTGAAAATACAAATATACAAGTAGGACTGCTCAGCAAAAGGAAGTTCCTGCAACCATATTTCCGATCTTGCTCTCACTTATCTCTTTTTTCCACAAAAGAAAAAAGGGCGAAGGGGGTGGGAGAGGAGGTTTGAAGATATTTCCCCTTTCACTAAATATTGTTCCAAATGTATTTTCAATATGATCTATTTGCATCTTTCAGGTTAACCGCACTCAATGTGGGAATTTATGTATACATATAAAATAGAAGTAATATTGAAGGGCACCTAAGGGTACAACCTAAGTACACAAGAAGCATACAAATGAATGCCCCTCCAAAGAGAAAATCTTAAACATAGGATATTGAAAGTATAATTTGAAGGATCAAATTATATTCAAAATTAATTGCTAAAACTAATAGCTTCATTTGTTTGTCACAAACCGACACTTTTATTATTAACCTAATATTGAGCCATTTAGGTTCATCATTGGTTTCAACTCATATCAATGACAAAGTATAAACACACTACGAATCTATTAGTTTACCATAGCCTCTGTCATACCTCATACTCTGATACTCATCTCAATTAAGCCTAAATCCCAACTACGTGCCAACATGCTCTTACCTTAACTAAGCGCCCCTCTGCCATTTTTCACACATATCATAAAAAAAAAAATTTTACTTTGAAGTCTATCTTGGACTTCAGTTTTCTCATTCTGTGTCACATCATACTTAGACCATGCCTCAAGTTCCAGTATGTGCCTAGCTGACAATCTATAGATGGTTCAGATGTTTGGCTATAGAAACATGGCTAAATCATCAAGTTTCAACATTTCTTCCTCTATTTCTAGAGGTTTAAGTATCTGTTCATCCAAGTAAATATAAATTGGTTGTTTAATTTCCTCCATCTAATTTAACATTCACTTCATTTTCCTCCTCAACATAGTCTTTTCTAGCCATAAGTCGGTTTTCCATCCTAAAATAAGTATCGACACTATAGACTAATAGGGCATGACCATAGTAACTCCTACCCACTGAGGTAGTAATGCCTAAAGGGCCTAGCCAGCATGGTTGCATCGGGTTCATGCTTGTGTTGACATTATGCATAGTAAAAAATTAAATACTTTTATCTCTTATTACTTTTTTCCTAATATATCTCTTTCCCAGAAGCAATTTTTCCTCCAGATTTTATACAAACCTTTTAAATTAATATTCATCTCTCACTCAAGTAATACCATTTTAGCACTTCGTAAAGATTGGAATTTTTCATCTCTCATTTGAGTCATTTCTCTCTAAGTTTCGAACAGAATTTGCTAGACTTGATCACAATCATAACAAAATTATGATATAAACAAGCAGAATATATTCTCATCCTACAATTCTTTCCTATATTTATACACACCATCTTATTCAACTTTGACCCATGCACTGCTCATTTTACCACTAGTAAAAGAAGAAGAAAAAAAATGTTGTAATAGCCAATCAGCTCTGGCAAAAATGGAACTTCCTGGTGGGTGAGTCCTCGATTTCATTTGTAACTTAACCAATAATAAAATAAGCAGACATTAACTTAGAACAAGTTCAAATCCAGGAATGTGTACAACATGAATTGGAGAGAACCATTAACGAAAATTGAAAATATTCAAAAAGATTAATAAATGTATACAAGGTTTTCTTAACTTAAAAAATTAATGCATTGGGATAAAGTCTTTGTTTTTGTTGTAATAGAAACAGCATATTGTCTAACCGAGTGAGGGAGAGAGAGAGAAATGTACATAAGGTGCTGCGATTGCTTGAGGGAGTCCAAATCGTCAGCATTGATAAGGGTTTTGAATTCACGAGAGACCTCAGCTAAAGCCGCTCTTATCGCCTCTTTCTCCATTTGCTCCATCTCCATTTCTCCACCTACTGATGATAAGAGAGAGACGCTAATGATTGAATGAAACTTTGGGCTATCTATAAGGATCCTCCGTGATGATTTGATAGTCGTGAACTTCATTGGAAATGAACTCTATGGTTTCAATATGCCATACACTCACTTTGGGATTATAAGCAAAGTGGGTAAACAATCTCCTCGCAGGTGCAAACTTCAAATATTATTGTAGGCATAAAATCGTTCTTTCACCTTGCTATCCAGTAGTTGCTCCCATTAATGTACCTACACATGAAATGAACCATTTCATAGGCGATTCTTTGTGACCACAATGGGTGCTATCATTTGCTATTTGTGCTAATAAAGAAGTAACAAGTGCCATGGCAGTTAATTGACTTCAGTTCCTCCTATAGTTCCAATTATAGTCACCTGCTACAACTTTTGGCATTTTTACACAACTTAATATCTTTTTATTGGATTAGGATTAGCATTATGACATTTCTTTCTCTCATCTTCTTTTTAACAAAAATAAAGGTTGCAGTAGAGAAGCTAAAGAGTTTAGAAAATAAGTTTACACAAACCTTTGAGTGCGTTTTACCAAATGATCACCCTTGTATTCAAAGCTCAATTCAGAAAAGTAATGGAAGGCACGTGCTGGACTTTTAGAAATCCACTCCTTCTTCAAGCCTATGTTTGAATGCTCTTGGCATCCATCGTATCTCCAGTTCCTGAAGTGCACTGACGAACTTCAATCCATCTAGAACTGTCTCCAACTTGTTGCAATCTGTAATCTCTAAATGGCCAAGACTCGACATGGCACCTGCTTCCACTATCCACTCTTGTAAATTAGGCAAGCCCCAAAGGAGTAAAGATTTGAGTTGAGGAAACCCTTTTTCAGAACAAACCATTTGCTTTCCAATGAAGGCTTCCCATCCTCTTAAGACCCTCAAGTAAGGTAGCTTCTTGAGTATTGGCATTGGATCTTCCACAAGTCTAGAACCCCACAAAGTTAACTTGGCAAGGCATGGAGGAAATTCCTAGTGATTTGGTAGTTTGTTAATCCACCCTTCTATGTGCAGCTTGTGAAAACGAGGACAGCCTTGTACTACTTGTTCTACATCTACTACCTTATCAGTGAATGAAAGCATTTCAGTCTTCATGGAGAAGGACCGAAGTCTGCTTAATTTTTTGTTAGGAGGATTGAAGATTTCCCCAAACTCTTGAAAACCTCTCGGGTCATTTAGCATCAATTTTTTAAGATTGGTCAAACTAAGAATATCTCTTACATCACATTTGTTTGTGGGAAAGTTTACTAATGTCTGCAAGTTGCTCAGTTTTGCTAGTTGCATCTTATCATCAATTAAATAGTTACACCACTTCGGAAGATACAGATGTCTCAACTTTTTCATCTTCCATATCACTGTCGGTATTAGTACAGTTGATTCCCAACTCATTTCTTCAATAGTTTCCAAATTTAGGGTCTCTAAACACACCAAATTGACTATGGAGGAAGGCAATTCACGTATATGAGTTTTCTTCAAGCTTAAGAACCTCAACTGAATCAAGCTTCCTATTTGCTCTAGTCACTATCCATCCAATGACTGGATTCCTTCCAGATCCAAAACTCTAAACAATTTTGAGTACTTAAAAACTGATTTGACTTGCTCGCTAATATCATTGAAGTATATAAGGGATCTAGTCCGGGGATTCTCTTTGTAATAATTATTTGTGGGAACATCAAAAAAGATGGCAAGCCTTCGAATACTATTAGTTGATGAATCAATTGTCTCATTTCCACTCCTATGACTCAAGATATGGAGGAAATTTTCCTCCTTTGCCTTTGACAAGCATAGATCTCGCATAAGATCATGGAGACGGCAAGATTTAATCCTTCCATTTGACCCAATTACACCCACTTGAACCATGCATCTATTTATCAACTCAACCAAGTAGCGTTCTCCATAATCTTCCAACTTTTCATCTCCCTCTTGTTCATACTTCGAACGCACAAAGCCTTCTACCACCCATAGTCGAACCAATTTCTTTGCTGGTATATCGAAGTCCTCTGGGAAATGGCTCAGATAGAGGAAGCATGGTTTCAATTGGTAAGGCAATTCAAAGTAACTCAAAGCCAACACCTCGTGGACTTTTGGTTGTTGAGTCGTTGACCGCGGCCTCTACCTAAGTGTGACTTTATATTTCGATGCACAATATCCCATTCATCCAATGTTTCTTTTGTTGCCAAAAGTCCTCTAAGCACAATAATTGCCGGTGGTAAACCAGCACACCTTGCCACCATTTCCCTCCCTAAATTCTCCATGTCTTTGGAAATTCTGAATTCTGCATCATCATGATAAACATATATAACGACAACACTAACACCATCAACAATAATGTTCAAAGGAACTACATTAGAAAGTATAACATTTTTAAGGATTTATAACACACACACATTAATACCATTCTCCTTGCAACTCCATGCGACATTCCGAGAATCAAAAATGATACTTTTTTTCTTTCTTTTTTAATTCGTATGGAATTCACTTATTAAATTTATAGTAAAAATTTAGCACGAATGTAAAAGAAGAAAGAATCATTTCTTTGTAATTTGGAAGGAATTGAGATCCAGTACAATTAACCTCTCTCCTTCTTACAACAATTTTTTACTATTCTTACTTTTTAAAATTTTACTTTTTAAATTTTTCTCATTTTTTTTTTTAATTTAATGGTAGAGTTTAGATTTGCTTTTTATAACTTTAAATCTTAGCCATCCATAGCAATTGCATCAAGTGCAATATTTACCTTAGGTATTGTACATGATTTCAATTCGACCCTCCGAGAGGAAAAATTATTCAATCCTCCTAGAGTAATGCTCCCTCCTCTCGAATGAGGGGTGGGACTCATGTGTACAATGTAGGACCCACTCCTCATGTGAGACAAGAGCGCTCCCAAAATTTTTCCAGAATGATCATTTAAAAACTTAAATTAAACAATTTAATAAAAAGAGAACTTTATATATTGATAACCAAAAAAAAAAATTATATTATTTTGGGTAAGAGATGAATCTTGGGTACATGATTTATGTATCAAATATTTGTCCATAATACTAGCAAAAAAATAAACAATAAACTATAAGTTCAATTGAAATATTATTTCTTGATATAATAAAAATATTAATAATTTTTATGTCCATATCATGACTCTATTAACAATTTTACCCAACATAAATTTTTGTTGTCTAGTTGTTTCATTATTTTTCTTTCTTCCCACTAACAGTCTAGCACACACTATATTACCACAATGTAAAGTCTAAACTAGTAAATACAATGCCTCATCCTACTGCCTTACAATTGCATAGTTTAATTATTTGTTTCTTTTTTAATTATTTGTTTACTTACTTTACTACCACTAGTAAGCTAGTCCATTACCCCAATTGCCCAAAGCATACCAAAAGCTCCCATCTCGACTTGTCCATTAGAACAAAATATTTTAGTACCAATCCATTTCGACGTACTATTACGAAGTTACCATTATTATAAATATGTATATATAATATTGATTAAAACTCATATAAATTATTAAGGGTCTTAAAATTATAAGTCATATTTCTATTAGTATGTCAATCTTTAAGCCGAAAAAACAAATTAACAATCAATCTTTAAAAATATAATAAGATTAAAATGTATTTAATAATGAAAAAAGAAAAGAAAAAAAAAAGGATGATAACGTGGAGGCAGGAGTCTTAGGGTCTGTTTAGATTGAATTTATTGTTGCTGAAACTGAAAACTGAAAATTAAAAACTGAAAACACTGTAACAAAATAATTTTTAAATATGTGAATAATACCGTGGGACCTATTTTTAATATTTTTTAATCAGTAAATAGTGCTAAACATTGTATGAACAGTGCTCAACAATACGTGAATAGTGAGATGTCTCATGAACAATAAATTTTGTCTCTCCCTTAAACGCGTGAAAACACACAAAAAAAAAAAAAAAGGGAAAACGTGACGCGAGATTCAGCGGAAACGTTGAATCCAAACCCACAGGTCCGTTTGGATACAAAATTTGAAAACCGAAAAAAAAAAAAGAATAAAAAAATAATTTTTAAATGTGTGAATAGTACCGTGAGACCCATTTTTAATGAAAAAGTTGCTGAAAAGTGAAATTTGTGGGTTTGTAAACAGTACACGATGTGCACTGATTGGCTAAAAAAGTTTGAAAATTCCAACTTTGCGGCTACTGTTCATTAAACAATGCATGAACAATAGTCGCAATCTCAAAAACGTGTGAAAAAAAAAAAAAAAAAAAAAAAAAAAAAAAAAACGCAGATGCACGTTTTAGTTTCTGTCGAATCCAAATGTAGCTTTAGTGACTGTTTGGATTCGGTTGAAATGGGCGTTTGCGTTTTGTAATCACGTTTCAACATTTTTTTTTTTTCAGCCGCACTATTTGACCAAGTCAATCGTGAACAATACACGGGTGCACTGTTCACGGACCCACAAATTCCACTTTTCAGCCACTTTTTCATTAAAAATGGGTCACACTATACTATTCACACATTTAAAAATTATTTTATTATAGTATTTTCAGTTTCAACAAAAATAAACTCAATCTAAACGGACCCTTAAAGTCAGTATAAAAGCTGAATTTCAGCTTGCTTTTCAAAAACTACTTGTACTAGTCACGCACTTGTCACGTGAAGGATGACAAAACTAAAAATAATATTACACAAAACTAGGCAATAAAGTTGAAGTTAGCAGACAACTCGGGGATTAGAAAAATTAAAAAGAACTGCAGAGGAAATGTAGAACGAAGAAGGAGGAGGAGGAGAAGAAAAAGAAGAAGAAGAAGAAGGAGAAGGAAGAGGAGGAGGAGGCGATAGCTGTGATGGGCTGCATTCCTTCAGGTGACCGGGAATGCGACTGGATGGGTTGATTTAGGCCATTCTTGAGGTTGAAGCGATGAAGGCTGGGTCGGTGGAGTCCGGGATTAGTGGTGGTTGGGACAAGTGGGGCAGAGACAGTGGCTCGCCATCTAGTAATGAAAGGGGCCGGAGCGAACGCCAAGAGGTTGAAGATATTTCCCCTTTAGGTTACGATTTTTTTTTTTTAATCAAAATTTGATGGGTTGGGACAATAGGATAGAGACCGTGGGTCTTCTTTAATTTTCATATTTTAGTTTTATAAGTTTCTCAAAAAAAAAAAAAAAAATTAGTTTTATAAATTTCTTTGAAAGGTCACAACTTTATGAGACCAAATTATGGACCAATATTTAATTTTTTTGGGTTTAAAAACTTTTTAGAGTTGTCACAACTCTTTTTAAAGGGTGAGCAAATATAAAAAATTTAAATTATTATATATAATTTTTTTCCTAGATTAGGGTGGTCCTGTGATTATCTTGACCTGAACGTGGCATTGTCTTTGATGTAAGAGGGGAAAACATTGTTCTAGGAGTACACAATAACTTCTCTTCGAGAATACCTAAGAAATTTCTCCCTTCTCCATCACTCTTTTGACATTTCTTTTTTACCAAAAAGAGGCATTTGTTAGTTTCTTATTTTTGTGGACATGATGAAATCAATCTTATGAAAAGGGGGAGGAATTCTAAAAAAACAAGAATAGGAAAACGAGATTTTTTTTTTTAAACAAAATTTTGGTTGCGGTGAAAAGTAAAAAAAGAAAAAGAAAAAAAAAAGTGTGATAAAAAAATAAGAATTTTTTTAAATTTTTTTATCTTGCCGCTTTCTATTATTTCACTTTTAATAATAAAAGTATAATAGTAATTTACTCATTATTTTTTACTTTTTCATCTTTCTTCACCAAACATACATGATAAAAAATACAAATACTATTTATTATCGTAATTTTCTATTCTTTCAATCAATATTTTTCGCCCTCCCTCTTTTTCATTCTCCCAACATTAACCAATCTAAATTTGTATGAACCAATCTAAATTTGTATGGGTCATATGTTTTGACCCATACTAGATCTGAAAACAAACAAATCAAAATGGTATAAAAACCTGAAAACATATGGGTCATATATACTAAGTTTATTTGGCCCAAAAAAGACCATGCAAGGATGATAAAATAGCATTATGTTTTCCTGTTTTAGTCCGATACATTTGTGACTCCTACATGGTTTGATTTGTACCTAATTGGTTCAAAAAAGTTCAAACACAAATCTATTTGACTTGATTCATTAGTCTTTATTTTTTCTTTTTAAGAAAAATTTATCAAGTCTAGTATAAAGTGATGATGGTGTAGTTTTGAAACAAAGCTATTTGTGAAAATTCCCACACACAAAAAAAAGCTATTTGCAAAAAAAAAAAAAAAAAAAAAAAAAAAAAAAATCTTTTGTCCCACTCTTAATTTTTCACTTTATAATTCATTAACTATCGTATGTTATGCGCCTAATTTTTTTATTTTTTTAAAAATCAAAATGAGATAGAGGATTTTTATTTATAACTTACCAATATAAATACAGACAGCGTTCCATGTATTGGTACTCTTTTCCATTTTTAATTTCTTTGTGTACATAAAGATAAAGATCACGAGCTCACGGTGAAATTGTGATGAATCGATGATCAATGGCATAGCCATATAATGATTAACAAAATCGTGATCTGAATTGGAATAAAATCATCATAAGACAACAAAATTGAAGTAAAACTACATGCACATTGGACCATCCATTTTTCAGCCTACGCATATCTTTTTGAGAATCATTTAGAGCCCAAACTGAATTCTTTGAATTTGAGCCCAAAGTGAAAAGAAATATATTAATAATAAATCGAGAGTATTGTAGCTCAACTAATTCACATCTTTTGGTATTTGCAACAAAAACATCTAGAATTCAAATGTCCCTCCCTCTCCAACTATTGAATTAAAAAAAAAAAAAAAAAAAAAAAAAAAAAAAGAACAACTTCTTGTTGTGCATGTGTTTTTTTCCCCATACTTCTAATTTCTTGGGCATTTGATTCTTTTGAATTTTAGGAAAATTTAAAAATTTACAATCATATTGGGGCTATATAAATAATTATGCATAGTTGCATACCAATTGTAACTTACATTAATGTTTACAAAATATAACGTAAATGTGATTAAATGACAAGTGATATCTTGACAATAGAATACTCTTTGGGAGCCGCACACACGAGTTGTACAATTTCATAATTTGCTTGTGTGCAGTGGAGCCTACATGTCTATGACAGGGATGCTATATAAGATAGACGAAAGAGATACTTTCTCGGCTGTTTGGGAGAGTCTCACAACGACTAGAGATGGAAAGTTTGAGAAGTTTAGGACTCCTAAACACCACTTGGGTTAGCGTTTTGAGCTCAAAGGATCGAACTAGGTGTTACAAATAATATTAGAGCATTATCCTACTTTTGAACTGAGGGTTAGTAATTGTTGTATTTGAATATATATAAATAAATATATATATATATATATATATAGAGAGAGAGAGAGAGAGAGAGATTTTCTAATTGGCCTGCATAATATTTTTTTTCGTCTTTTTAACGAGTACCATGCTAGTTGACTGACATAGTCCCAATTACACCCACCTGCTATAATTTTGACATAGTCCCAATTACATCCACCTTCTATAATTTTGGCATTGTCACACAATTAAAAATGTTATTAACGTATCATTACTCTTTTATTAGACATGTATTTTTGACAAATATAGTCATTAGGATTAGGATCTATGATATTTCTTTCTCTTTTATCTTCTTTGTAACAAAAACAAAGATTGCAGTAGAGAAGCTTTAAAATTTAGAAGAAAAGTATATATAAACAGTAAGTCCGTTATACCGAATGATCACCCGTATTTTCTAAGCTTAATTCAGAAAAATAATGGAAAGCATGTGTTGGACTACTGTCACCAGTCATTTGATGGTTAACCTTGATCCACTGGATGCATACATAACACGGAGATGACATCATATAGAAATCCAAACAGACTACTGTCAAGCTTCAACATAGAGAAAGAATTGAACTCAAGTATAGTAGGGAAATAACTCTTACACACATGCTAACACACATAAACGAACCCTTGAGATTTAAACTGAAATTGTGACTTCAAATCAACCAATAGATGACTATAAATTAAATCTAGTATCGAGTCAAGATTCTCTTTATGGTGACTCCTCGCAGCTGCAAACTTCAAATATTATTGTAGGCTATCCAGTAGTTGCTCCCATTAATGTACCTACACATGAAACAAACCATTTCATAGGCGACTCTTTGTAACCACTATGGGTGCTATCATTTGCTATTTGTGCTAATAAAGGAGTAATAAGTGCCATGGCAGTTAATCGACTTCAGTTCCTCCTGTAGTCCCAATTATAGTCACCTGCTACAACTTTTGGCATTTTTACACAACTTAATATCTTTCTATTGGATTCGGATCAGCATTGTGACATTTCTCTCTCATCTTCTTTTTAACAAAAATAAAGGTTGCAGTAGAGAAGCTAAAGAATTTAGAAAATAAGTTTACACAAACCTTGTGCGTTTTACCAAATGATCACCCTTGTATTCAAAGCTCAATTCAGAAAAGTAATGGAAGGCACGTGCTGGACTTTGTAGAAATCCTCTCCTCCTTCTTCAAGCCTATGTTTGAATGCTCTTGGCATCCATCGAATCTCCAGTTCCTGAAGTGCGCTGACAAACTTCAATCCATCTGGAATCGTCTCCAACTTGTTGCAATCTGTAATCTCTAAACGGAAAAGACTTGGCATGGCACCTGCATCCACTATCCACTCTTGTAAATTAGGCAAGCCCCGTAGGAGTAAAGATTTGAGTTGAGGAAACCCTTTTTCAGAACAAACCATTTGCTTTCCAATGAAGGCTTCCCATCCTCTTAAGACCCTCAAGTAAGGTAGCTTCTCCAGTATTGGCATTAGATCTTCCACAAGTCTAGATCCCCACAAAGTCAACTTGGCAAGGTATGGAGGAAATTCCTGGTGATTTGGTAGTTTGTTAACCCGCCCTTCTATGTGCAGCTTGTGAAGACGAGGACAGCCTTGTACTACTTGCTCTATGTCTACTACTACCTTATCAGGGAATGAAAGCATTTCAGTCTTCATGGACAAGGACCGAAGGCTGCTTAATTTTTTATTAGGAGGATTGAAGATTTCCCCAAACTCTTGGAAATCTCTCGGGTCATTTAGCACCAATTTTTTAAGATTGGTCAAACTGAGAAGATCTCTTACATCACATTTGTTTGTGGGAAAGTTCACTTGCGTCTCCAAGTTGCTCGATTTTGCTAGTTGCAGCTTATCATTAGTTAAATAGTTACACCACTTTGGAAGATATAGATGTCTCAACTTTTTCATCTTCCATATCACCGACGGTATTAGTACAGTTGATTCCCAACTCAGTTCTTCAATGGTTTCCAAATTTAGGGTCTCTAAACACACCAAATTGACTATGGAGGAAGGCAATTCTCGTATATGAGTTTTCTTCAAGCTTAAGAACCTCAAATGAAGCAAGCTTCCTATTTGCTCTAGTAACTGTCCATCCAATGACTGGATTCCTTCTAGATCCAAAACTCTAAGCAATTTTGAGTACTTAAAAACTGATTTGACTTGCTCGCTAATATCATTGAAGTATATAAGGGACCCGATCCGGGGATGCTCTTTGAAATAATTATTTGTGGGAACATCGTAAAAGATGGCAAGCCTTCGAATACTAACAGTTGATGAATCAACTGTCTCATTTCTACTCCAAGGACTTAGTATGTGGAGGAAATTTTCCTGCTTTGCGTTTGACAAGCATAGGTCTCGCATAACATCATGGAGACGGCAAGATTTAATCCTTCCATTTGACCCAATTACACCCACTTGAACCATGCATCTATTTATCAACTCAACCAAGTAGCGTTCTGCATAATCTTCCAACTTTTCATCCCCCTCTTGTTCATACTTCGACGGCACAAAGCCTTCTGCCACCCATAGTCGAACCAATTTCTTTGCTGGTATATCAAAGTCCTCTGGGAAATGGCTCGGATAGAGGAAGCATGGTTTCAATTGGTAAGGCAATTCAAAGTAACTCAAAGCCAACACCTCGTAAACTTTTGATTGTTGACCACGGCCTCTACCTAAGTGTGACTTTATATTTCGATGCACAATATCCCATTCATCCAATGTTTCTTTTGTTGCCAAAAGTCCTCCAAGCACAATAATTGCCAATGGTAAACCAGCACACCTTGCCACCATTTCCCTCCCTATATTCTCCATGTCTTTGGAAATTCTAAATTCTGCATCATGATGATAAACATATATAACGACAACACTAACACCATCAACAATAATGATAAAGGAACTACATTAGAAAGTATAACACTTTCAAGTATTAGAAGCTCAACATTGTCATTGGAAGCAAAAGTGATGTGGACGGAAGGGGTAGAAAGAGAAAATTAGAGGCACAACAAGTTTAAGAGATAGATAAATGGGACCTATGCTCAACCAAATGACAATATAGAATTAGATCAAAATGCTTAATTTCGAATCCTACGAGTTTACTATCATATATATAGTCTAGAGACAACACCACCCTTATTATTTCTACCACCTCCAACAATTGAAAGCACAACTCACAAGACAAACCCAAATTACAGGAGGCACATAATTATACAGCTTATTTTCAAGACAAAGACTTAAATTGACCAAGTCCACACTTTAAACTGACTTTTAATCTGCAATGGTCTGTCTCTTGGTAGCTTGCTTGGAAATTACTTACATTTTTTCCCAGTCGGAAAGAATTTGTCCTCTAGTTTACAATTTAAAATGATAGCCTTTCCCGTGATCTTTCAGAAGCTAAATAAATGATTCTAGTCCTTTTTAGCAAACAAGACAAACTAACAGGCTACTTATCAATCTTAAATCATTAGTGATATGCATTGTTGAATCAATTTCAATGCATAATCTTCTTTTCATTGATTTAGATTGTAGTTGTTTGCACCTAATTACATTGTAGCTTTCAATAGCTGATTTGAAGCCCTACTCACAAGATTTAAGTTAATACCTTGATTAAATATTACCTAAATAAACTAAAAACTACAATAGAAAGAAACCACTTGCATTTCTCGACTTTTAATACCTTGATCAAATAATAATTACAATAAAAATTACTATAATAAAAAACATTTATGAGATTATAAGATGTTCTAAACATGAATCAAGATTTCCTCAATTTGTAGTGTGTTGATGCAATGTACATATGTAAACCATAAGAGTGGTAAGACGAGAATATACTTGGATCTTGTCTCTGAAATGCCTTCTTTTGAAACAGCTCCCAGCTCTGTTCTTCGTTTAAACACCCCGGTTCATGTAGAAAACCACTTGGATCTATATGCAAGGCTACTTCTCGATTGCGAGTTGTTAGTAGAATTTTGCTACTAATTACCTGTCCCGATGGGAAGCCAGGACTAAGTAAATCCCATGCCTCTGTGCTCCAAATATCATCTAGGATTACCAAACATCTCTTCTCTTTCTCGAACTTGATTAAGCTTCTTTGCTACCTCTTCATCTCTCATTTTCGAAATTTGATCCCTCTCATCTTTTGTTGGAGAGGTAAGTTTGATTAATATTCCTTCCCAAACATCCCTTGTTTTGCATTGCTTTGGGATATATAAGCCCAAGCGAAACCATCAAAATGACGCCTAACTTCACCGTGATGGTAAACTTTCTTAGCAAGAGTGGTCTTTCCTAGACCACCCATCCCATAAATAGACACAACTTGACACTGTTTATCTTCATTCACCAACTGACCAACAACTTCTTTTATATTTTCATCCAATCCCACAATATACTCTTCAACAATATGGGAATAAGACCATCTCAATTGCCTTTGCCTGTCCAAAGCTAAACTTGAACCCTCTTCTCTCATGGGAGTCACACCATAAGTTTGTAAGCTCCTAGTGAGATCGGAAATTCTTGTTTTAATGGACTCAATCTTGGACCCCACTTTGTGAAGCTTTATGCCGTTGTTGAAGCTAGGAACATATCTCTTGACTGGGCTGTTGTCTCTGTTCTTTGAAGCGATCTCAAGGGCGAAAGTTTCAATGACATCCTGAATGTCGTAGGCTAGGTTGCACGGACACGCCATTTTTGGCGTCGTGTCGATGTCGGACACATGTCGGACACCGGAACGGGGACGACTCGCCGGATTCTAGTGTCCGACGAGTGTCCTCTTTTTTTTTTTTTTTTTTTCGTTTCTCCGACACGTGCCGATCACGGCATCGACACGGCTCCGACGCGGCGCCAACTCTGCTCTGACGCGTCTAACACGCCAAAGAAGGTGAGGAAAAAAAGAAAATTTAGGCATATTTCGGGTCATTTCGGCTATTTCGGCCGAAATGAAAATTTCGTCCGATACAAGATTTTGACTGGAAAAAAAAAAAATCAAAATCCTACATCCTTTTGGGTTTCGTGCTTTTCTTCCTCTTCTTCTTCTTCTTAATTTCGGTCTCTTCTTCTTCCTCTTCTTCTTCTTCTTCTTTTGGTTTCGGTCTATCTGATGACCTCTTCCTCTTTATTTGTGTGTCTTGGCTATCATCCACTTGTGTTTAGAGTTCAGACTTTAGAATCTTTAGGCTTTAGATATTTTCTTTGTTTTGTGGTGTTTGTGAGCCCCACGTGATACTCATTCCTTCCAGGCTCTTTTGTTTTGTCCGTTTGAATTTAATTAACATTTTTTTTTGCTTTGTTTTGTTTTCGTGAACCTCACGTGACTCATGTTTTTGTGAACCTCACATGACTCATAATAAAAAAAGAAACTTTCAACCTTTTGATTCCATAGTCACTAAAATTAGAAAAAGCATAGAACTATAAAAAATTTTACAACTTTTTGTTACAATTGTGATGTGATAGATTGTGATTGGTGAAAAAAATTATATACTTATAACTTTAAAACCTTCAATATTTATTATATGGATTTTTTTTATCAATAATATGTGTATATATATATATATATGTATGTATATAAAATAGTGGTAAGCTTTGAAAAAGATGCAACAATATGCCGAAATATAAAATTTAATTAATTATTTAACCACCGTGTCCCCGCTGTGTCGTGTCCTTATTTTTCACAAGTTGTCGTATCCCCGTGTCCGTATCCGTGTCGTGTCCGTGTCCGTGTCCGTGTCCGTGCAACATAGGTCGTAGGCAGCTTCCCGAATCTTTGAAACCCAATTTTGAACACTTTCATCATCGTTTTGCTTTTTGTCTGCGTCTTTCAAGAAGCACTGCATCCGCTTTAATTCGATTTGAATCTGATCTACTTGCTGTTTCACTCCTTGTAAAAACGCTGCTTCTTCAATTAGAAGGTTGCCTAGCCTTTCCACAACGAAGGACACTACGGACTCTGCCATGCTGTGCGCCTCCTCCTGCTTTTTCCTTCATGAACCAGAACAAGAAGCAATGGCAACACTTCTAGCATGAAAATATCATGCTAAAGTAAATTACCAAATGTGGTTCTGGTTCGGCTCAATTGATTTGAATGTGGACATAGACTTTATTGACCAGCTGCAAGTGGAGGATAAGGGGGTACACTCTGATGACCTTTTTTTTTTTTTTTTTTTTTAGAATATACTCTGATGACTTAAGACTTAAGACTTAAGAGCTCCAGCATTGCAAAAATTATTGAAAAGAAAAATGTGTTAAATTTACTCTGATGACTTTCTTTTTCTTTTTTTTCTCTATTTTTTTAGAACATTTCCTTTTATAATAGAAAAATGTGTTAAATTTATACATTTTTTATCTTAAAAATAACTCACACCCGTTTATGTATAAGTTAATAAATTTATAAGTTTGTTATAGTAACCTACATGAACATTGTTCATTTTGCATTTAATTATTTATTCTTTCTTTAAATGTGTCCAGAATTTTAATATTTTAATAATATTCTTTCTTTAAATAATAAACAAAATTCATACTTAATATTTAAAAATAAATTTTAATCAAAATATTAAAACAAAGAATTTTAATTATAAAATAAGATAATTTTGAAAACTTATCTTTAAGCAAAGGGCAAATTATTACACAATATTGTCGTAACTATGTTAATTGAGTTATGTTAATTGACACTTTTGATATCTCTAAAGAAGATGCATAATGTTCGAATCTACTCTCTTAATTGTCGTAACTATTAATTTTTAGAAAATATAAAATAAAAAAATGTGCGCTTTTTTTCTTTTAACTTAAAATATCTACTAATTTTAGATTAAATATATTAGTTTCCTAATGTTATTATGGTACCATTTGGTAGTCTACAGGTTCGTTCTTAAGATAAAGACCTTTTCCTCTTAGTTTCTATCACTATAACAGCCGATTTTTTAATTTTTACCCTTTTCTCAAAAAGAAACTAATTAAAAGTTAGAAATCGAAACTAACACCCTTGCTAACGGGCAGATATTTGTGTGCCGTGAAGAAAGTATTTAGATAATACAATTACTGAAATACTTAGTAGTAGTGGTGGTAGTAGTAGTATTTTTTTTTTTCCTCGACAACACATTATTCCTTCTCTCTCTCCCATCGCATCATTTCTCTCTCATTTTTTCTACTTTTTCTTGTATTTCGACAACACATTATTCCTTCTCTCTCTCCCATCACATCATTTCTCTCTATTTTTTCTACTTTTTCTTAGAATATCGGCAATATTATTATTAAAATTCACATATCTTCTTATTTTCAAATAAACTCAAACAGTACCCATATCACAAATAAACTTCACTTTCACATTGAGCCAAACACAATCTTAGTCTAAGGTCTGTTTAAATATCGTTTATTTTACTAAAATTAAAAATTTATTGTTAAAAGTATTGTAAGGACTCAATTTGTAACGATCCCAAATTCATATTGGGTTCGAACGTTAAAGGCCCAAACAATAAATTTGTAGAGCGTGGATATCAAAGAACTAGGTTAACTCCAAAAGAAAAACGATTGAACTTCATGTTTATAGATGGATTAGCCCTAATATAACAATCAATTTCTCCTTGAAACAAGTTCAGTTCTTTATTTCATAAGGTTTTCTTCTAAGTTCTCTTTGTTTAGAAGTTTCAATCCCCTTCTCTCAATGCATTCTTTCATGTTATATACTGCCCTCTTGATGTCACATTCACCACACACGTGTAGGTTGGGTTCGGGGGATCCCTTTCTGTCCCATCTAATACCTTTCCTCGAACCTTCAACCAAGAGTCGTAAGGCTGCTTCATCATCTGTTCGGCATCACCTCCACATTAATGCGGCCAGAGAGTTGGTTGAGAGGCAATTAATGCGGAGGCAGCTGTTGTTAAAGATATTTGTTTACCTTTTCTTTCTTACCCTTGGTTCCATGTCCCACCTTTAGTGGTAATGTAGCTCAAGTGTGTTTGCAACAACCTCACTTGGCGTTCGTGTCGTCCTCGGACACATATTGCCGAGAAGGATTTTGTCCTTGGGCGAACACCTGAACTCATCTCACGTGATATCTACTCTTATTTTCATTTAGTTACCCTTATAACCTGATATGAGCTTCCTCGAACAGTTTTACGTCCTCGGATGGGCCACAGGCCCAATTAACATGGTTTTAATAATTATTGATTAACTGGCCCCTACAATAGCCCCTCAAAATCTTGCTTTTCGACTCCTCGGGAGAAAAGATTGATTTTGATGTCACTTGCCCATACCCTTTTATGTTTTAGGCATGCTCCCGACGCTTGACTTTCCCGAGTGTGGCAAATTAAATTAAATTTTGGCGACGCCCCTATCTGCCACGTTTAACGGTGAGATGAAAATCGAACGGTAGGGGGTCTATCTCGTTTCGCGAGCAGGAACTTTCCCACTCATAACTTCTACACGACTATAAAGGAATTCTTAAATCAATTCTCTTTCTTACCTTCAACGATCACACAATTCTAGAGCTCATACACCGAACCTGTCTTTCTCTTTTTTCGTCGTTTTCCTGGCATCTACAAATACTTAAATCTTGTCCGAGGACCCTCTTTCAAACTTGTAAGTTTTCTCAAAACATTTACCACTTTTATCTTAAACTCGTTAATTTCTCTACTAAATACTTTAAGAAAATGGGGAAAAAGGAGGGTAAGTTTCGATGTCTAGTTAAGTCCGAGGAAAGTATGAGAAATTTCTACTCTAAGTATAGGATTCCCTCTACAGTGGGTATGAGGTACGCAGCCCAAGGGGAATGGGCCGACGTTAGACAAACAGGGGAAGTGGTTATTCCCATGATTGCCTTCATAGAAGGCGGGATGACCATCCCCATGGGTAAGATTACTTGGAGCTACCTTAGGTTGTTTAGGTTATCCCCAACTCAATGTGCCCCAAATATGTTTAGGATCCTGGGGAGTATAGAGGCTTTGAATGAGAGAATGGACCTAAACCTAACCCATCATGACGTAAACCGGGTGTACAACCTCTATCACTTGAAGGGGCAGGGGTATTATCTCAAGTTGAGATATCCCGAGGAGAGGCTAATTTAGTGCCTTCCCACTTCAAACAAGAAGTTAAAGGAGGATTTCCTTATCTTTTAAAGGGAATGGCATGATGGTCTGCCATGCCCCACAGAGGAAGGAACACCAGGTGGGAATGCGATCATAGATCTATAATATCCAGTTCATACAAATTTTTCCTTTTTCTCCTTTTTTTTGTTTTTTTTTTGTTTTGAGTCTTAGTATTCTTTTCCTTAATGACGTTTCATTTCAATTCAATGGTTTTGCAGATAGATGTTTCACGAAGCCCAACCTTAAGTTAGTCAACAAAGCAAGCTTGGATAGGGTATTGAAAGCCGAGATATACGTGAACGAAGGCGATGGCCAACTCCAGGCAGCTCATTTAATCCTTGGCTACACCCCCCTCTTGTTTGCTTTCTAGGCGCCGAAGTGCGTGATCAGAGCTCACAATCCTCGGCTACATCGTATTAGTGTTGCCTTCAAGGGGTTCATCGTTCCAGAAGGTATCCCACTTCCCCAGGATACATCTCGCATTGAGCCCCTTTTTGTGGTCGTCGTCTCAACAGGAGCCTCTTCATCCCAACCTATCCTCAGAGAAGAGGAAGTAGAAGAGCAGGAGGAAGGGGAAGAAGAAGAGGAAGAATTTGTAGAACTCTTAGACTCCTCGGAATATTTTGGGGTTTTTGATCAACCTATACGCTCCGAGGAAGATCTTGACGAAATGGGAATACAGAGGAAGCCCCAAAGAAGTTTAATGGAGTTGATCGAGAATCAGCTTGGGGGAAAGAATGCTCCGAGGAAATCAACGCAATCCCATATTCCTTTTCTTCCCACCAGGTCTCCACCTCTTGCTCCTCGTCCACCTTCTCATCAACTTCAACAAATGATTAGAGCTGATGCGGTCAAATTGAAAAGACGCAGGGAACAGAAAGGGAAGGACGTGATGGATGCTGGCAAGTCCTATCCGACCCGCGAGGAAGATGCCCAAAGAGCTGCAAAGTAGCGTAAGACTAGCCATCTTCCTCGGCGAGGCTAGGAGAGGTCTCAAACTCAACCTCCTGAGCCCCAAGCCTGGCCGCTAGCACCCATGCATGGTGGGAAGCCCCTACAAGAGGATGTATCTATTAGGGACTTCAACGGTGGCATTGGGTGTCACGTAGCCTTGGCTATAGAGGAGGCCTTGTTACTCCCAAAGGACATGGCCGAAATAAAGAATGTGAGGAAGAATAAGCTCATCCTCAATAATAAAAGATACTTGGGCATGGTATAGTGCTAACTCTTTTCTTTTTCTTTTTGTGCTCATTACTCATTGATATGTACTTTTTACTGACTATAGTATTAAACTTTTCCTTGTAGATTATCCAAAATATTTTTAAGTTGGATGAGATGCTCAATATCTCTTCTGATCGGCTAGACGATGAAAAGAAGAAACGGGCAACAACAGTATGCAGACTTTGACATAATCCGAGCGGGACTTGGCTGATGTGAGGAAATAGTTACTTGCCGAGGAACAAGCTCGCAAGAGCGC
The DNA here is from genome assembly GCA_028216015.1 of Quercus dentata. Taxonomy (NCBI): domain Eukaryota; kingdom Viridiplantae; phylum Streptophyta; class Magnoliopsida; order Fagales; family Fagaceae; genus Quercus; species Quercus dentata. Next base: position 69,544,065 of record CP116448.1, read on the forward strand.
TGACTCGGCCTTGGAAGGCTATCAAAAGCAGGCCAAGGATCGGGGAAAGCGCTTTAAATAAGGCAAATGTAGAACTAAAGACTGCTTGGGAGCAAGTTGCTGTCCTTAAGAAGCACTTGGAGGAAACCCAAAAGTCGAGGGAGCAAGCTGAAAAGTCTAGAGAGGAACCCGAGAAAGCAAAAACCAAGGCCCAACAGGCAATGAATGAAGCCGAGTAGAAAGGCTATGAAATCGGTGTGGCTGAGACGGAGGAGACATTAAGAGCAGAGGTGCCAATGGTGTGCCATATCTACTGCACCCAAACTTGGGATGAAGCCCTTAACCGAGTTGGGGTTGAGGCTTCATCCGAGTTGAGGAAGCCAGAGAACGTGTTCTATCCCGAAGCAATCCGCACCTCAGCTCCTCCTCCATCCAAATCAGTGAAATACTCCCTCAACCGTCAATCCTAGTGAGGGAGGTTTTGCCTCCAAGTCTTCCTCCTCCTGGCCAAATAGAACCGGCTAAAGGGAACAATGCCCCTCCAGAAGCTTCCTTGGACAAGACTGCACACTGCTTCGAGGTAGAGGTGGCCTCTCGGGGCTTTGAACAGGATTTGGCTTCCATAGTCATGCCACCGGGAGTTGCTAAGGATAAAGAGGGTGTCACCACCTCGGAGGCGGATAGATCAGCCAGCCAAGCTCCAAAGCTCCAAATCAAGTTGAAAAAATAGGACTTATTTTGTAGTTTGACTAGGGCTTTTGTAAGGATTCTTATGTTTATTTACTTATTGTTATTACCGTTTTATCTTATTTTTGTACTTGTTCACCGTGTTATCTTAATTTGAATGGACTCATTTTGGCTATCTTTCGTTTGCAAGAGAAAAAATAACTTATAAACATTAACAATTGGGGATTAAAAATGGGTGATAACTATTAATACTATGAGGTCTCAGGGAGACATCTTGGATACATACGTATTATTTCTAATCAATTGAAACTTTAGGTAATGTTCAAAAGTTGAATAAAATTGGGTCTACAAGACTTCAATTGTACATTAGATGATGTTCATAGGCTTAGAGGGGTTTATATCTCCAATAGGTGATCAAAAATCCTGTGATCTTAGGACGATATTTGAGAATTTGTTATCTTGGAATGCATAAGCCCAAGTGGCCCTAGCACTTTAATATCAAGAGGCTGTATTAGTTTCAAAGGAACCCACTTAGTGACCCAATAGACTTCACAAGGTGTTAATTTCCACTAAGTTTGTGGTCCGAGGACCTGACATAACTTAGTTTCTATTTAATACTTCACAAGATGCAATAGGGTATTAATTTCCACTAAGTTTGTGGTCCGAGGACTTGACATAACTTAGTTTCTATTTAATACTTCACAAGATGCAATAGGGTATTAATTTCCACTAAGTTTGTGGTCCGAGGACCTGACATAACTTAGTTTCTATTTAATACTTCACAAGATGCAATAGGGTATTAATTTCCACTAAGTTTGTGGTTCGAGGACTTGACATAACTTAGTTTCTATTTAATACTTCACAAGATGCAATAGGGTATTAATTTCCACTAAGTTTGTGGTCCGGGGACCCGACATAACTTAGTTTCAGTTTAATACTTCACAAGATGCAATAGGGTATAAATTTCCACTAAGTTTGTGGTCCGAGGACCTGACATAACTTAATTTCTGTTTAATACTTCAATAGATGTCATAGGGTATTAATTTTCACTAAGTTTGTGGTTTGAGGACCCGACATAACTTAGTTTCTGTTTAATACTTCAATAGATGTCATAGGGTATTAATTTCCACTAAGTTTGTGGTTCGAGGACTTGACATAACTTAGTTTCTTTTTAATACTTTAATAGATGTCATAGGGTATTAATTTTCACTAAGTTTGTGGTTTGAGGACCGGACATAACTTAGTTTCTGCTTAATACTTCAATAGATGTCATAGGGTATTAATTTCCACTAAGTTTGTGGTTCAAGACCGACATAACTTAGTTTCTATTTAATACTTCAATAGATGTCATAGGGCATTAATTTCCACTAAGTTTGTAGTTCAAGATCCGACATAACTTAGTTTCTATTTAATACTTCAATAGATGTCATAGGGCATTAATTTCCACTAAGTTTGTGGTCCGAGGACCCGACATAACTTAGTTTCTGTTTTAATACTTTAATAGATGTCATTAGATGTGGAAACACAAGATGCAAGATTAGCATAAATTAAAGGAAAAACTCAAACTAGACTACTTTTATTAATAAAAATACCTTTTGAGATTATTTACATTCCAAGGGTGAAGTACGACTTTTTCATCAAGGTCTTCCGGATAATAGGCTCCTATTCCTGCTCATCAAGTGATTCGATAAGGCCCTTCCCAATTATGCCCCAATTTTCCCCAAGCTGGATTCTTGGTAGTTCCCAAAACTTTCCTCAGCACTAGATCTCCTACGGCTAACGGTCTCAACTTCACATTAATGTCATAACCTTGCTTGGGTTTATGCTGATAGTAAGCCAATTGAACCATTGCACTCTCCCTTCGTTCTTCAATCAAGTCTAAACTTTTTCCCAACAGCCCGCCGATATCTTGTCCAAGGAAAATGTACTAGTTCTTAACGTTGGGAATCCAGTTTCCAAAGGGATAACGGCCTCGGCTTCATAAGTTATGGAAAAAGGAGTCTCTCCTGTTGACCGTCGAGGCATTGTTCGATAGGTCCAAAGAACATGTGGCAATTCCTCCACTCATTTTCCTTTTACATCGTTCACCCTCTTCTTAAGCCCACTGACTATTACTTTATTAACGACTTGACTTGCCCATTCCCTTGAGGATAGGCCGGAGTGGAATATCTATTCTTTATACCTAAGTCTCAATGCAGATTCTTTGGAAGACCTTACTATCAAAATGAAGGCCGTTATCCGAGACAAGAGTGCGCAGAGTTCCAAATCGCGTGACAATATTCTTCCGGATAAACCGCTTAACATCTACGTCTCTGATGTTAGCCAAAGGTTTGGCTTCAACCCATTTAGTGAAATAATCAGGCCGACCAACAAATACTTTTTATTTCCTAAGGCTTTAGGAAAAGGGCCGACAATATTTAGCCCCCATTGAGCAAAAGGCCAAGGGCTGGACAGAGGGTTAAGAATTCCTTTAGGTTGGTGGATGTTTGGAGCAAATCTTTGACACTGGTCACATTTTCTAACATACTCCTGCGCTTCCTTTTTCATATTTGGCCACCAATATCCTTGAGTAATGGCCCAGTGTGATAGGGACCTTCCCTCTATATGACTTCCACAAATGCCTTCATGTAGCTCCTCTAGGAGTGACTCTGACATCTCGAGATGTACACAAAGTAGGTACGGTCTAGAAAAGGACCGTTTGTATAACTTTTTGTCCTCGGATAACCAAAATCGAGGAGCTTTCCTCCATATTTTCTCAGCTTCTACTTTCTCTTCTGCAAGATGTCACTTTCAAGGTATTTCAATATGGGATCCATCTAGCTCGGCGCTAGATTGACTTGATGAACCTGGCAAACGTCGGTTTACGGTGGGGTGGGAGTACATAAATCTTCGACGATGATCACTCGAGGAAAACTCAGTGCTGAAGAGGTGGCAAGGGTTGCTAAGGAATCGGTATGAGTATTTTCACCTCGGGGGATATGCGACAAGTCGAAAAATTCAAATTTCATTTGCCTACGCCTAACTTGACTTAAATACCCTTGCATTCTTGGATCAGGCTTCCAGTTCTCCCTTCACCTGGCCAACTACCAATCTTGAATCCGAGAATAATTCTGCTACCTTTCCACCCATTTTCTGGATCATACTCATTCCCATCAATAAAGTTTCGTATTCTACTTCATTGTTATTGGCAGAGAATCCCAGCCTCAAGGACTTCTCAATGATAACATCCTCAGGGGATATCAAAATTAGCCCCAATCCTACCCCCCGTTGGTTTCTTGCTCCATCCACATATACTCTCAAGGAGGGAGCGCGTTGTGTGGAGATCAGACCAACCGATTTTTCATCCATGTCATTTTGTTTCATGTTAGCTTCTTCCGGACACTCGACGAACTCGGTTACCGGATCGGTAAGGACTTGGCCTTTCACAGAGGTGCGAGGCATATACTTGATGTCAAAAGCACCTAGGATTGTGCCCCACTTAGCAATTCTCCCAGTGTAATCTATACTTCTAAGTATGGACTTGAGAGGTAATTAAGTCAAGACAACCACCGTATGGGCTTGAAAGTAATGTGGAAGTTTGCGTGTTGCATGGACCACCGCCAAGATGGCCTTTTCCAATGATAAGTATCTCACCTCGGCTTCATGAAGGGACTTACCTACGTAGTAAACTGGTCTTTGGACGCAGCTATCCTCTCGTATTAAGACAAAACTAATCGTATGAGGAGCAACGCGCCGATAAGCAAATAGCACCTCATCCACCTCAGGACTAGACATGATAGGCAAATAGACAGTATTCCTTCAATCACTGAAATGCCACAAAGACACTCCTCGGTCCATTCAAATCCTTTCCACTTATGCAAAGAGAAGGAAAAAGGGACGACACCTCTTGGCCGATCTGAAATAAATCGGTTCAAAGCAGCATCATTCCAGTCGGTTCCTACACCTCTTTTGGATTCCGAGGTGCTTGTAAATCGTTGATGGCCTTAATCGATCCGGGTTTACTTCAATTCCTCTATGAGTCACCATGTATCCCAAGAACCTTCCGGAGCCTACGCCAAAGGAACACTTTGAAGCATTTAGACGTAGTTTATGCTTTCTTAGTATTCCAAAGATGTTCATAAGATCTTCCATATGCTCGAACGCCACTTTACTCTTTACTACCATGTTATCAATATAGACTTTAATGTTTCGCCTTGATTCGCGGTTCAAACATTTTAGTCATCATCCGTTGATAGGTAGATTCTGCATTTTTTAAACCAAATGATATCACCTTATAATGATAGTCTCCAATAGGGGTGACAAAAGTCGTCTTCTCTTGATCATCCAATGCTAACGGTATTTGGTGATATCCTTGGAAGGCATCCAAGAAACTCATCCTAGGATGACCAACGGTTGTATCCACCAATTGATCTATCTTCGGCATGGGAAATGGATCCTTGGGACAAGCCTTATTGAGGTCCGTGAAGTCCATGTACACTCTCCACTTTCCTCTCTTCTTCTTTACCACCACCGTGTTGGCCAACCATTGAGGATAAAAAACTTCTTTGATAGCCCCAGCCTGCTTGAGCTTGGCCACCTCACTCCTAACAGTTTCAGCGTGCTCTTTTGATGGTCACCAAGGTGGCTGTCTTTTGGGAATAACAGAAGGATTCACGTAGAGTCGATGACAAATGAAATTCGGATCTACACCTGGGGCTTCATATGGGCTCCACGCGAACACATCCACATTTGCTCTGAGGAATTCCAGCAATCTCTCATTCTCTTGCAAAGGCGCTTTAGCCCAAACTTGGAAGAATCTTTCCAGATCATCAGCCACAATTACCCTCTCCAATTCTTCACACTTTAGCTCGTCGGCTAGAACATCCAAGGGTAATGCTAGGGGTTTTAATTGCTATAATTCATTATAGCCGTAGCCGAGGTCTCTGTCTCTGGCCGATGTTGTATAGCCACTACCAGGCATTGCCGAGCTGCAACTTGGCTTCCTACTATCTCTAATACTTGGCCTCCGGATGGGTACTTCACTTTCTGATGCAGAGTAGATGAAACTGCTCCCAGGGTATGAAGCCAAGGTCTACCCATAATAGCCGTGTATGGAGAAAAAACTTCTACAACAATGAAGTCCACCTCCACCACATCCATACCGGCTTGCACAAGTAGTCCGATATGTCCTTTCGGAGCGACCATCCTTCCCTCAAAACTCACTAGAGGGGAGGGAGTGTAGGGTCGCTAAGTCCTCCGGCTTCGCACCTAGCCCATTATACAAATCTGGGTACATTATATCCACAACACTACCTTGATCAATCATCACCTTTTTGACATCGTACCCACCAATTTTTAGCGTGACCACCAGAGCATCATCATGGGGTTGTATGATTCCAACCTTGTCCTCATCCGAAAAGCCCAGAAATTAGGGGATGTCCACCCTGGCTCTCTTCGATGCTTGGCAATGATCCTCGGCCGGAGGTTGGAACACCGACAGTACCCTAGAAGGACAAGATCCAGTCCTCCCTAGGGCAGCAAAAATAACGTTTATCGTACTAAGGGGGAGTCTTGAAGAAGCGTCCCCACGCATTTTTGAGCCTGCCTGGCTTACCCTACCACTGGAATGATGCAAGAGTTGCTTCAATTTTCCCTCTCGGACCAACTGCTCCAAATGGTCCCATAAATTCCTGCAATCTTCCGTCGTGTGCCTATGATCCCGATGATAGTGGTAATATAGGTTCGGGTTGCGTCTCCTAGGCTTTCCTGCCATCTTGTTTGGCCATTTGAAAAAGGACTCATTTTTTATCTTCTCCAACACCTGCTGCACCGGCTCCCGAAACACTACATTAACCACTTGGGTGTCGTGAAACCTGATTGCCTAACGAAGTCTTTCCGAGGTCGGTTACTATTGTAACGGTCCGAACTGATATCCTTCCTCTCCCGAGGGATTACCTTAGCCTTTCCTTTTCCCCGAAGTTGGTCCTCTTCTATTCTTTTGTACTTATCAATCCTATCCATCAATTGGTGTTCACTAGTAACAGATTTGCCAGTTAGAGATTTCCTCAAATCACGATCGGCTGGAAGGCCAGCTTTGAAAGTACTTATGGCCACATCATCATGCTCTCCGTTTATTTCATTAAACATTTCCCAATATCTATCTGAATAAGTTTTAAGAGTCTCGCCTTCTCGTATGGACATAGACAGTAAGGATCCCAAAGGCCGGGGAATCCTACCGCAAGTGATAAAACGAGTGCCAAAAGCCCAGTAAAGCTTTTTGAAGGACTCAATAGAATTGACCCTTAAACCGTTGAACCATCTCATTGCCACTGGACCCAAACTTGATGGAAAGACCTTGCATATCAAGGCCTCATCTCTGGAGTAGATAGCCATCTTTTGGCTAAAATGGCTAACGTGTTCTATTGGGTTTGACCGGCCATCATACAGGGTGAATGTAGGCTGGTGGAATAGCCAAGGAAGAATCGCATCTTCTATATTCCTTGTGAAGGGTGATTTGGAAACTTGGCTCAACGCTTTGTTCATGGCGTTGTTCCCCAAGCCCCCGCTAAGCGGGCTTCAGTACCTATGTCGATGGCTGTGCTCCTTTTCATAGGAAAAGGTCTCACTAGGCGAGTTCTGGATCTCCGCCTATAACTAGCTCCATCCGTCTCCTCGGATGATGGTTCGGAGCAAGGTGGGGAACATTCACGCCGGGCGTGGCGCAACTCTCTTTTCAACTCGTCAACCTCATGTTGTAGGTTCCTGTCATTCTTTGCATGGGAAACATGACTCTTCCCACGAGAGTGACTTTTGGTGGTATGAGTTGTGCGCACACTCCCCTCACGGCCTTCTCTCCGTTCGGGACTCTGGTGGGGATCACCATGCTGGGTGCCCTTGACTCGTTTGGTATGAGTTGGCATCTACCTGATGTGGTCTTGCCGCATAGTGATGTGGACCTGCTGCATAGTGATGTGGACCTGCTTCCTCCATCATGAACGTTGCACCAGATTTCTTTTAAGTTAGATCAAGCTCTTCTCACAGACGGCACCAATTGTAAGGACTCAATTTGTAACGATCCCAAATTCGTATTGGGTTCGAACGTTAAAGGCTCAAACAATAAATTTTTAGAGCGTGGATATCAAAGAACTAGGTTAACTCCAAAAGAAAAATGATTGAACTTCACATTTATAGATGGATTAGCCCTAAAATAACAATCAATTTCTCCTTGAAACAAGTTAAGTTATTTATTTCATAAGGTTTTCTTCTAAGTTCTCTTTGTTTAGAAGTTTCGATTCCTCGCTCTCAATACATTCTTTCATGTTATATACTACTCTCTTGATGTCACATTCACCACACACATGTAGGTTGGGTTCGGGGGATCCCTTTCTGTCCCATCTAATACCTTCTCGAACTTTCAACCAGCACAAAAAAAAGGCGCTTCATCATCTTGTTTCGGCATCACCTCCACATTAATGCGGCGGAGAGTTGGTTGAGAGGCAATTAATACGAGGCAGTAATTTGTTAAAAGTTATTTGTTTACCTTTTCTTTCTTACCCTTGGTCTCATGTCCCACCTTTAGTGGTAATGTAGTTACGAAGTGTGTTTGCAACAACCTGGCGGTCAGGTCGTTCACGGACACATATTGTCGAGAAGGATTTTGTCATTGGACGAAAACTGAATTCATCTCACGTGATATCTACTCTTCTTTTCATTTGGTTACCCTTATAACCTGATATGAGCCTCCTCGGACGCTTTTACGTCCTCGAATGAGTCTGCAATTAACACGGTTTTAATAATTATTGATTAACCGGCCCCCACAAGTATTATAAATAAAGATAAAAATTAGTTAAAATAATATAATAAAACTCATAAATAATATCAAAAAATACAATAATACTCATAAATAATAATAAAAATAAACTACATAATAAAATAATTTTCATATATAATTTTAATACAGACCCACACTTTAATATATATATTTTTTAAAAACTTTTCCAGACTCACTCGGAAAGAGGGACACCAAATGCGAACACCGATGTTTTTATTATTTTTTTATTTCCATCGAAAAAAAAATGAAAACTACTTTTTTGACCAGATGGTTGTCTGAGTTTGGACCACAGCACCACAAATATCTAAAATATAAAATATTGCGTGAAGAAGTTTTTACCGACCTGCTCTCGTACAATTAATTAATAAATTAGTCAGGGTTTTGGTGTTTGTCAATCAGCCAGGATGCAAGAGTGGATTGATGTATTGGGCTTTGGGCTCCTATCAAAAATTATATAATAAGGAAAAGAAAGAAAATTATAGGTAAAGGTGCATTTGAAGCTCCTCGTGACTGCGGTCAGAAAAGAAAATTTCTATTGGCACATTAATATTATATTTTTTGGCTTTTGTTTCCACTTGAGTTTATAATATTACTAAGTTTTGGTGGTCCATTGTATCCAAAAAAAAAAAAAAAAAAAGTGTTTTGGTGGTCCAAAATTTGATGCTCGTAATTACTATTTTGAATCATGTTGCATTTTAAGGAGGTGCTTAAATTATCCATATTGGAACAACTTTTTGAATTAATCTTACTTGGGCCAAAGCTAAGATTGATTTGATTAGGATTAATGGCCTAAACCTTGAGAGTATATAATGCAGAATAGCAGCAACCAGATGCATGTCATTTTTCATGACGGTGATATCTCTATTCCATAGGTTGAAATATGCATGGTAAATTTTTCCTTTAAGAGAAGCAAAAGCAATTTGTTGGGCAATGGAAATAACAAAGCAAAAGAGGATGATGTCTAGATTATTTCGATCATTGCAAATTTAAAGCTACAAGTGACAAATTGAATTTGATTGAAAGCTGTTAGTTCGTTTAGAACCTAACAAAACTAGCTGCCAAATAATGCTGCTATTACGCTACAAACTCGAATAAGATATAATTCAAATTTTTTAAAAAAAATTTACTTTTCAATAAGGGAAGGAGATTCAAATTAAAGTTCTCTTCTATGGAGAACCTAATAATAATAAGATAGAATAAATATACAATGGGTCCGTTTGGATTGAGCTTATTTTTGCTAAAATTGAAAATTGAAACTGAAAACACTGTAGTAAAATAATTTTTAAATGTGTGAATAGTACCTTGGGACCCATTTTAATGAAAAAGTTGATAAAAAGTGGAGTTTGTGAGACCCATAAACAGTATATAAGTCACTGTTCATGACCAAAAGTCAACAATATGCGGCTGGAAAAAAAAAAAAAAAAAAAAAAAAAAAAAACGGGGCGCAGACGTGAGACGTGCTATCCAAACGGGCACTAAATCTCAGAAAACCAGCAAAGAAAAAATCTGAAACTACATGAAACTCAATATGGATAGGTAAAATAAATTCGTTTACAAGCAGCAAACAAGCTCTAAACACATTGAACTCAACCAAATTACAAGGATTCAGCACCGGTATTTATCATCTGCGGTGATCTCAAACACACCAATATTGGCTCTTTTCCAATTATATTTAATATTTAATGAGCTGTTTGTGATTAATCAATGATATCTGAATCCGAAAGAGAAGTACGTCTGCTATATCTGTACATCTCAATTGGAGAATCACTACAGGTTAATTCATCAATGGGATAGTCATATTCACCTTCCTCCCTTGCAAAGATCTGCGCTCTCTTGCAACTCGCAGTTCATGTTCAAGTCCTACCTCCACTTCACCCATTGCTTTGGACAATCCTTTCCCTCTTTTCGCACGCAAGAAGTGGCAATGTCAACGTAAATCTTGAAACACTCGGAGCTATCTTCCCCACCGAATACGGATCAATTATCTCATTGATGGTCCCTTCTTGTTTACATTTGCTGGCCCGATAATCGATGACCCGTTCCTCTTCCAAATTCGGATCAAATGATGATCTGCGCGAGTAGTTCAAACAAGTACTACACCGAAAGAGTAAACGTCGGATTTATCGGTAAGCTCCTTGCGCAGAAATACTCGGGATCCAAGTATCCATAAGTACCCTTCACCATAGATTCGATCCTAATTAGAGCCTTTGACAAACTCGGGGACCCATTTTGGACAACCCGAAATTTCCCAACTTGGCTTCCAATTTCTCGTCCAACAGAATGCTTATTATCTTCACGTCACGGTGGATAATAGTATGCTTTAGCCCAGTGTGAAGATAGTGCAGTCCACGCGCCACTCCGATGCAAATCGCTAGTCTTTGTTTCCACGGGAGGGGATCGTGGTCGATCCGCAGATGTATTGGCGCAGGTTTCCATTGACCATGAATTCGTAGACAAGGCACCGTTCGCCTTCATCAATACAATATCCGATGAGAGGGATGAGGTTAGGGTGGCGTAGCTGGCAAACCAACACCACCTCGTCCGTTAACATGTGAGAACCCGGCCTTGATGACGAGTTGATATTCAAATGCTTTATTGCAACGCTTATGCCACGGTCATCAATAAACCCCTTATAGACTTTATTGCCAAAAGCCTCACCAACTACTAAATCGTCAGCGAAGTCATTGGTAGCTTTCTTGATCTCAAATGAGTGAAAATCGACGACATAATCCCCGAGGAAGAACTCCCTTTCCGGACCTCCTTAATAACTTCGAAATAGACCGTGATATACCTGCCATTGACGCTTCGGTCCTATACCCACGAACGACGAGAGAATGATGCACTGCGAGTGGAAAGGATTTATTGACCCCCGCAAAACAATTTTATCCAGTGTTGTTGTTGCTTATTTATTTATTTTGTTTCTTGTAGCAGATAAGGGTAATTAATTATGGGTTAAGTTTGTTGCATACATTTTCTGCGTTTACATTTGGTTTAAAACAACTCGTAATACTTGTGTGTAACAAAATTTTCACAAGAGGGATTATATAATATAAAAATATTTGTGTGATTGTGTGCGAAGAAATATAAACAACTCCTCTATTTCAATGCGTGTATAATATAAAAGTCGGATGCGTGTCTATATTGTGTTTTTTTTTTTTTTTTTTTCTTTGAAGGGGTGTCTATATTATGTTGACTTTAGTGCATTGGAGAGCTAAATTTTTCAAAAGAAAGAGCCTACACTACGGTCCAAAAGGAAAACGACAAGATACAACGAATCCAGTCCCCATGTGTTTGCTTATCATCAAAGCATTAGCATTGAAAAATGTTAATGCCGTATTTAAGCCCTTTTTAGCATTTTATGTCTCAAAATGTGCTGCATCAAAGGATGCTAAACACAGAAATTGTAAAAATTTTACAATAGTGCTACAAAGATAATTTTATCTTTAGAATTGTACTATAGCACAATTGTAAAAAAAAAATATATATATATATATATTTTTAATCGGCATTTCTCTCTCCTCCCATAATTTCAATTATCTTCTCTCTCTTCATTCTCTCTTTCTCATCTGCTCTCTCCGCTCTCTTCATTCTCTCTTTCTCATCTGCACTTTTCTCTTTCAAACCCAAACATCATCCATCTCTTTCTCATCTGCTTTTTTTTTTTTTTTTTTTTGGTCAGGGATCGGTGCTTAAAGGAAGTGGTGGGTTTCAAACCCAAACATCATCCATCTCTTTCTTATCTGCATTTTTTTTTTTTTTTTGCTGCTGTGACCGGTGCTTAAAGGAAGTGGTGGGTTTCAAACCCAAACATCATCCATCTCTTTCTCATCTGCGTTTTTTTTTTTTTAGCTGTGACCGGTGCTTAAAGGAAGTGGTGGGTATGGGTGAGGTGAGTTGTGGGTCACGGAGATCGGAGTGGGTCACGGAGATCAGAGATCGGAGTGGGCTGAAGTGGGTTTTTGGCTATGACCGGTGTTTTTGGTTGTGGTTGTGGTTTTTGGTTGTTTTTGGCATGGGTCCGGTGTTTTTGGTTGTGGTTTTTCGTTGTGGTTGTGGTTTTTGTGCTTAAAGGGGTTGTGGGTCGTGGTTGGGTTGTGGGTCCAGTGTTTGGGTCGTGGGTGACGGCGTGGGTGTGGTGGTTGTGGTTTTTGGCTGTGACCGGTGTTTTTGGTTGTGGTTTTTTGAATGGGTTTGCTCCGGTGGGTTTCAAATCGGCGGTGTGGTTTCTGATCGGTGGCTTGGGTGGTGGGTGTGGTGGCCGTTGTTGGCTTTGGTTTGATGGTTTGTGTGTGTGGTCGTGTGTGGCTCTGTTGATGGGTCTGTGTGTGTGGTTCTGTGAGATAAACCGGTGCTAGAGGTTGAGGGAGGCCGAGGAAAAAAAAAAAAAACGATTGGAAAGCCTAGGAAAGTGGAACTGAAAAAAAGTATTTGTTAAAAAGAAATAATAAAGAAAGATTAAAGAATAATATTTTAATAATAATAGAGTTTTAGGATGTGAGAGGTATTGTAAAATAGGATGGTATAAGTAATAAAGTGGTTTTTTGGGATGGTATAATAGTATAGCATAGCATTTTTCAATGCTAGTGCTCTGATAGATGTAAAAGTCTTTTTCGAGGTTGTTGGAGCATCCATAATAGTGAAGCTAAAAATTTAATTTTTTTTACCCTATTAAAAGTTATTTTATCTATTTTATTTATACATATACGGTAGTAGTTGATCTATTTTAACTTTTAATATAATAAAATAATATAAATATTGATGTGCAACGAAAATTCGCTAAGTCATCTCCCGTCCATATGCGTCGTCCAAAGGATAGACGAGGTAAAATCTTTGCTTACCCGTCCGTCCTGCATCCTTAAGGGCAGACGAGCTCACTATCGTCCGTCTGTCCCTGAGGACAGACGGGCTTTCTACCGTTCGTCCGTCCGTAAAGGACGGACGAGCTTGCTACCATCCCCTCGTCCATAAAGGACAAGGGAGGTTACTACGTCTCTGCCAAGTGGAAGAACGTACCGTCACCAGTCAAGTCCAACCGTTGTGAAATGCAAACTCTTACGTCGATTCGGAAGTTACTTCCGAGCCTGTTGGATTCCTTAATCGTAAGAGCGGTTACCAAATAAGTAACCGCTTTTAGTATACTATATAAGCACATGCCAATGAAAGAGTAAGGCATTCTGTTCTTGGGAAACTAAATTTACATTTTTCAATCAGAGACTAACTTCACCATCGGAGGGTACTTGGCTGGCTTCCACCGGTCTCCTCTGAGTTTTTACTTGTTTTCTCAGGATCCAATCGCAAGTTAATCAAGGCCCGGCATTTTCAGTCCACCGATATCCCGAGTTCATCGATTGGCGTCGTCTGTGGGAAAGAATAACGTTTGAATTCCATTGTTGGATTCTGTGATTTCTTTCTTTGGACATAAGGGCTAAAATGGTCCGGACAAGGTCAATGGCTACTAGCCCAGGCCCTCAAGAAAGCAGAGGCGACCGTCAATCGGTGCCTACCGTACAAACCGTCTTCCATCCAACACGTGCAATCCATGGCTGCTACTATGGCGGAATTGACCTGCGAGAACCAGGAGTTAGTTAGAGAACTTAACATGAGGAGGCAACATCGCGATGAGAACGTTGGAAGACAGGCCCAGAGCCAAGATGGGAGGAATGTCGAGTTTGAAAGCCACTCAATGGGTACCACTTCAAGGAGGGTGCCTCACTTGGAAAGGGAGATGGACCAAATGAGAAGAACTATGGATGAGATGAAGGAAAATATGAAGAGGACCAACCCCGTAGAGGACTTGGTTCACAGGATCGACTCCCCCTTTGTGCCTTCCATCAATGCTCACCTTTTGCCATCGAAGTTCAAGATGCCTTCCTTAGATTCATATGATGGGACGCGAGATCCATTTGATCACATAGCCACCTTCAAAACTACCATGCATCTTCAAGGGGTTCCGGATGAAATAATGTGCAGAGCTTTCCCTACTACCCTTAAAGGACCCGCACGAGTGTGGTTCAAAGAAAATACCTCCGAGCACGGTAACGTCCTTCGAAGAATTGAGCAAGTTGTTTGTCAATAACTTCATCGGAGGACAGAGGCACAAGCGTTCCTCGTCTAGTTTGCTGACCATAGAACAAGGGGAGAATGAAAGTTTGCGGTCGTTCATTACGCAGTTCAATAGGGAAGCTTTAGCAATGGGGCGAGATGGATGATAAGCTCCTCCCGGCGGCTTTCCACAATGGCGTCCACTCTGACTTGTTCATCCACAAGCTATATGAGCAAGAGCCTCGGACTATGGTCAAGTCGTCCATTCAGCCCAGAATTTTATGAATGCGGAGGATACTATCATAGCCAAGAAGAGGAAGAGAATTGAGAAAATGGATGCTAACCCCACTCGCCATTCGTAACAAGGCCCTCGTCTCAAGAAAGGACGAACGGAAGACAAGAAGGATCGTGACGGGAAGGCGGGCCCCTCGGCACGAAGTCGCAAGATACGCCATTGAACATGCCACTCGATCAAGTCCTAATGCAAATCAAGGATGATCCTTCCTTGAAGTAGCCAGAAAAAATGAAGGGAGATCCAAATAAGCGCAATAGAAACAAGTATTGTCGCTTCCATAGAGACCATGGGCATGATACGGACGAATGTTTTGATCTAAAGTAGCAGATTGAGAATCTTATAAGGCAGGGGAAGCTAAGAAGTTTCCTAGGACGAGACCACAAGGACGAAAAACTCAAGGGAAAAGTTGAAGAGTCGTCACGGCCACCTCTTGGAGAAATCAGAGTTATTGTCGGATGGAGCTCTGATTCGATCGTCCGTCCAGGAAAACATACCTGAAGGTGGTGCAGAGCGTCCAACTCTCTGAGCGACCACCTAGAGATGGGAATACGGACGAACAGGCAATCACATTTACCGAAGAAGAAGCTGAAAGAATCCACCATCCTCATGATGATGCTATTGTCATTACCTTGCTCATCGCCGACTACACAACCAGAAGGGTACTCATTGATAATGGAAGTTCGGCGGATATCCTGTATCTTCCACTTTTTCAAAGAAATGAAGTTAGGACGAGACCGTCTTCGTCCGGTGAATTCTCCATTAGTAGGTTTTGGTGGAATGAAGGTGCAGCCCGTGGGTACTGTTATATTACCAATGGTAGTGGGGGCATACCCACAGCAAGTCACCAAGGACGTGAGTTTCCTGGTAGTAGACTGTTCGTCCTCCTATAATGCCATAATTGGGAGGCCAACTTTAAATAGTTGGAAAGCGATTACGTCCACCTATCACTTATCGATTAAGTTTGCAACAGACTATGAAGTAGGACAAGTGCAAGGAGATCAACTGCAAAGAGAGATTGTTATTTGGCTATGTTGGCCACAGACAAGCAAGTGCGGACCATGACTATTGAAGAAAAAAGGGGCTTGGTAGAACCTATTGAAGTGTTGGAAGATATTCCCTTAGATTTAAAAGAACCCCGAGAAGTGTACCAGGGTGGGGGCAGATCTAGAAGGAGGGATTATAGAGGACCTTGTCCAGTTTTTGAGAAAGAACATTGATGTATTTGCTTGGAGTCATGAGGATATGCCTGGAATAAATCCTAATGTCATCACCCATCGCCTGAACGTATGTCCATCCTCGAAACCAATACGGCAAAAGAAAAGGGTGTTTGCTCCTGAGAGAGATAATGCTATTAAAGACGAGGTTCAAAAATTGATGGCGGCGAAGTTTATCCGAGAGGTGTACTATCCAGATTGGTTGGCCAATGTAGTGATGGTCAAAAAGGCGAACGGCAAGTGGAGGATGTGTGTGGATTTTACTAATCTGAACAAGGCTTGCCCAAAAGATAGCTATCCATTACCACGCATTGATCAGCTAGTGGACTCAACCGCGGGCCATAAACTGCTTAGTTTTATGGACGCTTTCTCGAGATATAACCAGATACGGATGGACGAGGTTGACCAGAAGAAGACCTCATTTGTTACCAATAAGGGCTTGTTCTGTTATGAAGTAATGCCCTTCGGCTTGAAAAACGCTGGAGCAACGTATCAACGATTGGTCAATCACATGTTCCGTCCTCAGATTGGGTGAAATGTCGAAGTGTATGTGGATGATATGTTGGTGAAAAGTTTGGAAGAGTGTAAACATTTAGACGACTTACAAGAAACCTTCAACACACTCGGGCGATATAGTATGAAGTTGAACCCCAACAAATGTGCTTTCGGAGTAGCATCGGGAAAATTTCTTGGATTCATGGTCTCGCACAGGGGGATCGAGGCAAACCCGGAAAAGATCAAGGCAATCCTAGAAATGAAGCCTCCACAGAATATTAAAGAAGTCCAATCTCTTACCGGGCGAGTTGCCGCCCTCAACAGGTTTGTCTCCAAAGCTACTGACAAGTGTTTGCCATTTTTCAAGGTTTTAAAGAAAGCATTCAAATGGACAGACGAGTGCCAAAGAGCCTTCCAAGATTTGAAGACGTATCTTGTTACGCCCCCGCCGCTAAGTCTGTCCGTGGTAGGTGAAGAACTATTTTTATACCTGGCGGTGACCCCGCATGCTTTGTGAGCTCAAGACTGATAAGAGAGGAAGCAAAAATGCAAAAGCTAGTGTACTACACCAGTAGAGCATTGAAGGGGGCGGAATGGCGATATTCGCTAATAGAAAAGCTGGCCTTCGCGCTCATCACGGCTTCTAGGAAGTTAAGACACTACTTCCAAGCCCATGTAATCAATGTTATGACAGATCACCCACTTAAGAAAGCTATGAACAAGTTGGAAGCCGCAGGACGTCCGATCCAATGGGCAGTCGAACTCAGCGAGTTTGATATCCGATACCAACCAAGACATGCTATTAAGGCTCAAGCCCTAGCAGATTTAATTGCGAAGTTCACACCAAGATGTGATGATGAAGTGCGGGAGGATAAAAGGTGGGTGGTCCATGTAGATGGCTCGTCCACACATCATGCGGGAGGAGTAGGGGTGGTTTTGCAATCCCCTGAAGGAGACAACTTGAAGCATAGAGTCCGTCTACAATATCGACCAACTAACAATGAGGTGGAGTATGAAGCTCTGCTTAAAGGGCTAAAATTGGCTAAGTCCGTAGAAGCGAAGTCGCTTCTCGTCCCGGGAGACTCTTCGTTGGTAATGGGCCAAATAAATGGGACATATGAGGCGAAAGAAGAATGAATGAAAAAGTACTTGGAGAGGGTATTACAGCTTGTGAAAAAATTCAAGGAAGCTAACTTCATTCAAATCCCGAGGAAGAGAATGCGGAAGCAGATACCTTAGCGAAGGAAGCCTCAGCAACCGGAACAACCGACGAGTATGATGAAATTCATGACGTCCAGTATAGATCTCCCGGAAGTGCAGCAAATAGGGAATGAAGAAAATTGGATGACCCCTATCGTCTCGTATCTGAAGGACGGAGACTTCCGAAAGCAAAAGACGAAGCTAAAAAACTCGGGATAAAAGTAGCCAGGTACGTCCTTATGGATGAAGTTCTTTATAAGAGGGGCTTTTCTCAACCTTATCTTAGGTGTCTAGCCCCAGAAGAGGCGAACTATGTCTTTGAGGAAGTTCATGAAGGAGCTTGTGGAAACCATTCGGGAGCCAGAACGCTCATCCACAAGGTCGTCCGTGCAGGGTACTATTGGCCAACCGTCCAAGCGGATGCAAAAGCTTATGTCAAAGCATGTGACAAATGCCAACGATTCAGCAATATCCCCAGGCAACCATCAGAGTATCTCACCCCAATGATGGCCCCGTGGCCCTTTGCTCAATGGGGCCTAGACATCCTAGGTCCTTTTCCACTTGGAACTAGACAGATGAAATTTTTGGTGGTAGGGATTGTCTATTTCACGAAGTGGGTCGAAGCAGAACCATTGGCAAGCATTACCCAGCAGAATGTAAAGAACTTCGTCTGGAAAAATACACTATGCAGGTTTGGAGTACCCAAGGTACTAGTATCCGACAATGGGCGGCAATTTGACAATACCCTTTTCGGGGACTTACATCGACACTTCGGAATCCACAATCACTACTCCTCTCCAGCCCATCCACAAGCAAACGATCGGGCTGAGATTACAAACCGATC
This sequence comes from Quercus dentata, assembly GCA_028216015.1. Classification (NCBI taxonomy): domain Eukaryota; kingdom Viridiplantae; phylum Streptophyta; class Magnoliopsida; order Fagales; family Fagaceae; genus Quercus; species Quercus dentata. The sequence goes on from CP116448.1 coordinate 69,562,631, forward strand.
CTTACTCAAAATCATCAAGACTCGTCTTGAGGGAGCAAATGGAATATGGCTAGATGAGTTACCTGGTGTCCTATGGGCATACGGGACGACGGTGAGGACCCCTACAGGGGAAACCCCTTTTAACCTAGCCTATGGGAGCGAGGCGATTATACCTGCGGAAGTGCACATGGCCACTCATAGGGTGACATCATATCACGACAAGGATAATGAGGAGCAACTCCGTCTAAACCTCGATCTTATAGACGAAGTGAGGACAGAAGCGAGCACGAGCGGCGAAGTACAATAACCTCATGGCTAGGCAATATGATGCAATGGTGAAACCAAGGCGCTTTAACATAGGAGATCTCATCCTGAGAAAGGTCTCCTTGGCAACCAAAAATCCAGCTCATGGGAAATTAAGCCCCAATTGGGAGGGACCCTACAGAGTCATCAACTTTAAAAGACAAGGATCCTATTATTTGGAGGCCCTGGACGGGAGAAAGCTAGATCATCCTTGGAACGTGGAGAACCCGAGGAAGTACTACCAGTAAGAATGAGCCAAAACGAGTATCACTGTGGACGAGCTTGGAGCTTGCTACTCTTTATATTCTACTTATGTTTAATTATAAGTTTGATACTATTGCTTTGCTATTTATGTTGTGGTTTTTTATCATGATTAAGGGACGAAGCTATGAAGTTAACTAAATAAAAGGCACAAGCATGTATGTGCCCTATCTGTAAATGATATGTGTAATGTACAAAATGTTGTGTGAAATTCGAACTCCATACTACTCTCGTTCAAAGCTAACCTATAAGGTGGCAAGAAATGAAATATTTTAACTGTTAATGAGACGAATAAATTCTCTAGACGCGAAGATGTAACGTCTAAAGCTTTCCTGAAGGAAAAGCAAGATCAAGGCACCCATCCTAATCAAAGGACGAGGTAGAGCCTATAAGCCTGGAATATTCGTCCATGAGGGTGAAGCAAAGATGAGGTATCCTCATCCGGATCAAAGGACGAGGAAGAACCCAACTTGGCAAACTTGTCTGTACAAGGCAAAATGTGAGTCCAAGCCTTAAAACAATTAGGACAAAGGACGAGGCATAATGCACATCCAGGCCCTAAACAGTAAGGCCCATAGACGAAATTTTTTAGACAGCCCCGTGCGTGGACGAGCAAGGTCCGTAAATCTATAAACGATCGGGGTGCATAAAAGAAACTTTAGTCTACGGACGAGAAATAACCATTGAAGTTTTAATAGATGGTTTAAACACACCAAACATGGACGAGTAAAGTATGATGAAAAATCTTGTCCATACATAAAAAATAAAATCCACCAACTGTTTGAAGGGCGGACAACCAACGTCCAAACACCCTCGCGAAGAACTAGTTTCAACACCTCGTCCTAAAAACTTTGGACGAGTATAGTGTACTTGAATTACATCAAAAGATCCCAAACAGAGGATCGGACACAAAAAAAAAAAAAAAAAAAAAAAAACTTGTTCTTAAGCAAGAGGGGCGGTGGGTGGCTGGGTGGAGGCATCGTCTTCAATGTTGACGTCCTCAAAGCTGGTTTGGAGAAGAGAGCTGGTAGCAACGTTCAAATTAAGTTTGATAGAGCTCAAGTCCACCTCGGGGAAGTTTTCAACAAATGACCATCCTGAAGTCTTCAAAACCCGCTGCATAGTTGCGGTCCAAGAAGTCTCGTGAACTCCTTGGACGCTTTGAACTCCGCAATGGCATCGTCCTTAGCCTTGGAGAGGGAAGTACTCAGCTCGTCATTCTTCACTTGAAGGTGGTCAAGACGAGAATCTTTCTCCACCACAGTGGCCTTCAACTCTACGATCAAATTTAGCTGCTCCGCTTCCTTCTCCTTAGCCTCAGCAGAACCCCACCCATTTCTTACTCTCGTCCCTCACGCTTTTTATGGTCGTCTCTAGCAAAATCCTCGTCTTGTCCAACTCGGTGGCTCGCCTAGACGCTGCGATGAACTTGGACATGGCCTGCAAAAGAAAAATGCTTGGTTAAGATGCCCAAAAGATAGTGAAATAATAAAGGCAAGACGAAAGGAAATTTACCTTAAAAAGATCATGAACACCAGAATGTTCAAAATCTTTTAAAGCCATGTCATAACAAGCATGTATGTCCTCGTCCTTCACACTTTCTTGAAAACATTGCCAAGCAAAATCTTCGTTTTCAACTATGTTCGAAGATACCCTTGGCGGGGCCTGAGACGAGACAGACATAGTCGTCCTAGAAGGGGTCTTGGGCAAGGTCGTCTCCACAGGTGGAGATACGTCCACATCAATTGTTTGGACGGAGAGACTGGCTGGGGCGAGATAGGCTTGGCCACCTTAGATGATGACTGTTTCACTCTTTTGTCACGACGGCCGGGGAAGGCTCCCTAAGTCCAAATTCCTTGGTAGGGACTTCCTTTTGTCCCCAGCAGACGGACGAGTTTGAGGTACAGTGTCGGGACGAGCGTCTCCACCTCGGGACGATCCCCTCGCCAAAAACCTCTTTTCCCTTGTTACCTTTCATTGTTGCCATTCCTAAAAAAAAAAAAAAAAAAAAAAAAAAAAAGGGTTTTAGAGCTAACATAAAAAGAAAGGGTAAAAGACGTCTGAGTTAGAGGCTTACTTCTCCTTCTTTGTTATCTCGTGCGCGAGTGCTTCGTCAGAAGGATTAGGACCAAGTCCCCACTTGGCAAGTCGTCTAAGCGTCACTAAGGAGTGGAAACTCCTATCTGCGTATAGACGAGCTCTATGGACGCGATCACGGTAAAACTTGCTAAGGGAAGGACGCCCAACAGCTGTAAAAGAATGAGTTAGAACACAGAAAATAATAATAATAACTTAAAAAAAAAAAAAAAAAAAAAAAAAAAAAAAAAAAAACTTACCCTGAGGACGAAGGTTCCCGAGTCCCAAAGATAACGACCAAAAATGTCCCGTCCAACGTCTCAAGGGTTTCCAGCCCAATTTCCGGAGACGAAGAAAAACTCCATCTTCCACTTTCTGTCAGACGAGGGTAGGGACCTAATCATTCTACAATCTTTGCCCTTGGCGATAAACCAAAAAGCCAAGGGATTGATGAATTTCGAAGGGTTTATAACAATAGAGGAACTCGTCCACTGTAAGAGGACGGTCCCTTTCAAACACCTCTCTCCATAGGACTTGCATAGAGATGACCAATCTTCATGCGTTAGGATTAAACCGACATACCCCAAAACCTAACCTAACTAATAATTCCCTAATGAAAGTGTTTAAAGGAAATCTCAAACCCCCCAAAAGATAGGCCTCATAGACGCCTATCCCAAAACAAGGATCACAACACCATTCTCCATGGACGGGCAACCTAGGGTTAAGCTCGTGCTGGATCCGTACCATGCCCTCAGATTATCTAACCTTTGTTAAATGCATTTTAGAAGGTATGTCTATTGCACAACTAAATACAGTAACCTCCTCCTCGTCCAAAGGGATAGACGGAGGGACGGACGAGAAAACCTTGGACGAGGTACCTGCCTAGGACGTTGAGGCCTTCCTAATTTCTTGTTGTATAGCCTCTAAGGGAAACCCGGGGACGCCGGAAACATATTCCTCGTCCGTAGAGTTCCCCCCATCACTACTACTAGAACCACTAGAACTAGTATTGGACTCAGATTGGTACTCATCTATGGCCTTCCCTAGACCTGTCGGTGAGACGACATTTTTTTTTTAGAAAAGATGAAAAAACCTAAAAGACGACAGAAGAGGGAATACCTGGCTCTAAGATGAATGAAGGCTACGGACGCGAGGAAATTCCTAGACGAGGCTCTAGACGAGGAATGTCAGAGAACGAAAATCTTAGAAATGCAGAGGGCAACGGAGGAATTCCCTATTTATAGGAAATTGACCTGGGCATACAAAACGACACAACCAATCGGGAAGTGACACGTGGCATTCATCTCAAAAAATGAATCGACGAGACTCATCACCAATGAGAATGTGACACGTGGCATCTCGACGTATGGGCTTTCTAGGTACAACGCCCGATTGTTCGTCTCCTTAGACGACCCATATGAATGAGGGGGCAACTGATGTGCAATGAAAATTCGCTAAGTCATCTCCCGTCCATATGCGTCGTCCAAAGGATTGACAAGGTAAAATCTTTGCTTACCCGTCCGTCTGTCCTTAAGGGCAGACGAGCTCACTATCGTCCGTCTGTCCTTGAGGACAGACGGGCTTTCTGTCGTTCGTCCGTCCGTAAGGGACGGATGAGCTTGCTACCATCCCCTCGTCCATAAAGGACAAGGGAGGTTACTACGTTTCCGCCGAGTGGAAGAACGTATCGTCACCAGACAAGTCCAACCGTTGTGAAATGCAAACTCTTACGTCGATTCGGAAGTTACTTCCGAGCCTGTTGGATTCCTTAATCGTAGGAGCGGTTACCAAACAAGTAACCGCTTCCCGCATACTATATAAGCACATGCCAATGAAAGAGTAAGGCATTTTGTTCTTGGGAAACTAAGTTTACATTTTTCAATCAGAGACTAACTTCACCATCGGAGGGTACTTGGCCGGCTTCCACCGGTTTCCTCCGAGTTTTTACTTGTTTTCTCGGGATCCAATCGCAAGTTAATCAAGGCCCGGCATTTTCAGTCCACTAATATCCCAGAGTTCATCAAATATCATAATAAAATAATATATCTCAATGCAAAGAGTGGATTGATGTGTTGGGCTTTGGGCCCAATCAAAAATTATATAATAAGGAAAAGAAAGAAAATTATAAGTAAAGGTGCATGTGAAGCTCCTCGTGACTGTGGTCAGAAAAGAAAAATTCTATTGGCACATTAATATTATATTTTTTGGCTTTTGTTTCCACTGTATAAATATTACTAAGTTTTGGTGCTCCATTGTATCCAAAAAAAAAAAAAAAAAAGTGGTGGTCCAAATTTTGATGCTCGTAATTACTACTTTGTTGAATCATATTGCATTTTAAGGAGGTGCTCAAATTATCCATATTGGAACGACTTTTTGAATTAATCTTACTTGGGCCAAAGCTAAGATTGATTTGATTAGGATTAATGGCCTAAACCTTGAGACTGTATAATACAGAATAGCAGCAACCAGATGCATGCCATTTTCCATGACGGTGATATCTCTATTCCATAGGTTGATATATGCATGGTAAATTTTTCCTTTAAGAGAAGCAAAAGTAATTTGTTGGGCAATGGAAATAACAAAGCAAAAGAGGATGATATCTAGATTATTTTGATCATTGCAAATTTAAAGCTACAAGTGACAAATGGAATTTGATTGAAAGCTGTTAGTTCGTTTAGAACCTAACAAAACCAGCTGCAAATTAATGCTGCTATTACGGTACAAAGTCGAATAAGATATAATTCTAATTTTTTTTTTTAAAAAATTTACTTTTCAATAAGGGAAGGAGATTCAAAGTTCTCTTCTATGGAGAACCTAATAATAATAAGATAGAATAAATATACAATATTTTAGAATTATAATTGATATGCAACGAAAATTCGCTCAGTCATCTCCCGTCCATATCGCGTCGTCAAAGGATAGACAAGAGGTAAGTCTTTGCTAACTCGTCCGTCTGTCCTTAAGGACAGACGAGCTCACTATCGTCCGTCTGTCCTTGAGGACGGACGGGCTTTTAGCATTCGTTCGTCTGCAAAGGACGAACGAGATTGCCACCATCTCCTCGTCCATTAAGGACAAGGGAGGTTACTACGTCTCCGCCAAGTGGAAGAACGAACCGTCACCAGTCAAGCCCAATCGTTGTGAAATACAAACTTCTACGTCGATTCTGGAAGAAGTTACTTTCGAGCTGTTGGATTCCTCAATCGTAGGAGCGGTTACTAAACAAGTAACCGCTTCCCGCATACTATATAAGCACACGCTAATGAAAGAATAAGGCATTCTGTTCTTGAGAAATTGAGTTTACATTCCTTGATCGAGACTAACTTCACCATCGGAGGGTTCTTGGCCGGCTTCCACCGGTCTCCTCCGAGTTTTTACTTGTTTTCTCGAGGATTGATGCGCAAGTTTACCAAGGCCCGGCATTTTCAGTCCATTGATATCCCGAGTTCATCGATTGGCGCCGTCTGTGGGAAAGAATAACGTTTGATTTCCATTGTTGGATTCTGCGATTTCTTTTTTGGACATAAGGGCTGAAATGGTCCGGACAAGGTCAAGGGCTACCAGCCTAGGCCTTCAAGAAAGCGGAGGCGCGATCACAATCGGTGCCTACCGTACAACCGCCTTCTGTCCAACACATGCAATCCATGGCTGCTACTATGGCGGAATTGACCCGCTAGAACCAGGAGTTGGTTAGAGAACTTAACATGAGGAGGCAGCATCGCGATGAGAACGTTGGAAGACAGGTCCAGAGCCAAGATGAGAGGAATGTCAAGTTTGAAAGCCAATCAAGGGGTACCCCTTCAAGGAGGGTGCCTCACTTGGAAAGGGAGATGGGCCAAATGAGAAGAACTATGGATGAGATGAAGGAAAATATGAAGAGGACCAACCCCATAGAGGACTTGGTTCACAGGACTGACTCCCCATTTGTGCCTCCTATCAATGCTCACCCTTTGCCACCGAAGTTCAAGATGCCTTCCTTAGATTCATATGATGGGACACGAGATCCATTTAACCACATTGCCACCTTCAAAACTACTATGAATCTTCAAGGGGTTCCGGATGAAATAATGTGCAGAGCTTTCCCCACTACCTTTAAAGGACCCGCACGAGTGTGGTTCAGCAAAATACCTCCGAGCACGGTAACGCCCTTTGAAGAATTAAGTAAGTTGTTTGTCAACAACTTCATCGGAGGACAGAGGCACAAGCGTTCCTCGTCTAGTTTGCTGACCATAGAACAAGGGGAGAATGAAAGTTTGCGATCGTTCATTACGCGGTTCAATAGGGAAGCTTTAGCGATGGGACGAGATGGATGACAAGCTCCTCCTGGCGGCTTTCCACAATGGAGTTCACTCTGATTTATTCATCGACAAGCTATATGAGCAAGAGCCTCGGACCATGGCCGAACTCGTCCACTCGGCACAGAATTTTATGAATGCGGAGGATGCTATCATAGCCAAGAAGAGGAAGAGAATTGAGAAAATGGATGCTAACCCCACTCGCCACTCGAAACAAGGTCCTCGTCTTAAGAAAGGATGAACGGAAGACAAAAAGGATCGTGACAGGGGAAGGCGGGCCCCTCAAAGACGAAGTCGCGATATACGCCATTGAACATGCCACTTGATCAAGTCTTAATGCAAATCAAGGATGATCCTTCCTTGAAGTGGCTAGAAAAAATGAAGGGAAATCCAAATAAGCGCAATAGAAACAAGTATTGTCGCTTCCATAAAGACCATGGGCATGATACGGACGAATGTTTTGATCTAAAGTAGCAGATTGAGAATCTTATAAGGCAGGGGAAGCTAAGAAGTTTCCTAGGACGAGACCACAAGGAAGAAAAACTCAAGGGAAAAGCTGAAAAGTCGTCACGGCCACCTTTCGGAGAAATCAGAGTTATTGTCGGAGGGAGCTCTGATTGATCGTCCCGATCTAGGAAAACATACCTGAAGGTGGTGCAGAGCGTCCAACTCTTTGGACGACCACCTAGAGATAGGGATACGGACGAACAGGCAATCACATTCACCGAAGAAGAAGCTGAAAGAATCCACCATCCTCATGACGATGCTATTGTCATTACCTTGCTCATCGCCGACTACACAACCAGAAGGGTACTCGTTGATAATGGAAGTTCAACAGATATCCTATATCTTCCACTTTTCAGCAGATGAAGTTAGGGCGAGACCGTCTTCGTCCGGTGAATTCTCCATTAGTAGGTTTTGGTGGGATGAAGGTGCAGCCCGTAGGTCTTGTTACATTACCAAAGGGTAGTTGGGGCATATCCACGCAAGTCACCAAGGACGTGAGTTTCCTGGTAGTAGACTGTTCGTCCTCCTATAATACCATAATTGGGAGGCCAACTTTGAATAGTTGGAAAGCGATTCGTCCACCTATCACCTATCGATCAAGTTCCCAACAGACTATGGAGTAGGACAAGTGCAAGGAGATCAACGGCGAGAGAGTGTTACTTGGCTATGTTGGCCACAGAGGCGAGCAAGTGCGACCATGACTATTGAAGAAAAAAGGGTCGTGGTAGAACCTATTGAAGTGTTGGAAGATGTTCCCTTAGACGAAAGGAACCCCGAGAGATGTACCAGGGTGGGGGCAGATCTAGAAGGAGGAATTAAAGAAAACCTTGTCCAGTTTTTGAGGAAGAACATAGATGTGTTTGCTTGGAGTCATGAGGATATGCCTGGAATAGATCCTAATGTCATCACCCATCGCCTGAACGTATGTCCATCCTCGAAGCCAATACGACAAATGAAAAGGGTGTTTGCTCCCGAGAGAGAAAATGCTATTAAAGACGAGGTTCAAAAATTGATGGCGGTGAAGTTTATCCGAGAGGTGTACTATCCAGATTGGTTGGCCAACATAGTGATGGTCAAAAAGGCGAATGGCAAGTGGAGGATGTGTGTGGATTTTACTCATCTAAACAAGGCTTGCCCAAAAGATAGCTATCCATTGCCACGCATTGATCAGCTGGTGGACTCAACCGTGGGCCATAAACTGCTTAGTTTTATGGACACTTTCTCAAGATACAACCAAATACGGATGGACGAGTTGACCAGGAGAAGACCTCATTTGTTACTAGTCGGGGCTTGTTCTGTTATGAAGTAATGCCCTTCGGCTTGAAAAACGCTGGAGCAACGTATCAACGATCGGTCAATCACATGTTCCGTCCGTAGATTGGGCGAAATGTCGAAGTGTATGTGGATAATATGTTAGTGAAAAGTTTGGAAGAGTGTAAACATCTAGACGATTTACAAGAAACCTTCAACACACTCGGGCGTCAAAGATGAAGTTGAACCCCAGCAAATGTGCTTTCGGGGTAGCATCGGGAAAGTTTCTTGGATTCATGGTCTCACACAGGGGGATCGAGGCAAACCCGGAAAAGATCAAGGCAATCCTGAAATGAAGCCTCCGAGAATATTAAAGAAGTTCAATCTCTCACCGGGCGAGTTGCCGCCCTCAACAGGTTTGTCTCCAAATCTATCGACAAGTGTTTGCCATTTTTCAAGGTTCTAAAGAAAGCATTCAAATGGACGGACGAGTGCCAAAGAGCCTTCCAAGATTTGAAGACGTATCTTGTCACGCCCCCGTTGCTAAGCCCGTCCGTGGTAGGAGAGGAACTGTTTTTATACCTGGCGGTGACCGCGTATGCTTTGTGAGCTCAAGACTCGATAAGAGAGGAAGCAAAAATGTAAAATCCAGTGTACTACACCAGTAGGGCATTGAGGGGGGCGGAAGGGCGATATCCGCTAATAGAAAAGCTGGCCTTCACGCTCATCACGGCTTCTAGGAAGTTAAGACACTACTTCCAAGCCCATGTAATCAATGTTATGACAGATCACCCACTTAAGAAAGCTATGAACAAGTTGGAAGCCGCAGGGGCGTCCGATCCAATGGGCGGTCGAACTCGGTGAGTTTGATGTCCGGTACCAACCAAGACACGCTATTAAGGCTCAAGCCCTGGCAGATTTTATTGCGGAGTTCACACCAAGATGCGATGATGAAGTGCGGGAGGATAAAAGGTGGGTGGTCCATGTTGATGGCTCGTCCACACAAAGATGCGGGAGGAGTAGGGGTGGTTTTGCAATCCCCTGAAGGAGACAACTTGAAGCATAGAGTCCGTCTGCAATATCGACCAACTAACAATGAGGTGGAGTATGAAGCTCTGCTTAACGGGCTAGAATTGGCTAAGTCCGTAGAAGCGAAGTCGGTTCTCGTCCCGGGAGACTCTTCGTTGGTAATGGGCCAAATAAATGGGACATATGAGGCAAAAGAAGAACGAATGAAAAAGTACTTGGAGAGGGTATTACAGCTTGTGAAAAAATTCAAGAAAGCTAACTTCATTCAAATCCCGAGGGAAGAGAATGCGAAAGCAGATACCTTAGCAAAGGAAGCCTCAGCAACCGGAACAACCGACGAGTATGATGAAATTCAAGATGCGTCCCGAGTGTTGATCTCCTGGAAGTGCAGCAAATAGGGAATGAAGAAAATTGGATGACCCCAATCGTCTCATATCTGAAGGACGGAGACTTCCTAAGCAAGAGACGAAGCTAAAAACTCGGGATAAAAGCGGCCCAGTGCGTCCTTATGGACGAAGTTCTTTATAAGAGGGGCTTTTCTCAACCTTATCTTAGGTGTCCGGCCCCGGAGGAGGCGAACTATGTCTTTGAGGAAGTTCATGAAGGGCCCTGTGGAAACCATTCGGGAGCCAAAACGCTCATCCACAAAGTCGTCTGTGCAGGGTACTATTGGCCAACTTGTCAAGCGGATGCAAAAGCTTATGTCAAGGCATGTGACAAATGCCAACGATTCAGCAATATCCCCAGGCAACCATCAGAGTATCTCACCCCAATGATGGCCCCGTGGCCCTTTGCTCAATGGGGCCTAGACATCCTGGGTCCTTTCCCACTTGGAACTAGATAGATGAAATTTTTGGTGGTAGGAATTGACTACTTCACGAAGTGGGTGGAAGCAGAACCATTGGCAAGCATTACCCAGAAGAATGTAAAGAACTTCGTGCGAAAAAAAATACTATGCGGGTTTGGAGTACCTAAGGTACTAGTATCCGACAATGGGTGGCAATTTGACAATACCCTTTTCGGGGACTTTTGTCAACACTTCGGAATCCACAATCACTACTCCTCTCCCGCCCATCCACAAGCAAACGGTCAGGCTGAGGTTACAAACCGATCCTTGTTGAAAATCATCAAGACTCGTCTTGAGGGGGCAAAGGAATATGGCCGGATGAGTTACCCGGTGTCCTATGGGCATACGGGGCGATGGTGAGGACCCCTACAGGGGAAACCCCTTTTAACCTAGCCTATGGGAGCGAAGCGATTATACCTGCGGAAGTGCACATGGCCACTCATAGGGTGAAATCATATCATGGCAAGGATAATGAGGAGCAACTCCGTCTGAACCTCGATCTTATAGACGAGGTGAGGACGGAAGCGCAGCACAGAGCGGCGAAGTACAAGAACCTCATGGCTAGGCAATATGACGCAATGGTGAAACCAAGGCGCTTTAACATAGGAGATCTCGTCCTGAGAAAGGTCTCCTTGGCAACCAAAAACCCAGCTCATGGGAAACTAAGCCCCAATTAGGAGGGACCCTACTGAGTCATCAACTTTAAAAGGCAAGGATCCTATTATTTGGAGGCCCTGGACGGGAGAAAGCTAGAACATCCTTGGAACGTGGAGCACCTGAGGAAGTACTACCAGTAAGAATGAGCCAGAACGAGTATCATTGTGGGCGAGCTTGGAGCTTGCTACTCTTTATATTCTACTTATGTTTAATTATATGTTTGATACTATTGCTTTGCTATTTATGTTGTTGTTTTTTATCATGATTACGGACGAAGCTATGAAGTTAACTAAATAAAAGGCACAAGCATGTATGTGCCCTATCTGTAAACGATATATGTAATGTACAATAAGTTTTGTGTGAAATTCGAACTCCATGCTACTCTTGTTCAAAGCTAACCTACAAGGTGGCTAGGAACGAAATATTTTAATCACAATGAGACGAATAAATTCTCTGGACGTGGAGATGTAACGTCTAAAGCTTTCCTGAAGGAAAAGCAAGATCAAGGCACCCCATCCTAATCAAAGGACGAGGTAGACCATTAAAGCTCGGAATATTCGTCCATGAGGGTAAAGCAGAGATGAGGTACCCTCGTCCGGGACAAAGGACGAGGGAGAACCCAACTTGGCAAACTCGTCTGTACAAGGCAAAATGTGCGTCCAAGCCTTAAAACAATTAGGACAAAGGACGAGGCATAATGCACATCCAGGCCCTAAACAAGAAGGCCCATAAACGAGGTTTTAAGACAGCCCCGTACATGGACGAGCAAGGTCCGTAAATCAGGGACAGTCGGGGTACATGAAAGAAATTTTAGTCTAAGGATGAGAAATAACCATTGAAGTTTTAATAGATGGTTTAAACACACCAAACATGGACAAGTAAAGTATGAATACATGCATACGAAATGAAAAATCTCGTCCATACATAAAAGAAATAAAATCCACCAAGTGTTTGAAGGGCGGATAACCAACGTCCAAACACCCTTGCAAAAAACTAGTTTCAATACCTCGTCCTAAAAACTTTGGACGAGTTTAGTGTACTTGAATTACATCAAAAGATCCCAAAACAAAGGATCAGAGAAAAAAAAAAAAAACTTGTTCTTAAGCGGGAGGGGCAGTGGGTGGTTGGGTAGAGGCATCGTCTTCAATATTGACGTCGTCAGAGTTGGTTTGGAGAAGAGAGCTGGTAGTAGCATTCAGATTAAGTTTGATAGAGTTGAAGTCCACCTCAGGGAAGTGTTCAATTGCGTCCATCCTAAAATCTTCAAAACCCGTTGCATAGTTGCGGTCCGATGAAGTCTGTGAATTCCTTGGACATTTTGAACTCCGCAATGGCATCGTCCTTAGCCTTGGAGAGGGAAGTACTCAGCTCATCATTCTTCGCTTGAAGGTGGTCAAGACGAGAATCTTTCTCCACCACAGTGGCCTTCAACTCTGCGATTAAATTTAGCTGCTCCGCTTCCTTCTCCTTAGCCTCAGCAGCAACCCCAGCCCATTTCTTACTCTCGTCCCTCACGCTTTTTATGGTCGTCTCTAGCAAAATCCTCGTCTTGTCCAACTTAGTGGCTTGCCTAGACGCTGCGATGAACTTGGGCATGGCCTGCAAAAGAAAAATGCTTGGTTAAGACGCCCAAAAGATAGTGAAATAATAAAGGCAAGATGAAAGGAAATTTACCTTAAAAAGATCATGAACACCGGAATGTTCAAAATCTTTTAAAGACATGTCATAACAAGCATGTATGTCCTCGTCCTTCACAGCTTCTTGGAAACGTTGCCAAGCCAAATCTTCGTTTTCAACTATGTTCGAAGACACCCTCGACGGGGTTGAGACGAGGTAGATGTAGTCGTCCTAGGAGGGGTCTTGGGCGAGGTCGTCTCCACGAAGTGGAGATACGTCCACATCAATTGGTTGGACGGAGAGAGACTGGGCCGAGGCGGGGGTAGGCTTGACCACCTTAGACGATGATTGTTTCACTCTTTTGTCACGACGGCCGGGAAGGCTCCCTAAGTCCAAATTCCTTGGTAGGGACTTCCTTTTGTCCCCAGCAGACGGACGAGTCGAGGTACGATGTCGGGACGAGCGTCCCGACCTCAAGACGATCCCCCTCGCCCACAACTTCTTTTCCCTTGTTACCTTTCATTGTTGCCATTCCTAAAAAAAAAAAAGGTTTTGTTTTAGAGCTAACATGAAAAGAAAGGATAAAAGGCGTCCAGAGTTAGAGGCTTACTTCTCCTTTCTGTTATCTCGTGCGTGAGTGCTTCGTCGGAAGGATTAGGACCAAGTCCCCACTTGGCAAGTCGACTAAGCGTCACTAGGGAGTGGAAACTCCTATTTGCGTATAGACGAGCTCTGTGGACGCGATCACGGTGAAACTTGCTAAGGGAAGGACGCCCAACAACTGTAAAGGAGTGAGTTAGAATACAAAAAATAATAATAATATCTTAAAAAAAAAAAAAAAAAAAAAAAAAAAAACTTACCACGAGGACGAAGGTTCCCTAGGTCCCGAGTATAACGACCAAAAGTGTCCCGTCCAACGTCTGAAAGGTTTCCAGCCCAATTCCCGGAGACGAAGAAAAACTCCGTCTTCCACTTTTTGTCGAGGCGAGGGTAGGAACCTAATCATTCTACAATCTTTGCCCCCGGCGATGACTAGTAAAAGCCAAGGGATTGATGAATTTCGGAGGGTTTATAACAATAGAGGAACTCGTCCACTTTGTAAGAGGACGGTCCCCCAAACACCTCTCTCCATAGGACTTGCATAGAGATGACCAATCTCCATGCGTTAGGATTAAACCGACATACCCCAAACCTAACCTAACTAGTAATTCCCTAATGAAAGCGTTTAAAGGAAATCTCAAACCCCCCGAAAGATAGGCCTCATAGACGCCTATCCCAAAACGAGGATCACAACACCATTCTCCACGGACGGGTAACCTAGGGTTAAGCTCGTGCAGGATCTAGTACCATGCCCTCATATTATCTAACCTTTGTTAAATGCTTTTTAGAAGGTATGTCTATTGCACAGCTAAATACACCGACTTCCTCCTCGTCCAAAGGGATAGACGGAGGGACAGACGAGGAAACCCTGGATGAGGTACCTGCCTGGAACCCCGAGGCCTTCCTAATTTCTTGTTGTATAGCCTCTAAGGGAAACCCGGGGATGCCGGAAACGTATTCCTCGTCCGTAGAGTTCCCCCCGTCACTACTACTAGAACCACTAGAACTAGTCTTCGGACACGGATTGGTACTCGTCTATGGCCTTTTCTAGACTATCGCTAGACGACATTTTTTTTAGAAAAGATCAAAAAACCTAAAAGACAAGAGAAGAGGGAATACCTGGCTCTAAGACGAATGAAGGCTACGGACGCGAGGATATTCCTAGACGAGGCTCTAGACGAGGAATGTCAAAGAACGAAAATCTTAGAAATGCAGAGGGCAACGGAGGAATTCCCCTATTTATAGGAAATTGACCTGGGCATACAAAACGACACAACCAATCGGGAAGTGACACGTGGCACTCATCTCGAAAAGTGAAGCGGCGAAACTCATCACCAATGAGAACGTGACATGTGGCATCTCGGCGCATGGGCTTTCTAGGTACAACGCCTGGTTGTTCATCTCTTTAGACGACCCATATGAACGAGGGGGCAAATGATGTGCAACGAAAATTCGCTCGTCATCTCCCGTCCATATGCGTCGTCAAAAGGATAGACAAGAGGTAAGTCTTTGCTAACTCGTCCGTCTGTCCTTAGGACGACGAGCTCACTATCGTCCGTCTGTCCTTGAGGACGGATGGGCTTTTTAGCATTCGTCCGTCCGTCAGAAGGACGGACGAGATTGCCACCATCTCCTCGTCCATTAAGGACAAGGGAGGTTACTACGTCTCCGCCAAGTGGAAGAACGAACCGTCGCCAGTCAAGCCCAATCGTTGTGAAATACAAACTTCTACGTCGATTCGGAAGTTACTTTCGAGCTTGTTGGATTCCTCAACTGTAGGAGCGGTTACTAACTTCACCATCGGAGGGTTCTTGGCACACTTCCACCGATCTCCTCCGAGTTTTTTACTTGTTTTCTCGATTCATTCAGTTTAGTTTACTTGGCCCGGCATTTTCACCCATCGATATCCCGGTTTCATCAATAATGACATTCAAAATCGCTACAAACTATTTAAACATTAGAATAAAAACTGCAATAATATATGATGCCATTTATAGGACACTCGGTACTACCAAAATGACCTATTCATCAAAAAAAACATTAACCATGATGACCTTAAATCTCGGAAAACCAGCAAAGAAAAAGTCCAAAAACTACATGAAACTCAATATGGATAGGTAAAATAAATTCGTTTACAAGCAAAGAAACAAGCTCTAAACACATTGAACTCAACCAAATTACAAGGATTCAGCACCGGTATTAATCATTGTAGGAAAATTCGGTGTTAATCGAATCCGAAAAAGAATTCTCAACCGCATACGAGAGAAACACCTCTGCTATATCATTTCAACTCAATTGGAGAATCACTACAGGTCAATTCATCAATGGGATAGTCATATTCACCTTCCTTCCTTGCAGCATTTGCGCTCTCTTGCAACTGCAGTGCATGTTCAAGTCCTACCTCCACTTCACCCATTGCTGGACGATCCTTTCCCTCTTCTCGCACGCAAGAACTTGCAATGCCGACGTAAATCTTGAAACAATGCGGAGCTAACTTCCCCATCAGATACGGATCAATTATCTCATTCATGGTCCCTTCTTGTTTACATTGGATGGCCCACTAATCGGTTCTGCGCATTCCACTTCCAAATTCCGATCCAATGTTGATTTGCCACAGAGTAGTTCAAACAGTACTACACCGAAAGAGTAGACGTCGGATTTATCGGCCAGCTCCCAACGCTTGTAATATTCGGGATCCGGTATCCAAAACTACCTTTCACATCGAATACGATCCTAATTAAAGCCTTTGACAAACTCGGGGACCCATTTTGGAAAACCCGAAATCTCCCAACTTGGCTTCCAATTTCTCGTCCAACGAGAATGTTACTCATCTTCATGTCACGGTGGATAATAGTATGCTTTAGCCCAAAGTGTGAAGATAGTGTAGTCCACGCACGCGACTCGATGCAAATCGCTAGTCTTTGTTTCCACGGGAGGGGATCGTGGGCAGTGCCGCAGATGTGTTGGTGCAGGTTTCGATTGACCATGAATTCGCAGACAAGGCACCCTTCGCCTTCATCAATACAATATCCGATGAGAGGGATGAGGTTAGGGTGACGTAGTTGGCAAAGCAGCAGCACCTCGTTCGTTAACTCGCGAGAACCCCGCAATGACGCCTTCATATTCAAACGCTTTATTGCAACGCTTATGCCATGGTCATCAATAAACCCATTATAGACTTTGCCAAAACCCCCCTCACCAATTACTAAATCGTCGTCGAAAGTCATTGGTAGCTTTCTTGATCTCACCGAGTGAAAATCGACGACATAATCCCTCGGGAAGAATCAAGAGTAATATTGTTTTTTTTCGTCTGACATTCCCTTCTCGGACGTCCTTAATAACATTGAAATAGACTGAGATATACCTTCCATTGACGCTTGAGTCCTATACCCACGAACGACGAGAGAATGATGCACTCGGAGTGGAAAGGATTTATTGTTTTGGAACCCCCTGCAAACAATTTTATCAAGTGTTGTTGTTTTTATTTATTTTGTTTCTTGGAGAAGATGATGGCCATTAATCGCATACATTTTGTGCGTTTACACATGGTTCAAAACAACTTGTAATATTTGTGTATAACAAAATTTTCCCAAGAGGCTGTATATAATATAAAAATGATTATGTATCTCGGGGATAATTGATATTCATGTTGTTTTTAGTCATGATCGAATATAGAGTTGCAACAAGAGAGTTTTCTCTCTAGGAGAGCTTGGTCCTTGGCTCTTGGCCGGCTATTTCTTTAAGTAAAACTTTTATCCTCACCTCTTTTTATTCCATTAGGTTCTCCCTTCACTGTTCTACTCTTGTGTTGTCGTATCAACCTTTACTTTTGCTGTTTTTCAAAAAAAAAAAAAAAAACCTTTGATAGTTTTTAGACCCTTAAAAACACAATTGGATTAACCTAGGTAATTAGCCAAGTTGTTACTTAGTCCAAATTCCAAATCTAGGTTATCACAATCAAATAATCATATCATGCAAAGCAGCGGAAAGATAAATAAGACAAAGATATGATTACACAAGAAACCAAACCGGTAAAAACCTGTGGAGGATTTAACCTAACTATTCTCAAGGTAAACCTGAATCCACTATGAAATAATCGAAGTTGTTCAACAAGACTTAGACCACTAACATCCTATTGCTACCCATTAGTAAAAACTTACTGATATGACCACGTGTAAGCTTTGAAATCACGGACTCCTTCTTTCTTGGATTCTCCAACAAGTACAAGCACATCCGCTTATGTTTCTTTAAGTTCTTATGGCAGAATCGAATGATCATCAAGCTCTTGAAGAAATCTCCTTCTTGATAATCCTAAACTTGTGTAAAGGAATGCTCCTCATAGATCTCACAAGAGATTTACACAAACAACAATATGAGCAACACAAAAACGTGGCTAGGGTTTGCCTTATATACCTAGGGTAAATTAGAAAACCCTAAACGTTTTAAAACAAAATTAGGGCTGAGTTGGAATTCTGCAGAAAACGCATATGACCCGATTTTCGATTGATCGAGCCTAAGTTTCGATCGATCGAACTGTGCCAAGAACCATAAATGATTCCTGCATCAGCTTATTCCAACTTTACATAAATGAACCAACTTTGAGCAAGTCTAAACACAACTAAACATCTTGTTTTGATCATGGTTTGCCAACAATACACATTAGAGTTCTAAATACATAAAATCCTAAGTCTTTAGAACCTAACAACCTTTACTTTTGCTTCTTGGTGGCTTTCCTTTCTTTTGTACTTCTTGCTTTCTGTGTGTTCCTTGTCTCTTCTTTACTTGTGTCCTTTTCTTCCTTCTTTGTCTGTTTGTGTCGGAGTTTCCCATATGGATGACCATTTCATAGCACGTGAATACGGTTGGACTGAAAATATAAGCAATGATTCTTTTCTTGATGATACTAAGTCTGATCAACGATCTTTTGAGGGAGATGAAATTCCTTTTGCAAGGCATGGTCCTATTATTGAAGCTGATCCTGAAGAAGTTAACATGCAACGTGATTTTTGGGGCCTATGTGCTATAGGTTTCATCCTTGACTATAGGAAGTTCTCTGTTCAAAGATTTACAACACATCATAAACGTTGCATGGAGAATCGGAGGCTCGATTCTCGTTGTTGGTAGAGATTCTTATTTCTATTTGATCCATTTTGAGATGATTGAAGACTTGAATCATGCATGCAAGGAGGGCCCGTGGGCTGTGGATGGTGCTCTCCTTATTCTAGAGAAATGGAGGCCAAATTTGGTCTTGAATAGGTTGCAATTGAATTTTGTTTCTCTGTGGGTACAATTCCATGGTCTTCCATTGGAATATCATTATCCCGAACTAGCAGAGAGAATGGGGCAAATGATTGGGATTGTAGAGAGAGTGGATTGGGAAGATCAATTGCCAAGGAATATTAGATTTATGCGAGTCAGAGTTCGTATGGATCCTTGGATGCTTGTGCTTACAGGGATTCATGTTAAGGCTGGATGATGGTTCAAGAATCTAGGTTCAATGCGGTATGAATGAGTGCATAAGTTATGTACAAGGTGTGGACTGATTGGACATAGTCGAGGACAATGCACTTAAGATGTGGATGCAATTGAGAGATGGCTGCATAGACAAAGGCATAGAATTCGATGATTACATCGTGTGAGTTTGGTTTTGATGTTTTAGAGCCTCTATTTACCAATGAGCTTAGAGCATATCATAATAGGAGGAGAAGATGGACTACCCAACTACGTTTTGGCCATTTACATCATCACAATCACATGCATCCTCAAGAAAATCCACACATTCATGAAAATCACAATTCACCACCTACACAATAGGACACCGAAGTTAATCAACAATCAATGCATGTGCAAGAAAGTCATTTCCCATCTCACATTGAAAATGCCCCTCTTGTCTCACCTCAAAACACTAACACACAAGTTGAGCATGTGCATGCAAGCCTAAATTCAGCAATACACTCCTTAAATTTAGGCAATAACACTACCCCACACATATCGTTCAATTCCCCACACACACCGTTCAATTCCCCTAATTCCAATCTCACACCTAACCATCAAACGTCCAATACCTTTAATTCTATTGAGAATGTGGAGACATCCTTCACAATAAGGCCTCCTTGGCAACCCCCTGTTTCTACCGATCCGAGATGGACTTGGGTTGGGGGTGAGGGCCCTTTTATCACGAATGGTGAAGTAAGAGAAGCTACCCACAATTCTTCGGAGACAAAGAGTGAATCCCTTACTGAAAGGTACTTCAATTTGGATAATTTGAATGAGGAGAGACCTAAGGTTAGAACAGGGGAAGCATGGAGGCATGGGCAAATTCTAGAATCACCTGAATAGTTTGTGGAATCACTTGTAAAGAGGGTTAATTAATCGTGGAAGGTGTCATTTTGAAAGGGGAAACTCTAGTGTTGGTTTCAATCGTAGAGAGGAGTTGGATAACACAGCCATTGTCACGGGGGAGGTTAATGGAGATTCAGCTACACCACAGAATCGGGGTTTGGGTCGAACCAAGAGTTTGGACTTGGGTTTGGATTTTGGGATGAACTTAAGCCCATTATCAATTGCACCTTATTTATCTTCCCCGTTGTCTACAAGGTTTGACCAAGGGCCCCAAACGGAAGTGCAAAAGGAAGAAAATTGGGGGGGGGGGTTCTTGGTAAAGTATTTGCTACAAAAGAATTAGGAAAGCAGTTTAGAGTGGAGATTGTAAGATGGGGGAGGAATATTAGGCAAAGACTACTCTGTGGCTTATGTCACAAAGAAGGTACTTTTGAACTTATTGAGGCTTCCTCTGAATATTCATTATCTATGCTCAATTACTTGCTTGTTGATTCTGAATTTGGGAATAGAAATGGGTAATGGGAAGTCGGCCCTATGCAACTTCCCTAGGAGTCATGAAAATATCAAGTTGGAACCGCAAGTGTCTAGGCAAACCTACTGCAGTTCTTAAATGCAAAAAAAGGCCCTTGAACAAAAACCTAATATTATGTTTCTTATGGAAACTAGACTAGTTAAGGATAAAGGGAAAATGGTGTGGATTAAATGTGGATTTAATGAGGGCTGGGAAGTTCCTAGGGAAGGTTTAGGTGGAGGGCTGATTTTGGCTTGGATGCCAAGTTTTAATGTTCATATTGTTTATCATTCTAACCATATCATTCACACAAATTTGATAGACAGTAAGGGCAACCCTTTGTCCATTACTTTCATTTATAGTCATCCAAATCATTCAAAAACATGTAGCTCATCCTAGTTGGTTATGTATTGGTGATTTCAACCAAATACTCACTAATGAGGAAAAGTTCTCATTTAATCGGGGTTCAATTATTGGGGCTGATTTGTTTCAACACCTCATTTCTAACTCTTGTGTAATTTAAGAGTCATGGGGACAGAGGTTCACTTGGATGAACAACAGAGAGGAGGAGGGGTTTGTGATGGAGAGGCTGGATAGAGCTTTTGCTATTGCTAATTGGGTTAATTCTTATCCACACTATTCCCTACATAACTTGCCAATAGATGACTCTGATCATGGACCTATACTACTAAACTTTGAGCAGATTCTTCCTTTTAGGTATAGACCCTTTAGGTTTGAATTAATGTGGTTAAATCATCCTAATCTGTAAGGATATGATTCTTCGAGGCTTGGAGAATTCAAAGTAAAGGTTCTAGAGTTGCCCAATTGTTCGCCAAACTATCTAGTGTTAAGAAAGAAACTTTAAAATGGAATAAGTTGGTTTTTTGGAGGCTAGATAATGATATAAAAATGAAGTTAACTGAATTATAGGAACTTCAGGATTCTATCAACTCATTAGAAGCTATTAGGAAGGAAAAAACAGTAAGAGAGGAGTTAGAAGTTCTCCTGAATAGGGAAGAAACAATGTGGGCACAAAATGCTAAGAGCAATTGGATTCTCAATGAAGATAGGAATACTAGATATTTCCAAACTATGGTTAGACAAAGAAGAGCTAGGAGCAGAATTTTACATAATAAGGATGAAGAAGGTTCACTACTAGAGGATCCATTGGAAATTGAAAATAGATTGGTTACCCATTTTAAGTCTTCCTATGAGGATACAACTTTGCTTAGTGTTGGTAGTATCCCGAGTGAACTACAATCTTTTGATATTCCTAAACTATCCCACCAACAAAGCTTGGATATGAGTAGACCAGTCACCTCATGGGAGATTGATGACACTATGTTCCAATTAGGTCCTCACAAAGCTCTTGGCCTTGATGAATTACTTGCTTTCTTTTATCAACAGTATTGGGAGGTTGTCAAAACAGATGTTGTTAACACCATTTAAACCTTTTTTTCATTCAAGGTCCCTTTTTAAGCCTCTTAATCACACTTTCCACACCCTTATTCCCAAAATCCCCTTTCTTGATGAAGTAACACACTTTAGACCCATTAGTCTTTGCAATGTGATATACAAGACCATCTCCAAAATCCTTGTTAACAGATTAAAGCCTTTCATGGACAGTCTCATTTCTCCCTTTCAGAATGCATTTATAAAAGGTAGGAGCATTTCTAACAATATTCTTATTGCTCATGAAATCATGGACATTCTTAGGAAAAAAAAGGGTAGAAAAGGTAGCTTTGGAGCTTTAAAAATTGATATGAAAAAGGCATATGATAGGATAAGTTGGAATTTTGTTAGGGTTGTTCTGACCGCCATGAACTTTAGTCAACAATGGATTAATTAGTTAATGGAAAGTGTGACTTCAATCCAATAACTCTCCTTGTTAATGGCAGCAAGTCTAAATTCTTTATGCCTTGTAAGGGGTTGAGACAGGGTGATCCTCTTTCTCCTAACCTCTTTCTCATGTGTGCTAATGTTTTGTCATTGGCTTTACAAAAAGCTGAACATGACAAGCTAATCAATGGAGTTAAAGTTGGTAGGAGTGGCTGTACTTTTACACATTTGTTGTTTGTTGATGACTCTTTTTTTTTTTCTTCAAAAAAGACAATAAATCAAAGGCAAATTTAAAGAGAATTTTGGATTGGTATTGCAAGATCTTTGGTTAGGACATTAATTTTGGGAAATCCGATCTTTATTGCTCTCCAAACATGCCCATGTTCACAAGAAGATTTGGCTAGACAACTTCATGTTAACTTAGTTCAACATCCCAGCAAGTATCTTCGTATTAATTTTAAGCTTAGGGGAAATAGAGTGGTTGACTTCCAATTCTTGGTGGACAAGCTTCAATCCAAGCTTGAAGGATGGAAGGCAAATCTGATATCTCAAGTTGGGAGAACCACATTAATAAATTTTGTACTCCAAACCCTCCCCTTTATACCTTCTCTTGTTTTAAGGTTCCAGGATCAATATGTAGGAGGATGGATTCTATAGTTAGGGCATTCTGGTGGGGTCATGCTCCTGGGGTTAAGAAATTACATTCTCTCAAATGGAGTAAGATATGCTGCCCTAAGTCTTGGGGAGGTTTAGGTCTTGGAAGATTCAGTCTATTAAATCAGGCTATGCTGGCTAAACAATATTGGAGATTATGCCATAATCCAAATTCCTTAATTGCAAGAACTTTCAAGGCAAAGTACTATCCTAGGGGATCCATCCATACCTTTCCTAAACCACATTAATCTTGGGTTTGGAGGAACATTATTAAATCTAATAATCCTAAGCTTAAGGAAGGTAGATGGTGGGTGAATAAGGGTTTAGACATTCCTTTAAGGGATAATGAGTGGTTTAGTTGTAAGCCTAATATGTTGAACATTCCCTACATAACGAATGGTTCTCAGAATCGACCTTATTAATCAAGAAAATCACTCATGGAATGCAAATTTAGTTCGAACCAATTACCCTTTTCCTATCTGTGAGGAGATTCTGAAAATTCCCCTGCCAAAAGCTAATGCTGGAGGTGACAAGCTATTGTGGAAGCGCTTAAAGAGTGGGGACTTGAGGTCAAAATAGCCTATAGGCTTCTCCTTAAGGACTGCTTGGCTTCATTTACCGATTGTCATAGGGTGAATCTAGTTGAAAGTAAAATTTGGGTATTGATTTGGAAGATAAAGCTTCCACAGAAAATTTGTACTTTTGTGTGGAAATTATTGCATGATTATCTTCCAACTATACAACTTTTAAAAACCAGGAATATATCGATGATGGGCTATGTCCAATGTGCAATTTTGAGGAGGAATCATCTACTCATTTGTTTTTGTTGTGCCATTTTGCTAAAGCTTGTTGGCATGGTTCATCTCTAGCTGTTCATACCTCGATTTTAGTGACACATTAGTGCAGCAATGGTTAATTAATCGACTAATGCCCTTAATTGGAAAGAAGAAGGCTCTTTTGAATATATGCAGTCCATCTTTACCACATTGTGGACCATTTGGTTCCATAGGAACATGGTGGTACATGAAGGTAAAAAGCCCAACCCCATGGAAGTAATCCTAATGACCTAAACTTTGTCTTGCAAGTACAAAGAGGTCTTCTCTAGCCAACCTAGTCCACTTATTAGAAGTAGCAAGCTAAGAAATGAACCCAAAGAATGTCATTTGGACAATGGTAGTCCCCGATTAAAATTGCGGGGACTAGAAACCCGAGGCTCAATAGGAGTGCTTGGGCTTTTGAAGCTAAAGATCGGCAGGAGTTATCGATTTTATGGTGTTCATAGCAACAATGCTAGTACAACTAATGGAGCTGTGCAAGAGGCTTTTATGGAAGTTGTCTTCACCGCCAGGAATCATGGTTTTCAACGGATCCTTATTTTGACCAATAGCAAGGACCTAATCCAACTTGTTAGTAAGTCCAAGAAACCCGCTTGGCATGAGAGGTCTCTCATTGCCGATCCGGATGTTTTGTACTTGAATGGACTAGTTTGTAAGTCATTAGAGGTTCCTAGGATTGTGCTTGATTTTGTTTATAATGCTACAGCTATGGCATTTAGAATGCCAATGCACAAAAGATGGGCTAATCCAACTTCTTTTATAATCTGATAACTTTGTATCTTCCTTTTGTGGTATAAAAAAAAAGGGGATAAAATAATAGAGTAGATGTTGTTAATATAAACAATTAAAAATAATCAATAACAATAACAAGTTGTTATTGTTATATGTTCATACACAATAACAGCTTGTTATTGTGTGTAAAGAAATATAAAAGCATTAAAAAAATTCAAGAAAATTTGATATTTTAATGAAATTTAGTTTAAAATAAATAATATGATATGTGGTGTTTTGAAAACTAAATATTTAGTGTGCGTTTGACAACACTTATTTTTGTTAACTTATTCATCTTCTTTTTACTACTATTCATGATGTACTTTTTGACACTATTCATGGGTTTCACTGTACTATTTCAGCTAACTTTTATTTTTATCTATAATACTTTTAGTAAAAAATTTTCAGTTTCAGCAAAATAAAGAGATCTCAATTAGACCCTTAAAATAAAAAAAAAGTTTATTCTTATGCTAAAATCGACAATTTTTTTTTTTTTTTTTTTTGTGCAAGATAAATTTTACTCTCGCCTAATTTAAGTATATATGTTTGAAATTCTCTCTTAGAGATTTGAACCTAGCCCTTACCCTTTCACCTCAAAAGTTCTTGTATTTGTAAAGTGACATTTACATGAAAAATGAGACAATAATTCAAAATATTTTTTGTTTTTAGAAGTATGTGTGCATTAAATGATCTACAATACACATTTTCCTAATTATTTGACAGCCTTATCCTTTCACCTCAAAAGATCTTGTATTTGTAAAGTGACCTTGCGACAATAATTCAAAATAGTTTTTGTTTTTACAAGTATGTGTACTATGTGTGCATTAAATGATTTACAATACACATTTTCCTTATTATTTGACAGTACTACTGTACCATAACAACGAAATATCGTGAACTCTCGAATGAACTAGATATGGACGGGCATTTTGGCTACTTCAATTGGTTTGATTCTTTGTTTTTTGATTTTTGTTTTTTGTTTTTGTTTTTATTTTTTTATTTTTTTAAAATTTCAATAAAGAACTCTTTAAAAAAAAGTAAACTCCAATAAAGAACAATACTATCATGGAATGAAAAATATAATTTTAAATCTAACATATCAAAATATAGTAGATGAGAGAGTACGAATTATAAGCCCAAACTAACCTGATACCACTCAATAAGAAAACCACCTTATATATAAATATAACAAAGTTCTTAAGTTAAAAAAAAATGATAAAATATCATTTTTATCCTTTGAAAACATTCCAATTTGTATTGTTTCATTGGTCCCTAGTTAATTTTTATCTTATGTGTACTAACGAAATGATGAGCTAACTGGAAACCACCCATGACCTTTCGTAAGCAGCTAAAAATCAAAAAAAAAAAAAAAACACCCATTATCCCTTATGGAAAAAAATGAGATCAAAACATCCCAATATGGAGTTAGGCTCATGGAATTGCGATAAAAATTATTTTTAAAAAAAAATTATATTATCAACAAAAATGCCACTCAATAGAAAAAATAAATGAAAAAATAAAAAATTTCACAGTTGAGATTGACAAAAATTTATATAAATATTAAAAGCCAAATTGAGAGAAAATCAAACTAGAATCCAAATAGAATTTCAATTGAAGTCTAATTTTGTGCCATGTGTCATTTAATTTTTAAGCCAAATAAATTATTGAATGTAAAAATTAAAGTGTTCCATCTATTTTTTTAAAAAAAAATATTTGTAACAAGCGAATTATTAGGTGCAAAAAATGAAGATTTTAAATCCAATTAAATTCTAAATTATATATATAATGAAAAACCATTACATATTTTAGAAATCTATGGTTTAAAAATTGTGTAAGTTAATACTATGTATAATTTGAATCTCATATTATAAAAATATATAATTTAAATTACGTAATTATAATTGTTTTTAATTATACCCCTGCATATGCATGATGTTGTACACTAACACTAGTGTGTGTGTGTGTGTGTGTGTGTGTGTGTGTGTGTGTCTCTCTCTCTCTCTCTCTCTCTCTCTCTCTCTCTCTCTCTCTCTCTCTCTCTATATATATATATATATATATAGAGGGTTGGGTTCAAGTTACAACTGGTTTAACTCTAAGCAATGTTACACCATTCAATATTTCTTAATTGGATGCGAATTTTGACATATTTGCCGTTAGATTACATTATTTTTATATATTTTTCATGCTTGCAATATTTTAAGGTGATAAAAGATTAATAGCCATATCATCAATCAATTGTTTAAATCCAAGTTTTTGTAGTTTAAAATAATGCATAAAAGATGAGTTTATGGATCGAATAGTAAATTATATCCGATTGGCATAAAAATTAGCATGAATGTTAAGAATATATAGAACATGCAATTCAACAAAGGAATTTTCAAATTATGAATTCTATAACGAGTTATTTGGTGTCGTAACATTGCTTAGAGTTACATGTAGTTTGTATACGAGATAGCTTAGAGTTACATGTAGTTTGTGTATGAGATAGCTTTAATCGATTATCTCTACTACAAGCCATTTAGTTAAGTTCCCATACTTGTTAGTCAAGTTAGTTCTGTCTGTTATTGTTAAATCTGTTTAGGAAGTTATTATCTTAAATCATAAGGAAATCTATATATCATCATCCATCTTAAATGGCTTCTTAAATGGCTTAATTGCATTGGATTTGTTACAGGCACAACTTCTATCCAAGGCATAATTTAATTTAACCTCAATGTTAATCCATTTGATATTTTACAGTTATTTTACATAGGGATGGAGCTAGAACTTGGAGTTAGGAGGAGCTACCCTATTGCTCACTATGTGCAACAACTCTGGCCTTTGATTTTATTGCTTTACCACTAAGAATTTTTTATATCCTTTTAAAAGGTGAAAAATGGTAAAACTATAAAATTTTTACAAATTGCTAATGTGGTAAGTGGTTATTGGTAAGTAATAAGTGATGTAAGTGTGCGAATTAATAAAAATTTGCTATCTCAAAAGTTTGTAAAAATGTTGTAAATAAGTTTTTGATTATAACATTACTTTTAAAAAATTTGATGGCATTATTAAGGGAGACAAAGTGAAATTTTATTGAACAAAATTGCTAAAATTAGTAATTATTAATATACTAATAGTTTTTTAGAAAAATTTAGGGGGAGGGGGAGGGGAGTCAATATATAGCTCCATTACTGATTGTACAAAAATAAAAACATTACAAAACACGAGGCTATAGCCGCATTTATAGTAAATGCAGCTTAAATTATCGACCAATAGAAACACGGCTATAGGATATGCCTATAGCTGCGTTTATAGGTGTTTATAGTCGTGTTTTTTGATTAGGACCTATTGCCGCGTTTGGAAAACATGGCTATAGGACCAGCCAAATCATTTTTTTATAAATTGATTTATGGTCATGTTTGGAAAATGCGGCTTTAGCTTACCTATAGCCGCATTTTCTAAATGCGACTATAAATTTAGTCTATAGCCGCTTTTATAAGCCGTGGCTATAGGCAAAGCTGAAGCCACGTTTTAAAAATGCGGCTTTAACTTTGCCTATAGCCATGGTTTAAAAATGCGGCTTTAGGAAAAGTATAAATAAAACCCCTAAAACCTATCGGACCCTTTGTTCACCTAAATGCCTCACTCTCCAATTATATCCAATCTCACTCTCACTCTTAATCTACCACAGAGGTAAAAAGAAAAATTTCATTCCTCTAGCTTCTAAAAAATAATTCCATTCCCAAATTCCGATTAGGGCAAACAAGAAAAATTTCGCAAATTCAATCCGATTGGTTAGCAATCTGAGATTGAATCGATTTTGAAGCGGACATCTTCGGATTAAAGTAAGTCAATTTTGATCGAAAATCTTTTCGTTTTTGTGTTTCTTTGTGGCGCTTTGATTTCGTTTTCATTGGAGGTGTTTATGTTTGTTAGGGTTTGGATTTTGGGCTTTGATTTGCATGTACTTTCATTGATTACAAGATTTTTAGGGATTTCAAATATTGGGTTATGAAAAAGTAATGAAATTAATCCCATGCTATTAAGGAGGTTTATCGGCCGCTTTGACCTCTTTGTCTCTACATGTGTATTAAACTGTGAATCTTTTAGAATTGGTTTTGATGCTATTCTCTCGGCGACTTTCTCGGGTTCCAAGGAGGATCACTAGCTTGAATGGATTTCCATGGTGGTGGGTTCTCTCTCACTCTCACTCACTAGACCTTCACAATCACCACTGTAAAGTTGTAATTTACAATTATGTGTTTTTGTTGGCTTTTATTCTGTACCAAATTTGATTGTAATTATATTCAATCTTTTATACCATGTATTTCATGTGGGATTTATTTGTAAGGGTTGTGTGTGAGAGAGAGAGTGTGAAGACTCAAGGCATTGAAGACTCAAGTGTTTTCGCGGGTAGCTCACGAGTAAGCATCCCACGAAGTGAAGTATGTGCCCTGCACATAACCGGAATGCAAAGAGTTAGGACAGGATGGAGATAGCTAGTTTTTGTGAGTATCTCGCAGGTAAGGCCTTTACATGAGACACCCGCGAAACATTCTGTTTTGCCGGACTATCATTTTTGATACACACTTTCTGTACCTACACTATATATTCCCACATTACCCATAGATGTTAAGGAATGCTTCCGAGAGAAAACCCTAGCCACAAACCTTGAGAGTGAGAGATTGTTATACCCATAATTCTCTACATAATTACTTGTGGATTTTCCTCAACTTCTACATCTCCATTTCCTTACCATTGAGAGGTTGATAGCCCAAACACTTACCACACCCTTTTAAAGTGTCCAAAGAGGTTTTGGTGTTACTAGGAAGCATTGGAAGAAGCCAGGCTTTGGCGGATGCAATCAAGCGTATTGCAGGATCCGGAGAGCTAGACAAGACATGGTTCCGAGAAGCCTTGTTGGAGTAGGAGCTTGGAGGGCTTAGATGCATTGGGTAGATTAGACTTGGAGGGTCTCTTACTATTCGTGTATCTCAACCGATTGTCTAGTGAATTGATTTATCGCTTAGAGGACGGCAGAGAGGTTTTTCGCCGAGTTCTTCAATTTTTTCTTCGATAACACATCGTCGTGTTATCTTGTGTTTGCATCTCTCTTCCCTTACACTTGTGCTTTACTGTTATTGTTTGTTGTTCATGTTTATGTACTAGAGTAGTATTGGTTAATTGCGCTTTATTTACTCTTGTTTCTGCACTTAGATAAGTTAGAGTAAAAGTAATCTAGGCGTAATTTTTAATTAGGAGTCTAAACAAGCTCTTGTGTTTTAACACATTATCGAGCATTCAACCACTTCTATGGACTTTCCGTCTCCAACGATAATTCTTCTTGCTCTCCATTTGATTCTACTCATAAGGTAATTTCCAATGCACCCCTCTCCCTCTATACCCCTAGTTTTATTTTATTTTTGCATTATAAAGTTTTCAATTTTGTTCCTATTCTTTGTATTTAGGATTCATTGTATTTTTAGTCTTTCCTAGCAACCCAATATAGATTTTTAGGCTTGGAATCGATGAGGAAGTGTCATTTGGTGATGGGTTTTTGTTTTTTTCTTCTAGGTTGTAGCGGTGGTGAGTGCTGTCTGTAAAACGTTGAGCTTGAGTTGTGAGGCTTATAAATAGGGTGTGTTAATTTGGTCAGGTGAAAGATGGGATAAGTGGCCTTTTGGAGTTTCATTATTGCGGCCGTTGTTGTTAGAGTATAAAAGTTACTTACACATGGTTTGCGTAGAGTTAAAGGAGCTAATCAAAATGTAGGCAAGGATTAAATGCTATTGTTACTGGTAGACTGAGCGAAATTAGAGCATAAGTGATAAGCCACAAACTGGATAACCCCTTGTGATAGAAATTAAATAATTAATTAATTAGCCAAGTTATTAATTAATCAATTTATCATGCAAATGCGTGGTAGCACACATAAATCACCAATAAACTAATAATGCAGCGGAAAATAAATAACATGATGATTTGTCTACGAATAGGGAAAACCTAACGGCAAAAACCCCACCGGGTGATTTTCGTGTCACCACTCTCGAAACTCCACTATTATCATAACAAGCGGTTACAAGTAAAGGAATCCAAGTACCTTACCAACCTATAGTTGAACCCTTACCCCAATACCCAATTAGACTTGTCCTGTAGTGACAGTTCTCATTTCGATGCACGACTCCCAAGTGCGTGACTAACTATTTGCGCAGATCCCAAGACGCGACTTCAATCACCAACTAAGAAGGTTGTTGGTTGCAAAGTTCTTCAATTCATCCACACGATAAAGATCAAGAAGATACTTGGTCACAAAACCCTACGGTGCACATACACAAGAACTTCTTCAAGAGAAAGAGATGAATTAAGGAAAGAACTTCGTCTCCGATCACAATTTGCTTGAACAGAGTTTGCTTAAAACTTGTGCAACTTGTAAACTATTTGACGGCCCTTAAACTGGTCCTTTTATATGTCTAGGGTTAGGAGAAAAGAAAGCCTAAAGACAAATTCATGGATCCTAAGAAAATCATATTGGAATTCTGAAAATCTTAAACCTCGACAGATAGAAGGTGTCGAGCAGGTGTCGAGCACACTGAATGTAAAATATCTTTCTTAAGCTCTATAGATGCAAATTGTCGAGCCAGTTGTCGAGCTTTAATGATTTTGCACTATGAACTTGTTTTCTTGGATAGACTTGACGGCTTCAATACTTGATCTTGAAACAAGGTTTCTTGAAGTATTTAAACACATCCTAAATCTACCCAAATACAAGTAAAGTGCGTTTTGTCAAAGGATAAGCCAATTACATAAAATCATGACATATGTTCTTAACATGTGAAACACATATGTCCTAACAATCTCCCTCCCCCTTTGGCGATCCGTGACAAAACCACAATAAACAAATGAACATATGAGAGAAGTCATAAATCACTCAACTCATATTTACTTGTTGAATACAATAAAATATATCCTAACACAAACTCTTGAAAAAATTTTCAATGAGAGAGTTTATGACAAGTAGACTTTGACAACCTGTATTTCAGAAACACTTTAAACAAAATTCATCAAGACATCTTTGTATGAAATAGAAATAATAGATTGCATATAAGTATAAGAAACATGTGTATAAAGGGAGAAAAGAAACAACACACGAAGGGGTAGGTGAAAGAAAAACATACATCATTATAAAGAAAGAGATAAGTACAATGTATGTCTATAAATGGTCACAAGACCTCATGTACAAGAGTAATGTATCTAAAAAGAAAGAAAAGAAAAGATACATACTATCCTCACTACATCCCTCAAAATGTATCAACACTCCCCCTAACAAAATGGTCCTATACTAACTCTCCCCCTAAGATAGATTACTCTCATACCAAAACTACTTCCCCTTTTTGTCACGAATGACAAAGGGTAAGGGTATCAAGTAGACATCTCATCTGTAGAGCTAGCATCTCCATCAGCATCGTCCGAAGCATCATAGTCATCACCATCATCATTATCCTTATCCTCATCCTCAGAAGCCATGAGAGAAGGTGGTGAAGGAGTAGCCTCAGGAGCAAAACCACCCATGGACGCTTGTTGCCATGCAATACGACCGACACAAACATTCACCTGATACAACTTCATAGAGAGTGTATCTAGGCGAGCATCCATGCGCTGCAGCTGCACCATGATGTCTCTTAAAGTCACATTGCCCGAAGAAGAGGGAAGAGCAGATATAGATGGAGCAGAATGGGATGGAGCTGAATGGGAGGGAGGAGCTGCTGGATAAGACTACCATGATCGAAACTAGGCCTCGCTACGTTTAACGGTAGTATAATTTATGGTACACATGAAGGTAAAATGGTCGGAAGAGGGAAAAGGAACGGAAAAATGGCGTAAGATCCTTATGATAGTGGAAGGAAAGATGAGCTTATCACGGGACGCCGAATCTAGATGAACATCTATAATAGACAGAATGAAATGAGAAGGGAAATCAATAGTAAGATGCTCAAGGACAACAAAAATCGAGCATGAGGCTCAGTAATGGAGTTATAGTGAGAGAGTGGATGCAAAACAAAAGTCATCACCATGTTTATGAATCTAGGACATTTAGCAAAGGTCGACATGGTGTAAAATGACGCTCACCCCAAGTAGAAGGGCACTCACAAAAAACAGACATGAGCTTATCCCTGGACACAGTCCTCAAATGCTCAAAACTAGGATAGTCAGGAAACTCTATTCTAGGGACCCAAAGCACATCCGCAACAAGTTGCGGTGTGATAAGAATGTGCATACCTCGAATGCGAGTGAAGAAAAGAGGTACTGAGCGATCAGTCTCGTGCATGTTGGAGTAAAACTCCTGAATAAGCACGAGAGGACAGGTGACCGGGATGTCACACAGTGACTTCCATCCCCTACCGTGAATGACAGAGGGAAGGTTGGTGTTGGCAAAGTTCTGCCGAAATGACTTGGCATTCTGAATGAATGCCTCGTCTAGAAAAGTTCTCTTAAAATGCCTTAAAGGCATCATCATCACAGAACCGGATATGAGTCAAAGTCTAATCAGAGGACAATGAAGCACCAGAATGAAGAGGGTTCCGGGTTGGAGTGGATTTACGCTTAGGTGCCATAGACACGACTAACATAAACTAACAGAGAGGGAGAGAAAGAATGACAATCGAAAAAGTCCCAAGCAGTTTCAAATATATCAAGTATATTGAAAAGAAGTACGTATGCATGGAAAATGCATGAACATGTGACATGCAAAAGAAATTGCATCATGGGCTCAACCCAATCCAAACCTATCAGCATACAAATAGATAGCAGACATCAAAATGCATGACAATACCATTATAATGTTAATGTGATGCACTGTATGAGGTTTTAAACTCATTTAAGTGAAAACCCATCCCAAAATTTCAATAATAACTCATCAATTTTGAAAAACCCCAAAATTTTCAAAAATCCCAAAACCTAGGTTTCAAAACATGAAATGCATGAATGTGAAAGGATTAGAAGCTTACTAAGGGAAGAAATTCTTGAAAAAGCTTGAAGAATCCTTGAGGAACCAAGTTTGGAGTGAGATGAGAGTGGTTTGGGAGAGAAAATAGAGAAGTATCGAGAGAGAGATCGAAGGAAATGAGTTCCAGATCGCACAGGGGGCTTATATAGTGCTGCCATTAAATCTTGACAGATGCAGGTATCGAGAGGTATCGAGGTATTTGTCGAGAAGGTGTCGAGAAAAAGCTCGTTGGCAAATGAGGTGTCGAGGAATAACACATCAGAATCAAGAACAGAAGCTCAATCAATCCACCAAAGCGAGAAGCTATCGAGGATGCAGCCCCAATCTCGATCGATCCACCAGGTATCGAGGTGTTGGCGAGATTGCGATAAGAAAAATCTTAGGAAGCTCGACAAATAGCTATCGAGGAGGTATCGAGGAGGTGTCGAGCCATCTTTTAAAGGCAGTTTTTCGAGATGTGAAAAACACAGACATGAATGCAATTCAACAAGCAACTCAACCAACGATCCAATCAACATATTAAGCTCTCAAAATCATCTCTCAAATAAAATTTTAAGCACATGGATCTTCAAAAACACACACACATACATTAAACAAGTTTAACCAATTTTATATTTCAAAAACAAGTCAAGAAAGTTTAGTGAGCATACATTAACACATGTAAAATCTCATGATGGCCAAATCACATTGTACCTGCACATGTATCAAGAATAGCAAAGAATATTGCATGTTGTGTGTGAAAAACATCGCAAGATTGCATAAGTTTATACATGTTATGACGATTTGAGATATGAGAAAATCTTTAACTCACACACAATCATAATCGCTTGATGTAGATTATCACCTTTGAAGTACATCCTATAACTCCCACATCTCGTAGAATACACGCTTGCAATCATATTTAAAGCATTTTTGATCTTTTTGCTTTTAATTTTTCCTTTGCATATTTTTCTTTTAAGCATATCATGCATGAGCATATTAGAGAGAGAAAAGAAATACCCAATGATATTTGACATTCCAATTTTGCTATGCCTAAGTATACAAATGTCATTGACACTACAATTTGTTATGCCGAAGCATACATGTGTCATATAATGATTGGCGGGCAACAGTGGTGAGATGGTTATTTATGCCTTTCTCTTAGGATTTTTTAGTCATTCCCGTCAAAATGAGTGATATGAGTGTTAAGTTCAAAAAACAACTTAATCGTACTCAACACAAACACGAGCCACAAAGCTCACTTGCATAGTTGTGCATAAAGATGCTCATCTAAGCTACAAATGATACAAAGTTTAGAAGACTTTGTTTCAATGGCCATCCAAAGTACACAAGTACCGATGTACACAAAACACACACTGTTTTTGTATTTTTCTAATTTTTCAACTTATTTTTATTTTTTATTTTTATATGAAAACAAAACAAAGCAAAACTGAAAAATAACCAAACAAAAACATGTTAAACAACCAAAGCATAAAAACTAGATTGACTCAAAACTTGAAAGCAAAACACATAAGTAATGCACACATAAAAACAAGAAGAGAGAGAGAAAAGTGACAGAATCACTTAGAGCCCTTTTCCTTCCACACTTTGGAAGAACCTTTTCGTCTAAGAAACCCTTGAACCTGCGGTGAAGGGGAAGAATTAAAACCGTTCAAGTTCGAAAGGAACATGAAGGCTTTGAGAAGATCTCCAAGGGGAGCAAGAGAGGATTGAAGCTGATTTTGGTTCCCGGATGCTATCATGCCATTGCTTTGTTGAGTGGCAAGCCACTTGTAGCAATTTGGTCGAGTATGACCGGCAGCTCCACAATGATGACAGAGATGTTGCTTCTTTTGTTTAGGCTTTTGAGAGTTAGCCCTCTTAGCCCTAGGGGTTTTAACATCTTTCTTCTCAAGCATAAGGGGTGCTCCTAAGATAGATTTACCCTTGTCTATGTTCTTACTAGCTAATTCAATTTTAATCTCATTGTTCTCGGTTTTAATATTATTAGCGGAAGGAACAAAAACAATAGTACTAGAAGAAGCAGTATTAGAGGAAGAAAGTCCATACCCTAAATCTGTTCGATCTGAAGCAGATTTCTGAATGCTTAGCATCTCATCCATCTTAGCGCTTGAAGTCCTCTCTAGTTGAGCTCTGACTTGACATAGCTCTACTTCAAGCTTCTTGGTCTTCTCAGCGAAGAAATTGTTCTCAAACCTCAACACCCCAATAGTCTGATTAGCCTCATCAAACTTTGTGGAAAGCTCCTTACGGTAAAATTCCACATCATTGAGCTTCTTGGTGGTTAGCCTATACGCTTTCTCATGCTTCTCAAAAAGCTTGTATAGTTTCTCATAGGCTATATGAATGTCATCTTGATCATCCATCTTCTCAAATTTGGATTTCACTAATTCCTCTTCTTCAACCACATTTTCAACAATCCCATCAGTAGGATTGATAGTGGCGATGAAGGCATTCAAGATTCCGTCATCCTCATTGTCGGAATCATCCTCGAGCTTGGTGTCACTCAAGGTAACAGCAAGTGCCTTGCTCTTCCCAATGCTCTTGAGATATGTAGGACACTCATGCTTCATGTGATCAAAGCCATGACACCCAAAGTACTTAGGTCCCGAGGGAACACCAGATCGACCACCTTCCTTAGCATCCTTCTTCCCTTTGTCTTGGCCTTTAAACCGAGAAGAATTGGATTGCTTGCGGTCCTTGTCAAAACCCTTTCCATTGGCATTCTTTATAAACTTCTTGAACCGCTTGGTGATGTAAGACTTCATCTTGGAATCTTCATCATCAGAAAATTCATCTGTTTTACTGCTCTTGGCCTTGAGTGCCATACTCTTGCTTTTACCCGACTTGCCTATTTTTGTTAACCCTAGCTTGTAGGTCTGCAAGTTTCCAACCAGCTCAGTCAGAGGAATCTTGTCAATATCCTTTAATTCTTCTATTGCCGTAATCTTGGCATGGAATCTCTCGAGTAGAGATTTGAGCACTTTCCTCATAATTTTGGGTTCAGGAATGGTTTCCCCAAGATTGAAGGCCGAGTTCACTATGTCCTTTAGCTTGGCATAGAACTCATTGAATGACTCATCCTCCTTCATCTTTATCTCTTCAAAGCTTGTAGTAAGCCTCTGAAGCTTTGAGTCCTTGACAACCTTAGTACCTTATAGGTTGTCCGGAGAATGATCCAAGCCTCCTTGGCGCTTTCGATTGAGGATATCTTCTTGAACTACTCATTGGTGATTGCACTGAACAATGCATTCAATGCTCTGTTGTTGAAGTTTGCCGCCTTAATCTTGGCATCATCCTAGTCACCGGCGCTTCAGTAGGCTTAGTCCACCCTATCTCTACAGCTTGCCACACTTTCTCATCTAAAGACCGCAATAAAACTCTCATGTGTACTTTCCAGTATGCATAGTTAGTGCCATCAAATAAAGGAGGTATGATTAATGATTGTCCTCTATCCATGACAAACAAGGGTCAATGGATCAACACAGCAAAGATTAAACCCTAATCAGAGTGTGTTTGCTCTGATACCACTTGATAGGCCACAAACTAGATAACCCATTGTGATAGAAATTAATTAATTAATTAGCCAAGTTATTAATTAATCAATTTATCATGCAAATGCGTGGTAGCATACATAAATCACCGATAAACTAATAATGCAGCGAAAAATAAATAACACGGTGATTTGTTTATGAGTAGGGAAAACCTAACGGCAAAAACCCCACCGGGTGATTTTCGTGTCACCACTCCCGAAACTCCACTATTATCACAACAAGCGGTTACAAGTAGAGGAATTCAAGTACCTTACCAACCTACAGTTGAACCCATACCCTAATACCCAATTGGACTTGTTCTCAGAGTTCCCCTTTTGATGCACGACTCCCAAGTACGTGACTAATCAATTGCGTGGATCCCAGTACGTGACTTCAATCACCAACTAAGAAGGTTGTTAGTTGCAAAATTTTTCAGTTTATCCACACGATGAAGATCAAGAAGATACTTGGTCACAAAACCCTACGGTGCACATACACATCAAATTCTTCAAGAGAAAGAGATGAACTAGGGCAAAAACTTTGTCTCCGGTCACAATTTACTTGAACAGAGTTTGCTCAAAGTTTGTGCAACTTGTGAACTGTTTGACGGCCCTTAAACTAATCCTTTTATATGTCTAGGGTTAGGAGTAAAGAAAGCCCAAAGACAAATTCACGGATCCCAAGAAAATCATATTGGAATTATGAAAATCTTAAACCTCGACGGATAGAAGGTGTTGAGCAAGTGTCGAGCACACCGAATGTAGAAAAGCTTTCTTAAGCTCGAGAGATGCAAAATGTCGAGTTTTAATGATTTTGCACTATGAACTTGTTTTCTTGGACAAACTTGAAAGCTTCAATACTTGATCTTGAAACAAGGTTTCTTGAAGTATTTAAACACATCCTAAATCTACCCAAATACAAGTATAGTGTGTTTTGTCAAAAGATAAGCCAATTACATAAAATCATGACATATGTTCTTAACATGTGAAACACATATGTCCTAACAATAAGCATATCCAATGAGCTAATGGAAAAGGTGACTTAAGAAAATTACTAAATTTGTTAAAGTTCATTGCTTTGAAGAACATATTAATATTTTATCCCTTCTCATGTATGTGGATATGTTCATGCTGCCATATTGTTGTAGTCAATATTGTATGCTGCTTTAGTTTCTATGCCCCCCTATTTGGCACTTTCTAATTTTTACTTGTATATTTAAAGAAAAAAAAAAAGACCACAGTTTATCTTAATAGACAAAGATTGGTGCTTGAATATATGTAGTGACTAGTGACCACTTATGTATTCATTGTTGTATGTGGTGGTTAGTAGGTTTCAGGTTGTAGAGAAATTTCCACCTAGTCTTTGCCTGCGTTGCTTGGTGTTGGATGTCAAATTCATTATCAGAGCAGCT
Organism: Quercus dentata; assembly: GCA_028216015.1. Lineage (NCBI taxonomy): Eukaryota > Viridiplantae > Streptophyta > Magnoliopsida > Fagales > Fagaceae > Quercus > Quercus dentata. The sequence goes on from CP116448.1 coordinate 69,600,936, forward strand.
CCGTAGTTGAGGTAAGGTGTAGTATCTTACTTGCTTACTTTCCTTTAGAAGCCACTTTGTTTGGCAGTATTTCTACTTTCCTCTATCTTTTCCATCAGATATGAGTATCAAGTAGCTCTAGTTCAATTTGCATTCCCTTTTCCCACAAGAAAGGAGTGGAGGGTGAGATCATGGTTTAAGATCCATTGGATTCATGTGTAACTTACCATCCCAACACAACTTAGGTCGACATCAATTCCATCCATGTCCCTCTCTAACCTATCCCAACACCTATTCCCACTATCTATATAAAGCTCAAGGCTCCCTTAATCTCATTTCCCTGTCCATTTTGTCAGTTCTTTGTAATCCACTTATTCTTCAAAATTTTATATTTTATTGAAATATTTTGCAGTACCTTTTTTCAATTTTAATGTAGCTTTTGTAAATGTTTTCTTTAAAATAAATTTAACTCATCCAAAGGGAAATAATTTTACCTGTTTCAAGTATTGTCATTTTTTTTTTTTTTTTTTTTTTTTAAAATTCACCAATGGCGGAATAGAAATATTTTTCCTTCAACTCATCCAATCCGACCCATCAAGAAAACAAAGAAGAAGAGAAGCAGCAGCAGTAGACTTAACCATGGGCGGGGGCTGAGCCCAAGTCGGCCCAAAATAAATTCATTTCGGCCCAGATTGTTTTCCACACCAAAACGCACCGTTTTGACCTTCCCCAAGTTGTCTCTGACACAACCCTCTCCCGCTTAGATTGCCATTTTCAAACTCTGATAGTCTCTGATAGTCTCTGATAGTCTTATCAGTATCAGTCATAGGTTCCAAAGCCGGCAGAGTGAGAAAGTTTCTAGCTTTTCATTTCCAACTTTAACATACGCACACTCACACTATATGAATGTGTTCATTTTTTTCAGGTGGGAATTCCCTTGATCTCTAGTCAGAAATTGTAGACAATGAAAACCCAGAAAAGCAAAATCAACCCAAGATTGATGTAGTTTACAGAAGGATAAGACCCCAAAAAGCTTCTCAAGTTGCAAACTTGTAAACCCTTCAATCTTCATTCAAGTTCTTATCTTTATTTGGTTTTTGCTTTGTGAAAACATTGGCTGTTTGTTTGTGTTTTTTGAAAGCATTTTGCTTTTTGGGTGTTTTTGTTTTGTGCTTTTTCAGGAAGCAACCTGGTTCGAGTCTGCAGAATAGGAACCGGGTGAGTTTGGCAGCCCCCATCAAGAGTGTCAGTTGGAACTCACTTTCCACCAGGTTGTGATTGGTTTTAAGTTGAATTAGTTACGATTTTGCTCATTTTTGTTATGTGGGTGTTTGAGTTTTTTCTTTGTTTCTTTCTTTAGGTATTGTATGTATTGGGATTCTTTTGATTGGCTTGTCTTTTGAGTTTGATTGATGGGTAAATATTATAGTAAATGTAAGGGTGTTGTTTGGGTTAGACCTTTTTTTTTTTGGTGTGGGAGTCCATTGCAATTGGTAGATTGGTTGATTCAATTGAACAATTACTTTTTTAAAGGAAATTTTTTTTAATTGGTCTGGATTTTGGATTATCACTGATTTTGCCATCTTGTTATATATTGGGAGTTTGCATGTGTAATCTTGTTTTGAGCTTGGTTGATGGGTGATTAGTGTATCAAGTGTAAGGGGCTTGTTTTGGTGACACCCTTTTGGTGTGGGACGGTGGGAGTTCATTGCACTTTTTAGATGATACCTTTTTAATTGTTTGTTAAAATGATCATCGAACAGATGCCATAAGTCTAAAATACTATCATATCTATCCAAAAAATAAATAAATAAATAATAGAAAGCAAAATGCAAAAATGCATATTAACATTGAGAGTATGGAAGCAAATAGGGTGTTTTGGGAGGTGAATTTTTCAGTGGGGGAAAACATATCTATTTATGTTTTTGTGGTGAGACAACATCCTTTGGTGGTGGAATTCAGCAAAGTTTAAACAAAATTATATTTTGTAAGTGTGATAATATGTTCTTGATAATGCTATTGGATTCATCTCTCCAGTCTGCATGAATATACTTGACGTGGGCAGGCTGATTTTTGTTTTGCCATTTGTTTTGTATATTGTTATGATCATGCAATATTCTTATTGGATTTACATATTTGATTGGAAGCAGTTCTTGCAAACATTGGCTCTTTTTTAGCCCACTATGTCATCTCCTGCAGTTGACATATACATTTTTGTTTTGCTTGAAGATTAGCTTCTGTTGCATATAGTATTGTAATATAATTTTCTGATTGGCAGAGGAAGGACAAGTATTGCTGTTGGTGCTTGAGTGGATTACCAGCCTCAAGCAAAGCGTGCAAAACGAAAGGGAAAACCTGCTTTGCCCAAAGTATGACTCTTTTAACTCCTTGGTTTTTCTGTTGCATGGCGTTAGTAGTATAGAGTGTAACCTCAGTTGCAATTACTCTCCAGTTTTTAAATTGACTTATGCTGTTGGTTCATGGTTTTTCCAATTGTAGTTCCTAAAATTTTGCAATAATTTAGGATATATTGATGCGTTGTCATTGAAATATTATGTGGTTCTTTGAATTTTACAAGCACTATGCTTTGACTCACTTAAGCAACCACATCAATTCGTACAAATTTTTTGTCCATTTTGCAAGAAAAAACCTACTTTTTCTATTTTACACATCCACTTTTACAATACATCCACATCAGTTTATCTATTCTACACATTTATTCAATAAAATATTCATTCTTTTTACATTTTTATTTTTATTTTATTTCCTTCCCTCTCCTCTTTGAAACCCTCTTATAGACCCAACACAAATCCAAAATCACCCACACCCAGCCACCGTCTTCTCTATCGAGCTACGGACCCAACACAAACCCAAAATTACCCACACCCAGCCGCCAGCCACCGTCTTCTCCATCGAGTTATAGACCCAACACAAACCCAAAATCACCGGCCCACACCCAACCATCAGCCATCATTAACGATCAAATAGAACAAAATCACCTAGCTAGCCACCGTCTTCTCGACGCGGAACTCGAAGCTCAACCGTGGATTCTCGACGCGGATCGAGCCCTTGGATATCCACACCCGGCTAACCGCAGATGTCGATGCGGATTGACGCAGAACAAAATCACCCACACCCAGCCATGGATTGCTCTCGTCTGATCAATTCTTCGTCACCGTCTCCGTTTGATCAATTCTTCGTCGCCCACATCGGTGTTCCCAACTCGCTTGCCGCCCAAACTCACCCATTGGACTCAGTCAGTGGCGCATGAGATCTCCACCAAGCTATCGTCGTCTTCGTCTTTGAAGCCTAAGATTTTGAAGAAGAAAGAGAAGTTGATCGACTTTGCAGAGTTGAGACGAGAGAAAGAGAGAGCTGTGATGAAATGAGAAAGAGAGAGTTGAGATAAGAGTCGGACATAGGAGAGAGAAGAAATTATTAAAATAGTAAATATACAAGCTACGGTGACCGTGCATATAGCTACGGTGACCATGTATATATGTATGGTTACTTTAGCATTTGCATATTTATGCACAACTTTACACTCATTGGTGTGGATTTTTTTTGACCAAAATGTGTAAAATGAAGGAGTTTTTGTATTATAGAAAAGTATCCACCAACTGATGTGGATGTTCTAATACTAGTGCACACACCATCTTTCTTTCACTATATGCACAATCACTAAAGTATTTGTATATTTATGCACAACTTTACACTCACTAATGTGAATGTTTTTTTTGACCAAAATGTGTAAAACAAAAGAATTTTTTTATTATAGAAGAGGGTGGATGCCCTATACTAGTGCACACACCATCTTTCTTTCACTGCACACACAAAGACTTACTCACCAAATACAAGTGTGGATACAATTGCACACACCGACGTTACTCCTAGACACCTAGCTACTAACACTATGACACACCCACTCTTGACTTTCTTTTCTTCACTTTACACGGCTTCACCTCACTTCACACAGGTATTTCTCTTCACCGACACTTCACCTTATTCCACACGTCTCACTTGGTGCTTTATGATACACACAAAAACCGAGCGCCATTTCTATATTTATACTTGTTCTATGTCGGTTAAGAAGCTTCTAACTTCATCTTTTTAATGACAATAAAATACTATCTTTTTCCAAGCTTCTAGATATTGTACAAAGTTGTCGCTGAAATTTATTTAGTCAAGGAAGTCTCTAGGAAATTCCGGAGAGAGAAATTGAGATAAACTCTATATATTTCTAGAGAAAGAGAGAGAGGGGCAGTGCTTGATGTTTAACAGGTTCATCCGGATCCATGGTTAAGCCCACAACTTAAGAGGCTGTTTGGTTAACCAATTTCCACAACTCAATTCTCAGTTTCCATAACTCATAACTCAAAAATGGTAGGACCCATAGTAAAAAGGTTGTTTGGCCAAACGATAACTCTGTTTCCATAACTCGCTTTCCATCACTCAATTCTTCGATTTTTGAGTTATGAGTTATGGAAACCAAAACAACAAAAGGTCATTTTTTCGCTTCCATAACTCATAACTCAATGGCATTTCCGTAAATAAACACATATGAGAGACCCACACAGCCGCAACTTTTGACCACCTTTTGACTTTTTTTTTTTTTTTTTTTTTTTTTTCTCAGGTTGGCGTTGGCTATTTTTTTTTTTTTTTTTTTTTTTTTTTTTTTTTCTTTTCTCGGTTGGCGTTGTTCTTTCTTTTCTTTTTTTTTTTTTTTCCTCCTGGTTGGCTGTTCAGTTTTTTTTTTTTTTTTTTTTTTTTTTCTTTTTTTTTTCTTTTTAGGGTTGGCGTTGTTCTTTTTTTTTTTTTTTTTCTTTTTCTTTTTCTTTTTCTTTTTCTTTTCCTGGGTTGGTCTGTTCGGTTTTTTTTTTTTTTTTTTTTTTTTTTTTTAAGCTTCGGTGAGTTGGGTAATAAAAAAAAAAAAAAAAAAAAAAAAGATCTTGGGCCGACAGTGTGGGACCCATGAATAGTGTGAAAAAATTGAGTGATGAAAATAAAAATGATGTTGCCAAACGAGTGTTAAAAAATGAGTGATGAGTGATAAGTGATGAGTGATGAGTGATGAGTTATGAGTGATGAGTGATGAGTGATGAGTGATGGAAATTGAGTGATGAAAATCCCTTACCCAAACAGGCCCTAATACTTCTAGCTAGCTAGGTTCTTTTTTATGGCTTCACAGCTTCCTTTATTTTCGAAGGTAACTCAAAATTGTGGTAGAGTTTTAAGTGAAAGTGATAGGACCAAGATTCACCAATTGCAATCATACATGTCATCAAGCTGTGACAAGATTCTAAAAGGAGCTAGAGTTAGATTTTTTATTAAAAGAGAAAAAAAGAAAAAGAAAAAGAGTAACCTGTGCATATAAACATTACAGTTATGACTTAACTATTTTTGAAGTACTTTTTTCCCTTTAAATGTGTGATTTTCTTCTTCTTCGACATTATGCACACGCTTAACGATGACAAGTCCATTGCCATATATTTTTAGCATATCGAAACCACGGTTTCTTTGTCGTTCAACACAATGGAGATGACAAAGACAGTAGTTTAGTGTCATCTTTTGCATTATCTTCTAAGCAATAAGCCCATAGTTGGCAATATGTAGCCTACCTTTTGTAGAAATAGGCTCCACCTTCAACTCAGAGCAGTACTAGGGGGTATGAATATGATTTCTGACATCAGTCTTATATCTCAATTAAAGCCAAAAGTGTTTTATCTCTTCTGTCTTTTCCTTATTGTACAATTGAAATAAGGATTTGCACACATTAAATATCTATTTTAGAAAAATTTTTATGAAAAATTAAAAAAATTATCAAAATTGTGAATTACATTGTCATTTTTTCACAAAATATTTCCTAAAATGGATTATTAATATATGCCTTATGGGCACATATTACTAAATCCCTTGAAATAATAGCAAGTTTCATTTTTTTATAAATTCAGGGGAGTCGGACCAGATTAGTTTGGTAACAATATGCTCAACGTCTTGATTTACATCTTTATGTTATATTAGTTCATCGTATCATAGTTATATGGCTATAATTATAAGAAAGGGTCAATGCCAAAATGAATTGACCAATACTATTTTTACTTTTGGATTCCATGTTAATCTGTTTGACATTAATATGCTTTGTGAATTGTCCCTATTATTCTTGACTCACTAATGCATTTGCCATCTGGCAGAAAAAAAAAATCTAACTATAGCTGTATTTTAAAAACACGGTTATAGCCAAATTCAAATTTAAAAAAAAAAAAAAAAAAAAAAAAAAAAAAAAAAAGATTGTAGTTGTGGTTCTAAGATGTGGCTTTAGCTATAAAACGCGGCTAAAATATGCCCTACAACCGCGTTTTTAGAAACATGGCCATTGGATCTGGCCTATAATTTCAATTTAATTGGCCTTTTAGCTGCTCCGCGTCAAGATAGTTTCATAACTCTTGCATAAAATTAAGAAGTAAATGACTCAGTACAATAAGGACTACTACATAGCATAGTCTACACCACATGGTAGGATAAGAACCTCTTAAACAATACTTAACCCAAAAATATATTATGTAGAAAGCATGATTATATATATTTTTAACGAAGTGGGTGAAGACTGAAGAGTGGGAATAAAGTGTAAAGACTAAAGACTAAAGACTATCAATAAAAGAATAATTTTTCATCACATGTTTACACCATGGATACATACAGAGCTCACGGACAGCCTTTCCATTAATTTGATTCTAGATATCAAAATGAATTTTAAAACCTAATTACATGACCTGTAAAACCGCATGATTATCATAACATTTATGTATTAAAACATTTGATAATAAGGACAATAACGTGCTATTGAATTGAGCAACTAAATGGGTGAATAGTTAACATGGCGGATATTGACATTAATGAGAAATTAAAAGATATAAGTATCAAAATATCGTGGAGTATATATGTCATCAGGTACTTAAATGAGTATTTAATCAAAATTATGATTGTTATAAAAATACACCAACAATCTGCTCCAAGTTGTCTTATGACTTTTTACAAAAAAACAGTCTTGGAAATGTTGACATTGTTGTGGTTGTTAATTAAGGCTTACAAAATACAAATAAAGTCGTGTACATCAATCTATGAATATTGTGTAGCATCCATCACCGTGAAATCTTCCAACTACAATTCAATATATAAATCTAGCAAAACAAAAATCAGATCCATTTCCCAAAAACATCAAATCAAGATTTGAAAGTGAACACCCGCATTTTTTACGAGCTGCAAGTGGAGGATGAGGGGAGACTTTGATGACTTCCGTACCTTTTGATAATAAGTTAGACACTGACTGGTTTAAATGTGAACACCTAACTTTTTTGACCAGCTTGTTCTTCCGACAGTTGGGTCTGGACGTGGACCACTTTGGACTACAAATTTCTAAAATCATGAAGATATTTTTACTAAAATGCTCCCGCAAAATTCCAAGAATGAAAATCCAAAAAAACTCTATCCTAACTAACCATGATGACAATTCATCAAAAGACATTATCCACAACAATCTTAAATCCCAGAAAACCAGCAAAGAAAAAGTCTATGAAACTACATGAAACCCAATATGGATGGGTAAATTAAATTCATTTAGCAAAAAACTAAAATTTTCCAATTATACTCTAAAGACATCTAACTCAACCAAATTACAATGATTCAGCACAGGTATTTATCATCTCTTGGGATTCTGAAACACATTGAAATTGGCTATTTTCCAATTATATTCAATATTCAACTGTTTGTAATTATTCATCCTCGGACAATTCGGTGCTATCTGAAGCACTTCTGCCATATCTGTTCATCTCAATCGGAGAAGATTCTCCCGGAAAATCATTACAGGTTAATCCATCAATGGGATAGTCATATTCACCATCCTTCCTTGCAGCATCTGCGCTCTCTTCCAACTGCAGTGCATGTTCAAGTTCTACCTCCACTTCACCAATTGTGGGACGATCCTTTTCCTTTTTTCGCACGCAAGAACTCGCAATGTCAACGTAAATCTTGAAACACTCTGGAGCTATCTTCCCCATCAGATACGGATCAATTATCTCATTGATGGTTCCTTCTCGTTTACATTTGCCAGCCCAGCTAATCAGTTGCTGTTCTTCCACTTTTAATCTCTTATTCAGTACAATTCTGCCACAGAGTACCTCAAACAGTAGTACACCGAAAGAGTAGACGTCGGATTTATCGGTCAGCACCCTGTGCTGGATATACTGGGGATCAGCGTATCCGTAAGTACCCCTCACATGAGATTCGATCCTAATTAAAGCCTTAGACAAACTCAGGGAACCCATTTTGGACAACCGGAAATCTCCTAACTTGGCTTCCAATTTCTCGTCCAACAGAATGTCTCTCGTCTTCACTTCCCGGACGATAACAGTACGCTTTAGCCCAGTGTGAAGATAGTGCAGTCCACGCGCGACTCCGATACAAATCGCTAGTCTTTGTTTCCACGGGAGGGGATCGTGGTCAGAGCCGTAGATGTGTTGGCCCAGGATTCCATTGACCATGAATTGATAGACAAGGCACCTCTCGCCTTCATCAATAGAATATCCGATGAAAGGGATGAGGTTAGGATGGCGTAGCTGGCAAAGCAACACCACCTCCTTCGTTAACTCGCGAATACTGCGCCTAAGGTCCATACGCTTTATTGCAACGCTTATGCCACGGTCATCAAGCAACCCCTTATAGACTTTGCCAAAACTCCCCTCACCAATTACTAAATCGTCAGCGAAGTCATTGGTAGCTTTCTTGATCTCACCGAGTGAAAATCGACGGCATAATCCCTCAGGAAGAACTGATGAAAATTGTTTTGTTTTGTCTGAACTTCCCTTCCCGAACGTCCATACTAACTTTGAAATAGACTCTGATATACCTTCCATTGTTGCTTCGGTCCTATAACCACGGGCTTGACGACGAGAGAATGATGCAGGATTAGTTTTGGATCCCCTACAAACAACTTCAACAAGTAAAGTGTTGTTTTTGTTTTGTGGGTGTGTTTTTTGGGAGCAGATAAGGGTAATTAATTATGGGGGGTCTTTGTTGTATGTTCATTTCCACTGTAGTGGCAATTTGTACTCATCTTAGGTTGACTCAAGAGTATTTCGTTTATTCGAGCTAAGTAGACATTGATTTGATATATTTATTAAATGAGTTAAAATTCTTTTTATCTTAACAAAAATTGTTTATTAAATGGATTAGTTTTGTCAACTCGTTTATTAAACTTTATCAAAGAAAAAAATAATATTAACCAAATTGACCTAAACTATAAAAAACCAAACAAATAAATTTTTCTAATATAAAATTCAAAACTAATAATTAACTACATCACAAATAATTATTTAAAATTAAAACATATCTTAATATCACAAATAATTAATCATAAGTCATAACATGTGAAAGAAAATAAAACAAAACTACTAATAAGTTTATATATCTAAGTTTGAAGGGTAGTTAAATAGTCATCTAGTTAAACGGGATAGACAAGTTAAGTGGGTGCCATGGGTGGGACACGAACTTGACACGTTTATTAAACGGGTAAGTTATGTCAACCTAAATATAATACAATCCCGTTAAGACTCAACTCATAACTGTTAATTTCATGTTGTGTTGTGTCGTATTAAATTAATACATCGTGTCGAATTTTGCCACTCCTAATCTACACAAATCAAAACAATTGAATTCCTAATTTTAAGTTGGAACTTAAAATCACAATTTTAGTAATGTTTGCATGTAGCATAATTTTTTCATTTAATTATTGGGGAATGTCTATTACACACAATTACACAAACTTTGAAATCTTGACTTGAAGTAAACTCAAGATTTTTTTATTTATTATTTATTATTTATTATTTATTTATTTTTTTCATGCTCCTGTTAATGAGAGAGAGAATTAAATCACCAAATGCTGCTTCAAGTAAACAACTTCAATCAAGATAATAAAATAGATCGGGGGCTATGTAAGAATAAGGAACTCGACATACGTAGAGCTTAACAACTCGTATAGTTGCAAAACGCATCAAAATTTACAAGTCAATAGAAAATTTCAGACATTCGGGCAGTAGGAAATTAAATGATTCATATAAAAGAAAATAGAGAAGGTGAAGGCAGAGGCAAGATAAAGTTGGAGATTCACTTTGACAAAATATTCCAAATGAAGTGCGGCATAAAAGGCTGCACAAGACTTAATCAACAGAAAATATGCTAATTGAACTCATAACATCTTCATCCACATAAATTTGGTAAAATGAAATTATATGCCCAATAAAAACTTGCAACCTGGCACCTGAAATTTAAAAATAGTTTCATGCCAACATGCACAAATCTTCATATGAACATATGCGGGTCCTTTCCTAGAGAAGAATGAATATATAACTGGAAGCTTAAAGTTCTTTTAAATTATCAAGCTACCACAATTTGTTTTCATGGTATTGAATTCCAATTTCAAGCACAAATGCACACATCCACTACACATGGGTATTCAAGACACGAAGCAAACCAATTGATTTCAGCCAATTTCCTCATTTATCATGGTTCAAGACAATGTTTATTCAGGGGGTTGGGAGGAAACCTATGATATCAATTCAGTAGTAGGTTCGTGTACATCAATCTATGAATACTGTGTAGCATCCATCACCGCGAAAACTTCAAACTACATTTCAACATAGAAATCGACGAACTAAAAATCGATCCATTTCCCGATTCTGTTCCTAAAGCGAAGGCAAAAACTACTCACCACTCGTGTGCTCGTTTTGGTTACTCCTAACTTTGAAATGGAGAGGAGCATCCCTATCCTTGGAAATGTGATTTTGATAATTGATTGTGGTTAATCATTGGCCGTTTGGGTTTTGGACGAAGATGTCCAAGTCTCCAAGGACAATTCAAATGATGTGGTGCTATTCCAATCCGAAATAGATTCCTTAGGCTCAAGCAGAGAAGCACTAAAGGTATATTCAAGAACAGGATAGTTATATTGATCACTACCAGGATCGACATCCTTTCTCGCAAAGATCTCTGCGCTCTCTTGCAGCTCCAAAGTGCCTTTTCAAGGATTACCTCCACTTCACCCATCGTGGGACTATCTTTACCCTCAAATCGCACACAAGAAGTGGCAATGTATCTTGAAACACTGGGGGCTATCTTCCCCATCGATACGGATCAATTATCCGATCAAGGTCCCTTCTTGTACGCATATTTGGGGCCATAAAGCTCGATTAATCTGATCCCTCTCCAATTCACGTTCATTGCTTTTCTTCCACAGAGCACTTGCAACAATACCACACCAAAAGAGTAGACATCGGATTTATCGGTCAGACCCTTTTGAGGAGACAATTGGGATCCAAGTATCCTAAAGTACCCACCACCTCCTCGGACTCTATCCAAAGTAAATCCTTTGACAAACTCGGAGGACCCATCTTGCAATCCCCGAAATCGATCAACTTGGCCTCCAATTTCTCGTCCAACAGAATGTTGCTAATCTTCACCGTAAGCGACTAAATTTCTCGTTTGAAATAAATCAAACAGGTAAAATAGTTTCACAAATGCGAATTTGTATTGATGATTGTGTGGTACAATTCTCTGTAATTACAAAAGAGTTATCCTCTGATTCGATCTCCTTAAAAGACTTGTTGATTGGATTTGTAGTAATGTGATTTTGATTCGAACACCCAATGTACTTCAATTTCGTTGAAGAATGGATTGAAGATCTTTGGAACAGAATTACAATGAATCTCTGGCTATGAGCTTGTTGGAAATCCTTTGTTCTTCGCGTTCTTCGTGTTCTTCGTGCATTCTTCGTGTGTTCTTCGTCTTGAAGGTTTGTTGTGGAAGTTCTCCGGGGCTTTAGAGGCTTGAATCCGTGGAGCTTCACCGATTTGTGGTTGTTTGAGGTTTACGGAGGCTTTTGAGCTTGATTCCGGTGAACTTTGAGATCTAGGCAGATAGTTTGGATGATTCTGCTTTGAATGTTCTTTGTATTTGAAGATTTGTGGTGGAAGTTCTTCGAGGCTTTGGAGGCTTGAATCTGTAGAACTTCACCGATTTGTGATTTGATGATGTTTTCGGACCTTTGAGCTTGATTCCCGCAAACTTTTGGATCTAGGCAGATGGTTTGGATGATTCTGCCTCGAATGTTCTCCGATTTTGGGGTTGAAGTTCTTGAAGTTCCCGAAGGCTTCAGGGCTTGATTCCAGCAGAGCTTTTTCACTTCTGAATCCTGGTCCTCTTCTGAATCTTAGTCCTCCCGAATGTCTCGGAAAGGCTTCTATTTATAGGAGTTTTGGGGTGGGTGAGCGACACGTGGCGGAGTCCGATTGGTGACACATGTCACGATCCCGATTGGTCCGCTTATGTCATCGCTTACACGTGCGAGGTTGCTTGTGTCATCGCTTACACGTGCGAGGTTGCTTGTGTCATCGCTTACACGTGCGAAGCTGTTTGTGTCATCGCTTACACGTGCGCGGTTGTTTGTGTCATCGCTTACACGCAGCCGATGTGTGATTGGTTTTTGCATGACACTTGGCAAATTTCTCGTTGGCTTCGAATAGTGATAGCAAAACCTAGCAGCGATGACGTGGTGCTTTGTAATTGGCTGTATTTTGTGGACTTGATAATGTGACGTGTCAGCTTGTGATAGGTCGGGAATTTTCCCTCTCTACAAATGCCCCCTCGAGACTTGTTCACGCACACAGTCTCGGAGTGTGGTGTGGGAATGAGTTTCGAAAAATGGATTTTTGGTACTTAACTCTTTAAGTGAAGTAGTTGAAGGTGGTGGAGCTTTCAAGAGGATGAAATAATTTCCGAGAGTAGACCCATCCATATGAAAGGCTTTGATGAGACTGAAAAGGGGTCTGCAAGTATTTGAATGTACTTGCGTGATGGAGCCTTCTCAGCAGAGGTTAAGTTGAAGTAATTTCAGGAGAGTGTTCTATGGTATTTGAAGTGGGTTGGTGAGGGGGAAAGTTATTTGCAAGAAGTTGGATGTACTTGCAAAATTGACTCATTTCAACAGAGGTTAAGTTGAGGTAATTTCAGAAGAGTATTTTGGATCGTTGGCGGCGATCACAAGATGTTGAAGATAGGGAAGATGAGAGAATGGTGGTCAAGGTACAGCATGCAGAGTTATGGGGCTAACCTTATGTTTTTAAGAAGTCCAGTCGAAGTAATTTCCGAAGAATATACCTTGGATTACAGCGAGGACATGTGGGAAAGTAGTTGAATGCGCATGTGTAATTTGTTTCACTCAGGTTAAGTTGAGGTAATTTCAGAAGTCTATGGATTTTGGGTATCTTGATATTGGTGGTGAAGAAGATGAAGTGAATGAGTGAAACATATGACACCTTGGTGCTGGCCCCGTATGTTGGGGATCCTTTGGTGTAGATGTTTATGGGAAGTACACCTTTGGATATGGGACTGATCGCATCTTGAATGAGGTCCGACGGTAAGTAGTAGAATGTGCATGCGTGATGGGACCATGCCTACGGACGTTAAGTTGAAGTAATTTGAGAAGAGTACTTTCTGAAATACTTCAAGCTGAATTTAAGTTGGAGTAATTCCAGAAAATGTGTTTTGAGGTACCAGCAACGATGACGTTTGGATCCCACAGTGGTAGGGACATGGAATAAGGCTTTGGTGACCATTTACCGGCACCACAGGCTGAATTCCGATGAGTCGGTGCCTTGGAGGTTGTTTCAAGTGTTGGATGGAAGACAATTTGTAGGATATCCCAACACTTTTTACCATCTTCACCTGCTGCCACTTGTTGGAAAAGCACAGAAAAATGAAAGATGGAGCTAACTTGTGATTCTGGTCTTTGAAACCAAACAAGTTGCTGTTTGTTCCGAACCTCTACCTTTGCTGTAAGACCAAACAACTTGAGAAGGACTATGGAGTTCCCAAAGCAATTAGGAAGCTCCTTGAGCTAGGTGCGAGAGATTCGATTGGCCTTAGATCTCCGATTATGTAGATCCGAGACTACAAGGAACAATGATACAGGCTATGTTATGAGAAATTTTATGGACAAATGTAGTCGTTAAGTGGAGAAACAAAGTTTGTTTGGATCTCAAAACTACAATGATGTTGTGAAGAGGGTTTCTCTTGAACCATGAGAGGGTTGATTTCAAATGGATCATGAAGCAATATCGGTTGCTAGGTGTTGAGAATGATAAGGCTATAGTGAGAAATGGCTGTGAGAATGACTTGAAAATCTGAAAGAAGCAAATCTTCATTTCATGATTCAGTGTGTTTTTTTTTTTTTTTTTTTTTTTTTTTTTTTTTTTGGATGAGTTTTTGATGAACCCGACCCTCCTGTTTATAGTAGAGAGATGAAGAATGGTAGATAGGTAGTTGAGAATGGTAGTTGAGAATTTTTGGTGAGAACAGTAGATGGGAACGGTAGGTGGGAATGGTAGGCACCGAACGGGAATGGTAAGTTGGAGACAGGTAGGTGCCGAACGGGAATAGCAGATTGAACTAATGACCTAGTGTAATTTCAAGACACACTTGTGAGAGTTCATTTGTACTTTGAAAGGCAAGTCTTGATGAAATCTGGAGAATAACCCCGAGAGAATCCCAATTAAATGGATGAATCTCAAATTTTGATCTTGAGGGCCTAAGTTTTGGACACCGTCGATCTTCAAAGATGTGGGTTTGATTGGTGATCACCAAGTCCAAAACAAATAAGTGGATTTCAAAATCAGAATCTTTGTGAAAGTCCGAATAGGACAAGCTTTGCTCGAACGTCTTGATTCTTGGTCAAAGTTCACTTTAAAGCCAACAGTTGTAGAATCACACTATTTGAGCAATTTTGGATTCTCAAATGAAGAAATAGACCCCAAATTTGGAATGTACACGCAAAATTGAGCAAGACAAGTGTGGCTTGAAAATTTTGACATTAGGTTGATTTCAACATAAAAGTCAACTATCTTGGAATTTGAGTCATTTGTGCAATTTTCGAGTCTCAAATGATGGAATGGACTCCAAAATCGGAATGTACGCGAAAAATTGAGTAAGATAGGTCTATCTTAAAAATTTTGACGTTTGGTCAACATTTGCACAAAAGTCAACTTTTTGGAAATTGGACGTTTGCACAATTTTCGAGCCTCGAATGAAGAAATGGGTCCCAAAATCAGAATGTACTCGAAAAATTGAGTGGGACAGGTCCGTTCTGAAATTTTTGACTTTTTGGTCATGGTCAAAGGTCCGCTTGGTTAAAGCACTTTTTCTTTTTTTTTTTTTTTTTTTTTTTTTTTTTGGTAGGCGGTTCGGATCCGGGTCAAACTGGGTCGGTCCGGGTCGAATCTGGACCAACGGGTCAGCAGGTGTGGAGGATGACGTCATCCATGACGTCATATGGCACGTGTGGCACGTCGCGGCGCCCGGGCTGTTAGTGTCGGCGCGTGTAAGCGCGTGAAACTGAAGCTGTGAACGGCGGATCTTCTAGTGGCGCGTGACGGCGCGTGAAAGCTCTTTTGGTCCCGAAATTTCTGGGTTTTGTCGATCTAAGGCCGTAGAAGACCATGGTATAGTCAGTTTTCAAAAATCATGGGCAGATTTGCACAGATTTGAAGGACTAGGCCGCAGGTTGTTTGGAAGATCGTGGCTTCCCCTGGTGGCGCGTGGCAACGCGTGGCTAGACTTTTGGGCCCGAAATTTTCAGGTTTTATAGATCGAAAGCCGATGGATCTAGTGGTGGCATTGGTTTTGTAAAATTCTTCTTAGATTTACGCAGACTTGAATGAGAAACAGGCGGGTTGTTGGGAATTTGTGGCGGTGCGTGGTGGCTCTGACAAGGCGGTGCATGTGTTTTGACTTGTGGGTCTTGAGGTAGTTGGTGAGCTACCGTATGCTGTATGTCATCTTGCATTTCAACATTTGGTGCAGTTTTCTTTGATTTTGAATGCATTCGGGTTGCAAAGGCTGACTTTAAACATTTTGGTGGCAGCATTTTTCCTCTTTTTTTTTTTTTTTTTTTTTTTTTTTTTTTTTTTTTTACCTCGAAAATTTTCTATATAAAGCCACCCGGATATTCAGTAAATTGTACAAGCAGCTTCCCTGGTGGGTAGCATAATACTCTTAAGTGTAGAGAAATTATGCCCCCACCCCCCACCTTTTTTTTTTTTTTTTTTTTTTTTTTTTTTTTTTCTTTATGACTTGCTTTATTCGTACTGACTTTTTTTTTTTTTTTTTTTTTCATAGGCTAGATATTAGAAATGAAGCTCTCTCTCTTTGATTTTTTTTTCTTCATTTTTTTGTTTTTTTTTGTTTTTGAGACGTGCCATGAGATTTTCTTTTGACAAATTCTTTATTGTTGTTTGTTTTTGTTATGCAGCATGCTTTTCTTGGCAATTAAGTTGCACCAACACTTGTCTTTTCAACACAACCATTTTAAGAGTCTTTGCAACGTGGCCGTATCAAGAGTTTTTACCACGAAGCCGTGCAAGCATCTGTCCTTGTATTGAAGCCGTGCCAACATTCAACTTTGTCATGAAGCAACGTCAACACTTCATTCGTGCCAACATTCATCTTTGTCATAAAGCTGCCTCGACATTTTATTTGCATTGAGGCCACATCTACACTTCATCCATGTCGAAACCGTGACAACATTCATCTTTACCATGAAACCACGTTAACACTTTATTTATACCGAGGCCATGCCAACATTGCATCTTTGCCATTGAAGCTACGTCAACATTTCATTCGCCGAAGCCGTGACAACATTCATGAAGCCACGTCAAAACTTCATTTGCGGAGAAGTCATGTCAACATTCATGAAGCCATGTCAACACTCCACATTGCCATTGAAGCTATGTCAACACTTTATTCGCACCGAAGCTGTGCCAACATTCATCTTTGTCATAAAGCAATTTTTTAGAGGCAACATCGCTCGGACATCAAGGGCGTATAGCACTGTAGCCACACATCAAGATTTCAGAGATGCTAATAAGATGTTGAAAATGCAAGGAGTCCCTATTAAGACTTTGAAGATGCAAGGACTTCTCATCAAGATTTTGAAGATGCCAACGAAACCTTGAAGTTTCAAGAAGAATGCCACCAAGACTTTGACATTGCAAAGAGCTCTCATTAAAACTTTGAAGATGCAAGGAGATGCCAACAAAACCTTGAAGTTTCAAGAAGAATGCCGCCAAGACTTTGACATTGCATGGACATGCCCTTGGAGGAGAGATGATGCAACACCAACTTCGGATCTTGGAGGAAGGTGACATTGTCCAACTTTTGGAGACATGATATGATACTGCACCACTCAGAAGGGAGACGATGTAGCTTAGACTTGTAAGGTACAAGAATATGCCCCCAGGAGATAAGTGATACAAAGCATATTTCAAAAACGTGGGAGAATGTCCACAGAAGATGAGCAATACCATGTAGACTTCATTCCTTGCAAAAAAGGTTGAAGATTTTATTTTACTCCACAACCAAGAACCAACTTATGTTTATCATTAGTTCAAGGAAAGCTGAGTAACACCAATTCTTTGCAGTTGTCATTTTCTACCATAATGATCTTTGAGCATCATGTAGTGAGCAATTGATTGATCTTAAGCGAAGCCTTGCCAATCAAAGGGTTCTTGAAAGTATGTTGATGGCCTATGGAGAAACTCTTCAAGCTAGACAGGAAATCCTTCATCTTTTCATATGACTGAACTTAGTGACAAGTACTAAGATGCCTACGTGCCTCGGGGAGGGATCAAGTCATCACGTAGTTCAACATTTTTTTTTTTTTTGTTATTTTTGTTAATTTTTTTTTTTTTTTTAGTGTGTGATTGAACTCAGCAAAAGATACTAAGTTACTTACGTACCCTTGAGAGGGATCAAGTCATCACGTAGTTCAAAAGATTTTTTTTTTAATTATAATTTTTTCTTTCTTTTCTTATGCGTTTTTTGCAAAAAGGGGGCGTGTGTGTAATAGTGGGTATCACCACTAATCGAACCCGAGACCTTGGCCTCAAGGGAGACACGGGCGTCCAACCGCTACGCCACACTCGCAATTATTGACATGGAGTAGGATTAATTTCTCCTTATTAGTACGCTTTCAAGGGTAATGGGAAGACATTATGTACTCTTGCAGCTACGAAAGGGTAGTTTAAGCTCTTACCGAGGAGCAATACTTGATGTTCAAGCATAGAAGTGTTTAAGGAACTTCCCATTGATGGGGCCGATCCTTATGCCATCATCATTGTCGATCAACTTGTGAGCTTGGTTGGTGTTTGCCCCCCGCTTGAGAGTTGGAAGTACATCACAAGCAACAGTCACATTGTTTGACCCGACAACTTCATTGAAGTCTAGATCAATCTTGTTTTCTTTGGCAAGCTTCATGATTTGTTCTTTGAAGACGAAGCATTTTTGTATTGGGTGGCCAATGATGCGATGATATTTGCAGTAGTTAGGGTCATCAACTTTCCCCATGTCTTCCGGTCGCCTGCATTCTGGCAATTCAATTAGCTTCAATAGCAATAGTTGTTCTAAGATGTTTGGCACATCTTCATCGGGGAACGGATATATTTTTTGCTCACGTTCCTTAAAAGTCAGGCGACGAACTTTGTTCTTTTGCCATCCTTCAAGTTGTTTTTCATTTGCATTTGCTCCTCTTCTTGGAACCTTGACTTTGGCAGTGTTAATAACCACTAGGTCTTTGAGGCTGACTTTTGTATCATTCCTCTTTACTTCCCTTTTGCTTTCCTCGGCTATGGGAGGGTTTGTACTTCCGCGGCTAGCAATGCTCAGCTCCATGTCATGCGCACGAGTTGCTAACTCTTCAAATGTTCGAGGCTTTATCCCTTGAAGGATGTAAAGAAGTCCCCAATGCATGCCTTGGATGCAAATTTCTACAACAGATATTTTAGAAAGTCTATCCTTGCAATCTAGACTCAAAGAACGACACCGATTGATATAATCAACGACGGGCTCATCCTTTCATTGTTTAGTATTGGTAAGCTCCATGATGCCTACTGTGCGTGTGTGTCTTTGTAGAATCGGTTGAGAAACTCCCTTTCAAGTTGTTCCCAACTATCGATTGACTTGGGTTCTAAGTCTGTATACCAATCAAAGGCATTCCCCTTTAGTGACCGGACAAATCGCTTTACAAAGAGGCCTCCTTGAGTCCCCGTGTTCTCACAAGTTTCTACAAAGTGAGCAATGTGTTGCTTAGGATTTCCATTGCCATCAAACTGCAAGAACTTGGGGGGTTGATACCCATTTGGCATTCTCATGTTGTTGATGCGCTTTATGTAGGGTTTTGAATATGTGAGAGAACTTATAGAAGAACCTCCATATTGTGCTCGGATGGTATTTGTTATCATGTCTTGTAATTGTTGGACTGACAACGAAGCAACCGAAGTAGATTGTTCTCGTCGGGGAGTGTTTTCAATTTCTCTCCCTTCGTCATCCTTTGCAGATGTGAATTTATGACCATGGCTTGATTCACCAAGATCTTGTACTTCAAGTTTGTTCATTAAAGTTGCAATTTGGAGGTCCTTATCTTCAAGTGCTTTTGTGAGAAGGACAACCCTTTGTTCCATTTCAGCCATCTTTTCTTCCATGGTAGAGGTGTTAGTCATCATGACTGACACAACTTCCCAAGATGATGGAGAAGGAAGTGATTTGATGTGAGCACGTGGAATCTCATCTTTTGGGTTCCCTTTGATGGGAGAGAAATCGTGCGACCAACTTCTTGTGTAGGAAGAAGGGGATTTGCCCCCATACTTAAGGTGTTCCAAGGTGGAGATGTCCTTGTTTCTTGTAAGAGGGTCTAAGGAGATGATTGTCCGGACCTTGGCTTCCTTGGTTGATTGAAGTTGATTGTTTGTTTTAGGTTGGCTACAATTGATTGCACCAATGCAGTTGTTGGTGGTAGCCATACCAAGTTTAGTTGAAGTAGCTATTGTTGAAGCTTGAATGTTTTTGCTAGAGGCCATTGAAGTTGGTAGCAAGATGATGAAGATTTATTTCTTTGAAGGAGAATGAGATGAGAGGCGGAGAGGTCCCCACTGGCGTGCGAGAATTTGTAAGCGACTAAATTTCTCGGGTGGAAATAAGTCAAACGAGTGAAAATTGTTTCACAAATGCGAATTTGTATTGATGATTGTGTGGTACAATTCTCTGTAATTACAAAAGAGTTATCCTCTGATTCGATCTCCTTAAAAGACTTGTTGATTGGATTTGTAGTAATGTGATTTTGATTCGAACACCCAATGTACTTCAATTTCGTTGAAGAATGGATCGAAGATCTTTGGAACAGAATTACAATGAATCTCTGGCTATGAGCTTATTGGAAATCCTTTGTTCTTCGCGTTCTTCGTGTTCTTCATGCGTTCTTTGTGTGTTCTTCGTCTTCGAAGGTTTGTTGTGGAAGTTCTCCGGGGCTTTAGAGGCTTGAATCCGTGGAGCTTCACCGATTTGTGGTTGTTTGAGGTTTCTGGAGGCTTTTGAGCTTGATTCCGGTGAACTTTGAGATCTAGACAGATAGTTTGGATGATTCTGCTTTGAATGTTCTTTGTATTTGAAGATTTGTGGTGGAAGTTCTTCGAGGCTTTGGAGGCTTGAATCCGTAGAACTTCACCGATTTGTGATTTGATGGTGTTTTCGGACCTTTAAGCTTGATTCCCGCAAACTTTTGGATCTAGGTAGATGGTTTGGATGATTCTGCTTCGAATGTTCTCCGATTTTGGGGTTGAAGTTCTTGAAGTTCCCGAAGGCTTCAGGGCTTGATTCCAGTAGAGCTTTTTCACTTCTGAATCCTGGTCCTCTTCTGAATCTTGGTCCTCCTGAATGTCTCAGGAAGGCTTCTATTTATAGGAGTTTTGGGGTGGGTGAGCGACACGTGGCGGAGTCTGATTGGTGACACATGTCACGGCCTGATTGGTCCGCTTATGTCATCGCTTACACGTGAGAGGTTGCTTGTGTCATCGCTTACACGTGCGAAGCTGTTTGTGTCATCGCTTACACGTGCGCTGATGTGTGATTGGTTTTTGCATGACACTTGGTAAATTTCTGTTGGCTTCTGAATAGTGATAGCAAAACCTAGCAAAGCGATGCGTGGTGCTTTGTAATTGGCTGTATTTTGTGAACTTGATAATGTGACGTGTCGACTTGTGACAGGTCGGGAATTTTCCCTCTCTACATTCACATTATGGTGGATGATACTGTGCTTCACCCCGGAGTGAAGATAGTGTAATGCGCATGCCACTCCAATGCAACTCGGGAGTCTTTGTTTCCACGAGAGGGGTTCATGGTGGTTAGTGCCGCAAAGGTGGTTGCCCAGGTTTCCATTGACTATGAATTCAAAGACAAGAAACCCTTTGTCATCATCCTCGACACAATATCCGATGAGACGGACGACATTAGGGTGGCGTAGTTGGCAAAGCAACACCACCTCCTTCATTAACCCATCCAAACCCGACCATGACTTGATATTCATAGTCCTTTTTGCAACACTTATGGTACAATTATCAATAAACCCCTTGTATACTTTCCCATAACCATAAGCCCCTTCACCTTTTAGTAAATTACTGTCCAAGTTATTGGTAGCTGTCTTGATCTCGTAGAGTGAAAATCGACGGCACGGAAGAACTGAATAAGATTAAATCCGATCTTCTATTCCAGGACTTCCTTAATAACTTTGATATAGATTCTGAAATACCTTTCATACCAACGAGCTTGAAATGATGCAGTAGGGGAGTAGATTGTGGCTGCTTGCCCCGGCGATCACGGATAAGATCCCCTTCCAAAAACAGACAAACTAACAAGTGGAGGAGAACAACGAAATATAGATAACTCTCGGTCAATAAATGAGAATAAGAGCATCTCTAACGGCTTCTTTAAAGCCAATTTTAGAGCATCAACACCCCCAAAACTCACTCCAATAGATTTTATCTCTATTTTTTAGAGTATAGTTGCTATAGTGCTTCTCTATAAGTAGAGAATACTATAACTTTTACTATTCATCCTTCAAATGTTTTTTTCTATTATAATAATTAGGTATTGAATAAAAAAATGTTGGAAGATATATAGTTGTTAAAAAAAGAATAAATAATGAATAAAGAATGAATGAAGAAATAATATTTAAATAAGATAAAGAATGAGATAGAGAATCAGTTGGAAAGTGTATTTGAAAAAGTGAGTAGCTAAAAGGTAAAAGTAACTGTTTATTCTCCAAACAGTACAAAAATTTGAAGAATTTGCTGGAGATGCTCTAAAAAGCTGTCTTTTACGTTATCCAAATCCCGCATTTCTAAGAGCATTTTTAGCTGTCTTTTTTAAATATTTTTTAGTTTTTTGAAGTAGAGTTAGTTTATTTTTCAAATACAATTTTCATTAAACTCTTTATCTTTTGTTTATTCTATTTAAATATTATTTTTTTTATTTTTTTTTCATTTTCATTCATTTAATTCTAATGACTATATTTTTTAACATACCCAACAACCATATTTTCGAACTTTCCAATAGTAATATTTTTAAATTTATCCTAATGAGTGAGTTGTAGGTCATCAAATTTTAACTAATAATTTTTTTAAAATTTAATTAAAAATGCTACATTTATAATATTTTTTAAATACTTTCACAAGAAATTTTACTAGGTGATAAATTATTGCTGATTTTAATTTAAACTCACCAATCACCACTGGAATTATGTTTTTCTCACCAATAATAATCGGTAACAACCTACCGCTTAAAATTTATTGTGAAAATATTGTAATAGCATTTCTTAATTTTAATTTCTTATTCCTTTTTTTCCCTTATTTTTTTTATCCATACGATTTCTTCTTTTCTTTTCTTTTTCTCTCATTTTTCTCCTCCACACACATATCCTTACTCTTTTCTTTTTTCCCTCATTTCCTCCTTTGTCCCCTACCACTTCATGTAAACTCCAGAATATACCAAAGCTCTCTCTCTTTCTTTCTCTTTTTTTTTTTTCCCCTCCTTTCCTCTTTTTTCTCCTACCACTTTGTCCAAACGTGAGAGAATACCAGAGCTCTCTCTTTCTTTCTTTGTCTTACAAACAGAGATTGCCGGTGGATAACTCGTCCTTTCCACCACCGCTCGTCTTCCTCTCCACAGTAGTTCGGATGGGTCAGACTTGCTTCTTTTTTTTTTTTTGTTCTGATTTGATTACTGATGGGAGTGACGAGAATGCATTCCCTTGACGAAGCCAACACTAGTGACGAGATAATCCCTAGTGACGAAAAAATCATCATCACCGACGAAGGCAGGAAAATCATTCATTGAAGCCAGCCAATAACTCGGCGATTTACAAAACCAGCAAAACAGATCGTTGGGAGCCTATTAAAAGCCCCATTATTGGGCAGGAGGCGTTACTAAGAAAGGCATTAACACTCCAACGGCTAGCAACCAAAACCACATATATAAAGCCCTCACCTTGTCTGCGGAAGGTACAGAGACACTTTGAGAAAATACCCATTACTATTCTTGTTCATTCATTTCCATTTCACGAATTGCTTCTCTGTTCTAACTTTGGCATCGGAGGCGTTGTGGCGGGCACCACATCGGTGACCCTCTTAAAGGATACATTCGTGTGGACGAGGAGTTCCATCTGCCCATTTCGACCGACGAAGTCACACTTCATCGATTTGGCGCCGTCTATGGGGACGACATTTTCAGATTCATATTTGAAAACACAGTTTCCATCAACCCTCTACATTCAGATGGAACCCAATCCGGATTCAGCAGCCTTGGCCCAGCAAGTTCAAACCCTTGCGGCTATCATTGAAGAACTCACCAAGCAAAACCAAGAAATGAAGCTACGACTCCAATAGGTCCAACAGGCCCAACAGGAAGAGAACAGGTCCAAGGGTAACCCGGAGGGAGAAGGGGACAGCCACGGGAGGAGTGCCTATCAGAGGCCAACCACTCCGGACGAGCGAATCGAGATCTCCTTCGCGAAATGAGGAAGGAGATGGACGAACCGAGGAACGCCATTAAGGAGAAGACGGATTAGAGCATGGATAGGATGGTAAGGGCCACGGATTCGCCTTTCACCACGGCGGTGCTTGAATGCCCTGTACCATTAAATTTTCGCTTACCTCAACTTGAGCCGTTCGACGGACTCGGAGACCCTCAAGATCATCTTAATACCTTTAAGACGACTCTAGGTCTTCAACAACCACCTGACGAGATATTGTGTCGTTCCTTTCCCACCACTCTCAAAGGAGCTGCAAGAGAGTGGTTCACGAAGTTGCCGACCTCGTCCGTAGACAACTTCAAGCAATTGAGCAATGCCTTCTTGCACCATTTCATAGGGGGACAACGTCCAAAGAGGCCGGCAGGCTACTTACTCACCATTAGACAGGGAGAGAAGGAAACTCGGAGGTTGTATGTCAAACGCTTCACCCGAGAGACTCTGGAGGTGGACGAAGCCGATGACAAGGTGCGATTGACGACCTTTAAAGCGGGACTGAGGTCCAGAGATCTCGTAGCCTCCCTCGCAAAGAATCCACCAAAGATGATAGCGGAAATGCTCCTGAAAGCACAGAAGTACATGAACACTCAAGATGCTTTAGCAGCCATAAAGGATGCAGAGAAGCCAGGAGACAAGGCAAAGAAAGAAGACGACTGTATGGGGCAAAAGAGAGATCGACCGGACCGTCGGAACAATGACGGAAATAGAAGGAAAGATGACAAAATTCCTCGGATGGTAAAATTTACTCCCTTGGTTATGCCTGTTGACAAAATTTTCACGCAGATCAAGGACGAGCATTATCTCAAATGGCCCGCACCATTGCATTCATCCCCCAATGTCCGTGACAAGAACAAGTCTTGCCGATTCCACAAAGATCACGACCACAACATGGAAGATTGCAGAGACTTAAAGGAGCAGATAGAGGAGTTGATACAGAAAGGGAAATTATAGAAGTATGTGAAGAAGGGAGAATATAGTAAATCCAGGGACGATAAAAGCCAGCATGAGTCCTTTTCCCGAGATGACGACCGTCCGTCCCAACCTCCGCACAAGGTGATCGGGGAGATAAAGACAATTGCAGGAGGGCCATTCTTAGGAGGATCATTTAAATCACTCAAGAAGGCATACCAAAGGCGGGTAAATAGTGTCCACACCATACCTCCGTCTAAGCAACGACGAACATACCTGGACATGTCCTTCAATGAAGGAGACGCCATGGGAGTGAAGCGACCTCACAATGATCCCTTGGTCATAATGCTAAATATAGAAGGATTCAATACCAAGAGGATCCTCGTCGACAATGGCAGCTCCGTAGACATCATCTACCTCCCAGCCTTCCAGCAGCTTGAGGCTGGATCCAAGGAGATCGCCCCTTTGACTCTCCACTCGTCGGCTTCAGCGGAGACAGGATATACCCCAAGGGCATAGTGATATTGACAGTGACGGTGGGGGCCTACCCGGTGCAATTGACCTGTCAACTAGACTTCTTAGTGGTGGACTGCCCCTCATCCTACAATGTCATCATTGGGAGGCCCACACTCAACAAGTGGAAAGCGGCCACATCCACCAACTGTTTGAAGGTAAAATTCCCAACAGATGACGGCGTCGGTGAAGTAAAAGGAGATCAAGTCCTGGCAAGAGAATGCTACCAAGCCGTCCTGGCTGCGAAGGAGAACCACACGTGGATGATTAAAGAAAAGGAAGAAGACAAGATGGAGGCCGTGGAAACAGTGGAATTGGTTGAAGGAGAAGTGCACAAGACGGCAAAGATAGGAATGACGTTAAGCCCCGAGATGAGAATAAGACTCATTCAATTCCTTAAAGAAAATCTAGATGTCTTCGCCTGGAGTCACGAGGGCATGCCGGGCATAGTTCTAGAAGTCATCCAGCATAAGTTGAATGTGAACTCGGAAAGGAAACTCGTCTAGCAAAGACGAAGAACCTTCGCCCCGGAACGAGATCAAGCAGTGGCAGAGGAGGTTACCAAACTCTTGATGGTAGGGTTCATCCGGGAAGTGTACTATCCTGAATGGCTTGCGAACATCGTCTTAGTGAAGAAAGCAAATGGAAAATGAAGGATATGTGTAGACTTCACCGACCTGAACAAGGCGTGCCTAAAGGACACCTTCCTCTACCAAGAATAGACCAGCTTGTGGACTTTACAGCCGAGCACAAGTTAATGACGTTTATGGACGCCTTCTTGGGATATAACCAGATAAGGATGGCTGAGGAAGACTAGGAGAAGACCGCGTTCATCATGAGTCAAGGACTCTACTATTACAAGGTAATGCCTTTTGGATTGAAGAATGCTAGGGCTACGTATCAAAGGTTGGGAACAAAATGTTCAGCCAACAGATTGGTAGGAACATGAAAGTATACGTGGACGATATGCTCGTCAAGAGTAAGGAAGAGCTCACACATCCGGACGACCTGAAGGAGACGTTTGCAACCCTCAAAAAATATCAGATGAGGTTGAATCTAAGTAAGTGTGTTTTTGGGGTAGCTTCGGGAAATTCCCGAGATTCATGGTGTCACAAGGAGGAATAGAAGCAAACCCAGAGAAAGTACGAGCCATCATCAACATGGCGTCACCCAAGACCGTTAAGGAAGTCCAAAAACTCATGGGAAGGATAGTAGCCTTAAACAGGTTTGTCTCCAGAGCTACAGACAAATGCCTGCCCTTCTTCAAGACCTTGAAGCAGGCTTTCGCCTGGACCGACGAATGCGAAGCGGCGTTTCAGGATCTAAAGCGTTATCCGAGCAGTCCACCCCTCTTAAGCCCGTCCAAAGAAGGGGAAGACCTATACTTATACTTGGCGATGTCGGCCTCGGCGATAAGTGCAGCCCTGATTAGAGAAGAGAGCGCGAAGCGACTCGATTTACTACATCAGCCAAGCTTTCCAAGGAGCTGAGTCTAGGTATCCAAGGATTGAAAAGATCGCGTTTGCGTTAATAGTAGCCTCGCGCAAGCTAAGGCAATACTTCCAGGCAAACCCCATCCTCGTAATGACGGACCAACCGATCAAGAAATCAATGAACAAGCCTGAGGCAGCAGGAAGAATGGTCCAAAGGGCGATTGAACTTAGTCAATTTGACATCGAGTACCATCCCAAGACGGCAATCAAGGCGCAAGCTCTGGCGGACTTCATCGTAGAGTTCACCCTTCCGGACGAAGACAGTCCTTCCAAAAAATTAATAGATGGACGATACAAACCGATGGTTCGTCACCCCCAGGAAAGGGGAGTAGGGGTTGTCATAACCACCCCCGACGGAGAGGTGTTGAAATATGGGGTCCAACTAAAATTCCCGACTACCAACAATGAAGCTGAATACGAGGGGATACTGACGGGGTTGAGGCTTGGAAAGGCACTTGGAGCTAAGAACCTGTTAATCCAAAATGATTCGAAGCTAGTGATCGGGTAGATAAGAGGGGAGCACGAAGCAAAGGAAGAAAGGATGCAGAAGTACCTCGGGCTGACGAAACATCTAACTCGGGAGTTCGATATGGTGGAGTTCGTGTAGATCCCAAGAAGTCGAAATATGGGGGCAGACGAAATCTCGAAGATAGCATCATTAGAAAGAGAAGAAATTAGCATGGATTTGACGATGGAGGTCCAAAAACACCCCAACATTGAAGAGGTCTCGACATTTACCATCCGGAGCGCAAATAGCTGGATGATACCCATAATATCCTTCCTCCAGGACGGGCACCTCCCTCAGAACACAGAAGAAGCTAAAAAGGTTAAGAAGAGGGTGGCCAAGTTCACGATCCTTAATGACACCTTATACAAGAGAGGCTTCTCTATGCCTTACTTGAAGTGTGTTGACGAAGAAGAAGCTAGATACATACTAGAAGAAATCCACGGAGGAGTTTGTGGCGATCACGCCAGACCCAGATCCCTGGTGAACAAGGTAGTACGGATAGGATATTTTTGGCCAACTATGCAGGTGGATGCTGTTGATATCGTCAAGAGGTGCGACAAGTGCCAGCGATATGGGAATGTGCAACGGCTTCCAGCAGAGAGATCGACGACTATAGCCTCCTCGTGGCCATTTGCACAATGGGGGATCGACATCGTCGGCCCATTGCCCCAAGGTAAAGGTTAGGTAAAATTTCTACTTGTTGCTATTGATTACTTCACAAAATGGGTTGAAGCAGAGGCTCTAGCAACGATCACCGAGGCAAGAATATGAAGCTATGTGTGGAAGAATATAATCTGTAGGTTCGGGATTCCCTTGACGATCATATCAGATAATGGGAGGCGATTCGACAGCCAAGGCTTCAGAGACTTCTGTTCAAACCTTGGGATCAAGAATTAGTTCTCGTCCTCGGGGCATCCCCAGGCAAATGGACAGACGGAAGTGACAAATCAAACGCTGCTCAACATTATCAAAATCAAGCTGGACGACGCGAAGGGTGCCTAGCCGTAAGAATTACCTAATGTCCTGTGGGCCTACAGGACCACAAATGAGAACCCCACTAGGAGAGACCCCCTTCAGGCTTACCTATGGCACGAAAGCGGTAATCCCGGTCGAAGTGGCAGAAAAGAGTCGACGAGGGACGTTCAACTTAGGGTGCAATGACGATGAACTGCGACTCAACTTGGGCCGATCAAAACGGACGAAATAAGAGACAACGCATCTAGCAAGATGATGAAGTACCACCAAAGATGGCCGAATACTACAACAAGAGGGTTAAACTCGGACGATTGGACATAGGAGACCTCGTCCTACGCAAAACCACCACAGCAACTAAAGACCTTACCTAAGGAAAGTCTGGTCCCACATGGGAAGGGCCTTACCGAGTTACTCACTACTCAAGACAAGGCGATTTACCACTGAAACCAAGGACGGACAAAGGCTCCCCCGACCATGGAATATTGAGCATTTAAAAAAGTACCACAAGTAGATGTAACAAACGGACATGTTCATTCTTGAAGTCAATAAAAGATTTATTCCTCTAATGAATTATTCCTCAAATGTCTTTGTGTAGGCAGGTCTAGCCAATCTTAAGGCATAAAAAAGTTAAGTAACAAGATTCCGCCTTGACAGATGTAAGTTACTTACGATACCTCCAACGGGTTTAAGGCATAAAAAAGTTAAGTAACATGATTCCGCCTTGACGGATGTAAGTTCTTGACGATCCCTCCAACGTGTATAAGGCATATAAAAGCTAAGTGATAAAATTCTACCAAGGCGGATGTAAATCACTTAAGGCATAAAAAAGTTAAGTAACAAGATTCCGCCTTGACGGATGTAAATTCTTGACGATCCCTCCAACAGGTATAAGGCATATAAAAGCTAAGTAATAAAATTCCGCCAAGGCGGATGTAAATCACCGACGAAGCCTAAGTGACAAGATTCCTTAAATGGATGTAAATCACCAAAAAACGGCTAAGTGATAAGATTCCGCTTTGACGAATGTAAGTCACTAACGAAGTAATAAAAGCAGCAAATATCCCTAGAATAAGTACAAGTCAAGTAGGAAGGCCCCCCCCCTCGACGGGAACAAGCCATTGATGCGGACACAATCCTTTAGCCAGTGCAAATGGCAAAATCCCGCTTGACGGATTCAGGCTATTAACGAATCCATAAAGAGAGGATAGAAAGAAAAAGAAAAGGGACAAGAACCTTGCAACAAATCAAAAAGAAACTCAGGCTGTATCCAAGCCTTCCTAAAGGATCGAGAGTGATAAACAAATCATTGACGAATGGAGAAATCACAGCTAAGAAATTTATGCTAAGTACAAGGTATGGACGAACTTAAAACATCACAGGCATGAGCATAGTCATAAAAACAGGTAAGTGCAAAATCATAAAGCCAATTAAAGCCCAAAAACAGCGGGCAATTATCCTTGTTCTTTCTAAAGACCCATAAAACACAGGGCCAAGAAACATTGTTCTCAAAATAGATAAAAAAAAATGCTATCAAGAAGCCCAAAACATAAAGGGCATACATAACAAGATAAAATTTCACAAGTATCGTGTCCAGGCGTCGAGGAGCGTCGGCAAGGAGATCGTCGGCGGCGGGAGCGTCACCAGATGGGAGGGAATCACCAGGGGTGTCACCTTCAGGGGCCGATGACCGAGCAGCCTCGTCAGCCACCATCTCTTGATCTACCACTTCCGCATCAAGCTCGGCAGGTCAACCCCGGAAGGATGCTTGACAAGATACCTACGTAGGAGCTTGAAGCCCTTGAAGTACCAACTAAAGAGCACTGTGGAGTACTCCTCGGTTTGCTAGAAGGCTTTGACGGACCTAGCAAATGATCATTTTAAGCTTTTCTTTGGCCACCGGAAGCTGGTTGTCCTTCTCCGAGTTTAGGCGACGCTCAATCCTAAGATCGGCATTCAAGGCCTTGACCTTTTCCTTCAAAGCAGCAGCCTCGTCCATTGACTCTATAAGATCCTTCTTCAACGTGGAGTTCTCCTTTTCCAAGGCCTCCATCCTGGGCGCCAAAGACGCCACCTTAGCCTCTTGAGTAAGACACTCAGAAGCAAGGTGAAGGCTTTCCCCCAACACCTGACAAAGCAAATTAAGTCCGTCAGAAAAAAAAAAATAAATAAAAAAAGGGAAAATTTATAAGGAGAACAAGGAGAATGCAGAAGTGGTTTTACCTGGACGATCTTGTGTACATGCTGACTCGCAACTACGTTGAGAGGCACTCCCGAAAAGACCTTGAGGTCCTCGGCCTTTACAACGTCATGTGCCCGCTCCACGGCCACACCCTCGTCGTCCCAGACGGACGAACCCATTTTCTCTTTCTCCTTCTCCTTAGCCGACACTTGTTGCCTTTTGGAGGAAGGGGTGGGGATTTCCTCAACCGAGGTAGCCGGAGAAGCCACCCATACGCTTTCAACTCCAGAGACAATGGGAGTGGCGTCTGCAGATGGGAGAACTGACGGACCCTTCCTCATGATACGGACCCCCTTCTTGCCAATATTCGCCAAAGGTTCGTCCTTCTTGGACCTCATCTTAGCGTACATGTCTTTGTTGAACCTGGTCGTCATCTCTAAAAAAAAAAAAAAAAGAAATCCAAAGTACACACATGAAGATCAATACTGACGAGGTAAACACTTACTCTTCTTCTCCTTAATATTAATGCTTTGCAAGAGACGTAAGGAGATGGGTCCGGGCCTAAGCAAGAGAAAGCAAGCGTCCGTGGGTCCACGAGGTCGTCCCAACTCTCAATCGACTTGGCGTATTCTATCGCCTTCTCAATACGACCCAGGTACTTGCTCTTTAGTTTGGGGCGTCTTTTAACTGCAAGGAAAAATGAACAAGGGGTTAAGGACAACCATATATGCAAGATGAAAATTAATAGACGAGGAGAAACATTGACGCACCTAAGTTTGGGGTTTCCCACTGATGGAGTAACCTTGGGATATCACCCCAAGCCTCGCTAGAAGGGGTCTCAAAATCGTCCCCCATTACACGAAAAAGAAACATGACTTCCAAGACCTGAATGACGAGGCTAAACCCTTAATGATTCTAGTCCTCCTCGTCCAAGGGACTAGCTCATGATACCCATACTCTTTTGACTCCTTTAGGCGGTACAGTGAGACGAGCTCACTCACTTTGATCATGTCCTCATTGGCGGCCAACCATATCTCCATACAGTTGATCACTATCCTTCATTAATTAGGCATGAGTTGCCCGGGGGCAATTCCAAAATAACCCAAAAGCTCCATCACCAACGGATGGACGGGTAGCCTAAGCTCACAAGTGAAAGCAGCCTCGTAGAAGCATACTTCACCAGGGAAGAAGTGGCAGGCCCGATCCTCGGGACCAGGTCAATGAACACGGAGCCGCGTAGGAAATTGAAACCTATCCTTGAACCTAGCCACGGTGTCGGCGTCCAGCCCACACTCCTCCCCAAGGGCGTAAAAAGCCCTAACCTGACAAGGGACGGAGACGGCCGTATCACCCTCAACCGGGCCTTCGCTGGGCGACAACCCAGTGTCTAGTTCGCTAGATCTCACCTCCAACATCCTCCTCGTTTCTCCCTCAAACCAAGCTAGTGACTGGCCTAATATTAGAGATAGTTCCCCTAAAACTACACTCAACCCACAACCTTCAAAAATATAGTCCCCAACCAAAGGGAAAAAGTCACCGGAAACACCCAAAGCCGCCCCTAAGCGAGCAAAAAGAAAGAGACTGAGGGGCAAGCTACCCTAACCTCGGAAGAACTGACCATGAAAAGGGTACACAATCCTAAAAACCCAAAAATCAAACACAAAAACAATAAAAGCAAAGGACAAAGGAAAAATCAGGAACTCATAAGAAGATCGTTAAGAAAAGGGAACAGAAGGGGAATAAAAGAGTAGCGTACCTTGAAGAGCAAAACGGTCGAAGCCAGAAAAATTCGGAAAGAAGCGTCGCCGGAGCAGGGTTGGAGTCGCGGGAGCAGAATCGGAGTAATCGCAGAAATAAGCGAGAAAAATAACACTCAGAGCAAAAATTAAAGTAAAGGAAAAGAAAAGTTTTGGATCCAAAAATCCAAGGAAACTGAAAAATAGCGGGAAACCCAAGGGTCATGCCATCAACGCCCTCAATCAAGACGCGCCATGTGGCCACATTGCGTGTTGCACCGCCATCATACATTAAATTCGGAGCGGAACCCCAAGCATCACAGACAACTCAGGAAAAACTTTTCACCTTCTATGGCCCTCATGACACGTCACAGGCGACCCACGAACACCTGGGGGGCAACTAATGGGAGTGACGAGAATGCATTCCCTTAACGAAGCCAACACTAGTGACGAGGCAATCCCTAGTGACGAGAAAATCATCATCACTGACGAAGGCAGGAAAATCATTCAATGAAGCTAGCCAATAACTCGAGCGATTCTGAAAACCAGCAAAACAGACCGTTGGGAGCCTATTAAAAGCCCCATTATTGGGCAGGAGGCGTTACTAAGAAAGACATTAACACTCCAACGGCTAGCAACCAAAACCACATATATAAAGCCCTCACCTTGTCTCAAGGAAAGGTACAGATACTGACACTCTGAGGAAATACCCATTACTATTCTTGTTCATTAATTTCCATTTCACGAATTGCTTCTCTGTTCTAACTTTGGCATCGGAGGCGTTGTGGCAGGCACCACACCGGTGACCCTCTTAAAGAATACATTGGTGTGGACGAGGAGTTCCATCTGCCCATTTCGACCGACGAAGTCACGCTTCATCAATTAGTTTTAAGATTGTGATTTGTGTTTGTATTTTAATTGTGATATATTTAGAGATGTTCGAGAAAGAAAAGATTTGGAATGGTTGAGTTGTAACCATTGTGATTGTTGAGTAAAAATCGAATATTTTAATGGGTGTTTTGAATTTTTTATTCCCATTAATTCTTTTGCTAATGAACAGTAGCTCTCTTGGTCTAATGACTTATTGTTCATTAGCAAAATGAACAATTTTTTGCTAATGAACAATGAATTAGAGAGACTACTGGAGCAAGCATTTGTGGGTTTTACTTTCCAAATTTTGGATTTAGAGAGCTTGTTGGAGACGCTCTTAAAACAAGATAAGGATAGGAAGGTAGCTTTGTTGTATACCACTATGCCACAATAAAATATATAGAACTCTTAATTAACTAAATTCCAATGGATGGGCCCCAAACTAAGATACACAATATAAATTTAAATAAATATTTATAACAATTAAAATATTATAATAATAATACTATTATTATTATTATTATTATTTGGTTTTATATCATAATTTTTCATTCATTCATCTATTTTTGTGCATTGAAAATGTGTAGTAAATTTGAGTTCAAAATGAAAGAGAACGTATAAAAAGCAAGAAAAAAAATGTTTTTGTTTAAATTTAAAAAAGAATAAGAGATGAGGAGGAAAATAGAGTGCTTTTGATTAAATTTCAAAAGGATAAGAAATAACAAAATTGTAAACTGTTGAGAATGTTGATCTAGTGGAGGGTTTTAAATTGAAAGCTTTTATTTTACGAATTTTTCCCCTTTAATTGAAAACCTGTAAATGAGTAGGGGGATGATATTTTTGGATATCCAAGAGTTAGAGTCCATCTTAATGGCTTAAAGCCCCCTTAAATAGTAATAGCATAAATAAATTAATAAAAAATAAATATCGATGGGGACGCAAAAATCAGCCATTGTTGATAAGTGTCATCTAGAAGATAACAAGTAAACATCGTCCAAAGAAGAGTAGTTCGCCTAAGCAAGATAAATACTTAGCAAAATTTGGGAAAACTCCCACCATCCAAGAAGTTGGTTACATCATGATCACCTAGTACAGGACGTAGGCTGAATTTTCTAAAATTTGCTCCACTCTCACCACTAAATCCACCCATCTCCCACGATGGCGGTAGCACCTAACAAGTAGGTCCACTCAAAATCCTCTATATAAAGAACTAGACCTCACCATACTAAGGTATGCACAACAAAACTTCTCATTTTTTGTACTTGAGTTCTGGAAAGAAATTCTAACGTAATTGTCGGAGGGTCTTTGGTTGGTACTACACAAGTACACTCTGATGGTTTTTATTTATTATTTATATTTTTATTCTATTTATGGTATTTGGACTCTATAGCACATGCTTTCCTAGAGCAACAAGGGCGCCGAAAGTCACAACACAAGATCGAGGGGGGTGCTAATAGAGGCCATTAGGGCAGCGATGTCAGAAGTGCTTGAAATTTGGTAGGTTAAAGGGAAACGACATTCTAATCCAAACTCAAGATTTCTCGAGCGTCACCTAAATTTAGGCAAATTTCTTCGTTAAGGCCCCAAAAATAGTGTTTTTGCTATTTATAGTAATATTTATTTTCTCTTAATGACTTTTAATTTAAAAGTTAGAATAAGGTCCCATATGTTTTAAGACGTCTCTTAGAGATAGAATTTTTGATTTCCGCAATTGTTTCAATTTTGTTATTTTTGGCAAAAATCACTATTTTGCCCCTAATTACGTGATTAGCGCGAATTAGGGTTTTTGAGCATTGCCTTAGCCGCCTTAGGGTTTCTTTTACTATTTAAACATATTGTAACTTTCAAGGCAATGGATTTTTTCAGATTTATAAAAATACAGTCTTTGTCTATTTCTCTCTAGTAGATTCCAGAACCCTATCACCTTATGGATTCAAGGAACCCCTCGTGGATTCAAGGTTTTCATTCAAAAGCTAATGTGTTTAGTTTATTTTTCCATTCAGAAGCAATGTGTTTGTCTTCTTGTAGCTTCTGCGACATCACTATGACACTTTCATTTAAGGACCCAACAATTTTATTTTTATTGTAGGTGATGTGATATATTGTGATTCAATCAACATTATTTATACTTGGATAATTAACGATATTTTAATTATGCACAAATCATATTATTTTACATAAAAATATATAAATTTACAAATGTATTTGTTTGTGTAGTTTAGAAAATTTATTATGTTTTCTATGTTTGGTTCTAGTTGCCCTTCATCAAATTTTGATTTTTGGAACCATCCTGTTGACTCTTTTGTCTCATCCAATAATGTATAATATCCTGGGCAGTGTAAATCATTATCTATTATTTCAATATTTTTTAGATTATTTACACAGTCCAGCTAACAGTGCCCATAGGGGAATTAGTTATGGAAAATATAAAAAAATTTCAAAAAACAGTTACTTTTTCGCATAAAAATTTTCTACAAATATACCTTAAATCAATGCACTTAGGCATCCATTAATTTTTCCCACGGTTTTATAGGCATAAGATATTGCTAAGGCGTGATAATTTTTGCCTTGATACTACTAGACTATAACTATGTTTTCAAGCACACATTTTTTTTTTTTTTTTACGTAATTGAAATTCAAATATTATTTTGGGAGTGTACTTTGTCTTGAAAACAGTCTAGATTTTTTGGTCATTTTGGAGACTGCTAGATTATTGAGAGAATGATTCAATTAGGAGCCTCATTCTGCAATTTAAATTTTGGGAATAAAATAAGGGAGCGTTATATTTAGGCTTTGTAAATCATGGCCCAATGTCAAGTTAGGGGAGAAGAGTGCACATTTTGCCTACATGATTGGTAGTCTTATTGAGAACTTGCATCATGCTTCTTTGAAGCCTTATTGTTTTAACCAATCTTGGCCCCTTGAAGCTACAAATTGAGCTAACAACATATACCCTATATTTAGAATGTCTTTGAGTAACTATATAGAGAGAGGCATTGGTTTTTCGGATTTCATATGATGAAGTACCCAAGGAAACTCGTTCATATAGGCCTTAACCTTGCAGCTTTCACTAGAGCTGCACTTCAAATGCATTAGCGTGGAGATAGATGTGATAGATTATTAAGATGAAACTGGAATGCCCATCTCTGACGTCAATATGAGTGAGAACTTGAAAGCTGCTCTTGGGATAAGTGACGCATCTGCTCTTTGTGACAAAATAACTAAAACTCAGAGAAACAATGGTGCCTTCTACATAGTAGGAGGGAAAACTCTTCCTAGGCATGCAAATGTGAATGCATGTCAATAAATTTTATAAGCACCAGCAGCCTTAGCTACACGGAGAGGTCTTTGATATAGTCTGCCAATCTGCATCATATACTCTTTTCTGATGAACTGAACTCCACTGCCACTCAAAAGTGAAAGCAATGTGGAGAAGCAAGGTTTCTGCGAGCAAAATCCTAAGCCAGTTGCAAACTGGAATGGATTAATTATACCATTCAGCAAGCCCCTGATCAATTAATTTACCTTCCTTTGCCTAATGACAGTTCACACCACTTCACGGAC
This sequence comes from Quercus dentata, assembly GCA_028216015.1. Classification (NCBI taxonomy): domain Eukaryota; kingdom Viridiplantae; phylum Streptophyta; class Magnoliopsida; order Fagales; family Fagaceae; genus Quercus; species Quercus dentata. The sequence continues at coordinate 69,637,618 of CP116448.1, forward strand.
GTAGATTTTCATAACTTTTGACTAAGGACATTGCCCTAGCTAATTAAAAGCATTGATCTTGCAGCCTTTGCCCAGCATAAAGAATCTTAGGGAGCTGAATCAAAGTAAAAGTTCCAGCGTACATTCAAGACAATTGGAAAATTTTAAGCAATGGAAAAGATGCCATGGAATCTTGCTTCAAATCAATATGAGTACAAAAGCTTTCACCTAAAATTAAAAGCTTCATCATAGAGTTGGACAGATAAGGTTTCCATTTCATTCATCTCTGATAGAAATTTTTTTGTACTTCCACCAACGGATAATTAAGCAATCCCAATAATCATTCAATGATCTGATTTTAAGCTTCATGCGTACTCAAGCTCTCAAAGTTCATGCAATGGTGAGCTTGAATCACTTAATTAGAAAGAGAAAATGTTCAAGAAGAATTGGCACTTAAGTCTTTTAATTATATGCTGCTAGTCTGATCGATGAAAATAGTAAATGATATATATGTCCATAGAGCACAAATTATAAACCGAAGGGGGTTTTTGGGTGGGGGGGGTGGGGGGGGAGGGCGGGGAAGATTCTTTACCTACATTGTGTTTACCAAGTGGTACCCATGATACATGTTGCAATTTGTGAACAGCTTGACTAATGTTAGGCATTTCAAGGTCCGGTCTCCTGTCAACTACTTCTTCAGTTGAATCCGCTGGAAATGCAACTGGATAGGTAGTCAAAATCCTTGATTTCATGCTCCTGCTAATGTGTGAGAGAGAGAGAGAGAATTAAATCACCAAACGGCACCAAAATCTGGATAGCCAAGAGACAACAACCAGTAGTTTAAACTTTCAAGTTAACAACTTCAATCAAGATAATAAAATAGATCTGGGAGGATGTAAGAATGAGGAACTTGGCATATGCAGAGCTTCATAATCAACAGTATACTTGCAAAACACATCAACTTTACAAGTCAAATAAAAGAAAAGTTCAGACATTCGGGCAGTAGGAGATGATTCATCTAAAAGAAAATAGAGGAGGTGGAAGCAGGGCAAGATAAAGTTGGAGATTCACCCTGACAAAATATTTCTAAATGAAGTGCAGCATAAAAGGTTGCACAACTGAACTCATAACATCTTAATCCAAAGGAATTTGGATAAAAATAAAAAATAAAATTATTGCCCGATAAAAACTTGCAACCTGCCACCTGAAATTTAAAAATAGTTTTATACAAATACACACAAATCTTCATAGGTTTTGAACATATATAGGTCCTTTCCAAGAGAAGAATGACTATATGAATGGAAAGCTTAAAGTTCTCTTAAATTATCAAGATGCCACACACCTTGATTTCATGGTATTGAATTTGGTTTTTTGATTATTGACTCCATGTGTGCCTGAAAGCCATTCAATCCAATTTCAAGCATGAATGCACACATGCAGTACATATGGGTGTTTTAGACACCAAGCAAACCAATTGATTTCAGCCAATTTCCTCATTTATCATGGTTCAGTACAATATTTACTCAGGGGGAGTGGGGGAACACCTATGATATAGATTCAGTAGTAGGTTCAAAGTCTAAAGGACAAGTTTAAACCAAGAGAACCAATCAAATTATCAACTAATTCCTTATGATATGACTGTATAAGGGTGACATAAAAAAAATCTTGGGAATATGATCACACCTAATAAATTCTTTTATTTTAATTTTACATCCCAAACAGTCAAACCTCCTAATCTCTTGCCGGGAGCATATCACCTGCAGTTGGTGAATGTGCAATCCCTGCAATCATAGCTTGGAATTTTAATTCAAGTTGTCTTCTATTACCTATCAAAATTATTATTAAAAAAAAAAAAAACTTGTTTTTAATTACTTTACAGGCTTTTTAGTTTACCAGTCTAATTAAGGGTTTGTTTATTGTCAAAATAGGAGTTCCAGTTTTATTAGTAAAAGTTAAGATCTGGAGTCTATACCAATTTATGACTATCTTAACTATTTTGCAGCATAAAAGCTATAACTTAGTGTTGGTCCTGCCAAAGTGGGCTCTTTGGAGGAAAAAGGCACTTATCTCTTACAACTCAAGACCATCACCATTGCAACAAACAAAAGGCCCCTAACCTATCTTGCATCATAAATGTTGAAATGATCTAGAGGCAACTTGTGATTATTTCAAGTGTTCAACTTCCCCATCAGGAAACCAGAGAATACATTGTCATTGAAACAAGTGGCTCTTTAACAAAGAAAAATCAATCATTTAAAAGCAAGTGAATAAGACTGACCAACCTTCTCCAAGTTACCTTATGACGTTTTACCAAAAAAAAAAAAAAAAAAAAAAGTCTTGACAATGTTGAGATTGTTGTGGTTGTTAATTCAGGCATACAAAATAGTGAAATACAAACAAAGTTATGTACATCAATCTATGAATACTGTGTAGCATTCATCACCATGAGAACTTCAAACTATAATTCAACATAAAAAAAATCTAACAAAACTAAAATCTGATCCACTTCCCCAAAACAAGAGCACACCTTAAAAATTTTCCCATATCGTGGCAGTGATATCTGAATCCGAAACAGATTCCTCTGGCTCAGACTCAGGGGGAGAAGCACTACAGGTATATTCAACAATGGGATAGTTACAATGATCACCACCAGGATCCACATCCTTCCTCGCAGCATCAGCACTCTCTTATAACTCCATTGCGTGTTCAAGGATTACCTCCACCTCACCAATCGTGGGACGATTCTTTCCCTTTTTTTGCACAAAAGAAGTGGCAATGTCGACGTATTTCTTGAAACACTCTGGAGCTATCTTCCCCATCAGGTACGGATCAACTATTTTATTGATGGCCCCTTCTCGTTTGCATTTTCTGACCCACTCAAGAAGATGCCGCTGCTCTAATGTTTTTCTGCCACAGAGTAGTTGCAGCAGTACCAACCCAAAAGAATAGACATCGGATTTATCAATCAGCTCCCCGCATACGAAATACTCGGGATATAAGTGTTCTAAAGTACAGGTTCGGCTTCTGTCCAGTGGCCAGTATCACTGGACACGTTGGATTGCGGACAGAAGGCCGATCCCTAAAGTACTACTCTGTACTCCAGAGTAGTAGGGACTGGAATCCACCCTAATCAAAGCCTTTGACAAACTCGGTGGACCCAACTTGTACGACGCGAAATCTGCCAACTTGGGCTCCCATTTCTCGTCCAACAGAATGTTACTCGGCTTCACGTTACGGTGGATGATGGTATGCTTCAGCCCAGTGTGAAGGTAATGCAGAACACGCGCCACTCCAATAGAAATCCAGAGTCTTTGTTTCCACGGGAGGGGATTATCGTGGTTAGTGCCGTAGAGTTGTTCGCCGAGGTTTCCATTGAAGATGAACTGGTAGACTAGGATCATCTGTTGATGATCAAGACAATATCCAATGAGAGGGACGAGGTTAGAGTGGCGTAGCTGGCATAGCAACAACAACTCAGTCTTTAACTCGTGAAAACCGCCCTTGAATCGATATTCACACGCTTTATTGCAACGCTTATTGTAGTAGGGTCATCGATAAACCCCTTGTATACTTTCCCATAATCCCCCTGACCAATTACGAAGTATTCATTGAAGTTATTGGTAGCTATTTTGATCTCAGCGAGTGAAAAACGGCGGCATAATCCCACAGGAAGAACTAAATCAGATTGTTTTGTTTCGTCTGACCTTCTCTTCCTGGACGGCCTAAATAACTCTGAAATTCCTTTCATTTGAGGCTTCGGTCACCGCCTTTTTTTTCCTGTTTTTTGGAAATATATATACACACACAGTGTTTTTAATTTTTATAATTGAAAATGTGAACAACACCGCCCTTTTTTACATTTTTGGTTGTTTACATGAGCATATAAGGGTAGGCAGTGGACACTAGGCAGCTTTGCTGTATACCATTACCAATCTATATATATATATATATATATAAAATCAAGTCTTTGCTTGTACCACAATTTTCCACGTCAAGACACCACAATTTTCTACGTCAGCACAATATTTAAAAAATAAAAAATAAATAAAAATTATAACTCCTCAAAACCCTAGCAACCTTACCCCTCTCTCAAGTTAAGAAATATAAAACCACGGTTTCTGCAAACTCTCTCTCTCTCCCGACGTAGGAAGCCCTAAAGCATTTAAGATCTACAATGCACGGTATAGATTTTAGCTTATAAAGTTCAGCTTTTGTAAGGTTAGTTTTGTTTATATATTAATTAATACATAGTACTTTGTTCACCATTGAATACTCATATAATCAATTTCCAATTCAGTGTTCAAGAATTAAACCAAAATTCTAATCTGCGCTATCATAAAATATTATTATTAGTATGAATTTTATGGAGTTATGCGGTGTTCAAGGATTAAACCAAAATTCTTTTAAATTATCTATAATATTTTGTCCTCTAAAAATTTTATCTCTTTGATTTTATTATATTGTGTTTCTTAAGCTATAGAGAGATTTTCTTTGGTTTCTGCAAACTCTCTCTCTCTCCGGATGTAGGAAGCCCTAAACGCACGGTATAACATTCAAGATCTACAACTCACGGTATAGATTTTAGCTTATAAAGTTCAGCTTTTGTAAGGTTAGTTTGTTTATATATTTAGTCCTTACGTTTAGGTTTAGGTTTTAAGAGATTTATATATTATTACTATGTGGCTAAATTTCCCGTGACATCGCTTTTATGTTTTTAACCAAATACATCGGAAAAGCAAGAGAAGGTGCATAAATATTTAGTCCTTACGTTTATGTTTAGGTTTAGGTTTAGGTTTTAAGAGATTTATATATTACTACTATGTGGCTGAATTTCCCGTGACATCGCTTTTATGTTTTTTTTTTATATTTTTTTATATATTTTTTTTAATTTGTTTTATGTAAGGTTAGTTTGTTTACATCAGTTCTTTATCTCAAAGATAAGGCTTTTATTTCTACCGCAAGAACTATTTAGGTATGTATCCCTTGCAAGCACACATGAACTTAAATTGTCTTTTAATATATGCATGCTTTATTATTTTCTAATAGTTTTCCCGTGCATCGCACGGGTTAGCGACTAGTTGCTTTGAATTTAATCAATGCAAGGAATTTGAACAAGAAGTAGCGCCATGTCGGTTTCATATGTTGCACGGGTCAAATTTGGTGTGCTGCTCTTTCCAATTTGAACTCTACGTACCACTAGTATTTTGTCTTGTTGTTTTATATTTTATATAGTTATAGTAATTAGTAATTGATGTGAGTTTTTAGTTAGTTTAAACTAGTATATTACTCAATGCATGGATAATGTTATAATGTTTTATGTAAGATGATTTTAAAAAATGTTGTATAAATATTATAACATAATTATTATAGAACTTTATTTTTAATGAGTTCATTATAAAAAGCAACAACTATAAATTGTACACATATTCATTATAAATATTCAATTGAAGTAATGAGAAAAAAAAAAAAAAAACTTTGGCGGAATATTATAGAATAAAAGTTGATATAGAATGTATTTTTTTTCTTTCAACTTCATTCTAAAAACAAATACACATCCTAAACACTCACAATCAATCACATTATTTACAAAACTTACAAATCCACAACGTTCTACCTTAACGTCAAAATAGTAATTGCTGTTGTCATTCAATATAAAATGCAAGCTGCCCTTCGTTGATTGTAACCAACTCATACGGGTTAGGATAAAAAGAAACAACAATGTTAGAGCTAGGTAGGTGTTGTTGAAAGATTGAAGGTAAATGACATCGTTTTTAGTTTGTGTGTATTTGACATGGGATAACATGAAGGGTTATGGGTAGGTATATATAAAAAGGTAGAAGTGCAAGAGGTAAAAATAGTGAATTAAAATGTAAAGAGGTTTGTGTGTATGCATAACAAATGAAAATTCTTGAAACATTAAATCAAAGGATATAAATAATATTTATTTTTTAATTAGAAAAGTCTTGAAACATTGAACCAAATGAAACAAAAATTCAATATTTAATTTGTTCTTTTTTTGAGAATATTTAAACTTTTTTTGCATAGAATACGCCACTTGGCAAAACCTTATACTTTCCACTATTATTGTTAGTCATAGTTAATCTATGAAGTTTTCTACTAAAACTAAGTTTAAACTAAATACATTGGGGGAAAATTCCTCTAATTCATGCAACCAAGAAATTTCACCAAATCATAGTTCACATTGTCACCTACAAATCTGTTGGTTCTTAAGTGTCTTTCTTGTATGATTTATGCTTTATATATCAACTAGTATGCAGCCCTGTGCTACCGCACAGGAATGGATATATTATTAATCATGAGTTTATTTATGTTTAAAAGGCTCAGTTAAGTCTAAATTCATATTATTAACCAGAAAATTTCATTAACAAAACTTAGCAAATATATATTTTACACGAAAGATGAACCTTGGTGACAATGTTTATCCAAAAGATCCATTCACGCTTTTGAATCTTCAATCTCTATTGGTGATTAAAATTTTCGCAACTTAAAAAATTTAAAATTAAAAAAAAAAAAAAAAAAACCCTCAGAGTTATACTCATTTTGTAGTTTTACGATGGGTCATTTTGTAACATGATGGGCATTTGTATGAAGAAAAAACCTCTGAAGTTTCATGGCTAATAAAAGAAATTCTCTCCAACCTCTTTTTATAGAAAGATGGGTTTGTGCGTGTTTTTATACATCCTTCATAGTTATATTATCACGAAGCAGGTCCAATGGATTTAGATTGGTACTACCGATTCCCAAAGCATGAGTGTTTAATGTGTTATTAATTTCATCTCATTGGCTTCTGCCCATGACAGCAAAATTAAAAATAATTAGATTGTACACGTGTATAGTAAAATTGGACTCCAATTTCAGATTCTAATTGAACAATTGGAATGATAATATATGATAGTAACAACAATAGGAAAATTCAAATAAAATTTCGAATTAAATTGTAACAATCTGAATAAAAAATTCCAAAGAGAAAGACAGGGTGGAGTGATCCACTCCAAGAAGGCGACCAAACTTGCGTAAATATAGAATAATAAATCTCTCTTCGGAAAATTTACATTGTTCATAACCTTTACCTTCACTGAACATTTTAAAAACATAGTGACTCACATCTGCCATCCAGACATCTACAGCCGTGTCCTCTCCAATTCGCATGAGATTCCATTGATCACTAAGTTCCTTTGCAGCCTGCAAAAAATATCATCCATCGGTCCACAACAGTGCTTTCTTCATTGTTATAGGTGCCCAACCCGAACAAAAAGCCAAATATAAGGATAGTGAACTTTATGCATAATGTGCATCTAATCACATTTTAGAAATTTATAACAAATGTAAAGATGCAAACTTTGCAAGTGAATAGTAAACAAAACTCAATTAATCGAACCAAGAAGAAAGCACTTTAATCCGAAACTCAGTGCAAATGTAAAGATGCAAACTTTGTAAACAATTTATAACAAAGATGCAAACTCTGGCTTTGCTATCTCTTTGGAAATTATGCAATGTACCTAAACCAAGTTCTTATCACCGATCTTAATCTCTTTGGTTTTCACGTTTGACTACAAAATCAAGAAAAAACTTAATTGGCACAGTAACTCACTTGACCCGATACATAGAAGTGGTTTTAATGAGAATGAGCCCACATACATTTAGCCACATGATGCAAAATTCAACTTCAATTTCAGATTCTAGACACATGGCACAAAATTAGAGTTCTAATTTGGAATTCAATTTCATACTCTCTCTGCTTCACCTATTATTTTATATATAGATTAGCTATAAGAACTTCTAGAATTTCATGATAAAACAGCAAAAAAAATGTCATAGTGATGCAATAATATCACAATTTAATCTCCAAATTTTAATTGAACTAAAAGTAGCCAAAAACAAATCCTTACCAAGTATATGCATCATACAGAAAACCAAAAATATAAATTAGCACATAATATGAAAAAATAAGCCTAAATACTTTACAATACTACATAAGTAAACATGTATACATAAAATCTAAAAAAAATATATTTAAAACGAACATAATATTTTGAAAATTAACATACCACACAAAAAGAAAACCAAATATACTATGAGAAATTTTTTGGAAGTTTAACCTCACAGAAAGAAAACCAAAGATACAATGAGAAAAATTATGGAAGTTTAATTTTTAAGTGCAATGGAAATGGGGATTTAGTTATATTAGACAAATGTGGAGACAAATAATATTTACCTAATTTATTGAATCCACTTCTTACAATTTTGCATTGCGATTAGTCTTATGCAGAAAAATTGAAAAGTTTTCTTCCTACATTTCCCATAGCTTTAAGATCCATCCATATTTATTCAAAGCAATAAGTTATAAATGTATACAAATTTTTGCCTTTTTCCATTAAAAAAAAAAAAAACATTGAAATAAATGCATTTTCCATTAGTTAATACTTTGACATAAATGCTAAATGGGGATTTTTCCTTTTGGAGGGAACCATCTTTTTGACTTCTCATTAATGTCTCATCCAATGGTGTATAACATCCTACTTTATTGGTTTATTTGACTTATTTCAATATTTTTCATATTATTTACTCTAGATAGTTTCATTGGTACAGTATATTATTAAGGAGTGATCATTTTTGCCTTCAAGTGCAATATAACTGAATTTCCAAACACACGTTTTTGTTTTTTACATAACTGATATTCAAATATTGTTTTGGGAGTTTACTTTGTCTTAAAAAAAGTCTAGATGATTTGATCTTTTGGAGACCGTAGATTATTGAGTTATTGACTCAATTATTAAATATATTCAATTAGGAGACCTTATTTTGTATTTTAAATTTTCGAGATTAAAATATTGGAATGTTACATTTAGGATATGCAAATTATTGCCCCATGAGTCATGTCAAATTAAGGGAAAATGGGGCACATTTTGCCTACATGAATGGAGGGCTTATTGAGAACTTGCTTGATGCTTCTTTGAAGCGTCATTTTCTAGCCAGTCCTTTGACGACCATATTACTGTTATTGGGGATTGAAATTGAGCTCTCAGCACATATCCTGTAATTAGAATGTCTTTGAGCAACTACAAATAGAATAGAGGTATTGGTTTTTAGGAGCTCATATGGTGAAGCTCCCTGAAGATGTAGACTTTGAAAGGTAGCCAAGGAAACTCGTGCATGTTGGTGCTAACCTTGCAACTTGCACTGAACCTGAACTAAAAATGCATTAGGGAGAAGATAGATGTGATAGATTACGAAAATGAAACTGGGATTCCCCATCTCTGATGTCAATATGGGTGAGAACTTGAATGCTACTCTTGGGACTAGTAATGCAACTTCTGCTCTTTGTAAGAAAATAACTAAAACTTCGAAAGACAATGGTGGGCTTGAGATTGTTAAGAAGGGAGCATCAAGAAATCGTTATACATTGGAGCCTTCTACATAGTAGGAGAATTATCCTTTGTCACCTTCAAAGAAATTTGGCGCCTTCTACATAGTAGAATTATCCTTTGTCACCTTCAAGATAAGTTCTTTCGTACCGTGATAGTTGGAAAACTCTTCTTAGGAATGCAAATGTAAATGGATGTCAATAATTTTATAAGCATCAGCAGCCTTAGCTACTCAGAACATGTTCGGAGAGAGAGAGGACAATGTGAGAGGTTTTGAGATGGTCCACAAAGAACCAATCTGCATCATATCCTTTTTCTTGAAGAACTAAACTCCTCTGCAACTTGAGAGTGAAAGTAGTGTGGGGAAACTTGGTTGCTGCTGATAAAATTCTGAACCAGTTGCAAACTAAAATGGAATAATTACCATTCAGCAGGCCTCAAATTGGTTAATTTACCTTCCTTTGCTTGATGATAGTTTTGGAATACAGACTTTCATAACTTTTGACTGAGGACATCTCCCTAATCAAAAACATTGATCTTGCAGCCCTTGCCAAGCAGTCAACATCTTAGGGGGAGTGAATGAAAGTACATATTCCAGATTGCATTCATCACAATTGAAGAGTATTTACGCTATGGAACAGATGCCATGGACACTTCGCTTAAAAAAAATATGACAATAAAAAGCTTTCGCCAGAAAACAAAAGCTTCATCATAGAGTAGGAAAGATCAGGTTTCATTTCATTCATCTCTGATAGTTGGAAAGATCAGGTTTCATTTCGTTCATCTCTGATAGTAACGTTTTTATATACATTCATCTCTGAAATTACTTCCACAAAGACATAGTTAAGCAATCCCAATAATCATTCAATGATCTGAAATTTTCTATGACAACCAATTAAGCTTCATGTCTTCTCAAGCTCTCAAACTCCATGAAGTGGTGATCTTAAATCACTTAAAAAGAGAAAAATGTTCGTAAAGCACTGGTTACAGGCTTTTCCTTTTTATGTCTCTTTCCTTTTCCACACTTCTTTTTTAATTTATTCTCTATGCACTATGCATTTGCTATTTTATTGGTTTCATTTTGAATATGGATATTCGAAGTATCTTTTATAATTGTAAACTATTCGTGCATATTTCTAAGTTTAAAAATGTCGTTAAGTTGAGATTCTACAATTTTCTGTTTCTATTAAGTATATTCTGTTATTCAGTTTTGTTTTAGCCCCCTTTTGGATTATAATAGACATGGGGCAGGTATTTGGTTGGAAGATGTTTTTTGTGCTACCTTATTACAATTTACAATTTCCAATTTGGCATCCTTGTTTGATAGCATCAAATTCCCTTGGTGCAACTAATCCTTGTACGGCAGATAAATGCACTCAAATCAATTTAACTGATAAATGTAAAAGACCTTGAGCAGTTTGATGAATAATCGAGCAGGGATCCCCATAGTAAAATACAGAGAACCAATTTATGACCATCTTAAATATTTTGCAGCATAAAGGCTATTACTTAGTGTTGGTCCTGCCAAAGTGGGAGGAAAAAGGCACTTGTGCCTTACAACTCAAGACCATCGCCATTGCAACAAACAAAAGGCCCTTAACCTATCTTGCACCATAATGTGGAAATGATCTAAAGGCATCTTGTGATTATTTCAAGGGCTCAACTTCTCCATCAGGAAACAGAGAATACATTGTCTTTGAAACAAGAATTTTACTCTGTAACAAAGGAAAAACAATCATTTGAAAGCAAGTGAATAAGACTGACCAACCTTCTCCAAGTTATCTCATTAGGTTTTACAAAAAACAGTAGTACTTTACAATGTTGAGATTGTTGTCGTTGTTAATTCAGGCTTACAAAATACAAAGAAAGTCATGCACATCAATCAATGAAAACTGTATAGCATCCATCGCCGTGAAAACTTCAAACTACAATTCAACATAAAAAATATTAGTATATAATGGCCTAAACCTTGAGAGTATATAATGCAGAATAGCAGCAACCAGATGTATGTCATTTTCAATGACGGTGATATCTCTATTCCATAGGTTGATATATGCATGGTAAAATTTTCCTTTAAGAGAAGTGATGGAACACAAATCCGTCAGTGAGTGAGCAGATGGAATCACCTGTGGGATGTGAAGGTTTGCTCACCGAGGGACACCGGTGTGGCGCCCGCCACAAAGTCTCCGATGCCAAAGTTAGGATCACAATTAAACACAAGAAAGAAGTAAAAGATAATTTCAGAGTATTTTTGCATATATCCTCTTCTGTTGGTTGTATGAAAGTTTTATACCCGAGGCCTTAAGGGCTAGCCGTTGAGGCCGTTAAGGCTCTCTCAAGTAACGCCCCTGGTCAGTAATGAGACTTTTAAGAGGCTCTCCAACGGTTTGCTTGGTCGATTTGGTAAATCGCCGGGTCATTGATTGACTGCATTGAATAACTCCCCGCCTTCGTTAGTGATGATGGCTTTCTTCGTTGTCTCCGATGACCTCGTCATGGATGATTCTCCGTCATTAATGTTATCTTCGCGGGGGGATGTAGAGTCGTCATTCCCGCCGCTTGCCCCCCAGTGTTCGGGGTCGCTTGTGACCCGTCATGACGATCCCAGAAGATGAAAAGTTTTTCTTGTGACTCTTGGGGTTCTGTTCCGCTTTTAATGCTTAGTGGCGGCGCTACACGCAATCATGGCCACGTGGCGCTTGATGGTCTGTGGAATTAATGGCATGACCCTTGGGTTTTCCGCTGGTTTTTCAATCGTTTTTGGCCCACATTTAAAACTTCTCCTCTTTAACTTTTCTTCTACTTCTGAAAGAGCAAAGACAGACCAACTTTTTAGAGCATTTACATTCTCCAGATTTTCTTGCGCTCCAGATTTTCTTCAAGCTTCTTCATTCCCACCATTGGAGGTACGTTTTTCTTTCCTTTTTCTTTCTTCTTTTTCTTCCTTTGCTGTAGCATAATTTTTTGATTCGCTATTTCTCTTTGCTTCTATTCTGTTGTTGGTCCTTGTTTTTCTTTTGGGGTTTCAGTTTTTGTACCTTATTTTTCTGTCCTCCGATTTCTGTATTTTTCATGGTTGATAGTTTGGAGGTTAGGATAGCTTGCCCGTCGATATCCTTCCTTTTTGCGCGTCTAGGGGGGTCTTTGGGTAATTACCCTTTTTTAGAAAACTTTGTGTACGGGGGCAATAGTCCGAGCGTCGTTTTGGGCGAATTGTTGCCCTTGCTCCGTCAATCGCTTAATTGGTTCGAGGGTTTAGGAGGGAGAGGATTAATGTCCGAGGTTAGGTCTAGTGATCTTGAGACTAGGCTATCATCCAGTGGTGGCCCTACCAAGGAGATACAGCCGCCTCTGACCCTCGAGAGGTTAGGGCTTTTTATGCCCTTAGGGAGATTTGTGGTCCGGATGACGAGACCGTGAATAGATTTAAGGATAGGTTTCAATTTCCGTCTAGGGTTCGTGTTCGTCTACCCAGGGAAGAAGATAGGGCCTGTCACTTCTTTCCAGGCGAAATATGCTTTTACGAGTCAACCTTCACCTGTGGGCTTAGGCTCCCCGTCCACCCGTTCTCGATGGAACTTTTAGATCACTTTGGTATAGCTCCTGGGCAGCTCATGCCAAACTCGTGGAGGATCATCATCAATCGTATGCAAATATGGTTGGCCTCCAACGGGGATATGATCGGGATAGGCGAGCTCACCTACCTGTATCGTTTGAAAGAGTCTAAGGAGTGGGGGTATTATGAATTAGTCCCTTGGGAGAGAAAGACTAGGATCGTCAAGGGATTGCCCTCGTCATTCGTATTGGAAGTCGCGCTTTTTCTTTGTGTCCGGGGATGACTTGAGACTTAATCCAGCAGTGATTGGGGTGATATCCCGAGGTTGCTCCGTCGGTGGGGAACCCCGACCTTAGGTGCGTCAAGATTTCTCCCCGTTGTTTCAATTTTGCCAATTTTGAGGTTCTGGTCTTGCTGACTTCTCTGTTTCTTTGTTTGGTATAGTTAAGAGACGGCCTGGATCAAGAGACGGTATAAGGAATGCATAGAGACCGCCATCGGGTACGCCGAGACGATTGAGAGCTGGGACGAACCGGTTGACCCCCGGTCTCTTGCATTTTACAACCTTGGTCCTGACCCATCTCCTTTCGTTCTTCGTCGCCTTGGCATTGAAGGCAAAAAGAGTAAGTTTTGACTTCACAATGCTGGTTCTTCTTATGTGTGCTTAAGCAATTTTTTGACACACTTTCTTCTTGCAGAGATGACGACAAAATTCAACAAGGACATGTACGCAAAGATGAGGTCAAAGAAGGACGAACCCCTGTCCAATTTGGGGAAGAAGGTCATGCGAGTCACCGGGAAGGGTCCCGCCTCCATCCCGCTCAGCATTGTTCCTTCCATAGCTTCCGAAACGACAAGGACTGCCTCCCCGACCGTTTCAATAGAAGAGATTCCTACTCCCGGCTCCAAAAGGCCGCGTGTGGCTGGCAAAGGGAAAGAGAAGATCGATACTGTTCATCCACAATATGGGATGATGAGTCATTGGCCGTAGAAAGAGCTCACGAGGTCGTTACTTCAGCGGACTTGAAGGCTCTCTCCGACTTGTCCTTAAACGATGTGGCCTCTCGTCACGCCCACAAACTGGTCCAGGTGTGGGGTTCTTCCCTCTTCATAATCATTTTTTTTTTTTTTTTTTATAGACGACTTCATAAATCCTTCCAGGTGTTGGGAGAGAGTCTCCATATCACCGCCGAGTACCTCACTCAAGGGGCCAAGGTGGCGTCTCCTGCAACCCGGATGGAGGCTTTAGAGAAGGAGAACTCGACTCCGAGGACGAACCCGATCACTTCTATGGACGAGGCAACGACGTTGAAGGAGAAGGTCAAGGTGCTGGAGGACGACCTCAGAGTTGAGCGCGGGTTGACTCACGAGAAGGACGAGCAGACTTCCTGCAGCCAAGGAGAAACTTGTGACCATCGCCGCCGATCCGTGGAGGCTTTCCTGGACCACCGACGAGTACAATACCGTGCTCTTCACCTGGTATTTCAAAGGTTTTGAGCTTCTCCGGAGGTACATGATCAAGCATCCTTCTCGAGTCGACCGAGAGAGCCCGGATTTGGAGGAAGTTGACAAGGAAATGGCTCGAGGAGGCGGCTTCATCTTCCGCCCCTGTGATGATGCTCCCGAGCCTCGTTCTTTGATGTACCGGCGAAGGAAGGCACAAATGATGCTTGACTCTTAATACTTAGAAAATTTTTTTTTTTATTTTTTATTATTTTTAATTTTTTTTATAGTGGGTGCCCATCTTGTTTTTGGGCCTTTCTTTTTGTAAATCTAATTTCAAAACAGTTAACTTTATTTTGAAAACAATGATATTGGCCCGGTGGTTATGGGTTGGAACGAAGTGTACTTACTTTTCTTCTTGATGTTCTGGCTGATTTACATTCGTCCACAATTTTTGTGCTTTGTTAATTAGTTGTTGATTTAATGCATCACGCTCTTTTCTCCGTCAACCGACTTCTGCCATTTGTGACTTTAGGGAGTGCTGCATAGGCGACTTATGTCCGTCCAGGCGGACTCTTATCGCTTGGTCTTTTAACCCTGCTATTATAGTCGCTCGAAACTTACATCCGTCAAGGCGGAATCTTGTTACTTAGTCTTTTAACCATATTGTTATGGTCGTCGGTAACTTACATCCGTCAAGGCGGAATCTTGTTACTTAGTTTTTTTTTTTTAACCATACTATTATGGTCGTTGGTAACTTACATCCGTCAAGGCGGAATCTTATTACTAACCATACTATTATGGTCGCTTGTAACTTACATCCGTCAAGGCGGAATCTTGTTACTTATTCTTTTTACCATCCTATGATGTTCGCCAAGAATTTACATCCGTCAAGGCGGAATCTTGTTACTTAGTCTTTTTACCATCCTATGATGTTCGTCAAGAATTTACATCCGTTAAGGCGGAATCTTGTTACTTAGTGATTTATAGGCCTCATGGTCGACCAGTATTGCCTGCGCAAAAACATCAAAGGAATAATACTTTTATTAACTTCAATAGCGAATGTATTCGTGTATTACATTTACTCATGGTATTTCTTTAAATGCTCAATGTTCCAAGGACGAGGGAGCTTTTGTCCGTCCATAGTTTCCAGATGGTAACTTCCTTGCCTAGAGTAGTGAACGACGCGATATGGCCCTTCCCATGTAGGGCCCAGCTTCCCTTGAGTAGGGTCTTTAGTTGCTATAGTGACTTTGCGAAGGACAAGGTCCCCTATGGCCAGACGCCTGAGTTTGACCCTCTTGTTGTAATACTCGACCATTTTCTTTTGATACTTCGTCGTTCTCTCTCGGACGCATTGTCTCTTACTTCATCCAAGCAATCCAGGTTGAACCCAGTTCCTCGTCATTGAGTCCACCTCAGAAAGTTCCTCGCCTGATGCTTGTTACTCCAACTTCTACTGGGATCACCGCCTCTATGCCATAGGTAAGCCTGAAGGGTGTCTCTCCCGTCGGGGTTCGCTATAGTCCCGTATGCCCACAGGACACTAGGTAGTTCTTCCGGCCAGGCACCTTTTGCTTCGTCCAGCTTGGTTTTGATTATCTTGAGCAGCGTCCTGTTCGTTACTTCCGTCTGTCCGCTTGCCTGGGGGTGTCCCGGGGATGAGAACTGATTCTTGATCCCGAGGTCCGAGCAGAAGTCTCTCAAGCCTTGGCTGTTGAATTGCTTCCCATTATCAGATATGATCGTCAAAGGAATCCCGAACCTGCAGATTATGTTTTTCCACACGAAGCTCCGGGATTCGAGCCTCGATGGTTGCTAGGGCCTCTGCTTCAACCCATTTAGTGAAATAGTCAATAGCAACTAGAAGGAATTTTACCCGACCTTTACCTTGGGGCGAGGACCGACGATGTCGATTCCCCATTGTGCGAATGGCCATGAGGAGGATATGGTCGTCATCTTCTCCGCCGAAGCCGTTGTACATTCCCGCATCACTGGCATCCGCGCGATCTTCTCGACGATGTCGCCAGATCCCCCCTGCATGGTTGGCCAAAAGTACCCTGCTCTTATCACCTTGTTGACTAGGGATCGGGAGCCGGCATGGTCGCCATAGACTCCTCCGTGTACTTCTTCTAGGATGTATTTGGCCTCATCCTCGTCGACGCACTTTAGGTAAGGCATAGAGAAACCTCTCTTGTACAAGACGTCATTTAGGATCGTGAACCTGGCCGCTCTTTTTTGACCTTTAAAGCTTCGTCGGTGATTCGAGGTAAGTGCCCGTCTCGGAGGAAGGATATTAAGGGCGTCATCCAGGTGTCTGTGCTCTGGGTGGTGAGCACCGCCACCTCTTCAATACTTGGGTATTTTTGAATCTCTATTGCCAAATCTGTGCTCGTCCCTCCCGCTTCCGACGACGCTAGTTTCGACACTTCGTCGCCTCAATATTCTGGTTTCTTGGTATCCGGACGAACTCCACTGTGTCGAACTCCCGAGTCGATTGCCTTGTCGCTTTTAAGGTATTTCTCGCATCCTTTCTTCCTTTGCCTCGTACTCTCCACTGATCCGTCCGATTACCACTTTGAATCACTCGATCGCAAGTTTTTGGCACCAAGAGCTTTTCCAAGCCTCAAGCCCGTCAATATTCCTTCATATTCGGCTTCGTTATTGGTGGCTGGAACTCCAGCTTGAACTCCATACTTCATCACTTCTCCGTCGGGGGTGGTTATGACGACCCCTACTCCCCCTCTTTCGGGGCCGACGAACCATCCGTCTGTATTGTCCATTTATCAACTTCGTCTATAGTTCCTTCTTCGCCTGGAAGAGTGAATTCAGCGATGAAGTCAGCCAGAGCTTGTGCCTTGATAGCTGCTCTTGGATGGTACTCGATGTCAAATTGGCCGAGTTCGATTGCCCATTGGACCATTCTCCTCGCCGCTTCCGGTTTGTTCATTGATTTCTTAATTGGCTGATCCGTCATCACAAGGATAGGATTTGACTGAAATACGGCCCGAGCTTGCGCGAGGCTACTATAAGCGCAAACGCAATCTTTTTCGATCCTTGGGTACCGAACTCGGCTCCTTGAAAGGCTTGACCGACGTAGTACACCGGGAGTTGCTTCTTGCCTTCTTCTCTAATCAAGGCTGCGCTTATCGCCGAGGCCGACACCGCTGGTACAAGTATAGGTTCTCCCCTCCTTTGGACGGGCTCGGGAGAGGTGGATCGCTCGAGATATCGCTTGACTCTTGGAACGCCGCTTCGCATTCGTCGGTCCAAGCAAAAGCCTGCTTGAGGGTTTTGAAAAAGGGCAAGCATTTGTCTCGTGGCCCTAGAGACGAACCTATTTAGAGTCGCTATCCTTCCCGTAAGTTTTTGTACATCCTTGACGGTCTTGGGTGGGGCCATGTCAATGATAGCTTGTACTTTTTCTGGATTGGCTTCTATTCCTCTCTGGGACACCATGAATCCCAAGAATTTTCCCCGAGGCTACCCCAAAAACACATTTGCTTGGATTCAACTTCATCCGTGTTTTCTCGGGGTTGCGAAAGTCTCCTCCAGTGTCGTCCGGATGAGCGAGCTCTTCCTTACTCTTGACGAGCATATCGTCTCGTATACCTCCATGTTTCGCCAATTTGTTGGTTGAACATTTTGTTTACCATCCTCTCGATATGTAGCTCCAGATTTTTCAACCCAAAAGGCATCACCTTGTAACAAAGAGAGTCCTTGGCTTGTGATGAAGGCGGTCTTCTCCTGGTCTTCTTCACCATCTTTATCCGGTTGTACCCTCGAGAAGGCGTCCATGAACGCCAACGCTTGTGTCCGGCGGTAGAGTCCACGAGCTGGTCTATCCTTGGTAGAGGGAAGTCATCCTTTGGGCATGCTTTATTCAGTCGGTGAAGTCTACACACATTCTCCACTTTCCATTTGGTTTCTTTACCAGACGACGTTGGCGAGCCATTCGGGTAGTATACCTCCCGGATGAATCCAGCCGTTAAGAGTTTGGTTACTTCCTCTCACTCTCGCCTGATCTCGCGCTGGAGCGAAAGTTCTTCGTCGTTGCTGAACGGGCTTCCTGTTGGGGTCCGCATTCAGCCTATGCCGGATGATTTTTGGAGATATGCCTGGCATGTCCTCGTGACTCCATGCAAAGACATCTAGATTCCCTTTAAGGAACTTTATGAGTCTCGCTCTCATCTCGGGGCTTAGCGTCGTCCCTATCCTGGTCGTCTTGTCCGCATTTCCTTCTACCAATTCCACTGCTTCCAGGATCTCCATCCCGTCTTCCTCTTTTTCTTCTATCGTCCACGTGTGATTCTCCTTTCTTGACAAGACGGCCTGGTAGCACTCCCTTGCCAGGACTTGATCACCCTTCACTTCACCTACACCATCGCCTGTTGGGAATTTCACCTTCAAACAAGAGGTTGACGTTGCCGCCTTCCACTTGTTTAGGGTAGGCCTCCCAATGATGACATTGTAGGACGAGGGGCAATCTACAACCAGGAAGTCTACTTGTTTGGTCACCTGCAATGGATAGGCCCCTGCTGTCACCGTCAGAGTCACTATACCCCTGGGGTAGACCCTGTCTCCACCGAAACCGACAAGCGGAGATTCGAAAGGACGGAGCCTTTTTGGATCTAACTTCAACTGCTGGAAGGCTGGGAGGTAGATGATATCCGCCGAGCTCCCGTTATCAACAAGGATCCTTCTCGTATTGAACCCTTCTATATTCAAAGACTATGACCAGGGGGATCGTTGTGAGGTCGCTTCACTCCCGGGCGTCTCCTTCATTAAAGGACATGTCTTGGTATGTTCGTCGGTACTTGGACGGAGGCATGGTGTGGACGCCTGTTCACCTGTCTGGTGGTATGCTTTTCTAAGTGATCTAAATGACCCTCCCGAGGATGGTCCTCCCGTGATCGTGTTTATCTCCCCGATCACTTTGCGTGGAGGTTGGGACGTATGGTCGTCATCCCGAGTGAAGGATTCATGTTGGGTCCTGTTGTCGTCTCTGAACTTGCTGTATTCTCCTTTCTTTACATACTTTTGCAACTTTCCTTTCCGTATTAATTCCTCTATTTGTTCCTTCAGGTCTCTGCAATCTTCTGTGTTGTGGCCGTGGTCTCTATGGAACCGCAATGCTTATTCTTGTCACGTACGTTGGGGGACGAGTGTAGAGGCCTGGGCCATTTGAGATAATGCTCGTCCTTGATCTGCGTGAAAATCTTGTCAACAGGCATAACCAAAGGAGTAAATTTTACCTGACGAGGATTTTTGTCATCTCTCCTTCTATTCCCGTCATTGTTCCGACGTTCTGGTCGATCTCTTTTTTGCCCTCTGCGGTCGTCTTCCCCTTTGGACTTGTCTCCTAGCCTCTCGGTACCTTTTATGGCAGCTAGAGCATCTTTTGCGCTCATGTACTTTTGTGCCTTCAGGAGCATCTCGGCCATTGTCTTCGGGGGGTTTTTGGCAAGAGAGGCCACAAGGTCTCTGGATCTCAACCCCGCTTTGAAGGTCGTCACCGCACCTTGTCATCGCCTTCGTCCACTTCCAGAGTTTCTCGGGTGAATCGCTTGACATATGACCTCGGGGTCTCCTTCTTTCCCTGTCTTATGGTGAGTAAGTAATCTCACGGTCTCCTTGGGCGTTGTCCCCCTATGAAGTGGCGTAAGAAAGCACTACTCACCTGATCGAAGTTGTCTATGGACGAGTTTGGCAACTTAGTAAACCACTCTCTTGCAGCTCCTTTGAGAGTTGTAGGGAAGGAACGACACAATATTTCGTTAGGTGGTTGTTGAAGACCCAGAGTCGTCTTAAAGGTATTAAGATGATCCCGAGGGTCCTTCAGTCCGTTGAATGGTTCTAATTGAGGTAGGCGAAACTTTGACGGCACGGGGCAATCAAGCACCGCTGCAGTGAAGGGCGAATCAGAGAGCCCTTACCATTTTGTGCACACTCCGGTCTGTCTTTTCTTTGATAGCGCTCCTTAGTTCGTCCATCTCTTTCCTCATTTTCCGAAGAAGATCTGAGTTCTGTTCGTCCGGAGTTGTTGGTCTCCGAGGAGTTTCCCTCCGTTGGCTATCCCCCTCTCCCTCCGTGTTACCCTTGGATCGGTTTTCTTCCTGTTGAGCTTGCTGAACCTGCTGGAGCCGCAGCTTCATTTCCTGGTTCTCTTTGGTGAGTTCCTCGATGGTGGCTGCAAGGGCTTGAACTTGCTGGGCCAAGGTTGCTGAATCTGGGTTGGATTCCATCTGGATATGGAGAATTGATGGAAACTACGTCTTCGAATATGAATTTGAAAACTCGTCCCCACAGACGGCGCCAAACTGATGGAACACAAATCCGTCAGTGAGTGAGCAGATGGAATCACCTGTGGGATGTGAAGGTTTGCTCACCGAGGGACACCGGTGTGGCGCCCGCCACAAAGTCTCCGATGCCAAAGTTAGGATCACAATTAAACACAAGAAAGAAGTAAAAGATAATTTTAGAGTATTTTTGCATATATCCTCTTCTGTTGGTTGTATGAAAGTTTTATACCCGAGGCCTTAAGGGCTAGCCGTTGAGGTCATTAAGGCTCTCTCAAGTAACGCCCTGGTCAGAATGAGAGACTTTTAAGAGGCTCTCCAACGGTCTGCTTGGTCGATTTGGTAAATCGCTCGGGTCATTGATTGACCGCATTGAATAACTCCCCGCCTTCGCGGTGATGATGGCTTTCTTCGTTGTCTCTGATGACCTCGTCATGGATGATTCTCCCGTCATTAATGTTATCTTCGTCAGCGGGATGTAAAATCGTCATTCCCGTCAAGAAGCAAAAGCAATTTGTTGGGCAATGGAAATAACAAAGCAAAAGAGGATGATATTTAGATTATTTTGATCATTGCAAATTTAAAGCTACAAGTGACAAATTGAATTTGATTGAAAGCTAGTTCGTTTAGAGCCTAACAAAACCAGCTGCAAATTAATGCTGCTATTACGCTACAAACTCAAATAAGATATAATTCAAATTTTTTTAAAAAAAATTTACTTTTCAATAAGGGAAGGAGATTCAAATTAAGAGCCTGTTTGGCCAACTATTTTTCATCACTCCTAACTCATCACTCATCACCCATAACTCATCACTCATCACTCAATTTTTCACACCCGTTTGGCATCATCTTCCAATTTCCATCACTCAATATTTTTCACACTATTTATGGGCCCATACCTGTCAGCCCGTGTAACTTTTTATTTTTATTTTTAATTTTTTATTTTTTATTTTTTGTTTTCAGTACCCAAACTCACCGAAGCTAAAAAAATAAATACACGAACCGAGAAGGGAAGGAGATTCAAATTAAGGTTCTCTTCTATGGAGAACCTAATAATAATAAGATAGAATAATTATACAATATTTTAGAATTATAATGACATTCAAAATCGCAACAAACCATTTAAACATTAGAATAAAAACTGCAATAATATATGATGCCATTTATAGGACACTCAATACTACCATAATGACCTATTCATCAAAAAACTTAACCATGATGACCTTAAATCTCAGAAAACCAGCAAAGAAAAAGTTTGAAACTACATGAAACTCAATATGGATAGGTAAAATAAATTTGTTTACAAGCAGCGAATAAGCTCTAGAGACATTGAACTCAACCAAATTACGAGGATTCAAAGACTGGTATATATCGTCTCCGATAATTCTCAAACGTCGTAGGTAAATATGTTGCAATTTGTAACCGAAAAAGAATTCTCAAACATTGACGAAGCACCTCTGCCATATCTGTTCATCTCAATCGGAGAAGTTTCTCTTGAAGAATCATTACAGGTTAATTCATCAATTGGATAGTCATATTCACCTTCCTCCCTTGCAGCATCTACACTCTCTTGCAATCTGCAAAGTGCATGTTCAAGTCCTACCTCCACTTCACCCATTGCTGGGACGATCCTTTCCCTCATCTCGCACACAAGAACTTGCAATGCCGACGTAAATCTTGAAACACTCGAGCTATCTTCCCCATCGATACGGATCAATTATCTCATTTAAGGTCCCTTCTCGTTTACATCGGCGGGCCCAGATTAGCCGATGCAATCGTTCTTGTCCAAATTTGTGATGTAATGCTTTTCTGCCACAGAGTAGCTCAAACAGTACTACACCGAAAGAGTAGACGTCGGATTTATCGGTCACCTCCTGTCACCGGGCATAATCGGGATCCAAGTATCCAAGAGTACCCTTCACTACAGATTCGAGCCTAATTAAAGCCTTTGACAAACTCGGGGGACCCATCTTGGACAACCCGAAATCTGCCAACTTGGCCTCCCATTTCTCGTCCAACAGAATGTTGCTCATCTTCACGTCACGGTGGATAATAGTATGCTTTAGCCCAGTGTGAAGATAATGCGATCCACGCGCCACTCCGATGCAAATCGCTAGTCTTTGTTTCCACGGGAGGGGATCGTGGTCGATCTCGTAGATGTGTTGGCCCAGGGGTCCATTGACCATGAATTCGTAGACAAGGTACCCTTCGCCTTCATCAATGCAATATCCGATGAGAGGGATGAGCTTAGGGTGGCGTAGGCGGCAAAGCAACACCACCTCGTTCGTTAACTCGCGAACACCCCGCCTTGAGTCGATATCCAAACGCTTTATTGCAACGCTTATGCCACGGTCATCAATAAACCCCTTATAGACTTTGCCAAAACTCCCCTTACCAATTACTAAATCGTCAGTGAAGTCATTGGTAGCTTTCTTGATCTCACCGAGTGAAAATCGACGACATAATCCCTCGGGAAGATCTCAAGAGTAATTTTGTTTTTTTTGGTCCGACCTTCCCTTCCCGGACCTCCTTAATAACTTTGAAATAGTACCTTCCATTGATGCTTCGGTCCTATACCCACGAACGACGAGAGAATAATGAACTGGGAGTGGAAAGGATTAATTGTGTATAACAAAATTTTCCCAAGAGGGTGTATATAATATGAAAATGTTTATGTATCGTAAGAGCATTCACATCAGCTCTTGGATAATTGTGTATAAATGTGTAAAATACACATTTTGATTATTTTTACACATTTTGAAGCAAAAAACACACTACATCAGTGTTTGTAAACTCGTGTAAACCCATGTATAATTTTCAACGAGCTACAGTACTCGTGTAAATTTACACGGGCACTCGTAGCATGTGTATATATTATTTTACTAATTTACATTCGCACCAATTTTTCTCTCTCTTCTCTGTGCACAACAACCTCGGCTCCTCATCCTGTTTTCCTCGGATGCACACAAATACATCCACACAAATAAATCAACATAGAAACACACCCACACACAAACAAACCCACACAGACAAACCAACAGAGAGATATGGGTCGCCGGTGAAGAAACGATATGGGTCATCGGAGCTTGGTTCGTGGATTGGCCGGTGAAGAAAGGATCCGGGTCGCCGAGCTTGGTTCGTGGATCGGCCGATGAAGAAAGGATCTGCGTCGCCGGAGCTTGGTTCATGGATCGGCCGAAGCTTGGTTCGTGGATCGCCGGAGCTTGGTTCGTTGGTAGTTTTTAGAAAGAAAGGATCTGGGTAGCCGGTGAAGAAAGGATCGGCCGGTGAAGAAAGAATCTGGATCGGCCGGTGAAGAAAGGACCGGTGAGGAAGTAATCTGGGTCGGTCGTTTTTGGGAAAGAATGAGAGAAGGGAGAAAAGAGAGAGAGAGAGAGAGAGAGAGAGAGAGAGAGGTCTTTCTTTTTTTTTGCTGAATAGAGAGAGAGGTCTTTCAGTTTAGGAAAAAAGAATAAAGAGGGAGAGTGAGAGCGCGCATTAGTCGGCGGTTGAGTGAAATAATAAAAAAATGAGAAAGGTGAATATTTTATTAAAATATCTTGTAAAATAGAAGAACTGATGTGGGTGTTTTATATAGGTGGTAGTGTAAAATAGAAAAAGTAGATTTTTTCGTGTAAAATAGACAGAAAATTTAGAAGAACTAATGTGAATGCTCTAAGGATAATACAAGAGATGTTGTAAATGAGGGTGAAGAAATATAAACAATTAATTTTTTCTTTTTAAGAAAATTGATATTTTAATGAAATTTAGTGTAAAATAATTAATATGATGTGTGGTATTTTGAAAACTAAGGCCCTATTTGGTATATGTGTTTAAACATATATTTTCAGTTTTAAACAACATTACACGTATTTTTATATACTTTTTCACCCACAAGTATTTCCAAAAAATATAAATAACTTTATTAGAACAATATTATCAAACAGCCCTTAAGTATTTAAAATAAAAAAATATTTTTATGCTAAAATCGACCATTTTTTTTTACCTAAAATAAATCTTATTTTAACATAATCTAAGTATATATACATGAAACCCACTCTTAGTGATTTAAACATTACCTTACCCTTTCACCTCAAAAGAATTTGTAGTTATAAAGTCACCTTTACCCCCCAAAAAATGTGACACTAAGCCAAAATATTGTTATTTTTTATTTTATTTTTAGAAATATGTGAACTATGTGTGCATTAAATGATCTACAATACACATTTCCGTAATTATTTGACAGTTCTACTGTACCGTAACGACGAAATATAACGAACTCTCGAATGACCTAGATACGGGTGGGCGTTTTGGCTACTTCAATTGGTTTGATTCTTTGTTTTTGTTTTTTATAATTTTTTCAATAAAGAACTTTTTTTTTTTTTTTTTTTTTTTTAGTAAACTCCAATAAAGAACAATACTATCATGGAATGAAAAATCTAATTTCAAATCTAACATATCAAAATATACTAGATGAGAGTGTACGAATCATAAGCCCAAACTAACCTGATACCACTTAATAAGAAAACCACCTTATATATAAATATAACAAAGTTCTTAAGTTAAAAAAATGATAAAATATTATTTTTATCCTTTGAAAATGTTCCAATTTGTATTATTTCATCAATCTCTAGTTAATTTTTATCTTATGTGTACTAACGAAATGATGATGTGATAAATTTTTAACGTATTTAATTATCAGAGGTTTTACTAGTTAAACTAACTAGAAACCACCCATGACCTCATGTTAGAAGTTAAAAATTAACAATAACAAAAAAAAAATACACCCATTATTACTTATAGAAAAAAAATGAGATCAAAACATCCCAACCAGGAGTTAGGCTAGAATTGAGACAAAAATTCTTTAAAAAAAAAAAATTATATTATCAACAAAAATCCACTCAATAGAAAAATCAATGACAAAATAAAAAACTTCACAGCTGAGATTGACAAAAATCTATATAAATATTAAAAGCCAAAATTAATTGAGAGAAAATCAAATTAGAATCAAAATAGAATTTTAATTGGAGTCCAATTTTATGCCATGTGTCCCATTTAATTTTTAATTTTTATGCCAAGTAAATTATTGAATGTAGAAATTGAAGTGTTCCATTTAATTTTTTTTTTTTTTAAAAACTTTTTGTAACAAGTGAATTATTAGATGCAAAAAATGAAAATTTTAAATCCAATTAAATTCTAAATTATACATATAATGAGAAACCATTGTATATTTTAGAAATTTATGGTTTAAAAAATGTGTAATAAGTCAACACTATGTATAATTTGAATGTCTTCTTATAAAAATACATAATTTAAACTATGTAATTTTGATTGTTTTTAATTGTACTCGTGCATATGCATGAGGTTATACACTAGTGTGTGTGTTTATATATATATATATATATATAGGTCGGGTTCAAGTTATATCCGGTGTAACTCTAAGCAATGTTACAATATCAAATAACTTGTTATAAAATTCGTAATTAGAAAATCTTCTTGTTGAATTACATATTTTATATATTCTTAACATTTATGCTAATTTTCATGTAAATTGGATGTTATTTACCATTCGATCTTTAAACTCATCTTATATGCATTATTTTAAATTACAAAAACTTGAATTAAAACAATTGACTGATGATATGACTATTAATCTTTGATTACCTTAAAATTTAATTTGCAAGTATGAAGAATATACGAAAATAATGTAATCTAACAATGGATTTGTCAAAATTCATATCTAATTAAAAAATATTAAGTGTAGTAATATTACTTAAAGTTACATCAGGTGTAATTTAAACTCGACTATATATACTAGCCTCATGGCATGCGATAAGGCTTTTTTTTTTAGTGGTCCTATTTTGTAAAATAAAAAAAAAAACCCCTGTGTTTTAATTTTATATAAAAAAATTGTGTTTTTATTTTATATATATAATTTTTATTTTGAGAATTTAATTTATAAGTAAAAATAATGCAATTTGAAAATTAACAGGAGAGTGATCTTATTTTTTAGGTAATGTTTTAGAAGAAGTTAGAGTTGCATTTTTACTGAATTGTCTTTTAGTTTTATATCTATTTAAACATAGGGGCGTAAGGGCATTTTTGAACTAAAAAATAGGAATCCAAACAGAGAAAGCCCCTTAAATAGTAGTATAGATACACACACACACTAATACTATTTAAGAGGTTTTCCCTATTTGGGATCCTCGTTTTTGTGATTCAAATTTGCTACAATCACTCCTATTAAAATACGGCAACCGACTCTCATCTTCTTCTTTTTTTTCTTCTTAAAAAAAAAAATCTCTTTTGCAAGATCTCTCTTCCCCCCCCCCCCCTTCTTCACGTTAAGTTGGTTTTTTAAAAAAACCTTTATTTTTTTTTTTAATGGAAAAAAACCCTTATCCTTATCATTTTTTTTTAAATTATTATCCTTATCCCATTATTAAAAAAAAAATAGAAAATAAAAATCTCTTTTTCAATATCTCCTTTTGTAAGGACTTGAACAATCGAAGTTGTGCTAACCCAAGTTCCTTATCGCTATACCACCAACCCAATTGGTACATGAATTGTTGTAATTAACCTATTTCATACAATCTCTTGGTTTGAATTATGTGCATTTTCTGTACTCAATCGGTGGTGAAATACATGTAAAGCTTGATTTGTGTTCTGTCTAACAGACCGAAATGTAAAATGCGTACCTTATAAAGATATTTTTGAATGAATCTTTGTATGAATAACCGTGACTCTTCTCTTATATCTTTGAAAAGTGATAGGTATTATAAGAAGGATTGGTTTTGTGATGGATTGCCGGACTTATAAAATTAATGAATCTTGAAGATGTTTTTACCAAAATGCTCCCATAAAATCAATGAATTTGATGTAGAACATATAGCACATGCCTTCCTAGAGCAAAGCGGGGGTGCAAGAAGTCACAATGCAAGATCAAAGGGGAGTGCTAGTAGGGGCCATCGGGGTAACAATGTCGGAATTGCATGAAATTTGTCAGGTTGAAGGGAAACGGCATTCTGATCCAGATTCATGATTGCCATGAATGTCGCCAAAATTTAGGCGAATTCCTTCATTAAGGCCTCGAAAAAGTTGTTTTTGCTATTTATAGTAATATTTGTTTTTCCTTAATAACTTTTAGTTTAAAATTCAAAATAAGGCCTCGTCTGTTTTGGGACGACCCTTAAGGTCGGTAGTTTATGATTTTGCATTTAACTCAATTTTGCCATTTTTGGTAAAATTCGGTATTTTGTCACCTAATTGCGTAATTAGTACGAATTAGGGTTTTTAGACGTTCTTTTCTCAGTATTTATATGTTTTGTAGCCGTTAGAGGCAAATTAGATTATTATCAATAAACACAAACGTTTTGTCAAATTTTCTTCTCGTGGATTTCGCTTTTATTCTCCTTGTGGATTCAGGGAAATTCCTCGTGGATTCAAGGTTTACTACTAGGAACTAACAGTTTAGTTTTTGTTCCATCAAAAGAGCATCGTGTGTGCTTTCTTTAGGCTTCCGTGACATTAATTGGTATCAGAGCCTTGACTTATCCTAGTCCGATGGTTAACCGTGAGATGGTGACCACCACAACAATGACGGTGGTGACGACGTCAACAACCCGATCCTTACTAGGGTCGAGTTCCTGGATTTTCGTGATGAAAATCAACAATTTCGTGATTCAACCCAGCAGACTCTGGACCAGATTCAAGAAGCGCTTGCCACCTTGCTTAACCGAAACCCTAATCGCGATGACGAAGAGCGACGTGATAATCGAGCGCGTGGCCCTCCCCGTCGTGGTCTAAACCAAAGACAGCAAGACTACAATGAAGAAGACAATGAGGACGAGGAGTATGCAGAGAGAGTCCTTGGAAATCAATGTGGTCCTGCGAGGGATAATGATTGAGATTATCAGAAGCAGAGGGATTATCGGATGAAAGTGGAATTACCATCCTTTAATGGTAATGTCTCCATTGAAGAGTATCTGGATTGGGTCAGTGAGGTGGAAAAGTTTTTCGATTATATGGGTACATGAGATGACAAACAAGTGTTTGGTGGCCTACAAATTGAAAGGAGGAGCATCTGCCTGGTGGGATCGTGTTCAATTAAACCATACCCGTGAACGAAAGCTTCCAATACGATCTTGGAGGAGAATGAAAAGATTAATGGCAAATTGGTTCTTACCACCAGATTACCAAAGAGAGTTGTTCAGATAGTACCAGGATTGTAGGTAGGGTACTCGGACGCTTAATGAGTACATGGAGGAGTTTGATAGGTTGGCGAATCACAATGATTTGGAGGAAACCGAAAATCAACAGATATCTAGATTTGTACACGGGTTGCGAGTTTCCATCCGAGATCATGTATTCTTACAAACCCTATATACTTTGAACGAGGTCAGAACCCTATCCAAGAAAATAGAATATCAACATCTCGGGGTTTTTGAGTTTTCCAACCGCACTTCGGAGTCCTCTAGTTCCACTGCTAACAAAGGTAAATAGCCCATGTTTACACCCTAATCACAACCTGTGGTTGGGGAGAATAGTGGTGTCAACCAATCCACGATGAGAGCAGAGTAAGTTCCGCAGCCAGTAGAGCGAATGCCAACCCTTATGCTAGGTCAATTGGGAATAAGTGTTACTAGTGTGGAGAACCAAGACATTGATCTAGTATTTGCCCTAAGCGAGCCGCAATGAATCTGGTGGTGGCAGAAGAGGGCGAGGTAGAAGGTGAACAAGAGAGTGATGAGGTGTATAATGATGCTGATTTGTATGCCTATGATCCTAATGAGGTCCAAGAGGATGAGGAAGGCATGACATTAGGGCGGTCTCTGGTGAATTAGAGGTTGTTGCTCACACTAAGGGTGGAATATGGTGATCGGTGAAATGAGATCTTCCGAGCACGATGCACCATCGATGAAGAGGGTCTGTGATTTGATCATTAACAATGGCAAAGTAGAGAACATTGCGTAGAAGAGTTTGGTTACCAAGTCGGGGATCTGAAACAAAAAGCATCCCTCCCCGTACAAGATAGGTTGGATCAAGAAAGGTACTGAAACTCTTGTTACTCAACAATGTCGTGTTACTTTTTCTATGGGTAAATGTTATGTAAATGAAGTAGTTTGTGATGTTGTTGAAATGGATGCATGTCATTTAATACTGGGTAGACCTTGGCAGTATGATGTAGATGCTACTTATAGGTGTAAGGATAATGTGTATGTGTTTTTTAAGAATGGCGTAAAAATTGTCCTTGGTCCTATTAAGGAAGGCAGCATACCCAAAGCTTCTAAAGTGGAGGGGAAGCCAGCACTCCTCATAGTGAACAATGAAGATGAGTTTGACAGGGAGTGTAAGGAGTTGAAACAGGTATATGTTGTAGTGGTGACGGATGACGAGCCAAAGAAGGTTGCTGAAATACCCGAGGCAATTCAACCATTAATCAAGGAGTTTGAAGTGCTTTTTCTAGAAGAATTGCCTGCAGGTTTATCACCAATGCGCGACATCCAGCATTGCATTGATTTAGCTCCTGGAGCTAGTCTACCAAATCTGCCACATTACAGGATAAATCCTCAAGAGGGTCAAATTCTACAAAAGGTGGGATGAGCTTCTGAGTAAGGGGCAGATCGGGGAGAGTATGAGTCCATGTGCGGTACCGGCATTGTTAACACCAAAGAAGGATGGGAGCGGGCGTATGTGTGTGGATAGTCGAGCCATCAACTAGATCACGATCAATGTATCAATTTCCTATTCCTTGACTAGATGACATGTTTGATATAATGAGTGGGTCCAAGTGTTACACCAAGTCGGATCTCAAGAGTGGGTATCACCCGATTCGGATCTAACCCGGAGATGAGTGGAAGACAGCTTTTAAGATAAAGGAGGGGTTGTATGAGTGGATGGTAATGCCTTTCGGATTGTCCAATGCTCCCAGCACTTTCATGAGACTTATGAATCAGGTATTAAAACCATTTATTGGAAAGTTTGTGGTAGTTTATTTTGACGATATCCTGATTTACAATGAAGATGAAGCATGTTCCACTATAATCATGGGCGAGAGGTATTAGCGGTGTTGCAAGCCAATGAGTTGTATATCAACTTGAAGAAGTGCAGCTTCTTGACCGATAAGTTGCTGTTCTTAGGGTATGTGGTCGGTGCGGGGATTCATGTTGATGAGGACAAGGTCCGTGCAGTCAGAGAATGGCCAACCCCAAAGACAATGAGTGATGTGCGAAGCTTCCATGGGCTAGCAACCTTCTATCAGAGGTTTATTCGAGATTTCAGTAGTATAGTAGCCCTTATCACTGAATGTCTAAAGAAGGGGAAGTTCTCATAGGGGAAGAAGGCAGAACAAAGCTTTGCCTTGATCAAGGAAAAGTTAAGCATAGCCCTAGTTTTGGCATTGCCCAACTTTGATAAGGTGTTTCAAGTGGAGTGTGATGCATTTGTGATCGGGATAGGCGCTGTTCTTTCACAAGACAACAGACCAGTAGCATTCTTCAAAGAGAAAGTTTGTGAAGCTTGAAGTAAATGGTCGGCCTATGAGTTGGAGTTCTTTGCTATAGTACGAACTCTTAAGCATTGGGAGCACTACCTGATTCAGAGGGAGTTTGTATTATATATGGATCATCGTGCATTGAAGCACATCAACAATCAAGTTAGCTTTAACAGGATGCATGCTCGGCGGGTAGCTTATATATAGCGCTTCCATTTCACATTGAAGCACAAGTCAGGTGTCACTAATAAGGTGGCTACCGCACTCAACAAAGAGCATCTTTGTTGACCACCCTACGATCAAGTTGTAGGGTTTGATTGCCTTAAGGAGTTGTACGAGAATGATGAGGATTTTGGTGATATTTGGCGTAAGTGTCAACAAACTCATACTGCTGTTAATAGTATGTACATCCAGGATGGTTTCCTCTTTTGGGGTAACCAATTATACATCCCTAAAAGTTCATTGAGGGATCAAATTATTAGGGAGCTGCATGGTGGAGGTTTGGGTGGACATATGGGCGGAGATAAGACTATAGCACTGGTGGAAGAAAGGTATTATTGGCCACAACTCAAGAGGGATGTTGGCAATCATTTGAGGAAGTGTCCAATTTGCCAAACTGCTAAGGGTCAATCTCGAAATATTGGTTTATACATGCCTTTGCCACTTCCACAAGCACTATAGGAGGATCTGTCTATGGATTTTACACTAGGTCTTCCTCGAACCTAGCGAGGTATGGATTCTGTTCTTGTTGTGGTTGATGTGTACTCAAAGATGTCCCATTTCATAGCATGCAAGAAGACTTGAGATGCTACTCGAGTGGCTAATCTGTTCTTTAAGGAAGTTGTGCGTTTGCATGGAGTGCCAAAGTCCATCACCTCCGATCAGGATACCAAGTTTATTAGTCACTTCACGGGACTTTGTGGAAGCGTTTTGACACTTCCTTGAATTACAAAGAAGACTAGTCCTCGGGACCGATGGCCGCATGTAGTGGTTAATCGCACTTTGGGGAATCTAATTCGGTGTATCTCAAGCAAGAAGCCCAAGCAGTGGGATCTTGCTTTGTCCCAAGCAGAGTTTGCATACAATAGCTCGGTCAAGAGAAGCACTGGTAAGTCTCCATTTGCCATTGTCTCATCACAGTGCCCCCAAAACACGCTTTGGACTTGGTACCTTTGCTTGAGCTTCCAAGGGTGAGTCAAGCGTGAGAGAATATGGCTGAAAGTATTCAGGCCATGCAAAATGAGGTGAGGAAGAAACTTGAAGCTACAAATGCCAAGTACAAGGAAGTCATTGATAAGAAGAGGCGTGAGAAGATATTCAATGTTGGGGATTTAGTGTTGGTCTATCTTAGAAATGAGAGATTTCCTGTTGGTACCTAAAACAAGTTGAAGGACAAGAAGTATGGGCCGTTTCAGATTACTAAGAAGATCAACAACAATGCTTATGTGGTTGCTCTTCCTCTAGACATGAGCATTTCTTCTACTTTCAATATTGTCGACTTGTATGATTATCATCCTCCCGATGAACTGTATAGTGGGAACTCTGGGTCGAGTTCTTTTCAAGTGGGGGGAACTGATATAGAATGTATAGCACATGCCTTCCTAGAGCAGTAGGGGTGCAAGAAGTCACAACGCAAGATCAAAGGGGGGTGCTAGTAAGGGCCATCGGGTAACAAAGGTTTAATTGCATGAAATTTGGCGGTTGAAGGGAAACGGCATTCTGATCCGATTCATGATCGCCATGAACGCCGCCAAAATTTAGGCGAATTCCTTCATTAAGGCCCCGAAAACAGTGTTTTTACTATTTATAGTAATATTTGTTTTTCCTTAATAACTTTTAGTTTAAAAGTCAGAATAAGGTTCCGTCTGTTTTGGGACAACCCTTAAGGTCGGTAGTTTATGATTCTACATTTAACTCAATTTTGCCATTTTTGGTAAAATTCGGTATTTTGTCACCTAATCGCGTAATTAGTGCGAATTAGGGTTTTTAGACATTTTTTCTTAGTATTTATATATTTTGTAGCCGTCAGAGGCAAATTAGATTATTATCAATAAACACAGACATTTTGTCAAATTTTCTTCTCGTGGATTCCAATTTTATTCTCCTTGTGGATTTAGGGAAACCCCTCGTGGATTCGAGGTTTACTACCAGGAACTAACAGTTTAGTTTCTGTTCCATTAAGAGAGCATCGTGTGTGTTTTCTTTAAGCTTCCACGATATCAGAATTAGTCAAGTTTAGCAAATCGGATAATGTGTTACATCCAGCATACATGCCGATAAGCAAGAGAAAGTTGTGGCTGGACTCCTCTCTAGGTCTCCATCCAGTCCCGCATGATTGAAGGGAAGCAATCCTAACGGCACTTTTCTTCTTTTTTGAAGTAAGAAAATATTCCATCATCGAAAGAGAGGCCTTTACAACAAAGAAGCCATTAACAGCACTTTTCAAAAGAAAGTGATTACACTATAGTCCGAAAGAAAGTGATTACACTATTGGTTTTTGATTGGTTTTTCTTTTTCGGATAGGCTGGCTTTTTTATTGGGAACGTGTTGTGCTTCTTTTTTTTTTTTTTTTTTTTTGCAATCACATTAATTATCCCTTTGATCCCTTGGTCTTATTGGCTCGTGTCAAGCGCTGCCGGAAGGTCAAATCTTCAAAATATCTTCCTCAAGTGGCCAAACAAATAATTGAATGACATTTATTGCACCATGGTAAAATTTAAATTATCTCAATTATTGCAAATAAATTTGTAAATGTTTTTAATGATGTGATAAATTTTTAAGGAATTCAACTATTAGAGACTTTATTACCACCGCACTCCTTTGGTGCGATGGTCACTCTACAAGTATAAGTGCTTGTGGAGTGTGGGGGGCAAGGGCCGGGGTTCAAGTCTCCAGGAGGGAGCTTCACACACATATACACTTAGATTAGGCTAGAGTAGAATTCTATCTTGTATCAAAAAAAAAAAAACTATTAGAGACTTTATTAGTTAAATTAACTATAACTTACCTATGATCTATGGTTAGAAGTTAAAAACTAACCAAAAAAAAAAAAAGCCCATTATTTCTTATTGAAAAAAATGAGATCAAAACATCCCAATTCTAGAGTTAGGCTCAAAGAATTGAGAAAAAAAAATCACCATGTAAATTTTTTTTTTTTTTTAATTTATATTATCAACAAAAATGCCACTCAATAGAAAAAATAAGTGACAAAATAAAAAACTTCACAGTTGAGATTGACAACAATCTATATACATATTAAAAGCCAAAATTGAGAGAAAATCAAATTAAAATTCAAATAGATCTTCAATTTGAGTCTAATTTTGTACCATGTGTCCCATTTAATTTTTAATTTTTTGGTCAAGTAAATTATTGAATGTAAAAATTGAAGTGTTCCATCTATTTTTTTTTTTTTTTTTTTTAAATATTTTTGTAACAAATGTTCTATCTAGTTTCAAAACAGGGACTAAAAATAAAGGGCAAAAGCTGGATCACACCCCCCCTAAAAAAAAAAACTTGTTAGTGAAGTTAGTTTTGTCTGTTATTGTTAAAGCTGTTTAGGAAGTTCTTTCACTTAACGGTTAGTTCTGAGATGGATTTGTACATAGTGGTGAATGGTCAATGCAATTAGATCAGTAAAATCAATCTTCTTTCTCGTTAGACCTTCACTTCGACACCTCCTATCATTCGGTATCAGCTGAGCCATATATGTCCAAAGCTTGAGCAGGATAGAGCCGGGAACATCTTCATATATCATCTCAAATCGCAAGGAAATCTATATTATAACATCATCCATCTTAGATGGCTTAATAGCATTGGATTTGTAACAGGCACAACTTCTACCCAAATTTAGCTACAAAATTGGTTGTAGTTTAAAACTACAATCTTACTCAATAAAATAAACATTATTACATATTTTTAAAATTTAATCATTGAATTGCATGTTCTTTGCGCTTGTAATGCACATTTCAGATTTTATGTCAATCGGATATTATTTATTATATGATCTATAAGTTTATATTTAATGATTTTTTTTTTCTTAAGTGAAAAATGAAAATAGTAGACAAGGATTAATAAATGTTAGTCTCTTTCTTAAAATGATGTGATTATCTATATATATAATAGTAGGTGACACTCAAAGAAACTCAAATTAGAATTTCTAATTAGAGTTCAAATTTTGCGTCATGTGTTCTAAATTATTTATTCTTAAAGATTTTATTAATTTTAGAATCAAATGTGGGACCATATCATAAATATTCATCTAAGTGAGTTATTAAGTACAAAAACCAAAGAGTCTAGAATAAATAAATCATAAAAAAAAAGTGCTTCACAAAAAAAAAAAAAAAAAAAAAGACAATTTACATTTTATACCTAATAATATCCTTACAAAATTTTTTAAAGAGTTAAAAAAATATAAAAATGACTATTAATAGTATTTAAATTATATATATAAGAATTATATTATACATCTTATTGTATATCTTTAAGTGTATCAATGCATATGCATAGAGTTACAAGCTAATTTTATAATAAAGTGTAGTTGATAAAATATATTAGATTTTCTGAATTAAGCTATTTATATTTGTTATTTGAAAGTTTTTTAAATTTTGTAATTTTTATAAGAAAAAATAATGCATTTTATATTCAATTTTATACATATATATATATATATATGTATGTATGTATATGGATAGATATTTTTGTAAATGATGTAATGTGTGATTGGAATTTGTTTTTAGTGCTCCTTACAAACGGTTCAACCTCTATATATCTTTGTTTGGGGGCCTTTTTTTTTTGCTCGGCAACGTGTTGTTCGTTGGAGGGGTGACCTCGCTAGACCCAAATATATTTGGGGAGTTGTATCCAAAACTCAACATTGGGCCACATGGTCCAATGGCTACCGACGTATTTTTAAGCCTACAAAATGGGTAAAGCTCAAAGTCTAAAAATCATGATAATGGATGAATAAATAAATAATATGTGTTTGCTATAATAGTTTTGGATTAATGGTTGTAATAGTAATTGAAATAAAGTAATATGTATTTAAAAGTAAAATAATCATGTATTCAATAATGTAGATTTAGAGATATGGAAATGTAGTGACTCATTTTTGTATGATTTGTAGCTCTAGCAGTATAGCTTCATTGAGTTGATAGCATTCCCGTAGAATGACTCTAGCAAAGGAGAGGCGGTTTGCCATGATAACTTCAAGATTGAAGGGCAAAAATGGGTGTAATCGGAGGGAGAGAGAGTATGTCCAAATGTGTGTAGAGGCTGGTTAAGCTTATCATTTTTATCATGCACTTAAATGAATTTCCCCTTGATAATGCTCTTTTAGATGTTATGAAGTTATGAATAGTATTGCCTTCCATGAAAAGGGCTTTTGTATAAAGTATTTGTGCTTTCTAAAAGAAAGGCTTAATGTAAGATAGATTTGTGCTTTCCATGAGAAGAGCTTTGATATGAGATGTTGGTGCCTTCTAGGAGAAGAGTATTGAGATGTGTTTATGGGCAGCAAAATAGTAGAATTTTAGAGTGAGAGAGTATGAGAGTAGAGTTTAGAAAAGTTGTGGTGTGTTATATGTAATGGTGTTGTAAGTGTGTATAGGATTGTGTAAGAGAAATGGAGAAAGAGATGTTTAGAGATATGGGCAACAAGATAGAAGTATTTTCTGAATATGGAGAGTGAGAGAATGAGTATAGGAGGGGTAATAGTGTTGTAGTGTGTTTCGCAATGTTGCTGGGATTTATTGCTAGAGGATTGATAAGGGCTTATGAAGGGCAATTATGAGCTAAGGGCTGAAGAGTTTATGTCCTAATTTGGAAACTAAAAACTTAGAAACTCGTAACTTCATTAGGAGCTTAAGAAGATAATTAGAGGGAGAGGGAATAGAGAAGTTTATGAGAGAGTTGTTCTTCTCTATTGGTGTGTTTTGGCATGTTGATGAGGGGTTCTATTTATAGCTGAGTTTAAGGGGGTATTTAGCAAAGAATTTCAGTCAAAATCTATCACAATTAGCAATGAATCATTAGAAAATCCATCCTAGGATTTGGCCAAAAATGGTATATTTAGCTTTAAGGTGTTCTTGCTGTTTTGAGTAATAATAGCGGAGGAAAGACCAAGAAAAAAAAAAAAGATTTTAGCAAGAAAAAGATAGTTTCTTTAGTTGGTTTTAGTTTTTAGCAAAATGAGGGAATTCAGTAATGTTAATGTTTCTTTGGGTCAACTGTCACAACTGTTCTAAAAAAGCTGTCTCAACTATTAGAAAAAGCTATCATAACTGTCATAAGATAGCCATTGCTTGGGGTAGAAGTAGATGAGGTCAGTTGGATGATGTCAAAGTTCTTTGGAGAGAATATTCAGCATTTATTTTCATAGGTTTGGCTGATAATGGTAAGATCTCTTTTAAGGGTATCTTGTTATTTTGGGTATAGCAAATGGCTGCTAGGATTTAAGCATTAAATGGCTGGTGATGTCACTATTAGTTAGGTGTCAAGTCTTGAACACACTGTTGGTGTTCTGTTGGAAATGTTTCCTTTTTTGGGTGTTTATATTTTTGGTCCAAGATTCTATTACAATACATTTTTAGTAAGTAATAGAATGATTGAATGATAGTTAATAAAGCTTTAAAGATCTAATCAAGGTCTCATTGTGTTGTGACTTAATCTTGGTGAGCAAGAAGAGCATTTAATGCTCTCTTCTAGCATTAAGCGAGAGGAATATTTGGTCCGATTATGACAAATGACAGCTGGGTATTAAAGATATCATGACTATTTTATATATTTGGAGATTAAAGATAGCCAATCAGATTAGGTCATGTATTTGAGTTGGATTTTAGCTGAAAGTAGTAATGTAGTTTATGTGAAATAATATGATTGGGTTTCCAAATTTATATAGAAACAAATGGAGATTGAATGAATAGTTATTTGTTTAGCATTTAGATGGCTTGAGTTTTTGAGTGTTTGTCATATGATGAATATTAAGGTTTAGAAAAAGAGCAATAGGGAGTTTTATCATTTTAAGTGCTATGTGATAAAAGAGACTTATCATATGTTACCTACTACACACAGACTTGTCTTGTCGTAGTTTAGGGAGTTGGAGAAGACATGCTAAGCAACATGTTTCTTTTATCAACTTTAAATCGCTGGAACTTTCTTCAACATACTTCTTAGCCCTCCAAACCATGACTCCCAAAGTTTCCCCAAAGGGACTCATGAGTTTGGGTCATAGGTCGAAGATGAGATGACGTACTTTAGGCTTTGTTGTCATTTTGTGTAAATATGAGCTTTTGTTGGAAAAGCCGCTTTCCATTAATATGAGGGAGGTAATATGGGCTGTGAGTTTTGATTCAATGCTTGAGCCCAATCCGTATATTGATGTTGATGATGTCATAGGTTATGAGCCCAATTGATGAAGAGGAAATGTAGACCATGAATCCGCCTTTTGAAGTGAAGATGGTGTAGGTCATGTGAGCCCAATTTATGTATTTGAATGAGATATGAGCTTATTTTGGGATTTAAAGAGATTTACCCAAAAATCAATAATATGTTGATGTGGCGTGGGTTACCAATGAAGTAGTGCCATGTGGGGCGAAAAAAGAGTCCTCAACAATCTTAAATGGTCTAAATATGAAGTAGATATAAGTAAATCTATCACTTATATAAGAAAAAAATGACTTTAATAACATAAAAAAAAAAAAATGTAATTTTATCAAGAACCTACAAATATGACACTAAAAATATGACATAATTAGATTGAAGTGACGGGTTCCAATTAGCTCAACTGGTAAAGTCTCTAATGGTTGAATAAGAGATTTGAGTTTTAATCCCCACTTATACCAAAAAATGATTGGTGTCATAATTTGATGATAAAGAGCTATTATCAGGAGCGGATACCGTAGGTTGAAACTCTTTCAATTTTTATTTTTTTTTTTTGGGGATTGAAGTGAATTGAATGGATTAAAGTAGACCCAATGGACCAAAATGAACTGAATGGGACCAAATGGACCAATGTAGACCTAAATGGACAGAAGTGGACCAAATAGATAGTAGTGGACCGAAATGAACCGAATGGACCAAAATGTTACACTGTTGTGGCTCAACAGGAACATAATAACAATAAATGCTATGCTTCGATTTTTAAATATTAGTAGTCACAGACCTACTTGATGCATGACTACTTGATGCATGAGAATTATATAATTATTTTGTAATGTAGTTTGGATGAAAGCACCACGAATATCTAAAATACTACATATAAATATTGCATGAAGATGTTTATAATGAAATGCTCCCATAAAATTAATAATTAGCCTTTTTTTTTTTTTTTTGGTAAAAACGAAGATTCATTAAAACTAAAAAACAAGAGAAG
This sequence comes from Quercus dentata, assembly GCA_028216015.1. Taxonomy (NCBI): domain Eukaryota; kingdom Viridiplantae; phylum Streptophyta; class Magnoliopsida; order Fagales; family Fagaceae; genus Quercus; species Quercus dentata. The sequence continues at coordinate 69,677,141 of CP116448.1, forward strand.
TCTCACGACAGTGCTTGTTAACATACGTACGATCGTTCTAGTCTACATCCAATGCAGACTTCCATACAAAATAAAATATCCATATTGTCTTGTGCCTAATCTCACTAAGCCATCAGCACATTTATTTGCTTCACAAAAATTGCGGTTAAACTTCACTTAGGAAAATTGGAAAATCAACTGCATGCAATCATTCAAGATAGAAGAAACAACATTGTTAACAGAAGGGGGACAGTTTAAAAGGTTGAATAGCTTTAGCATCAACTTCAATCTTAGAAAAAAAGATTTTCACAAAGATAAAGGCCATCTCTGAATGCCCAAAGTTTTGGAGTTTAGCAATCAGTCAGGAATCAGGATACATCCAGCATGCTGATAAGCAAGAGTAAAAGTTGTGGCTAGATTCCTCCCCTACGCCTCCATCACATGTGGAATGATGTGTTAAGGTGCATTCAAAGCTCCTTATGACTGACTGTGGTATACAGATGGCAATGGGGTGGGGCACGGCGTGGCCGAAAGATTTTTGTCTTGTCCCATTTTCACTCTGCCCCACATAATAGGAATTTTTTTTTTGCCCCATTCCTGCCCCTTGGGGCCCCATGAAGTCCCGCCCCCACCTCGTAAAACTCTTCTTATTGTTAATTTGCTCACAATTATTACAATTTTTTTAAGTAAAACCATTTTCATTAATAAAAAAATATATTTGAAATTACAAATAAATTTATCTTATGAAATCAAACTAATTTTTAGCAAAAACTGAATAATATTATCCAAGTGTTTAACAAGACAAAATCACAACAAAAAAAATCTCATTATACAAAATCAAAGACTCAATAGTATATAAATTTATTTCTAATAAAGACAAAAGAAAATGTTAAAATTGGTATCTTATTTTCAACCTTGCTAGAGAGAAAAAAGAAAAAAAAAAAAAAAAAAGAGAGTTATGTTGGGTAGAATAAAATAAGCTAATGATGTTTGTTTAAATAGTAGCGTTTTAGGGTGTGAAAAATTTATAATTTAACCATTATCGACGTGGGGTGAGGTGGGGATGGGGCGGAGTGGGTATAAAAAGTTTAAACCGATCCCCACCTCGCCCGTGGTGCGGGGCTAAAATCTCGTTCCATTCCAGTCCTACCACCTTAGAGGGGCGAGGAAAACCCACACAAGGTAAAGCGGGGAGGGGCGGGTCAAGTGGAGTGGGGTAAAATTGCTATTCTTATTGTGGTAAGATAAGGAGAATTTCATTTTTATTTTTGGTAGAAAAGGTAATATATTAAAAAGACTAAGGGTCCATTTGGATACAACTGAAAACTGAAAATTGAAAAACACTGTAGCAAAATAAATTTTAAATGTGTGAATAGCATCGTAAGACCCATTTTTAATGAAAAAGTTGCTGAAAAGTGAGGTTTGTTGGTCCCGTGAATAGTACATGGGACCTACTGATTTGCTGAAAAGGGTGAGAAAAGTAAAACTTTGCGGCTCTTGTTCGTGAACAGTGCATGAATAGTAGCCGTAAGTCTCACAAATGCGTGCAAAAAAAAAAAAAAAAAAAAAAAAAAAAACGCCAGACGCAGATGCGCTGGGTTTTTCGAGCCAATCAAACGTAACCTAAGTGGTAGTAACCACAGAATTACAAATACAGTCCTGGGTCAAGCCCAATTTGTCAAAGAGTAATAGAGGAACAATTCCAGGGGGATGGGAATCAATAGCAACAAAATCATCTTCCTTGTTTGCTCCCAAACTAGCGAGGGCATCACTATAGCGATTCGCTTCTCTATAGCAATGTCTGAGCCTGGGAATAGTCTTCATGAGGTTCCTGCAGTCATCAATGAGAGAAGAAAAATCTCGGTTAGATACTTAGAGCTGGAATTATGGGATAGATGGGAAACAACGGAGGAAGCATTGATTCTCATCCACTTGTATATAACTACATTATCAAGATCTTTTATCTGCTTACTAAGTTTTGGTGATCCAAATTTTAATGCTCTTAATTATTTTGTTGAATAATGTTGCATTTAAAAGAGGTGCTCAAATTATCTATATTGGAATAACTTTTTGAATCAATCTTACTTGGGCAAAGCAAAGATTGATTTGATTTGGATTAATTGCCAAAACCTTGAGAGATATAATGCATAATAGCAGCAACTAGATACATGTCAATTTCCATGACGGTGAAATCTCTATTCTATAGATTGACCTAATGATTGCGGCTTCAAGAGTAATCCAGACTTACAGTCCAATTATTGTAGGAGGGGGATATATGCATGGTAAACTTTTCTTTATCGGAGAAGCAAAAGCAATTTGTTAGAGTATCTCCAGCAGCTTCTTCAAAATTTTGTATTGTTTGGAGAATCAACAGTGACATTTAACTTTTATCTACCCACTTTTTCAAATACACTTTCCAACAGATTCTCTATCCCATTCTCTATCTCATTTAAATATTATTTCTTTACTCATTGTTTATTCTTTTTTTAATCATCATTTATTCTTTTTTTAACAATTATATTTTTCAATGAAAAGTGTTATGTTCATAACATTTTACGCAATACTTTTACAACAAAATTTATGTGGAAAGTTGTTACTAGTTCTAATTTGAACCTACCACTAAAATTATTTTTTTACTCGCCAATATTAACTAATAACAATCTATTATTTAAAATTTAGGCAAAAATGCACTTTTGGTCATTACATTTTGGGCCTATTCACAATTTGGTCCCTAAATTGATTTAGGTCCTAGGTCAGTCCCCGATTTTTAAAAATCGTTTTTTAAAATAGTTCCTGGCATTAACCCAGTGATAGAAAATGCTGAGGTGGCAAATGTAATGCAATCGCTTTGTTCTTTGACATGGTGTTGACGTGGATATTAAAATATTATTAAAAAAAACTTATTTAGCATTTTTGAAATGCCACGTCAGATTTAAATTAATAAAAAATTAAAAAAAAATCCAGGTAAGAAATTTTAAAATAAATAAATAAATAAACATTAATTTAATTAAATTAAGAAAAAAAAATCTTTTTCAGTTTAAACAATTGAGTTCCTATCAATTCAAATAAAAAAGAAAGGGCCTTTTCTCTGGAGATGAGGATGTTTTGGTGTTGTCTTTGAGTCCGAGTGGTCATGACCGCCAAGTTCTCCATCTTGTAGCCCCTATACGCCGATCTCACTAGCGAAGGAGGAAGACAAGCTAGTGAGGGAGGAGGGAGGATGAAGCCAAAGTTAGTCTTGGCTTTGGGACCACGGAGGCCGAGGGCTGCCTTGTCGTAGGCTAGAGTGGCTTCCTTCGCCGTGTCGAAGGTGCCTAGCCACTTACGGGTCTTCTTCTAGGGGTCTCGGATCTCCGCCGCAAAACGGCCCCACGGCCTCTTCTGGACGCCTTTAGGTTTGGGGTTTGAACAAGTCGTTGGTTTGAATGGCTTTTGAGTCTTGGGTTGGTTTCAAAGTTTTGGTGGTGTTGTTTTGGTGGTCGGTGGTGTTGTTTCGTTGGTCGGTGATGTTGTTTTGGTGATTGCATCGAGTTTGAATGGGTTGTGGGTCATGGGTTTGAATGAGTTGTGAATCTTCGGTGGTGATTGGTTGAGATATGGGTTTGGGGTTTGGTTCTTTGTTCTAGATGTTGATGGTGGTAGTGGTGGTGGCGATGGCGGCGGATGGTTTGGGTTTTGGATTTGGATTTTGGATTTTGTTTGGGTGTTTTGAGTTTTAGTATGGGTCTTGGGTTTTGTTTGAGTTTGGGTTTGACTCTCAGCGGTGGGTGGTGCTAGGTTGATCGGCGGCGGGTTTTTGGTGGTGATTTATGGTTGTTGTGGTTGGTGGTGTGGGTGATTGTGGTGGTTGTTTTGGTTGTTGGTGGTGGTTTCAGTTTGTGGGTATGGATTTTTTATGCTGAGATTGATTTTGAGTGGGTTAGTCAATTGGGTTTGTCTTGGTTTGGAGAAAAACATGAAGAATGAAGTTCATGTTCTGGGTTGGAAGTTTCTGGGTTTGACATTTTTCCGGGTTGGAGGTTTGATGATTTTTCTGGGTTGGTTTTCTCATGTGGGTTTGAGTTTGATGATTTTTTCATGTTCTGGAGGTTTCGGTGGAGAATAGGGATTTTGTATGAAATTTTGCATTGTTCTGGGTTTTATTCTTCTTGGATTTACGAAGAACATGAAGAACAAGTTCATGTGTTCTTACCTCCTAAAAAATAATGAAAGCAATAATAATAATAATAATAATAATAATAATAATAATAAATTAGATTTAAAAGTTTGTGCGTTTTTTTTTTAAATTCAGCTTGAATTAAATTGAAATTGAAAAATATAAATTATTTTTTATTTTTTAATTAAACTGACATGGCATTTAAAAAATGTTAAATATATTTTATTATTATTATTTTATTAGCCACGTCAACAAACAGTGCATTCCGTTTGCCACCTCAAAGATTTTCTCTCACACCAGGTTGACGGCAGAGACTATTTTAAAAATCAGGAATTGACCTAGGACCTAAATCAATTTAGGGACCAAAAATGCATTTTCGCCTAAAATTTATTGTAAAAATATTTTGAAAATATTGTGTTAGTATTTTTCAATTAGAATATTTTATTTTATTTTATTTTTCTTCCTTTCATTTTAGTTTCATCCTAACACGTTTTTTTTTTTTTTTTTTTTTTTTTTTTTCTTGTTTTTCTCCTCCACACAAGTGTCTAGCCCCCTTCTTTTTTTTTCTTTTTCACCTCAAGAACATTCTAGCATCTCACATTTGCTTCACATCAGAGAGAGAGAGAGAGAGAGAGAGAGAGGCTGGGTCAGATCGGGGCCACCAAAAGAAAGAAAGAAAGCTTGTCGTCCCACCGCTTGTTGTTGTCCTCCCCACCACCAGGCTGGGTCAAATCGGGAGAAAGAAAGAAAGCTCATCCGCCGCCCCATCGCGGGTGGAGATCGAGGCCGCCGAAAGGACAAAACCGGTGGAGATCGGCGTTCACATGCAGCACTACCACGTCCACCGCCCCACCGCCGCTCGTCGTCCTCCCCACCACCAGTGGGTCGATTGGCTTGTTCTTTCTTTTTTTTTTTTTTTTTTTTTTTTTTTTTTTTTTTCATATTTGCTTGTTTTGATTCAACTTAATTTTAAGAATTGGATTTTGTTTTGTGTTTTGTGTTTTGTGTTTGGATTATGTGAGAAACGGAGAGAATGAGAAAAAAAAGAAATTCGGAGGAGAGAGAAAGAATTAATATAATAATAGCTGGGATAATTTTTTAAGCTGAAAAATTGATTTGGAGTTGCTATAGTGTTCTCTAAATTAAGAGAAGTACTGTAGCAACTTCAAAATTTTTTTTGGAGAATTTGTGTGTTTAGAGAAGTCATTGGAGTGTGAACAGTAGCATTTTTTCTACTAAAAATAGAGATAGAGTGATTGTTGGAGATGCTCTTAGGCATTGGAAATAACAAATTTAAAGCTAAAAGTAACAAATTGCATTTGATTGTAACCAACTGCAAATTAATGTTGCTATAATGCTACAAACTCGAATAATATATAGTTCTATTATTTTTTTTAATTTACCTTTCAGCTAGTAAGGAAGGAGATTCGAATTAAGAATCTCGGGAGAACCTAATAAGATAAAATAATGGCGAAAATCACATTTTCGTCCCTATATTTTCACGCGATTCCCACTTTGGTCCCTAAGTTTTTTTTTTTTACCGCTTTTAGTCTCTATTTAGAAAAACGCCTTCTGTTTTAGTCCTTTCCATCGGTCTTCGTTAGGGCACCGACCTAAGTGGCAAACAGAATTATTAAAATAATAATAAAAATTTTTATTTTGTCATTAAAAAATAATTTATTAATTTTAAATTAAATAAAAAAATAATTTATTTTGTTCTAAGATTTGAGTTTGTGTTCTTGTTGTTCTTGCTCAATACATACTTCAATCTCAATTAATGTGATTTTTTATTTTTATTTCAGTTTTTTATTTTTTTATTTAATTAAAATTAATAAATTATTTTTTAAAATTTAAATGCTGACTTGACATTTTTTAATGACAAAATAAAATTTATTATTATTATTTTAATAATTCCGTTTGCCACGTAGGTCGTTGCCCCTAACGGCACCGACGGAAAGGACTAAAACAGAAGGTGTTTTTCTAAATAAGGACTAAAAGCGGTAAAAAAAAAAATAGGGACCAAAGTGGAAATCGCGTGAAAATGTAAGGACAAAAATGTGATTTTCGCCTAAAATAATTATACAATATCTTAAAAGTACAATAATATTCAGCATTGCTACAAACTATTTAAACATCATAATAACAACTGCAATAATATATGGGATCCGTTTGGATACAACTTATTTTTGCTAAAAATTGAAAACATTGTAGCAAAATAATTTTTAAATATGTAAATAATGCCGTGAGACTCATTTTTAATGAAAAATTTACTGTAAAATGAAGTTTGTAAGTCCGTGAACAATGCATGGGGAGAAAAGTCAACAATCACGGCTAAAAAAAAAAACGCGCAAGAAGAAAACGCAATCGTGAATAAGTTGGATCCAAACACTCACATGATGTCATTTATAGGACACTCGGTTCTACCAAAGTACCAAATTCTAAGAATGAAAATCCAAAAAACCCTACCCTAATTAACCATAATGATCTTAAGTTTGCGTTTGGGTCCGGCTGATGCGTTTGCGGTTTTCTATTCTTTTTTTTTTTTTTTTTCACATTTTGGGACAAATTTTATCACATTCACACTCTCGTTCATGAACAAGAGCCGCAAAGTTTGACTTGTCAAACAATTTTCAACCAATCATTGCACACCATGCATTGTTCACGAACCCACAAATTTTACTTTTCAGCAATTTTTTCATTAAAAATGAGTCTCACGGTACTATTCACACATTTAAAATTATTTTGTTACAGTGTTTTTCAGTTTTTCGATTTTGATTATATCAAAACGGACCCTAAATCTCAGAAAACCAGCAAAGAAAAAGTCTTAAACTTCATGAATCTCAATATGGATGGGTAAAATAAATTCATTAACATGCAGCAAAAAACTAAAATTGGCTCTTTTCCAAATATAGTTGAAAGACTGTGAACTCAACCAAATTACAAGGATTTAGCACAGGTATTTTATCGTCTCTTGGGATTTTGAAGCACATTAAAATTGGCTTTTTTTTCCAATTATATTTAATATTTTACTGTGTTTGTACATAATCATCCTAGGACACTTCGGCGCTATCTGAATCCCAAAAAAGATTCTCTACTACAGATGGAGAAACAGTACTACTGGTATATCTGTTCATCTTAATCGGAGAAGATTCTCTCGTAGATTCATTACAGGTTAATCCATCAATGGGATAGTCATATTCACCATCCTTCCTTGCAGCATCTGCGCTCTCCTGCAATTGCAGTGCGTGTTCAATTTCTACCTCCACTTCACCAATTATGGGACGATCCTTTTCCTTTTTTCGCACGCAAGAACTCGCAATGTCAACGTAAATCTTGAAACACTCTGGAGCTATCTTCCCCATAAGATACGGATCAATTATCTCATTGATGGTTCCTTCTCGTTTACATTTGCCAGCCCAGCTAATCAGTTGCTGTTCTTCCATTTTTAATCTCTTATTCAATACAATTCTGCCACAGAGTACCTCAAACAGTAATACACCGAAAGTGTAGACGTCAGATTTATCGGTCAGCACCTCGTGCTGGATATACTTGGGATCAGCGTATCCGAAGTACCCCTCACATGAGATTCGATCCTAATTAAAGCCTTTGACAAACTCGGGGGACCCATTTTGGACAACCGGAAATCTCCCAACTTGGCTTCCAATTTCTCATCCAACAGAATGTCGCTCGTCTTCACTTCCTGGAGGATAACAGTACTCTTTAGCCCAGTGTGAAGATAGTGCAGTCCACACGCGACTCCGATACAAATCGCTAGTCTTTGTTTCCACGGGAGGGGATCGTGGTCAGTGTCGTAGATGTGTTGGCCCAAGATTCCATTGACCATGAATTTATAGACAAGGCACCTCTCGCCTTCATCAATACAATATCTGATGAAAGGGATGAGGTTAGGGTGGCGTGGCTGGCAAAGCAACACCACCTCCTTCGTTAACTCGCGAATACCGTGCCTAAAGTCCATACGCTTTATTGCAACGCTTATGCCACGGTCATCAATAAACCCCTTATAGACTTTGCCAAAACTCCCCTCACCAATTAATAAATCGTCAGCGAAGTCATTGGTAGCTTTCTTGATCTCACCAAGTGAAAATCGACGACATAATCCCTGAGGAAGAACTGATGAAAATTGTTTTGTTTTGTCTGACCTTCCCTTCCCGAACGTCCATACTAACTTTGAAATAGACTCTGATATACCTTCCATTGATGCTTCGGTCCTATAACCACGAGCTTGACGACGAGAGAATGATGCAGGATTAGTTTTGGATCCCCTACAAACAACTTCAACAAGTAAAGTGTTGTTTTTGTTTTGTGCGTGTGTTTTTTAGGAGCAGATAAGGGTAATTAATTATGGGTGGTCTTTGTTGTATGTTCATTTACACTGGAGTGGCAATTTGTACTCATCTTATGTTGACTCAGGAGTATTCGTTTATAAGAGCCAAGTAGCCAACATCAAGTCATATTTATTAAACGAGCTAAAATTCTTTTTATCTTAATAAAAAATTGTTTATTAAACGGGTCAATTTTTTCAACTCATTTATTTGATTTTAGTAAATCAAAAAAAAAAAAAAAATGTATTAACCAAATTGATACAAACTATAAAAAACCAAACAAATAAATTTTTCTAATATAAAATTCAAAACTAATGAGTAACTACATCACAAATAATCATTTAAAATTAAAACATATCTTAATATCACAAATAATTAATCATAAGTCATAACATGTGAAAGAAAATAAACCAAAACAACTAATAAGTTTATATATCTAGGGTTTGAAGGGTAGTTAAATAGTCATTTAGTTAAACGGGATAGACAAGTTAAGTGGGTGTTATGGGTGGGACATGAACCCGACTCGTTTATTAAATAGGTAAGTTGTGTCAACCTATATATATGATACAATCCCGTTAAGACTCAACTCATAACTCTTAATTTCATGTTGTGTCATGTCGTATTAAGTTCATCCATCGTGTCGAATTTTGCCACTCCTAATCTACATAGCCCAAAACAACTCAATTCCTAATTTTAAGTTGGAACTTAAAATCACAATTTTAGTAATGTTTGTTTGTAGCATAATTTTTTCATTTCATTATTGGGGAATGTCTATTACAAACAATTACACAAACTTTGAAATCTTGACTTGAAGTAAATCAGAACGACCCAAGGAAAAGCGCTAGCCAATCTTGCGCTATACCTCAAAAGTACTAGTCACAATTGAGACTCTTTGTAGTTGTTAATAAAACCCAGATCTACTCAATAAATACCCGATGTGGGACTCATCACACACCCACACACATCACACAATCAATCAAATTGGGGTATCACAATCTCCCCCACTTAAATCCCTAATGTCCTCGTTAGGCCCCACTTTGTGGGATAGTGTCTTTGAGCCCACATGGAATTACCAACCTGGCTTTGATATCATATGTAATGATTCAAGGAAAAGTGCTAGCCACATCTACACTATACCTTAAAAGGACTAGTCACAATTGAGGCTCCTTGTAGTTGTTAATAAAACCCGGATCTACCTAGTAAATACTTGATGTGAGACTCATCACAGGCCCATACACATCACACAATCAATCAAATTGGAGTATCATAATCTCCTCCACTTAAATCCCTAACGTCCTCGTTAGGGCCCACTTTGTGGGGTAGTGTCTTTGAGCCCACACGGAACTACCAACCTGGGACCTGTGGGTTATGGGCCAATATGATTGATTGTGTAACACATTGTTTGAAGAATGTCTCTATATATTATATTAATTACTCAAGGAAGCTCCCCAAGGTGTTTATCCTTCTACCAAGTGGTATTAGAGCCTATGGTGGTGTGTGGCAGACTCACACGTGAATGGGAGATTGATGGGTTATACGTGTCTCACATTGAATAAAGATGAGAAGAATAAGTTGTTAATATAACATAGTTGAGCACATATCCATTGGGCTTACCTTTTAATTGTGATACCCCAATTTGATTGATTGTGTAATGTGTGTGAATATATGATGAGTCCCACATCGGGTATTTACTGGGTAGATCTGAGTTTTATTAACAACTACAAGGAACCTCAATTATGACTAATCCTTTTGAGGTATAGCACAAATGTGGTTAGCGCTTTTCTTTGGGTCGTTACATATGGTATCAGAACCGACCTAATAATCCTGTGTGGGCTTAAAGATACTACCCCACAAAGTGGGCCCTAACGAGGACGTTAGGGATTTAAGTGTGGGAGATTATGATGCCCCAATTTGATTGATTGTGTGACGTGTGTGGGTGTGTGTTGAGTCCCACATTGGGTATTTACTGGGTTGAACTGGGTTTATTAACAACTACAAGGAGCCTCAATTGTAATTAGTCCTTTTGAGGTATAGCGTAGATGTGGATAGCGCTTTTCCTTAGGTCGTAACATATGGTATTAGAGTTGGCCCGGTAATCTCATGTGGGCTCAGAGACACTACCCCACAAAGTGGGCCCTAATGAGGACATTAAGGATTTAAGTGGGGGAGATTGTGATGCCCTAATTTGATTGATTGTGTGATGTGTGTGAGTGCGTGATGAGTTCCAATTGTGACTAGTCCTTTTAAGGTATAGCGCAGATGTGGTTAGCGCATATGTGGTTAGCGCTTTTTCTTGGGTTGTTCATGTGGTATCGTGAGCCGCCCAAGAACCTGGTATGTGCTTAGAGACACTACTCCACAAAGTGGGCCCTAACGAGGATGTTAGGGATTTAAGTGGGGGAGATTGTGATAACCCAATTTGATTGATTGTGTGATGTGTGTGGGTGTGTGATGAGTCCCATATCAGGTATTTACCGGGTAGATCCGGGCTTTATTAACAACTACAAGGAGTCTCAATTGTGACTAATCCTTTTGAGGTATAGAGCAAATGTAGTTATCACTTTTCCTTGGGTCGTTACAAGTGTAGTAGTGGTAAAGGTGTGCCCCGCACATGGGTAACAAAATCGTGCGGGTGTCGAGTCCGGGACATGGCCAAGCCAATCCCACCCCACCCCAAAGCGGACAATACTCTTGATGGGCACTACCCTCAAAAGCGCTAGCCACATCTACGCTATACCTCAAAAAGACTAGTCACAATTAAGACTCCTTGTAGTTGTTAATAAAGCCCAGATTTACCTAGTAAATACCCGATGTGGAACTCATCACACACCCAGAAACATCATAAAAGGATTAGTCAAAATTGTGATACCCCAATTTGATTGATTGTGTGATATGTGAGGGTATGTGATGAGTCCCCTATCGGGTATTTACCGGTAGATATGGGCTTTATTAACAACTACAAGGAGCCTTAATTATGACTAGTCCTTTTGAGGTATAGCGCAGATGTGGCTAGTGTTTTTCCTTGGTTTGTTACATATGGTATCAGAACCAGGTTGGTAATTCCGTGTGGGCTTAGAGACACAACCCCACAAAGTGGGCCCTAACAAGGACATTGGGGATTTAAGTGGGAGAGATTGTAATACCCCAATTTGATTGATTGTGTGATGTGTGTGGGTGTGTAATGAGTCCCACATCGGGTATTTACTGGGTAGATTTGGGCTTTATTAACAACTACAAGGAGTCTTAATTGTGACTAGTCCTTTTGAGGTATAGTGCAGATGTGGTTAGCACTTTTCCTTAGGTCGTTACATATGGTATCAGAGCCAGGTTGGTAATTCCGTGTGGACTCAGAGACACTACCCCATAAAGTAGGCCCTAACGACAACATTAGGGATTTAAGTGGGGGAGATTGTGATACCCCAATTTGATTGATTGTGTGATGTGTATGGGTGTGTGATGAGTCCTACATCGGGTATTTACTGGATAGATTTGGGCTTTATTAACAACTATAAGGAGACTCAACTGTGACTAGTCCTTTTGAGGTATAACGCAGATGTGGATAGTGCTTTTTCTTGGGTCATTATTTATGGTATCAAAGCCGGCCCGGTAATCCTATGTGGGCTCGGAGACACTACCCCACAAAGTGAGCCCTAACGAGGACGTTAGGGATTTAAGTGCGGGAGATTGTGATGCCCCAATATGATTGCTTGTGTGATATGTGTGGGTGTGGGTGTGTGATGAGTCCCGCATCAGGTATTTACTGGGTTGAACTGGGCTTTATTAACAACTACAAAGAGCCTTAATTGTGATTAGTCCTTTTGAGGTATAGCACGGATGTGACTAATGCTTTTCCTTAGGTCATTACATAAACTAAAGATTTTTTTTTCCTATTAATTTCATGCTCTTGTTAATGAGAGAGAGAATTAAATCACCAAATGCTGCTTCAAGTAAATAACTTCAATCAAGATAATAAAATAGATTAGGGGCTATGTAAGAATAAGGAACTCGACATACGTAGAGCTTCAAAAACAACAAGATAGTTGCAAAACGCATCAAAATTTACAAGTCAATAGAAAATTTCAGACATTCGGCAAAGAGGAAATTAAATGATTCATATAAAAGAAAATAGAGAAGGTGAAGGCGGAGGCAAGATAAAGTTAAAGATTCACTTTGACAAAATATTCCAAATGAAGTGCAGCATAAAAGGCTGCACAAGACTTAATCAACAGAAAAATATGCTAATCGAACTCAACATCTTCATCCACATAAATTTGGTAAAATGAAATTATATGCCTAATAAAAACTTACAACCTGGCACCTGAAATTTAAAAATAGTTTCATGCCAACACGTACAAATCTTCATAGGCTTTGAACATATGCGGGTCCTTTCCTAGAGAAGAATGAATATATAACTGGGAGCTTAAAGTTCTTTTAAATTATCAAGTCGCCACAATTTGTTTTGATGGTATTGAATCCCAATTTCAAGGACAAATGCACACATCCAGTACACATGGGTATTCAAGACACAAAGCAAACCAATTGATTTCAGCCAATTTCCTCATTTGTCATGGTTCAAGACAATGTTTATTTAGGGGGTTTGGGGGGAAACCTATGATATCAATTCATTAGTAGGTTCATGTACATCAATCTATGAAAACTGTGTAGCATCCATAACCACGAAAGCTTCAAACTACATTTCAACATAAAAATCTAACAGAATTAAAAAATCAAATCCATTTCCCAGTTTTGTTCCTAAAGCATTGCAAAAACTACTCAGCCATTGTGCTCTCGTTTTGGTTACTCCCTAACTTTGAAATGGAGAGGAGCATCCCTATCCTTGGAAATGTGATTTTGATAATTGATTGTGGTTAATCATTGGTCGTTTTGGTTTTGGACGAAGATGTCCAAGGACAATTCAGCTGATGTGGTGCTATTCCAATCCGAAATAGATTCCTTAGGCTCAAGCAGAGAAGCACTAAAGGTATATTCAAGAACAAGATAGTTATTTTGATCACTACCAGGATCCACATCCTTTCTCGCAGCATCTGCGCTCTCTTGCAGCTCCAATGCCTTTTCAAGGATTACCTTCACTTCACCCATCGTGGGATGATCTTTACCCTCAAATCGCACACAAGAAGTGGCAATATCCATGTATATCTTGAAACACTGGGGGGCTATCTTCCCCATCAGATACAGATCAATTATCTCGATCAAGTTCCATTCTTGTATGCATATTTGGGGCCATAAAGCTCGATTAATCTGATCCCTCTCCGATTCACGTTCCGCTGCTTTTCTTCCACATAGCACTTGCAACAATACCACATCAAAAGAGTAGACATCGGATTTATCGACTAGCACCTTGTTGAGGAGACAATCGGGATCCAAGTATCCTAAAGTACCCACCACCTCCTCGGACTCTATCCTAAGTAAATCCTTTGACCAACTCGGAGGAACCATCTTGAAATCCCCGAAATCGATCAACTTGGCCTCCAATTTCTCGTCCAGCAAAATGTTGCTAATCTTCACATTACGATGGATGATACTATGCTTCACCTCGAAGTGAAGATAGTGTAATGCGCGTGCCACTCCAATGCAACTCGGGAGTTTTTGTTTCTAGGAGAGGGGTTCATGGTGGTTAGTGCCGTTGAGGTGGTCGCCTAGGTTTCCATTAACTATGAATTCAAAGACAAGAAACCCCTTGTCATCATCCTCGACACAATATCCGATGAGACAGACGACATTAGGGTGACGTAGCTGGCAAAGCAACACAACCTCCTTCATTAACCCATCAAAACTGGACCATGACTTGATATTCACAATCCTTTTTGCGACACTTATGGTACGATTATCAATAACCCCTTGTATACTTTCCCATAACCATAAGCCCCCTCACCTTTTAGTAAATTACTATCCAAGTTATTGGTAGCTATCTTGATCTCAGGGAGTGAAAATCAACGGCCACGGAAGAACCGAATAAGAGTCGTTTGATCTTCTATTCCAGGACTTCCTTAATAACTTTGATATAGATTCTCAAATACCTTTCATACCAACGAGCTTGAAATGATGTAGTAGGGGAGTAGATTGTGGTCGCTTGCCCCGGCGATCACGGATAAGATCCCCTTCTAGAAAGAGACAAACTAACAAGTGGAGGAGAACAACGAAATATAGATAACTCTCAGAGCATCTCCATCCGGTTTTGCCATCCTATCTTATTTTACCATCCTAAAAAGCTACTTTATCAATTATATCATACCATTTTACAATACACTTAACATCCCAAAATTCTATTATTTTACCATTTTATTAAAATATTATTTTTTTAATCTTTCTTTATTATTTATTTCCAACGTCCCGCCAAAACCACCAAAAACCACATCCCGCAAATCGAACCACCAACCAAAAAAAAAAAAAAAACTCATCTAGTGGGTAGCAACCAACCCCAAACACTCCGCAACCAAACCCGGCAAAGAAGAGTCTCTACCAACAACCCCAAAGAACCTCTGACTAGCCATCACATCACCCACCACCACCACCGGTGGCAAAAAAACCCATAAAACCTCAACCACTGTGAACCCTCTGTGACCCATTCCAAACGCACCTGAGATCCACGGCCACACCCATCTGTAACCCACGAAACCTCACCCGAGACCCACTTGGAACCCACGGCCACACCCATCTTCAACCCACGAAACCCATAGCCACACCACTTGAGACCCACCCACAGCCACACTCATCTGTAACCCACGAAGCCCATGGCCACACAACCCGAGACCCACCCACCATACCAAAACTCAAAAAGCCACAAATCACAAAATTGAGAATCCGATCTCACCTCACAAATCATAAAAGCAGCAACCCAAACCCCACGAATCCGATCTCTACACCGATGCCCATGAATCCGATTTCACCTCAACGCCGAGAGTCTTGGGTCTAAAGAGAGAAGCATCTAACTTATCGGAGAGAGTCTTGGGTCCGAAGAGGTAGAGAGCAGATGAGAAAGAGAGAAGGAAGAGAGAGAAAAGAGAGAAAAAATGAGAGAAATTCTTGGGTTAAAAACAACCTCAATTATTAAAATTTTTTTTTTTATACCATTCAGCTATAGTACAATCTTACATTTAAGATGGTACTGTAGCTATATGCCAAAAAATATTTAGCATTTCCCATATGGCCTTCCAAATTTGTTGAGCGTGTTTTGGGCTTGAATGGTAAAAGGAGCTTATATTTGGCATTTAGCCTTTCCAATGCTGATGCTCTCAGTCAATAAATGAGAATAAAAAGCTGTCTTTTACGTTATCCAAATCCTGCATTTCTAAGAGCATTTTTAGTTGTCTTTTTAAATATTTTTTAGTTTTTTGAAGTAGGGTTAGTTTATTTTTCAAAAACAATTTTCAATATACTCTTTATCTTTTATTTATTCTATTTAAATTTTATTTTTTTATTTTTTTTCATCTTCATTCATTTAATTCTAATGACTATATTTTTTTAAATACCCAACAACCATATTTTTGTACTTTCCAATGGTAATATTTTTAAATTTATCCTAATGAGTGAGTTGTAGGTTATCTAATTTTAACTAATAATTTTTTAAAATTTAATTAAAAATGCTATATTTATAATATTTTTTAAATACTTTCACAATAAATTTTACTAGGTGATAAATTATTGTTGGTTTTAATTTAAACTCACCAATCACCACCGAAATTATGTTTTTCTCACTAATAATAGTCGGTAACAACTTACCACTTAAAGTTTATTGTGAAAATATTGTAATAACATTTCTTAATTTTAATTTCTTATTCCTTTTTTTTCCCTTATTTTTTTTTTTATTCATACGATTTCTTCTTTTCTTTTCTTTTTCTCTCTTTTTTCTCCTCCACACACATATCCATACTCTTTTCTTTTTTCCCTCCTTTCCTCTTTTGTCCCCTACCACTTCATGCAAACTCCAGAACATACAAGAGCTCTCTCTCTTTTTTTTTTCCCCTACCACTTCGTCCAAACATGAGAGAATACCAGAGCTCTCTCTTTCTTTCTCTGTCTTACAAACAAAGATCGTCGGTGGATAACTCGTCCTCTCCACCACCGCTCGTCCTCCTCTCCACAATAGTTCAAATGGGTCAGACTTTTTTTTTTTTTTTTTCCTGATTTGATTAGTTTTAAGATTGTGATTTGAGTTTGTATTTTAATTGTGATAGAGTTTAGAGATGTTCGAGAGAGAAAAGATTTGGAATGGTTGAGTTATAACCGTTGTGATTGTTGAGTAAAAATTGAATATTTCAATGGGTGTGATGAATTTTTTGTTCCCATTAATTCTTTTGCTAATGAACAGTAGGTCATTAGACCAAGAGAGCTACTGTTCATTAGTGATAGGCCACAAACTGAATGACCTCTTGTGATAGAAATTAATTAATTAATTAGCACAGTTATTGATTAATCAATTTATCATGCAAACGCGTGGTAGCACAAACAAATCACCAATAAACTAAATATGCAGCAGAAAATAAATAACACGGTGATTTGTTTACGAATGGGGAAAACCTAAAGGTAAAAACCCCACCGGGTGATTTTCGTGTCACCACTTCCGAAACTCCACTATTATCACAACAAGCGGTTACAAGTAAAGGAATCCAAGTACCTTACCAACCTACGCTTGAACCCTTACCCCAATACCCAATTGGACTTGTTCTAGAGTGACAGTTCCCCTTTCAAATGCACGACTCCCAAGTGCGTGACTAACCAATTGCGCGGATCCCAATGCGCTACTTCAATCACCAACTAAGAAGGTTGTTGGTTGCAAAGTTCTTTAGTTCATCAACACGATAAAGATCAAGAAGATGCTTGGTCACAAAACCCTACGGTGCACATACACAGCAACTTCTTCAAGAGAAAGAGATGAACTAAGGCAAGAACTTTGTCTCCGATCACAATTTGCTTGAATAGAGTTTGCTCAAAACTTGTGCAACTTGTGAACACTTTGACGGCCCTTAAACTGATCCTTTTATATGTCTAGGGTTAGGAGAAAAGAAAGCCCAAAGACACATTCACGGATCCCAAGAAAATCAGTTTGGAATTCTGAAAATTTTAAATCTCGATAGATAGCAAATGTCAAGCACACTGAATGTAGAATGACTTCCTTAAGCTCGATAGATGCAAATGTCGAGCTTTAATGATTTTGCACTCTGAACTTGTTTTCTTGAACAGACTTGAAGGCTTCAATACTTGATTTTGAAACAAGGTTTCTTGAAGTATTTAAAGACATCCTAAATCTACTCAAATACAAGTAAAGTGCGCTTTGTCAAAGGATAAACCAATTACATAAAATCATGATATATGTTCTTAACATATAAAACACATATGTCCTAACAATTAGCAAAATGAACAATTTTTTGCCAATGAACAATGAATTAGAGAGACTGCTGGAGCAAGCATTTATGGGTTTTACTTTCCAAATTTTGGATTTAGAGAGCTTGTTGGAGATGCTCTTAAAACAAGATAAGGATAGGAAGGTAGCTCGCTTATATACCACTATGCCACAATGAAATATATAGAACTCTTAATTAACTAAATTCCAAAGGATGTGCCCCAAACTAAGATACACAATATAAATTTAAATAAATATTTATATCAATTAAAATATTATAATAATAATACTATTATTATTATTATTATTATTATTATTATTATTATTATTTTGGTTTTATATCATAATTTTTCATTCATTTATCTATTTTTGTGCACTGAAAATGTGTAGTAAATTTGAGTTCAAAATGAAAGAGAACATATAAAAAGCAAGAAAAAAAATAATGTTTTTTTTTAAAAAATTAAAAAAGAATAAGAGATGAGGAGGAAAATAGAGTGCTTTTGATTAAATTTCAAAAGGATAAGAAATAAGAAAATTGTAAACTGTTGAGAATGTTGATCCGGTGGAGGGTTTTAAATTGAAAGCTTTTATTTTATGAATTTTTCCCCTTTAATTGAAAACTTGTAAATGAGTAGGGAGATGATATTTTTGGATATCCAAGAGTTAAGAGTCCATCTTAATGGCTTAAAACCCCCTTAAATAGTAATAGTATAAATAAATTAATAAAAAATAAATATTGATGGGGACGCAAAAATCAGCCATTGTTGATAAGTGTCATCTAGAAGATAACAAGTAAACATCGTCCAAAGAAGAGTAGTTCGCTTTTTTTTTTTTTTTTTTTTTTGGTGTATAGGAAGATAAAGATAAACTAGGCAGCCAGAGTGGCTAAATTAGTAGCAACTTGTCTACAAAAACTTTCCCCAATCTCATCAGCATACACTATATCAGAAACATCAACAGATGGGGGACTATCAAAAATAACAAATTCCTCATGAGCATGACATCCATTCTTAGCTAAAGCATCTGCACATTTATTTGCTTCCCGGAACACATGCTTCACCTTGGTATGAGGAATCAATTCTAGTAATAATCTGCAATCCAACAATAAGGAAGAGTATGCTGTATTGGAAGAGTTCCTAGAATTAATTAAGTCTACAATGACTTTCGCATCAAGTTCAACTTCCAAATTTTGCACGCCAAGCTGAATGGCTAATTTCAAACCATCCCTAAGTGCCCAAAACTCAGCTATTATGCTTGTAGTATAGCCAATATATCTAGCTAAACCCTTTATCCAATTTCTGCGCACCGTCCTTTATGACACCACCGCCTCCTACTCTCTTGGGATTTCCACATGATGCCCCATCAATATTTAGCTTATACCAATTTAGAGGTGGTTTTTCCCATCTCACAAAGAATGACAAACCATGCTTCTTTGTTCCCGATCTTGCCCACACAAAAATAATACTCCATGGCTTGATTTATACATAGTCTCACACAAAGATTGGATTTAGAGGCATATTCTCAAAGGACACTTTGTTTCTATGTTTCCACAACTCCCATATAGCAAAAGGAAAGACAAATCTCCATGGCACCAAAGATTGGTGATTTGCATTACTAAAACAATTTTCCCGAAGCCAAGTAATCACATTTGAGGCTTGGAATGACTACACAAAGATCGTGTGGCACTCTCATTAGATGCCAAAAGTTTCGGGCAAAGTCACACTCCCTCAATAAATGCTCAATTGTTTCAGGCTGATTCTTGCAAAGAGGGCGGATCGTATCTTCAATGATACCCCTAGAAGCAAGGACATCTTTACTAGAACACTCTTATGAACACACAGCCACAAAAAATTTGCAATTTTGGGCAACACATCTAACTTCCAAACCCAGGCACCCAGGAAGGTAGGGGCTGGATCATGAGATATATTAGCTAAATAGGCTGATTTTGCAGAAAATTCCCCATCTTTTGAGTGTTTCCAAAGCACTAAATCCTCATTTCTACCAACTTGACTTAGAGGTATAGCTTTAATTTGCTCTTTAACTTCCCGAGGCAGCTCAAATGAAAGCCTTTCCCATCTCCACCTCTGACCTTGTCCACCAAGAAGCTCAACAACCATCATATCCTCCTCATGATGCTTCAAGGGACCTTCAATCAATTCCCTTAGAGACTTTCCTCTTATCCAACAATTTGTCCAGACTCTAATCCTAGTCCCATTGCCCACTCCCCAACAAATACCATCAACAAAGGTTTGGAAGCCGACTTTAATAGCCTTCAAATTAAATGAGGCCGGAAGCTTGTCCGGATTGCTTGATCGTCTTTTGTCTATTGAACAATACTTTTTCAAAATAACATTAGCCCACAAAGCTTTTTTCTCCATATACATTCTTCAATTCAACTTAGCAAGGACCGCTAAGTTTCTTTCTCTTCTTTGTGTATCCCAAGACCACCCTCTTCCTTTGGTTTAATTATTTTACTCTACCCAACCAAATGAATTTTTTTCTTCTCTCTAGTTGACCCCCATAGGAAATCCCTATTGATCTTATCCAATTTCTCGCATAAGTGTATAGGTAATGCCTCCCCTTGCATCACATAGTTAGGGATAGCTAACATGACCGATTTCACAAGGACAATCCTCCCCGCAAAGGATAAGAACTTTTCCTTCCAGCCCGCAAGTTTATTTATCACCCTATCCACAACAAAATTAAACCGATTCCTTGCTGCCCTTCTATGATTAATAGGAAATCCCAAATACTTGCCAATATTGGTCGTGGCTTGAATTCCCAATTTAGAGCATATCTCTTCACTAATTCCCTCTTGAACATTTGGAGAGAAATAAATTCTCGACTTTTCAAGGCTCACCTTTTGCCTCGACTCCTCACAAAATTTGTTTAGAACTTAAAAAATTGCCTCACAAGCTTTCTCCTCCACCTTAGCAAATAATATTAAATCATCCGCAAAAAAAAAATGGGATATTCCAATATTCTCCCGTGAGGCTTTTAATGGAACCCAATCTCCATTAACACATTTCTCCTCAATTAAGTGCCCAAGAAACTCCATACATAGAATAAACAAGTAAGGAGAAATCGGGTCTCCTTGCCTTAGCCCTCTTGACGGCTTGAAAGGCTCTAAAGCACCCCCGTTAAATAGGATCGAAATCCTTGTAGAAGTAACACAACTCATAATCACCTTGATTAGATTAGGAGGAAAATGAAAAGCTTGAAGCACCTTATAAACAAAGCTCCACTCTAATCATTCATAAGCTTTCTCCAAGTCAACTTTAATAGCCATATACCCTTCCTTTCCTTTCTTTCTATCCAAAGCATAGAACAACTCCTAAGCTAACAACACATTATCAATACCTTTCCTACCCAAGACAAAAGTTGTTTGGATAGGGGTAACCAGTTTACCTATGAGGGGTCTAATTTTGTTTACAATAATTTTTGAAACCACTTTATAGATTGAATTACAAAGATTGATTGGTCTATAATTATTCAAAGATTCGGGGCTTTGGCACTTCGAATCGTAGTAATAAGGGTCTCATTAAGATATTCAGGCACTTTCCCATACTCAAAAATATCCAAAACTTCTTTGCAAACCAAATTCCCCGCATCTCCCCAAAATTGTTGATAGAATCTAGCATGCATACCATCTGGACCTGGTGCTTTAAATGGCCTCGGACTCCACAAGCCATCCTTAACCTCCTCCTCCGTTACATCTCTACCAATCCAATCCCTTTCTTCCTCAATTAAGAAGCAACAAGCAAAATCGATATCGTGGATTGCCATGAGGACATGCACATCTCAATGGAGTAAAGTTCTTCAAACCCCACCAAGATGTGCTTTTTAACCGCCTCTTCATTATCCATCCATTCCCCAACACTATTTTTCAAGCATCTAATCTTATTCCTTTGCCTCCTAACAAGAGTAGACATGTGAAAAAAGG
The DNA here is from genome assembly GCA_028216015.1 of Quercus dentata. NCBI lineage: Eukaryota > Viridiplantae > Streptophyta > Magnoliopsida > Fagales > Fagaceae > Quercus > Quercus dentata. The sequence continues at coordinate 69,698,923 of CP116448.1, forward strand.
AGGTGTTACGATCCCCAAACGCAGCTACATTAATTCTTGATTTTAGTGCCTAATATTCTTCTTCCAGGAGGAGGATAGAAGAGTATTCCTCAATTAACCATTTCTCAAGCCGAAGTAGTGACTCACTAGGATTATTCGCTAAAGCTCTTTGAGTGCCACTCGGTCTATTTAGGACTCTCCTCTTTCTAGCAAAGAGATTCCCAAAAACCTCGTAATTCCATTTCCTCACCTTCCTTGTAAACTCCACAGTAGCTGGGTGCAAGGAACCACCTTCGAACCAAGCTTCTTTGACCACCCTCGAAAATTCCGGATGTAATAGCCACGTACTTTGAAAGCAAAAAGGTCTCTTAGCCCTATCGATCTGGGGCTTCCAGAGTTCAATCAAAACTGGGTGATGATCGAATAAGTTACGGGTAAATGAGTTACAGTTTCTTGGGATAGAGAACTCTCTAGAGGGGGTTAGCAAAACATCGGTCTATCCTTTCCACTATTAAGTTTGTTAATTGTCTCTTATTCATCCAAGTATATTTGGGCCCCGCGAATCCCAAGTCAATAAAACTATAGGAATCTAGACAAGTTTTAAATTCCATAGCTCGATTAATGTTAATTTGATTCCCTCCAAATTTATCCTCATCACAAAGGACTTCATTAAAATCCCCTATCATAAGCCATGGCATTGAGTGCAACCGACCCACCTCCTCAATATTAGACCACAATATTCGTCTTTCAGCCAGACGAGGACTAGCATAAATAGCAGAAAATAACCAAGAAAGGTTTGAAGCATGTACCTTAAGAGTAGTATGTATCTCTTGCTCCGTATTCGCCAACAGAGAAATTTCCACACCCTCTTTATTCCACAGGATCCATAAGCCACCAACATGCCCAATAGTGTCTGTTGTAATAAAACCATCAAAGGGCAATCCCTCTATGATTTTTTCAGCTTTCTCACCACCGACTCTGGTCTCCGTAATAACCATAATCGAGGGGCGATGATTCGCAACCAATTCACAAACCCTTCTCTTAAATTCCGGATTAAGTGCTCCTCTGCAATTCCACATGAGAATCTTCATTCTGACTAATTGAGCAATAAGAACTTCAGCCTTATTTGCAATGGCTATGAGGGATCTTTTCGGCTCAGCTTGAACTAGGCCATGACAAAGCCAAACAAGGAGAGTCAAAGCTTGCCGAAATTGAATCATAAACAAAAAAGAAGGCAGGGACTTGGCAATAAGGGGCGCCGATCCACTCACTGGCTGTGGAAATAGTGCTATTCCTGCAACCAGGGTCCATGAAAAGCCAAACACAGTGGCAACCAGCACCCACTGAGGAGCAGCGATGGTCTCCTCCCTGAGCAACCTCATGCAAATTGGGTATGAATTTATGGGAATGAAAACAAGATTTGGGGAAAGGTTGATGGGAAGATTCTGATTTAGATGGAAAGGACCACAAAGAGAGTAGGAAGAGAAATCCACACACTAATGGTGGAGGAGAGCCACACGGATGGTGGAGAAAGACCACACAAAGGTGGTAGATGTAGACCACACAGCAATGGTAGAGACTACCCACTACAGAAGTGGGAGAGAAAAGTGTTAACTAATTTGGGTAAGAATTTATGGGTATGAAAACAGAGATTTGGGGAAAGATTGATGGGAAGATACATATTTAGATGGAAAGGACCACAAAGAGAGTAGGGAGAGAAAATCCACACACTAATGGTGGAGAAGAGTCACACGGATGATGGAGAAAGACCACACAGAGGTGGTAGGTAAAGACCACTCAGCAATGGTAGAGACGACCCACTAAGAGGTGCGAGAGAAAACCTAATTATGTAGTTCGCCTGTTGACACTTTAGGAAATTCGCCTATTGACACTAAGTATTTGTTAGTGTAGTTTAGAAAATTTATTATGTTTTTCTATGTTTGGTTCTAGTTGCCCTTCATCAAATTTTGATTTTTGGAACCACCCTGTTGACTCTTTTGTCTCATCCAATAATGTATAATATCCTGGGCAGTGTTACTCATTATCTATTATTTCAATATTTTTTAGATTATTTACACAGTCCAGCTAACAATGCCCATAGGGGAATTAGTTAATGGAAATTAGTTATGGAAAATATAAAAAAATTGGAAAAAACAGTTATTTTTTCGCATAAAAATTTTCTACAAATATACCTTAAATCAATGCACTTAGGCATCCATTAATTTTTCCCACGGTTTTATAGGCATAAGATATTGCTAAGGCATGATAATTTTTACCTTGATACTACAAGACTATAACTAAGTTTTCAAGCACACATTTTTTGTTTTTACGTAATTGAGATTCAAATATTATTTTGGGAGTGTACTTTGTCTTGAAAACAGTCTAGATTTTTTGGTCATTTTGGAGACTGCTAGATTATTGAGAGAATGATTCAATTAGGAGCCTCATTCTGCAATTTAAATTTTGGGAATAAAATAAGGGAGCGTTATATTTAGGCTTTGTAAATCATTGGCCCAATGTCAAGTTAGGGGAGAAGAGTGCACATTTTGCCTACATGATTGGTAGTCTTATTGAGAACTTGCTTCATGCTTCTTTGAAGCCTTATTGTTTTAACCAATCTTGGCCCCTTGAAGCTACAAATTGAGCTAAAAACATATACCCTATATTTAGAATGTCTTTGAGTAACTATATAGAGAGAGGCATTGGTTTTTCGGATTTCATATGATGAAGTACCCAAGGAAACTCGTTCATATTGGCCCTAACCTTGCAGCTTTCACTAGAGCTGCACTTCAAATGCATTAGCGTGGAGATAGACGTGATAGATTATAAAGATGAAACTGGAATGCCCATCTCTGACGTCAATATGAGTGAGAACTTGAAAGCTGCTCTTGGGATAAGTGATGCATCTGCTCTTTGTGACAAAATAACTAAAACTCAGAGAAACAATGGTGCCTTCTACAAAGTAGGAGGGAAAATTCTTCCTAGGCATGCAAATGTGAATGCATGTCAATAAATTTTATAAGCACCAGCAGCCTTAGCTACACGGAGAGGTCTTTGATATAGTCTGCCAATCTGCATCATATCCTCTTTTCTGATGATCTGAACTCCACTGCCACTCAAAAGTGAAAGCAATGTGGAGAAGCAAGGTTTCTGCGAGCAAAATCCTAAGCCAGTTGCAAACTGGAATGGATTAATTATACCATTAAGCAAGCCCCTGATCAATTAATTTACCTTCCTTTGCCTAATGACAGTTCACACCACTTCACGGATGTAGATTTTCATAACTTTTGACTAAGGACATTGCCCTAGCTAATTAAAAGCATTGATCTTGCAGCCTTTGCCCAGCATAAAGAATCTTAGGGAGCTGAATCAAAGTAAAAGTTCCAGCGTACATTCAAGACAATTGGAAAATTTTAAGCAATGGAAAAGATGCCATGGAATCTTGCTTCAAATCAATATGAGTACAAAAGCTTTCACCTAAAATTAAAAGCTTCATTATAGAGTTGGACAGATAAGGTTTCCATTTCATTCATCTCTGATAGAAATTTTTTTGTACTTCCGCCAAAAGATAATTAAGCAATCCCAATAATCATTCAATGATCTGATTTTAAGCTTCATGCGTACTCAAGCTCTCAAAGTCCATGCAATGGTGAGCTTGAATCACTTAATTAGAAAGAGAAAATGTTCAAGAAGAATTGGCACTTAAGTCTTTTAATTATATGCTGCTAGTCTGATCGATGAAAATAGTAAATGATATATATGTCCATAGAGCACAAATTATAAACCGAAGGGGGGTTTTTTTTTGGGGGGGGGGGTAGGGCGGGGGAGATTCTTTACCTACATTGTGTTTACCAAGTGGTACCCATGATCCATGTTGCAATTTGTGGACAGCTTGACTAATGTTAGGCATTTCAAGGTGTTAGGCATTTCAAGGTCCGGTCTCCTGTCAACTACTTCTCCAGTTGAATCCGCTGGAAATGCAACTGGATAGGTAGTCAAAATCCTTGATTTCATGCTCCTGCTAATGAGAGAGAGAGAGAGAGAGAATTAAATCACCAAACGGCACCGAAATCTGGATAGCCAAGAGACAACAACCAGTAGTTTAAACTTTCAAGTTAACAACTTCAATCAAGATAATAAAATAGATCTGGGACGATGTAAGAATGAGGAACTTGGCATATGCAGAGCTTCATAATCAACAGTATACTTGCAAAACACATCAACTTTATAAGTCAAATAAAAGAAAAGTTCAGACATTTGGGCAGTAGGAGATGATTCATCTAAAAGAAAATAGAGGAGGTGGAGGCAGGGCAAGATAAAGTTGGAGATTCACCCTGACAAAATATTTCTAAATGAAGTGCAGCATAAAAGGTTGCACAACTGAACTCATAAAATCTTAATCCAAAGGAATTTGGATAAAAAAATAAAATAAAATTATTGCCCAATAAAAACTTGCAACCTGCCACCTGAAATTTAAAAATAGTTTTATACAAATACACACAAATCTTCATAGGTTTTGAACATATACAGGTCCTTTCCAAGAGAAGAATGAATATATGAATGGAAAGCTTATAGTTCTTTTAAATTATCAAGATGCCACACACCTTGATTTCATGGTATTGAATTTGGTTTTTTGATTATTGACTCCATGTGTGCCTGAAAGCCATTCAATCCAATTTCAAGCATGAATGCACACATGCAGTACATATGGGTGTTTTAGACACCAAGCAAACCGATTGATTTCAGCCAATTTCCTCATTTATCATGGTTCAGTACAATGTTTACTCAGGGGGAGTGGGGAACACCTATGATATAGATTCAGTAGTAGGTTCAAAGGTCTAAAGGACAAGTTTAAACCAAGAGAACCAATCAAATTATCAACTAATTCCTTATGATATGACTGTATAAGGGTGATATAAAAAAAATCTTGGGAATATGATCACAACTAATAAATTCTTTTATTTTAATTTTACATCCCAAACAGTCAAACCTCCTAATCTCTTGCCGGGAGCATATCACCTGCAGTTGGAGAATGTGCAATCCCTGCAATCATAGCTTGGAATTTTAGTTCAAGTTGTCTTCTATTACCTATCAAAATTATTATTTAAAAAAAAAAAAAAACTTGTTTTTTATTACTTTACAGGCTTTTTAGTTTACCAATCTAATTAAGGGTTTGTTTATTGTCAAAATAGGAGTTCTAGTTTTATTTGTAAAAGTTAAGATCTGGAGTCTATACCAATTTATGACTATCTTAAGTATTTTGCAGCATAAAAGCTATAACTTAGTGTTGGTCCTGCCAAAGTGGGCTATTTGGAGGAAAAAGTCACTTATCTCTTACAACTCAAGCCCATCACCATTGCAACAAACAAAAGGCCCCTAACCTATCTTGCATCATAAATGTTGAAATGATCTAGAGGCAACTTGTGATTATTTCAAGTGTTCAACTTCCCCATCAGGAAACCAGAGAATACATTGTCATTGAAACAAATGGCTCTTTAACAAAGAAAAATCAATCATTTAAAAGCAAGTGAATAAGACTGACCAACCTTCTCCAAGTTATCTTATGACGTTTTACCCAAAAAAAAAAAAGTCTTGACAATGTTGAGATTGTTGTGGTTGTTAATTCAGGCATACAAAATAGTGAAATACAAACAAAGTTATGTACATCAATCTATGAATACTGTGTAGCATTCATCACCATGAAAACTTCAAACTATAATTCAACATAAAAAATCTAACAAGACTAAAATGAGATCCACTTCCCCAAAACAAGAGCACACCTTAAAAATTTTCCCATATCGTGGCAGTGATATCTGAATCCGAAACAGATTCCTCTGGCTCAGACTCAGGGGGAGAAGCACTACAGGTATATTCAACAATGGGATAGTTATAATGATCACCACCAGGATCCACATCTTTCCTCGCAGCATCAGCACTCTCTTGTAGCTCCAGTGCGTGTTCAAGGATTACCTCCACCTCACCAGTCGTGGGCCGATTCTTTCCCTTATTTTGCACACAAGAAGTGGCAATGTCGACGTATTTCTTGAAACACTCTGGAGCTATCTTCCCCATCAGATGCGGTCCCTTCTCGTTTGCATTTTCTGACCCCCTCAAGAAGATGCCGCTGCTCTAATGTTTTTCTGCCACAGAGTAGTTGCAGCAGTACCAACCCAAAAGAATAGACATTGGATTTATCAATCGGCTCCCCGCATACGAAATACTCGGGATCCAAGTGTTCTAAAGTACTACTCACTCCAATGTAGGCACTAGAATCCACCCTAATCAAAGCCTTTGACAAACTCGACACAAAATCTGCCAACTTGGGCTTCCATTTTTCGTCCAACAGAATGTTGCTCGGCTTCACGTTACGGTGGATGATAGTATGCTTCAGCCCAGTGTGAAGGTAATGCAGAACACGCGCCACTCCAATGGAAATCCGGAGTCTTTGTTTCCATGGGAAGGGATTATCGTGGTTAGTGACGTAGAGGTGGTCGCCGAGGTTTCCATTGAACATGAATTGGTAGACTAGGATCAACTGTTGATCATCGAGACAATATCCAATGAGAGGGACGAGGTTAGAGTGGCGTAGCTGGCATAGCACCAGCAACTCAGTCGTTAACTCGTGAAAACCCGCCCTTGAATCGATATTAACACGCTTTATTGCAACGCTTATTGTAGTAGGGTCATCGATAAATCCCTTGTACACTTTCCCATAATCCCCCTAACCAATTATGAAGTATTCATCGAAGTTATTGGTAGCTGTCTTGATCTCAGCTAGTGAAAATCGACGACATAATCCCTCAGGAAGAACTAAATCAGATTGTTTTTTTTCGTCTGACCTTCTCTTCCTGGACGGCCTAAATAACTCTGAAATTCCATTCATTTGAGGCCTCGGTCACCGCCTTTTTTCTTGTTTTTTGAAAAAAAAAAAAAAAAAAAAAACCATATACACAGTGTGTTTTTAATTTTTATAATTGAAAATGTGAACAACACCCCTTTTTTACATTTTTGGTTGTTTTCATGAGCATATCCATTACCAATTGCACTGAATTTAATCAATGCAAGGAATTTGAACAAGAAGTAGCGCCATGTTGGTGTCATATGTACATGATTGGGCACGGGTCAAATTTGATGTGCTGCTCTTTCCAATTTGAACTCTACGTACCACTAGTATTTTGTCTTGTTATTTTATATTTTATATAGTTAGTAATTAGTAATTGATATGAGTTCTAATTAGTTTAAATTAGTAAGTTGCCCATACGATGCATGGATAATGTTATAATGTTTTACGTAAGATGATTTTGAAGAATGTTGTATAAATATTATAACAGAGCTTTATTTTTAATGAGTTTATTATAAAAAGTAACAATTATAAATTGTACACATATATTCATTATAATTATTCAATTGAAGTAGTGAAAAAAAAAAAAAAACTTTGGAGGAATATTATAGAATAAAAGTTAATATAGAATGTGGCTTTTTCTTTCTCCTTAATTCTAAAAACAAATACACATCCTAAACACTCACGGTCAATCACACCATTTACAAAACCTACAAATTCATAACGTTCGACCTTAGCGTCAAAATAGTAATTGCTGTTGTCATTCAATATAAAATGCAAGCCACCTTTCATTGGTTGTAGCCAACTCATACGAGTTAGGATAAGATGAAACAACAATGTTAGAGCTAGGTAGATGTCGTCGAAAGATTGAAGGTAAATGGCATCGTTTTTTGTCTGTGTGTAATGTGTATTTGACATAAGATAAAATGAAGGGCTATGGGTAGATATATATAAAGATGTAGAAGTAGAAGAGGTGAAAATGATGAATTAAAATGTAAAGAGGTTGTGTGTATGTATATCAAATGAAAATTCTTGAAACATTAAATCAAAGGATATAAATAATATTTATTTTTTAATTAGAAAAGTCTTGAAACATTGAATCAAATGAAACAAAAAGTCAATATTTAATTTTTTCTTATTTTGAGAATATTTCAACTTTTTTTTTGCATAGAATGCGCTACTTGGTAGAATTTCATTCTTTCCACTTTTATTTTTAGTCACAGTTAATCTATGAAGTTTTCTACTAAAACTAAATTTAAACTAAATACATTGTGGGAAAATTCATCTAATTCATGCAACCAAGAAATTTCATCAAATTACAATTCATATTGTCACCTACAAACCTGTTGGTTCCTAAGTGTTTTTCTTGTATGATTTATGCTTTATATATCAACTAGCTATAGAAACTTCTAGAATTTCATGATAGAACAATAGAAAAAATAATGTCATAGTGATGCAATAATATCACAATTTAATCTCCAAATTTTAATTGAACTAAAAGTAGCCAAAAACAAATCCTTACCAAGTATATGCATCATACAAAAAACCAAAAATATAAATTGACACATAATATGAAAAACTAAGCCTAAATACATTACAATACACATAAGTAAAAACATAAACATAAAATCTAAAAAAAATATTTAAAACGAACATAATATTTTGAAAATTAACATACCTCATAGAAAAAAAACCAAAGATACTATGAGAAAAATTATGGAAGTTTAACCTCACAAAAAGAAAACCAAAGATACTATCAGAAAAATTATGGAAGTTTAATTTTTAAGTCCAATGGAAATGGGATTTAATTATATTGGACAAATGTGTAGACAAATAATACTTACCTAATTTATTGAATCTGACTCTTGCAATTCTGCATTGCAATTAGTCTTATGCATAAAAATTGAAAAGTTTTCTTAATTCCTACATTTCTAATGACTTTTAAGATCCATTCATATCCATTCAAAGCAATTAGTTATAAATATATATACATTTTTTTCCTTTTTCCATAAAAAAAAAATTGAAATAAATGCATTTGCCATTAGTTAATACTTTGACATAAATGCTAAATGTAGATGAGATGGAAGCCTAAATGAAAAAAATACAATACAATATGCCATTTGGCAGAATCTCATACTTTCTGTAAGGACACAAATCTTTGGCGGCCCAACAACGATGTTGGGCTCGCGCGTGAAGGATCCCCGAAAATAATATTTGTAGAGAGTGGGCTTGAAAGGCCAGCGTTGGGTCACAGGGCGTTGGTTCAGGCCGGACTTTGGGGTGAGCCCAGACAGGGAAAGGCTTTGGGCTGGATATTCGTGCCCTTCGACCTTGTAACTCGGGGATTTGGCTCCTCGGATCATGTCCGAGGAGCAATGGTGTTGTCCTGGTTACCCGTCGGTGGGTTTTTGTGTGGTGGCCGGCGTATATTATCCAGGCATTCTCTTTCATCAAGTCTTTCTCAAGAAGCTAGATGGGAGTCCCCCCCTTCTTGGTCACACAACATTCTCTTTTATACTAGCCTACGTTCGTTGTCCTTCGTCCACGTGTAAGGTCGATCTTTCCAGGACAAATATCTGTCTCATCAGCCTAATCTCGAAATTGTTGGAGACGATCCATAAAGCCTAAGATCCCGGCTCTGTTAGGGGTAGTGTCATGTCAGGGAAGGGTATTAAAGACAACCTCCCCAAGATATTTTCTCGATATTTCAAGTTTACTCATGCTCCACTTCAATCCATGAGAGTTTGGACCGCGAGGACGAAACCGTCCTCGGCCGTGTCTTCGGGCCATTTTATGTTTCCTAGTTTTGAGCTTGGGCCCCGATCTCCTTCAGTTTGGGCCGGTGGATTCCTCATAAGCGAGCGAGCCGGGCCCATAAACTATTGGGCCCCACAATAGCCCCTCAAAACCCTGTTGTCCAACTCCTCGGTTGGAAAGGTGGGTTTTGATAATACCGAGCCTTTATGGCGGCTCATTAAATTCGGCCCTTGATCAACGTCGGCGACTTTTCACCTCCCCAAGGAATGCGCCGGTCTATGAGATGTTTCCCTCGATTTGCGCGTGATGCGTTTATACTGTTCGGTTATTCGTAGTGTGCCTTTAATATCTTCCTTTTACGAGGCCTCCCAAATCAAGCGGTTCATCGATAACGTGGAGGAACGAAACGGACGCACATTTATTTGATGATTTCCATGGATATCAGAACGCGTTACGTACCCTTGTCCCCCCCCCCTATATAAAGAGAGAGGACAAAGGTGATTCTCTTATATCCAATCCCTCGTGCTCTTCTCGTAATTCACTTCCTCCATCCAGTTACTCCCTATTCAATAATACCTCTCTCATAGTAATCCGCCATGAACAAATCCTTCCTTTCCCGTAAACGCCATGTCCTAACAAAACTTGAGATGGCTCGATCGGGGCAAGGATGGCCGAGGCTCAAGATTTGCCTCCCCATTCTTTTAGCCAAAATCCGAAGCAGGGACTCGTCACACCCCATTTTTGGTGTGACCGAGTCGAAAACCTCCCTTGTCATCTCCATCCGCTCTCTCATGAGCATACCTAATATGGCTCCCCTTTTCCCTCTTTTGCTCCTTTTACTTTCTTTTCATTGCTTCCCTCTTCTTCTCCTCCTTCCCGCTCATGTCCTCCGTCTTCTTTTTCCCTTGCATTCTTCAAATGACAAGAGTTTGTCAAGTGCTTCCATGTGTTCCAATTCTTCTTCCTTCTCCTTCATTATTTTTGTATAAGGTTCTTCTCCTGATATGAGCAAAGATCGAGGCGAGATTTCAGAGAGACTTTGAAGGCGAGTTCAAGACACACGATGATTTACTTATTTGTATTACGGATGTTTATTCGCTTTAGCAATTCATTTTTTTTTTTTTGTATAGGCTTGTTTAAGCCCTTCCTTGTACGTTGTAACAATTTTTCATATTAATAAAAGTTATTGTTACTCTATTTCGTATGTCTCGTTTATATATTCTAATAAATGTGAAAGCGCTGCTCGGCATAATAGTATAGCATTTGAATCAATAATAACTAAGGCCAAAGTAATCGTTGATAAAAAGATGCCATGATAACTTTAACAAAATTATTATTCAACATAACAATCCGACCAGTGAGGAATAAGACTTATCTTAAAATTAGCCGTGATGGGTACTAAATGCTCGATAAGGTGTAAGAAGCGATTATCCGAGGACATGTTACCCACCGGAGGAACGGCCTCCTTAGGTTGACGATCATTAGGTTATTTTGCCATCTCCATGACACGCGAGCCTTAACCTTTTCCGGTATTTAAGCCGAGAAATTTCTTCATTCGAGCAGTTGATTTCCCAAGAAGCCCGAGTCCGAGGACTTTGCAAAACCTGGGTTTTGTTTAGGACTTATGCATTTTATCTTATGTACTTGGTTTTCCCCTAACTTGAGTCCGAGGACCATGCAAGTCTTAGGCTCGGTCCAAGACATGCGTCTTTATCTATACTTGGTTTTCCCTTTTGGCTTGAGTCCGAGGACCATGCAAGCCTTAAGTTCTCTCCAAGACTAATGTCTGCATCGGTACTTGGTTTTCCCCTTTTAACTTGAGTCCGAGGACCATGCAAGCCTTAGGTTCTGTCCAAGACTAATGTCTGCATCAGTATTTGGTTTTCCCCTTTTAGCTTGAGTCCGAGGACCATGCAAGCCTTAGGTTCTCATCCCAAGACTAATGTCTCGCATCGCATTTGGTTTTCCCTTTTAGTTTGAGTCCGAGGACCATACAAGCCTTAGGTTCTGTCCAAGACCAATGTCTCGCATCGCATTTGGTTTTCCCCTTTTAGCTTGAGTCCGAGGACCATGCAAGCCTTAGGTTCTGTCCAAGACTTTGAGTTCAGATTCTCCCTTTCATCAAGCATTTCCCGAGGCGCTAGACAGGGTGTCCTTGGGCCTTCACGCAAAGCGGGCCTGGGCCGTGAGTTCAATTGATCCGCGAATCAAGAGATATTTCTGCAACCTCCGGCCACGCAGTACTTCTTTGACGCCCCAAGGATCGAGGCGCGCCTTTACGAGACTCCTTGAGTCTCGTGGCTGCAGTTGACGTTGGAAGTTGAGCCAAGACCACTTTGTCCGTAGCGCTCCTTGGGACGCCGCGTGAGTTGACTGTCATCATCTTGTCTTTTCAAATAAATAGGAGGGAGAGAGGGTTGCTTTATATATACACCAATCCTTCTAGTTTTCTCTCACATCATACTTCCCATATCCGGAGCTCTCCTTTCTTGGCGTAACATGTTGAAGACGAGGGTTGGGAAGAAAGAACTCTCTCCGCCGCAGAAGCGCCGTGTCCTCATGAGGCTTATATCGATGAAGGTATGGGCACAGAAAGCACAAGTTCGGAGAGTACTCCATCTCGACCGAGGGGCGAACGGCGTCTCTCCCTCTTTTAGTCAAAATCCGAAGCGGGTTACTGTTCATGCCAGCACTTTGATATGTCGAAGAAAGATTCTCCGCCATCGGCGCCTCCTTAGCAAAGAAAGCGAATATTTAGAGAAAGCCCCTCGCTTTCCCACTCCCCGCACCTTTCCTTCAACGGTGTCGGGTTCAAGTTGGGTTTCTTTGGCTGCCTGAGTTATGGGCATGTAGGAGCGCGGGGAAGAATAAGGTCTCGGAGTCAGTAGTCAACCTATCCTCCGACATACCTCCTCGGCTTTCTCCGACTTTCTTGTATTTTTCTTTTTCTTGCTCATGTAGTAAGCTTTGACGTAGGTGATTCCAGCTTTTCATTGTACACTCGTACTATTTCTTCGTTGTAATAAAAATAGAAATCGATTTACATGTTTTAAGCGTTGATCTATTGGGCAATATAACTTTGTGAACGAATGTGCTCCATGTATGTGTTGCTTTGAGAATATTTGTAACGAAACTACTTTGAAGCATAATCTAATCAATTCTCATTTATCAAACTATCGGCATTATATCGATAATTTGTAATAAATCAAACTTAGGAAACCGACCAGGGTAGCGATTGATTACCCTTGTGATAAACGCGCAAATGCCGCCCAAGAATGATGATCTCCTCATAATCCATCCGATCTATCGAACGGGAAGTAGGGTACTCCGATCGTGCTTTTGTGTATCTGGTTTTTCATTTGCGTATTTGGTTTCCCCATAAGCTTGAGTCCGAAGACCATGCAATGCCTTGGTTCTGTCCGAAACTTGTAAGATTTCCTGTTTGTACTTGGTTTCCCCACGTGCTTGGGTCCGAGGACCATGCAAGGCCTTGGTTCTGTCCAAAACTTTTTGTACTTGGTTTCCCCATAGGCTTGAGTCCGAAGACCATGCAATGCCTTGGTTCTGTCCAAAACTTGTAAGATTTCTTGTTTGTACTTGGTTTCCCCACAGGCTTGAGTCCGAAGACCATGCAATGCCTTGGTTCTGTCCAAAACTTGTAAGATTTCTTGTTTGTACTTGGTTTCCCCACGTGCTTGAGTCCGAAGACCATGCAATGCCTTGGTTCTGTCCAAAACTTTTAAGATTTCTTGTTTGTACTTGGTTTCCCCACAGCTTGAGTCCGAAGACCATGCAATGCCTTGGTTCTGTCCAAAACTTGTAAGATTTCTTGTTTGTACTTGGTTTCCCCACAGGCTTGAGTCCGAAGACCATGCAATGCCTTGGTTCTGTCCAAAACTTGTAAGATTTCTTGTTTGTACTTGGTTTCCCCACAGGCTTGAGTCCGAAGACCATGCAATGCCTTGGTTCTGTCCAAAACTTGTAAGATTTCTTGTTTGTACTTGGTTTCCCCACAGGCTTGAGTCCGAAGACCATGCAATGCCTTGGTTCTGTCCAAAACTTTTAAGATTTCTTGTTTGTACTTGGTTTCCCCACAGGCTTGAGTCCGAAGACCATGCAATGCCTTGGTTCTGTCCAAAACTTGTAAGATTTCCTGTTTGTACTTGGTTTCCCCATAGGCTTGGGTCCGAGGACCATGCAAGGCCTTGGTTTTGTCCAAAACTTTTTTGTACTTGGTTTCCCCATAGGCTTGAGTCCGAAGACCATGCAATGCCTTGGTTCTGTCCAAAACTTGTAAGATTTCTTGTTTGTACTTGGTTTCCCCACGTGCTTGAGTCCGAAGACCATGCAATGCCTTGGTTCTGTCCAAAACTTGTAAGATTTCTTGTTTGTACTTGGTTTCCCCACAAGCTTGAGTCCGAAGACCATGCAATGCCTTGGTTCTGTCCAAAACTTGTAAGATTAGCCCCTAGACCATGGCGGGGGGAGTTGGCCTCAAACCGGAAGCCCCTAGAGCTGCCCGCGCTGTTGACACCTGCAGGGGCACACACCCTAGCAAAAGTTTGGGTCGAGCAACGACTCGCATGTCGCGGGAGATGGAGGAAATCCCACAAACCTCGGTGGCTAGAGAGTTGACTCAAACGCCTCCCGCACCAACGCGCAAGCCTTCCCACAGACGGCGCCAATTGTAAGGACACGAATCTTTGGCGGCCCAACAACGATGTTGGGCTCGCGCGTGAAGGATCCCCGACAATAATATTTGTAGAGAGTGGGCTTGAAAGGCCAACGTTGGGTCACAGGGCGTTGGTTCAGGCCGGACTTTGGGGTGAGCCCAGACAGGGAAAGGCTTTGGGCTAGATATTCAGGCCCTTCGACCTTGTAACTCGGGGGATTTGGCTCCTCGGATCATGTCCGAGGAGCAATGGTGTTGTCCCGGTTACCCGTCGATGGGTTTTTGTGTGGTGGCCGGCGTATATTATCCACGCATTCTCTTTCATCAAGTCTTTCTCAAGAAGCTAGATGGGAGTCCCCCCCTTCTTGGTCACACAACATTCTCTTTTATACTAGCCTACGTTCATTGTCCTTCATCCACGTGTAGGGTCGATCTTTCCAGACGATATCCGTCCCATCGCCTAATCCCGAAATTGCCGGAGACGATCCATAAAGCCTAAGATCCCTACTCATTAGGGGTAGTGTCATGTCGTGGAAGGGTATTAAAGACAACCTCCCCAAGATATTTTCGATATTTCAAGTTTACTCATGCTCCACTTCAATCCATGAGAGTTTGGACCTGCCGAGGACGAAACCGTCCTCGGGCGTGTCTTCGGGCCATTTTATGTTTCCTAGTTTTGAGCTTGGGCCCCGATCTCCTTCGATTTAGGCCGGTGGATTCCTCATAAGCGAGCGAGCCGGGCCCATAAACTATTGGGCCCCACACTTTCCTATATAAGGTCTCTACTTATATAAATATATATTGATGATTGTAAAATTTCTTAAATTTATTGAATCTATAAAATATAAAAAGTAATAAAATATAATAAAAAATAATTTTGGATTTTAATTTTTTTTTTTGGGGAACAATCCTTCTGACTTCTCATTAATGTCTCATCCAATGGTGAACATCCTACTTTATTGGGTTATTTAACTTATTTCAATATTTTTCATATTATTTACCCTAGATAGTTTTATTGGTACCGTATATTATTAAGGAGTGATCATTTTTGCCTTCAAGTGCACTATAACTAAATTTTCAAGCACACATTTTTGTTTTTTACATAACTGATATTCAAATATTGTTTTGGGAGTTTACTTTGTCTTAAAAGAAGAAGTCTAGATGATTTGATATTTTGGAGATTGTAGATTATTGAGTGATCGACTCAATTATTAAATATATTCAATTAGGAGACCTTATTTTGTATTTTAAATTTTCGAGATTAAAATATTGGAATGTTACGTTTAGGCTATGCAAATTATTGCCCCATGAGTCATGTCAAATTAAGGGAAAATGGGGCACATTTTGCCAACATGATTGGAGGGATTATTGAGAACGTGCTTGATGCTTCTTTGAAGCGTCATTTTCTAGCCAGTCTTGGCCCTCATGGGCTAAACTTTGACGACCATATTACTGTTATTGGGGATTGAAATTGAGCTATCAGCACATATCCTGTAATTAGAATGTCTTTGAGCAACTACAAATAGAGGTATTGGTTTTTAGGAGCTCATATGGTGAAGCTCCCTGAAGATGTAGACTTTGAAAGGTAGCCAAGGAAACTCGTGCGTGTTGGAGCTAACCTTGCAACTTGCACTGAACCTGAACTAAAAATGCATTAGGGAGAAGATAGATGTGATAGATTATGAAAATGAAATTGGGATTCCCCATCTCTGATGTCAATATAGTTATATGGGTGAGAACTCGAATGCTACTCTTGGGACTAGTAATGCATCTGCTTCTGCTCTTTGTGAGAAAATAACTAAAACTTCGAAAGACAATGGTGGGCTTGAGATTTTTAAGAAGGGAGCATCAAGAAATCGTTATAAAATGGCGCCTTCTACATGGTAGGAGAATTTTCCTTTGTCACCATCAAGATAATTTCTTTGGTACCATGATAGTTGGAAAACTCTTCTTAGGAATGCAAATGTAAATGGATTTCAATAATTTTATAAGCATCAGCAGCCTTAGCTACTCACAAGAAGTTCGGAGAGAGAGAGGGGACAATGTGAGAGCTTTTGAGATGGTCCACAAAGAACCAATCTGCATCATATCCTTTTTCTTGAAGAACTATACTCCTCTGCAACTTGAGAGTGAAAGTAGTGTGGGGAAACTTGGGTGCTGCTGACAAAATTCTGAGCCAGTTGCAAACTAAAATGGAATAATTACCATTCAGCAGGCCTCAAATTGGTTAATTTACGTTCCTTTGCTTGGTGATAGTTCAGGAATACAGACTTTCATAACTTTTGACTGAGGACATCGCCCTAATAAAAAACATTGATCTTGCAGCCCTTGCCAAGCATTCAAAATCTTAGGGGGAGTGAATGAAAGTACATATTCCAGAGTGCATTCATCACAATTAAAGAGTATTTAAGCTATGGAAAAGATGCCATGGACACTTTGCTTAAAAAAAAATGACAATAAAAGCTTTTGCCAGAAAACAAAAGCTTCATCATAGAGTTGGAAAGATCAGGTTTCATTTCATTCATCTCTGATAGTAACGTTTTTATATACATTCATCTCTGAAATTACTTCCACAAAGACATAATTAAGCAATCCCAATAATCATTCAATGATCTGAAATTTTCTATGACAACCAATTAAGCTTCATGTCTCCCCAAGCTCTTAAACTCCATGAAGTGGTGATCTTAAATCACTTAGAAAGAGAAAAATGTTCATAAAGCACTGGTTACAGGCTTTTCCTTTTTATGTCTCTTTCCTTTTCCATATTTCTTTTTTAATTTATTCTCTATGCACTATGCATTTTCTATTTTATTGGTTTCATTTTGAATATGGTTATTCAAAGTATCTTTTATAATTGTAAACTATTCCTGCATATTCCTACGTTTAAAAATGTCGTTAAGTTGAGATTCTATAATTTTCTGTTTCTATTAAGTACATTCTGTTATTCAGTTTTGTTTTAGCCCCCTTTTGGATTATAATAGACATGGGGTAGGTATTTGGTTGGAAGATGTCTTTTGTGCTACCTTATTACAATTTACAATTTCCAATCTGGCATCCTTGTTTGATAGCATCAAATTCCCTTGGTGCAACTAATCCTTGTACGGCAGATAAATGCAATCAAATCAATTTAACTGATAAATGTAAAAGACCTTGAGCAGTTTGATGAATAATCGAGCAGGGATCCCCATAGTAAAATACAGAGAACCAATTTCTGACCATCTTTAAGTATTTTGCAGCATAAAGGCTATTACTTAGTGTTGGTCCTGCCAAAGTGGGAGGAAAAAGGCACTTGTGCCTTACAACTCAAGACCATCGCCATTGCAACAAACAAAAGGCCCTTAACCTATCTTGCACCATAAATGTGGAAATGATCTAAAGGCATCTTGTGATTATTTCAAGGGCTCAACTTCTCCATCAGGAAACAGAGAGTACGTTGTCTTTGAAACAAGAATTTTACTCTGTAACAAAGGAAAAACAATCATTTGAAAGCAAGTGAATAAGACTGACCAACCTTCTCCAAGTTATCTCATTGAGTTTTACAAAAAGCAGTAGTACTTTACAATGTTGAGATTGTTGTCGTTGTTAATTCAGGCTTACAAAATACAAAGAAGGTGATGCACATCAACCAATGAAAACTGTGTAGCATCCATTGCCGTGGAAACTTCAAAATACAATACAACATAAAACAATATAAGTAACCGTGTATATATGCATTGTTACTGTAGCAATTGTGTAAAAATGCACAATTTTACACTCATGTGGGTGTTTTTTTGCTCAAATTGTGTAAAATTAGCCACTTGTTTCATTTTGCACAATTATGCACCAACTGATGCAATTAACAAAACAAAATTCAGATTTATTTCCCAAAACCAGAGCACACCCTCCAAAAGATACCTCAATACCGAGGCAAACAGCCCAGTTTTGCTCCTAAAGCAGTGCAAAAACGATTCAGCCACCATGCTCTCATTTTGTTTACTAATTGGAGCATCCCTATTTGCATGCCGGTGTCCAAGGAAAATTAAGCTCATGTGGTGCTATATATATCCGAAATAGATTCCTCAGGAGAAGCAGTACCGGAAATATATTCAACAATGGTATAATTATGTCGATCCACACCATCCTTTCTCTCAGCATCTGCGCTCTGTTGCAGCTGCAGAGCATGTTCAAGGCCTACCTCCACTTCACCAATTGTGGGACGATCCTTTCCCCCATTTCGCACACAAGATGTCGCAATGTCGACGTATATTTTGAAACACTCTGGAGCTATCTTCCCTATCAGATACGGATCAATAATCTTATTGATGGTCCCTTCTCGTTTGCATTTTCGGGTCCAAAAAAGGGCATAGGTACCAATCCGGTTATGCCTCTACAAACTTAAAAAAAAGCAAAGTTTAACCAGAATCTGTCATTCACCAAAAAAAAACAAAGAACCGGTCCGGTTCAACCGTTCAAGAGAACGTACGAAAACTACGCCGTTTTGGCTCAAACGACGTGGTTTTTCTCTCTCTCAGGTCTTCTACGGTTTGATTTCAATCCTTCAGTCCACTCACCACTAATTATAGAGAAATTAAATTTATAAAAATTTAATAGATTATGCTCTCTCTCTCTCTCTCTCTCTGCTGAACGGTCAAACCGCCATGGCCGTCCGTACTTCTGAGCTCCATCTAGAACCTTCCCAACATTCATAAAAGCTAAAGCCTTGCCGTAATAAACCACTTATTTCCATTCCAGGTACTACTCTCTCTTCCTTTGTTTGGTTGCTCGGAAACCGTAGTGATTTAAGCTTGTGAGTGGCTTTGTTTAGGCTTTGATTGCTGAGTTGGTGGTTGGATTCACCAAAGATTCTGTGATTTTAGGTTGGGGTTTGGTCTTTGGTTTCAGAGGTATTTTGGGATAGGGTTTTTGTGTTTGCCTTGAATTGGAGTTTGTGTGAACTGAAAATTGATAACCTTAATCTCAGTCTCTCTATGGGTCATGGTGATTTTAGGAATTTTTTCATGAATATCTTGAATGTATTTATTGGGATTTATGAATTGACTTAAGCAGCTTTGTAAATTGTATTTATTGGGGTTTATGGTTTAATGCATTTGAAATGAACCAACTGTAGTGTCTGCTTTTATAAGCTAAAAGGGTGCATGTAGATTTGGGACTTTTTGTATTGAATTATGTACGTTATATTCTCTAAATTTTATGACTTATTGTACTATTTGGGAGAGTTAATTGAGCATGTTACTTTCTATATATTGTGTTCAAGGTATTGGTATGGTACTATGGTTAGAAGTAGGAAGTACCTTTTCTGTTTGATGAAATTCTTCCGAGGTAGAAAATACAATACTTTTGTCTGTTTTAGGGTCTCATGCCTTGCCGATACTGAGATGAACTTGTCTCTACAAAACAGAATTCCAATCCCACCAAATCCTTGAAATGTATGCTTGGGCATGGCTGTTTAAAAGCCAGGAATGAGATATAGTTGAATGTTTGTTGTTACACTCTTAGTGTCTCAGAAGTATCTGTGTGTGTATATATATCATTGTAGTATCTATATGTATCAACATGTATATTTTTGATAATTCTGGACCTGCATTTGAGGGATATTTTCTTTGGTTGATTATGGTCTTTTGTGTAGATCCCAAATTTGCAGTAGTTTCAATAAATTTGGCTACATGTTCTGTTATATTTTCTGCATCATTAGTATGGGACTGACACTATATGTCAATGATTTTCAGGAGTCCTTAATGTCAGATTCGGGTGAAAATCAACAACCTGAACAAGGTATAATTCTTCTGCTGCAATTCCTTCTCTTTCATTGTGTATTTACCATTTGGATACTATTCTTACCTTTTGTTTTTGTGTTTATTTGCTATTTTCATCCCAAGATATGTCTAATCTTTTTGTCTTTTCAGTCTGCAACTTTTTCAGAAAGCCGTCAAGGAATAAAAACATCAGAAAACGAACAGTTGATGAAGATGAAAAAGAGGATGCAAAAACAGAAGGCTCATTCTTACACAGTCAGAAGAAAACCATAAAACCCGACAATAAGCTGTATTTTTCTACTGGATCCTCTAAGAACAAAATGTCTAATGAAGCAAAAGAAGAATCTGAAAAGCCAATTTTTCAGTTTGAGTCTTCAAAGGAAATTCAAGTTGAACATGATAGCAGAGCGACAGCAACTCTAGAAACTGAGACCGAGTTCTCAAGAGATGCTCGTGCATTGCGTGAGAGATCTCTTAAGCAAGCAGAGGAGGCTTTGAAGGGGAGAGGAAAAAGCTCTGGGGATGAAAAGTTGTATAAAGGCATTCATGGATATACTGATTACAAGGCTGGTTTCCGAAGAGAGCAAACATTTGCTAGTGAGAAAGCTGGTGGGGCACATGGGCCTTTGAGGGCTTCTGCTCACATACGAGTTTCTGCGAGATTTGATTATCAACCGGACATATGTAAGGATTACAAAGAGACTGGTTACTGTGGGTATGGAGATTCCTGTAAGTTTATGCATGATTGAGGGGATTACAAGTCTGGATGGCAAATGGAAAAGGAGTGGGATGAAGCAGAGAAAGCAAGGAAGAGAAATCTAGCTTTGGGATTAGATGATGAGGATGATGGCGGTGTAGATCCTAGTGAGGAAGATGACAATGATGATTCGTTGCCCTTTGCATGTTTCATTTGCAGGCAGCCTTTTGTCGATGCTGTTGTAACCAAGTGCAAGCACTATTTCTGTGAGCATTGCGCATTAAAGGTATCCCTTCTATACCAACTTAAATTATGGAGCATAATCAGTCTACTGTTTGTGGATTTTTATGATGGAATTTTTTACATTCATTTGAAGAAGAAAATCAGATCACACATTTTAAAAAATAAACCCTTTTAAATTTTAAAAAAGAAGCTGGAAATGGATTAAATTGCAGACTTGCAGTGTATGAAACATGACAAAAGTGTAGGCTTGTTATAAAGGTTTATTACCTGTGCCATCCCCACCCCAATACTAGATACTAGTAGCACATACTTTCACACTTACGTACATATGTAAACTCGTTAAATTTCTAGATGAGGAGCTCTGCCATGGAAATTAACTATACAATCAAATGCTATGAGTGACTTATACAGCAAGATGCTGACAGATGGGTTTCAAATACACTAACAAAGAATACTTAGAGCTGGTTTAAGTTTGAGATAAAATTCTGGTATCATATTATTCTCAGAGTTTTGATGGTTGCATATCTGTCAAGACATATTTTGCCTAGGTCTGGAAGTGGGTTCTTATAATGGGCTTAGGTTTTGTGCATGGATCAGAGACATAAGGTTGTTATATGGGTATAAATAACTTGATGATTATGGTTTATAAAATTATTTCTCAGTGAAGTCTTTCAAAACATGTGTTTTCTGTATAAGTAGTTTGAAGTCTTATTTATTAGAGAATTGAGTTATGCTTGTTTTTTGTTTCTATGTGGTTTCAATTTTGAGCCCAATTACTTGTGAAATTTCAGCCAACTGCTGAGTCTGCAATTTTAGGCATTCAATCCAAGTTTCTGTTGGGTCCTTCAAATCAATGTAGTCATCAGATCCAAGATTTCCTTTTGATTGATGCCATAAAATCTTTCTTTATGAACTTTCTAGCAAGATTTATTATGCAGCTGATGCCATGAACTTTTAGCAAATTGCATTGTCAAAACAACTCAGTTAAAAATAAATATCATGTTGTCTTTTTTATTTTCTTTTGTTCAGTGCTTAAGCATGACCAAAGGTTTCCTACAAAACATGTCAGTCTGATTTCTTTGTTGCCCATCTCTCCTTTATTTGAAAGTGTATTCTAACTGGAGGTTCTTCTCTTTTTCAGCATCATGCGAAGAACAAGAAATGCTTTGTTTGCAACAAACCTACTCTTGGCATTTTCAATACAGCTCATGAGATACGCAAAAGGATTGCTGCAGAGGGTAAATAATGGTTGCTCGGATGTTCGTCGTGCTCTTTGGTTTGTAACTTATTGGAATGAATATTTTTGTTTTTGTTTTTGCTTTTGTTAGCATTTGAAAGAGGAAGTTTCCTTATCGGTCTCTCTTTTTCCCGGAAAATTGTAAACTGTCTAGGGAAATTCTCTTTAAATAGAGATCTTATCAAGGAAAGTAATTTAAGTATGGAGTAATATTGTAGGCTTCTACAGAATTTAATTAGTATTGGGTATCCAAGAAAGCAAATAGATTTGCTCAATTTAAGCCTATTTGGAACAATTCTGATGAACAACCAGCTATGGGATATGTTTATGATGGCATGTATAGAGCAATTGATGGAATTAAAAAATTTCAAGGACAAGAAGAAATTTTTGGAGCCATATGTTAAATTATCAAGGATCGTTGGGATACTCAATTCTATAGAGATATTCATGCTACAACTTATTGGTTGAATCTTGCATTCCAATATGATCTATCCACTCTTAATAAGAGGCTAGAGACACAATCTGTTTGTGACGAAGTTATTGAATCAAAAGTTTCCAATGGTCGACTGAAGTTGGTGGAGTAATTAAAGCTATTTCGAGAGCATGAGCAAACTTTTGGAACTCAACTTGCACTAGAAACAGCCAAGACATCTTAGCCAAGTAAGATATTGTTTACTTTAGCTAATAATAATATGAAATTATGTTTTGAAGAGTATTATCTTTGTATATTGATTGTATATTTGTTTTGTGTAGTATATGGAACTTAGATGAGTGGTGGAAGTTGTTTGGGTCTTATGCTCCAAACTTACAAAAGTTGGCAATTTAGATCCTTAGCCAAATAGCTGCCTCTTCAAGATGTGAGCAGAATTGGAGTGTTTTTTATTAAGTACATACCAAAAGGAAAAATAAATTGGAGCATCAACAACTTGATGATCTTTTGTATCTTTATTATAACTACCAGTTGAAAGATAGGTATATAGATCTTGTTCAATTATTCAAGTACTACTCTTACTTTCTTTTATTGTAATACTTGGTTGGTTAGAATTATTCAAATGTTCATTTTACGGTATAGTGTCAAAAGTAAGAAGTTCAATTTTGATCCTATTGATTATGCAAGTATCAATAAAACAAAATTTTGGGTAGTGGAAGAAGAGGAACCTCCACTTCTTGATTATGTGCAATAAGAGAATACATTATACGAACAAGGAGCTTATCCAATTAGACTATTATTAGAAATGATTATTAGAATCGTACTTTTATTTATTGTTCTTCATTGGTTTTGGAATTTGTATAGATATGAACAATGACATGATTGAGGATGATGACATTGATTTGGGATCATTTGGTGTTAAGATGGTACTCTTGGATTTAAAGGTAGAAATCATCCTAATGAAGATGAAGATGATGAGGGATGAGGATGATGATGATGGCAGTGGTGGAGCATTTGGATCACATGATGACACTAATTTCAAATATCTTTATAACAAATGAGACTTGTGTTGATATCCAATGAACCTTAAAACTTGATAGTTCTTTGTTTGAAACTTATTTGTTATTTGGATGTAATGAACATATTTATTTGGTTCTGTTGAAAGTTTATTATGTTAAGGGTGATTATTTTGTAATGTTAGTTTTATGGATTATCCAAGAGGATGATTATTTTGTAACATTAATATGTTAATGTTTAGTACTCTTTTTTTTTTTTTACATTTTGGTATTTTTATTTTGTAAATGTAAGATGTAAAATGCTAAAAAACATACACAAATTCTTTAAAAAGATATATATTTTTTAAGTAAACATATTTATTACTATTAGTTAATTAGTGTAGAAGAAAACTTATTTATTTATATAATTTAAAAATTATTAATTAAACCAGTAATCAATCCATAATTTGGTTCTTTGACTGTACCCATTTTTAAAACTATGGTCAAGACCATTGCAACAAACAAAAGGACCCTAATCTATCTTGTAGCATAAATGTGGAAATGATCTAAAGGCAATTTGTGATAAATTCAAGGGCTCAACTTCTCCATCAGGAAATTAACTAGAGAATATAGTGTCTTTGAAACAAGAATTTTACTCTTTAACAAAGAAAAAACAATAATTTGAAAGCAAGTGAATAAGACTAATCAACCCTCTCCAAGTTATCTTATGACTATATACAAAAAACAAGATTTGCAATGTTGAGATGAGATTGTTGTGGTTGTTAATTCAGGCTTACCAAATACAAAGTCTTGTATGAAAACTTCAAACTACAATTCAAAATAAAAGTCTAACAAAACTAAAATCAGATCCATTTCCCAAAACAAGAGCAAAGCACACCCTTTAACAAAACTCCATATCGTGGCAACGATATCACTAATCAGCAACCCTGTTTTGTTCATAAGGCAGTGCAAAACGCATTCGCTAGACTCTTATTTTTGTTACGAACTTAATCATTGGCCATTTGGGCTTTCTATTGCAGCATCTAAGGACAATTCAAATAATGTGGTGCTATCAGAATCTAAAATAGATCCCTCAGATTCAAGTGATCCCTCAAATTCGGGAGGAGAAGCAATGCAGGTATATTCAACAATGGGATACTTATATTGATCACCACCATCGGGATCCACATCCTTTCTCATAGCATCTACGCTCTCTTGTAGCTCCAGTGCATGTTCAAGTACTACCTCCACTTCAAAAATCGTGGGACGATCCCTTCCCTTATTTCGTACACAAGAATTGGCAATATCCATGTATATCTTGAAACACTCTAGAGCTATCTTACCCCTCAGATATGGATCAATGATATGATAAATGGTCCCTTCTCATATGCATTTTCGGGCCCAGGAAGCTAGATGCGCCTCATCTTTCTCCAATTCATGTCTCACTACACTTCTGGCATAGAGTACTCTAAACAAGTACCACACCAAAAGAGTAGACGCCGATTTATTCGTCGGCTCCCCAGTGTATGGCATACTCGGGATCCAAGTATCCTAAAGTACCCACCACCTCGGACACCATTCTAAGTAAGTCCTTTGACAGACTCGGAGGACCCATCTTGTACACCCCAAAATCTATCATCTTAGGCTCCAATTTCTCGTCCAACGTAATGTTGCTTGGCTTCACGTTACGGTGGATGATACTATGCTTCACCCCGCAGTGAAGATAATGTAATGCACGCGCCACTCCAATGCAAATATGGAGTCTTTGGTTCCACGCCAAGGGATCGCCATCATGCTCCCGGAAATGGAGGTATTTCGAGAGGGTTCCATTTGGTATGAACTCATAGATTAGGATTGTCTCCTGATCATCGAGACAATATCCGATGAGAGGGACGAGTTACTATTCATTTGTTTTAAATGCAAATATTTGACTATTTAGCTACCAAAATTGATTTCAACTTTTCATTTTCTTCTTTCTAATTTCAAGTTATTGTTAAAATTGAATAATTTATTATCTTTTTAGTAGATATATGCACATGTTTGACTATTTAAACCTGTTAATACACTCTATTACTATTTAACATGTTATTATTTATTTGTTTTAAATGCAAATATTTGACAATTTAGCTACTAAAATTCATTTCAATTTTTCATTTTCTTCCTTCTAATTTCAAGTAATTGTTAAAATTGAATAATTCCTTATCTTGTTAATAGATATAGACACATGTTTGACTATTCAAACCTTTTAATACACTCCATTTCTATTCAATATGTTACTATTCATTTGTTTTAAATGCAAATGTTTGACTATTTAGCTACCAAATTTTATTTCAACTTTTCATTTTCATTTTTCTAATTTCAAGTCATTTTTGAAATCTATATAGATTAAAAAACTGAGATGTAGAATTTAATGTTGCTTTACTCCTGTTGAGCTACTTTATTAGCTATGTTATACTTAAAAAAAAAAAATTGTTTATGATTTTTCTATTTATTTTATATAAATTAATTAAATATAGTTCACGGACGAACATGTTAATGCTCTCCATTACTATTTCAACATGTTACTATTCATTTGTTTTAAATGTAAATATTTGCCTCTTTAGCTACCAAAATTGATTTCAACTTTTCATTTTCTTTTTTCTAATTTCAAATAATTGTTAAAATTGAATAATTCATTATATTTTTAGTAGATATATGCACATGTTTGAACATTCAAACCTGTTAATACACTCTATTACTATTTCACATGTTATTAATCATTTGTTTTAAATACAAATATTTGACTATTCAACTACCAAACTTGATTTCAACTTTTCATTTTCTTCTTTCTAATTTCAAGTAATTGTTAAAATTGAATAATTCATTATCTTTTTACTAGATATATGCACATGTTTGACTATTCAAACCCATTAATGCACTACAATACTATTCAATATGTTACTATTCATTTGTTTTAAATGCAAATGTTTTACTATTCACTACCAAAATTGATTTCAACTTTTCATTTTCTTTTTTCTAATTTCAAGTAATTGTTGAAATTGAATAATTTATTATCTTTTTAGTAAATATATGCACATGTTTGACTATTCATTACAAACGTTACTATTCATTGGATACAAATGTTTGATTATATTCAACTACCCTAATTGATTTCAACTTTTCGTTTTCTTCTTTCTAATTTCAAGTAATTGTTAAAATTGAATATTTAAACTTTTCATCTTCCTATTCAAAAAAAAAAAAAAAAAAAAAAACTCTTCTTCTCTTCCTCCAACCTTTCCTCTCCCTCTTTGTCTCTTTATCTCCCTACTGCTCTTTACTTTACTATTAAACTTCCTTTATCATTTCCTTTTTTGTATTCTGACTCTTCTTCTCCCCTCTCTTATTTTGTATAAATTTGATATCATTTATTCCATTCATTCCATATTTTTTCCACACAAAAACCATTAGTACACACACACTCTCTCTCTCTCTCTCTCTCTCGATTTTTGTTCTTTCTTATAATTAACTCTAATTTAGATTGATGGTTTTTTTAATTTTTTTGGATTGTATTTTTTAAATTTCCCATCACAAATCACTTATAGATTTGGTTGAATTTTGGTTTGGGTTAATATGTACTTTTAAAAAAAAAAAAAATAGAAATTTGAGTTTATACATAGCTATGAATTTGAATGTGCCTACCAATGAACTTCCATTGAGCAGAAATGTATTCACAATATTTTTAGCTTCATATACTTCTTTGGTAATGTGAAATTGAGAAAGAGAAAAGGGTAGGCAAATGATGTATGATCTTTTATAATCCCCTATGTCTTGAAGGAAGTAGAGGGTCTATTAGTCTCCATTTTATTAGAATTTTGTATAGAAAGCATTTTGCTATAAGTTCCTTGACTTTTTGTTATTTTTACTTTGGTCATTTAATTACAAATAATTAGCATCTCCATCATCAAATTTTTAGTTAATTTGAACTTTCTTGGTAAGGTTTTACTTTGCTTAGTTGATCATCTTTATTGAAAATGCCAAAAAGAGAATAAGATAAAATATAATTTACTCTATAGCATCATTATGCTATTAATGTTTTTATGCATAGATACTTAAGGAATTTTATCTTTTTGCATTTTATTTTATTTTATATTTCCACTTTATGATATATGATTTATTGATAATGATCTATTGCATAGTTATCTTTATTTACTTTTTCACTTAGTTTCAATTGTGAGGAAGAAAGAAATACGGATCTATGTTTTGGAGAAAAATATACCTATAAGAGTTGAATCGCATACATCTGTATCATAATAAACAAAATATACATAGTTACAACTTGGGTCTAATAGCTCTCACACTATCAATTTAAAAAAAAAAATATTATTGTATTGTATTTTCATACATATCTCACTATATATAATACCTGACTACAAAAAACTTCTAATTTAAAACATGATTTCAAATAACACATATTGAACTTTTAAAAATATACAATCTAATATATTAATTCAATAATCATCCAATAAAAATAATCATATCAAATTTTCTTAAGATCGCGTGGTCTCAACGACTAGTACTTGATAAAAATCCAAACTAACTACAAGTCTGCATCAAGCTACAACTCATAAATGAAATGAACTGAAATCAATATATATTATATATAAAGCCAAAGACCTCATGTGAGAGTGCATGAAGTCCTACCAAGTGGAGCTTTAATTTTGCATCTAGCTGTTTTTTTTTACCTCTTTCATTAAGTTTTTTTTCATTGTTATCCAAAAGTCCACATCAACTTATTTTACTCATATTTCATTAATGTCTCATTAATTGATTAAACTTTTTTTGAGAATCAATTAATTGATTAAACTTACACCACACATTTTTTCTATTCTTTATGTCTTTTAGCATACCCACTGTTTTAGTATTTTTTTTTTAAAAAAATACAAAAAAATAATAATAATTAAGGACTAATAGTAATAACTAACCAGATAAGGCCTTGAGAAGAGATAGAAAGACACAAAAATGTTATGGATTGTTAAATAAAATGCATTGTTTCACTATATGTTACCAAAATAAAAGACTTGAGATTGACAAAATATTTGAAAGGGAGAGAAAGAGGAATCTAAGAGGTCACTATCTCTGTTATACTCGCCGCCCACTACCATCAAGATGTTGAAACCCCTACGGTTATAATTTTTTTCTTCTTTTTTCTTTTTAAAATTAGGGGCTTAAATATGATTTAGGTTTGAGTAATTCGGTTGGATGGTTTTTACTTTGGGTATATAAGGAGAGAAAATATTTGGTGCGCAATGTAAAGCCATATTCTACCATAGTTTAGTTTTAAATCATTTATAAAATACATGCATATACATTTACCCACATCATGTCTTAATGTTACACTATCAATGAGTAGAAGACGATGAGAGAGTTGGGCATACTTTCATTTTATGGTATGAAATATGTGAACATAACACAAATTAGTTGATTTTTATGGTCTCGTTACTTTTTTGCATTTATCTTTGGTTTCATGATTTAAAAAAATAATAATCTTACCTTGAGAATGCTACAAATATCCAGTGAAACTACTAAATTAATTTTTAATATCTCAAAATGGATATGTTTATTTACTCTAATTTATTTTACTTTTTCTTTATAATATATGTACAACATTATCCAAAACCATCTTCCATAAAATATTTAAATGCATATATTAATTATCTATAGTTGTGTATTAATTATATATATTAAATGAATTTATATGATTATTTTTTATAAACTTTATAAAAGAGATTATTATTAGTTGGAATAATAATAATAAATTTAGAATATGACATTCTTACTCATGTTTAGTTGCTAATCCTTTAAACTTCCTAACTTCTTTCATATATATATGAGTGTGTGTGTGTGTAATAGAATAAATATATTTATTTTGTTATAGCATAATGAAATTTTAATACTCTCTCCCTCTCAATTTGTTTGTTTTATTTGAAAAGTCAAACTTTTTAAGAAAATATCATTTATTGTCTTGTGTTTCCAAAACTATCCTTACATAAATTCGTAAATACACTCTTAGTCCCTATATTTTTGTTTTGTTTTGTTTTTTTTTGTTTTTTTTTTCTTCCATTTTGGTCCCTATATTTTCATTTTATCACTTTTAGTTCCTAAACTAATTAATGCGTGACATTTAAATCCTTGCCATCACCCAACTAACAAAAAAAACTAACGTGGCTGACGGCACCTTAAAATAATAATTAAAAAATCTATTTTGGCATTAAAAAATGCCACATTAGCATCTAAATTAATTTTAATTAAAAAAAAATTACATGAATTGAGATCTAAGAACATAAGAACTTGTTCTTCAATGTTCTTCTTAAATCAAGAAATAAACCCAGCAACGTCATCAAAGCCGAAATCAAAGAGCAAACCCAGAATCAAGAAATAAAACTACCATCTTGTTCTTCAATGTCCCTCTCATACGCTCACTCTTCTCTCTTACCCATAACGGCAAAACTACCATCTTGCGCTCTCTCTTCGAATCAGTGCCATGAAAACAGTTGTTTAAGAATTTTCAAGCTTTTCCTCACCACCCTTGTTGCTAGTTCCTCACCGAAGGTTTCGATTGGGTGCTACGAATGCTAGCTTTGGTGCTCCACAACCATGGAAGAGAGAGTTTGCATTTGTGCTTCTGTTTGGATTTGGGTTTGAGTCTAGGTTTGTGTGCCAAATGTCAAGGGAATGAGACCCATGACCTCCGCAACAACCACAGGTAACGAATCACACCGGAAATGCCACCGATCGTTCTCCTCCTCCTTTGTTGGTTCAGGTCTTGGTTGGTTTAGGGATTGGGTTTTTTTTTTTTTTGTGACAAAGATTTGGTGATTTTTGATTTGGGTTTGAAAGGTGGGGTTTGGGTATGGTCATCTATGGGTATTTTTTTTAATTTGGATTTTGTCCGAAAATTAGTCTAATATAGTGTTTTTGTTGGAGTATGAATGATTATGGATATGTGTGTATGCTTTGTGATCAGAGATTTTTGGGGGTTTAAAGTTTTATATGGCTAAGTGTATATGTTTGTATGCTTCTTGATTTTGGGTTTGATGTTGTTGCTGGGTTTATTTCTTGATTTCGAAAGAACATCAAAGAACAAGTTCTTATGTTCTTAGATCTCAATTCATGTAATTTTTGTTTTTTATTTTTTTATTTAATTAAAATTAATTTAGATGGTGATGGCATTTTTTAATGCCAAAATAGATTTTTTTAATTATTATTTTAATGTGCAATCAGCCACATCAGCTTTTTCTATTAGTTAGGTGACGGTAAGGACTTAAATACCATGCGTTAATCGGTTTAGGGACTAAAAGTGGTAAAATGAAAATGTAGGGACCAAAATGGAAAAAAGCCAAAATGTAAGGATTAAAAGTTCATTTACGCCATAAATTTATCAAAAATTTTTTTTTTCAAAAGAGTTATTCTTAAGGAGGCAACTAAAAAGGTGTCCCAATTAGATTAATTTTTTAAATATTTGTTAGTTTTCTTTTCAAATAATTTTGAAAATAAAGTGGGGGTATAATAGGAACTTTAGTACTTTAATGACTTTTATTTTTAGAAACTGGACAATATTTTGGGACATTCCAAAATAGAATAGAGGACAAACAAACTAGGACGGAGGGAGTATCATTTTTTCTTAGAATCATATGAGAAACATTTTTTTTTTTTTTTTTTAAATGTGAGAAACAATTGAAACACTGTATTATGCAACAATTGATGTAATGCCCAACAAAAAGGGGGGAAAGTTAGTAACATACAATCAAGAATGTTACCAAAAAAAAAAGTATATATACATTTTTTTAGTAGGCATGAAACATACTTATCTATATTAACCATTATATCATGTAATCTTCAAATAGTGAACACATATATATAGTGTGATCAAATCACTACACTACTCTTAGTGTCTTTCTATTTTGTCTATAAAATAACTAAAGATTATAATTTTACAAGAAAATTTATTGAATTTTTTTTTTACACATCAATAGTTGAGGGATCTGAATTATAAATGTCTCTATTGGAAATTGAGTGCCAACCAGTTAAGCTACAATATTCATTATAAAAATTATTGAAATATTGGTGAAAACTAATAATAAGTTGTACCGCACATCGTGCGAGAATTCAGCTAGTATACATAGACTACATATATGCAGTCAAGCAACCAATGAACGACAATAAATTAAATCAAGCATCAAGTCAAGATTCTCTTTCCAATGCCCCCATAACTCTTTCAGCTATAAACTTCAAATAATTATCTAGGCACCAGGTTATTCTTTCACCTTATCATTCTGTAGTTGCTCCCATTAACGTACCTACACATGAAATTGGCGATATTTTGTAACCATTATGAGTGATGTAATTTGCCATTTGTGTTAATGAGTAACAATTACACCCACTACAACTTTTGACATTATACCTCTCAATATGTTTATATTAGATACTATGTATTTTGACAAAATATTGTCATTTAGGATTGGGATCTATGATATTTATTTATCTCTCCCAATCTTCTTTATAGCAAAAACAAAGATTGCAGTGAAGTAGCTAAAGAATTTAGATAGTAAGTTTAGACAAACCTGGAGTTTGTTTTTAACTGTTAATCACTCTTCCTTGTATTCTAAGCTCAGTTCAGAAAAATAATGGAAGGCACATGTTGGACTTTGTAGAAATCATCTCCTTCTTCTTCAAGCCTATGTTTGAATACTCTTGGCATCCATTGTATCTCCAGTTCCATTAGCATGCCGACAAACTTCAATCCATGTGGAACTGTCACCAACTTGTTGCAATCTGTAATCTCTAAACGGCAAAGACTAGGCATTGCACCTGCCTCCTCTGTCCACTCCTGTAAATTAGGCAAGCCTGTAGTAGTAAAGATTTGAGTTGAGGAAAACCTTTCTCAGAGCAAACCATTTGCTTCCCAATGAAGGCTTCCCATCCTCTTAGGACCCTCAAGTAAGGTAGCTTCTCGAGTATTGGCATTGGATCTTCTGCAAGTCTAGATCCCCACAAAGTTAACTTGGCAAGGTATGGAGAAAATTCTTGGTGATTTGGTAGCTTGTTAATCCGCTCTTCTATGTGCAGCTTGTGAAGACAAGGACAACCTTGTACTACATGTCCTACATCTACTACCTTATCAGGGAATGAAAGCATTTCAGTCTTCATGGACAAGGATAGAAGGCTATTTAATTTTTCGTTTGGGTGATTGAAGATTTCCTTGAACTCTTGGAAGTCTCTTGGGTCATTTAGCACCAATTTTCTAAGATTCATCAAACTAAGAAGATTGCTTACATCACATTTGTTGGTGGGGAAGTTTACTAGTGTCTGCAAATTACTCAGATTTGCTAGTTGCAGCTTATCATCAGTTATATAGTTACACCACTTTGGAAGATAAAGATGTCTCAACTTTTTCATCTTCCATATCACTCTTGGTATTAGTACAGTTGATTCCCAACTCAGTTCTTCAATGGTTTCCAAATTTAGGGTCTCTAAAAACACCAAATTGACTATGGAGGAAGGCAATTCTCGTATACGAGTTTTCTTCAAGCTTAAGAACCTCAAGTGAATCAAGCTTCCTATTAGCTCTAGTAACTATCCATCCAATGACTGGATTCCTTCCGGATCCAAAACTCTAAGCAATTTTGAGTACTTAAAAACTAATTTGACTTGCTGGCTATTTTCATTGAAGTATATAAAGGACCTGATCTCAGA
Organism: Quercus dentata; assembly: GCA_028216015.1. NCBI lineage: Eukaryota > Viridiplantae > Streptophyta > Magnoliopsida > Fagales > Fagaceae > Quercus > Quercus dentata. The sequence continues at coordinate 69,732,259 of CP116448.1, forward strand.
AGTAATAATTATTTACGAGAAGTTCATCAAAAAATATGGCAAGTCTACGAATATTACCAGTTGATGAATCAGCTGTCTCATTTCCACTCCAAGGATTCACTATGTGGAGGAAATTTTCCTGCTTTGCCTTTGACAAGCATAGGTCTCTCATAAGATCATGGAGACAACATGATTTAATCCTTCCATTAGACCCAATTACACCCACTTGAACCATGCATCTATTTATCAACTCAACCAAGTAGCGTTCTGCATAATCTTCTAACATTTCATCTCCCTCTAGTTCATACCTCAGTGGCACAAAGCCTTTTGCCACCCATAGTCGAACCAACTTCTTTGCTGGTATATTGAAGTCCTCTGGGAAATGGCTTAGATAAAGGAAGCATGGTTTCAATTGGCAAGGCAATTCAAAGTAACTCAAAGCCAACACCTCATGAACTCTTGATTGTTGTCCTTCACCTTGGCCTTTGCCTAGGAGTAATTTTATATTTCGATGCACAATATCCCACTCATCCAATGTTTCTTTTGTTGCTAAAAGTCCTCCAAGCACAATAATTGCCAGTGGTAAACCAGCACACCTTGCCACCATTTCCCTCCCTAACTTCTCCATATCTTTGAATATTTTGAATTCTGCATGTTCAAAGGAACTAAATTAGAAAGTATTACATTTTCAAGTCTTTAAAGTTTTATTGAAAGGAAAAGTGATGAGGATGAAAGGCATGGAAAGAGAGAATTAGGAAATTAGAGGCACAACAAGAAAAAGAAATAAATGGGACCAGTGCTTAACCAAATGACAATACTCAATACAGAATTACTAGTACAAATGCTAAATTTAGAATACACGGCTCTACCATATATATAGAATTACTACAAGTGCCACTAATAAATTCTTTGATTATAAAGATGTGTCTGAGACTCAACAGGTGAATCTAGTAGCAACAAGGCTGTGTAGATATCTTCAAATTGGTGGGACAAAATTCAAGAAATGCGACTTCTCAAAGGATATCCGAGGTAACAACATTCAAGCCTTCTAGAGACACGACTACCCTCATAATTACTACAACTTCCAATAGTTAAATATACAACTCATAATACAAACTCAAATTACAAGACAATACACAACAAGATTTGATGATTATAAAACTTATTTTCAAGACAAAGATTAATTGACCAAGTCCACATTTTCAATTGAATTTTAATCTTCAAATGGCTCTCTCTTGAATTCTTACTTGGAAATTACGTATTCTGTTATGAAAAACTACAATATCCCACCAGATTAAAAAGAACTTGACCTTTGGTTTAAGATGATAGCTTTTCCCTCTTTCAGAATCCCAATAAAATCATTCTAGTCCTTTTTAGCAAAAAGACAAACTAACATGCTACTTCTCCCCCTCAAAAAAAAAAAAAATGCTACTTCTCAATCAGGCATCACGCATGATAAGCATGGCTGAATAAATTTGAATGCATAATCTTCTTTTCGTTAATTGAAATTGAAACAGTTTGCACCTATTCACCTCATAGCTTTCAATAGTTGATTTGAAACCCTCTTCAAAAAGAAACCATTTGCATTTCACAGCTTTTAATACCTTTGATTAAATAATAACTACGACAAAACCACTATTAATTAAAACACTCATCTGATGAATCAGATGATAAGATGTAGAAATGAATCGAGATTTCCACAGTTTGTAGTGTGTATGTAGTAGTACATATGTATACAATAAAAAGTGGTAGGATGAGAATATACTTGGATTGTTTCTGTGAAATGCCTTCTTCTGAAACAGCTCCCAACTCTGTTCTTCGTTTAAACAGCCCGGCTCAAGTAGAAAACCACTTGGATCTATATGCAAGGCTACTTCTCTATTGCGATTTGTTAGTAAAATTTTGCTTCTACTTTTGTGTCCTAATGGGAAGCCTGGACTAACTAAATCCCATGCCTCTTTGCTCCAAATATCATCCAGGATCACCAAACATCTCTTCTCTTTCTGAACTTGATTAAGCTTCTTTGCCAGCTCTTCAACTCTCATTTTCAAAATTTGATCCCTCTCATCTTTGGTTGGAGAGGTAAGTTTGATTAATATTCCTTCCCAAACATCTCTTGTTTTGCATTGTTGAGATATATAAGCCCAAGCAAAACCATCAAAATGACGCCTGACCTCACTGTGATGGTAAACTTTTTTAGCAAGAGTGATCTGTCCTAGACCACCCATCCCACAAATAGACTGATGGAGCAAAGTGAGGAGAAATTTGCTTTGATATTTGTTTCTTGTTCTGGTGAGGGGAGGAGGAGGAGGAGGAGGCGCATAGCATGGCCGAGTCTGTAGTTTTCAATGCAGTGGGAAGGCTAGGCAACCTTCTGATTGAAGAAGCGACATATTTAAAAGGGGTGAGCCAACAAGTCAAGCAAACACAAATTGAATTAGAGCGGATGCAGTGCTTTTTAAAAGATGCAGGTAAAAGGAAAAATGAAGATGAGAGTGTTCCAATTGTTAGGAAAAATTTTATATAACTGTGAATAAATTTTAGCAAGCATAGTAAAAACATAACCACATAATAACACAAAGATTTACGTGGAAACTTTTTTTCTTTGAAAGGGAAAACTACGGGGTAGTGTTGTACAACTTAAGCAAAAAAAAAAACCTCTCTTTTTCTTTTCACTCACTACTCTCTATTTTTTTCTTCTCTTTTGCTTGCTCACTCACTCACGCAGTCCTTCAATACTGCACTTAGTCCTCAGTTTATTGGGACCTCACTTCTCCTCTCTGCCCCAAATGGCCAAATGGCCTATCCCTTTTATTTCTTTCACCTTTTCTTCTTTTCTTCCTTCCACACTCTTCTCATCAAATCACAATAAATGCAAGCCACTTTCTTTGGCTTTACTTCAACCAAAATCCCTTAGGCCGAATGGCCTTTGTATCTTTCTTTTCATTTTTTTCTTCAGCGTGTCCAAGACGCAATTAGAGCACTTGACAACGACCTCAAATCTGCTGCCAGGAATCCCTCCATTCAAACCAATTAATTTATAGCGCTGACAACAACCCCCTATATGTGCCAAATTCTCTTTTCAAACCAAGTAATTTAGGAATAAAGTTTGCACTGTAGCAATAATTTTACAAAATATTACAATACAAGAAGCAAGCCATGCGGCACATGGCTATCCCAGTAATGCCTACAATGTTGAGGAGGTTCAGAGGAAGATCTCCCATGTGTTGTGGCGATAATCAGCCGAGAACAGAACAATCTTTGTCTGCACATCTCCTAGTATGTTTTGTCTCTTGTTCCATGCTTCTGTTTTTTGCGCTCTATCTGTTGGTTTTGTAGTAGTTTCAGGCTTTCAGGTTTGGCCTTTTACTCTCTCATTTACGTTCACTCTTCATGTAGTGTACAATCGCACACATTTGCATGAATGGTGTACAATAATACAATATTGTACACACTCCTAAAGAAAAACCTTAAGAAATAGAAAGATTTGAGATATCCATTTTCTTTTTTGGAAGCATCATATTCACCAATGTCTACTCTTACAAAGAAAACGTTCAATGCCCTTCATGAGCAAATCAGTTTGACTGAAAACTGTAAAAGACCTTGAGCAGTTTGATGAATAAACAAGCAGGGATCCCCGTAGTAAATACTGAGAACTAATTTATGACCAACCTCAAGTAGACTGCAGCATAAAGGCTATTACCGGGTGTTGGTCCGACCAAAGTCAGATCTTGGGAGGAAAAGGCAATTGTGCCTTACAACTCAAGATCATCTACGGATCTACCATTGCAACAAACGTAGGGCGCTAACGGCTAACCTATCTTGCAGCATAATTGTGGAATTGATCTAAATTGTGACAAATTCAAGGCTCAACTTTATCATGAAGAACAAAGAATACGGTATCTTTGAAATAGGATTTTCAGAAAAAAAGAAACAAAAAACAAAAAAACAAAAAAAAGAAGAAGCAGCAACCATACAAATTTGGAAAGCAAATGAATAAGACTTTTACAGGCCTTCTCCAAGTCATAACGTTTTACGAAAAAGAAAACAGTCAACAACGTTGAGATTATTGTGGTTGTTAATTCAAGCTTACAAAATACAAACAAAATCATTTACATCAATCTGTGAATACTGTGTAGCATCCATTACCGTGAAAACTTTATCCAACTACCATTGAACATAAATTTCTAACAAAACTAAAATGAGACCAATTTCCCAAACCCAAAAGAAGACCTCCACCCCAGCTGTGGCAGCACTATCACTGACAAACAATCCATTCTCACCCACTTGGTTACACCAAACCTTGAAATAGACTTTGAAGTGGAGAAGACCCCAATCCAAATGTGAATTTGATAATTGTATGTTCATTAAGCCGTTTGGCATGGCGGTGCCCAAGAACAAGTTGGCTGATTCCTCATAGAAGCACTTACAGGTATATTTAATTTAACAATGGGATAGGTATATTGAATCATTGGTCACTACCAGAACCCGCATCATTTTTCCTCATCGCAGCATCTGCATACTCTTGCAGCTCCAATGCGTGCTCAAGGCCCATCTCCACTTCACCAATCGCAGGACGTTCCAAATTGTCTTCTCGCAGGCAAGAAGTGGCAATGTCCACGTATATCTTGAAACACTCCGAAGCTATCTTCCCTATCAGATAGGGGTCAATAATTTGATTAATGGTCCCATCTTCTACACATGCTGGAGCCCAGACGGCCATACTCTGTTCTCTCTCTGATTCCATGTCCACTGATCTTCTCGCACAGAGCACTTCAAACAGTACCACACCGAAACAGTAGACGTCAGTTTTATCGGTCAGCTGACTCGTTCGAAGATAAGCGGGATCCAGGTATCCAACAGTACCCTTCACTACAGAATCAATCCTAATTAAAGCCTTTGACAAACTCGGGGGACCCTTCTTGCACAAGCTGAAATCTGACAGCTTGGCCTCCCAGTTCTCACCTAACAAAATGTTTGTCAACTTCACGTCGCGGTAGATTATAGTATGCTTAACTCCAGTGTGAAGGTAGTGCAGTCCACGCGCCACTCCAATGCAAATCTGTAGTCTTCGTTTCCACGGGAGGGGATCATGTTGGTCCTGGTGGAGGAGGTGTCTGTCGAGGGATCCACCTACCATGAACTCAAAAACTAGGATCATCTCGTGTTTGTCAGTACAATATCCGATGAGATTGACGAGGTTAGGGTGGCGTAGCTGGCCAAGCAACACTAACTCCGTCCCAAACTCTTTGAAACCCTGTCCTAACATCCGATTACGACGCTTTATTGCAACGCTTACGGTACAGTCACCAATAAATCCCTTGTATACTTTGCCAAAAGCTCCCTCACCAATTACTGAATCATCGTCGAAGTTATTGGTAGCTATCTTGATCTCAGCGAGTGAAAATCTCCGGCATAATCCTCTGGAAGAAGTAAAGATTGTTTTGCTCTCTTCCCGGACGTACTGAATAACTTTGAAATATACTGTGAAATAGCTTCCATTGACGCTTCGGTCATACACCATGCGATTGACGACAAGAGAATTATCAGATTCAATGGAGTGGAAAGTGGCAGCTTTGAGCCGGAGATGATTGATTAGATTCAATGTAGTGCTTTTATAACTTCGAAATAGAAACGGGTGTTCATGACACCAAGCAAACCAAGGAAACTACCAAATTGAACAGATTGATTTCAGCCAGTTTCCAGAGTTATGGGTCCGGATTGATGTTTATGTTCAGAAAGAGATATTTAAAATATATATATATATATATATATATATATACACATATGATATCGATTCAATAGTAGGTTCAATAGGTCTAATAAACCAATTTTTCCTCCCAAACAGTCAAACATCCTAATCTCTTGCCTTCCTGATCGCCGCTCATCTATCATTCCGGCTTTTCTATTCTAGTTTTCTATTCATTCTTTGTTTTTCTCTTTCCTTTCGTCCTCTATTTTTATTTTTTTATTATTTCCCCGACCAACGGTGTTTGAATTTTGAAATGAGTTGGTTCAATTCAATTAGAAATTATCTTGGATTATTTAATATATCTATGGTCTAGTCCAAGAGGTGGTTCAAGGGAATCCTCTTCCTTGTTCAGGTTCGATGGCATCAAATATATATATATATATATATATATATATATATAGACACACACACACATTTTCTTTGATGTTCACCTTTTCTTTTTCTTTCTCCCTTGTCTTTTGAGTTTTGTGAACCGATTTTCTCTGCTCTTTCCTCTCCACTCACATCCAGTCACTAGAGATCACCGTCCGATTGCATATCTCCATCAATATCTGTCATCCCATTTTAGATCTTTGCAATCTCTGCTGATCTTGGTTTTCTTGGCCTTTTTGGTTGCTCTTGAAATTCACAAACCGGTGCACTGCACTAATGGTACTCGAGCTTGGTACTGCTTGGTTAGTTGACATCCAGCACTGTAGTTCAGTTGGTGACTTTGGAAAACTGATGAATAATCAATTTGACTAATAAACGTAAAAGACCTTGAGCAGTTTGACAAATGATCAAGCAGGGATCCCATGGTAAAATACTGAACCAATTTATGACCATCTCAAGTATTTGGCAGCATAAAGGCAATTACATAGTGTTGGTGCTGTCAAAGTGGGCTCTTGGGCGGAAAAAGGCACACTTTGCTATACAACTCAAGACTATAAGTCTATCACCATTGCAAAAACGAAAGGCCCCTAATCTATCTTGCAGCATAAATGTGGAAATGATCTAAAGGCAACTTGTGATAAATTGCAGAGCTCAACTTCTCCATGAAGAAACAGAGAATCTGCGGGTCTTTGGAACAAGAAAAACAGTAGTTTGAAAGCAAGTGAATAAGACTGACCAAAAAACGTTGAGAATGATGTGACTATAGTAAATGTTAATTCAGGCTTACAAATGCAAACAAAGTCATGTACGTCAATCTATGAATAGCATCCATCACCGTGAAAACTTCAAACATAAAAATCTGATAAAATTAAAATCGGATCCATTTCCCAAAACAAGAGCACACCCTCCCATAAAGATCTCCATACCGTGGCAGTGATATCGCTGACAAACATCCAAGTTCTGCTCCTAAAGTACGTAGTACAAAAACGACTCAACCACTAAGCTCTCGTTTTGGTTTCTCCTAACTTTGAAATGGAGAGCATCCCTGTCTCTAGAAATGTGATTTAGACATTTTGATAATTGTTTGCGGTTAATGATTGGCCATTTAGTTTTTCCATGGTGGTGTCCAAAGACAAATTAGCTTATGTGGTGCTATCTGAATCCTGAATAGACTCCTCAGATTTAAGTGGAGAACCACTACCAGTATATTCAACAATGGGATAATTATATTGATCCACATCGTTCCTCGCAGCAATGCAGCATCAGCTCTCTCTTGTAGCTCCAGTGCGTGTTCAAGGGTTAACACCACTTCATCGATCGTGGGACGATACTCCAAAGAGAAAAACCTAAAGAAAGAGGAAAAAAATTGAGATTTCTATTTCCTGCATCATATTCACCAATTATGACTACTCTTCATGAGCAAATCAATTTGACTGAAAAGTGTAAAAGACCTTGAGAAGTTTGATAAATAAAAATTTATGACCAACCTCAAGTAAACTGCAGCAAAAATAAAGGCTATTACTTTTCTCAAAAATAAAAATAAATAAATAAATAAATAAAGGCTATTACCGAGTGTTGGTCCCACCAAAGTGAGCTCTTGGGAGGAAAACTGGAAAAGGCAAGTGAAATAGCTTCCATTGACGCTTCGGTCGTACACCTGGAGCTTGAGGACGAGAGAATTATCAGATTAAATGGGAGTGGAAAGTGGCGGCTTTGACTAGGAGATGATCAGATTCAATGTAGTGCTTTTATAACTTTGAAATAGAAATGGGGTTTCATGACACCTAGCAAACTAAGAAAAACTGCCATATTGAACCAATTGGTTTCAGCCAGTTTCAAAGTTATGGGTCCGGAATAATCCGGATTGATGTTTATATTCAGAAAAAGATATTTTTAAAAACAACCTATGATATTGATTCATTAGTTGGTTCCAAAAGGTCTAATAAACCAATTTTACATCCCAACAGTCAAACATACTAATCTCTTGCCTTCCTGACCGCCTCTCATCTATCATTCCGTTTTTTCTATTCTAGTTTTCTATTCATTCCTTGTTTTTCTCTTTCCTTTCGTTCTCTATTTTTATTTTTTTATTATTTTGCCGGCCAAGGTGCAATTTACTTGTTAAAGTCTTGAAATGAATTGGTTCAATTTCCCTAAGGAATTCTCTTGGATTACTTAATAGTTAATTCATGGTTCTGGTCTTCTAGTAGGTGGGGTCATATGTCCATGGTTCACTTCAAAGAGCGGTTCAAAGAACTCCTCTATCTTGTTAAGGTTCAAAGTTATAAATAAAATAAAAAAGTATTTCCCTTTTCTTTGATGTTCATCTTTTTATTTTTCTTCTTTGTCTCTTGTGAACCGATTTTCTCTGCACTCTCCTTTCCACTCACATCCGGTCGCTAGAAATTGCACATCATGTCCTATTGCATATCTCCATCAATATTTGTCATCCCATTTTAGATCTTTACAATCTCTGCCGATCTTGGTTTTCTTGGCCTCATTGGTTGCTCTGAATTTCACAAACCGATGCACCGCACCAATGGAACTTGAGCTTGATACAGCTTGGTTAGTTGACATCCAGCGCTGTAGTTCACTAGGTGACTTTGGAAAAATAACGAATGATCAATTTGACTGATAAATGTGAAAGACCTTGAGCAGTTTGACGAATGATCAAGCAGGGATCCCCATGGAACTGATAACCAATTTATGACCATCTCAAGTATTTTGCAATGGTGTTGGTGCTGCCAAAGTGGGTTCATGGGAGGAAAAAGGCACCCGTGCCAATACAACTCAAGACTATCACCATTGCATAAAACGAAAGGTCCATAATCTATCTTGTAGCATAAATGTGGAAATGATCTAAAGGCAACTTGTGATAAATTGAAGAGCTCAACTTCTCCATGGAGAGAGAAAATCGTGGGTCTTTGGAACAAGAATTTCACTATTTAACAAAGAAAAAACAATAATTTGATAGCAAGTGAATAAGACTGACCAAAAAAAAAAATGTTTTGACAATGATGTGATTGTTGCAAATGTTAATTCAGGCTTACAAATGCAAAGTCATGTACATCAATCTATGAATAGCATCCATCCCTGTGAAGAATTCAAACATAACAATCTAACAAAATTAAAATTAGATCCATTTCCCAAAACAAGAGCACACCCTCCCCTAAAGATCTCCATACCGTGGCAGTGATATCACAGACAAACATCCCAGTTCTATTCCTAAAGCAGAGCAGAAACCACTCAGCCACTATGCTCTCATTTTGGTTTCTCCTAACTTTGAAATGGAGAGCATCCCTATCTCTAGAAATGTGATTTTGATAATTGTTTGTGGTTGATGATTGGCGGTTTGGCTTTTCCGTGGTGAAATCCAAAGACAAATTAGCTTATGTGGTGTTATTTGAATCCTAAATAGACTCCTCAGATTCAGGTAGAGAAGCACTACCGGTTTATTCAACAATGGGATAATTATATTGATCCACATCGTTCCTCGCAGCATCAGCTCTCTTTTTAACTCCAGTGCATGTTCAAGGATTAACTCCACTTCACCAATCGCGGGACGATTCTTTCCCTTATTTCGCACACAAGAAGTGACAATGTCAATATATAACTCGAAACACTCTGGAGCTACCTTCCCAATCAGATATGGATCAATTATCTAATTAGTCCCTTCTTTGATGCATTTTCGGGCCAAAGTAACCCGAAACTTTTGTTCTTTTGTCAGTTTGATGTCTTGCTTTTCTGGCACAGAGTACTTCTAGCAGTACCACACCAAAAGAGTACACATCAGATTTATCAGTCAACTCTCCTATTGCAATATACTCTGGATCAGCATATCTGTAAGTACCCACTACCTCAGATTTTACTCTAATCAAAGCCTTTGACAAACTCGGTGGACCCAACTTGGACAACCCCAAATATATCAACTTGGCCTCCAATTTCTCGTCCAACAGAATGTTTCTTGGCTTCACGTCACAGTGGATGATATTATGCTTCAGTCCAATGTGAAGGTAGTGCAGTCCACGCGCCACTCCAATGCAAATCTACAGTCTTTGTTTCCACGGGAGGGGTTCATCGTGGTTAGTACCGTAGAGGTGGTCGCCAAGGTTTCCATTGACAATGAATTCATAGACAAGGAACCCCTTGTCCTCATAGAGACAATATCCGCTGAGACAAGTGAGGTCAGGGTGGCGTAGTTGGCAAAGCAACACCACCTCGTTCGTTAACTCGTCTAAACTTGACTCAAAATCCGCACCCTTTATTGCAACATTTATGGAACAGTCATCAATAAACCCCTTATATACTCTGCCAAGCCCCTCACCAATTAGTAAATCAGCATCGAAGTTATTGGTAGCTGACTTGATCTCAGCGAGTGAAAATCGACGGCAAAGTAGAACTGAATAAGATTGCTTTGTTTCGTCTGACCTCTTCCATAACTTTGAAATAGACTTTGAAATACCTTTCATTGAAGCTTGGTTCGTATAGTATATAGTTTTACAACGAGAGAAAGATGAAGTGGGAGTGGAGAATGCTAATGATCTTAACAATATCTTATTCCTATCAAACATATTTTCACACCATTGGATGGGACATTGAAGAAAAGTCAATTGGATGGTTCAAAAAATAAATAAAAATATGATGAAGTTATCAATATAATTAAACTATGGCAAGATGAAATAATGATACATAACGGTAATGCAAATTAATAATTGACAAGGTAAGTATAGTTAAAATTAGAAAGAGCAGCACATAAATTGATTCAAATTGCATCAAATTTAATAAAGTGCAAGGGATTTGACCAAGAAGTATATTCAAACATGATTAAGAGCACCAAGTCCTGTGTTATTTGGGAGATTTTCTGTTAATGCATATTTGAGATTCAAATATTATTTTGGGAGTTTACTTTGTCTTGAAAAAAGTCTAGATTATTTAATCTTTCTAGCGATTGTTGGAATATTAAGTGATTGGCTCAATGACTAAATATATTCAATTAGGAGATCCCATTCTGCAGTTTAAATTTCTAGGATTAAAATTTTGAAGCATTACAGTTTGGCTCTGCAAATCATTGCCAAGATGTCAAGTACAGGGAAAAAGGTTCACATTTGGAGGGCTAATGAGAACTTGCCTGATGCTTATTTGAAGCATCATTTTTAAACCAGTCTCCGCCCTCATGGGTCAAACTTTGATGGCCATAATTCTGTTATTGGAGCAACAAATTGAGCTGACATACACCTTGTATTTAGAATGTTTTAACCATAAAGAGAGTAATTGGTTTTCCAAAGTTCATACGATGAAGCTCCTTGATGATGTGGAATTTGGAAGGTAGCGAAGGAAACTCATGTGCATGCTGGTGCTGATCTTCAGCTTGCACTGAAGCTGCATTACAAATGCATTAGAGAGAAGATAGGTGTGAAAGATTACAAAGATGAAAACATTAATGCTGAGATTCCCATTTCAAACGTCAATATGGGCTAGAACTTGAGTGCTATGCTCTCGGGACAAGTAATGCATCTATTTTTTGTGACAAAATAGTTGGAAGACAATGGTGGGCTTAAGCTTGTTAAGAGGGAAGCATCAAGAAATGGTTCAATCTGCAATGGTACTTCCTACAAAGTAGGAGAAATATGGTCGGTCACCTTCAAGATAAGTTCTTTCGTATCATAATTCTGGGAAAACTCTTCTTACGCACGCAAATTTTAATGCTTGTCAATAAATTTCATTAGCATCAACAGTCTTAGCTACTCACATGTTCAAAGAGATAAGAGGTCAATGTTAGAGATGTCTTTGACATAGTATGTCAACCAGCATCATATCCTTTTTCTTAATGAACTGAACTCCATTGCCAATTAAGATTGAAAGCAGAATGGAGAAGCTAGTGTGCTGCTGTCAAAATTCTGAGCCGGCAGCAAACTAAAATGGATTAATTACCATTCAACAGGCCCCTAATCAGTTATTTGACCTTCCTTTACCAGATGATAGGTCACGGACACAAGTTTTCATAATTTTTTACTATCATTGTCCTAATCAAAAACATTATATTGCAGTCTTTGCCAAGCATACAGAGAACTGAATCAAAGCAAACGTTCCTGCGTGCATTCAACACAAGTGAAGAATATTCAAGTCATGGAAGAGATGCCAAAGGACCCTTGCTTCAAAAAATATGAGAACAAAAGCTTTCAACAAAAAGTAGAAGCTTCATCTTAGAGTTGGATAGATCAGGTTTCTACTTTCTGTTAGCTCATCACATTTTTCAACAGTTACACTCCATTTGTTTTGGTGGAAAATGCTTTCCATATTTTCTAGTATTTTGTACAGCAGAAAACACTAGTCAATGAAAAAAACGTTTTAAGTGATCAACTGAAAACAAACCCAATAAATGGAAAACCATTTTCCACTTTCAAGGGTAAAAAATGTTTTCCAAAACATCACATACTCAACAAACTCTCCACAATTTAATTGATTGTTAACTTTTTTCCAAATGACATCTATGCTCAAAACAATAAATTTACCACTTAGTTTTGTGCAGATACAAATTCAGACTTGGTTTTCCCATTTGAGGCTGCAAGTGGCCAAAAACAAATCCTACCTGGGGTATGTTTCCATCAGTGAAGGTTTCTATTCATATTTTTATTTGGAATTACAAGAAATATGAATGATTTTCATGCAAGTCAAATAATAGAAAAATAAAATTTCTATCTTCATTTACAGTCATTGTGCAAAAAAATACCAAGTAATGTTAGTATGCAGGAGAATGCTTACCCACCATAGTTGTTCTATGCGCCTTAAAGAAGATCAAACAAATTATTCCCCACTTATAGATACAATTAGGTTAAAATTCAATTCAACAAACTTAAATGGTATTAATATAGCTTAGTAAGGTTGGGGCGAGATTTCCAACCACAAAAAAATGGACGTAAAGCTAAATATAAATATTAATTGTCTGTCATAAAATCAAACTGAACCATCAGAACTAAATTTGGACGGGCTAGCTTTTGGGTTGAGTATGTGTAGATCAAGTATGACACCATTAGAGAGTTGTAGTTAGTGATTTAATCACTAGATTGGTAAATTGTGCTGTGGTAATTCAGAATTTTATTTATTTATTATTACTTCTAAGAGCAATCACATTATAAATATATGCAATCCCCTGATGTTAGCGGTTTGTGAATAACACCAAGTTGGTGGTCAAGTTGGATTTAACTGAACTGTTTCTTCCCTCAAGTGGCTAAACAAAGAATCAAATAAAAATCTGCATCAGCATTAATAAGTTATAAAACATACTATCTAGATTATCTCTTCTTCTGTTTTTTTCTTTTGAGAAAAGCTATCTAGATCATCTCAACAATTGAAAATTTAAAGTTGAAACTGATTAGTTATAGACATATATTAATACAAAAGACTTAATTCATAAAATATTTCTATGTAGGAAGACTACTAAATATTCCAATGTTGTAAATTGGGTTTTGATTATGGAAAGTTCTAATGTACTAAATTGCCAAAGATGTTGATGGCCTACTAAGCCTAAATTCACATGAAAAAAAAAAAAAAAAAAAAAAAAAAGAGATGACCAGGCAACTAAAACCAAGAGGCACAAACCATGAAGTTGACTTTAAATTCATGCACGAGTGAGTGAAACATTTTGTCAAACATATGGTGTGTATATTCCAAAATGGGATTGAAAAAAAAAATGTGTTGTAACATGAATCCACCCAAGACAAACTAAGCACATTACAATTGATTATTTATCCCAAGCTGGCAAGATTGAAGAGAAGTCCCCAAAATGATCAATTTAAAAAAAGAAAAAGAAAAAATAGCTTTAGCACATACTGTTGTCGAAGGGGAGTTGGATTTCAGAATTAGAATATCTAGGAAGACTACTAAAGATTCTAATGTACTATTGTCCAAGCCCTTTTGATGAGTTTTGATAATAAAAGTTCGGTTTGAGCATTGCTTCCAATGCTTTGAGGGGAATTGAGAAACCAAAGGGGAGAAAAAACAGAGTTTGCAAGAATTGAAACTCAGAAAAAACAAAACTGAATTGTCGGTGTTCCACAGAAAGAGAAAAAGAGAAAGATTAGACAACATAATAGAAACTTACCATATCAGCACATCATAAATATCAACTTAGTGATGAATTCCATGGTGAACGATTCAGTACAAAGAGTATTACATAGCATAGTAATAAACAAAATATAGCAACACACTATTTAAACATCAGGATTCGATTCACCATCCCAATAACATTAGGTAAGGAAAAGTTTGTGTCTCTTTTCCCACATTTTCTCAGCAAGTACAAAGACCATAAACTCCATCAGTAATAAAAGGCAATATAAAGACAAAACCAATCCAAAAACTGAAAAACACATACTTGTGAATTGTTTGTGGTAAGTCATATTTGACCGTTTGGCATGGCGGTTTCCAAGGACAATTCTTCAGCAGATATGGTGTTCTCTGAAGCTGTTATCAATTGGAGAAGCGTCCCCAGAAGAATTATTACAGGTATATTCATCAAAACAATAGTTACAGTCACCAGCAGCAGCATCTGCGCTCTCTTGTAGCTCCAGTGCATGCTCAAGGCATACCTGCACTTCAACAATGGTGGGTCGACGTTCGCCTCGATTTCGCACACAAGAAGTGGCAATATCAACGTATACCATAAAACACTCTGGAGCTATCTTCCCCATCAGATATGGATCAATTATCTCATTGATCTTCCCTTCTCGTTTGCATTTTCGGGCCCACCTAACCAGATCCTTATTTTCTCCCTCTAAAAAAAGAGTTGGTCTTCTACAGAGTAGTTCCAGCAGTAGCACACCAAAAGAGTAGACGTCGGATTTATCAGTCAGCTCCCCTTTCATGGTATACTCAGGAGCCATGTAACCGATAGCACCCATAATTTTATCAGCTTTTAAAGCCTTTGACAAATGCTGATGCGGGGGACCCATCTTGGATAACCCGAAATTTGACAACTTTGCCTCCCATTTCTCGTTCAACAGAATACTGGTCAGGTTCACGCCACAGTGGACGATAGTATGCTTCAGCCCAGTGTGAAGGTAGTGCAGCCCACGCGCCACTCCAACGCAAATCTGTAGTCTTCGTTTCCACGGGATCGGATCGGGGTTAGTGCCATAGAGGTGTCTCTCGAGGTCACCGTTGACCATGAACTCGTACACAAGAAACCACTCTTGTTCATCTTCGAAACAATATCCGATGAGACGGACAAGGTTAGGGTGGCGTAGCTGGCAAAGCACTAGCACCTCGGTCCTTAAATCGTGAGAACCCTGCATTGACTTGATGATATTCACGTGCTTTATTGCAACGCTTATGGTACGGTCATCAATAAACCCCTTGTATACGTTCCCGAAACCCCCCCGAGCAATGATTAAGTTTTCATCTAAGTCATTGGTAGCTATGTTGATCTCAGCGGGTGAAAATCGACGGCATGGAAGAACTAAATGAGGTTGGTCAATCGACTCAATCCTTCTCTCCCCGGACTTCCTTTGTAACTTTGATATACGCTCTGAAATGCCTTTCATACCAACCAGTTCTTGAAATGATGCAGTAAGGAGAGTTTTTTTTTTTTTTGGTTGGGTGAGAAGATAAGGGTAGGTAGGCAGCTCCTGCTGTATACCACTATTCCGTAAACAAAGAAATATAGAGAACTCTCAGCCTCAACTCTCGATGAACTAAATACGGTGGGTGGGCTGTTGGACGTTGGTTACTTCAATTAGTTGACTTTTCTTCAATCTATCATGGTGTATATATTGCGTTGTGATATTTCTGGAAAGAAAAGAAAAGGAAAGGAAAGTATTTATCACAGATGTTGCTCATTTTAGGGGTTTGTCGGTGTGTTTGCATTTTTCAGATTTAAAGAAACCTTCACACAATTCACAAAACCCATCTCAGTAATTGGAAGTATTTTTCAATCAAACGTTATGTGCAGAAGGAAAAGAACTTAATGGAGACAAAAACCCATTAACATCCAATTTCAAAGATTTCTTCAAACCTGGATTTGCAGCAGATCCGTGGATTTTCGGAGTTCAAATTGGAATGTTTTGTGCTGGGTAGCAGGCGACTTGCTGGGTCTTGGACTGCTTTGATGGAGATGAGATCCATGGAGTGAGACTGCCCAGGCGTGGGTTTGGTTTTACACGAAGACAAAGGAAAGAGAAGGATCAGAGGAGAAAATGAGTCTGTGCAATAGTAATAATACACATATTTCTCTCTCCCCAAATAAAAAAATATAAATTTGTACCGGCTTCCCAGTTTTTCAGAAATATAACTTACACATTCCTAACACATAATTATGGTTTTTCACACACTAAAACATATTGTTTGAAATATGGTACTAAACACATTTTTTGCTTTATGATTATTGTAAACACGTGTTTTCACAACACTTTTTAAACTACAATTTTCACATTATTTTAATAAACAATACTCTAAATCTCCAACCAAACGGTTCTGTGGACACAATCCTGAGCCATTTGCAAGCTAAAATGGATTAATTACCATTCAGCAAGCCCCTGATCAATTAATTTAACTTCCTTTGATGATAGTTCATGGATGTAGATTTTCTTAACTTTTGACTGAGGATATCACCCTAATAAAAATATTGATCTTGCAGCCCTTGCCAAAATCTTGGGGGGCTGATCAAAGTAGAAGTTCTAGTGTGCATGGAAGACAATTGAAGAACTTTAAGCTATAGAAAAGATGCCATGGAATGTTGCTTCAAAACAATATGAGAACAAAAGCTTTCACCCAAAAAGAAAAGTTTCATTATAGAGTTGGACAGATTGGGTTTCCATTTCATTCATCTCTGATAGTAACTTTCTTTTGTAAGTTCATTCATCTTAGAAAGTAATTCCACCAAAAGATAATCAAGCAATCCCAATAATCATTCAATGATCTGATTTTAAGCTTCATGCCTCCTGAAGCTCTCAAACTCCATTAAATGGTGAGCTTGAATCACTTAATTAGACAGAGAAAAATTCAAGAAGCATTGGCTACGAGCTTTTCCTTTTTATATCTTTCCTTTTCCATCTTTCATTTTTAATTTATGCTCTATAGACTCCTATATGCATTTACTATTTCCAAGGATCACAATGGTGCAGAAATAATGTTTAGTTCTAAGCAGTATATAATTAAAAGACTTAAGTAAAAAATAAATCACATTGTATTCATAAACCAAAAAGGGGGGTTCTTCACCTACATTGCGTTTCCCAAGTGGTAACATGATAAATGCTGCAATTTGGGAACAGACTGACTAATGTTACTGAGGAATTTCAAGGTCCAATCTCCTATCAACTACTGCTCCTGTTGAATCATCTGTAAATACAACCGGATAGGTAGCCAAAATCCTTGATTTCATGCTCCTGTTAATGTGAGAGAGAGAGAGAGAATTAAATCACAAAGCAGCACCAAAATCTTGATAGCCAAGAGACAACCATGAATTTAAACTATGAAGTAAACAACTTGAATCAAGATAATAAAATAGATCTAGGATGATGTAAGAATAAGAAACTCGGCATACGTAGAGCTTCATAATCAACAACATAGTTGCAAAACACATCAACTTTACAAGTGAATAGAAAAATTCAGACATTCAGCAAAAGTAGGAAATAATTCATATAAAAGAAATTTGAGAAGGTGAAGGCAGGGGCAAGATAAAGTTGGAGATTCACTCTGACAAAATATTTTGAAATGAAGTGCAGCATAAAAGGCTGCACAAGACTTAATGATTCAACAGAAAATATGATAATCGAACTCATAGCATCTTCATCCACACAGATTTGGATTAAAAAGAAAATTATATGACCAACTTATCAAAAAAAAATATTTATATGCCCAATAAAAACTTGCAACCTGACACCTGAAATATAAAAATAATTTCAGACCAACACACACAAATCTTTATAGGTTTTGAACAAATACAGGTCCTTTCCAAGAGAAGAATGGATATATGAGTGGAAATCTTAAAGTTCTCTTAAATTATCAAAAAGCCACACCTTGTTTTCATGGTATTGAATTTGGTTTTTGATTATTGACTCCAAGTGTGCCTGAAAGCCATTCAATTTTAATTTCAAGCATGAATGCACACATGCAGTAGATATGGGTGTTCAAGACACGAAGCAAACCGAGCAAACCAATTGATTTCAGCGTGTTTCCTTAGTTATCATGGTTCACTTTGATGCTAATTCAGGGAAAAAAAGCACCTATGATATCAATTCAAGAAAGGTCTAATACACCACTTAAAACCAAACCAACCAATCAAATTATAATTTAATTTCAAATTATATTAGCATACCTGGAAATATTTTAAGAGGGATAAAAAAAAATCTTACAAATATGTTCACACCTAATAAATTCTCCTATTTTTACATCCCAAACACTCAAGCCTCCTAATCTCTTGCCTCCCGATCTGTCACACATCTATCATTTCATTATTTTCTGTTCTAGTTTCCTATTCATTCTTCATTCTTCTCTTTCCTTTTTGTTTCCTATTTTTATTCAAGGTCCCATTAACAGGTGCCTTAGGGAAATTATTAATGGACCACTTCAAGAAACTTTTAATACTACTTTTATAGGAAATATAAAAAGCTATCATAAAATTCGGTTGCTTTTTTCTTTTCCATAAAAAGTTTCTAAAAATATTTCCTAAACCTATGCCCTTAGGGCACCCGTTAAATTTTCCTTTAATTAATTCCCTTTTCTTTGACGTTCATCATTTTTTTCTTCTCTCTTGTCTTCTCCATTCTCCTCTTTTCTTCTTCTTCCCTTTGTCTTTGTAAACTGATTTTCTCTACTCTCTCCTCTCTAGGTCCTCTTTTTTTTTTTTTTTTTTTTATTTATTTTTTTTTTCTCTACTGCTTCCACACAGTTTTTGTCCCTCTTCATTGTAACCACTCACACTCAGACACCAAACATTGCAGATCACTGTCCTATTGCAAATCTCCATCTCCATCAATATCTGTCATCACAGTCTAGATCTATGCCAATCTCCGCTGATCTTGGTCTTCTTGGCCTCTTTGGTTGCTCTGAAATTCACAAACCAATGCACCACACCAATGGAACTTGAGCTTGGTACAGCTTATTTAATAGACTTCCAGTGCTGTAGTTCAGTTGGTGACTTTCAAAAACTGACGAGGTCAGATCAGTTGGAAAATATCACTCTAAACCATCATAACAACCGATCCATGAACACCCCTAGTGTAGATAGTAAAAGATGATGAATTGCCTTGAACAGTAGTTAATTTGGAACTCTCCAAAAAAAAAAAAAAAAAAGAATAGTTACTTTTGCATTTCGGTTATATGAGAAACGTTACAGTATTCTTCTATTATAGTATTCTTAGTTTTTCTTCCATGTTTCTACACATGACTGCCCATATCAATAATGTGTTCTTATAGGATTTGATTCTGTTACTGTGAGCATAAAAGAAGGGAATAACACTAAATAGACAAGATGCTAGGGAGATGAGTGAGAAATAGGTTTATAGGTATCACTCCTAGATTGGTTCAGAATCACTGTAGAATTTCTTCAGCGTCACATATGGCCAAAAGCATCACACATAATTTCTTCAACATCACAAGTCAGATTAAGGGTCTGTTTGGATATTGTTTATTTTACTCAAACTGAAAACTTATTGCTTTGAAAAGATCTTGTAAATAAAGATAACAGTTAGTTGAAATAGTACAATAAGGTCCATGAATAATACTAAAAATACAAATGGAGCCCATAAATAGTAGCAAAATAAGCTAAATAATAAAATAATTTTAATTTTTCATTTCAATCCAAATGCATGCTAAGGTTGCAACACACAAACCTCAAACTAAAATTTGCTTCTAAAATTTTTCAAAACAACTTATGTGAAACCATTACATCCATATATTTAGGCATCTAATGCTTTTAAACCTAATAGGACTTCTTAGGCTTTTCCTTGTCAACCCGAACTAAACGACCATCAAAACCAATAAAAACCCAATAACATAATAAAACCTGAAATAAGACCCCATTGACCTAAACTCCAACAATATAGAAATCAGAAAATTAACTAAATACCCCTGACACTTTAAATTATACAAAACTAAATTAAAATGAAACCAACTTCCCACTGCCTACTTTAGGGAGACAAAAGAGTGAGAACATGAAGATGAGAGAGGGAAAGAAGTAGGAAAGTGGGGGTGGGTAAATGGGTAACAGTGGCTAAAGTGACAATGTCACTATATGTCATATGTCATTTATATCTAGAATACTTTTGTAACAGTGACACTAAAAAATAACTGATTGCATTAAATAATATTAAAGAATAAGGGTATTTTCAGAATTTTTATGAAAAAATTGGTGATTGAAAGCTGACCAGGTTCTTGCTTAGTTAATAATAGATATACAAAAGAAATCCTAGACTTTTGTTCTAAAGTATGTGCAGATCCACACACAGACATGATTCGGAAAATTTACAATTAGATGTACAAGGATCAGCTTGGGGTTCTGTAAGGATTCAACTTAAATTTTTAACAGTAACCAAGTGAGACTTATAAACAAAATTCCAGAACATGAACAATATTCAGAAAGCACTTGAAGCTAAAGACCTCCCTAGTGTAAACAGATGTGTATAAGGCAACATAATGTTTTATATTATTGGTGAATACACAAGCACCTGGAGAGTTTTAAACTCACAACCTCACCTCCTCCTTGCTTTTACAAGGGGAGAAGCTATTGTCTGAATTAGAGCTCATCGGCAAAGTAGGCAACAAAATTATTAACTATATCAATAACTATCGGCACTTCCCCCCTTAACAATGGTACAGTTGCAATGATCCCTAAACTTCAAAATTGAGCAATATCCTCCCTTAACACTTGGTAATAGGCACTTCACCTCCTGCCAGTAGAATTACTGAAAAATCTAACGGAAAAGTCAAAATTTTTCCAATAATGTGTCTAATAGAAATTTGACAGAAATCATAACAGGATGAGGCAAAATGCTTATTAACAATAGTTTAGGGAGGACATTGATTAGTTTTGTAATTTAGGGTGACATTGTAACTACATCATTGCCTTTTTTTTATAGGCATCAGGTAAGTATGATTGTTATTGCAAAAGACATTCATGTACAAATGACAGAAAGAAGTCTAAGGAATTACAGAAAAACAAATCTATGTACAAAAAGAAAACAACTCTGTTGATTCCGAAATGGAGTTACTAGTAGTAAAGCTCCAAACGCTAGACTAATCAAATAAGGAACTAGTAAATATAGCTAACAGTTAATTCCTTGTACTCAGTTATAACAATCAGCAAGGAAGAAAAAATAAGTTTTAATCATACCTTAGTTTCTGAAATATGTAATCAAGATCTGACTTCATAGACCTCAAAAGACGTGTATTCCAAGAGAATTCTACAGAAACCTCAGAAAAGCAGTACTCTGAATACTCATTAAAATGTGACAGTACTGCATTGCTATCCTGTAATCTTCCTAATCTGCAATTTGGGGAACCAAAATATAATCGGTGGAAAGAGAAAGAGGTTACCACATGCCAGTGCCATCCCCAAGTAAGCAACCACCAATCAATCTCCCCCCATTCCCCAAAAAATATCCAAGCCAAGAAAACAAAGATAAAATATGCTTAAGTCTAGAAGCATACCACAGAAAACCTTTTTCATTTTTTTTTTTTACTTATCCCAAAAAAAAAAAAAAAAAAAAAAAAAACTGTAACCACCCTAAACATCCATTTGATAAAACCAGCCCAGGAGTTTCGACAAGACGAAAAGTTCCTAAAATGATCAATTATGAATAATAATAATAATTAAAAACAAAATGGCATAAGCACTTACTGTTGTCGAAGGGGAGTTGAGTTGCAACAGTAGAGTATCTAGGAAGACTACTAAATATTCTAATGAATTGCATTACCCTATTTGATAAGTTTTGATAATAAAAGTTCGGTCTGAAAGTTGCTTTGAATGCTTTGAGGGGAATTGAGAAACCAAAAGGGAGCAAAAACAGAGTTTGTAAGAAATAAGAATTGAGAAACCAAAGAAAATAATAATTTACAAGAATTGAAAACTCAAAGTAAACAAAACTGAATTGTCACCGGTGTTCCCACCAAAAAAAAAAAAAAACAGAGAAAGAGATTAGACAACATTATACGAACTTACCATATCAGCACAAAAAAAAGGAGAAAGAAAGAGAGAGATTAGACAAAATTATATAAACTTGTCATATCAGCACAAAAAGGGAGAAAAAAAAAGATTGAGATTAGACAACATTATATATACTTACCATATCAGCACATCATAAGTATCAACTTAGTGATGAATTCCATAGTGAACGACTCAGTACAAGGAATAAACAAAATCGCAACAAACTATTTAAACATCAGGATTCCAAGAATGAAAATCTAGACAAACTCTAGCCTAATTAACCATATTGACCAGAATCCAGCAAAAAACAAAGTCTGCAACTACATGTAACTGAATATATATATATATGGGTAAATGGGAAGAGTAGGAACAATTACATTTTCAATGGGAAACCGGCAAATCCAAGGCTGGCTACTGAGATAATTAACCAAGCAATGGAATTTCTATATTGCTATTCGCCTTCTAAAGCTTCTAAAGCCAGAACAAGCATGCTGGTTCGTTGGGAGAAACCACCAAGCCGCTGGACTAAACTGAACACGGATGGGGCTGCTATGGGCAATCCGGGTGTAGCAGGCTGTGGTGGTATTGTGCGGGATGAAAGAGGTAATTGGGTGGCTGGTTTTGCAAGGAAGATCGGGCTAGCTAGCGGCTTTGAAGCAGAATTATGGGGTCTGCGGGATGGACTTTCGTTGTGCTGCAATTTAAATATCTCCTCTCTAATAGTTGAATTAGATGCTAAAGTTGTTGTTGACATTCTTCACAAGGTTAACTATGAGAATACTATCCTCTCTCCCATTCTTGATGACTGTCGCCTTCTCATGACCAGGTTTGATCAGGTTCAAGTTCACCATATTTACCGCCAAGCGAATGGCTGTGCAGATGGCCTTGCTAAGCTGGGTGCTGAGCAGGAAAGTAGTTTTTCTTGTTTTTCTTGTCCGCCTGAGGATATTAAAAGTACGATAGATTTTGATGGTTCTGGGATATACTTGGTCAGACGTGGTGCTGCTCTGTTTGATGTTGGCTAGCCTTTTCTGTTTTATTCTCTTAGTTTAACCAAAAAAAAAAAATATATATATATATATATATATATATATTTATGGGTAAAGTAAATTCATTTACATGCTGCACATAACCAAAATTGGCTATTTCAAAATTATACCTCATACACATTGAATTCATCGAAATTACAAGGAGTCACCAGTATTTATCATCTCTTGGGATTCCGAAACACAATTTTACTGTTAATTTACTTAAAGATGAATAATTTATCCCAGCTAAGCTAACACGGTTATATACTATATACTAAGAACAATTTAGTGATACAACAAAAAGTCACAACATTCACAAATCACCTTTAAACATGGGCTATTCAAAAAAATATTTTAAATGCAGATTCTGGTGGCTCCATATGTAAGGTGGTATGTTAATTTGTGAATGTTGTGTATTTCTTCTGTGGTGTCCCTAACTTTATGTATGGGAAAAGTTTGTGTTTTCCCCATCCCAATAACACTTCATGGGTTTTCTCAGCAATTACACAGACCATAAACTCAATATAAATACAAAACCAATCCAAAAACTGAAAAACACATACTTCTGAATTGCTCGTGGTTAATCATATTTGACCGTTTGGCATGGCGGCTTCCAAGGACAATTCTTCGGCAGATGTGGTGCTCTCTGAAGCTGTTTCCCCCCACCTTGATATAAATTGGAAAAGCGTCTCCCGAAGAATCATTACAGGTATATTCGTCAATACAATAGTTACAGTCACCAGCACCACTAGCAGCATCTGCGCTCTCTTGTAGCTCCAGTGCACGTTCAAGGAGTACCTGCACTTCACCCATGGTGGGTCGACGTTCGGCTCGATATCGCAAACAAGAAGTGGCAATGTCAGCGTATACCATAAAACACTCTGGAGCTATCTTCCCCATCAGATATGGATCAATTATCTCATTCATGGTCCCTTCTCGTTTGCATTTTCGGGCCCACCTAATCAGATCCATACGATCTCCCCGTGTTCCTTCCACTGAGTAGTAGCAGCAGTACCACACCGAAAGAGTGGACGTCGGATTTATCGCCCATCTGCAAGCTTTGGGAATACTCATAGCCCATGAAACCGTTAGTTATATCAGTTTCGATCCTAATTAAAGCCTTTGACAAACTCGGGGGACCCATCTTGGACCACCTGAAATCTGACAACTTGGCCTCCCATTTCTCGTTCAACAGAATACTTCTCAGGTTCACGCCACAGTGGACGATAGTATGCTTCAGCCCAGTGTGAAGGTAGTGCAGCCCACGCGCCACTCCAACGCAAATCTGTAGTCTCCGTTTCCCCGGGATCGGACAAGGATCGGGGTTAGTGGCATAGAGATGACTCGCGAGGTTTCCATTGACCATTATCTCGTACACAAGAAACCCCTCTTGTTCATCTTCGATACAATATCCGATGAGACGGACAAGGTTAGGGTGGCGTAGCTGGCAAAGCACCAGCATCTCGGTCCTTAACTCGCGAAATCCCCGCCATGCCTTGATGAAATTCACACGCTTTATTGCAACGCTTATAGTACGATCATCAATAAACCCCTTGTATTCTGTCTTCCCATAAAACCAACCAATTACTAAATTATCATCGAAGTTATTGGTAGCTGCCTTGATCTCAACCAGTGAAAATCGACGGCATGGAAGAACTGAATAAGATTGTTTTGTTTTGTCTGAATCTGACCTTCTCTTCCCGGACGTCCTTAATAACTTTGATATACACTCTGAAATGCCTTTCATACCAACCAGCTTGAAATGATGCATTAAGGAGTGGCCCTTTACCCCGGCGATGACAGAAAAGTCCCCTCTCAAAATTAGACAAACTGACAAAGTGGATTTTTCTTTCCCGTATACAACATTGATTATAGAGAACTCTTCGATGTACTAAATACGAGTGGGTGGGCTGTTGGATACTTCAATTACTTTATTTCTCTTCAAAATCTCATCCAACGGTCAATGACATTTTTTTTTTTTTTTTTTTGAAGAGGTCAATGACATATATTTAACATGCAAGACTTAAGTACATTAATTATGCGCTATTTCTTAAGTTTTTATTTTAGGATTCTACGATGTTAATTTTTTCATGGGATGAAAATATGTTTTTAATTAAGTAGTCATATTACTAAATTTTAAAAAGAAAACTTAAGAAACAACACATAAGGTACTATATTTAAATTTTATCTATTTAATGGGTTGTGTAACATCATCCGTTATTTTTAATTATATTTTTCAAATAATTTACACCATATAGTTTTACTATTGTGGGAGCCAAAACACCCAAAGACTGAACAATGACAAAGGTTCTTGATCTACACAACTAATTTCTAAAAGATGAGGAAAAGATCCACAATGGAAAGATCAAATAGTAGATTAAAAAACAAAAATAGACAGAATCAAGCTTTCATATATGAAGGAACAATGTTCTCGAGGTACATAGGAAGGATTCAAGTATAAAGATACACAAGAAAAACTCTCTTACTCTCTCTCTCTCTCTTTTGTTCTTGCCTAGTCTCTCTCTCTATTTTTCTGAACTCCTTCTCCTATTGTCCTTCTCCTCCTTTTATAAACATTTGCCCTCCTCTTCTAGCCGTCCGGCTCCCAGTTGGATTTTGGGAAATACTTATCCCATCAGGCTCAGCCCTCTACCCCGTCATTTCATGATCATGAAAAAAGACTTTTGGAGATGTTTCCACTATTTAGGCCAGTCATTCAAGATTTAATGTGGCTAACATTAGGTAGGGGATTTCATTAATGCGGAGGTGACAGTTTCATTGGGATCTGCATCTTCTTTGTCGTGTCTCTTGGGAAAAATGTAGAAGATAGGCAATCCTACATAAGGGTGGAAGTTGCTATCCGAGGTACCTTAGTGACCTTGGGAAGATAGGTTAAAGGGGTTACCTCGGTTATGATTCTTGGGAAAATTGTTATCCCAAAATTCCACGGCTGTAAGTCCGGCTGGTTCCTATTCACCGTAGGCCATTTCATCTTTATTCATACCTTGGGCGGGGCTAATTCCTCGAATTTACCTTTTGGGTTTTGGTCCTCGGGTCGAGTCAGAGTTCACCCCCATAGCTACATAGTTTTATAGGCATAAGATAATGCTAAGCCCTAATCATTTTTGCCTTGAAGTAGACTATAATTGAGTTTTCAAGCACACTTTTTTTATTTACATTATAGAGATTCAAATATTATTTTGTAAGTGTACTCTGCTTTTGAAAAAGGTCTAGATGATTTAGGAGATTACTGGATTATTGAATGATTGACTCAATGACTAAATATATTTTCATAAAAAAAAAAAAAAAAATTAGGAGACCTCATTTTGCGGGGCCAAAATGGCCAAATAACACTATTGGCTGAAATATTTTGCGATCTACCACTATTTTGAAAATATTTAGAGATATACCACTATTTTGAAATTCAATTCTTCAAACTCGAGTTCCATTAAAAATAGCCACCGTGGCACCGAATTAGCTGGACTTTTTTAATTTAAAAAAGCCATGTGGAACTCAAGTTCAATAAGCTTGAGTGGCTTATAATGTGTTACTCTAGTTTATAAACTCGATTACCATAAAACCGAGGTCCGCAAGCTATCTTCTTTCACTTCAACATGTCCCACAAAGATGTCCCACATGCTTGTCTTTCTCGGCTTTCACCTATGTATCCCTTCCTTCACAACATTACTCTCTCTCTCTCCCAACACTTCCAATTCCATAGTTCTATGACAAACAAAAACTACTCTCTCTCTCTCTCTCTCTCTCTCTCTCTCTCTCTCTCTCTCTCTCTCTCTCTCTCTCTCTCTCTCTCTCTCTCTCTCTCTCTCTCTCTCTCTCTCTTGCCTAAAAAAGGTAGCATCATTTTTTACGAGTAGTGTACAAATGGTCGTCCATTACATGGACGGCCGTAAGCACATTCTCTCTCTCGGTTGCCTAAAAAAGGTAGCATCATTTTTGACGAGTAGTGTACAAATGGTCATCCATTACATGGACGGCCGTAAGCACATTCAAGTTAGACATAACTCTCTCATTCAAGCTAGATGCAGGAAAAAGTTACAAAGTCATTAACAAATGCTTTCATGAGCCGCTTCATGTCCATTACAAACATCTTTATGAGTCGCTCAACTATTAATCACCCGGCTCGGGCACAACGCCGAGGGGAGATCAACAGACTTTGCAATAACTCATCAGATGGCTATATAAAGCCATAAAGAGCAAGTAAAAGACACAATTTCATGTACACTAAGCTACATTATACATTAGAGATTTCCTAAGAGAGATTTACTAATGACAGGAACTCTGGTTCATCCATTAAGACTAACGAGGAACATACTGACGAGGCACTTTTGTGTTTTATCAATTTTATTAATGAATAAAGTAATGTATGTATAAGGGGGTCCTGGGGCTACCATAGGATGAACCAACTAGCCTAAGCACTAGGACAAGAAATTACAATGAAAAACACAACCCAAGAAAGTGAAGATTGATACATGCGCGTTTGGTTACACTTTTAGAGCCCAAAATGCACATTTCTAAGTCCAAAATTCAAAATGCGTGTTTGGTAAATTATTGCCATCGCGCATTATCAAAATGTGGCCTTTTCAAATACGAAGGACTATCACTTTTTCATATTGGACCTTGGAGCTACAATGCCAAAAACGCAAATATAGAAATCATGTTGCCGCTGGTCATTTTCAGCATTATCCCTAAACTACCCTTATTTTTATTTTAAAATCCCAATTTTACCAAGATCTCTATAAAAAAATAAAAAAAAAAAAAAATATATATACTGTCATGTAGGAGAAGAATTTCTCTACACTCTATGCTTCCTCCTTGTCAATTGCAAGAAGCCCAAAAGAAAAATCGCACTGTGCAAGTAGTAATGGTTCTTCTTTCTTTTTCTTTCCTCCAACTTCTAACCAACCAAACTCACTGCAAAATTCTATATCAAATGTGCAATGTTCAATTCCGACATAAACCCATAAACCCACTATTGCTGCAGGCTTCTTCTTCTTCTCTCATTTTTTTTTTTTTTTTTTGTATAATATATTTCTTTCTTCTTGTCTTTTTGGTGATGAAGAAGAACTGTCTTTTGGGTGAAGAAGAGATAAGATTGTGAGTGGAGGAAAAGAAAAGAATTTTGATGGGAATGGAGAAGAAATAGATGGAGGAGAAAAAAGTGAAGGAAAAAATAAATAAATAAAGGTAGTTTGAGTGGGATACGTGTACATCATGTAAGGAAATTTACTAAATAAAAATATCAATTGTGTTAAAACACAACACATTTTCACAACAGAGGAGGTGTCAAATCTTTCTTATATCAAAATAAAATTAAATAAATTAATAAAATATTAGACTAGGATTGACCACAATTAAAAAAAAAAAGAAAAAAAAAAGAGTATAGTAAAAATATTGTGACATTTTATTATATTCCTAAACTTTTTAAATTAGTATTATTTTTCTTTAGGAAAAAAAAAAAGTGCTATTGATAGAATATTTTTATAACAATTTTATAATAAAGTTTACATAGTAAGTTGTTATTGGTTCTTGTCTGAACCTACTAGTGACATCATTTTTTTCTCTTACCATTAACAATATGTCATATAGACTTTATTGTGAAATTTTTGTGAAAATATTGTGTCTATAACTTGCATTAAGAGAGGTAATTAAAACAAAGAATTCTTTTTTTATAAGTGTTAGCCAAATACTTAGCTTTTTCAAAAAACACTTTTTGATAGTTTTTACCAAACACTCTACTTTTTAAAAAGTTCAATTTCATACCACACTTTTTAAAACCGCCACATTTTCAAAAAGCACAATTTGAAAAAACTGAACCTTTGGTTATGTACAAACATGAAGATGATTATGACTACCTGTTCAAACTAGTTTAATTGGTAATAAAACCTTATTTTTAAATAAGGAAATCAAGTTTCATAAACTTGATTTCCACGTGGATTTTCAATTAAAAATGTCGATCAACAGTGCCACTACGGCACATTTTTAAGAAACTCAATTTTTTGGAACTCAAGTTATGTGTAAAAATCGAGTTTCATAAACTTCACTTACAAAATAGTGGTAAATTGCTAAATATTTCGTAAACAATGGTAGATTGCAAAATATTTTGGCCAACAATGGTATTTGGCCCATTTTGCAGTTTAAATTTCTGGGATTAAAAAATTGGAGTGTTACATTTAGGCTTTGCAAATCATTGCTCTAATGTCACATTATGGGAGAGAAGTGCATATTTTGTCTACATGATTAGAGGTTTATAGTATGAAGCTCCCTGAAGATGAGCCAAGAAAACTCGTGCTTATTTGGGGCTGATATTGCAACTTCCAATGAAGCTGCACTACAAATGCATTGAGGAGAAGATAGATATGATAAATTATAAAGATGAAACTGGGATTCCCATATCTGACATCAATATGGGTAAGTCGTGAGAACTTGAATGCTGCTCTTGGAGTGGGACAGGTAATGCATCTGCTTTTCGTGACAAAATAACTGAAACTCTGAGAGACAATGGTGGGCTTAAGATTGTTAAGAAGGGAGCATCAAGAAAACATTATTCAACAGTACCTTCTAAAGAATAGGAGTTCTATTGCCTGTCACCTTCAAGGTAAGTTCTTCGGTACCATGATAAGGGGAAAACTCTTCTTACAAGAAATATTAATGATTTTTCATGCAAGTCAAATAATAGGAAAAAAAAAATCTATCTTATTTTACAGTCATTGTACAAAACCACACCAAGTTATGTTAGTATATATGCAGGAGAATGCTCACCTTCTATAGTTGTTTTAAGCACCTTAAAGAAGATTAAACATATTATTCCCCACTTATAGATACAATTAGGTTAAAATTCAATTCAACAAACTTAAATGGTATTAAGATAACTTAGTGCCGGTTTGGATAGAGATTATTATGCGTCTACGTTTTCTATTTCACGTTTCCTTTTCTTTTTTTTTTTTTTTTTTTTTTTTTCAGTGCATAAATAGTAAAGTCACATGGATTTACTGTGCAAGAGACAATTATCACTGTTTCACGTATTGTAGCAGCACTGTTCACACACTTTATGTAGCAAAGATTGTTCATGTATTTAAAAATATTAAAAATAGGTCTCACGGTATTATTCACACATTTAAAAATTATTTTGTTATAGTGTTTTCAGTTTTCAATTTTCAGTTTCAGCAAAAATAAGTTGTATCTAAACGGACCCTTATTAAGGTTTGGACCAAGATTTCCAACAACAAAAAATGGTCACAAAGCTAAATAAAAATATTAATTGTATGTCATTAAAAAAATTAAAAAATAAAATAAAAAAAAACTAAACCGATAATACCATAAACTAGGACAAACTAGCTTTTGGGTTGAGCATTTGTACTTCAAGTATGATACAATTAGAGAATTGTAGTTGGTGATTTAGTCACCAGATTAGTGAGTTGTGCTATGGTAATTCAGATTTTTTTTTCTTGCTTTTTACTTTTAAGAGCAATCACATTATCAATTTGATCTCTTGGTCTTATTAGCTCATGAATAACACCAAGCTGGTGTTCAAGTCTTCAAAATTGGCTTAGCTTAAATGTTTCTTTCCTCAAGTACTGGCCTAACAAAGAATCAAATAAAAATTTGCAGCATCATCGTTTTACCACAAATAAGTTATAAAACATGCTATCTTCTAGTGACTAAATCACTAGATTATCTCAACCATTGAAAATTTAAAGTTGTAACTGATGGCCTAGCAAGCCTAAATGCACATGAGAAAAAATGAGATGACCAATGACAACTAAAACCAAGAGTCACAAACCATGAAATTGACTTAACCTAATGCAAGAGTACGTACTAAATTGACAAAGATGTTGATGGCCAAGCCTAAATGCACAAGAGAAAAAAATGAGTGAAACCTAGAGGAACAAACCATGAAGTCAACTTTAAACTAATGCAAGAGTGAGTGAAACATTTTGTCAAACATATGGAGGCGTATATTCCAAAATGGGATTGAAATAAATGTATTATAACATGAATCTACCAAAAAATTACATCCTAACAAACTAAGCACATTACAATTGAACAATTGATTAATTATCCCAAGTTGGCAAGATTGAAGTAAAGTCCCCTAAATGATTTTTTTTTTTATTTTAAAAATAGAAAAAATAGCATTAGCACGTACTATTGTCGAAGGGGAGTTGAATTGTAGATTTAGAATACTCTAGGAAGTCTACTACTAAATATTCTAATGTACTATTGTCCAAGCCTTTTTTGAATGTTTGAAATGAGCATTGCTTCGAATGCTTTGAGGGGAATTGAGAAACCAAAGGGGAGAAAAAACTGAATTTGTAAGAATTGAGAGACCAAAGAAAATAATTGAAAAGTAAAAAAAAAAAAAAAATTCTGTGTGTTCCACAGAAAGAGAAAAGGAGAAAGTTTAGACAATATTATATAAACTTACCACATCAGCACATCATAAAATATCAACTTAGTGATGAATTCCATAGTGAACGACTCAGTGCAAGGAGTATTACATAGCGTAGGAGTATTTAAAAACATCAGGATTCCCCATCCCAATAACTTTAGGTAAGGGAAAAGTTTGTGTCTCTTTTCCCACATTTTCTCAGCAAATACAAAGACCATAAACTCCATCAGTAATAAAAGGCAATATAAAGACAAAACCAATCCAAAAACTGAAAAACTCACACTTGTGAATTGTTTGTGGTTAGTCATATTTGACCGTTTGGCATGGCAGTTTCCAAGGACAACTCTTCAGCAGATGTGGTGCTCTCTGAAGCTGTTTCCCACACCGCATCAATTGGAGAAGCGTCTCCTGAAGAAGCATTACAGGTATATTCATCAACACAATAGTTACAGTCACCAGAAGCAGCAGCAGCATCATCCGTGCTCTCTTGTAGCTCCAGTGCATGTTCAAGGCATACCTGCACTTCACCCATGGTGGGTCGACGTTCGGGTCGATTTCGCACACAAGAAGTAGCAATGTCAACGTATACCATAAAACACTCTGGAGTTATCTTCCCCATCAGATATGGATCAATTATCTCATTGATGTTCCTTTCTCGTTTGCATTTTAGGGCCCACCTAACCAGATCCATCGGTTCTTCCCCTGCAATTGGTTCCCTTCCACAGAAGAGTTCCAGCAGTAGCACACCAAAAGAGTAGACGTCGGATTTATCAGTCAGCTCCATATTCATGGCATACTCAGGAGCCATGTAACCGTAAGTACCCACAATTCTATTAGTTTCGATCCTAATTAAAGCCTTTGACAAACTCGGGGACCCATCTTGGACAACCCGAAATCTGACAACTTGGCCTCCCATTTCTCGTTCAACAGAATATTGCTTGGCTTCACGTCACCGTGGATGATAGTATGCTTCAGCCCAGTGTGAAGGCAGTGCAGCCCACGCGCCACTCCAACGCAAATCTGTAGTCTTCGTTTCCACG
Source organism: Quercus dentata (assembly GCA_028216015.1). Lineage (NCBI taxonomy): Eukaryota > Viridiplantae > Streptophyta > Magnoliopsida > Fagales > Fagaceae > Quercus > Quercus dentata. Next base: position 69,764,975 of record CP116448.1, read on the forward strand.
GGACCGGGTCGGGGTTTGTGGCATAGAGGTGTCTCGCGAGGTTTCCATTGACCATGAACTCGTACACAAGGAACCAGTCTCGTTCGTCTTCGAAACAATATCCGATGAGACGGACAAGGTTAGGGTGGCGTAGCTGGCAAAGCACCAGCACCTCGGTCCTTACTAACTCGTCAAATTCCTGCATTGACTTGATATCCACACGCTTTATTGCAACGCTTATTGTATTTGTAGGGTCATCAATAAACCCCTTGTACACTTTCCCCCAAGTCGACCCACCGATGAATAAATTCGACCCACCAATGAATAAATTATCGTCGAAGTTATTGGTAGCTCTGTTGATCTCAGCGCGTGAAAATCGACGGCATGGAAAAACTAAATGAGATTGGTTTAACCTTCTCTTCCCGGACTTCCTTATTAATAACTTTGATATACACTCTGAAATGCCTTTCATACCAACCAGCTCTTGAAATGATGCGGTAAGGGGAGATTTTTTTTTTTTTTTTTTTTTTTTGGGTGAGCAGATCAGGGAAGGTAGGCAGCTACTGTTGTATACCACTATACCATGAACAACTATATGGAGAACTCTCGTTCTCAACTCTCAATGAACTAAATACGAGTGGGTGGGCTGTTGGTTATTACAATTAGTTGACTTTTCTTCAATCTATCGTGGTGTATATATTGCAGAGGTGGCAAAGTTAAATTCAAATCTATTTGCCCACCTAAATTTATCCACTCAATCCAAATCTATCCAATTATTAGTTGGGTTAAATGGGTATCAATCCAATTAGATCCAATGATTATTGGATTTTAATCAAGAACTCATTTAACCCAAGAACAATATATCCAAATTCAACCAAACTCTTCATATATATATATATATATATAAAACAGCTCTCAGACATTTCAGTATTTCAGGGTTTTCATTTTCCTTCATTTTCTGAGCCTCCAAACACCTCTCTCTCTCTCTCTCTCTCTCTCTCTCTCTGAATCGAAATATTTTGGTTTAGTTCTGAGTGAGAATCGAAGTTGCGGTGCTCGATTTCCTCGGGATCTTAAACTCTCCAACTCCCGCAATCTCCAATCTCCCTCTAGTATTAGTTATCACTTTCACGCCAATTATTATATACAAATTAGTCCGTCTTTGATTTCATTTTGCTCATTACTTAGCCTAGTCTTTGTTTAGCTATAAAAGTTCGGTTTTCGTTATTTTGTGCATTTCCTCAGAAATTAAACTGACATTAACTTCAATTAACGATGTGTAAATGATTTGAGCCTCTTTGGAATTGGTAAAACGAACAGAGCAATAGGAGATCAAGCAATAGCCAAGTAATACAAGTTGTTCAGTCTTTGATTTCATTGTGCTCATTAAGTAGCGTATTTTTTGTTTGGCTACTAAGAAAAAGAGAGAAGAAAATTGATTTAAAATTTTCTATTTTTCATTTCTTTGTGCGTTTCCTCAAAAACAAAATTGAAATTAAGTTCAAATTACCGATATGTAAATGATTTGAGTATCTTGTAATGATGCAACGAATAGATCAAAAGGAAGTCAAGCAATAGCCGAGTAATACAAATTGCTCAGTCTTTGATTTAATTGCGCTCATTAATTAGCATAATCTTTGTTGGTTGCTGAGAAAAGAGAGAGAAATTTGACATCCGTGTAAAGTATCGCGCCACGGATCCTCCACTTCAAAGCTTCAAAATGGTCATTTTCACTTTAATGGCATTTTGGTAATTTTGATAATTGGGTAATTGGGTGAATTGGGGTTTACCTATAAAAATTGGGTTGGGTTGGATTTGCGTTAGAAGCAATTAGTTAAATGGATTTTAATGCGTAAATGAGTTTTATATACCCAACCTAATAATGTCCACTCCAAAACCCACCCAACCCAATAATGCCCACCCATTTGACACCCCTAATATATTGCGTTGTGTAACCCATTATCTCGATATTTCAATATTTTTCAGATCATGTAACTATATAGTTTTATAGGCCTAAGATAATACTAAGCCCTGATCATTTTTTCCTAGAAGTAAACTATAATTGAGTTTTCAAATACACATAAAAAAATAAAATAAAAAACCCATTATTGAGATTCAAATATTATTTTGGGAGTGTAGTCCATCTGGGAAAAAGGTCTATATGAATTTGGCCATTTTGGAAATTGTTGGACTATTGAGTGATTAACTCAATGACTAAATCTATTCAATTAGGAGACCTTATTCTACAATTTAAATTTCTGAGAATAAAAAATTGGAGTGTTACATTTAGGCTTTGCAAATCATTTCCTTGGTGTCAAACTAGGAGAGAGAAGTGCATATTTTGCCTACATGATAGGAGGGCTTATTAAGAACTTCATTATGCTTCTTTGAAGCTTTTTTTTTTTTTTTTTTTTTTTTAACTAGTCTCGATCCTTGTGGGCTACAATATTGTTATTGGAGCTACAAATTGAGCTAACAAAGATATATTGGTATCCCGAAGATTCAGGGCGCTTAGCTCCTCACCCACCACCACCACCACCCCCTCCCCGGAAAAAAAAAAAAAAAAAAAAAAAAAAAAAAAAACCTCTAACTCACTCTCTCCTAATGCATCATTGACAACTCATTTTTTCAAAATATTTTTTTCTCTTGGGAGTTTATAAGAAAATAGAATGGAATAATCATAGAGAAATGGGAATGTATTTATTGCAAAGATATAGAAAGTAAAATATCATTTAAAGAAAGAGTGCAAAACTCGACTTAAGCTTTTATAAGGATGGTCACACCCATCAACACAAAACAAAAGCCATCTTTGCATTTCTTTTTCAAACTATCCAAAACTACCTATTACATTAATTTAGTGGCGCAATTACGACCACATCAAGGACACCGCAACATTAGTAAATTGTGCGGCAAAGAAGATGCCATGAGCATCATACTTCCCTTTACTTATTCCCCAAAAAAAAAAAAAAAAAAAAAAAACATTACGGTTCTTTTTCCAAAACTAGAATTTTAGAAAATAACTGGAAAGTTAACATTAAAAATCCTAAATTAACTCTCACGTGCGGAATAGGGGTGGAACATTACACGTTATTTTGTTCTCTCTCTCTCGATTCAAAGATGTCAACTAAAGCATATGCAAAACCTTAAGAAAACCACCTTATTTCTTCTTTTCCTTCCTCACAATAGTGTAACACTATGCGTGGATAATACATAATAGCAAACAATAACTAAAGCATGAACTTGGAAAATTGGTGCCACAAAAGGGCGCAGGGGAAGTGCAATGTAAATGGGCAACCAGCGATAATTTTATTTAATTCTAAAAGGATGCGTTAGAGGTTTAGAGCTCAAAAGGCATGGATTATGAGAAGTTTAAAATTTTAGAAAAAAATGAAGCAATTAGAGAGAGAGAGAGAGAGAGAGAGAGAGAGAGAAATGAAGCAATAAGAGAGAGAGAAAATGAAGCAATAAGAGAGAGAGAGATTTGAATGGTAGAGTTCCTTCTTACTCTACAATGGAAATGAAGGTCTCATTGCTTGTCTTGTTAACTATCGCCGCCGCACTAACGAGGTTGGTAAGGCTCTGGTAGTGCATATGTGTATGTTTGTTTGTTTTTGTGTATGTTTGTTTGTGTTTGTGTTCATGTATGTTTATGTGTATGTGTGTGTATGTTTATATTTATAAACATGTATAAACATAAGTGAACATAAACATAAACACACATGCACATACACATAAACATAAACATACACATACACATACACACACATAAACATACACATACACATACACACTCATACACATACACATACATAAATATACAAACATACATAAACATAAATGAACATAAACATAAACATACATGCGCATATACACATAAACATAAACATAAACGTACACATATACACGCATAAACATACACATACACATACACACTCATACACATACACATACATAAACACACATACACATACACATACATTTTTAGTTCTCGCTTTAGGCCCCAAAATATCTAGGGTCGCCCCTGCTCACAAGTCAACTTAACAAGACTATAAACTAAAAAGAGTAGGTGACCAATGTCATGCAGACTAAAAATATGGTAAGAATTGATGAAAAAAAGATGTTAGAACAAGCCAAAGATGTGCGGATGAGGCAGAAAATGTAAAACGAAAGAATTGAAAGGCTAAAGTCAAAAGGTATCCATGAGCAGATTAGATGAAAGGTTTCTCACATGACAACAATTAAAATCTAACTAAAATGTACAAGTCAGAAAATTAAAATAGATGATGAAATTATACCAACAGCATCCCAAAACCCTTTCCATTTCAATTTCTACTGGGTATTAGACTTTTCTCCCTATCGAAGAACATGAAGCTTTGGGTTATCCACACAATCACACAAAAATATCTAAATCCAACCATGTTGCTTATTTTAGGGGTTTGTTGGTGTGTTTGCATTTTTCAAATTTAAAGAAACCTTCACACAATTCACAAAACCCAACTCAAGAATCGGAAGTATTTTTCAATTAAACATTATGTGCAAAAGGAAAAGAACATAATGGAGACAAAAACCCATTAACATCCAATTTTAAAGATTTATTCAAACTTGGATTTGCGGTAGATCCGTGGATTTTTGGAGTTCAAGTTGGAATGTTTTGCGCTGGGTAGCAAACTTGCTGGGGTCTTGGAATGCTTTGATGGAGATGAGATCCACGGAGTGAGACTCGCCAGGCGTGGGTTTGGTTTTACACGAAGACAAAGGAAAGAGAAGGACCAGGGGAGAAAATAACTAGAGACAAAAGAAAGAGAAAATGAGTCTCATTACAACAAGAATAATACACGAATTTCTCTCTCCTCAAATAAAAAAATTTAAACTTGTATTGGCTTGTGATCTTTTTAAAAATAAAGCCTACACATTCCAAATACACAATTATGATTTTTCACAAATTGAAATATATTGTTTGAAAAATGGCACCAAACACATTTTTTGCTTTATGGATACAGAACTCGTGTTTCCACAACACTTTTTAAAATACAATTTTCACATCATTTTAATCAACGATATTCCAAAAAAAAAAAAAAAAATTAACTTGTATTGGCTTGTGATCTTTTCAAAAATAAAACCCACACATTCCAAACACACAATTATGATTTTTCACACATTGAAACATATTGTTTGAAAAATGGCACCAAACACTTTTTTGCCTTATGGATACTGTAAACTCGTGTTTCCATAGCACTTTTTAAACTACAATTTTCACATCATTTTAATCAACGATATTCCAAATCTCCAACCAAACGAGTTCTATGGACACAATCCTGAGCCATTTGCCAGCTAAAATGGATCAATTACCATTCAACAAGCCCCTAGTCAATTAATTTAACTTCCTTTGTCTGATGATAGTTCATGGAGGTAGATTTTCATCATTTCATAACTTTTGATTGAGAATATCACCCTAATAAAAACATTGATCTTGCAACACTTGCCAAAATCTTTGGGGGCTGATCAAAATAGTGTGCATGGAAGACAATTGAAGAACTTTAAGCTATAGAAAAGATGCCATGGAATGTTGCTTCAAAACAATATGAGAACAAAAGTTATTACCCCCCCCAAAAAAAAAAAAAAGAAAAAGCTTCATTATAGAGTTGGACAAAGTTGGGTTTCCATTTCATTCATCTCTCGATAGTAACTTTCTTTTGTAAGTTCATTCATCTTGGAAAGTAATTCCACCAAAAGATAATCAAGCAATCCCAATAATCATTCAATGATCTGATTTTAAGCTTCATGCCTCCTCAAGCTCAAAACTCCATTAAATGGTGAGCTTGAATCACTTAATTAGATAGAGAAATGTTCAAGAAGCATTGGCTATTAGCTTTTCCTTTTTATATCTCTTCCTTTTCCATCTTTCATTTATAATTTATGTTCTATGGACTCCTATATGCATTTACTATTTCCAAGGATCTCACTAGTGCAAAAATAATGTTTAGTTCTAAGCAAAGATATAATTAAAAGACTTAAGAGCATCTCTACTAACAGAGAGCTAAACGCAAAATCCTCTCTACTATAGAGAGTAAACTCACAAAATAGGTCTCCAATTGACTCTCTATACCTAGAATTTTTTCTTGCTCATGAATAGTAGCTCATCAAGTTTGATGGACTACTATTCATTCTTCAAATATTTTTTTCCTATTATAATAATCAAGTATTAAATAAAAAAATTGGAAGATGTGTAATTGTTAAAAAATAATAAATAATAAATGAAGAAATAATATTTAAATGAGATAGAGAATGTGATAAAGAATATGTTTGAAAGTGTATTTGAAAAAGTGGGTAATTAAAAGGTAAAAATCATCTGTTCATTCTCCAAACAAGACAAAAATTTTCCTAATCTGCTGAGAAGCTAAGTAAAAAATAAATCACACTGTATTCATAAACCAAAAAGGACCGGGGGGGGGAGAGATTCTTCATCTACTTTATGTTTCCCAAGTGGTAACATGATACATGCTACAACTTGGGAACAGACTGAGTAATGTTATTGAGGAATTTCAAGGTCCGATCTCCTATCAACTACTACTCCTTTTGAATCATCTGTAAATGCATCCGGATAGGTAGCCAAAATCCTTGATTTCATGCTCCTGTTAATGAGACAGAGAGAATTAAATCACAAAACAAAACCAAAATCTTGATAGCCAAGAGACAACCATGAATTTAAACTTTTAAGTAAACAACTTGAACCAAGATAATAAAATAGATCCGGGATGATGTAAGAATAAGAAACTCGGCATGTGTAGGAAATAATTCATATAAAAGAAATTTGAGAAGGTGAAGGCAGGGGCAAGATAAAGTTGGAGATTCACTCTAACAAAATATTTTGAAATGAAGTGCAGCATAAAAGGCTGCACAAGACTTAATGATTCAACAAAAAATATGCTAATCGAACTCATAGCATCTTCATCCAAACAAATTTGGATTAAAAAGAAAATTCTATGCTCAACTTATCAATAAAAATAAATAAATAAATAAAAATTTATTTGCCCAATAAAAACTTGCAACCCGACACCTGAAATATAAAAATAGTTTTATACCGACACACACAAATCTTTATAGGTTTTGAACAAATACAGGTCCTTTCCAAAAGAAGAATGGATATATGAGGGGAAATCTTAAAGTTCTCTTAAATTATCAAAAAGCCACACCTTGTTTTCATGGTATTGAATTTGGTTTTTGATTATTGACTCCAAGTGTGCCTGAAAGCCATTCAATTTTAATTTCAAGCATGAATGCACACATGCAGTAGACACAAGTGTTCAAGACACCAAGCAAACTGAGCAAACCAATTGATTTGCCTCCCGATCGTCACATCTATTATTTCATTATTTTCTGTTCTAGTTTCCTATTCATTCTTCATTCTTCTCTTTCCTTTTTGTTCTCTATTTTTATTAAAGGTCCCGTTAACGGGTGCCTTAGGAGATTTATTAATAGAACACTTAAAGAAACTTTTAATACTACTTTTATAGGAAATATAAAAAGCTATCATAAAATTCAGTTGCTTTTTTTTTTTTAAAAAAAGTTTCTAAAAATATTTCCTAGACCCATGCGCTTAGGGCTCCCATTTAATTTTCCTTTAACTTAACTATTTCTCCCCTCAAATTTCAAAACAAAGAATCAAACAAAAATCTGCATCAGCATTACCACAAATAAGGTTTTAAACATGCTATCTAGATTATTGCTTCTTCTTTCTTTTCTTTTGATAAAAGCCATCTAGATTATCTTAACCACTGAAAATTAAAGTTGAAATTGATAAGTTATAGACATATATTAATACAAAAGTCTTAATTCATAAAACATTTCTATCTAGGAAGACTACTAAAAATTCCAATGTTGTAAATTGGGTTTTGATTATGGAAAGTTCTAATGTACTAAATTGCCAAAGATGTTGATGGCCTAGTAAGCCTAAATGCACATGAGAAATATGAGATGACCAGGCAACTAAAACCAAGAGGCACAAACCATGAAATCCACTTTAAACTAATGTAAGAGTGAGTGAAACATTTTGTCAAACATATGGTGTGTCTATTCCAAAATGGGATTGAAAAAATGTATCGTAATATGAATCTGCCAAAAAATTACACCCAAGACAAACTAAGTAAATTACAATCGACCAATTGATTAACTATCCCAAGTTGCCACTGCTTCGAATACTTGTGAATTGTTTGTGGTTAATTATATTTGACCGTTTGGCATGGCGGTGTCCAAGGACAACTCTTCAGCAGATGTGGTGCTCTCTGAAGCTAATTCCTACACCATATCAATTGGAGAAGCGTCTCCGGAAGAATCATTACAGGTATATTCATCAATACAATAGTTACAGTCACCAGTAGCAGCATCTGCGCTCTCTTGTAGCTCCAGTGCGCGTTCAAGGCGTACCTGCACTTCACCCATGGTGGGTCGACGTTCGCCTCGATTTCGCACACAAGAAGTGGCAATGTCAACGTATACCATAAAACACTCTGGAGCTATCTTCCCCATCAGATATGGATCAATTATCTTATAGCTGGTCCCTTCTCGTTTACATTTTTGTGCTAACCCAACCAGATCCATCGGTCCTGCAAATGGACTTGGTGTTATTCCACTGAGTAGTTGCAGCAGTACCACACCAAAAGAGTAGACGTCGGATTTATCGTTCAGTTTCCCGAACATGACATACTCTTGATCCATGTAACCGTAAGTACCCACAACTCTATCAGTTTCGATCCTAATTGAGGCCTTTGACAAACTCGGGGGACCCATCTTGGACAACCCCAAATATGACAACTTTGCCTCCCATTTCGCGTCCAACAAAATATTGATCGGGTCAACGCCACTGTGGATGATAGTATGCTTCAGCCCAGTGTGAAGGTAGTGCAGCCCACGCGCCACTCCTACGCAAATCTGTAGTCTCCGTTTCCACGGGATTGGATTGGGATTGGGATCGGGGTTAGTGCCATTGAGGTGTCTCGCGAGGTTTGAATTGACCATGAACTCGTAGACAAGGAACCCATATCGTTTAGCGAGACAATATCCGATGAAAGGGACGAGGTTAGGGTGGCGTACCTGGCAAAGCACCAGCACCTCGGTCCTAAACTCGTGAAATCCCTGCATTGACTCGATATTCACACGACTTATTGCAACGCTTCTGACAGGGTCATCAATAAACCCGTTGTATACTTTCCAGTCACCACAGCAACCAATGAATAAATTATCATCGAAGTTATTGGTAGCTGTCTTGATCTCAGTCACTGAAAATCGACGGCATGGAAAAGCTGAATAAGATCGGTTTGTTTCGTCTGACCTTCTCTTCCCGGACGTCCTTAATAACTTTGATATACACTCTGAAATGCCTTTCATACCAACCAGCTTGAAATGATGCAGTAAGGAGTGGTCCCTTACCCCGGCGATGACGGAAAAGTCCCCTCTCAAAATTAGACAAACTGACAAAGTTGTTTTTTTTTTTTTTTTTTTTTTTCGTATACAACATAGATTATAGAGAACTCTCAAATTCAATGTACTAAATACGAGTGGGTGGGCTGTTGGATGCTTCAAGTCTTCAATTACTTTACTTTTCTTCAAAATCCACTGGTCAATGACATATATATTTACGGGATAAGACTTTTTTGTGTTGTGGGGGTGTGGCCCATTTGGTGTCGGAGCTTACGTGCTGCATCTCTAGAATATCCATGTTGGCCTCACTTACTTTACAAGTGTCAATTTTTATTTTTTTGACGGGGGAAGTGGCAATTTGCCTAAAGATATGTGATTAACTATTGGTTATATTTAGTAAATCGTACTAGGGTGTGGGATTATATTAACCTAATCCTAAGGCTTTTGTTAAGGTTACAAAAATTAACTTTCACTCTTACCTATTTCATACAAGTGAAATAAATAGGGCATGTGATCGAATGGGCATAATATGATCCGCAATGTTAATTGTTGGTGATGAGTTTTTGTGAAAGTAATACTACATCGACAACATAAAATCTAAAATCCAGGACAAGGAGGGCATCCCACCGAATTAGTAAAGGTTGATCTTCGTCGGGAAGCAACTCGAGGACGGGCACGCCTTGCCGATCGTAACATCCGGAAGGAGTCAACCCTTCACCTTGTCCTCCGTTTCTGTGGTGGTATGTAGATCTTCGTCAAGACCCTCACCGGAAAGACCATTACTTTGGAGGTGGAGAGTTCGGATACCATCGACAACATAAAGGCGAAGATCTAGGACAAGGAGGAGATCCCACCAACCCAAAGAAATGGTTGATCTTTGTCGGAAAGCAGCTCAAGGATGGTCGCACTCTTGCTGATTACAACATCCAGAAGGAGTCCACCCTTCACCTTGTCCTCCGTCTCCATGGTGGTGCTTTACGAGAAGTGAAAAAGCCTTGCTTTTTATGATTGAAAATTATGGTTTTATGATTTATGGTTTTGTTTAATTGTTTATGCTCTAATGGTGGAAACATCAAAAACTCTTTTATATTTATATTATCATGTTTTATGGCCCCGATGTGGCCTTTAAATAAATTTGATGATGTTGCTGTGTTTGTAAGTATATTTGTGCTACGAATTGTGTGCTTGGTGATACCTCCATGTTTAGATGCTTTGGTTTTCAAACCCAAGCATAATTGGTAAAGAAGAAACTCAATTGATTTTTCTTAGAACTCCTAGAACAATAGTTGAGACTAGGTAGTTTGATAGAGTAGATGGTGCTAATTGTCCCAAGTGGGGTGGCTTGGTGGTTGGGATCCACGAATCAAATTTGTGGTCCTTAGTTCGAGCTCGGTGAGTACCTAGGGTGGAATATGGGTATTCCCGCCGAAGAGCTCTTGATTATCATCTCTTGGGGTGCTAGGATGAAGTTTCTGGTCAGCTCGGATCATAGTAATTATGACTCAATTTAACATTTTTTAGTAGTGTGTTTTTATGATCATGTTCGAGGTGAGTCCCTATAGTCGCCCTTTTTTCCTTCTCTTTTACTCATATACATATAAAAAAAAAAAAAAAAAATAAAAAAAAAAGAAAGAAAGAAAGAAGAAGAAGAACAGAAAGATTGTGCTAATTAGAGTGATTGAAACTGATTGATGGGGTGTGTGGTCCTGTTAGGATTATATATTTTTTTCTCAACTAATTAAAATGAACTTTCATTGAACACAGACAAAATGATGCCAAAGCATGTATATAAACACCACAATGTATTGAGATGACGCCCCATCATACATCAAAATTATACTAATTGACATAACACAAAAAATATGGAGATGGATCCCCTCATATACATGCACTACAACACTAGGTAGAAACTCTCGGTCCAATTGTCTTAAGTCACGAGCCAGTTTGTTCTCACACTTGTCGTCCATCTAAAACTAGAATCCAAAATCATTCACCACTTAGGGTAAGTAGTCACATAGCTAAATATTAAAATGGAAATCTAAGGAACAACATCTAAGGTATTGTATCTAAGTTTTATCCATTTAATGGGTTGTGTAACATCATCTCTTATTTCAATATTTTTCAAATAATTAACACTATATAGTTTTACTATTGTGGGAGCCAAAACACCCAAAGACTGAACAATGACAACGGTTCCTAATCTACACAACTAATTTCTAAAAGATGAGAAAAATATCCACAATGGAAATATCAGACAGTAGATTAAAAATAAAAAATAGATAGAATCAAACTTTCATATATGAAGGAACAATGTTCTTGAGGTACATAGGAAGGATTCAAGTACAAAGATACACAAGAAAAACTTTCTAACTCTCTCTCTCTCTCTCTCTCTCTTTGTTCTTGCCTAGATTTTCTCTCTCTATTTTTTTGAACCCCTTCTCCTATTGCCCTTCTCTTCCTTTTATAGACATTTTCCCCTCCTCTTCCAACTATCTAGCTCCCACTTGGATTTTGGGAAATACTTATCCCATTAGGCTCAGCCCTCTACCTTGCCATTTCATGATCATGAAGAAAGACCTTTTGAGGCGTTTCCATTGTTCAGGTTAGTCATTTAGTATTTCATGTGGCTGACATTATGTAGGGGATCTCATTAATGCGGAGATGACTGTTTCATTGAGATTTGCATCTTCTTTGTAGTGTTTCTTGGGAAAAATGTAGAAGATAGGCAGTCCTACATGAGGGTGGAAGTTGCTATCCGAGGTACCTTAGTGACCTCGGGAAGATAAGTTAAAGGGGTTACCTTAGTTATGGTTCTTGGGAATATTGTTATCCCAAAATTCCATGGCTGTAAGCTCGATTGATTCCTATTCACTAGAGGGCCATTTCATCTTTATTCATACCTTGGGTTGGGCCAATTCCTCAAATTTACCTTTTGGATTTTGGTCCTCCGGTCGAGTCAGAGTTCACCCCCTAAAACTATATAGTTTTATAGCCATAAGATAATGCTAAGCCCTGATCATTTTTGCCTTGAAGTAGACTATAATTGATTTTTCAAGCACACTTTTTTTATATACATTATTGAGATTCAAATATTATTTTGGAAGTGTACTCTGTTTTTGAAAAAGGTCTAGATGATCCGGGAGATTACTGGATTATTGAATGATTGACTCAATGACTAAATATATTCAATTAGGAGACCTTATTTTGCGGGGCCAAAAAGGCCAAATAACACTATTGGCCGAAATATTTTGCGATCTACCACTATTTTGAAAATGTTTAGAGATATACCACTATTTTGAAATTCAATTCTTCAAACTTGAGCTTTTTATGTGACTCTAGTTCCAAAAACTCGAGTTCCATTAAAAATAGCCACTATGGCACCTAATGAGCTGGACTTTTTTAATTTAAAAAAGCCATGTGGAACTCGAGTTCAATAAGCTTGAGTAGCTTATAATGTGTTACTCTAGTTTTATAAACTCGATTACCGTAAAAATGAGGTCCACAAGCTCTCTTCTTTCACTTCAATGTATTACTTTAGCGTGTCCCACACGCTGTCTTCTTTCACTTCAACATGTCCCATAGCGTGTCCCACACGCTTGTCTTTCTCAGCTTTCACCTATGTATTACTTCCTTCACAGCATTACTCTCTTTCTCTCCCAATACTTCCAATTCCATAGTTCTATAACAAACAAAAACTACTTCCTATCTCTTTTTTATTTTTTATTTTTTTATTTTTTTATTGTAAAAGGTAGCATCATTTTTTATGAGTAGTGTACAAATGGTCGTCCATTACATGGACGATCGTAAGCACATTCAAGTCAAACATAACTCTCTCATTTGTAATGGACGACCGTAAGCACATTCAAGTCAAACATAACTCTCTCATTCAAGCCAGATGTAGGAAACGGTTACAGAGTCATTAACAAATGCTTTCATGAGCAGCCTCATGTCTGTTACAAACATCTTTATGAGTCGCTCAACTATTAATCACCCAACTTAGGCACAACACCAAGGGGAGATCAACAGACTTTGTAATAACTCATCAGATGGCTATGTAAAGCCATAAAGAGCAAGTAAGTAAAAGACATAATTTCATGTACACTAAGCTACATTATACATTTGAGATTTCCTAAGAGAGATTTACTAATTGAACCATTGAAGGGTCCTTGGCTGCCCCATCCTAGTGTCTTTCATCTTCACTTTCTTTCATCTTGACAGGGAGTCTAGTGTTGGGAAATTTAGACTCCGGTTGATGGAATTAACAAGTTTTAAACCCAAGTTGTTAATTATATTAATTATGAATAAACCATGTTAAAACAAACAAATATCAATATCATGTCAAAATCATGCAGCGGAAAAATAAATAAGACAAGATATGATGACCCAAGAAAACCAATGAAACAAACTAGTTTCACGGTAAAAAAACCCTGGGGGAAACCTTCCCGAAAAACAATCCACTATAATAAAGAGAAGTTTCAAATCTAGTATAAAACATTTGTCCTTAGACTCTACAATCTTCGTAGATGAACTTACAGCAGAAATCTTTTACCACTTCAGAACCTCTGAACTCTTCAATATATGAACGCCACCCTTTTTGCACGAATCCTAGTACGTAACTAACCAATGATGCACGACTCCCAGTATGTAACTAATATACCAACTAGAGAAAGTTGTTAGTTGCAAAGTTTTTCACTTCATCAATAATGAAGATCAAGAAGCACTTGGTTATAAAATCCTAAGGCGCAAAGACTCAGTAGCTTTTTTTTAGAGAGAATAAGGCATCAATCACTTTTGCATATATTTTCCTTGTATTCTCTTATGCGACGGCCTCTAAAATAAGCTTTATATAGGTCTAAAGCTGTGAGAAAAGAAACCCTACACAAATACATAAGTATGAGCCGAAAATTAGATATGAAAATCTAAATTCCCATAACATCGATAGATACCTCGATAGTTAGTATCTGTCGAGTCTCATTAAACGTTGATAGATAGCTATCTGTCGAGCAGCTATCAAGATATCTATCTAGCTTTAGTGAATAGCTTTTCTTCACTTATTTCTTGGTCCAATCTTCATGGCTTTAATACTAAACTTGAGCAACATGTTTTTTGAAGTATTAAACACATCCTAGATCTATCCAAATACAAGTAAAGTGTATTTTGTCAAAAGATTAGCCAATTACACAAAATGTCTCCTTAACATCTAGTTCGTCCATTAAGACTAACAAGGAACATACCGACGAGGCACTTTTGTGTTTTATCAATTTTATTAAAGAATAAAGTAATGTACATATAAGGGGGACCTCGGGCTACCAAAGGTCGAACCAACTAGCCTAAGCACTAGGACAAGAAAATACACTGAAAAAACACAACCCAAGAAATTGAAGATTGATACGTGTGCATTTGGTTACACTTTTAGAGCCCAAAATGCGTGTTTCCAAGTCCAAAATTCAAAATGCGTGTTTGGTAAATTATTGCCATCGCACGTTATCAAAAAGTGGTCTTTTCAAATACGAAGGACTATCACATTTTCATATTGGACCTTGGAGCTACAATGCCGAAAACGCAAATATAGATATCATGTTACCGCTGGTCATTTTCAGCATTATCCCTAAACTACCCTTATTTTTATTTTGAAATCCCAATTTTACCAAGATCTCATTAAAAAAAAAAAAAAAAAAACTGTCATGCAAGAGAAGAATTTCTCTACACTCTATGCTCCCTCCTCGTCAATTGCAAGAAGCCCAAAAGAAAAATCACACCGTGTAGGTAGTAATGGTTCTTTTTTCTTTTCATTTCCTCCAACTTCTAACCAACCAAACAGATTGCAAAATTCTAAATCAAATGTGCAATATTCAATTCCAACATAAACCCATAAACCCATAGCTAATGCAGGCTTCTTCTTCTTCTATTGCAAGCTTCTTCTTCTCATATATATATAAAATATATTGTGTATAATATATTTCTTTCTTCTTGTCTTTTGAGTGATGAAGAAAAACTGTCTTTCGGGTGAATAAGAATAATCAAAGAAGAAATAAGATTGTGAGTGAAGGAAAAAAAAAGATATTTGATGGGAATGGAGAAGAAACAGGTGGATGAGAAAAAAGTGAAGGAAGAAATAAATAAATAAAGGTAATTTGAGTCAGATACGTGTACATCATGTAAGGAAATTTACTAAATAAACATTTCAATTTTGTTAAAACACAACAAGTTTTCACAATAGATGATGTGTCAAATCTTTCATATGTCAAAATAAAATTAAATAAATTAATAAAATATTAGACTAGGATTGACCACAACTAAAAAAAAAAAAAAAAAAAAGAGTATAGTAAAATTATTGTGACATTTTATTATATTCCTAAACTTTTTCAATTAGTACTATTTTTTTTTTTTTAAATAGTGCTATTGATAGAATATTTTTATAACAATTTTATAATAATGTTTACATAGTAAGTTGTTATTAGTTCTCGTTTGAACCTACTAGTTACATCATTTTTTTTTTCCAACCATTAACAATTTGTCATATAGACTTTAGTGTGAAATTTTTGTGAAAATATTGTGTCTATAACTTGCCTTTTTTGGTAATTTATAACTCAAATTGCTACTTTTATAAGTGTTAGTCAAACACTCAGATTTTTCAAAAAACACTTTTTGATAATTTTTACCAAACACTATACTTTTTTAAAAAGTTCAATTTCATACCGCACTTTTTAAAACCGCTACATTTTCAAAAAGCACAATTTGAAAAAGCTGAACCTTTGGCTATGTACAAACATGAAGATGATTATGACTACCTATTTGAATTAGTTTGATTGGTGATGAAACCTTATTTTTAAATAAGGAACTTGAGCTTCATAAACTTGATTTCAATGTAGATTTTTCAACTAAAAAATGTCAGATCTGTGGGTGCCAACGTGGCACATTTTTAAGAAACTCAATTTTTTGGAACTCGAGTTATGTGTAAAAATTGAGTTTCATGAATTCGACTTACAAAATAGTGGTAAATTGCTAAATATTTTGTAAACAATAATAGATTGCAAAATATTTTCACCAATAGTGGTATTTGACCCATTTTGTAGTTTAAATTCTGGGTTTAAAAATTTGGAGTGTTACATTTAGGCTTTGCAAATCATTGCTCTAATGTCACATTAGCGAGAGAAGACCATATTTTGCCTACATGATTGGAGGTTTAAAGTATGAAGCTCCCTGAAGATGAGCCAAGAAAACACGTGCTTTTTTGGGGCCGATATTGCAACTTCCAATGAAGCTGCACTACAACCATATTTTGTCTACATGATTGGAGGTTTAAAGTATGAAGCTCCCTGAAGATGAGCCAAGAAAACTCGTGCTTTTTTGGGGCCGATATTGCAACTTCCAATGAAGCTGCACTACAAATGCATTGTGGAGAAGATAGGTGTGATAAATTATAAAGATGAATCTGGGATTCCCATATCTGACATCAATATGGTTAAGTCGTGAGAACTTGAATGCTGCTCTTGGGAGTGGGACAGGTAATGCATTTGCTCTTCATGACAAAATAACTCAAACTCTGAGAGACAATGGTGGGCTTAAGATTGTTAAGATGGGACCATCAAGAAAACATTATTCAACAGTGCCTTCTAAAAAGTAGTTCTATTGCCTGTCACCTTCAAGGTAAGTTCTTCGGTACCATGATAGGGGGAAAACTCTTCTGAGGCATGCAAATGTGAATGCATACCACAGGAGTGAAATCAGTGTGGAGAAGCTAGGTTTCTACGGACAAAATCCTGAGCCATTTGCAAACTAAAATGGATTAATTACCATTCAGTATGCCCCTAATCAATTAATTCATCTTCCTTTGCCTGATGATAGTTCATGGATGCAAATTTTCATAACATTTGATTGAGGACATCACTCTAACCAAAATCATTGATCTTGCAGCCCTTGCCCAGCAAAAAGAATCTTAGGGGGACTGAACAAAGTTGCATTCAAGACAATAAAGCTTCCATGGAATCTTGCTTCAAAACAATATGAGAACAAAAGCTTTCACCAAAAAACAAAAGCATATAGAGTTGGACAGATTGGGTTTCCATTTCATTCATCTCTGATGGTACCTTTCTTTTATAAGTTCATTCATCTTAGAAAGTACTTCCACCGAAAGATAATCAAGCAATCCCAATAATCATTCAATGATCTAATTTTAAGCTTCATGCCTCCACAAGCTCTCAAACTCCATGAAATGGTGAGCTTAAATCACTTAATTAGAAAGAGAAATGCTCAAGGAGCATTTACAAGCTTTTCCTTTTTATGTCTCTTTCCATTTCCCTCTTGCAATTTAAATTTATGCCCTATGGACTTCTATATGCATTTACTATTTCCATGGATCACGCTGGTGCAGAAATAAGGTTTACTTCTAAGCAGCACATAATTAAAAGACTAAAGTAAAAAATAAATCATATTGTATTCATAAACCAAAAAGGAGGCGGGGGGCGGGATTCTTCACCTACGTTGCGTTTTCCCATGAGGTACCATGATACATACTGCAATTTGGGAACAGATTGACTAATGTTACTGAGGAATTTCAAGGTCCGGTCTCCTGTCAACTACTTCTCCTGTTGAATTATCTGGAAATGCATCTGGATAGGTAGCCAAAATCCTTGATTTCATGATCCTATTAACACGAGAGAGAGAGAGAGAGTTAAATCACCAAATGGAACCAAAATCTGGATAGCCAAGAGACAACAACCATGAATATGAACTTTCAAGCAAACAACTTGAATCAAGATAATAAAATAGATCTGGGACGATGCAAGAATAAGAAACTCAGCATACTTAGAGCTTCATAATCAACAGTATAGTTGCAAAACACATCAACTTTACAATTCAATAGAAAAATTCAGACATTCTGGCAGTAGGAAATAATTCATATAAAAGAAATGAATTGCAGGGGCAAGATAAAGTTGGAGATTCACTCTGACAAATATTTTGAAATGAATTGCAGCATAAAAGGCTGCACAAGACTTAATGATTCAACAGAAAATATACTAACTGAACTCATAACATCTTCATCCACAAAAATTTGGAATAAAAAAATTATATGCCCAATAAAAACTTGCAACCTGCCACCAGAAATACAAAAATAGTTTCATACCAATGCACACAAATCTTCATAGGATTTGAACAAATAAAGGTCCTTTCAAGAGAAGAATGAATATATGACTGGAAATATTAAAGTTCTCTTAAATTATCAAAAAGCCACACCTTGTTTTCATGGTATTGAATTTGGTTTTTTAATTATTGACTCCATGTGTGCCTGAAAGCCATTCAATTCCAATTTCAAGCATGAATGCACACATGCAGTAGATATGGGTGTTCAAGGCACCAAACAAACTGAGCAAACCAATTGATTTCAGGCTGTTTCCTTAGTTATCATGGTTCACTTTGATGCTTATTCAGGAAAAAAATAGCACCTATGATATCGATTCAGTAAAGGTCTAATACACCACTTAAAACCAAACCAACCAATCAATTATAATTTAATTTCTAATTATATTAGTATGCACGGAGATATTTTAAGGGAGACGAAAAAAATCTTACAAATATGTTCACACATAACAAATTCTTCTATTTTTACATCCCCAATGCTCAAGCCTCCTAATCTCTTTCCTCCCTGCCACACATCTATCATTTCATTATTTCCTGTTCTAGTTTCCTATTCATTCTTTATTCTTCTCTTTCCTTTTCATTCTCTATTTTTATTAAGGGTCCTGTTAACAAGTGCTTTATGGCATTTATTAATAGACCACTTCAGGAAACTTTTAATACCACTGTTATAGGCAATATAAAAACTATCAAAAAGTCAGCTGCTTTTTTCTTTTCCATAAAATGTTTCTAAAAATATCTCCTAAACCAATGCCCTTAGGGCGTCTATTAAATTTTCCTTGTATTAATTCCCTTTTCTTTGACGTTCGTCTTTTTTTTCTTCTCCCTTGTCTTCTTCATCCTCCTCTTTTGTTCTTCTTCCCTTTGTCTTTGTAACTGATTTCCTCTACTCTCTCCTCTCTACGTCCTCTTTTCTATTTCTACTGCTTCCGCACCGTTTTTGCCCCTCTTCATTGTAACCACTCACACTCAAACACCAGACATTGCAGATCACTTTCCTATTGCAAATCTCCATCTCCATCAATATCTGTCATCTTATTCTAGATCTTTGCCAATCTCTGCCGATCTTGGTCTTCTTGGGCTCTTTGGTTGCTCTGAAATTCACAAACCAATGCCCCGCACCAATGGAACTTGAGCTTGGTACAGCTTATTTAATAGACCTCCAGCACTGTAGTTCAGTTGGTGACTTTGGAAAGCTGACGAGGTCGGATCAGTTGGAAAATATCACTCAAAATCATCATAACAACCCACCCATGAGCAATCCCTAGTGTAGATAGTTAAAGATGATGAATTTGCCTCAGAGAGTAGTTAATTTTAAACTTATCAAGAAAAAAAAAGTAGTTGCTTTTGCCTTTCAGTTATATGAGAAACGTTACAGTATTCCAAGTCTATTATAGTATTCTTAGTTTTTCTTCCATATTTCTACACATGACTGCCCATATCAATAATGTGTTCTTATAGAATTTGATTCTGTTGCTGTGAGCATAAAAAAGGCAATTGTTGATTTGGAAATATTATGCTAAAAGAAGGGAACAACACTAAGCAGACAAGATGCTAGGGAGATGAGTGAGAAATAGATTTCTAGGTATCACACCTAGATTGGTTCACAATCAACGCATTACACATCTAATTTCTTCAGCATCACAAGTCAGATTAAGGTTATAGCACACGAACCTCAAACTAAGCTTTGCTTCTGAAATTTTTCAAAACTACTTAAGTAAAACCATTACATCCATATATATAGGCATCTAATGCTTAAACCTAATAGGACTTCTTAGGCTTTGTCTTGTCAACCTGAACTAAATGACTATTAAAACCCTATAAAAACCCAATAACATAATAATACCTCAAATAAGACCCAATTGACTAAAACTTCAACCATACAGAAATCCGAAAATTAACTAAATACCCGACACTTTAAATTATACAAAACTAAATTAAAATGAAACCAACTTCTCACTGCCTACTTTAGGAAGACAAAAGAGTGAGAACATGAAGATGAGAGAGGAAAGGGAAAGAAGTAGGAAAGCGGGGTGGGTAAATGGGTAAGAGTAGCTAAAGTGACAATGTCATTATATGTCATATGTCATTTATATCTAGAATACTTTTGAAACAGTGTCACTAAAAATAACTGATTGCATTACATAATATTAAAGAATAAGGGTATTTTCAGAATTTTTTATGAAAAAATTGGTGACTGAAAGCTGACCAGGTTCTTGCTTAGTAAATAATAGATATACAAAAGAAATCTTGGACTTCTGTTCTAAAGTATGTGCAGATGCACACACAGACATGGTTTGGAAATTTTACAATTAGATGTACAAAGATCAGCTTGGGGTTCTGTAAGGATTCAACTTAAATATTTAGCAGTAATCAAGTGGGACTTATAAAAATAATTCAGAACATAAACAATATTCAGAATGCGTTCCAAGCTAAAGACTTCCCTACTGTGAGGGAAGAAACCATGAACTCTATAAATGTACTATACATCTAAAAGATTTAATTGAACAATCTCCAGATGAATTGTAAACCAGATGTGTAATAGGTGACATAATGTTTTGTGTTTTATATTATTGGTGATTGCACATGCACCCGGAGAGTCTTAAACTCACGACCTCACCCTCCTCCTTGCTTTTACAAGGGGCGAAGGTGTCATCTGAGTTAGAACTCATCAGCATAGTAGGTGACAAAATTATTAACTATATCAATAATTATGGGCTCTTCCCCCTTAACTATGCTACAGTTGCAATGTTCCCTACACTTCAAAACTGAACAATGTCCTCCCTTAACACTTGGTAATAGGCACTTTACCTCCTGCCAGCAGAATTACTGTCAAATCTAACAGAAAAGTCAAAAATTTCCAATAATGCATCTAATAGAAATTTGAATTTTCCATTAAACTTGACAGAAATCATAACAGCAGGAGGCAAAGTGTTTATTAACAATAGTTTAGGGAGGATAATGATTAGTTTTGTAATTTAGGGGGACATTGTAACTACATCATAGCTTTTTCTTTTTTTACAGACATAAGGTAAGTACAATTGTTATTGAAAAAAGACATTCATGTACAAATGACAGAAAGAAGTCAAAAGAATTACATTAAAAAAAAAAAAAAAAATCTATGCACAAAAAGACAACAACTCTATTGATTCCAAAATGAAGTTACTAGTAATAAAGCTCCAAATGTGAAACCAATCAAATAAGGAACTAGTAAATATAGCTAACAATTAATTCCTTATACTCAGTCGAAACAATCAGCATGGAACAAAATATAAGTTATAATCATACCTTAGTTTCTGAAATATGTAATCAAGATCTGACTTCATAGACATCAAAAGACGTGTATTCCTCGAGAAGTCTCCAGAAACCTCTGAAAAGCAGTGCTCTGAATACTCATTAAAATGTGACAGTACTGCATTGCTATCCTGTAATCTTCCTAATCTGCAATTTGGGGAACCAAAATATAATCAGTAGAAAGAGAAAGAGGCTACCACATGCCAGTGCCATCCCCAACTAAGCAACCACCAATCAATCTCCCCCCATCCCCCAAAACAATCCCAGCCAAGAAAACAAAGATAAAATATCTTAAGTCTAGAAGCCTGCCACAGAAAACCTTTTTCATTTTTCTTTACTTATCAAAAAAAAAAAAAAAAAAAAAGCAACCACCCTAAACATCCATTAGGTAAAATCAGCCCGGAAGTTTTGACAAAACGACCCAATTAACTGATCTTCAGGTTGCAGGTTTAAATTCATCTAAGATTCCTGAAAATACAAATATGCAAGTTGGACTGCTCAGCAAAAGGAAGTTCCTGCAACCATATTTCCTATCTTGTTCTCACTTATCTCTTTTCTACAAAAGAAAAAAAAGGGGAGGGGGAGAAGGTTTGAAGATATTTCCCTTTTCACTAAGTATTGTTCCAAATGTATATTCAATATGATCTATTTGCATCTTTTAGATTAACTGCACTCAATGTAGGAATTTATGTATACATATAAAGTAGAGGTAATATTAAATGGCACCTAAGGGGTACAACCTAAGTACACAAGAAGCAAATAAACGGAACTCCCTCTCAAATAAAATATCTTAAACATAGGAAATTGAAAGTATAATTTGAAGGATCAAACTATGGTCAAAATTAATTACTAAAACTAATAGCTTCATTTTTTCATCACAAACCTTATCTTTTATAATTGACCTAAGATTTGGCCATTTAGGTTCATCATTGGTTTCAACTCATATCAACAACAAAGCATAAACACGCTACGAATCTATTATTTCACCATAGCCTCTGTCATACCTCATACTCTGATACTCATCTCAACTATGCCTAAATCCCAACTGTGCCAACATGCTGTTAACTAAGAGCCCCTCTGCCATTTTTAACAAATATCATAAAAAATATATATATACTTTGAAGTCTATCTTGGACCTCAGTTTTCTCACTGTATCACATCATACTTAGACCATGCCTCAAGTTCCAGTATGTGCCTAGCTGACAATCTACAGATGGTTCAGATGTTAGGCTATAGAAACATGGCTAAATCATCAAGTTTCCCACATTTCTACCTCTATTTTCTAGAGGTTTAAGTGACTGTTCATCCAAGTAAATATATATCAATTTTTCCTCCAGATTTTATACAAACCTTTTAAATTAATATTCATCACTCACTCAAGTAATACCATTTTAGTTTTATCACGGGGTTATGGGCACTTAGTAAAATTTGGAATTTTTCTTCTCTCATTTGAGTCATTTCTCTTTTAAGTTTCTAACAGAATTTGCTGGACTTGATCACAATCAGAACAAAATTATGATGTAACCAAACAGAATATATTCTCATCCTACAATTCTTTCCTATATTTATACACACCATCTCATTCAACTTTGACCCATGCACTGCCCATTTTACCACTAGTAAAAAAAAAAAAAAAAAAACACACACACACAATTGTAATAGCCAATCAGCTCTGGCACAAGTAAAACTTCCTGGTGGGTGAGTCCTTGATTTCATTTGCAATTTAACCAATAATAAAATAAGCAAACATTAACTTAGAACAAGTTCAAATCCAGGAATGTGTACAACATGAATTGGAGAGAACCATTAACAAAAATTGAAAATATTCAAAAAGATTAATAATATTTTACAAGGTTTTGTTAACTTAAACATTAATGAATTGGGACAAAGTCTATGTTTTTGTTGTAATAGAAAAACAACATATTGTCTAACCGAGAGAGAGAGAGAGAGAGAGAGAGGAGGAATGTACATAAGGTGCTGAGATTGCTTGAGGGAGTCCAAATCGTCAGCATTGATAAGGGTTTTGAATTCACGAGAAACCTCAGCTGAAGCCGCTCTTATCGCCTCTTTCTCCGTTTGCTCCATCTCCATTTCTCCACCTACCGATGATCAGAGAAAAAGAGAGAGAGAGAGAGAGAGACGCTAATGATGAAATGTAACTTTGGGCTATCTATAAGGGTCTTCATATTATTGGGCTTTTTTTTTTTTGAAAGGTTATTGGGCTATTTATTTGGTGGATTTAACAAGACCCAATAACTTGGAAAATATAAGGAGCTAGACTTTGGGCTTTTTGACACTTAAGCACACAAATCTAAAGCAATACTAATAATGTAGTAAAAGTATATATATATATATATACTATTAATAGCCAAAGTTTAGAGAAAATCTAACTAGATTTTAATTGGATTTTCAATTTTGCACAATGTGTCCTATATAATTTTTTATTTTTGTGTCAAGTGAATTATTGAATGTAAAAATCGAAGAGTCTAAATCCAATTAGATTCTAAATTGGATTTTAATTGGAGTCCAATTTTTCGCCACATATCCATTTATGTTTTATATTTTTGTGGCAAGTGGATTATGGGGTGCAAAAATCAAAGAGTCTAAAACCAATTAAATTCTAAATCTCACACACACACACATATAATGAGAAACAATTACATATAAAAATGTATGATTTTAAAAAAGTATAAACTAATACCATGTATAATTTGAACCTCTTCTATAAAAAAAATGTATAATTTAAACTATATAATTATAATATTTTTAATTATTTCCATGCATATACACAGAGCTACACGTGTGTGTGTATTAATAGGCAAAGCTTAGAGAAAGTTCAATTAGAATCCAATTTTGCATCATGTGTCTAAATTTATATGGGGACCACACCAAAATTATCCATTTAAGTTTGTGCTATGTGTCCATAAGGTTTTTAATATTTGTGCCAAGTGAGTTAATGAGTGCAAAATACTAAGAATCTAATATTAATGAACTATAAATATATATATATATATATATATATATATATATATTTATATCATATATACTC
This sequence comes from Quercus dentata, assembly GCA_028216015.1. Taxonomy (NCBI): domain Eukaryota; kingdom Viridiplantae; phylum Streptophyta; class Magnoliopsida; order Fagales; family Fagaceae; genus Quercus; species Quercus dentata. The sequence goes on from CP116448.1 coordinate 69,789,852, forward strand.
AATAAAAATCATCACACAACAAAAATCACCACTATTCTATCTTATTAAAAATTAGGAAATAAATGATCATAAGTAGTATTAAATTTATGTAAGAATTTTAATATGTGATTAATTACATTTACTTTTTTAAAAAAAAAATTGACTAATTATTTATATTTCTATGATAAAAATTGTGTTTAATTTTAAATGTATCTATACGTATTCATTAATGCATGTGTTATATGCTTCTTCTTTTTTTAATAATTTGACTAATTATTTATATATTTATAATAAAAATTGTATTTAATTTTAAATGTATCTATGCATTTGCATGGATTACATGCTAGTCTATATATATTAATAGGTAAAGCTCAAAAAAAAATCCTATTAGATTCTAATTGAGCTCTAATTTTGTGTCATATGTCCTAAAAGTTATATTAATTGTGATGCACAGATACATTTTACACGCTAAAATTGAAGGGACTAGGCAAAATTGATCTATAATTTTGCGCCATTTATCCTAAAATTTTTCTTAATTTTGAATCACAAATATTTACTACACGCTAAAACCGAGAGGACCAGGCGTTAGAAACGAAGAGAAAGATAAACCATGAAATTATTTAGAGGGGCACATGAGATACACGTCCATTGGCAGAACTAGGTGGAGAAGATAGCTACCTCTCTCTCTAACTCTAAAACCTTTGTAGAGATCTCAATCCATTGTGTGCAGGATCATTCGTGAGACAAAAACCATGACCAACTTCTCCATGAAATCGAATCCAAAAGGTTTGTCTACTAAGGCCCTGCCTCTTCTTCTTTTGATTAGATCCAAATTATACAAAATTTTAAGTTATGGTTTCAATTATTGTTAAAACAATCAAATAGCTTATGATGTTTGATTTGTGACAATTGAATTTTTATATTAAATTTAATTAATGGTTTGCTATATTTGGTTCTGATTTTGAGTTGTTTAAGTTAAGTGCAAAGGCTCTTAGCAAGAGTAAAAGAGGGAAATTGACAAACTGTCTTTTTTTGTGCTAGGTTACCTGCCTTTGTTGTTTCCTCACTTTAAAGCCACATTTCAGACTTTGGAACACTTCCTTTAAGTGTAAAAGTCGTGCCCTTTGAATTCCAATACCTTTATTTTCAATTTTTAATTTTTCAGTACGTTCTCACCCTTCAATTTTTTACATCATTCACTCTGGAACAATTATTGAAACTAATGCGTTTGTTCTTGGACCAATGCAAAAGATATTGGTTCATCAAGATTAGCAATGTTTATATCTTTGATGATATCCATCCTATTTATTTTGTTTAATATATGTTGACCGTTTCAAGTCATATATATCAATTACGTGGCAAAAAGATTTAAACTTTGTTAGGGATTGATTTCCATTATGCATTCAATATATTTGTAAGAATGTTTATGAAAACGATTGAGATATATGATTGGCAGTAGTGGGTATTATAAAAGGATATATTTGTTGTGTCGCTGATTAAACATGTTTCCCCAAAAATGATTCTCTGGATGCTAAACTAATCTATTATGAGAAAAATATAGGCTATAGATTTTAATTTAGAATGGCTTAGACGATGGTGATGAAGATGATCGCAAGAGGTACCCACTCAATTTCCTTCAAAACAACATTCAATTCCACAGCTCTTAATTCTTTTCTATATTTCAGTCTTATGCTGTCTCTATTCATTCCTTGAGAGTTTTCAGAATGGAGTCTCTAAACATGAATGCCAGACTACGGTCAAATATTTTTTCTTAGCATTGGCCTTTAATTTTACCTCTTAAAAATTGCCTGCAAGATGTTTGTCAAATGCTTGACTACAAGATTTTTGTGACATAAAGACTTTAAAAGTGTTTGTTTGTTTGTTATTTATTTATTTTTTTTAAAGTGTCTTTCTAGAATCCTTTGGCAATTTTGTTATACTGAGCTCTAAGGTTTGAATTGATACTTTAAGAGATAAAGAAGACCTAAAAAACTTCAATATGTTAGAGCTCCATTTAATTTAAGTTGTCAACTCCCTCTTTAGTAATATTTTTGTGTTGTTAAGCATTTGTATGAGCAATTAGTCTATTGAGAATTACATGAGTCATTATTGGTAAACTTGAACAAAACTTATGAGAGCATAATATCCATTGATTCGAAAATTTACATTTGCAATTCTAATATGGAATGTTCTCTTTTGACTTATTGTATCCATTTCAATAACATTCGTATCTTATTTATTTTATTTATGTGAGCAGAATATCCATTGTATTATGTGGACAATAGATTTGATTCGAAAATTTAGATTTGCCTAATTCTAAAATAGAATGTCCTTTTTTGGCTTATTGTATTTATTTCAATGAATCTTCGTATCTTATTTATTTATTTTTTGCTTTAGTTTTTACATAGCCAATAATATTGATTGGGACAATTGCAAAATCATTCTTAATCATCCCTCCTCAAATAATAGAATCCCAATGGAAGAAATCAATAACGGATTATTAGTAGGATTATCACTATAGTTCATGTTGTTTGAACCCTCTTTCTCTCACTGTTTCCCCTTTTGAGGTTTGGTAGCCCAAAAGTCCCCAGCTAACCTTCTTCTTATGAGAGATCCTGTTTGAGTAATCCTAGATGCTCTTCCTAAGTTAAGGCTTCTCATCCTTTTCCCAAGGTCTTTAAAAAGACATCTCAGAGCTCTGACTGCTTCACACTTTGTCTCTTTCCTTTAAATGGGCAAATTCCTCATTGCTGATGATGAAAGGCGTAAAGGCTCCCAACCACCTTCCTTCTTGGTTCCACTTTCTTGCTTTACCCAAGGTACTAGGCTCCTTCATCAGGTTCTTACTTCAAAGCCACCATCTGTTCACAAAGCTTTCTTCCGAATTGTGGACAGGCGATGGGACATGACCTCCTTCGTTTCTTGTGTCCATGGGCATGCCACCCTAAGTCGTCCAAATCCCGAGTTGGTTTTTCCCAAAGATTTCCCAAGGACCCCCCATGACTCTAGTGGATCTTATGCAACCTGGCACAGCTCTTACCTGCCTCCCTTTTGGGCTTTCTTGGGTACCATCTCTTACTTAAGCCCATGACTCATGCTTCCCTTTGTGCCTCTTTTTTCTTCCTAAGGCCCAATACTTTATTCTTTTCTCTCCATGGGCCTGGCTCCTCCATTCTTTATTTTCTTGAGGGCCAAGCCTTTCTTCTTCATGGGCTAGGCCTCTCTCACTTTTAAGGGCTTGATTCCTTATTGCAATTTTGAACCTCAACACCTACTTAGCCTAAATGCACAAGAGAAAAAATGAGATGACCAGGCAACTAAAAACAAGAGGAACAAACTATGAAGTCAACTTTAAACTAATGCAAGAGTGAGTGAAATATTTTGTCAAACATATGGTATGTATATTCCAAAATGGGATTGAAAAAAAAAAAAAAAAAGTATTGTAACATGAATCCACCCAAAAATTACACCCAAGACAAACAAAGCACAATACAATTGAACAATTAATTAATTATCCCAAGTTGGCAAGATCGAACAAAAGTCCCCAAAATGATCAATTCAAAAAAATAAAAATAAAAATAAAATGATAATAATAGCATTAGCACATACTGTTGTCGAAGGGGAGTTGAATTTCAGAATTATAATATCTAGGAAGACTGCTAAATATTCTAATGTACTATTGTGCAAGCCTTTTTTGATGAGTTTTGATAATAGAAGTTCGGAATGAGCATTGCTTCAAATGTTTTGAGGGGAATTAAGAAACCCAAGGGGAGAAAAACCAGAGTTTGTAAGAATTGAGAGACCAAAGAAAATAATAATTTGCAAGAATTGAAATGAGTGGGGACAAGTGAATAATAATTTGCAAGAAAATAATAATTCGTAATGAGTGGGGACAAGTGAGGGCTGCTATGAGCAACAGAATCCCTGCCCCGTTATCAGCTCTAGGTGTGGAAGCAAAAGCCATGGAAATAGCAGTAGCATGGATGCTTGAAATGGGATTCAGAGAGGTCACCTTCGAGACAGATTCTCTCAACTTATTCAATGCCCTCAAAGGAGTGTCAGCTACAGCCTCTTCGGTGGAGACAATAACGGATAATATTCTGTTTCAAGCCCAAAACTATAGGTTTTTTGATGTAACCCATGTAATAAGGAAGGGGAACAAACCAGACCATATCTTGACCCAATATGCTAAGAAGACGGGGTTATTAGTTGTTTGGTTGGAGGAAACTCCCAGCCTTATTGAGTGCGTGTGCGCCCAGGATGTAATTCTGAATAATCAAGGTGAATAAAAATTGAAGTTTTCCAATCAAAAAAAAAAGAAAAGTCAAAAACAAAAAACAAAAACGAATAGTATGTGTTCCAGAGAAAGAGAACAGGAGAAAGATTAGACAACATTATATAAACTTACCACATCAGCACATCATAAATATCAACTTAGTCATGAATTCCATAGTGAACGACTCAGCATAAGGAGTATTACATAGCATAGGAATAAAAATATCGCAACAAACTATTTAAACATCAGGATTCCCCATCCCAATAACACTTCATAGTTGTCTCTTTTGCCACAATTTCTCAGCAATTACACAGACCATAAACTCCATCAGTAATAAAACGTAATATAAGGACAAAACCAATCTAAAAACTGAAAAACACATACTTGTGAATTGTCTGTGGTTAATCCTATTTGACTGCTTGGCATGGCGGTGTCCAAGGACAATTCTTCAGTAGATGCAAAACTCTCTCCTCTGAAGCTATTCCACCCCATCTCTATCGAAGAAGTGTCATCTGGAGAATCATTACAGATGTATCATCAATGGGATAGTTATATTCACGAGGTGGATGATAGTATGCTTCACCCCAGTGTGAAGGTAGTGCAGCCCACGCGCCACTCCAATGCAAATCTTAAGTCTTTGTTTCCACGGGAGGGGTTCATGGTGGTTAGTGCCGTAGAGGTGGTTTCAAGGTTTCCATTGACCATGAATTCGTAGACAAGGAACTCCTGGAGTTTATCTTCGATACAATATCCGATGAGACGGAGGAGGTTAGGGTGGTGTAACTGGCAAAGCAACAGAACCTCGTTCCTTAACCAGTCCGAACCCGGCATTGTTTTGGTATTCACACACTTTATGGCAACGCTTATTGTAGGGTCGTCAATAAACCCCTTGTATACTTTCCTATAATTCCACTTACCAATGAATAAATTATCATCGAAGTTATTGGTAGCTGTCTTGATCTCAGCCAGTGAAAATCGACGGCATGGAAGGTTTGTTTCGTCTGATCTTCTCTTACCGGACGGCCTTTTTAACTTTGAAATACATTCTGAAATACCTTTCATACCACCAACGAGCTTGAAATGATGCAGTAAAAGGAGTGGCTGCTTGCCCCAGCGATCACGGATAAGATTCCCTTTCAAAAATAGACAAACTAACAAAGTAGAGGTTTTCTATCTCTTATCTTATCTCAAAAAACACAAAGTAGAGGTTTTTTTTTCGTATACAATATAGTTATATAGATTATACAGAACTCTCTATGAACTAAATACTAGTGGGGGTGGGCCTGTTGGATACTTCAATTATTTGACTTTTCTTCAATGTCTCATCCAATGGTTCTATTATTTCAATATTTTACAGATTATTTACCCTATGTAGTTTTATAGGCATAAGATAATGCTAAGCCCTGATAATTTTTTCCTTGAAGCAGACTATATTTGAGTTCTCAAGCACACTTTCTTTTTTTTAATATATATACACATTTTTGAGATTCAAATATTATTTTGGGAGTGCATTCTATCTTGGAAAACGTCTACCTGATTTTGGTCATTTTGGAGATTTGTTGGATTATTGAATGATTATATTCAATTACGAGACCTCATTTTGTACGTAGTTTAAATTTCTGGGATTAAAAAATTGGAGTGTTACATTTAGGCTTTGCAAATCATTGCCCTGATGTAATTTGTGGGAGAGAAGTGCATATTTTGCCTACATGATTGGAGGGCTTATTAAAAACTTGTTTGATGCTTCTTTGAAGCCTTATTTTATAACTAGTCACGGCCCTTGTGGGCTATAACATTGTTATTGGAACTACAAATAGGGGGAAAACTCTGAGAGACAATGGTGGGCTTGAGATTGTTAAGATGGGCGCACCAAGAAACCGTTATTCAACGGTGCCTTCTACAAAGTAGGAGTTCTATTGCCTGTCACCTTTAAGGTAAGTTCTTCAGTACCATGATAGGGGGAAAACTCTTCTTAGGCATGCAAATGTGAATACATAGCACACAAGTGAATGCAGTGCGGAGAAGCGAGGTTTCTGTGGACAAAATCCTGAGCCATTTGCAAACTAAAATGGATTAATTACCTTTCAGCAAGCCCCTGGTCAATTAATTTACCTTCCTTTGCCTGATGATAGTTCATGGATGTACATTTTCATAAAGTTTAACTGAGGACATCGTTCTAACCAAAAACATTGATCTTGCAGCCCTTGCCCAGCAAAAAGAATCTTAGGGGGACTGATCAAAGTAATAGTTTCAGTGTGCATTCAAGACAATAGAAGAACTTTAAGCTATAGAAAAGATGCCATGGAATCTTGCAAAACAGTATGAGAACAAAAACTTTCACCAAAAAACAAAAGCTTCATTATAGAGTTGGATAGATTGGGTTTTCATTTCATTCATCTCTGATAGTAACTTTCTTTTATAAATTCATTCATCTTAGAAAGTACTTCCACTGAAAGATAATCAAGCAATCCCAATAAACATTCAATGATCTAATTTTAAGTTTCATGCCTCCTCAAGCTCTCAAACTCCATGAAATGGTGAGCTTGAATCACTTAATTAGAAAGAGAAATGTTCAGGAAGCATCGCCTACAAGATTTTCCTTTTTATGTCTCTTTCCTTTTCCCTCTTTCAATTTAAATTTATGCTCTATGGATTTCTATATGCATTTACTATTTCCATGGATCACATTGGTGCAGAAATAATGTTTAGCTCTAAGCAGCATATAATCAAAAGACTTAAGTGAAAAATAAATCACATTGTATTCATAAACCAAAAAGGAGGGAGGGAAGAGAGGGGGGGAGGGAGAGATTCTTCACCTACATTGCGTTTCCCAAGAGGTAACATGATACATGCTTGGGGAACAGATTGACTAATGCTATTGAAGAATTTCAAGGTCCGGTCTCCTGTTGAATCATTTGCAAATGCATCCGGATAGGTAGCCAAAATCCTTGATTTCATGCTCCTGTAAACGAGAGAGAGAGAGAGAGAGAGAGAGAGAGAATTAAATCACCAAACGGCGCCAAAATCTGGATAGCCAAAGAGGCAACAACCATGAATTTAAACTTTCAAGTAAACAACTTGAATGAAGATAATAAAATAGATCTGGGATGATGTAAGAATAAGAAACTCGGCATACGTAGAGCTTCATAATTAATAGTATAGTTGCAAAACACATCAAATTTACAAGTCAATAGAAAAATTCAGACATTAGGGCAGTAGGAAATAATTCATATAAAAGAAAATAGAGATGGTGAAGTCAGGGCAAGATAAAGTTGGAGATTCACTCTGACAAAATATTTCGAAATGAATTGCACATTAAAAGGCTGCACAAGACTTAATGATTCAACAGAAAATATGCTAATCGAACTCATAACATCTTCATCCATACAAATTTGGTTTATATATATATAAATAGTTTCATACCAATAAACACAAATCTTCATAGGTTTTGAACAAATACATGTCCTTTCCTAGAGAAGAATGAATATATGACGGGAAATCTTAAAGTTCTCTTATATTATCAAAAAACCACACCTTGTTTTCATGGTATTGAATTTGGTTTTTTGATTATTGACTCCATGCGTGCCTGAGAGCCATTCAATTCCATTTCAACCATGAATGCACACATGCAGTAGATATGGGTGTTCAAGACACCAAGCAAACCGAGCAAATTGATTGATTTCAGCCTGTTTCCTAAGTTATCATGGTTCATTTTGATGCTTATTTAGGAAAAAAGGCACCTATGATGTCGATTCAAGAAAGGTCTAATACAACACTTAAAACCAAACCAAACCAACCAATCGAGTTATAATTTAATTTCTAATTATATTAGTATACATGGAAATATTTTAAGGGGAATGAAAAGAAAAATCTTACAAATATGTTCACACCTAATAAATTCTTCTATTTTTACATCCCAAACGCTCAAGCCTCCTAATCTCTTGCCTCCCTGACCGCCACACATCTATCACTTCATTATTTTCTATTCTAATTTCCTATTCATTCTTTATTCTTCTCTTTCCATCTACCACTTCATTATTTTCTGTTCTAATTTCCTATTCATTCTTTATTCTTCTCTTGCCTATTCATTCAATGGGTGCTTTAGAGTATTTATTAATAGATCATTTCAAGAAACTTTTAATACTACTACTATAAGAAGTATAAAAAGCTATAAAAAAAATAAATAAATAAAGTAATCAATTGCTTTATTCTTTTTTCATAAAAAAATTTTAAAATTATTTTCTAAACTAAGGTTCTTAGCACATCCGGTAAATTTCCTTTTATTAATTCCCTTTTCTTTGACGTTCCATCTTTTTTTTTTCCTTCTCCCTTTGTCTTCTCCATTCTCCTCTTTTCTTCTTCTTCCCTTTGTCTATGTAAACCGATTTTCTCTACTCTCTCCTCTCTACGTCCTCCTTTTTTTTTTTTTTTTTTTTTTTTCTACGCTTCGCACGTTTTTGCCCCTCTTCATTGTAACCACTCACACTCGGGCGCCGGACATTGCAGGTCACTGTCCTATTGCAAATCTCCATCTCCATCAATATCTGTCATCCCATTCTAGATCTTTGCTAATCTCTGCCGATCTTGGTCTTCTTGGCCTCTTTGGTTGTTCTGAAATTCACAAACCAATGCACCGTAGACCTCCAGCACTGTAGTTCAGTTGGTGACTTCGGAAAACCGACAAGGTCGGATCAATTGGAAAACATCACTCAAAACCATCATAACAACCGACCCACAAACAATCCCTAGTGTAGGTAGTTAAAGATGGTGAATTTGCCTCAAAGAGTAGCTAATTTTGAACTTATCAACAAAAAGAAAAAGAGTACTTACTTTTGCCTTTTGGTTATATGAGAAATGTTACAATGTTCTAAGTCTATTAGAGTATTCTTAGTTTTTCTTCCATATTTCTACACGATTGCCCATATCAATAATGTTCTTATAGAATTTGATTCTGTTGGTGTTAGCATAAAAAAAGGTAATCATTGATTTGGAAATATTACGCTAAAAGAAGGGAACAACACTAAACAGACAAGATGCTAGGGAGATGAGTGAGAAATAGGTTTCTAGGTATCAAACCTAGGTTGTTTCAGAATCACCGTAGAATTTCTTCGGCATCACATATGGCCTATAGCTTCACACATATAATTTCCTTGGCATCACAAGTCGGATTAAGGTTGCAACACACAAACCTCAAACTTGTAAATGCACTTGTACAAGCCGAGGTAAAGGTTCGTGCACAAGATGGTAATGCTGATGACAAAGCTGCTGAAGCTGGTGATAAAGCAAATGGTAAACAACCCGTAGTATAGTTATAATTGGCAAAACTGCAGGTAACATAAGTTAGCTAAGAAGGATAGAGTCCGTACACGTGTCGCTGATCTAGAATGATTGAATCAGAGTTTGTTAATCCATTCCACATTATACGGAGGAAGTTAAGGTATATATATTTGGGGATTGTATCGGATCAAGTGAAGCAACAACAGAATTTCTCATTTTCATTGAAATTGTTTCTATTCTCTAAGTTTTCTCTGTTTTCTTCTTCATTTCCTATCTTGCATTGCTTTACTTTTCATGGTATCAGAGCCACCATTAATGGCTTCTACTCCGAGCTCCAAACTTCTTCAACTACTACTACCACAAGCTCTTTGGTGAATCCATCATTGCTCCTCTTGTCAAATATGTCAAGTATGATGACTGTGAAGCTTGACTTCACCAATTATATCATCCGGAAGCATCGGATCATTGTGATTCTTGAGGCCTATGCCATGATTGGTTTTCTTGACGATTCATGTGTAGCTCCCGATCATTTCTTAAAGGATAGTTTTGGAAATTTCACTAGAGAACCTAATCCAAAGTATATCAATTGGAGAAGTAGAGAGCAAGCTCTTTTCACCTTCATCAATTCTACTCTATCACCATCAATACTAGCTCTCACGGTTGGTCAGAGATCCGCGAAGGGAGTCTAGAATGCGCTTGAAAAGAGGTTTGCTTCTGTATCTCGTTCTCATGTTTTGAGTTTGAGGAATGAATTACCGAGCATTAAGAAAGGTCCTAAAAGCATGGATAATTTCTTTCAAAGAATCAAAGAAGCTAGGGATAGATTGAGTTCTCTTGTTGTGTTTGTTGATGAGGAAGAGCTTATACATTTAGTCTTATAAGCTTTACCAAATGAATATAGTGAATTTTGTTCTACCATAAGGACCCGTAATGATGTAGTTACTATAGAGGAGTTGAACACATTGCTAAATGCTAAAGAGAGAGCTATTAAGAAGAAGTCTGAGACTAGGGATACAGCTATGGCTATGCTTCTTCAGAGTGGTTTTAATTAGAATACCACTAGAGGAAGAGGTAGAAATGGAAATCAGAGGGGTCGTGGCAAAGGATTTTATAATTTTGGTCCTAATTTTGGGTTTAATAATGGTCAATCCTCCGGAAGTGCAACGGGTATTCTTCAACTTCCTACTTTTCAACATAAGAGTGGTTCTGGTTTTCCCTCTTTCCGGTCTTAAGGGTCATCTCAATCTTCAAGACCTACTTGTCAAATTTGTGGCAAGAATGGTCACATTGCCTATCAAGGCAGACATGCTCCATCCAAGTTAGCATCTATGGCAACTAGTTCTATGGCAGCTAGTTCTATGGCATCTATTGCCTATCTGCTTCAACACATCCATCAAGTCAAGCTTCTGTACAGGTGTTATGACCATGTTACACCCGATCTCTCTCGCCTTTCTCTGAAATCACAAGCTACCAATGATCATGAAATTGTTCTTGTTGGAAATGGGCAAGAGTTGTCTATGACTCATGTTGGTGATGGTAAACTTCAAATACCTTCTCATTGTTTTCATTTAGACAATATTCTTAGGGTTCCTAATTTGGCTTCCAGTCTTTTATCTATTCACAAACTTTGTTTACAAAACAATGCCTTTTGCTATTTTGATGCCAATCAGTTCTTAATTGTGGATTTGGCTACGGGGAAGGTTCTTTATCAAGGCCTGAGTAAGGATGATGTATATCCCATTCCATTCCCCCCACAACTCTTTGCTAATTCAGCTTTTACTTCATCTCTTGCTTTCAAGTCATCCGCTCACGCTCCTGTTTCCAATGAGGCAATATCGTGGCATCAAAGACTTGGTCACCCTTGCTCCAAGCTTCTTCATTCTGTTTTATCTTTTTTCAATAATAATGTTGCAATTTCTGTACATAATGACATTTACTCTCAATGTAAATCTTGTATAAGTGCTGAAATGCAAAAACTTCCATTTCCACAGCATGTTAAGTCTAGTTCTTGTCCTTTACAACTTATTCACAATGATGTTTAGGGCCCCGCTCCTGTTCCTTCTATTCTTGGATATATATACTGATGTAGAACAGACAGCACATGCATTCATAGAGCAGCAAGGGCGTAAGAAGTCACAACGCAAGATCAAAGGGGATGCCAAGAGGGGCCATCGGGGTAACAGTGTCGGAATTGCATGAAATTTGACAACTTGAAGGGAAATAGCATTCTAGTCCAGATTCACACCATGAAAGTCACCAAAATTTAGGCGAATTCCTTTATTAAGGCCCCGAAAACAATGTTTTTGCTATTTATAGTAATATTTGTTTTTCATTAATAACTTTTAATTTAAAAGTCAAAATAAGGTCCCGTTTGTTTTGAGACGACCCTTAAGGTCAGTAATTTATGATTTTGCATTTAACTCAATTTTGCTATTTTTGGTAAAAATTCGGTATTTTTGTGACCTAATCGCGTAATTAGGGCGAATTAGGGTTTTTAGACGTTTTTCTCGGTATTTATATGTTTTGTAGCCGTCAATGGCAAATTAGACTATTATCAATAAACACAGAAGTTTTGTCAAAATTTTCTTCCGGAGGATTCCAGTTTATTTCTCCTTGTGGATTCGTGGAAACCCCTCGTGGATTCGAGGTTTACTATCGAGAACTAACAGTTTAGTTTCATTTCCATCAAGAGAGCATCGTGTGTGCTTTCTCTAGGCTTCCGCGACATCGCTTGGTATCGAGCCTTGACTTACCCTGGTCTGATGGCTAACCGACGAGACGGTGACCACCACAACAATGACGGGGGTGACAATGTCAACAACCCAGTCCTCACTAGGGTTGAGTTCCTTGATTTTCGTGATAAAAATCAACAATATCGTGATTCAACCTAGCGCACTGGGACTAGATTCAAGAAGCGCTTACCATCTTGCTTAACCGAAACCGTAATCGCGATGACGAAGAGCAACGTGATAACCGAGTGTGTGGCCCTCCCCATCATGGCCCAAATCGAACAGCAAAAAGACTACCATGAAGAAGACAAAGAAGACGAGGAGTATGCAGAGAGAGTCCTTGGAAATCATCATGTTCCCACGAGGGATAATGGCCGAGATTATCGGGAGCAGAGGGATTATCGGATGAAAGTAGAGTTACCATCATTTAATGGTAATGTCTCCATTGAAGAGTATCTAGATTGGGTCAGTGAGATGGAAAAGTTTTTCGATTATATGGGTACAAAGGATGACAAACAGGTGTGTTTGGTGGCCTACAAATTGAAGGGAGGAGTATCTGCCTGGTGGGATCGTGTTCGATTAAACCGCACCCGCGAACGGAAGCTTCCAATACGATCATGGAGGAGAATGAAAAGATTAATGGCGGATCGGTTCTTACTACCAGATTACCAAAGTAGGAGTTGTTCAAACAATACCAGGATTGCGGGCAAGGAACCCGAACAGTTAATGAGTACATGGAGGAGTTTGACAGGTTGGCGAATCACAATAATTTAGAGGAAACTAAAAATCAACGAATATCCAGATTTGTACACGGGTTGTGAGTTTCCATCCGCGAGCAGGTATCCCTACAAACCCTATATACTTTGAATGAGACTGTAACCTTATCTAAGAAAATAGAATATCAACATCTTAGGGCAAGTTCGAAGTTTTCCAACCGCACTTCGGAGTCCTCTAGTTCAACTGCCAATAAAGGTAAACAACCCATGTTTACACCACGATCACAACCCATGGTTAGGGAGAATAGTGGAGTCAACCAATCCACAATGTGGCGATGGTGTTCCGCAGCCCAACCGATAACGAATGCCAACCCTTATGCTAGGCCAATTGGGAATAAGTGTTATAGGTGCGAAGAACCAAGACATCGATCTAGTACTTGCGCTAAGCGAGCCGCAGTGAATCTAGTGGTGGCAGAAGAGGGCGAGGTAGAAGGTGAACAGGAGGGTGAAAAGGTGTATAATGATGCTGATCCGTATGCCTATGATCCCAATGAGGTCCAAGAGGACGAGGAAGGCGTGCCATTAGGGCAGCCTTTGGTGATTCGAGGGTTATTGCTCACACCAAGGGTGGAATATGGTGATTAGCGGAATGAGATCTTCCGAGCACGATGCACCATCAAGAAGAGGGTCTGTGATTTGATCATTGACACAAGCGGTGTAGAGAACATTGCGTCGAAGAGTTTGGTTACCAAGTTGGGACCGAAAAACAAAAGCATCCCTCTCCGTACAAGATAGGTTGGATCAAGAAAAGTACGGAAACTCTTGTTACTCAACAATGCCGTATTACTTTTTCTATGGGTAAATTTTATGTAGATGAAGTAATTTGTGATGTTGTTGAAATGGATGCATGTCATTTAATACTGGGTAGACTTTGGCGAGATGATGTAGATGCTACTCATAGGTGTAAGGATAATATGTATGTGTTTTTTAAGAATGGCGTAAAAATTGTCCTTGGTCCTATTAAGGAAGGTAGTATACCCAAAATTTCTAAAGTGGAGGGGAAGCCGGTACTCCTCATAGTGAACAATGAAGATGAGTTTGATAGGGAGTGTAAGGAGTTGAAACAGTATATCTTTGTAGTGGTGACGGATGGCGAGCCAAAGAAGGTTGCTGTAATACCAGAGGTAATCCAACCATTAATCAAGGAGTTTGAAGTGCTTTTTCCGGAAGAGTGCTGCGTTTTACCACCAATGCGCGACATCCAGCATTGCATTGATTTAGCTCCTGGGGCTAGTCTACCAAATCTGCCACATTACAGAATGAATCCTCAAGAGGCCTTGTTAACACCAAAGAAGGATGGGAGCTGGCATATGTGTATGGATAGTCAAGCCATCAACAAGATCACAATCAGTATTGATTTCCTATTCCTCGACTAGATGACATGTTTGATGTGCTGAATGGGTCCAAGTGTTACACCAAGCTAGATCTCAAGAGTGGGTATCATCAGATTCGAATTCGACCTGGAGATGAGTGGAAGACAGCTTTTAAGATAAAGGAAGGGTTGTATGAGTGGATGGTAATGCATTTCGGGTTGTCCAATGCTCCCAAGACTTTCATGAGACTTATGAATCAGGTATTGAAACCATTTATTAGAAAGTTTGTGGTAGTTTATTTTGACGATATCCTAATTTACGATGAATCTGACGCACCCACTATAATCATGTGCGAGAAGTATTAGCGGTGTTGTAGGCCAATGAGTTGTATATCAACTTGAAGAAGTGTAGCTTCTTGACTAATAAGTTGCTATTCTTAGGGTATGTGGTCGGTGCAGATGGGATTCATGTTGATGAGGACAAGGTCCGTGCAGTCAAAGAATGGCCAACCCCAAAAAACAAAGTGAGTGATGTGCGAAACTTCCATGGGCTAGCAACCTTCTATCGGAGGTTTGTTCGAGATTTCAGTAGCATAGTAGCCCCTATCACCGAGTGTTTGAAGAAGGGGAAGTTCTTATGGGGAAAGGAGGCAGAACAAAGCTTTGCCTTTATCAAGGAAAAGTTGAGCACAAATGTTGCTTTGGCATTACCCAACTTCGATAAGGTGTTTCGGTGGAGTGTGATGAATCATGATCGGGATAGGCTCTGTCCTTTCACAAGACAAATGCAGACCCGTAGCATTCTTCAAAGAGAAAGTTTGTGAAGCTCAAGTAAATGATCGACCTATGAGCTGGAGTTCTTTCTCGTAGTACGGACTCTTAAGCATTGGGAGCACTACCGATTCGAGGGAGTTTGTATTATACACGATCATCATGCATTAAAGCACATTAATAGTCAAGTTAGCATTAACAGGATGCATGCTCGGTGGGTAGCTTATATACAACGCTTCCATTTCACATTGAAGTACAAGTCTGGTGTCACTAATAAAGTGGTGACGACTCAAAGATGCGAGCATCTTTGTTGACCACCCTACATACTGAAGTTGTCGGGTTTGATTGCCTCAAGGAGCTGTACGAGAATGATGAGGATTTTGGTGATATATGGGGTAAGTGTCAACAAACTCATACTGCTGTTAATAGTATGCACATCCAGGATGGTTTCCTCTTTCGGGGTAACCAATTATGCATCCCTAAAAGTTCATTGATAGAGCAGATTATTAGGGAGCTGCATGGTGGAGGTTTAGGTGGACATATGGGCAGAGATAAGACTATAGCACTGGTGGAAGAGAGGTATTATTGGCCGCAACTCAAGAGGGATGTTGGAAATCATGTGAGGAAGTGTCCAATTTGCCAAACTGCTAAGGGTCAATCTCGAGAATCTTGGTTTATACATGCCTTTGCCAGTTCCACAAGCACCATGGGAGGATCTGTCTATGGACTTTATATCGGGTCTTCCTCGAACCCAGCGAGGTATGGATTTTGTTTTTGTTATGGTTGATAGGTACTTGAAGATGTCCCATTTCATAGCATGCAAGAAGACTTCAAATGCTATTCGAGTGGCCAATCTATTCTTTAAGGAAGTTATGCGACTGCATGGAGTGCCAAAGTCCATCACCTCTAATCGGGATACCAAGTTCATTAGTCACTTCTGGCGGATTTTGTGGAAGCGTTTTGACACTTCCTTGAATTATAGCAGCACTAGTCATCCTCGGACCGATGGCCAGATAGAAGTGGTTAATCGCACTTTGGGGAATCTAATCCGGTGTATCTCAGGCGAAAAGCCCAAGCAGTGGGATCTTGCATTGTCCCAAGCAGAGTTTGCATACAATAGCTCACTCAATAGAAGCACTAGTAAGTCTTCATTTGCCATTATCTACTGCGTGCCCCCAAAACATGCTTTGGACTTGGTACCTTTACCTGAGCTTCTAGGAGTGAGTCAAGCAGCAGAAAATATGGCTGAACGTATTCGGGCCATGCAAGAGGAGGTGAGGCAGAAACTTGAAGCTACAAATGCCAATTACAAGGAAGTCACGATAAGAAGAGGCGTGAGAAGATATTCAATTTTGGAGATTTAGTGCTGGTCTATCTTAGAAAGGAGAGATTTCCTGTTGGTACCTGCAACAAATTGAAGGACAAGAAGTATGGGCCGTTTCGGATTACTAAGAAGATCAACAACAATGCTTATGTGGTTGCTCTTCCTCCATACATGAGCATTTCTTCTACCTTCAATGTTGCTGACTTGTATGATTATCATCCTCCTGATGAACCAAATGGTGGGAACTCAAGGTCGAGTTCTTTTCAAGTGGGGGGGACTGATGTAGAATAGACAAGACATGCATTCATGGAGCAACAGGGGCATAGGAAGTCACAATGCAAGATCAAAAGGGGGTGCCAGTAAGGGCCATTGGGGTAACAATGTCGGAATTGCATGAAATTTGGCAGGTTGAAGGAAAACAAAGATTTCTCGATCCAGATTCGTACCATGAATGTCGCCGAAATTTAAGTGAATTCCTTCATTAAGGCCCCGAAAACAATGTTTTTGCTATTTATAGTAATATTTGTTTTTCCTTTATAACTTTTAATTTAAAAATCATAATAAGGTCCCGTTTGTTTTGGGACGACCCTTAAGGTCAATAGTTTATGATTTTGCATTTAACTCAATTTTGTCATTTTTGGTAAAATTCGGTATTTTTGTGACCTAATCGCGTAATTAGGGCGAATTAGGGTTTTTATACGTTTTTCTCAGTATTTATATGTTTTGTAGCCGTCAATGGCAAATTAGACTATTATCAATAAACACAGACGTTTTGTCAAAATTTTCTTCCGGAGGATTCCAGTTTATTTCTCCTTGTGGATTTAGGGAAACCCCTCGTGGATTCGAGATTTACTACCGTAAACTAACAGTTTAGTTTCTGTTCCATCAAGAGAGTATCGTGTGTGCTTTCTCTAGGCTTCCGCGACATCATATACTATGTCATTTTTGTTGATGACTTTAGTAGATTTACTTGGTTATTTCTTCTTAAACAAAAGTTTGAGGTGTTTACTGTTTTCTTGCACTTTAAAACTCTTGTGGAGAATCAATTTGGGGTTAAAATCAAAACACTTAGAACTGATGGTGGGGGTGAATATGTTAATAATTCTTTTAAGTCCTTTTGCTTAGATCATGGCATCCACCATCGGGTTTCATGTCCTTATACTCCTCAACAAAATAGAGTTGCTGAAAGGAAGCATAAGCACATAGTTGAAAGTGGTTTGTCCATGTTGTATCAGTCCAATCTTCCTTCCTCCCTCTCGGTGTTATGCTTTCAGCAAAATGGAGTTGTTGAAAGGAACCATCCAGAAACTCCACGATTATTTTCTTACTATTTCGATTGATTGAGCCAAAATTTCAACCAATCGAAAATGCTGAATTTCAAATTTTCACTAAGAAAATTCCAAAACTTGAATTTTCACTTTAATAACTTTATGAAACAATATTCTCCAAACTTAAACATCATTATTATTGCAACCTATTCATGTATATACCTATATATACAACAATTAAGTCATTGCATCTATGTTTGTCATGGGCAATTGGGCATTAAGCGTACTAAATAATGTTTTCCGGCTCTTGTGACCTATTCCAGTGCAGTTGCTTGGCAATTGAATTAACACTTACTCGTCCAGGAAAACAAGTGCAAGTTGAAAGGGATGTGGGACATTCTAAAGATAGAGATGCACATGATGAGGATCTATGCATCATTGTATCTTGTTCACTCAGCTCAAACAAAGCTGTTAATATTTGTTTGTTTTAGTAACTCTTATCCTAACAAGTTTTATTGCGCTTTCTATGCTTTTTATTTATAGAAAACGAAGAACTGGTTAGTTATGAGAATTTCCTTATCAGTAGGCATAAATTGCAGGAAATCGAATACATAAAGTTGGGGAGCTTGAGTTCCAAGGAGCTTGACGCTTTTGTATATGTTTTAAGATTAGGTGGTGGAAAGTTGGGACAAAATTGGACCTTTGGAAGTGGAAGAAAACCTCAGGAAGGTACTGTAAGGGTGCAATCTGCAGACAAATCCATTGCTAGTCTTGAGTCAATAGGAGTGAAAATATATGGAGTTAACGAAGCCCGTCTCTCTTCCTCAAAAAAGGAAAATACAACTTATTTTAATTGTTTTTTCTTTTTAGAAACAAAAACACACGAACAAAAAAGAGGGAAAAAATTTCTAACACAAAAGCACACCATATAAAATGGCTTAAAATGCGACCTAGTTTTATATCTTTAAAAACTAGTTTACTTTTGGTTCTCTCCAAAATCAAGTTTCAAATTTTTAGTTCTTTCACATGCATAATTTCAATGTTTATTTTTAATTTGCAAATTTCACATATGTGAATCTTAACTAAAACTGAATATGATATTACTCTAGAATCTAGACAAACTTGATATAAAATTAAACTTTTATTAATTTATTTATTTATTTTTGAGTGTGTGTGCATGTGTTCGACTTCTCTTTAGAACTGAATCAGTTTGTGGTTTTGTAAATGTCACATGAATATATTACTCGCCAAATAAGCTACACGCTATTTGTAAATACGTATATGCTGAATCTAAGATTCTAAGTAGATTATTAAAGTGCAATTAAACTTTTGATTAAAAATTTTTATAATGATGATTTATTACTTTTTCTTTAACAAAAAAATTGAAAAACAAATTCTCATATAAAAAATCTATCATTTTTTTCAAGTGAGAAATTTTTTTTGTTAATGGAAATTTTTTAACGAAATTATATGAAAGACCTAAATCGAATAAACTTGAAATTTAGATAATTCAATTGAACAAAGTCTAAACAAAATTTGAAATGAAATTATACAAAAGACCTCAATCGAATAAATTTTGTAAAAGCGCACATATTTGGTAAGAATGTAAAAAACAAAGAACCACTTCAATAGAAAAATAATTATAGTAACCCAGTCCTAAAGAAAATTCATTGTGAAAAAAAAATAGTTACAACAATCTACTACAAAACATTTGTATTGCTAGATTCTCTATTGCAGAATCTACAAACGACTTGCCTTTTACCTTTCTACCCCAGTAGCCCTAGAATCTTCGGAATCTTACTTAACAAATTTCTTCCACGAACTCATTTTCAGTAAAAACTAAAATCTATAGCACTCAAGGATCCTGCTTGAAGACTTGATAGTAGTATTCCTCATTGGATCACAAGCAAGTGGGTAAAACATTAAGGTATAGGAATTTTTCTCAATAGATAAAAGCAACAAATTTTTCTCGATAGCTCAAGGTGTCACAACTGCTTCTCTATCGAAAATTCATGCAAAGAAAGCATTATATTGGGGCACAATTAGGGTTTAGAAAAAATGGTGCAAAACGTAGTTAAAAGCAATTTGGAAAATAGATCCACGCAGCCTTACTCAAAGGAGCCTAGAGTGAGGGATACACAAATTCTTGGGTTGGTTTTTTGTTTTGCATGAGTGAGGTTCTCTTTCTCTTGAGTGAGGCTTTTTATCGCTTGAGCAAGCTTCACTTTTGCTCAATCAAAATAGTCCAAAATGCTTTTCATTTTTCAAGCAATTTCAAGATAGTTTTTACCAATCTTTTACAATGAATGAATTATATTAAAACTTGCATTGTGATTACCACAAAAGTTATGGAATTATCCAACACTAAAATCCTAACAAATATATTTTTTTTAAAATAAAAATTCCAACTTTTGAAGTTTACTTTATATACAATGCTCATGAAAAACATAAACATACCCATAAATTTATATTTATAAATATGTATATAAGAGTATGTTTGTCACAACCCAATCTTGTACTTCAGAATTTAGAGCATGACCGGCATGTTAATAGCAAGTTTACCTTAATACTAACATGAACCAACTTAAATTGAAGGTGCTTAACAAGAATTGTTTCTTGTATTCCTTTTTATTTTCTTGCATAAAAGCCATAATATACAAAAATGATAAAAACCTTGAAACTCCATTTCATTTGAACTTTGCAAGATTACCACTTGGCTAAAACTTAAGATATTCGTGTAAATATTACATAGCCAAACGTTTAGCAAAACTCTTATTTACAAACCTACCCTTTGTTAGAATTATTTGGACAATCCTTAATAAAATGACCAGGTTTCCCACAACGAAAACATGTACTTGTTAGCGGTGAGGCATTCCCAGAAATGAGGCTTTCCACAATGTGAACATTTTCCTCCAGCTTTTGGCAGGTGCCGAAGAACATTCTTCTTGGAGGAGTTAAGGGAGGATTTTCATTTCTAGGGCTGGTTAAACTTCATTGTCTTGCCTCTATTCTATTCCAACGCTGCTTTCATTTTAGTACGTTCTTGAATGTCTTCTTCTACAGCTTCAGCAAGTATAACCAAATTCTTGTAGTCCTCAACTCGACGTTGTCTAATTTTGAAATTCAGTTCTTTGCGAAAGTTCCTACAAATTTCGATGAACTTGTCTAAGGGAGTATGGGGGTTGCTCAATATGAAGTAAAGTTTATAGAGTTGTCTCGTTTTGCTCCCCACCTTGTTTCTACTAAAGCTTTAAGGGTTAAGAAGTTTTGCAAAGGGTTGAATTTCAAAATTGGACAACATTTGACTACTTCTCGAGTTAAGGACTACAAGAATTTGGTTATACTTGCTGAAGTCAGAGAAGAAGACATTCAAGAACGTACTAAAATGAAAGCAGCGGTGGAACAGAATAGAGGCAAGATAGTGTACAACAACAAATTATACATTTTAACAAATGAGAATCACAGAATCCTTGCCATCTCTAATATTTTCATTGCTTCCAGGAAAGAACCCGTGCATTGAAATATAATATGATGAGTCAGAAGCCCATGAAGGTTTTAAGCTCCATGGGCCTTTAATAAGAATGCATGTAAATCAAATATTTTATGAATATGCCAGCTTTGATAAAATAGCCTTCATATTATTCATATTGTTCTTAAAATAACTTATGAGCTTTTAGATGAAAATACTTCATTTTCCTTTAATATAATAGTAAAAGGACATAATAAGGAACATAAACATAATTCAGTAACCTTATCTTTAAAATGACTATAAAATACTTTATCATAAACTTCTCATCAAACTTATAACACATTCAACATACCTTTCTTATCATCATACTTTTCTTATAATTTTCAAATAGTTTAATAGCTCATTTATAATACATGTTAGTCGTAAGTTTGTCACAACTTTGGGAGGCTTCTAGCACATAGTGCCAGGCATCCAATATTTCCCACAATGCTAGGAAATCTCAAGATCATATTAAAAAGTATCACCCCTTTCGGTGTGATCATATCATCAACCATGGGAGTCGGTTGGCATTCTCCACAAGTTGGTCATTCCCAACGAAGGCGGGTACAACAAAGTCCTCACCATTTATAATGGCCAATCAAAATCTCCATGGAAATACCAATACTATAACCCCTCTTGGCTGAATTTAGATCATAACAATTGAATAACTGAAAACTATATTTTTCTGATAATTATGCTTTTACACAAATATTTCATAACAGTAACATTTCATTATTAAATATTATGTTCGTGATATAAGTAATAGCATCAATATGCTAAATTATCATATATATATATTTAAGATTGAATAACTCACGAACATATATTTTACTTAAATCATGCATAATGTGATATCTCTAATTAAAAGGTTTTAATACATAATAGTTTTTTAAACAATTTTTATACTTATCAAACGCAAATATCACGTATCCCTTACCCGAAAATAGAAGACACGAGAAATTTGTATAAGAAGAGCTCAAGTATCCATGTTCTCGTTCTCGTCACCTAGATGAAAGACTAAAACTTATTACTAACAAACTCTTCCTAAGTATTTAAACTTATACATGAATCAAAACTTAACTCTCAAACTCAAGAAAATCTTAATTCCCATCACACAAAGGTTCCCCAAAACACATGATATATTCATCTAACACATTATATACCAAACCATAGAGAAACCAAGGTATAAAATTTATCTATGATTCAAACATACCAAAGGATGAGCATACTAATTTATGACTGAAAACATTCATCCTAACTTTAGAATTAAATCCTCAAAGTCAAGTGTATCATATGTTGTTCACTGCTCATTTTAGCAGCATATATCTCATTTGTAAAATACAAATGGGCTGTCCATACCCATCCAAACGTCATGAAATTTTACAAAACCACTCCCCTGGATGTCTAGTATATACCATATATATCAATTTCAGAGTCAAAGAATAAAACCATAATTAATTAAAAATCATACAAAACAACATGTTCAAATTTGTCCTGATAGAATTTCATGCAACTTAAAAATTAACCATTATTTTTATATTAATCCAAATGCTGTGAGACCACTTCCATTACAACCATACGTGTTTTAGAATTCATGAAAACTACTTCTAACATCCTAATTCACAGAATATGATTTAATCCAGATTTTTCTTCTTGTAAACACTAAATCTGTCACAGTGACAGCTTTAACATATTTTTTTACAAAATCATCAACTAATAGCAATTGATCTTCACTTCATGTGGGTATTTTATACCTATACTATACATGTTAGATTATATGAATAGGCATCTAAAAGATCAATGATATCTTCAATCTTTCAAATAGCTAACACAAAACCACAAATTCAGCTTCTAACAATCAAATTAGAAAACATAGAGGGAAATTAAAGAAAACAATCACACCATCAAAATACCCAAAATCAAATGAGGTTTTATTCACTTACCCACAGATTTTGAAGCTGAAACCTTAGGGCTAATCTTTTAATTTCTTCTTTAAAGTGAGATATATGGTTTCGGTGAGAGAGGAAGTGCTATTGGCATGAAGGAAGGTGTTGTCGTTTCAAAAGCAAAGAAAGAAAAAAAGAAAGAAGCAAGGAAAGTTGAACAAAGAGTGTTTCTGGTGCAGCAAAGAAGTCAAGGGAAATGGATTTTGGGGTGGGGCACGTGTAATGCTAAGGGAAAGATAAGGTTATTGCTCACCTTTTTAACTTTTAGCATTTATACTTTTCACCCTCCCATATTTCTATATTCTAGAAAGGCCTAAACAATAATATAACTTTACATAAACCCTTACCTTTATAAATTTCTTTCCATAACATTAAAAGAGCATATATGTTTTATAATATCACAATATCAAAGCTTTATAATACTTAGTATATAAACCCATAAAATTAATTATGTAATTAGGTTGGGATGTTACAATGTCTCGTTAAATATATAGTTCTATTATAAGTAAATAACATTTGTGATGATTAGCATACAATATTCATCCCAATGGTATAAATATATATTTCTATGATAACTAAATTAGATATGACTATGTGATATTCATCTAAATGACAAACAAAAATTTTGTATTTAGAATTGAGTTTAAGATAATTCAAGATTTTTGGAGAGTGCTTCAATTTTAGGAACTCTACTCTATTGTGAAGGAGAAAATGCCTATATTAAGAATACTTTTTGGATACTGATATTTATTTATTGTGTGTACTACTACTCTTCATTCCCCTATTCCTTTTTAAATGAAACCTTAGGAGTTATTATCAATTCAATTGTGTTAAACCGTTCTATAGGCCCATGATAGAGTGATGTATATTGCACTTTGGAGTTATTCCTTTATGTTTATATGCCAATTCTACATAGAGAAATTAAGAATGTAAATAATCTGTTAAATGACGGTTACACAGTGAAGGTCACAAATAGAAAATATGGATTGCTGTTTTGAAAATAAAAGAAGCCGAAGTTGTTTAAACTTTCACTGCCAACATAGGAGGGGTATTTATTGGATAAGGATGGTATACTTATGTTTTTTAATTTCAAATTGAAAATTTTTTTAGTGTGCAAATTTATTAATATATGTATATCTTTTTTTTTTTTTTTTTTCATAAGTGGATTGTCAAATGTCATCATGCAAATTCTATTTTATGAGCTCAATTATTGCATTAACAGCTAAGGGTCCAGGATCTTCTGACAGGGAGGTCTTTAGTTGGGCTAGGTATGTTTCTCATTAAAAAAAAAAGTTGGGCTGGGTATGAGGATGTCCACTATTTGTATCCCAGTTATACGGCGATTTTGGCCCATTAGCATTGATTTTTAAAATATTTAGGCCCGAAACACTGTTTGGAAAATATATAGCAATATACCACTTTTTTAGGTACTCGAGCTTGGCAAGCTCGAGTACCATGTTTTTTAATCCACTATCGCCCCATATTCAAGGAGACCTATAGTGGCGTTTTTAAGCCCTATAGTGACGTTTTCGGCCAAAAACGCCACTATAGGGCCCCTTGAACCTATTATGGGGACTTATAAAAAAATTTTGCAGGAAAACGCCGCTATAGGGCCCAAAAACGTCACTATAGGGCTTAAAAACGCCACTATAGGGCCCCTTGAACCTGTTATGGGACTAAAAAAATTTTGCAGGAAAACGCCGCTATAGGGCTCTAAAACGTCACTATAGGGCTTAGAAACGCCACTATAGGGCCCCTTGAACCTGTTATATGGACTTATAAAAAAATTTTGCAGGAAAACGCCGCTATAGGGCCCGAAAACGTCACTATAGGGCCCCTTAACCTGGTATGGGGCTTAAAAACGCCGCTATAGGGCCCGAAAACGTCACTATAGGTCTTAAAAACGCCACTATAGGGCTCCTTGAATATGGGGCGATAGTGGATTAAAAAAACATGGTACTCGAGCTTGCCAAGCTCGAGTACCTAAAAAAGTGGTATATTGCTATATATTTCCCAAACAGTGTTTCGGGCCTAAATATTTTAAAAATCAATGCTAATGGGCCAAAATCGCCCTGTTATACAAAGCAGAATTCTCACCCATAGAAATGTGAGGTTTTTGGTTAGGTATAGCAACTTAATGATGGAGCTCGATCAAAGTTTTCTAGACCTTGTCAAAATTGTCAGTAGCTAGGTATTGACCTATACTTTTGTCTTTTCATTTTAATGTTTGGGTATTACCTTTATAAATAAATATATATATATATATATATATATATATATGTGTGTGTATATATAGTTCATTAAAAAAAAAAATGTGTATATATATATTTACACATATGTGCATGTTGAATTTTCGAAAGAGCATAGGTATATGTTTATGTTCCCATTCTCCACCTACAACTGATCACAAACACACAAAAAGATACACGGATGAAGTGAAACTTTTTGGGCCATCTATATGGGTTTTCATATGGGATTATTGTTGGCCAATTTATTTGGGTGGATTTAATAAGACCCAACTTGGGCAATACATGAACTTGACTTTGGGCTTTTTGAGAGTTGATAATTACATTAGTTTTGGCCCCACGAATTAAAGGAATTGCTTACAATTTACAAAGTCTCAACCAAAATATTAATTTGGACCCAAAAAATAATGATAAATTATGGTATAGGGTAAAAAAATTCACATTGTATTGGGTCATATACATTGTCAATTCACATTCAAGATTTGAGTAGAAGGCTTGAAACAGGTAGCCAGAAAAACCACTGTGAAATCCCCTTTTAAAAATGAACCATTGTGAAACCATATTCATTCCGGGAAAATCAATGGTTTGATGATTGTAGTGAACTTTTAGTTTAAGATTTTCAAGGTATTAAACATCTTGAAATTTTAATTTTTATGCCTCAGGCCCTCAACTAAGTGCAGAAGTTGCAAACTTTCTAATAATAATTTTTTAGCTACTCTTGCCATTTTGGAGGATTTTTGATATATCATAGAAGAGGCTAGCACAGAACAATATAACTTTACGTCACCATTCACTCCCAAAATCAAAGGCCAATTTATCAAAACCAATCTGATAGTTTAATATATATTATTATATATGTCAATGACTAACAGAACAGGATTAAATAATCTGTCCACTTATATTGCTGATTGTAATATATATGAGAAAAGAAAGAATTGGGAAAAACTGAATTAAATTGATTAATTTACTTTGTGTCCTTATATACATCACACGGATCAGCTAGGAACGGAAACAGAGCATTAAGCTTTGAGCTAAGCTAACAGAAAATGAACAACTAACTAACAACTTCTCTCACGTGTTAATAACTAACCTACACACGTGTAACAACTAATAGAAGAAAGTAAAGACTAAACTACAAGTCGTACATCACTAATCAAATACAGCAGCTACTTAAACGACAAGAGCTTCGGAGATGACTTCTTGAACTTCTGCTATACATGTTGAACTTGGCTTCTTCAGCTCTAATTGTTTGCCTTGATCTTGATACTCCCCCTCAAGATGGACTGTAGGTTGATAAATGTTGATGAGTCCCATCTTGGATAAGAGTTCTGAAAATTGTTTATGACTCAAAGCCTTAGTGAGCAAATCTGCCAATTGGGATTGAGTTCGAACATGAATAAGTTTGATAACTTTCTCCAACACTTTATTTCTTACAACATGGCAGTCAATTTCTATGTGTTTTGTTCGTTCATGGAAAACAGGATTGGAACCTATGTGGAGAGTCACCTGCTGTCACAGAACAACAAGGCTTCTTTGTTGTGGTTAATCAGAAGATCCTTAAGCGGATAAAGAATCCAAACTACTTCACAAGTTGAAACAGCCATAGCCCGATATTCTCGCTTTGTTGATGATCTGGAAACAAGGGATTGTTTCTTTGATTTCCAAGAAACCAAAGAGTCTCCAAGGAATATGCAATATCCAGATAATGATCTTCTGGTATCCGGACATAAGGCCCATCGAGAATCCGTGAAACCTTTTACATGCAACTCTGAATTTGCTGAGAAGAAAATACCTTTACCCGGTTCATTCTTCAAGTCTTGCAAAACTTTAAGTGCTGCCTCAAGGTGTGGTTTTCTTGGTTTAGCCATAAATTGGCTCGGTTTGTGGACTGCAAAGGTGAGGTCAGGTCTAGTGATGCTTAGGTATAGCAACCTTCCCACCAATCTTCTATATTTCCCTGGATCATCAAGTAATAAACCTTCATGCTTGCTGAGCTTCAAACTTTGATCCATAGGAACTTTCACAGGTTTGCACCCAAGAAGCCCTGCATCCTCTAAAATCTCAAGAGCATACTTCCTTTGACATAGGGAAATGCCTTTTTCTGTCCTAGCTACTTCCAAACCAAGAAAATATCTCAATGCACCTAAATCCTTCAAATGGAATTTCTGATTCAATATCACCTTAAATTGATCAACTTGCCCCTTATCATTGCTTGCTATGAGAATGTCATCAACATATACTAACAAGGCAATGAATGAATCTCCTTGTTGCCTAGTGAAGAGTGAGTAGTCACCTTAGATTGAGTAAACCCAAGTTGAATCAATGTGTTTGAGAACTTAGAAAACCATTGTCCGGATGCCTGTTTAAGTCCATAAAGTGACTTATTCAATCTACATACAAGCTGCTCTCCATGCTCCCCCTTGCTGTGAAAACCAGGTGGAAAAGCCATGTAAACCTCTTCATGCAAGTCACCATGTAGAAAAGCATTATTCATATCAAGTTGGCTAAGGAACCAGCCTTTCACAGCAGCCACTGCAAGCACAACCTTCACAGAAACCATTTTGGCAACAGGGCTGAAGGTCTCAAGGTAATCTAAGCCCTCCTTTTGAGTAAACCCCTTTGCAACTAACCTTGCTTTGTATCTTTCAATAGCCCCATCAGCCCTATACTTAATCCTATAAACCCATTTGCAACCTATAGGATGTTTATCATGAGGCAAAGGGGTGACAGTCCAAGTATTATTGGCTTCCAATGCAAAGAATCTCAAAGATCCATGGCATCTTGCCACTTAGGATCGATTGCAGCTTGTGAAAAAGACTTAGGTTCAGTGTTGGTACAAATTGAGCAACAAAAGGATTTGTAGGTAGGAGATAGAGTGTCATAAGAAAGATAAGAAGAAAGGGGATGGGAAGTGCCTGACTGAGACTGATTGGGGATGATAGATGAAGAAACTTGGTTGCAGTGATAAGCCTTAAGGTAAGATGGAGGTTTAGGCACTCTACTAGACCTTCTAGGAACATCAGTAAGCACAAAGAGAGTAATGAAACAGCATGGTCGGGAACATCGGGAGCAACATGATCAAAAATATCAGGAAATACCTGATCATCTGTGTCAAGATCATGATGAATCTGAACAAAAGAATTAGCATGGACAGGTGATATAGGATCAAGTAAGGCATGAGGAATGGAAGGAATACTAGGTAAAGGAATGAAGGCAGATGAAGGAAGAGGACTGTGTGAAGTAAAGGGGAACACCTTTTCATGAAAGATGACATCCCTAGAGATGAAAATAGAGTGAGATTGAAGATCAAGCAGCTTGTAACCCTTAATGTTGAACGGGTATCCTAAGAAAACTGACTTCCTAGCTCTAGGAGTGAACTTGTGTTTATGTGGATTGACATTAGTAGCAAAGCAAAGGCAGCCAAAGGTTACGAGGTGAGAGTAAGAGGGGATTTGATTGAAAAGCACCTCATAAGGTGACTTATTTTGCAGAAAAGGAGTAGGAAGTCTATTGATCAAATAGACAGCTGTGAGGATGCAATCTCCCCCAGAAAAACAAGAGGAATGTTGGACTGAATTTGCAAGGCCCTAGCTGTTGCAAGAATGTGTTGATGTTTCCTCTCCACAACTGAATTCATTTGTGGAGTGTAGACACAACTTTGCTGATGAATAATGCCATTAGAGGTGTAAAAATCAACCAAGTTAAACTCTAAAGCATTATCAGTTCTAATGGACTTGATAGGGGTTTTAAATTGAGTATGGACCATATTGTAGAATGAGACAATCAAGGGCCTAACTTCAGATTTAGCTTTCATGAGAAAAACCCAAGTGGCTCTTGATGCATCATCTACAATTGTAAGAAAGTATTTATGTCCAGCAGTAGTAGGAATGGAAAATGGCCCCTAAACATCCATGTGAACAAGATCAAATGAATGAATAGCTCTTTTATTGTCAAAAGGAAAGGGAAGTCTCTTTTGCTTTCCCAAAGGGCATACAATGCATTCTTTGGTACAACAATTTTGCAAGAAAGGAAAAAGATGACTTAAGGCATGAACTTTCATATCAGATGGATGTCCTAGCCTAGAATGCCATAGAGAATACAAGCTGGCATGAGAAACAGAAGATGAAAAAGCGTTGAAAGAACTAGACTTATTCTTGAGAAGAAAATCATCAAGAGACTTGGAAGCTTGAGAAAGGCTAGAGGCTTGTAATAGATAGAGTCCATCATGCATTCTGCCTATTCCAATCGTGTTCCAACAGGTAAGGTCTGTATAAAACAATAATTGGACAGAAATACAAGACAAAATGGTTGAGATTGAGTCAAGGCACTAACAGATATCAAGTTAAAGGAAAAAGAAGGCACACAAAGGACATTTGTTAGGGTAATATGAGAGGAAAGCTTAATTGTACCAACATGAGTCACAAGTGCAGCCTCCCCATTGGGTAATTCAACCACGAAATGTGAAATTGCAAAAAAGAAGTCGAAGAAATGCATTGAACAAACTATGTGATCTCGTAGCACCGATATCTATAACCCAAGTTTCAGCACCAAAAGCCTTTCTATTCACAACCTTAGCAGAAAAGACTGAATGTGGTGAACAAGAAACAAGACACTGTATTGGATGGCAATGAAACGGCATTAACTTTGTGAGGCTCTTGAACTGTTGAAGTTTGGTGAGCTCCAATCAATGACATGGCGATGATACTGATCAAGAGTAAATGAAGGTGCTTGAGCGGTGACAAAATGATTATACTCGATATTTGGAGCCAAGCAATGCCCTTGGAACTGATTTGTAACAGGATTATAATCGGTATTAGAAACCAAGTGATGGCCCTGGAACTGATTATGACCCCGGAACTGATTTGCAACAAATGAAACTTGATGAGCCATCATATTCCTATTCTTGAATTTGTAGCCAGGTGGAAAACCATGAAGCTTATAACATTTTTCCACAGTGTGTCCCAACTTTCCACAGTGAGTGCACAATGGCCTTTCTTTTCCTTTTTGATTTGTGCTTGAGCTCTTGGCGGCCAAAACCGTAGATTCAACTCTAACAAGATTAGTAACTGATCTTTGCATTTCCTCTTGGATAAACAAAGAGTGAGCCTTATTAATAGAAGGCGGTGGATCCATGAGCAAAATTTGTGTTCTGACTTGAGAAAACATATCATTGACTCCCATGAGAAACTTCATTGTTGCTTCTTTGATTTGAAGATCCTTCAACCTTTGATTAACATTGCACACGCATTTGCCACAGGTGCATTGAGGAAATGGACTAAGATTCTGAAGTCGATCCCACAAGACCTTAAGTTGAGTGAAATAATCGGTGAGTGATTGTTCTCCCTGATGGAACTCAAAGAATTTGCTTCGGATGTTGAAAAACTTGGTTCCATTTCCTTGACTGAATGTGTCTCGAAGCTCACCAAATCTCAAAAGCGAGATCTCTCAGTAAATGATACTACCTTGAAGTTTTGGTGATACTGAGTTGATGATCCAAGTACCAACTATATTATCAAGACGAATCCATGCTTGAACAGCCGTTGGTGAATTCACGAGTGGAGAAGAAATGGTTATAGAACCATCTATAAAACCAAGCTTATTTTTACCAATCAAAGACTTTCTCACCGATCTTGCCCAAGCAGAATAGTTTTCTTCTCCAACCAGAGGCCGAGAAGTGAGAACAGACCCTGGATTTTCTCCTGGATGTAAGAACAGAGGATCATTGAGATTGTATGAGTCTTGCGAAGAAGATGAAGATGGAGTGGTAGAAGTATTAGCTGTTGTATCAGCCATTAAGCAAAAAAAAACTTGATAAGATTTTAAAGAAGCTTGAAGAAGCTTGAGAAGAGCAACAATGGTGGAAGATGAAAGAGAAATTCCCAAATTTGTAAAACCCTAGAATTTTAAGCTTTCTAGGAGCTCTGATACCATATGAGAAAAGAAAGAATTGGGAAAAACTGAATTAAATTGATTAATTTACTTTGTGTCCTTATATACATCACACGGATCAGCTAGGAAATGAAAAACAGAGCATTAAGCTCACGAGCTAAGCTAATAGAAACAGAACAACTAACTAACAACTTCTCTCACATGTTAGTAACTAACCTACACACGTGTAACAACTAATAGAAGAAAGTAAAGACTAAACTACAAGTCGTACATCACTAATCAAATACAAGAGACTACTTAAACGACAAGAGCTTCGGAGATGACTTCTTGAACTTCTGCTATACATGTTGAACTTGGCTTCTTCAGCTCTAATTGTTTGCCTTGATCTTGATAATATATACAGCAGCAACAGTGTATAGACACTTTGAATCGGTAAAGTCGACCACCTATACACCACTTTGAAATCATCCGATAAAATCATCCAAGTTACGATTTCACAATCGCTTCTCTTCGACAAGCTAATAACCAACACTTTTAAATCCTTAAAACGAAAGCAGCAGTAATTGGAAGACGCTAATTCGTTTCCTAAGCTAAACTGAAATTGCCTCTGGTACGAAATTGACCCCTTAGCACGTATATGATATTTTTCAAAATGGAGAAGAGAAATACTATAACAAAGCAACCATGTTTTCTTCAATGAGAGACTTTGCTGTCAAAAAGAGGAAGGTTGGTGTTTATTTTATAGTTTTAAAATTGGATCGGACTGATCAGTTCTACCAACTCAATTTATTGAAACCATTGAGAACTGGTTTAAAGGTCTCAATTCATAGTTCTCACCATCTTACTGCAGTTTCTAGTTTTTCTTGCTTTTTCTTTAATTTTCTGTATTATATAATAAAAAAATAAGGCCAAATTTGTGTTTGATTCTCAGTTGAACCGACGGATTTAGTCCGGTTTAGAAAACCACGGTAATAACATAGTATGTTATTACATGCTTCTAGGGGCTACTTGATCCATTTGGGGACTGCAAAAACTGAAATTGAGGACTCTTATATATTCAAATATGACTTAAAAAAATTAAATATTACTTAAACTCTATTATTTTGTTTTAGATGAAAATTATTACTAATTAACATGAATAACATATAATTTTTTTTAGAAAGTCTATAGAGTATAGATACAAAATATTGACAAAACTTTTCAAACCTGTTGATATGATAGATTGATAGTGGTAAGTAAAACAGTAATGTCAGTAGTGGACTTAAGTAAGAACTAGTTAAAATTTGTGAACTCAATTATTGTGAAAAATATTGTAAATTTTTTTGTGTATTACTTTTTTTTTCTTATTTAGAAGTACTACATTTACAATATTTTTCACAACAAATCCTAGTTGTTAAGTTGTTGCTAGTTTTAATTTGTACTCACCACTAAAATTATTTTCTTTATCATCAAATCCTAGTTCTCTCCCCTTTTTTTTTCATTTGATAGAAAAAACTATTTTATTTATTGGCTAATATTTGGGCTTAATTAAATTAAAATTTGGAGCCTTTTTGCTACATATGGGCCTTAGACAACCGCATCAATTGCTAGCAATGTAGAGCTGGCACTGTATGCTTCGGAAATTCAAATCATTAACTGTGAGCTTATGCCTTACGTTGCACATTAATTTAAGTCATTGCATCTATATTTGACATGGGCAAATGGGCATTACTTTAAGTGTATTAAATAATGTTTTCCGGTTCTTGTGACCTATTCCAGTGCAGTTGCTTGGCAATTGAATTAACACTTACTCGTCCAGGAAAACAAGTGCAAGTTGAAAGGGATGTGGAACATTCTAAAGATATAGATGCACATGATGAGGATCTGTGCATCATTCTATCTTGTTCACTCAGCTCAGACAAAGCTGTCAGAATTTGTTTGTTTTAGTTATGAAACTGTTATCCTAACAAGTTTTATTTCGCTCTCTATGCTTCTTATTTATAGAAAATGAAGAACTGGTTAGTTACGAGAATTTCCTTATCAGTAGGCATAAATTGCAGGAAATCGGATACATAAAGCAGGGGAGCTTGAGTTCCAAGGAGCTTGACGCTAGCTTTTGTATATGTTGTAGGATTAGGTGGTGGAAAGTTGGGACAAAATTGGACCTTTGGAAGTGGAAGAAAACCTCAGGAAGGTGCTGTAAGGGTGCAATCTGCAGACAAATCCATTGCTAGTCTGGAGTCAATAGGAGTGAAAATTGATGGAGTTGATGAAGCCAGTGTCTCTTCCTCAAAAAAAAAATAAATAAATAAATAATACAACTTATTTTAATTGTTTTTGTTTTAATAAATGGTTCAAAATGAGACCAAGTATATCATCTTAAAAACCTAGTTTACTTTTTGTTCTCCAAAATAAAGTTTTAAATTTCTAGTTTTTTCACATGCATAATTTCAATGTTTATTTTTCATTTGAAAATTTCACATGCATCTTAACTAAATTGAATCTAGTATTACTCTAGAGTCAAGACAAACTTGCTATAAAATTAAACTGTTTGAAATTTTTATTTATTTATTTTTTTTGAGTGTGTGTGTTCAACTTCTATTTAGAACTGAATCAGTTTGTGGTTTCGTAAATGGTCACATTAATATGTTACTCGCTAAATAAGCTACACGCCATTTGTAAATACGTATATGCCGTATCTAAGATTCTAAGTAGATTATTAAAGTGCAATCAAACTTTAGATTAAGATTTTTATAATGATGATTTTTTTTTTCTCAGTAACAAAAAACGTTGATTCAAAATTTTAGTGGAATTCCGATCTTGTAAATTTCAAGCACCTAAGTCCCAAACTCAAATTCTATAGGAAAAAAAAATATCATCTACAAATTCTTCCAACATTACTATAACATCATACAATCTATCAATATTACTCTTCACACAATTGTCATCGCCCCACGGCAGCCATCACCATCACAATTGCCACCTCTACCACCATACCACAATGCCCCACTAACACACCTCCACCATCGCTGCCACAAACACTACATTGCTTTCAAAATCATGATATCATTTACCATTGTGACAAATCATTGACATATCAATATCTTTATCATTGTTGAAATTACCATACTATTTAGGGATGGCAATGGGGTGGGGTGGGACGGGGCCGAAAGATGGGGTCTTTGCTCCCGCCCCGCATGGTTCTGTCTTGACTCTTTCCCTCCTAGCCTCGCATGATGCAAAAAAAATTTTGCCCCATCCCACCCCTTAAAACTCTACTTTTTGTTAATTTGTCCTACAACTATTATAATTCTTTTTTAATAAAATCATGTTTCATTAATAAAAATATACTTGAAATTAAAACTAAATTTATCTCATCATATCAAACTAATTTTTAGCAAAAGCTGAATAATATTATATAAGTGTTTAACAAGACAATATCACCACAAAAATAAAAAATATCATAGTATAACAAATAACAAAATAGAGGTAAAGAGATAGTAGGGTTTTAGAGTATAAAAAATTTACAATTATGACATGTATCAACATGGGGCGAGGTAGGATGGGTCTAAAAAGTTTAAGCCTATCCCCACCCTACCCCGTGGTGCGGTGCGAAAATCTCATCCCATCCTCGCCCCACCACCTTTGTGGAGCAAAAAAAACCCATGCGAGATAAAGCAGGGAAGGACGGGGCAAAATTGCCGCCCATAGTGCTAATTACTAAGCCTCTTGGCCTAAGTGATATCGCTAAGCTCTCCTTCGAGTTGTGATTCAATCCCTTAGGGTTTGTTCGCTTTTTTTTTTTTTTTTTTTTTTTTTTTTTTTTTTTTTTATGAAAAACCTTATAATTTTATTAAAAAGAAGATAAAAACATTATATCTTGAGTCAAATCTGACTCAATCATAGTAGGATTTTCCTCTATTGAAACTACATAATTATCAATTCCCTTAGCATGCTGAGCCAAGACATGAGTAGGGTGATTGCCTTGCTGTTTAACATGAGATACTTTTACCTTTCTAAACTCCCTCAATTTTAGACGAATCCCTTCAATGATGTTTCTGATTGACACTAGAGGGACATTTGAACCGTTCACGGCCTCTAAAACAATCTTGAAATCACATTCCAAAATAACTTCATGTATACCGTCATCCAAAGCAAAAGGAACACCCTCCTCTAAAGCCTTGGCTTCAATCTCTAGAGGACCCAGTGGGGTTGGAAGCTTCTTGCTCAAGGCCGCCTCTACCCTACCAATACTATCACAGATCACTACTCCAACACCAATAGTATGTATGTTAGCAAAAGCAGCCCCATTAGCGTTAAGCTTGTACCAGGGTGCTTCAAGTGGAACCCAGTGGACTTCATTCTCAGTTTCGGATTGAGGTATCTTGAGATTGGCTGTGTGAAATTCTTCTAGCAGTAGCCTAGCTTTCTGCACTATTGCTAAAGCTTGTTGCCTTGCCTTACCCTGCCTAGCCTCATTCGACTAAACCACATACTCCACACCACCATAGCCACTAGTTCCAGCAACTCATTGGCCAAGCAGAGGCCAAACTTCAAGTGCCATAGGAAATTAGCAAAACTCGGAAAAACCATACCATGTGCAACAAAAGAAATACTAGTAAGTTGCCAAACCTCATGAGCCTTAACACAATCCCAGAAAATATGCCGACTACTTTCAGCTCCCTCCTTGCATGCTTGCAGATTAGATCATCAATGACTTTTCTACTACACAAATTGACTTTTGTCGATAATATATTCTTGCTTGCTCTCCACAGAAAGGACTTGACTTTGTTTGGAAAATTAAGCCTCAGATTGTTCTCCAAAAGAGTTTGTTATTATGGTTGCTTGATGCTTCCCCAAAATCCCCAATAAGAGTTGTAGTAAGAGCCACTTTGTACGCACTTTTACCTGGGGTTATAAACCCACACCAGACGGTCAGCAGGTAGTCTAGAGCTTAAAGGGATGCTTAAAATAGCCGATGCATCAACTGATGAGAAATATCGTCTTATCATGTCCACTCTCCAAGCCTTAGTATGTGGGTCAATCAACAATGAAAATTTAGCATCAGATGGTACATCATTTGGTCTGGAAGTGAGTCGGAACATGGATGGTTGGGGAAACCACTTATCCTTCAAGATGTCTAGGCTTAAGCTGTTACCTACCTACCAGCTATACCCGTCTCGAACAATTGATTGTGCCACCAAAATACTTCACCATGCAAATGATGGGCGATTCCCTAGCTCTGCCGATAGAAAGTCCTTGTTAGGGAAGTAGCGAGCTCTAAACACCCTATGAGCCAATGAAGTTTTGCCTATCTGTAGACGCCACCCTTGTTTGGATAAGAGAGCAAGGTTGAAAGGCTTTAAGATCACGAAAACCCAAACCACCTTCTTCCTTTGGCTTACACATCTTGTCCCAACTTAATTAAGCCATTTTGTTTTTCTCATTTGCTTACCCCCACCAAAACTTGCATACTAAGCTTGTCATCTCATCACATAATGCATTCGAAAGCTTAAAAGCACTCATGGTGTAGGTTGGAACCACCTATACCATTTTCTTGATCAGGATCTCCTTCCCTGTAGTAGATATCAATTTTTCTTTCCACCCGGATAATTTTTTATTCAACCTCTCAATTAATTGGTGAAAAGTGTTACATTTATTTTTCCCCACCAAAGAAGGGAGACCAAAGTACTTTTCATGCTGTTGGATAATCTAAGCCCCAAATTTGTGCTTAACATCGTCTTGGATCACCTAAGAAGTGTTCCAATCGAAGTAAAGGGATGCTTTTTCACGATTTAATTGTTGGCCGAAAGCTGTCTCATATTTCTCCAGGATGGTAAGTAATGTAGAGCAATCCTCCTTGGTTGCTCGACAAAAAATGAGACAATCATCAACAAAGAATATGTGAGAAATCGCAAGTCCCCGAGCACAAGCTGCAATTCCTTTAAGCGCCCCTTGTTCAACCAATTCTCTAATCAGTGTAGATAAACCCTCTGCACAAATCAAAAGCAAATACGGAGAAAGGGGATCTCCTTGCTGCAAAACCCTTGTGGGAGCAATGTGGCCTCAAGGTTGCCCATTAATCTTTACAGAATATGTAACAAAACAAACACATCTCATCATTATTTCAATCCATTTAGCTGAAACCCATCTTGTGCATGATCTATTTTAGATAATAAAAAATAAAATAAAAAGTTAGTCCAATTGCTACAATATTTACTGTAGCAATAAAAAATAAAATAAAAAGTCGGTCCACTTGCTACAATAGTCCAATTTTAGCATTTGTCCCTTTTCATCTCCCTTTCCAATAGAATTTTCCAGAGTTGATCAGAATCATAACCAAGTTATGATGTGACCAAAAAAAAATCTCTTCCTACAATTCTTTCCTATATTTATTACACCATCTTATTCAACTTTGATCAATGCACTTCACATAAACAACATATTGTCTAACCAAGAGAGAGAGAGAGAGAAAGAGATGTACATAAGGTGCTGCAATTGCTTGAGGGAGTTCAAATCGTCAGGATTAATGAGTGTTTTGAATTCACAAGAAACCTCCTCTGAAGCCGCCCTTATCGCCTCTTTCTCTGTTTGCTGCATCTCCATTCTCCACCAACTGATCACTCACACTGTCATAGAGAGAGAGAGAGAGAGAGAGACGCTGTTGTTGAGTTATTTATTTGGGTAGATTTAGCAAGACCCAACAACTTGGACAATATATGAGCTAAACTTGGGGCTTTGTGAGACTTGATAAGCAAACCATGCTCTCAGAGAACCAAACTCACTCATCGAAGGATTTATGGAACGCTGACA
Source organism: Quercus dentata (assembly GCA_028216015.1). Taxonomy (NCBI): domain Eukaryota; kingdom Viridiplantae; phylum Streptophyta; class Magnoliopsida; order Fagales; family Fagaceae; genus Quercus; species Quercus dentata. The sequence continues at coordinate 69,827,945 of CP116448.1, forward strand.
TGCAAACCTTCCAGTATACAGAGTTGTTACAATAAAAAGTAAGAGGAAACTACAAGGGATTATGGTCTATCCATGACAACATGGGTCAACAATCACACATTCACACTCAGAATGATAAATTGTACGCTAGTTATACATGCAATTTAAATTGAACTTTTAACACATGTCCATTCTTATATTATTATTATTTTTTTTTTCCATTATATAAAAATAGATATTTATATTTAATATCTTACTATTCAAAAACAAGAAAAATATGAGATATTGAATTTTTTTATAGATATTTTTTATTCCTCTTTAAATCCATAAGTTTGTGGACAATGATGTTTGTGTTTTTGTATAGGATGAAACTTAAATACAATACTTTAGGTGTCATCCATTAAGTTCTTTTCTTAAAATTCAGTCATATGACTTTTTTTCTCATGAAAATGAAGTGTATTTTTAGCTAAGTAGCCACATTGCTGAATTTTAAGAGGTGAGCCTAAGAAATAACACCTAAATACTGCACTTAAATTTTTCTCTTCTGTTTATATGTTTTCACATACATACACACATATAAACATGTGTATGTTTTTTTTTTTTTTTGAAAGAACATGTGTATGTTTATGTTCCCAATATGTATTAAAATCTTGTAGTGATAAAAATAATGAATTATAATTGAGATTAGATTTTTTATAAAACCTATGAAAAAAATTTCAAGTATATGGAATACAGAAAAAAATGAAAAATAAATACTTTGCTCATAAAATACATTTAAAATTTTAATTTAACATATTAAAGGCTTACGAATTTATTTCACTTACTTCTAAAATTAATTGGAGATTTTTTTTTAATGTGCATTGGTCTAAAGAGGATTGGTGGATCTATGATTTTAGAACCTAAAAAAAAAAAAAAAAAAAAATGTTTATGTAGGGAACAAAAAGATCTGGTTTGAGATTGAGAAAAAATGGAAATCAAATTTCTCTATCATTTGTGAACAATACACATGAACAGCACACAAGAATGATGCATGTGAATAGTTTCATCATCATTCATGAATATTACCAAAAGAAAAAGAAAAGAAAAAAGACAAAATGTGTAATTGAGAAAAAATGACAATAAGGTCAACATGCCACAATACTTCAAACACATAATATTATATTGATAAAGTCGTTCTTATGTGAGTACAATAAGACATTTATATGGACCTTTAATCATATTTTCCTCCTAATATAACTAAAATTCCTGCTTTGATTAATAAACATAATCCCAATTGAATGAAACAAAATATCACACAAAAAAGCCCCAAACAAATTTATTTAGACATACTTATTAATAAAAAGAAAACCACATATTGTGACTCATAAACAATAATTACAGAATTACTAAAATATCCTTGACATTGGAATAATCGAATAAAACATAAAATAAAATATAAAAACCTAATTAACTAACATGGTCATTTACTCTAAGACTTTGCCTTAAACTCAAGCTTTTGAAGAGTATATTGTTTCTCTAATCACGTTATGCTTGTGCCATCATTTATCTATGAGAATATAAGTTTTGTCAAGTTGGTTGGCCAACCTTGAGCCAAATAAAAGTGGTACTCGCATATCTTTTAAGGTGGGTTAAAGTTGAGTCATGTTCTCTTTTTAAAGAAGAATAACCATTGATTTAAAAAGTAGGACAAAACGACCCTACTCATGTGGTTCGATTGTGCTAAAAAAATCTCAATTTTAATAGAAATTCAAAAAGTAGTAACTGGAGATTTGACCTATCAAACTATGAACCAAATTGAGAAAAAAAAATCGGTTTTTATTAGTTTAATTAATTGAGCAATAATAACACAAAATATAAATATGGTAAAATTATGAAATTTTTAAGATATCTTTATTCTCAAGTTCTAAATCGTAATATTTCATTAATAAATAATTTTTTAAAATTTCATTACATGATCAATATTTCAAATAAATGCTAAAATTATTTGTATTAAATAAATTAATACAATAAAGTGATATGTATAGAGTTAGGGGTCAAGTTGTATTTTGAGAAAGTAGGGGTCAAGCTTTAGTTACACAATGTAACTCTATGTCATTTTACACCACCTTATAACTTTTAATTGAAAGATTATTGTAATAAATGAACCATTCATGCTTGCAAAACATTAATACTATTAGTCGCTAACCCGTGTGATGCACTGGATATATATGATTGTTAAATATTTTCCATGCTACAATTAGTTAAAAATGAATGAAAATCAATATCTATAATATGAAACAAAGGCACAATATTTATGGTTCTACCTTGTTTAAATTTTTATGAAACATGGAACATCAAAATACAAACAACTTAATAACAAAAGAAAATTTTCTAAGTTCCACTAAGGCTTTTAGGGGGAAAAAAGTAAATTAAGTGATACAAAAATAACATTCTATAGCACAAAGCATTCATCCAACAAAACAAAGATGTCAAAATTGAGAAATCAAGATACTTTGGTGGCCCCATTACCTCTAGCTTTCTTGTAGCATTTACTCACTACACAAACTTGGCCTATGGTGACGAAATCTAGTGAGGAAAATGATTTTTGTCACCAAATAGTAACATTCAGTGAGGAAATAAAAAAAAAATTGTCACCAAATATTAAAAAATACATAAAAATGGTGACAAAATCATATTTTCATCACTAAAAATATTACAATTGGTAACGAAACTTTTTGTTGTCACTGTAGGTCGTGGAAAAAACTAGTGCCAATGAAATTTTTAAGTGCGGATGTCTACGGTAACAAAATATTTTGTCATGCAAAGTGAAATATAGGGTGACGAAAATATTCGTCACCAAATATTAACAATAGGTGACGAAAAACTAATTTTGTCACCCAATATAAAAAATAATTATCATTGGTAACGAAATACTTTTTCATCACCTATAAATCCCAAAAAATTAAAATGACGATCTAAAATGTTGAGCACAAAAGAAAAAATTCGTTGCCACTAAACATTTAAAATAAACATATTTAGTGACGAAATCCATAAATTGCTACTGGGAGCACATTGAGTGACGAAACCTATTTTCGTCACCTAAAGCAATAAAAGAGATATAGATATAGCCACAATAACGCCCCAGCCCATTCAAATTTAAAAATTAAAAAAATTAAAAAAAAAAAAAGAGAGAGAGGAGAGAGTTAGATTTTTAGACCCACATGATCCCCACCACACAATCACAAATATCTCTCTCCCTCTCTCTTGGCCGGCCACACAATCACTCCCCTCTCTTTCTCTTCTCTTTTCTTTCTTTTTCATACAAACATAAAGACACTCATATCTCCCTCTCCTACACTCTCCCACCGATGCATCACCCCCTTTACAATTATTTTTCCCGTGGTGTGGTGTGGTGTGTGTATTCATGTGCTATGTCTATTGAATAAGATGCTATAGACTTATGGTTATCAATATTACATAGGAGATTAAGTGGTCCTAAAATGGAATATGTTGCATTTACTCTAGTGTGTTAGTGCCTTTAGTGTGATCGGATCGGTTAACAAGTATCAAAAAAATATTTTGTTAGTTCGTTCGAGGACGTTAGCGCCTTTAGAGTGATCAATGTAGTTTACTAATGCTTGTTATTGCCTTGAGAGTGATCATTGTATAATGATTTTAAATGTAAAAGGAGGTTAGTGTCTAATTCAATGCAAGAGTGCGGTTAATTGTTGCAAAACCTCAAGGGACTTTTTTTTTTTTTTTTTTTTTAGCATTGTAATTGGATCTTTTCTTTTATGGATTTCTTTCTTTTTCTATAAGGATTTTGTAACTTGTCCCTACCTTAGAAACTTAATCCGATTCTGCAGGAGTGGAAAATGGGAATAAATGTGAATGCTACAACAAGGTCATAAAAGTGTATCTATCTCTATTTGATTCTAGTTGTTTGGGTCTTGTTTGTGTAGTGCAATTAGTTCTTATTTCATTTTGTTATGTGATTTGGGTTTCTCTATTGATATAGAAGAATTGCTTGTTTATAAAATTTATAAAAATAAATAAAAAAAAAATTAAAAAAAAAAATTCCACTTACATGTTATTAGATTTTTTAGATTTTTATAAGTTAAATTGTAGTTCTTAAGTGGACCAAAAATACACTGCCTGTAGTAAAGTTCCTCCTTTTTCTTTCCTTACTATAATTATTGGTTCTTAGGTCATTTTGAATTAAAGTGAACCTTCCCAACAATGTTTTAATAAGCTTTGTTGCCCTGTAAAGCATTCTCTTTGCATTGCAAATAGAAGTCCATTTCCACTATCTTGATCATTCCCTTGCCCATGATAATCATGTGGTGATGATGTTCAAGTTTATCGTGTTGTAATCTTGACATTTTTGGTTTGTTATGTTAATAATCTAAGTATCAAAGGGCATAAGATGTACTTGTATCAATTTTTCTTTTTTTTTAACCTGGAACCATATTAGTAATATCAATGTATCAAATTTAGCTAAACTTTGGGCAATCTTGTGATTAGTTATACAAGTAGTTGCTTCTTCTAGTATATATGATATTGATGTATTTTTCTCTATATTTGTGCAGATATGAGATTGGTGGCAAAAAGACATTTTTTGTGGTGCTATTTCAACTCAATTTCATTTTCGTAATGGATCGAAGACATTATTTATCAATAGATTGTTGTAATTACTTTGTAAACAACTTGCTTTAATGGTTTTAATAGTGTAATGGTTCTTTATTTCCTTTTTAGATTGTATGGATGTATAGATATAATAGTATAATGGTTCTCTATCATGTGGTTGGAAATGAATGGATGATTTGTTTACGGATGTGGTTGGAAATGAACAGATTAATGTAATGGTCAGTAAATGTAAAGGACATTAATAAAAAAAAAATAAAAATTGATGATGAAGATGTTCGTCAAAGAATATCCCGACAATAAGCAAAAATTGGTGATGAAATAATTCGTCACCTAATCTATTGAAATTGAAAGAAAAGAAAAAAAAAAATACATTTGGTGACAAAATATTTCGTCACCGAATCTATTGAAATTGAAATAAATAAATACAATCAATGACGAAATATTTCGTCACCTTATATAGTCAAATAAAAAAATTACAAATAAAAAAATCATTCGTAACGAATTTATTTCGTCACTTAAAATAAGGTTTAGTGACAAAAATATTAGGTGACAAAAAATTTTCGTCACCTATAACTTTTTTTTTGGTGATGAAAAATTTTCGTCACTAGGACATTCAATGATGGGGCTTAGATAACGAATGTGGATTCGTCACCATATGTCTTTCGCGACGAAATAAAGACATATTGTGACTTAAAGTTTCATCACCATAGTCCACTTTTGTTGCAGTGGCAACACTAAAATTATAACAAATATTGTTGTAAAATAAAAGTTCCAAACTATGAGGTTTACTTTACATGTGATGCACATGGAACATAAACATATACATACATTTATGTTTATAAATATTTGTGTGTCTCATGAAACATGTATGATGATTACCATGTACTATTCATCAATAATATAAAAAATATAATTTTATAATAACTACATAAGATTTATGAGTATTATTATGTTATTTTCATCTAAATGACAAACAAAAATTTTGTATTTGGAATTATGAGTTCAAGATAGTTCAAGGCTTTTGGAGAGGCTTTTAGTTTTGGGAACTCTATTCCATTGCGAAGGAGAAAAAGCCTTTACATGCAATTTGAGGTAAAGCTCTTAACACATATCAATTCTTAAATTATTATTACTTTTAATTTTGATATTTTATTATTCATTATATAAAAAATAGATATTTATATTTATTATCTTAATTTTTAAAAAGAAGAACAAACTGAGATATAGATTTTTTTTTCTTAATTAGATATTGTTATTCCTTTTTAAATCCACACGTTCATTACTAATTTCGATAAAGTAAACACCTAACGGTATCTAGGTAAGTCTTCAACAAAATTTGTTTAAGGAGAGTAAATACCAGTTTTCCCCTTCTTCATGTAATGTCTAATTTTGCAACATTGTCATTTTATATGAAAACAATTAAAGAGATGGGATGTTTACAACGAAGTTTGGACAAATAGTAATTAGCTTTGTCTTCTTGAAAATAGATGGAAAATCTTTATTATCCTTTTGTATGGAAAATTGCATATCATGTTCTTTTGACTTTCATTACCAGAATATAAGGGGAATTTTTTTATTACCCTTATATGCTAGTAATGAAAGCCTATAAGGATGGTATATATATGCTTTTAATTTCAAATTGAAAAATTGTTTAATGCAAATTTATTAATATATGTATATTTTTTGTGTTTTTTTTTTTATACCTTTAGGAGTATTGTCCCGTGTCATCATGTAAGTTGAGGCCAAGATGAATAGGCTTACTCAAGAAATACATTAATATTGTGGTAATAATATGAACTAACTTGGGATTTTTTTTTTTTTTTTTTTTGATCCTTAATAATTGACAAATTGTGCCATAAAATAAACACCGTATCCTTCATGATATCCTATTTTATGATCTCAATTATTGCATCAACGGCTAAGGAGTTCATGGATCTTTCTAACAAGGAGGTCTTTAGTAGGGTTGGGTTGGGTATGGATTATGAAATGTCCGTTGTAGTATTTTTGTTATACATTGCAGATTGCTCGCCCAAAGAAATGCGAAGTTTTTTTATTGGATTTTATAGCTTGATAATGGGTTCGGTTAAAGTCTTCCCAACCTCATTAAAATTGTTTGAAGTTAAGTATTGACCCCTATACTGGTGGTGTCTTTTAATTTTTTGTTTTAAGAAAAGGTGTCTTTTAATTGAAAAGAGGTTATTAATGTTTGGTTATTACTTAGAATAATATATGTTTTACAAATATACACATATGTTTGTTTTTGGACAGAACATATGTGTATGTTTATGTTCCCATTGTCCACATACTTGTGATCACATACATACACACACAAGACACGCTGATGAAATGAAACTTTAAGCCATCCATATGGGTTTAATATTGGACTGTTCTTGGGCTATTTATTTGGGTGGATTTAACAAGACCCACTTGGATTTGGGCTTTTTGAGACTTGATAATCACATTAGTTTTGGTCCCACAAATGAAGGTATCACCTACAACTTACAGGCCTCAACCAAAATATTGATTTGGACCCAAAAAAGAATGATACGCTGACATTAGAGTAAAAACAACCGTCATATATACAGTCAATTCATAGGCTACATTTAAGTTGTTTGTAGTGGGTGGAAAGTGTTATTTCAACGTGGGGAGTGTTTTTTGTTTGTACTGGGAGTGATTTTTTTTTTTTTTTTTTTTTTTTTTTTTGCATAGAACTTTTTTTTTCAATAGGAACGTGAGTAGATAATTGATAGAGCGTGTTTTACTTGAATTTTTAAACGTGCTGTGTTCTACAAATTTCTACAGTTTTTATACTTTGAATTTGAAACAAAATAATGGGTGGCCGGAGTAGTTTTTTTTTTTTTTTTTTTTTTTAAGAACATGGGATCATTTTTTTTATTTTTTTATTTTATAAATTTCAATTAGGAATAAGAAGAAAAGTTACATACCTTTTTTAATTTCAACTAGTCGCTAACCCGTGCGATGCACGGGATAATTTTTATAATTTGGCTCAAAGCATATTATAATTTTTTTTTTTTAACCCATAATAGTAAAGAATGTTAAACCAAGAGCAAAATGGGAGAAAATATAAGGAGAATACAAATTGACTAAAAAAGGGATGAGAATCTTAACAAATTTAAGTTAAGAATAAGCAGTTGCCAATGTAAATCCTTCAATTTAAGAACTTTCAAAAACTAAGTCTTGTCTGTTTGAAAATAGCTACGGAATAAATAAATAAATTTAAAAAGGGGGGCTCTCTCCTTTTCTTCTAACCTCAAAAGTGTCAAGCAAGGATCATAGGATGGATTATGGGCAATAATAAAAGTCCACAACACAAATTTGGGTAAAAGAAACCACCTGCAACATTTAACATTCTGTGAGGCAAAAGATATGACAATCCAACTACAAATTTGAGTTAAAAAATTAATTGCAAGTAATATAGAAAAGCATGATTCCAATCCAAAATTTGGATTCTAAAACAGTAATAGGTTCAGAACAAAATATGATCCAACTCAGATTTTCAACAAAGATGAAAAAATTGATGTGTAACCCCAAAGTCTTAGGGCATAAAATTCAACTTAAGCAATCTATATATTAAACTCTAGGAGTTTAAACTTTCTTTTTCAGTTTTAGATGTCTTTGTGATTCTCATTAAAAAAAAGCTTTAAATGTAAATAATCACCCTTTCATCAACATGTTTAATATAAACACAGGCTAGGGAAAAAAATCATAACCAAAAAAAAAAAAAAAAGAAGAGAATCCTACAAAGTTGAGAACAATTACATCTCATCGAAGAAGCAATTAACAATAAAAGTACTAAATTTCTAAACTTTGTTTTATCAACATAGTACAACTTTTTCATTAAAAAATTAAATTAAAAAAAAAAAAAAACATAGTACAACTTAAAATGATGAACCATAGAACAATGGAGAACTTTGTTCCGATTTTTTGATTTAATAGTAGAAAAAGGAACAAAATGGAATAGTAGAAGAATTAAAACCTTCTAGGTTGTGTTCCTTGCAATCCTCCAAAACCAAAGGAAACCCATCAAACAAAAAAAAACATGAAAAATAATCAAGCAATAGGGAACCAAACAAAATAAAAGAAAAATCCATATGGAAAAAGAGAGGAAAAATAGGGGTGTACAGAGATTCAATGGTGGAGTTTACAAACAAATAGAGAGACAAACAGATATAATTTGGGAAAACAAATTTGAAAAGAATTGGGAGAATTACCTGACATGATAAACCAATCAAAACCAATTAAAATACATTATATTTTTGCTGAATAAAACTTTGGAGGCTGTACTTATTTTGCTAAATTTTGTCTTTGCCATTGCAAGGTGAAAACAATACAACTTTCTTATATCCTTTATGCAACATTAATTTCAATGAGGTTGATGGCATGCTAAGCATGGCAGTAGCTCTGCACCTGCAATTACATATACGTACTTACTACATATTTGTATTGTAAGAGTTCCAATTAAAACAAATTAGAGATTAATTATAGTAAAAAGTTTCTCCTCTATGTGATAAAAAATCAAATGAAACGTAAATGATCATAATGCATCATGAAATGGTACAGTTGAAATTTGTGCACTTCAAACAACTTATAAGAAGCTGTCCAATACATAGCAAATAGATTAATGACACAAACACATGCAGTGCCAAACAACCAATGCACCATTCCAAGTCAACCAATTCACCATTCCAAGTCTCTCCAAATCAAAATCAAAACAAAAGAAATACCCAAAAGACAAAAATCCTCAAAGAACAAATCTCAACAAAAATCCAGGAAATTAAATGACCCACTTCCCAAATCCCATTGATTTCACCTCAATCCCCAGAAATTGGAAAGAGAAATTGTTAGAGATCATGAAGTTCATGAACAAAAGCTAACATAAAATGCAAACCAAAGAATACATTGTTAAGTTATAGTAACTCATTTAACACAAACCCAAAACTTAATCCATAAGTTTATTTTTTCCATATGTATTATATTAGGATTTGGAATTAGGAAAATAGAATGATGCAAAATGCTTATCTGAATATTATTGGTCACTATCATCGATTATATACATCAACAGTACTTAACCAACTAATCTGAAAGATAACTAACTAACTTCAAAGTCACGTGCACATCACATGCTCACTTAATAGACTAAACTACTTGCAAAGATATCTACCTAACATTGAACTACGTGTAGCATAGCACCTGCTTATAGCTCTTCAACAAAGAACATCGGTTTCTGCATTAACGCATCTGCAGAATCCTTCTTCAACATATTACATAATAGAAGTAAAATTATTAGGACATACCATATGCATACTTATTGCTGGTGAAGCTAAAGCCACCATTCACGCAGTTCACCTAGCCTGGTCTCTTGGGTTAATGTCATTTTGAAAGGGACACTTGAGCTATTATATCTACCATCCTCAAGTTCAATCCTACTCAAGCTAGCATACTGGAAAAATGCCTCTATCACTGTAGACATTCATAAAAGGATGTCATTTTGAAAGGGACACTTCAGCTATTATATCTGCCATCCTCAAGTTCAATCCTACTCAAGCTAGCATACTGGAAAAATGCCTCTATCACTGTAGACATTCATAAAAGGGCTCTTTTTCTCTAACACATGGAGTAAGATGGATTTTTATATTTATTTATTATTGTGTTGCTAGAAGAGCTAGATGGATTTAATTCGCTATTCTCTATTAATTTCCTTATGTGTTAATGAAAAGTTTTATTCAGCAAAAATAGAGAGAAAAGATAATTCAGCTTGCCCTTTCATATGGTGAGAATTGGAGATTATGGTGTGTTGGAGAGGGTGGATCTACAATGTTTGCCAAGAGAAAGAGAAAACTCACCGATTGGGGTAGCAGAGCCACAGGCAGAAGAGGAGTGGGGGGAACAATAGAGAGAGACATTAGTTGTAATTCCACCATCATTGATTTACCTCTTAACTGATATAAAAACCAATTCTAAATCAAAACAAAATCTGAACCAATTTCTTAAAGCAAAACCAAACAAAATAGCCGAACCTAAATCCTATTAAACACCCACAAAAGATTTTACCTGACCTATATTAGGGTTTCAGTATTGATAAAAACCAATTCTAAATCAAAACAAAATCAGAACCAATTTCTTAAATCAAAACCAAACAAAATAGCCGAACCTAAATCCTATTAAACACCCAAAATTAATAGAAAAGATTTTACCTGCAACCGCTCCAAAAATCGATGTTAGGTTGGTTGTGAGGCGAAGCGTTTGTGGCTTAGTTGAATTCGCTTACCGTCGCGGGGGAAGAAAGAAAGATCTGCGTCTAGCTTTTCCGTTTTTGGGTTCTTGCGTATGGGTCTTGTAGTGTTTGTTGGCTGAGTTTGCGTTTGAAGGAGAGACAGAGACTGAGACATAGGTTTTATCGGGTTTGTTTTGGGGAGAAATAGTTATTGGGTTAGAAATAGTTACGTTGTTTAGGGTTATTTTTTTAATAGTTTTATTTTTTTATATTTTTTTAATAATTTTAATTTTTTAAATAATGCTGATGTGGAAAAATGTGGAAGCTTCAAAAGTTTCGGTTTTATATATATATATAGATAAGGAACAAAAAGAACGTGGGATAGTAATTTTTTTTATTTGTGAGAAGTTCTATTGAGAACTTTTATTGTACACGTTATAGAGTAATGATAACTTTTATTGTACACGTAATGATAACAGAGATGACAGAGTAATGGAAAGTGTTTTTGTTTGCAAGAAGTTCTATTCAAAAAACGTGGGAAGTTATTTAAGCTTTTGAGTATTTTTTGTTTGTAGTTGTGGGTGGGAAGGTAAATATGTGGAGAGTTTTTTAAGCTATTGAGTATTTTTCGGGTGGGAAGGTATTTCAACACAGAAGTAGAATTAGTGTTTCAATGTGGGTAGGAATTTATTTAGGAGTGAATTTACTATTTTAACCCCATTTTGATTGGTTTAGATTAATTAAATTAGGGATATTTTTTACAGTAAAAAGAGCAATAACTAATTTTCTGAATCCTCTTAATATATACAGATAAACATAATATATATCCAATATGTTAATTGTTCAATTTGAAAATACAAAAGCTTAATTGACAACTCACATAAAAATTCAAGGGTAAATTGTGTAAAAACCCTAAAGTTTTCAATTTGATTAAAAAAAACACTTTATGACAATTATCCACTTCGAGATTCAAACTATATATAGGGATATTTGTAATTTATATCTTACATTGTAGAATTATGCAATCAATCCCTAACTTTAGCTTCTTCTTCTTCTCCTTTTATAAAATCTATCCCCCATTGTTCAAATAAATGTTTAATAAGAAATTATCTTCCCTAAATAATAGGAATCTAATAATCTATATATATATAACACTGAAACCTTTGAAACTCCTATAATTTTTCACGTCAGCACAATATTTTAAAAAAATTTAAAAAAAAAAAAAAACTTTTCTGAAACCATAAAAATAAACGCAAAAAAAAAATCTTTTCCAAAACCTGATAAATACAAAACCAGCCTTCTTCTTCCTCCAAAATGCAGATCCCTACCGTTCTTCTCTCCTCTCTATTTCTCTACCCTCTTCTTCCCCAAAACCCAACACCGAAAATCAATCTCACCAAGAAGCCATCCCCACACTGTCAAGTCCGAAATAGAAAGAAGGCATTACTGATCTCCACCTTTGAGCACTAACAATAGCCATCAAAATTGAGCAGATTGCATCAGATGGTTGAATTAGAACTTTGTTTCAAAAAATTAGGGTTCGTTTTCTTCTTCTTCTTCTTTTATTTCTTATTTTTTGAGATTTTCGATCAAAATTGCATAAAGTTGATTTTTTTTTTTTTTTTTCATTATCAAACCTAGGGTTCAATTCAATTAATTAGCAAAAATCATTGGTTGACTTAAGAGTACACATCATTACATGTTTACAGTAGTAGACAATTATCCGTGCAGCTTAAATATAATTCACACAACATACAGATTTAACAACAATGAAGCCTTGCTTCCAATTTCATAGTTGCCAAATCCTCATACTAATTCCAAACGATAGCTTAATTTATTATATACATATAGAATTTGTTCACAACATCAACAACAGAGGACACATTACCGATTATCGCAATATTATACACAGTAGTGACGGTACAATAATCTACCATAGTTGTTTGTCTCTGTAACGGAGTTCGAAGGTTGTTAAAATCTTTAATCAAGATCTTGAATCTCATAATTCCACAATTCTAGAACGTCAATGATTTAAACCGCAATAAGAGTCTTCTAAGATTAGGATTTTTAAAAATCCCAACCCAAATTGTGGTTTCTTTTAGAGAAACCTTTAAATTTAACATAGAACTCAAATTGGGACCCCAATTTGGTAGCATTTTTTTGGACTTCTTTTTTGGGTAAAGGGTGGAATGGTGGCCGGAGAGCAACAACCCAAGTTCCAATGACTATAAGTCCGTTTGAGTTGTAAAGGAGGCCATAGGCCTTAATGAAACAGACCATGGGTCTATGGTTTGAAAAAGAGTAGAAGACTGTTAAGTCTATTTGACTTGGAAAAGGCTATAAGTCTCTTTTGAGTTCAAAAAAGACTACAAGTTTGTTTGAGTTGAAAAAGAGTGAATCTCTTTGAATAGACTTTGGAGAATGTTTGCACATGTGAGTGGGAAAAGGAAGAGCTTCCATTTTTCAGCAAAATCCTCAAATTTTTGGTGGAACGTAACGATACATACTAGACTTCAAAGATTATTAATAGATCTTTTTGACTTTTAGCTTTGTCTTCAAAAAATATTTAAACTTTGTTTTGAACTTTTTAAGAAACAACATTCTTTTGGATTCAAAAAACAGAGAGAGAGTATTCTTTTGAGTTTTATAGATTTGTCTTCAAAGAGTATTACAAATTCTTATTTTCTTTCTAAGGAAAAACTTTTTTTTCTTATGAGTTCTTTCCTACAAAGATTAATAATTTTTTTGGTGTTAGCCTTGTCTTTTAAGTAATATTAATAATTATTTATCTATCTAAATCACTAACGTTTTTTTAGTTGTAAAATTTTATGATCTTCAATCGGATCCAAGACCCTCACACAAATGATGAAACCTTTGGATTGGTGATCTCTTCAAGCCTCACAAAACCTTGATACAATGCAAGGTTAGTTTTTCAAAGACCAATTTATCCGAAGATTAAATAAACATAAAAACCACTTTGAACAGGTTAAAATGTACCCACAAAGGAGTATAACAAGTCTTGAGGGGCAAATTAACACAAAATATCCTGGAACAACTTGCAAGATCAAATAATAAGGTGCTGTTTGGTTAAAAAAATGGTGTATTCAATTTTCATTTTCATTTTTGTGTTTTCATTTTTTGAATATGAATACACAATAAATGACCCATTTTCACATTCATTTTCTATACATACCAGCTAACCTCTGAGCTCTCTCTCCGCTTTGTCTTGGGTTCTTCCATTTACCCTTTCTCTCTTTATTCCTCAAACCTCTCCCTTACAAGCCATCCCCATTCGCTCATTCACTCAGTTTAAAGCTTTATCTCAACTTGCTTTGCTCTCTCTTCGCTGATTTCAGCGTATTTTTAGGTAATCTATATGATTTCACATCCCATCTGAAATTTTCAATTGATTTGAATTCGGTTTCTGCTTTTTTTCATTTAAAAATATACAGATTGCATCAAATGGTTAAATTAGAACCTTGTTTCAGAAAATTAGGCTTCGTTTTCTTCTTCTTCTTCTTCTATTTCTTTTTTTTTTTTTTTTTTTTTTTTTTTTGAGATTTTTATCAAAATTGCATAAAGTTGATTTTTTTTTTTTTTTTCATTATCAAACCTAGGGTTCGATTCGATTAATTAGCAATCAATTAAAATAATTAGATTTTCTCTTCTCTCACAGTCTCTCTCTTTTCTCCTCCGATATTTTCTCTAAACAAAAACAATGTTGAGTACTTCAACTTTTTTTTTTTTTTGTGTGTGTTCGGATCTATAAAACTATTTGTTGATTTGAGTAAAATCTGTATGGATTTTCAGTGGACTAGAAATTTAACTAGGGTTTTGTAAATTTTGTTCAATTACTGATCCGCTTGATTCTGATTTGATCATTTTTTTGTTGTTGAATTGGGTTAGTCTATGGTCAACATAAAAGGGGTTGCCAAAGAGATCATTTGGGAAGAACATGCACTTGGCATTAATTTGTAAAGTGTATTTTGTTTTTGTTGTTGTTGTTTTTATTTATTTATTTATTTATTTATGCGGTTTTGTGGACAATTATCAGTGAGTATTAACCTCTTATATGGTATATGTATACATGTTATTTTCAGATCTGTAATTGATGTCATTTTCTTTTGTTCTTCCATGAAGATGAGGGGGATGCATGTTCACAAAGCTTGATGTGTAGGTTTAAAGAAAAGAGATGAGATTCTAGAAGGAGAATGTTTGAATCTAGATTGTCATAGCATTGAGCAACCGTGATAGCTATTGCAGTTGCTATTGGCTTCCATGTAAATTAAATGCCTACAACAAATATAGATGTGGCAATAGTGTTTATTGGAATTCTTTTGACAGTATTTGATCTACAAAATACATTAGAGCGAAAAGTGAATTTATGTAGTGACACTGATTTACAATTAATATGAAGTGTGTTTTCATTGTTTCAAAATTGAATGTAGATTTTGACCTTGAGCCAAGTAAACATACAAATGTTGCAATCCTTTGCAAATAGATTTCCCATTATCTTAATGTTGCTTTAGTTTTCAACATTATTTTCTATAAAAAAAAAATAGTTTTTTCTTTCTTTCTTTTTCAATGTCTTTTTTTTTTTTTTTTTTTCCTTTCATTTTTAGCTTTTTCTTGGTGGGCAAATCAACCTTTCCTTGATTCTTTTAGCTTTTTCTTTTAATGTGAGGTTGATTAACTAAATATTTATTTAACTAGCTTTTTCTTTTAATGTGAGGTTGATCAATTAAATATTTATTTAACTATCCCATGCATCACACGGGTTAGTGACTAGTAATAATAATAATATACACCCTATTTCGCAAATAAGTTGTCAACATTTGCATATTGAAACAATAATTTTAAAAAAAAAATGCTATATCCATAACATTTTCACAACACTTTCACAACAAATTCTATGTAATGAGTTGTTACTTGCTGTTGCTAGTGGCAATAAAGTTATTCCAATAGTGGATTCAAATTAAAAACCTATAACAACCTGCCAAGTAAGATTTTTTGTAAAAATGTTGTGAATGTATTTGTGATTTAAGTTGTACATTACAAATACCTTTATAATTTAAGGTGGGTAATTACAATAAAGCTTTAAAAATTAGAGAATAAAATAATAGCCTATAGATGAATATGGAATATCCAAACTAAATTCTTGTAAATTCTAGTTAATTGAATTGGTAAAATATTTTGTTGTCGAAGAATAGATTTGAGGTTTGAAATTCAATATTTGGAACCTCACCTACACAAAAATAATTGATACCTTAGCCTAATGTTAAAAATCATTCATCATGAAATGGATATCATAATTTAAATTCAATCACATCTATCAAAATAAAAATCACACTAAGGTCCCAAAACAAACTTTAACAAATATTTGGATTGAAATTTGTTTTCATATCCATTTCCCTACCTTCTGAATTCACCAGGTAATCATATCCTAATAAAAGTATTAATAATTATTCTGACATATATACCCAAAATTCAATTCTACACTTGTGATTAACATTGGGAAAATTTTTAAGATTTGGCTTCCCCAATACTTTTTTAAAAGGAATCTTCTTTTGTTTTAATGAAAGATTGTCACATCACTCACTAACTAAATAAAATGTGGGGAATAAAACCCAATACCATTTGTCATTATATATTTAAAACAAAAGGATATGTCCAATTAAAAATGTACTGGAGGTAAGCCAAACCTAATTTTTAAAAAGAAAAATAATTTACCTCCATTTTTGCCATATACTAGTAATAAGTAGTTAATTTAGTTCCATGCTCTCAATTAATTGTTCTTCAAGTTTCAACTACAAAACAATTTCGCTTTCTCAAAAAACAAAAACAAAAACAAAAAACAATTTCTAAACTTCTCTCCTAAATTCCAATTTTGAAGGTAATTTGGTTTGATTGAAAATTGAGGTTGACTGAAACACGATTTATATGATATGTATTCTTGGTTGTGGTTTCATATTTAGTTTCACAATAGTACTCAAGAAATTTCTAATTATTGTATGTACTAAGGATATACAAACAATAGGTGACGAATATCATAATTTATATATGAAAGTCCGAAATTTTTTTAAAAAATTAATGCAGAAGATCAAATTCAAGTTCTTTGGTTATAATTTTTTTTTTTATCAAATTTAATGGAAAATCAATTTCTTTTAAAATATATATATATATATATATATATATATATATATATATATATATATACACACAATAGAAATTCAAAATTTTCATTAAATTTGATAGAATTCCTAACAATATTAGGAAAATTGCTTATTATAATTAATAATGTGACACATTTTCTCAGTTTTAAATTTTAGAGGGATATTATAAATACATCTTACATAGATAAGATAGTGCAATTTACATATTTTATATAGTATTTTATTTCATTTTTAACGGTATATATATATATATGTACTAAATTGACTCATTTAATTATGAATCTCAATATATATATATATATATATATATATATTGAGATTCATAATTAAATGAGTCAATTTAGTACTAGAGGCTGTTTTGGTTTAATCGGGGGAATGAAATATTTCAAGATCGATTGGTACCGGTATACCGTTCGAGTTTACCGCTATTTATATATTTCTATACATAAATAATGAATTTATGAACTTTTATGTTTATCAACATAAAATTTAAAATCCACATATTTTATAAGCCTACGTATTAGCTTAAGTACATTACCAATATATTAGATTAAATAAAATGTTTGTTAATAATTTTTTTTTTTTGTACCAATTAAACGCCAATACTAGCTAGTATCGCCAAAATAGGCCAAGACAATTCGGTATTTTTCCAAAGACGTTTTGGAGAAGTACTGATACCGATTTAATGGCAGTGGGTTCTTATTTTGGGCAGTACCTAGACCCAAGTGGAAACAATGATCCTGGGCCTCCAAAGAGTTTTATACTTGCTGTTTGATGGAATGGGCTTGGTTCATCACAGCTATATTAAGGCGATTACAAACAAGTGGTGCACAAAACAAGGGTCCTACAACACATACATATTCATACATGCAAATATATACATATTGTAAAATAAATGGCTGAAAAACAAGAAAGAAATAGAGAAAAAGCAAGTAAGGACGTCG
Organism: Quercus dentata; assembly: GCA_028216015.1. NCBI lineage: Eukaryota > Viridiplantae > Streptophyta > Magnoliopsida > Fagales > Fagaceae > Quercus > Quercus dentata. Next base: position 69,845,902 of record CP116448.1, read on the forward strand.
GGGATCCTCAAAAAATATGGTGATATATCATTTTTAGTACATTGGGCCCTATTTCTTACTAGGATATGTCACAAGATTCAAATAAGTTCAAAATTCATAGACTTAGATAGCTCTTTGTAGGCTTTCAAGACTTGTGAGGTTTGAATCCCCTTAAATCCAAGTGTATCTTTCAGCACTTATCTCAGGATCCCTCACAGTGTTTCCCTTTTTTTCTCTATTTTCCGAGGTTTAATGAGTCTCTTTAAGGCTCTTTTTGCTCTAATTAATTGTTTCTCCTTGAATTTTGTTGATGGCTTGATCCCCCTTTTATAGTTCCTTCCTAAGATTTTTAGTGTGCCATTGATTCCCTCCATTTGTCGCCCAGGTACACTAACTAATGTTGTGTTAACAACTTTTGTGGCTGGTTCTTTCTTCATTTTCTCACTATATTTTTCTTATGAGGTTTCCCCAAAAAAAGTCCCCATCCGACCTTCCTCTTTTGGGGGATCTTGGGGGCTAACTTATAATCTCTTTTTCTAAGATTTCTAGAGAGACTTTTTGAGAACCCCTTTTTGGTTGCCTCACCCTTTGTCTTTTTTCTCTAAATAGGTAGATTCCCCTCTATCAAGCTGAAAGATCCCCAACCACCTTCATTCATGATCTACCTTTCCGCGCTTCCCGAGGTACCAAGCTTCCCTTCATCAGTCTTTGGTTCCTAAGTCATTATCTGTTCCTAAAGCCTTTTCTTTTGAGTTGTAGGCAGTTGATGAGACATGTCTTTCTTCGTTCCTTATGTCCATGAACATGCTTTCCTGAGCTATCCAACTCCTAGCTGATTCTTTCCCGCACTTCCCGAGGATCTCCTTCCCTGTTCTCAGCGGCTCCTAGGTATCTTGGTCCTGTCTCTTTCTAGGCTCTCTGAGAATTCTTCCCACAAAGGCGAGGCCAAGCTTCCTCTCTCTTTTCTTCCTTTTCTAAGGCCTAGGCTTGCCCATTCATAAGCTTAGGCTTCCTTTTACCCATTTTAAATGGGCATTGGCTCTCAAATTGGGCCCTCCTCATCTTTAAGGGCCCATTAGTTTTGGATTTTAATACTTGTAATATTTTAGACCTCAACAATGGCCAATGCAGTATATTTTCCTGATACATTATTGCTTCCTTGTTCTAACAGTTTGATATATAGCAATGATTCTAGATTTGCAATGGCTAATTATAATGTAGAATTTAGGTTAATTAATATCATTATTGGGGGGCATTCAATTAATTCAGCGTTGGTAAGTAAAAAATTCAATGACATCTCATAAATTTCCATCAAATTTTGTCTACTACAAAACAAAATTTGATAATAAAGTTAAAAACAAAGAACCACTTCAATAAAAAATAAATTAAAAAAATATTAAAAAAATCATTATAGTAACCTAGTCCTATAGAAAATTCACTATGGAAAAATAGTTACAACAATCTACTACAAAACTTTTGTATAGATAGATTCTATTGCAAAATCTACAAACGACTTGCCTTTTACCATTCTATTACAGTAGACCCAGAATCTTTGGAATCTTACTCAATGAACTTCTTCCATGAACTCATCGTCAGTAGAAACCAAAATCTATAACACTCCAATGACCCTTCTTGAAGATTTGATAGTAATAAACCTCATTGGAAATGAACTCTATGGTTTCAATCTATCATACACTCACTTTGGGATCATAAACAAAGTGGGTAAAAAATTAAGGTTTTGCTCAATAGATAAGAGCCACAAATATTTCTCAATAGCTCATGGTTTCACAACCTCTTCTCTTTCAAAATTTCATGCAAAGGAAGCATTATATAGGTGCACAATTAGGGTTTAGAAAAAATTGTACAAAACTTTGTTAAAATGAATTAGGAAAATATATCCAAGCAGCCTCACTCAAAGGAACCTAGAGTGAAGGATATGCAAAGTCTTGGGTTGGTTTTTGTTTTGCGCAAGTGAGGTTCTCTTTCACTTTAGTGAGTCTTTTGATCACTTGAGCAAGTTTCACTTTTGCTTGAGCAAAATTCTCCAAAATGTTTTTTTTTTAACATTTTAAGCAATTTCAAGATATTTTTTTCCAATCTTTTACAATGAATGAATTATATTAAAACTTGAATTGTGATTAGAACCAAAATTATGGAATCATCCAACACTAAAATCCTAAAAAATATTTTTGAAAAATAAAAATTCCAATTTATGAAGGTTACTCATGGAACAACATAAACATATTTATATAGTTATGTTTATAAATATGTATACAAGAGTGTGTCTCATGAAACATATAGTTTTATGATCATTAAATAAGATTTAATGATGATTAACATGCAATATTCATAATTCATCTAAATTATATGAAATATATATTTCTATGGCAACTAAATCAAATTATAATTATTACTATGTGATACGCATATAAATGACAAAACAAAAATTTTGTAATTGGAATTATGAGTTCAAGATAATTCAAGGCTTTAGTTTTGGGAACTCTACTCTATTGTGAAGGAGAGAAGGCCATTATTAAAGACACCGTTTGGACACTAATATTTATTTATGTGTGTACTATTACTACTTCTCTCTATTCCCCATTACTTTTTATATGAAACCTTTGGAGTTATTGTCAATTCATTTGGTTTAAACTCTTCTATAGATCCATGGTTGAGGGATGTGCCAATGTTTCACAGAGACATAAAAACTTCAAATATCCTTCTACGTAATTACCACATGAAAAATTAGTTAGTGCAAATTTATTAATCGTTTTTTTTTCTTAGGTGTATTTTTAGGTGTCATTATGAAATTTGAGGCCTAGATGAATGGGCTTACTCAAGATGTGTTTTTGGAGCCCTTATAGCAAACAATTTGGGCTGTAAAATAACCATCATATCTTCCACCGTATTCCATTTTATGGACTCAATTATCGCATCAACGACTAAGGGTCCATGAATCTTTCTTACAAGGAAGTCTTTAATTGGGTTGGGTATGGGGATGTCCACTGTGGCATCCCTATTATACATTGTATACTACTTGCCCAAATGAATGTGATGTTTTTTGGTTGGGTATAATAGCTTGATGATGGAGTTCAATCAAAGTCTTTCAGACCTCTTTAAAAGCAGTTATTAATGTTTGGTTATTGCTTATATTATATACTATATGTTTTCACACATACACATATATAACATATGTGTATGTTTTTTTCTCAAAAAACAAACGTGTATTTTTTTTTAAAAAAAAAACATAGGTATATGTTTATGTTCCCATTCTCCACCTACTACTGATCACAGAAACACACAAAGATACGTTAATGAAATGAAACTTTGGACTAACTATATGGGTTTTCATATTGGACTGTTGTTAGGCTATTTATTTGGGTGGATTTAACAAGACCCAGCTCGGACAATACATGAGCTTGACATTGGGCTTTCTGAGACTTGATAATCACATTAGTTTTGGCTCCACAAGTAAAAGGAATCACTTACAACTTATAGTTCTCAACCAAAATATTTGATTTGGACCCAAAAAAGAATGATACACTGCCATTAGGGTAAAAAAATTCATATTGTATTGGTCATATATTGTAACAACCTAAAGAAAAACGCTAGTCACATCTATGTTATACCTCAAAATGACTAATTACAATTGAAACTCCTTGTTTTTAAGAAGAATTGAAACTCCTTGTAGTTGTTAATAAAGTGCAAGTTAATCCAGTATATGTTCGATGTAAGACTCATCACACACTCACACGACACACACTTGAGTAAAAGGCTTGAAAGATGTAGCGAAAAAACCACTGTGAAATACTTTCAAAAAAAAAAAACCATTGTGAAACCTTTATTCATCCCGGAGAAATCAACGGTTCGGTTGGATGATTGTAGTAAACTTTTAGTTTAAGATTGTCATGATATTCAACATCTTTGAAATTTTCACTTTTATGCCTCAAGTCCTCAACCACAATACCATGATGCCCTCACTTACACCGTAACATGACCAAGAACCTCTATTGCCACCGTTTTGCCATATGTTATTTATCATTGTTGTAAGTTGTACTGCTTAGCATTAAGGGAGAGCCCGAACTTGATCCCTTGGAGCTTTTTCTTTTAAATATTTACCATAGAAAAAACAAATCATTGTAACTACAATGATATGCTAATATTTAAAATTAAAAAAATAAAATAAAATAGATATACACATCCCAACAATGAAAATTTGCCCCTATCCCCCCACCCTAAAAATAAAAAATAAATAAATAAATAAATAATTGAAAATGATAGTATTGAAATTTTCACTAATTTAAAACTCATTAAATTTTTTAAAAATTTCTAAGGATTTTTAAGTTCTGTCCAAATACAAGAGGTTCACAAAGATCACTTTATGAATGTTAAGGTCAATTTAGCCTATACATTTCTATTTGGACAACTAATTGTACAACTTGGTTTCTAAATCCCTGCAGGAGCACTATTTAGAAAGTTATTTCGTATTTTTTTTTAATTCAATTTTTATTTCTTTTGTATTATGTGATTCACCCGTAAGTATGTGTCACTTTAGCAATTTAGTGAACGTTGGACTTAATCTCGTAGGCTAGCATCTCATCTATTTTTCTTTACATTTTTTGTTTTTACAAAATCATGTGCATGTAATGTGTAAGATAGATATATATTAGTGTATATATATATATATATATATAACAAAATGCTGACAAAAACGTTCTATTTGTCATAAACATAATATATATCCAATACGTTAATTGTTCAATTTGAAAATGCAAGAACTTAACTGACAAGTGACAACTCACATATATAAAAATTCAAGAGTAAATTGTGTAAAATCCCTAAAAGTTTTAAATTTGATTAAAAAAAATCTTTATGACAATTATCTACTTCGAAGTCCAAAGTTTACATAGGAATATTTTTAATTTATATCTTACGTTGTAGAATTATGCAATCGATACTCTAACTTGAGCTTATTTTATAATACCTGTCCCCATTGCTCAAATAAATGTCTAGTAAGCAATTATATTCCCTAAATAATAGGAATATATATATATATATATATATATATATCTGTATATATTAAGAGGATTCAGAAAGTTAGTTATTACTTTTTTTTTCTGTCAAAAATACCCCTAAATTAATTAACCAACGACTTAAAAATGGGATTAAAATAGTAAATTGACAAAAGAAAGTTAGTTATTGCTTTTTTTACTATAAAAAATACCCCTACCTAATAAATTCTTACTTCTAGGTTGAAATGCCTTCCTACTTTTATGTTAATTGAAATTCCTACTTCTACTCTCTAACTCCCTACAAAATATGATCACTCTTTTGTTAGTTTTAAAACTTCTCCAATTTACAAAACTCACCCTACGTATTCAATTTTTTTTTTTTTTTTTTTTTTTTTTTTTTTTTTTGTGATTGGAAAAAGTAGAAATCCCTAATTATAATAAATACAAATTATTAATTTTTCCCTAAAAAATAGAAGAGCCTCCGAGTACGCGCGTGAGCGTGTGCTCAGAGGCTAGTATATATATATATATATATCAACACCCTATTTCCAGAATAAGTTGTCAACATTTGCTGATTTGAACAATAATTTAAATCGTAGGATGGACATAATAAATTAATCTCATATCCAAAGGTTAATTGAATAATTTTGTAATTTAAGATGCACATTATAAATACCTTTATAATTTAAGGTGGGTAATTACAATAAACCTTTAAAAAATAGATAATAAAATAATATCCTCTAGATAAATATGGAAAAATAACACTAAAGTTAAGGTCATGTGGATTCTTTTTTTTTTTTTTTTTTGAGAAAAAGGTCATATGGATTCTAATTAGGTTAACTGATAAAGTTTCTTGTCGTCAGAGAAGAAATTTCGGGGTTCAAAATTCGAACCCCTCCTAACCAAAACCAATTAATGTCTTAACTTATTAATGATAAAGACCAATTATCGTAAAGTTGATGTCATAAGTTAAATTTCAATCACATCTATCAAAATAAAATCACACTAAGGTCCCAAAATGTTTGGGGGTCCCAAAATGAGTTTGATTGAAACACAATTTTATATGATATATATATATATATATATATATATACACTTTTGGTTGTGATTTCATATTAGTTTCACAATAGTAGTTAAGAAATTTCTAATTATTGCTCCAACGTACAAGGATATATAAAACAAGTGATAAAAACTCTTTTAGCTTAGTTGGTACCTCCTCCATGCATAAATTGTTTGAGGGGTTAGAAGGGAAATGTTTCAAGTTACAGAGTAAGCGTTATATTGTAACTATTTATACAAAAAAAAAAAAAAAAATACAAATATCATTATTTTTTATATATATGAAATCCGAAATTAAAAATAAAAATAAGGATGTTATATTGAAGATCAATTTTTTTTTCTTTAAATATACGTAATCGAAATTTGAATTTTTCATTAACTTTGATAGATTCCTAACGAAATCAGGAAAAATGCTTATTATCATTAATTATGTGATACATTTTGCTCAGTTTTGATTAGAGGGACATTATTATAACTACGCCTTGCATAGTTAAGTTAGTGCAATTTACATTTTTTTTTTTTAGTATATTATTTCATTTTTAACGGTACATGTATAGATGATATATATATATATATATATATATATTGGGATTCATAACAGGTCGACAACAATAATTCCAGATTTGAAATGACTAATTATAATGTAGAATTTAGGTCATTTTAGAACATTATTGGGGGTCATTCAATTAATTCAGCGTTGGTAAGTAAAAAATTCAATGACATGTCATAAGTTTACACCAAATTTTGTAGGTTAAAGATAGAAACCAAGTTAAGAATAAGCAGCTGAAAATAGTAAAATTTTAGTCAAAAACTTCGTCCATTTTTTTCCATAGGTGCAAACGAGGATCCTTGTACAAATGCATAAAATAGATACAGCTAGGAAAAGCAAATCCTTTCACTGCACATTTCATTTCCAAGTTCCACAACCCAAAAATTCAAACAAATCAGTCTCCTCCTCTCTCCTTGGTCCAACACAAAATCCTAAAAACAAAAGGCATCAATCATGAACCCTACCCCAAAAATTTCCCAAAACCCACCCTGCAAACCTTTAGACTTCCATGCATGCATGCAGTCTAATACCCCATAAACTCTCCCAGATTCCTATCATCAACAACGACAACAACAACAAGAAAATGCCACAACCCAAAAAAACTCATGCATCAATATAATCATTTCTCTCCTGCAAACCATCCACCAAAACTGTTAAAACCCTAATATCACGCACAACAAATCACAAAGCAATTAAAGTCTCTGAGCTTCAGTCAAACCCCACTAATTGACACCCTGAAGTCCCAGACCCATGATAGTCTATTATACATTTATACTCTCCTACTGAATCTTTAAGAACCTGCAAACACAAAGATTTCTTGCTTCCACACAATATCCAAGCCGAACCTAGGTAAAAATAAAAAATAAAAACAAAAACCCTAGAGCCTCACTTTCCTCGGGTCCTGTAAAGCTAGAGATCTTTGCACTTTAACGTGTTTTCATTGGTATTTGTTTAGGAAACCAACACCTGTACTATGTTAAAGCATCCAAAAGCACGCTTATCCTGAATCTCTCACCTAAAAAAAAAAAACCTCCTTAAATACTTCTAGCTATACATAATTTTATATCTAATTTCAGGTTATCGTGTGCAATGTGAGTAGTGTAGTAGATATTTTATGTTTATTTTTGTTTATATGAACTTGTCACTCTTGATCAATTACTCATAATTGTATAAATTTAAAAAAAAAAAACTATAAAATTATATGTGAAAATAAGTGTATCCCTAATATCAATTGTCTTTCTTGTTGTTAACATGAGAGAGAGAGAGAGAGAGAGAGAGAGAGAGAGAGAGAGAGAGAGAGAGCATGAGATGATACTTCAACTGTGGACAAAAGTGGAAAGCGAAAGGGTCTCCACGCATGAATAGTCCCTTTAAATTCGCTCTGCACCAAAAGATAGAAGTGAGTGAGATAATAAATATTTATTGTTATTTTATAATAGGTAACAGATCAGTAGAAAATAAAATACTGAAGTAAAAAAAAAAAAAAAAAAAAAAAAGGCACGAGGCTCGAAAATACAGTACCTTTCGCACTCACCTTTAAAAAAACGCCTCGGATTTCAAACACTGAAAAGCGAAAGGAAAATCCTATCCCCCTATCGATCCCTACGGCCTAGCTTAAAAACTCAGTGGACCCATTTATTAACCATGGTGAATTTTTATCATGATGATGGTGATGAATAATATATATATGGTGTTTCATTGCCATCTATGCATGGCATATATTATTTTTATGATACACATCATGTGTTGGCGTATATATTGTATTGTATGTACGTGTGAGTGAGATAAAAAGAGCACGCCTGAGCTACTGGGGCCCTCATGAAACTACATTTCTCCACACCGGGTTGTACCGATGGTCTGATTGGTCAGAAAGTGCTGGCGCTTTTGGCCAAAAAAAAAATTTTGGCTTTTCTCCTTTTCTTTTCTTGGTGCCCTTGGTATATTTCTATTGACTATTGACTATTGTATATACCATATGGGTTGGACTTGAAATTGTAAAGTGAGCTGAATATGCTTTTTTGTTGTCTGCTTAAAATCCACATCAGAGTTTTAAAAAAATGTCAAATATTTTGGGTTTAAAATTCGCTCATTTTTGTTGAAATTAAAAAAATAAAATAAAATAATACAGTGAAAATCATGAATAGTACCAAAAATAAGTCAAAATTTGTCAATACTATTTCAGCTAACTTTTACTTTTATCTACAATATTTTAGCAAAAAAAATTCAGTTTCAACAAAATAAACGAATTTCAAACAAACCCTAAACCAACTAAACCCAACCCAAATTAATGTGATAGTGTTTGAATGTCTTTTAATTTTGTGGAAATTTATTTTGAACATCGGTTTGAGTGAGGTAATAATTTTTCAATTCATATAACACAATTTTCAAATTTAAAATATATATTTAAATAAAGTTTTTAAATACTTAATGAAAGCCATTTTTTACAATAACATGAAACATGTAAGCACATCTCGTGGATTCGAACTGACCCACATAGATTTGGTTGATTTTTACACATGTGATGGGTTGAATTAAATTGAGGAATTTTCACCTTGACATAATCATATTAGGTTAAAAAAACAAAAATTCCTCTAAGTCTAAACCCAATTTGACTCATACACCCCTTGACCAAAAACAATGGCAAGAGTGCAAGACTTTAGTTTATGACATTATTATTATTATTATTTCTAACTTCCTCTTATTATATAGAGTGTATATCAATATATTTTTACATATATTGTTCCATAATATTTTTCAAATAAGTGCCTGCATCCATTAAAAAAAATAGGTTTTAACTTTTTATCCATTCGAATTTATATATCAGACAAAATATTATGGTACTTATTTAAGGTGGAATATAGTCTTAAATATTTTTAGTGCTCTCACTTTGGAGGCTTTTGGGCTTTTGCTTGTTGAGAAATATATCCATATATATTACTCGTTTGCTTATGAAAGTTTAGCAACACTTAAAAATCAATGAGTAACTTAATACGAAAGGTACATGTGTATGCATGTAGCACAATAAAAGATCATTCAAATTCATATAATTTATAATATAAGTAGTATTTTAGTCCATTATTGGCGAAAATACATAATATTGTTTAAATGTTGCCATAAATAATAAAAAATAAATAAATAAATAAATAAAAAAAGATCAGTCACTTAGTATAATATGTTTGAATATATATTAACAACATTTTAAATTTATTATTTTTTTGTTAAGAGTTTTGTAATTCAACTAATATATCTTAGCGTTTATAATGGATATCTTAAGAGTTTAAATTTTAAATCTCATCTTTTTTATTAGTACAACTATTGAATAATATGTTCTGAGTTTTGTAACTAATCAACCATCAATTCATAATATTTTTAATAGTGTAGATACATATAAGATTCAAATCCTACCGGTGACTTATATCCTACCGGTAGTCACCGGAGCAATGTAAAATATATTCACTCTATGTAAAAAGATTTCGATGGACAGGAGAGAAATGAATGAGCTGCAAGTTGCAAGTACCAATCCAATAAAAACTAAATTCAAAAACTAAAAAGAGAACCCAAAAAAAACAAGGGGCTTGAATTGGAAGTTAGTGTAGTCATCGGCTTAGGAAATTGTGTGTACTATCTAATCTTTACACTACCGAAAGCCATATGTTAATGGTGGTAGCCTGAGGCTAGCATGGTGTACGTTTAGTCTTTAAGATTTGCAGCATCTGCTTTCAACAGAGTGAGTGTGTATATGCAGAGTGGGATTAATAGTTGGGCACACCTTTCGAAAGCAGTAATTAGAGGTGTAAAAGAGTGATGGGGTTGTGTAATGAAGGGTAAAGATGTCAAAACCTTTGAGTATTTGTAGGACTGTGGTTTTTTTATTGGTCAGGATTCCGTGGACCCATACAGATTTTTGTCCAACAGAATTAACGATTCTCCTCATTTTATTGTGGGGCCAGGTCCCGGAAATAACAAGAGAGAATATTTTCATTTTTGTAATCTCTTTAAATATTATTATTATCTTCATTTTACTAACTATAAAAAAACAATTTTAAACAAAAAACTTTTTTTGAGAGGAATTAAAAAAAAAAAAAAAAACTTGAATTGAAGTTATGAAGTCAATTTAACTGAGGGTTAATCGAAAAAAGGGATTTTTTTTTCTTTCCTTCTATCTCTTGTAAAATTCCTTTGGGCCTTGGGTTTATATATATATATATATATATATATATTTTTTAATATTTTATTTGTTCTTTGAAAGTTCAACTTCGAAATATTTTCTTCCTTCACCACAATTTTCACTGATTAATTTCTTTTTAACTTACTCCTTCTAACAAAAGAACTAGTAGTTCTTTTTATCTAATGAATGTTCAAATAGCGTATAAAACACTATGAACGTGTTTAGACTCTCAATTAACAAATTACAAATTCAAGCTTAATATCAAACAATTAATGTGCACAATATGAACATAAACTTAATACAGAATTGATAAACAATCTAAACCAAATAAAATCACATCCACAACAGAAATTAAATGTCAAATATTAAGGGAAGAGAGATGCGAACACAAGAACAACACAACGATGTGTTATCGAAGAAGAAACCAAAGCTTTCGGCGTAAAACCTCTCCGCCGCCCTCCAAGCGGTAAATAATCCACTAAAAAATGTAGTTGGAATACATGAATAGCAGAAGACCCTCCAATCCTAATCTACCCAGTGTACCTAAGCCCTCCAAGCTCCTACTCCAATGAGGTTGCGCCGAACTTATTTCTTCTTTAACTTATTGGATTCTGCTATAACCCATAGCATCAACCAATATGAAATTGGTCCCTTCCTAACTGCTTCACAAACACCAAATAGCCTTCTCACAAATGTGAGTATGGTGAGAAAAGGTTTTGGTAATGTACCTCTCAAGGATGTAACAATGGAGAGGGTGAGAGTAAAGGAATTTGAAGAGTCACTATGTGAAGATTGGAGATGAGTCAATCTTGTTTTTCTCTAGGGTTTCTCTCTCAAAATTCTCTTTGAAAGTTCTCTTCATTTCGTGTGTATAATGGGTATATATACTAGGGTGAGAGTGGAATGCGAAGAGTCGGTTTTTTCAAAACAGAGCTAGGCGGTGGCTTGGCCTCGCGACTTGACTAAGCCGCGAGTTCCAACCGCGAGGTAACCGAATGGCCAGACTAGACTTTTTGTCCTATAGTACTACAACTGGCATGACGATTTAGCTTCTCTACATGCTTGGCACATGTGCAACTTCTGGCGGCTTGCAAGCCGCAAGCTACCTACAAGATCCAATCGCAAGTCCCCGCTTCTTTGCACAATCTTGAGTATTTCTGCACAATCTTGAGTATTTCTTCACACTCTCTCACACACTACCCTTACATAATTCCCACCTAAATACAGGATTACTAATTGCTAAAATACAAGCAAATTTGCCATGGAATAAAGCCAACAATATGGTTGATAAAATTCAACCTTACACTCTCCCCCTTTGGCTATTCCGTGACAAAACCCTAAAACAAACTCTAGACTTAACATATGAGTTGGGAACAGTTGAACAAAACTCACTCATACCTAACTTTAGAATCTGTGTAGCTCTTGAATCATATGACCAAGTATCTCCTGAAACACAACAACACAATATGATCATTGTATGTAGAAAAACTTGTAATGCATATGAGACAAGCACAATGCAATCAAGCAAAATGGAATAAAGTAATAAATCATGGCTTGACCATATAAGCAATCACTATAAAATAGTGACCACAATGCTCATTCACACTTGGAATGATCATCTTTACATACAAGCTAATAAGCTCAATGCAAATCACTTACATGTCCAACACTCAACCAATGCACAATACAGAAAGTAGATGCATCTAGGAACAAGATTCTACTAGGGCACAAGAGTGAGAGTACTTAAAGAAAATGCATAACATTTAGCTAGAAGTACTAGGCTACAAAGCAAAAAGGCTACATAAGCATGGTACAAACCATAAAAGCCTACAAACCACATGGAACCAAACCCTAAAAGCTTACAAAAGCAACATGGGTACAGATTAAAAGCTACATAAGCAAGGGTACAAAATGTACCATAAACAAGTTCCATAAGATTCAAAAGTTTTAATTAAAACAACCATGAGTTCAAACCAAACTATTAACCAAAGTGTAGCAAACTCATAATATAGACAACATTATCCAAAGCATAAAACCAACACCAACAACAAAAACATAAAGTAAAAACTAAGGTAAAAATTGCTAAATGTAAGTTTTATGCAGGCTCCCCCTCAAACAGGCACTCCCCCTCAAGATCTGCCCTTCAAAAATTCTCCCCCTTTTTGACCGGAATGGCCAAAGGGTCACCGATGAGTGGAAAAGCTATCAAACTTTGTTGAGAGAATGTTCATCTGGTCTTGTATTGCAACCAGCCTATCAAAATGCTCATTCTGGACATCTCTGAGTCCATCAATCCTCTCTAGGATGATTTGGAATACATCCGGAGGTACAATTGATGAAGATGAAGCTCTGCTCCTCTTGCCTCGGCCTCTTGAGCTTGAAGCTTGTCCTGCAGCCTCTGTCTCAGTGTCCATGGGTTCACCTTCAGCTTGGTCACCTTCTTCCTCTTCATCACCTAAAAGACGAACTTGTATCCTTGTGATGGTGAGTTTGTTGATGGCTAAGGGTGTAGGCATGAGACTGATATCTTGAGGGATGGCAACTCCCTTTAGTCTAAAAAGCCTCATAAGAAGGCTAGGAAAAATCAGCTTGGCGTTAGAGATTGGTCTAGTCTCATCCACAATTGTGTTAAAGATGTGATAGTTGATGTCAATGAAGGTGTTTTCCTTGAGCTCCATGAGAAATATAGCTCTGGCATTATTGATTGTAGTTAGCTTCCTAACTGGGTACAAGTTGGACATCATGATGGTGGTTAGACACCTCATGTCACCGGGGAAGGCAATAATGTTGAGGCATCTCCCCTCTCTTGCTCCACCAATGTGAGATTGGACAGTTTCTATGGATAGCATCCTGTCCTTGTAGTTGGTGAAGTCATGTTCATCTAGTCCTTCAAAACCCAGCACTTTATCTATATCATCAGCATCTATAGTGAATTCCTTTCCTCTAATCCAACAGTTTAACTCATCTTCTCTCAAAGACAAAGATTTGCATAAAATCCTCTGATAAAAGGCTCACACACTCCAGGCAAGTCACTCAGCAACCTTTCCCAACCTCTGCCCTCAAAATAACTTGGAATGAAGGTGTCCTTCAAATCCATCAAGTCTACAAACCTTTCCTTAATGATGGTTGCCCTCAAGTAGAAATCTCTATATCTTTCAAAATGTTGAAGAGATCTAAACTTGGTGTTGTCCATTTTTAGCCTTTTATCACTCTTTTTGGCAGTAGTCTTCTTCTTTGTAGGAGAAGGAGCCATCTCAAAACACAAAGAAAAATGCCACAAAACAAAGCACAATAGATGGACACTCAGAACATTAGTAATATATTAGTGTCAAAAAAATATTGCACCAAAACAATCAGTCTAGACACGATTCAGTCGTCGTGTTGAAAGAGAAAGCTCAAATTAGAAAGGTATAGAGCAACCTATCAACACAACAACTCGGACAATAACACTCTAAGGCACATTCCCAAACACAAACTTCAATAAGCAATACTCGGTTGTATTGAAGCGTGTATACCACATTTATCCAAAAGAAAGTATATGTTTATGAGACATATCTTAATGATTATGATATGATCAAACCAACACAGAAGCGACAAGATCCTCAAGGCGAAGCAAAGATACATGATATCAAGAATCTATAGCAACTAAAAGTCAAAACATTATAACCCAACCATCAGAACTCAACCATATTGAACCAATTATACTCACAAACATAGTATATCACAAAAAAAAAAAAAAAAAAAAAAAAAAAAAAAAAAACCAAACAAATAGCATATGACAATGAGACCTATAAACATGGGTATGAGATTTACCAACCAGCATAGATCAGTTTACAAACCCTAACAATGAAATTAAACATGATAATAACCATATTTAGCATCCTAGAAACAAAATCAACCAAGCCCAAACACCCAAAATCAACAAACATGAACCCAGCCCATATCCGAAACCACAGATATCACAAAACTCAAAAATGACTCACAAATCCAAGAAAACAAAGCTCAAAACATGAAATATGTAGTAAGAGAGAGAAAACCCATACCTTTTTCTTGAAGATTTGAAGTTGAAATGAAGCAAAAATGGAGGTTTTTGAGAGTGACACGATGAGTTTGAGAGAGAGTAGAAATGGGGAAGACAATGAACAATCACAAAAGTTCGAGGGAAAAACTGAAAACGTTTAAAAAACTAACCTATTTGCGCAAAACACGTGATTTTCGCAACTAGGTTAAATCATGAGAAAGTCGCCAGGGCAGTCACTGAAACACTCAAGACACAAATTTTGAAAAAAAATTCTAAGTGTTTTTTGCGATTGGAAGTTCTACTCGCGAGGGAGTCGCGAGGTAAGTCGCGAAAATCTCTGAGTACCCTCGCAACTAGAACCTCCACCCGCGAACAAGTTGCCGGACTAAGCCGCGAAAACAATTAAAATCCCAAATTTTGAAAAATATTCTAAGTATTTTTCGCAACTGAAAAATTGACCTACCAGTGAGCTGCAAAAAATCTCTAAGTGGGCTCGCGACTGGGGCATGCGATCGGACCAACCCACGACTGAGTCGCCAAAACAGGGCAATACTGTTTTTGAAATTTTGACAATTTTTGTAAAAACAAAATACTTTCCAAAAACAACTAAAACACTCCAAAAAAAAATTTTGTATTTGATCAACAAGGATTGAGCATTTGAAAACACATTTAATCAAGTATAATCACACAAATGAATATGGCATTCATTGAACATAGACATGTGTGATGTGTGTGGATATCAGAAATGGAATAGTCCTTAGTTTAATGTGAAACTTCAATGATCAATTCAATCAAGGCATACACAATTAGCACTAGATAATGTGACCCAACTCAAATATAGAAATATGCATATATGACCTCCTACATAACTTGATTACATAACTTTGAAACTTTTCATTTGGCTCTATATACATCATATGATTTGATCTTTTTGAATCAATACATCTCATTGTGAGATCGATGCCTGAAATTTTTAATATTCCAATTTGATGAGATAGCCTTTGGCTTTTTGGGCATAAAAAATTTTCACAAAAGTCGCTTTCCCTTTTTCATAATCAAATACTAGTATGTGCGATAGGCTTTTGCAGCTCATTATCTCTTTTTATTTGGAGATTTACATTTGAGAACTCTTTTAAGCAAAAACAATAAAATAAATAAGTGGGAAGATATATAGGCACAAGTCTATGCATGTCTCAAGACCAACAAAACCATTCATTAATCATTCATGACAAGTTTGAAGATCTATTTACAACAAATCACATAAATGTCAAGAGTTCTCCCACAATGATATAAGTGCATAGGGAACAAGCTATGCTTATAAATGCACAAAGTCATTAGCACAAAGGTACAAGACAAAACATGCTTGTGATAAAACTCAACAATGTCGATCAAATTTTTGGATTTTCTACTTTTTATATGTTTTTGGATTTTTGACACAAAAGCAAGAAAAAGATTGATAAAAAACAACAATGTAAAAACACTTAAAAAATAAACAAAAACAAACACAATTTTCCAAAACAAGCTATCAACTCAACATAAAGCACACACCCAAGCAAAGTCACAAAGTATAGGAAGTATTAATGCATGGACATGTTGTAATACTTATGCATGAGTACCCTTCTTCACCCACACGTCATGTGCGTTTAAGGTGATATCCCTATAGGATTGGATACGAGAGTTAGGACTTTCAAACCTTCTAGTGAAGCTTTCCAAACAGTTAGTGAATGCTCCAATCATCTTCATCACGTCCATCATTCCGGGATCACCATTTCGACCTCTTGATGGCTCAACTTCCCAAGACCTCTTGTCATTTCTTGGTCCTCTTGACCTTCAATCACTTGCATTCCTCAATGCTCTCAACTTATGACAATTGGGTTGGGTGTGCCCTTGAAGTCCGCAATGATGACATACATGGTTCATTCTAGGACATCTTTGCGATCGTGGAAGAGATTTTTCTCTGGCTTCAAGCCTAACCACAGATTGATTGCGGGGCTTGTTTAACATCCGCTGGTCAGCCACATTCTTCTTTTTCTCAACCTTTGCCTTCTCCACAGTAGGGGCAACTACAACCGGCTCTTTGGCCTTCACAAACTCCACTTCTTTGGAGATGTTCACAGCTGAACTACTTTCTCCGGTATTTCCTAATCTAGTTTTGTCGGAGAAGGTCTTTTGAGAGGAAATGACATCATCAAGCTTCTTTGTGGATACTCGCTCTACCTTGGCATTTGCTTGAACCACCTCATACTCAAGGAATTTTACCGTGGTGTAAGCTTCGGTTAGCTCACCATTTAGCATCTCTATCTCACACTTGGCCTCCTTATATCTCATTAGGAGACTTCTATAGTCCTCATCAGCTTTCTTCATCTTTTTCACAACTGCCTTGGCCACCCTTGCATATTCTCCAGACTTTTCAAGGAGTAAGTTGTCATTCTCTTGAAGACCGATTGTATCTTCATCTTCTCCAGCATCCGATTCTTCCACAATTCCCATTAATTCCTCATCACTATGCTCCCCAAGTTCTTGCACAAGCAAATTCAAGTCCTCGAAAGACTCAACATAAGCAATAGTCATAAATGCTAAGAAATTCCCTTCATCATCACAGCTATCCTCCGAATCAGAGGTGAAGGAATCTGAGTCAATGAGAGTGGTGGCATACGCCTTGTCCTTCGATCTCAAGTAATTAGGACATTCCTTTTTGAAATTGTCATGTCCATTACACTCAAAACAAGTGACTCCTTGAGTAGATTGGGATTCCTTCCCTTCTCTCCTTTTGAAGTCCTTCTTCTCATTTCCTGAGCTTATGAATTTCCCTTTATCACCAAATTTCTCACTATTCTTAAACTTTAGAAATTTGTGGAAATTTTTTGCAAGGTAGGCAACATCATTTTCGACTACATCCTCATTCGATGAATCGTGAGCTTCTACCCTTTCATTTATCGTCTTAAGAGCAAGTGATTTGGTAATGAAAGCTCATACGTTTGGAGAGAACCAATCCTCTTGGACTTTGATTTCATCAAGGTCCTTGCTCTCCTCAATTGCAGTCACCTTTGCACGAAAGCTCTCCGACAATGAACGAAGAATTTTTCGTACAACTTTCGAGTCCTTCGTTTTCTCTCCCAAGTTAAACTTGCCGATGACCACTTCATTCAGCTTGCTATAGAAAGAGTCAAAAGACTCATCCTCACTCATTCTCGGCTCCTCAAACCGAATGGTCAGCATTTGCAACTTGGTGTCTTTAACTTTCTTCGTTCCCTCATACGTGGTCTCCAATATTTGCCATGCCTCCTTGGCAATTGTCATGTGAGAAAAACGGTGGAACTCATCTAGAGACACGCCACAAAAAATAGCGTTAAGTGCTTTGCTATTAGCATTTGACGCCGCAAGAGCTGCCTTATCCTATGTGGATTTGGTTGCCCGGCTTTGTCCAACCTATTTCAACGGCATCCCAAATAGCCTCATCTATTGAACACAAAAATGCTCTCATCCGCACCTTCCAAAATGCATAGTTGCTACCATCAAAATATGGTGGAACATTTAAAGATTGAGACTGATCCATCTCAATATGGGGTCAAGGATCACACTAAGGTAATAAAACCAATATAAGTGAACTCTCTCGGATACCAATTGAATGTTCAAATAGAGTATAAAACACTATGAACGTTTAGACCCCCAATTAACAAATTACCAATTCAAGCTTAATATCAAACAATTAATGTGCGGAATATGAACATAAGCTTAATACAGAATTGATAAACAATCTAAACCGAATAAAATCACATCCACAGCAAAAATTAAATGGCAAAAATTAAGGGAAGAGAGATGCAAATACAAGGACAACACAACGATGTGTTATTGAATAAGAAACCGAAACCCTCGGCGTAAAACCTCTCCGCCGCCCTCCAAGCAATAAATAATCCACTAAAGAATGTAATTGGGATAATTGAATAGCAGAAGACCCTCCAAGCCTAATCTACCTAGTGGACCTAAGCCTTCCAAGCTCCTACTCCAACGAGGTTGCGCCGAACCTATTTCTTCTTTAGCTTACCGGATTCTACTATAGCTTATAACATCAACTAATATGAAATTGGTCCTTTTCTAACAGCTTCCCAAACACCAAATGGTCTTCTCATAGATGTGGGTATGGTGAGAAAAGGTTTCGATAATGTACCTCTCAAGGATGTAACAATGGAGAGGGTGAAAGTAGAGGAATTTGAAGAGTCACTATGTGAAGATTAGGGATGAGTCAATCTTGTTTTTCTCTAGGGTTTCTCTCTCAAAATTCACTCAGAAAGCTCTCTTCATTTTGTGGGTATAAGGGGTATATATACTAGGGTGAAAGTGGAATGTGAAGAGTCGGTTTTTTCAAAACAGAGCTAGGCGGCGGCTTGGCCTCGCGACTTGATTGAGTCGCGAGTTCCAGCCGCGAGGTAACCGAATGGCTAAACTAGACTTTTTGTCCTATAATGCTACAGCTGGCATGACGGTTCAACTTCTCTGCATGCTTGGCACGTGTGCAACTTCTGGCGGCTTGCAAGCCGCGAGCTACCCACAAGATCCATCCACGAGTCCCTGCTACTTTGCACAATCTTAAGCATTTCTTCACACACTGCCCTTACATGATTCCCACCTAAATATAGGGTTACTAATTGCTAAAATACAAACAAATTTGGTACGGAATAAAGCCAACAAGATAGTTGATAAAATTCAACCTTACATCTAATGATTGGTAGAATTAGTTAATTTTGTTTTGTTTTCTTGATGAGATTTTCCTTTTCTCTGAAATTTTAATAAATCTGAGGTTTTTTTTTTTTTTTTTTTAAATGATAGGTAACAGGTTTGGGATTTGGCTAGAATAAAGATTTTTTGCTTTGAAGGTCATGAAGCACATGTCCCATTCTATTTGTCCTGACTAAAAGGAAAATATTTAGGTAAGACATATCATCAATCAAAGCTTGGTTATAAATTACTATATCATGCAACATACAAGAGAGAAAATTTTAGGGGATGAGCCTAATTTTTTATTCTTTTCATCAATAATAAATATATTTAGTGCAATAGTGGTGATAAGTAGAGGAAATAAAACACGTTCATATTGCTATAGAGTCTCTAGAATGGCAAAAGTCAACTTTGTTACAACCGCTTAAAGTAAAAGGATTGAATTCCTTCTTGTAGGGAGTCAAAGAATGGTACCCCCTGTGGTAGAAGAACCAATGGGCATAATCTGCGTACAAACCAAGCCAAGCCCGACCGAAGCGCCCAATGTCTCCAAGAAGCATACTATGCCCGAGGAGGTGCGGAAGGGTGCCCCGAGAGAGACAAGGGAGAAATCATCGAATAGAGGGCCAAAGAGTTGAAGAGGACCACGGTGGTTGATTCAGGAAATGTGGAAGGGAAGCTTTCCTAATAAAGTAACCATCATCTCTGCATTAAATATGCTACAGGCACCCAACTTGCTACATTTATTGTAGAATAACACCCGAACATTGCTCACAATAGCCTGACCAGTATCTCACTCAACCACCACCAGCAAGACAATGATGGGACAAGTATCTAAAGGAGAAACAACCGCCCTCCAAGTGTAGGGCTAGGATGGAAGCAAGCCAACTATAAAAGGGGAAAAATCCCAAATGAACAAGAATCGAAAAAATAGAGACTAGAATCCATAAAAGTAATTAAAAAAGCTCTCAAAAATTGTATCATTGATCCTCGGTCATCCCAAGGGAACAAAGAAATAAGAAATATTGATTTCTTCAATCTTCTTTTTGTTAATTAAATTCATATTCACTTTGTGTTGGTCTGCATTCCCATCTTTGAAAAATAAATTGTATTGGGCTTGAATCAAAAGCCCAAAGTTTCTTGGTTTTTGCCCCACACACTTACCATTATTGGATTCAACATAAAAGATAATGGAATAAAGTGTTGTAATTTTGATTTTGTTCTGATAGTTTTTTTACCCCTTAAAACCAAAATTAAATTAACCTAGGTAATTAGCCAAGTGATTACTTAGTCAAATTAACAAATCTAGGTTAACACAAATATATCATATCAATGTATAGCAGCGGAAAATAAAAAACACATCGATATGATAACCCAGGAAAACCAAACCGGTAAAAAATTAGGGAAGGATTTAACTTAGCTATCCTCAAGGTAAACCTAAATCCACTGTGAAAGAATCGAAGTTGTTCAACAGAACTTAGACCACTAACATCCTATTCCTACCCACCAGTAGAAACTTACTGACACAACCACATGCAAGCTCCAAGACCACGGACTCCTTCTTTCTTGGATTCTCCAGTAAGTACAAGCACACCCGCTTGTGTTTCTTTAAGTTCTTATTGCAACAACTGAATGATCATCAAGCTCTTGAAGAAATCTCCTTCTTGATAATCCTAAGCATGTGTAAAGGAAAGCTCCTCACAGATCTCACAAGAGATTTACACAAACATCAATATGAGCAACACTAAAACGTGGCTAGGGTTTGCCTTATATACCTGGGGCAAAAACACAAAACCCTAAACATTTTAAATAAACTAGGGCTGAATTGGAATTCTGCAGAAAAATGCATCTGACCCGATTTTCGATTGATTGAGCCTAAGCTTCGATCAATCGAACCAGGCCGAGAAGCAATATTAATTTCTGCATCAACTTGTTCCAACTTTACATAAATGAACCAACTTTGAGCAAGTCTAAACACGACTAAACATCTTGTTTTGATCATGGTTTGCCAACAATACACATTAGAGTTCTAAATACATAAGATCCTAAGTTTTAGAACCTAACATGTTCCATGTCTTGAATTGTCTATATTATTATTACTACAACTAAGCAAGGCTAAGAAAGTCATATTATTGCTCAAATTTGAAGTTTGGTGTGTCCTTCTCATGTCATGGTCTTTGTTTATATCTTTGCGGTTTATATTTTCAAAGGTTGTTGATAGGAAAATTAATACTTGGTTGTACAATATATATGTGTTCAAACTACATTAGTTCTAAGTGTGTGTGTGTATAACTTTTGGGAGTTCTACTTTATTAATTTAAGAATTGTGAATTACTTTGCAGGTTTTCGCTAACTATGCACCTGCAATGGGTTGTTGATAATATAAGCACATGTCTGGTATTAAGTAATAGTTTATAAAAATCTTTCCTAGCAACCCAATAACGTTCGATATTAGACAACACTTCTAAATCACAAAAAAACATAGAAGTTAATTTTTTTCCCATTGTATTTTATTTTATTATGACCATTCATTTTTTAAATGATATCTTGCAAAATGTCTATAATATGCATATTATTAACTCAATTTTGTATTTCTAAATTTCATTAGATCTTGTTATCAATAAATTTCATTAGATCTTATTAGGTTTTAGACTAGTTGTTGTTATTATTATTATTATCTATATATATATATATATATATATATATATATAGAGTTAGGTTCAAGTTACACTTAGTGTAACTCTAAATAGTGTTACACTATCCAATAACTTGTTATTAAATTTATATTTTAAGAATCCCACCGTTGAATTACAAGTTCTATATGTGCTTAACATGCATGCCAATTTTCATGCCAATCGGATGTTATTTACGATGAGATCCATAAACTCATCTTTTACGTATTATTTTAAACTACAAAAACTTGAATTTAAACAATTGATTGATAACATGACTATTGATCTTTGATCTCTGTGAAATTTTGCAAGCACGAAGAGTATATGAATATAATATAATCTAAGTAGATTTGTCAAAATTCGCATCCAATAATAAGTTATTAAGTGGTATAATATCGCTTAGAGTTGCATCGGATGTAACTTGAACCAAACTCATATATTTATATATAAAACCGAAGCCTCCGACTTTTTTGCTAAGCTCCACAATTTTTCATGTCAACATTATCAAAAATAAAAAATAAAAAAACTATTTCTAACCCAAAAATTTCAGCTAAATAGTTTTGTAATATCAACCTTCAGAACCCAATAGTTCTCTAACATCACAACCTTCACCTCCAACCTCTCTCTCCTTCACGCACAACCTATCTCTCTCTTTCTGTTGAGTTTTTCTCTCTCCCATGGCAAACCCAAATACAGACCTTATGACTACAAACCCATACCCAAACACAAATCTCATGGGTACAAATCCTTTTGCAGTATGTGGTTTCATTGTAAACCCCACCTCCAAATCTCCAACTCTCACCATCTATGAAGTTCCAAAAAAGTCCCAAAGCAATCATCTCTCTAACCACCTCTCATCCAAATCCCAAGCAAATTCTAGAAATTTCATGAGTTAAGGTCATTAAAGACTTTGAATTGAGGAAAATTTTCTAATTTATGTTTCTAGGGTTGTGAATAGAATATCAGTAGTGTCTTTTTAATTGATGGTGGCTTTTGTTATCATGAATAAATTCATTCACTTAAGTTATCGGCAACTTTATGAAGGAAGCATTGGATTATGGTGTGAATTGACACATGTTGATAGTATTGCCAGTCAAAGGATGTTTTCTTTTCGGTGCATTGGTTTGTTGTGAAGGGGAAAGGTTTGGTTCATAGAACTCAATCATCCCCAAAGTGTTTGATGAAATGTCCGAGTTATACTCTCTACCGTCAAACTCAAAACTCATAATATTATTTTGCAACAAAGCATATCCCATATCCACTAAATAGGATTATGTATATATTTTCTTTGGATTTTACCTTGATTTCCATTATTAAGTTGTTTTCCTATCCTATTAAATGTAGCACCTTGTTGCAAAAATTAATACCAACTTGAAACATTGAGCATTCTTTTTGGCATGTTATAATTTTTGTGAATGAATCAAGAAAACAGAGGGTCAATTATTAACCAAGATTTTTGTGAACTCCAAGACTAAACAGCCTTCTCATAAGCTCATCTCTTATTTATTCAACCCTAGGTTTAAGACGAAAATAGGAATCATCATCATGTATTAAACTTAGCATATTATTTGGGGTTGTAGAAATTACTTTTGCCAATTTGATCTATAAAGGATCATATTGAGTTCAATCCATTAAAAATATTATAATTTTTTTATTTAATAAGTTTTTCTCCTAAAATTTAGTCAATTTTTCTTTTCCAATTATATGTGTAATTATTAAACAAAGACTTGAAGAGTAAAATTCCTTAGCCTCAAGTCAAAATCATTATGTCATGTGATCATAAAATTTGTGTTCGTATAACTATGCCAGAGTAAATCTTTAGTAGTATTTAAGCTTGAGTTAGAATATCTAAACCTATTCCAATCCTATAATTTATGAAGTAAAATATGTCATATCAAGAACAAATAAGACATGTATGAAGAAAAAGTATAAAGACATATTTTCAAGTGTAGATTAGGAGTTGTACATTTAGAATTATGTTCCATCATCATGTATAAAAATAAACCATTCCATTGTTTATTGCAATAGTAAGAGAAAATAGCATAATATCTTTCAAAGGGGCCAACAGAGAAAGCAATGGTGCAACCCATGCCTTTATTTCCTTGAGAATTTTCAGATATTGTAGTGAAAGCCATTTTGGTAGCTGTTGTATCTCTATTTACTACCAACTACTTGAATAACAGTTTCTTTAGTTTGTGAAAGTGGGGGTGTTTATAACTTATTTAGATGAATTTAGCAATAAAATTATCTCTAAAAGTAGTTAAATCATTGAATTATTATCCCTAGTGTTATTATGAGTTTCTTCCTTTATATTTTTGAGACAAATTGTATTCTCTTGATATTTTTTTCCCCTAAGCTCTTATATTTTAACTTTTTTGTGCTAATGTAAATTATGAGTATCATCTACGTTCTTGATTATTGAGAAAAAATGAATATATTTTTTTAATTAGTAAAATAATGAATAAACAAAAAATGGTTAAATGATATATTTGCCTATCAAGGTTTGTGTTCTATCATAAAGTAAGCATTCATTCATTTATATAAATATATATATATATATATATATATATATATTTCATTCAATTAATCTAATTTTTTTTTTGCAATAATTGTTAAGTTTCATTTCAAATACAATAATACTTTCATAGTACGCTTTGAGCCATAGTATGTAGAGGATGAAATCTTATTCTTTCCAAGTGATTATTAATTTGAGCAAGTAAATATATATAATTTTTTCTAAAACAATCTCGTGCATCACACGGGTTAGGGACTAGTTATTATTATTATTGAAGTATACGAGAATTCTCCAAGTATTTGTTACACTTTTTAGTAAATAATAATATTTGATTGAAAAATGTAATCATGTGATAAACATATGTTGTGTATAAGATATTACAAAAGATTAAAAATTTCAAGCAAACAGGAAGAGAATTAATCAATAAAGTCTACAAGATTGGGTATTACTAGGACTCAAAATATTAGATCATAACTCATTGATTCGGTATTTTGAGATTTCTACAAACCTAGAACATTTGTTCTTCATGTGAACAACTTTCAATGGCTCTGTACCATCACAAAAATGCTTGTTCCATGCCTTCCAATACCTGTCTTAGTGGATTTGCTACGTATCTAAAGCCCTCCCAAATATCTCCTGTTGTTTGTTCATTGTTTTTGAGTCAATTCGTAACTCTACGTCTCCCTTGCGGAGTAATTCTTTATGCCTTGGTTAAACTCACCTAGAGGCTAGAGTGTCTGTAATGATATAATGTTGGAATTTGACAAGGGAAGTGATGGTTCACTGGTGGTAGTTGCATTAATATTTGAATGGGGGCAATAGTACTTAGGTGCTGTTCTTTAGGTTCCCCTCTTAAGATTCTGTCATGTGGATTGTTTGTTATGGAATGTGTGCGCGCAAAAAATAAGGATTATGGGGCTGGTCCTCACTTGGACTCACAATCTATTTGTGATATGGGCTTTGGATTTCCTACTTTGGGTGATTCTTAGCTTAGAGACCCAACAATACAACGCCACCCTTTGAATTCCTCTCCTTTCTCTCTTACTACTCTTCTTATGCTCTCTTCTCTATCTTTTCTTTTTAGTCCTTCCACCCTCCCCCTCTTCTTCATTCCCCTCTCTTATTTATAGCTCAAGATTAGTGAAGGGGTGATGATTGCTCTTGATTGTGAGTGGGAAAGGAGGTCCAATGTCATTATTCTTAAGTGGGTGTGGTTAGAGTTGCATTGGAACCGATTCCCACATCAGAAAATCTGCTCGGCAGCAATACTCCCCAAGGCAATACCGAGCATCTAAGGCCTCACTTTCCCGGGAAGTTACATCCCGACCAAGCCGAGTTGACTAGTAGTGTTTCTCCTTTGCCATCCATGTTATAATGGCTCCGTTATGGTCTTTGGGCTTAGGATGGGCATTAAGGCTTGTCTGGGCTAAGGTCGTAGGCCCAATAGAACATGCAACCTCGCACCCGAGGCCCAAGGCCCAACAAGTTTAAGGCCTTGTACACATGGCATCATTGCAATGGATTTTAATGAACAATGGGCCTGAGTGGGAGTTGCGCCTGTCTGCAATAAAAGTGTATTTTTAGTTAAGTAGGCACATGGTGAATCTTAAGAGAGAAATCTAAGAAACAAAGACCTAAGGTATCATACCTAAGTTTTATCCTTTGAATAATATTCGGATTTCAATTTAAGCTTCTTTTTGTGTGAATGATTTTTGTTCAAATTTGGTTTTTTTAACAAAAAAATTGGGTAAGATATTTTTTTCTTTTGATAAATAATATAACTCCATAGGGCAAGGTAATACTGTTTACATTCAAATTATTGGAATGTAATAGAATTTGCTTTTGTTTTTGGCAAGCGTTTGACGGTGATGAGTTTGAAAATTTTGAATTCAACTTAAATTTGAATGCAAAGAAAACTTACATGATTTGCATTTAGAAAGATGCTAAGTCTACAACATTTTTACAATATTTTTATAACAAATCACAGGTGGTTAGTTGTTATTGGTTCAAATTTGGAACTAACACTAAGATTATTTTTTTCCTAACAATAACAACCAGTAACAACCTGCCACTTAGGATTTGTTGTAAAAATGTTGTAGACATATCATTTCTCTTGCATTTATATAATTATTATGAAATTTTGTTCAAGAACTTTCCCTTATATGCCTTGCATTTATGTACTTACGGAATTTTGTCTAAAAATTTTGGAGTATTTGTTTGAAGAGTGCATTAGTACAGAAACTGGTTGGCAATATTTTCACCAAATTGTTGAAAGTCTGAACTACCTTCTGGTTGGCAATATTTTCACCAAATTGTTGAAAGTCTGAACTACCTTCATGGAAAAGGTCTAATACATTGAGATATGTGCTCTTAGAATCTATTTTTAGACTATGAATAAGGACAAAATTGGAAACTTCCTGTTAAGAATTAGAACAAAATTGGAGACTTTCGGTCTAAAAATAAATCTTACCCAAATAATTATATCTCACAAATATTTATTTTCTAAAAATAAAATAAAATAAATTTCTAACTTTTTATTAAACTTGTATTATGCAGCGAAACTTGTACAAAGAATGATGATGGAGATGTTAGAGTACATAATTCAAGTGATTATAATTATCAGAATTATAAAGTTCCGAAGGTGCTAGCAGATTCTTGAATTACTGATAAATCAAAAATAGTATCAAGAAGGTTCGAAAAATTGGCTATTTAAAAAAGCTTTGAGTTTCTTGATAATTAGAATTCTCTCATTCGTGAAGGAATTAATGTTAAAAGAGAATTCTAAATCTCCATCCGCATCCGCAGCAGTGGAGATATTGATAAGTTAAATTGTGTTTGATTGGGCCGGCAGTGTTAGAGTTCAATTATTCATTGCATTGACTATCCTAAGTGCATGTCTAAAATGATTGCTAATTTGTTTTTTTCTATTTTGGTGTACTCTATTTCAACAACTAAGACAATCAACAACTTAAGAAAGAGGTGGAGATATTAAACTTAATGATACTGGCCAAATTTTTGCACGATGTGTGGTGCATTTTAATGTAGTAATTTGATCATACTATATGTATTTACAACTTTTAAAATTGCATAATATAGTGACTAATATAGATAAACATGTTTCATACCTACTCAAAAATGCAAATCTCGTTTTGATAAATAATAATGTAAATATCTTTCAACAATTTTTTTATACATTCCTAATTGTGTTATTAAAATTTTCTTCTTCCTTTGTTGGACGGTGTTTCAATTATTGCAAAGGTAATCAAATTGGACTAAGAATACCATATTTCAAATCAATTTTTCTCATATAAACCTTAGAAAATTGACATTAAAATTTCATTATAGTTAAATAATTAATGCGCCACTTAAAATAATTAATAAAAAATAAATATAGATATCCTATCAATAATCTTTTTAATTACATAAAATAATTTTTATTTTTTAAAAAAACAATTAATTTTTTGACAATTTTTTTTTATATTTTCCATAAAAATTGTGTCAAAATTTTTCTAAAATTTTTTAATAACAATTGCCCACAAGTTAACATTACCCTAATATAAAATAGTAAAAACAAGAATATGTGGATAGATACTATCACGTATCAAAGCTATTATTGGAGAGAGAGAGATACAAGGTACTAAGAGACTTTAATTTTTTGAATAGTTTTAAAATTACAAATTATTTTACAATTTTTTTATCATAACTTTGACGTGACCGATTTGTGAATAGTTAATTATCACTTATAAATGAACTCACAATTTTTCTTCACCAATTACATTCTATCATGTCACTTTATGAAAAATTTGTGTTATTAGACTTTTTTTTTTTTTTTTTATTTTTATCTATAGGTATTAAAGAGACTCGAGACCTGGCATGTTCATGATGGACTCATCAGCGACAAAAAAGCAAAAGTAGACGCGTCAATTTGCTAATACGTCGATTTCAACTTCATGATTCAAAGGTAGCAAAGTGTTTGCAGATTGCACCATGGTTTTATCTAATCTTATCACCAAAGTCAAAGGAGTGAGCAGTGCATGGGTTTTGACTATGCCACGTGGTACGGCCTGCTGCCGTGGATTAATTAATGATCCGCTTATCACCAAAGTCAAAGGAGTGAGCAGCGCATGGGTTTTGACTATGCCACGTGGTACGGCCTGCTGCCGTGGATTAATTAATGATCACCACAGTATCACAACATCCGTTACGTGACTTGTGCTCATGAGTTTTTAGTCTTTTCAGTTTTTACTTCATATTTTTTCTTTCTATACTCCATTTTGGCCAAAAATAAGAAAAATGATGAATCCTGCAATTTATAAACTTAAGTAGTAAAAGCCTGGTGCTATGAAAGCATAAGCAGGTAAAGAGTAAATATGTTGAGCTACCAAGGAAGTAATAACCATTAAAGACGTTAGAGCAAAACCTAACTGAAAATTAATCAAATTATTGATGGGGTAAAAAGATTTTTATATCAACGCTCTAATCACCCTTGGAAGAATATGTGCTTCTAGAAGATTTTTATAATTTTCCCAAAGTTTAGGCTACTCCCATTTTACTCGCCGCTACTATGGGAATCATTTTTGCTTTCTTTTCCTTTAGCTACTAAAATGTTTCAATTAAGCTTGGTTGTCTCATTTGCCTGTCCATAAATTTAGCAATAGTTTGAAAGGTTCACTTATTCGAGAATCTCTGAATCTACATTTATTTTTAACTCTCCGAAGCATTTCATTGCTTATTACACCCTTCCTTGTGTCTGGGTGCCTAGGTATACACCGTAAGCCTTTCCTTGCTTGAACCACGCCTTTAATTTTAAAGTTGTGTCATCCTAAGGTGTTCCTCACGAGAGGGACACAAGAACGTAAAAAGAAGGAAAGAGAGGCATAGCGGGCCCTAGTGCAAAGGCTCGCACAGTGGGTATTAGATTAGTGGTAGAGCCTTTGATAATTGCATTGTTTTGCCTAGGCTATGAGAGATCTAAGCCACATGGATAGTTCAATGTACTCATTAACACCTGACCCTGAGATATGGATCATTCAAAGCACATTAGCATGGCGTACTTCTCCTGTTTGAATCAAGGTTTAAGACCAAACTTCTCCTCAAGAGGATAGATGGGATAGTTTAGGTGGGATCTTTTTGAATTTAAATCTTCTAGATTTCCTAGGGTATTCTACCAATAGATTTCCTTAAATCCTAACCATTCTTTTATGATTTAAAAGTCTAGATTCTACTATGTCAGCATTCCACTAATAATACTCTTAAAATAATAAAATAATGTTGCAAACAAAATAATTAAAGATTATTGTTAGTGAAATACTGTAATAGCAAAATCTAGAACATTAAATCATTAAAGAATAGTTAAGATTTAAGGAAATCTATTTGGTAAAGTACCCTAGGAAATCTAGAAGATCTAAATCCGATCTTTTTTTTTTTTTTTTTTTTTTTTTTGTTAAGAAGTGTAATTGGGATTGAGATTTAGGTGCAATATTTTTTAGTGGTGGAGATCAAGAGTTAAAAAATTAACATTCAATCTTTGATAACAAAAAAACAGTAGAGAAAGTTAAAATTTGAAAATGGTTATTAAAAACAAAACTTGCAAGTGATTTACTAGATCCAACTGTCTCATAGATTATCACTTTAAACCATACAATAAACAATTTTATATATTTTAAAAATGAAATTAAATTGTGCAAATATATATATATATAGAGAGAGAGAGAGAGAGAGAGAGAGAGAGAGAGAGAGAATTACAATGGATTTGTTGGTGCAAAATGCAAATCAATGAATTATTATTATTATTTTTGAATGGATCAATGAATTAATTATAAATAAAGATATATATATATATATATATATATATATATATATTTTGAAAAGTGTAGATTTTAACATATAATTGAATATTATCATTTCTTAACTTAAGCATTCAAGACACTAACTAACCGGGCCCGTAAATAAAAAGTAGAGATTTGTGGCTTTTTTTTGTTCATTTTGTGCTCTTTTAATAGTCGCTATTAACTAGAGAGGGATACATGACGGTAATTGCGTAAAGCAAGCGGTGAATTATCATTGCCATATATATAGCTAGTGATTGTGCATGGTCAAAAAGAAAATAAAAACTTGAGCATTACGCAAATACTATAATTATGATTCAAAGCTTTCATCCTAAAACAAATTAAAACCATTATGAAGTGGAGGTAGTTGCAAAAAGATATACGTACGATGGTGCATTTACATTACAATTAGATATGATTGCACTTGTAAACAAGAGAATTCATGGTGGGAATGTAGCAATATTTGTGCAAGGTGTCAAGTCAAGGTGGTGGAATTTGTATGAATTGCCTTTTGCATTGTAATTCTTGTGATCAATACGAGGATGATTAGCTTGATATGGATTCCAACTCACATAATCCTCATGACATATGGGAAAAGGTATCTATGATCATGAGTAAAGCACAAGGAAACGAAGAAAATGAGAACAGCTATGCGTTAAGAACAAGAATTCATTGGCTTTGTACCTTTATTTTAAAGTTTTTTTTTTTTTTTTTTTTTTTTTTTAAGTTTTAAACTCATAAAATTCTATTCACGTAACAAAGATTGTAATAGACACTGTAATGTAATAGCTATTCCTATGGTATAACTATTCCGTTGTTTGGTTATGTTTTTATTACAATAAATAGTTATTCCTTATGAATAGCTATTCTTCAAAATGAAGAATAATTATTCCTTATCAAAAGTCTTGAATATATATTCCTTCATGTTATGTAATAACTTTTTAAAAAAATTTCCTAAAAAGCCATTAGTTGCCACATCTTCAAAAGGAAATAAAATAAATTTTCTTTATTGTTAATAATTAGCTCCATTTTGAACACTTTAAAATAAGTGTATTTGAGGAAATTTGACTTAAAAATGATTTAATTACACATTTTTTTTATACTCTACTAAATTGTGGATGCATATTCAGAATTTTATTCCTAAATAGTTACCAAACTAATAAATAGTAATATTTATTACATTCCAACTTAATGTATTCCTTGTAATACTTATTCCTATTCCCATATAATAATCATTATAGTGTACCAAACGTGCCCTAAATGTCCACCCGTAAAAATGTAAGTCATTCTGGCCAAAAGAGAAGCTTCGTGAAAAGAATGGGGAAAAATAGATAACCATTGATTTAAGTGTACATTACACTAATCCTCAAGGGAGAGATTCCGTAATTTGTCCTCTCAATAAAAAACAATAGCCAGAAATCATAAAATTAGGGGTAAAAAGAAACATTTCCAATTAGTTAAAGAAATCGTAAACAAGATACAAGTGGTTTCGTATTATTACCCACTCATGTCATGTTATAGTTTTTCATAAATTGCTCTCGAATCATTACCCACTCATGTCATGTTATAATTTTTCAAAAATGCTCATATTACCGTGTCAAACCTGTTCCATGTTTGTTTGTGCTTCCTATATTATAGGCCTATATATAATTGCAGGGATTTCTCAGTTGTTCTATACAGATTTAACATTGACTAATTAAAGAAAATAACATTATTTGTATGACATCCCAGAGCGAGTCATGCTTATAAATTTGACTACATAACACTTCCTTGACAATGACAATAAAACAAATTCAGCATGACTACCCACCAGGAATATTACACTCACTATTATATCTGTTCCCAGATATGACACCCAAAAAGGCCAAAAGCTAGTGAACAATGATAGAGATTGGGAATTTGGAAGTGTCAAAAAGAAAAACCAAACTATGCCAACAAACTAGATAGGAGGTGTGGTCCCCCACTGCTACCACCTACGCTCCCAGCAAGCATTAACATTATCTATTTTGGTTGAAATTTCAGATAAATTCATAGAGACATTCTGATTAGAATGAAATAGACAGATGAACCAAACCCATTAAGCAAACATTAACAATAACATACAGCCGTACATATATATAGATATGTTTAATGTTTTCATGAGATCCTGTCATGACTAATATGTCATAATGTCTTTAGTTTCTACAAGCAAAGTAGATATAACTTAATATATTATGTTTTGAGGATCTGCTTTCTCCATCACACAAAAGACCAGTTTAAAAACATGAAGGCCAGGCAGTGATTTGAATCGTCGTCGTTAAGAACTTTCCATGCAATGGCCTGATCATAAGACACTGGCCTTCCCATGCTGGAAAGGCATATTCCTGCTGGCAGATATGCAAAGCCCTGCAAATTTAAACACCCACATTAGATGTTATCAATCACTTCTCAATGAATACTGAAGACCAGTCTTGCGTGTTAACTAATTAGAGATGAAACGTGACTGACATATAAGCTGGCTTATTTGTTAAAAGTACTTGCAAATGCATTTTAATATTTGAACTTTATTTTTCTAATTGTCTAAAGAATCAGTAATACCTGTTGCATGATCTTGGAGAACTCAGAACATAGAATCTTCCGGCCAGCTTCATCAAGAATCTTGTCAAGCATTATATCTTGAAGGGCCACAAGAGTAGTTTCTAGCATGTCAAGCCCAGCCTGGTTTGCAAAGGTGAACACTGGAGATGCCTGCAACCACATTTATGCCAATTGATAAGATCTAGGGTGCATTACACTATGATGTATTGGTTGTGCATAACTTTGAATTATGGAACAGGCAAAGAAGCAGAAAAAGGTGATTACATTTGTTTTCACGGAGCAGCATAGTATAGCATCAGAATGGAGCCAAAGTTGCTTTAAGATGGCATCGCTAGCTTGGGACTCCACCCGAAAGAGCTCTCCCCCAGTGTGGATCCTGAAACATACCAATGTAAGCAATCAGAAATGAAAACCTCAGCATACTTGGTACCCAAACTAGTCATAATACTTTTGAGTTAAGCTCAGGACATACAAATCTTTCACAATAAAACGGATATTTTAACAACAATAGCAACCAAAAGAAAATGTGATTAGATATTATATGAAAGAACATTCAAACCTGTAGCTCCGGCAAATCCAACGTGCCAAGGTAAGAGCCTCAGGTGAACCAGGAAGGGGTTTGGGCCCCATATGGGAGCTAAGCCGGGAGGGGGAAATAGCCATGGCAACTCTCTGAACAGACCCCACAACACTACGAACATACTGGCGAGCCATGGCAGCCACATTGTCCCGTAAGTGGCTCTCAAAAGTAAATTGGAAAGCAATAGTCAGGACTGATCTAAGGTTGTAACCGTTCAGATCAGCCTCACCAGCTGGACGAGCACCACCAGCTCCTACTTCAAGTGTAGAAGCCAAATCCAATGTTCGAGTTGCAGCAGGCCCATCCTGCAATACAAATATCATAGAAAAAGGCAAGGGTAAATGCACTTTTGACAATACGGTAAACTTCAAATTAAGAGTTATGAATGGTTCTGTGATTATTCCATTAAATAAGAATCTACAGAAGTAAGATGATAGATCACTGAACTGATTTAGGATCCAGCGGTATCACACGAAATCCAGATGGCAACAAAGGGGCATCATCAGCAAAGGATTCATCAATAGGTGCAAAGACAAGCTGAGCACAGGCACCAACAGCATTTTCATCGACCCCGCTGCAAAGCTGCCACCATAGATTTCAATAAAAACAAATAGATTCATTAATAAGAACAATCCACGGTAATGACACAAGACTTTTTAAGAACATACTAACAAAATCTATACCATATAATACAATAACTAGACTAACCTGTAACAGGTACATATCTCGTGCCAATGCCACATCTTCGGGGGAGAATGCATGACCCTCCAGCCGAACCACCTCCAAGAACTTCATTAAGATGAATGAAAAATTTTTAGACAAAATTGTATTTAAACATGGGAAAATATAACCCAGAGAAAAGAGAGAAATAATGGTCACCTCCTCATGCTCCACAGTATGGGCGAGAGGTAAGATGACCTGGCTACCAGGGAAGCCACCAGGTCTTGCACAAGGAACGGCATAAGGGCTAGCTTTAAGACATGCAGCAGAGTAGGCATCAACCCCATAGTCAGCCCACTCCGAACGGTGCTCCCTTAGAAAACGAACAAGCAAGGCAGGGGGAACATTCTGCAGACCCCAAGAAAAGTTGTAAACTTTTTTAATGTACAATCAAATATGAACAAATTTTTAATATAAGGATTAAGGTCTAGATAATCCATAGGTATACTTAGAAAAAATCAATACTTTGGGAAAAGGGGGGGGGGGGGGGGGGTTGATGCGGATAAAATAAAAAATGCCAGAGTGAGGCCATGAGCTAGCCAAAGATAACCATCCCCATGTGATTAAATAGCAAATGGACTAACCTGCAGCAGCATTGATGCCTTGGCACACAGCACCCCCTCCAAAAGTTGAGAACATTGATGTGCTATACTGGGAGCCAAGAAATTTGTTTGGAGATGAGTTTATCATGATGGTTACATCTTCCACACCATCACTTCCCATTAGTGACCAACCATCATCCGCAAACCCATTAACAGCATCATTGAAACCCCTAAAGTTCATTTTGAAAAACTTTATAGTCAATGAACAATCCAGAATAGTCCAAGAAAATGGGAGAAAACAATTGTTTCAGATTTTATGTTTTAAAGTAAATAATTGGTTGGTCAAGGCCATGTGCACTTGATTCTGATGCCCAGGTTTCCAAATTTAAAGCATGGAAGTCTTACCTGCAAAGTCTCTGACTGAATGTCCTTAAAACAGCAGGCTGGCGGCCGCCACCATACTGAATTTCTCCACTACTCTCTTGTGCAATTTGTCGTATGTGTCGCAAGGCCTGTGTAGCAAGAATACAAGAACAAAATGTGAAAAAACAAAATTGACCAAATCAATGAGAAAAGATATCTCTTGCAGTAGTTCTTACAGCGACAGTCATTTTCTGAGCAAGAATCTTTGATGATTCATAAAGTGGTCTGAGAACTTCAGGAACACTCCATGCCTAGGTCAACCAAGAACTCAAATAAGCAAATGAATAAAAAGACAAAGTTGTAGAGAAATGAACTCAATCAGCTCTTATCCTCACATCTAAATCGACGTGATCAACAATGTGAATTATGGAGCCACCACCCTCACAAGGCCGTATTAGATAGCCACTGGGAAGCACTTCAGCTCTTACAAAACTAGTAGTGGGAGGCCCTGCTGGGCCACCAGTAGAAGAGGTCAATGATCTCTCACATATCTGCAAATATCATTTTGAGACAATAAAATGCATTACAATCAGATGAAAAACCATCCTAGGGAGCAGAGTCAACATACTTAATAAATTTGGGACAATTACTATTGCCATGCGGTGCGGCGACATTTTTGCATTTTTAGAAACAAACTTTAACAAGAGCAGAAAACAATTAGTGGGAGGCACTATTTGAATTACCACAAGACTTCCATCTTCCAAACTTGTAGTATATCTCAATGTCCAGAAGTCGCGTGCAGCCAATGTTGTAGGTGCATAAGTCTAATAAAGAACAAGATTGAAAGATTTAAAACTAAGCAAGATAAAAACTGAGAAGTCAAACCCAGCTTATATAGAAAACCAACCTGCATGTATATCAGCTCAATTGTTCCTCCATTTCCTGTAGGGATTGCACTCAAAACATCAATGCTTCGACAATCACGAAACCACGATGGACGTTCTTTAAGGATTTCAGCGACCTGTAATGAATTTTATCATACATTGTATACAAGTAAAGCAGCATATGATTATTGAGAGATCAACGTGAGGGAAAAAAAGGGGGGTGTGGAAGGGAACCAGTAGTGCAGGAAGAAAAAATACCTTTGTGGGCTCTAGACTCACAAGACCGCAGGCTCGTGCTGCTACCCCACTACAGTTGCGGGAAACAGCAACGATTCCAATAGAATCCGGACCAGGCTACATATTATCACTAGAAATGTTATATTTTTGAATAGGAGTAACATTTATGCAGAGCAATGCATACATGCACATAAACTCGCTACATATCTCTGAAGAAAGATTTAAGAGGCTTACCTTCATCCCAATCATCTGGACCCAGTCGACAGCAGTTCCAGTAGCCTTGGAAAGGAACTCTGCCAGGGTCTCCTCAGCAATCGCGAGAAGACTAAGGCACAAATAAAAAAGGTTAAACCAAAACAAATTAGCGGGTTTTAAAATAAATTGGACTTAAGAGACATTACTTACCCAGCTGGGTTGTTAGCATCCCTTTGGGGATGCTGAGGTGTTGGGTTTTGCTGCTGTTGTTGCTGACCACTCATGACCACAGACTCACAGCTGTTGTCTGTGGTCGTTCCAGATGCCTGGTTAGAATCCGCCAAAGAATGATTTTAAGATTAAATGATGCAATAATAATTAAGAGTTCCGATAAGGATGTAAGAGACACAATGTAGAGACCAAATCATGCATAGCTAATCTAACAAGGAAACTACACTTTCATTCAGTATGTATTACAGCACATCAACACAAGAATTCAAGAACCATGGCCAGTGCACAAGAAGCTTCAAGCAATTCAAAATAATTGGCTAGAGATTATTTACAAAGTAGAACAGCTAGTGGATAAAGGCCAAGGCAACTTACACTCTGCAGTTGCTGTCGCATGTATCCATTCTCATAGACCAGGTGTGATACCTGCTTCTGTAAGCGGTCGTTCTCTTCCATCAACAACTTGTTCATGGCAGTCAGCTTTCTATTCACTGTCTGGAGACGAGAAGCTTCCTTCCTTTGTTTTTCACGGCATCTACAAAGAACAATTGAATTCCATATCAACTAAGTTCCCGAATTTACTTAAGCTTACTTAGTCTAAAATGATAGAGAACTCAACATTAGCAAATATGAATGTAACAAAGAGATGCCCATGTGGAAGTATGAGGGAGACAAAGCAAATTGGTTTATTGTTTTTTTATTTTGGTACAAGCAGAGGCAAAAGTCAAAAGAACAAAAAAAGATGACACATAGAAAAGGATGGAAATCAATTTAAATCCTCAGTTTTCCCTTGAGACTATCACTGAATAACATTTTTATGAATGATTATATTTTATTGCTGTAAGATTTCCAAATTTGTATAAGTAATTATTTTAGTCCAGGAAACACCAAAACAAGACCTAAAACCCCAAAAATAACTTTTCCTAAACTTCCTCAATTTCTTTTTTGAATCATAAACTTCCACAATTATTGCGGTCAGTCTAAAGACCAATCTTGGTAATATCAGATGTGCAGACATTAGTTTACCAGGCCAAAATATACACTAAAGTCACAAGACATCAAATTTAAAGTAGAATTTATTTTATCTCAAATTATTATATTTTAAATTATATGCTTAAACTGGTTCAGCAACAGGAAGAATAAAAATATTCATTTATTTAAAATTTCTGCAGGGGAAAGAGAAAATCATAAAACCCAGAAATGATGAGAACACAGAAACAATCAATAAATAAACAAAACAAAAGAATGTTTTCAAGAAGCAGATTGATTAACTGTCAATATCATTCTTTTAATTTGAACACCCAAAAGCAGAACATAACAAACAAAAACACATTTTAGGAGAACATATGTCATTATTGTCTACTACTAAATTTTCTAAAATAAAAAAGAATCATATAAAAGTTCCACTTTTAACCTCTTCTGCTGTATATTGAATTAAAAATATCCAAAATGATGAGGCACAGAGAATACGAGAGGAATAAAGAAAGTATATTTCATAAATAAAAAAAGCAAACTGATTAGCTGTCATTATCTTCCATTTAATTTTTTACCCTTTTCTCACAAGTTTTGGAAAGAAAACAAAATGCGTAATGTTTTTCTTTTAACTCCCCAATGACAGAAGGAGAGAAACAAACAGGATCCCCAGAAAACAGCCATTTGATGCATTACAAGAAGACAAGTTCTTTACCAATACAATACGAGAGGTATATGCTTTAAATATGCAAACCAGAAAAGATTGTATTCTCTGCCAAAACTTGCATTAGATCATATCACTATTTTAAGAAAAGGGTTTAAGAGTGAGAAAGGAGTTAGCAAAAAAACAAATCCACAGAGAATCAAAACAAAATCATGGGGAAAAATGGAAAAAGAAAACAGCTTTTTTCTAAGAACTTCTGCAACTTCTAGGACAACTAGTGAAAAATCATCCAAAATAAAACCACATTTTCTCTTCAAGAAAGATCCATTAATTGCAGACTAAACAAAAGCACACTTGCTCCCCACCCCCCTCCCACACCAAAAATTTAAAAATAAAAAAATAAAAAAATAAAAACAACTATTCTTTCTCATTATTTTTCCTAGTCCATACAGAAAGAAACTGAAAAAACTAAAAATGAAACAGAAATGGAGGATCATCAAAGAGATAAGTCCATTTGGACACAACAATGAACTGATTGCGACCAAAATACACAAAAACATGAACTAGATGAAAACCCCACCCCTATTAGCAAAAGCCTATACCACTTCTAACTTCTTCACTAAAAAAACACAAACATAAACTTAATGGAAGCCCCACCCCTATTTGCAAGGCATATACCACATCTAACATTACATGAAAAAAAAACCCATTTTGCATTCCCCATTTTCCCCAAACAAACCAAAGAAATAAAGTGCAAGCCACTTAAAGAGAAGAAAAAAAAAAGACCTTTCATTTTTTTATTGAAGTCAAGATTAGTAATTAAATAGCAACAAAGTAGAAAATTTTCATCTTGTACAAATATTAAACTCCCTCTCTATACCTGCGGTTCTGAAACCAGACTTTGATCTGTTTAGGCTCAATGTTGGAAAGTATAGGACACTCCCTAATGAGCTGCTGCCTTCTCAAAGAGCTAGGCTTTGGACATTCTGTGTACACTCTCTCCAACGCCTCCACTTGCTCTGGCGTATACCTCACGTACTTGCTTGAATCCATTTGCTTATTCACTGAATCTTTGTGCATAGAAAGCGCCATACATACAACAATACAATACTATAAACACCAAAAGCTTAAAGTAAAAAACCACCCAAATGAACAATAAAAAGATAAAAAGCCAAAACTAACACAGACCCAGAAGATGTTTTTGGGGTCTCTAAGGCCTTGTTGAGCACACTTGTGAAAATGGGATTTTAGAAAGGTGGTAGCTTTGGTTCTGCTTCTTGATCAGCTTCTTTGTTATTGTTGTTGTTGTTGTTATTGGTGGTGCTGGAAGTGTTCTCAGGCAGGCTCTCTCCTCCAAGAGAGCCTACTTTCTCCTTCATCAGCTGGTGGGCTTTGGTTTTTTTTGTTTTTCTCTCTCTTTCTGTGAAAGCAAAGAGCTTGAACTTGAACAGGGAAGAAGGGACTCTGGTCTTTATCTTAGACACCAATCTCGAGAATTTTTGAAAGGGAGAGATTGAAAAAACCAACCCACAGAAAGAGAGAGTGTGTGTAATGTGTTTTGTCTGTGTTTGTTTTTGTGTGTATGTGACTGAGAAAGTAAACAGAAAAAAACAAATATAGCCAATGGCAAATAAAAAGCCCACCTGGCTATATGGCTATAACTATTGGTAGTATTGGCTTTTTTATTTTATTTTATTTTCCTCTGACTTCTCTGTAACTGTGTGATGTGAATATTGAAAAGTACAAAAACAAATAAATAAATAAAAAGAGAGAAAGAAAGAGAAGGGAAAGGAATAAATGAGAGGACAGTAGAAATGCAGAGAGCTGATTTTGGCCTGCCAGACCTTCAGAGAGACGTTTTTTGACAAATGTGGTTGGCTTGTAATGTATTGTATCTCTCTCTCTTTCTCTGTCTAGGAAAAAGTAAAAAGCTACAGTACAGCCTGCCATTGCTACACTCTTTCTCTCTCTTTAGGCAAACAGTAACATTTTCTTGATGATTATACATGCATGGACATTATGTATCATACTTATGGGGATGGTTAGGCATGATATGTGCAAAACGGTGGGCATCTATGTTGTGGTATGTGAGACAGACTTGTTGGCATGTATGGAAGGCGTGAACGCAGAGACAATGGACCACACCTCGGTAAAAGGAAATTTTCTTTAGAGGAAAAGAAAAACAAAAAAACATAACATAAATGATAAATCACTAGTATAAATAGACAAGAATTGCTTTGCTGTATGCCTGTATGTATGGATAACACAACTTTTTTTTTTTTTTTTTTTTTTTAGAGAACAATGACACAACTTCAATGAAACTGGATCCTTAACAATTTACAAATAACCGAGCTGAAGGGTTGGAAAATGGTCCATAATGGATGCTAGAGTGTTAGAGCATTAGTATTGGAAAATGTTAATGCTATCCTATTTTATCATTCTAAAACACTACTTTATCATTATATCATACCATTTTACCATTTCTTCTACATCTCAAAACTCTATTTTTATTAAAATATTATTTTTTAACCATTTTTTATTATTTATTTCCAACTGCTATATATTTTCAGATTGCTGGAAGCTTCTTCATTTTTTTCATCTTTTTTTCACTCTCTCTCCCATGCTCTCTGTCTCTTTCTCGCTATATATTTTCAGATTGCTGGAAGCTTCTTCATTTTTTTCATCTTTTTTTCACTCTCTCTCCTATGTTCTCTGTCACTTTCTCGCTATATTTTTTCAGATTACTGGAACTTCTTTATTTTTTTCATCTTTTTTTCACTCTCTCCCATGCTCTCTGTCACTTTCTCTCTGCCCCTCCATTTCCCTTTCTCTATGCCTGACTGCCTCTCGAGTTTGTGGGTCTCTCTGGTGTTGGGTGTGGGTGGGCGGTGGATAGTGGATTGTGGGTTTCTACGGTGGATCGTGGATCATTTTTTGGTGAGTTTTAATTTTGTTGGGTTTTGATTGATTTTGGTGGGATTTGATTTTTGTGGTTGGGTTTGTGGGTTGATCGAAGTGGCTTTGGGTGCTGGTTGTGGGTTGATCGGAGTGATTTTGGGTTGGGGTTGTGGATGGGTATGGGTTACGATGTTGGTGGCGGATTGACTTTGGGTTGGGGTTTGATTTTTGTGGTTGGGTTCATGGGTTGATCGGAGTGATTTTGGGTTGGGGTTGTGGATGGGTTTGGGTTACGGTGTTGGTGGCGGATTGATTTTGGGTTGGGGTTCATGGTGATGGAAGGTAGGTGGATAAGTGGGTTTTGGTTGATGGTGAGTATGGTTTGTGGTGGTGGTGGCTAGTGGTGGGTTGATTTTTGGTTGGGGTTTACGGTGGTGGCAGGTGGGTGGGTGAGTGGGTTTTGGTTTATGGTGGTTGATGGTGGTTGGGGTTGAGGTTGTGGGTGGTGGTGGTGGTGTGGCGGCGGCTATGGTCTGTGGTCGTGGCTGTTGTGGTGACAATGGGTGTGGGTAGTGATGCTTCAACAATGGAGATGGGTGAGAGGCTTGGTGAAGCTTCAGCGATGGTGTTTGGGTCCGAAGAGAGGAGAGCAAACGGAGCAAATGAGAAGGAAGAGAGAAGATTTCGCGGGGAAAAGCATAATAAAATATTATTATTTTTTACAATCACGTGAACAGTACAATTCTATGTTTAGAATTGTCTTTGTGCAAATATTGCAAAAAAATTTGCAATAGTCTTTGTATACCATTCTCTGATGCAGATGGATTTGGGGATAAAAATGCTAAATTTCCTTTAGATTTGGCATTAGCATTTCCCAATGCTAATGCTCTTACTTCTTATTTTTCCTTACATGAGACGAGGACCTTCACAATTCTAGGATGACATTTGTTAGGTTAAGATAGCTTGACCCGGTTAATTAAATCAATTACTTAAATTGATTAAGTTCAATTGCATGCAAATTGTAGAGTCACCAACAAATCACCAAAAATACTAAGTGTAACGGAAAATAAATTTGACATGGTGATTTGTTGACAAATGGGAAAAACTTCGAAGATAAAAACCCTATCGGGTAATTTTAAGGTCACCATTCCTAAGAATCTACTAATTAATAATCAAGCGATTACAAATATAAGGAATATTATCAACTACCCTGGTCTTTCTCAAAATGCCAACCTACGATTGAACCTTTGCTCCAATACCCAATTGGATTTGATCTTGTAGCAACCTTCTTTCCCTTAATGCACAAACCTCCAATTTGTGACTAACCCTTTTGCACGAATCCCAAGTACGTGACTAACTCCAATAACTTAAACAGAGGTTGTTGGCTCAACGATGAAGATTTAGAAGCACTTAGTTACAAAATTCTATGACATACAAACGCAATAGCTTCACATAGAGAAGATAAGTCTCTTAGTCTTTGTATTAACATGTGACGGCCTTTAAAATAAGCCTTATATATGTCTAGAGTTGTGAGAAAAGAAATTCCAAACAAATATGCAAGGTTGGGTTGAATTTTAGATCTGAAAATTCTGAAATCGTAATTCTCGATAGATCAAGCTGCTGTCGAGCTATCTATTGAGTTTCACATTAAGTTTCGATATCACGCATTTGTCGAGATATCCGTCGAGACTTAATGAACAACTTTTCTTCACTCGTTTCTTGGACCAATCTTTATATCTTTAATACTTGACTTGAATAATATGTTTCTTGAAGTACTAAA
The DNA here is from genome assembly GCA_028216015.1 of Quercus dentata. NCBI lineage: Eukaryota > Viridiplantae > Streptophyta > Magnoliopsida > Fagales > Fagaceae > Quercus > Quercus dentata. The sequence goes on from CP116448.1 coordinate 69,889,062, forward strand.
CTCATCTTAGATCTACCCAATTAGAAGTAAAGTATATTTTATCAAAAAATTAGCTAATTACACAAAATATGACATTAACAATGTTTAATTGAATTGAAAAACTGTTTGGGTCAAGTTATTTTTATTAACTAAAGTTTTGAAACTTACTGCCATAAAGAACTTTTGGAAGTCTCTCTCAAAAAAGAGAGACAAAGAGAATGGCTCTCAAAGGCATCTTCACACCTCTTAACGAAAGTGCACCTAAGGTTTTTTTTTTTTTTTTTTTTTTTTTTTTAATGGTTAAAGTGCACCTAAGTTGACATAGGACAAAATTTACAATTTAATTTTGTAATTCATTCATTTTGGTATTTTTATGTAGTTTCATTATTTTAGGTTTAGAGTATTTATTTCCTTGTATTTATGTGCTTTTAATTTTTAAGTCAAATTTGGTTCCTAAAATGGTTAGATATTAATTATGATTTATTTTAAAATATATATTTTTTATATCAAGTTTTTTTTTTTTTTTTTTGGTAAATCAAGATCATAACATTAAAACTAAGCAGAAACAGGTCTATTACAAAAAGAAGCCTCCTTATCGGCAAAAAGGAGGTCAGCCACCATAGGTGGTGGGCACAAAAAAATAACAAAATTAGAAATGGCGCTTCCCCCAAATCTTGCCAGCGTGTCCACGCATTGATTAGCTTCGCGGAATGTGTGCACAACCCTCTTGTTGGGAATAGTAGCTAACAGTCTCCTGCAATCGTAGAGTAAAGGTCCCATTAAAAGATTAGCCTTATTATTATTCATAAGCATGACAATGCTCAAGGCATCCATCTCAACAATCAAGTTGTCAAGCCCAAGCTCTTTGGCGATTTCAAGGCGATCTTGAAGAGCCCATAGCTCAACTAAGGAGCTGCTGGTGTTTCCGTGGGCCCTTTCATAACCTCTGACCCCATTTCGTATATGAAGTTTTACAAAGCTTTTAAATGGACCTCTAAATTTGTAAACCTTTTTTTAATAAATATTCAATCAATAAAAATTCAGACTTTAGTCTCTCTATTTTCTAGTGGATTCCATATTATCCCTCCTTATGGAATCAAGGTAGCCTAGTGAATTCAAGATTATTTTTTAGAAAAAAAACATGTTTTGTTTCTTATTTTCTAAAGGTAGACATGTTTTACTTTTTGTTGCTTATGCTCCCCGCATCACGAGTCCCCAATGACTTCGTTGTGAGTGTCATTCTCAACGTGAGCCCTCCTCAACCCTTACATAGGGCCCAGTTATGGGTCTCTTGCCGCACTCAGTATCACTTTTTGTTGTCTTTATTGCAAGTATCCAACTGGCCTAAATCAACTAGGTCTCCTTTACTGGTGACGATCAAGCCACCTTCTAAAGCCCTTGGAGGGAGTCTCTAGTATATGTATAACTCGAACCAATTCAGATTTGAGTTCCTTAGCACCAAACCTTCAAACATTTCCATGGATTCTCTAGCTATAAATGGTTTCCTCTTGCGCTAAACCCCATTGTCTTTACAACGTGGTAGTGATTTCTCTTACGTATCTAGTTTTGGTGTCTTTAGGATGGGTCAAGTTGTAACGTTCTTCTTGGAGAGCATAGAAAAGTCTACCAGATTGAATTGGTTTTCTAAGAACATTCACACTTGGTGATGTAAATGGTATATGTTGCGATTATTTAGCATCTAAGCATCAAAATCGCACGTTACCCGATATTGTAATGGTAAAAAAATTTGCAAATCGTGTTCTGATGTACCTTGCAAATTCGCAACGATATTGTAGCACAATTGCAAATCAAGTTAATATTTTTTATTCCATACCTTTAAATATCTGCCTCTCTCTCTCTCTCTCTCTCTCTCTCTCTCTCTCTCTCTCTCTCTCTCTCTCTCTCTCTCTCTCTCTCTCTCTCTCTCTCTCTCTCTCTCTCATGATGATGGTTTTTTTGGCGTGGGTCTAATGGTGGCATGGTGTAGCGTGGCGTGGAGGTTTTTCTAGATCAACAATCGGCGTGGTTGATCGGTCTCTCTCTCACGGTGGTTAATGGGTTTGGTTATGGGTTGTTTGTGGGTTTAGCTAGGTTTCGGGTTTGATGGGTTTCGGGTTTAATGGGTTTTGGGATTGGTGGTTATGGGTTCCGATAGGATTCGTGTAGCTGTGGAGACCGGCGTGGGTTGTGGCGAGGTCATACGTGGTGGTTTGATGAGGTTCTTGCGGTGGTGGAGATCGGTGAGTTGCTGTTAGTTGTGGTTGATCTATGGGTTTGCTAAGTTGTAGTTGAATGAGCACACTTTTTGTAAGAGAGAGAAGTGAGAATATTTTTATATTATTTTTATTTTACTTTATATTATTTTAATGTATAGTATGGTAAAATGAAAGTTTGGATGTTAGGTGTGTTGTAAAATGGTATGGTATGGTATAAATGATAAAGTAGTTTTTGAGATGGTAAAATAGATTTTTTTGTAGATTCCGGATGTGAATGCTCTAAGAGAGCTTAGGAATGATTGTCGATTGTATTAGATTTTCCAAGAGATTGTATTCATTTTTCTCAAAATGATTTCAAATTACTTTTAGTTATAACTAGGTAATTGTATTAAATATAATTTTTATGTTAATTGTGTAACAAAAACTAAGGGGAAAAATTAATGAATGCCTTAAGGGCATTTGTTAATGAACCATTTTAGGAAAATTTTTATAGGAAAAGAAGAAAAACAATTAATATTTTAATAGCCTTTTCAATTTCTCATAAAATTGCTATAAAAACCTTCCTAAAATAGTTTATTAATAATTGTCTTAAAGACACCTGTTAGCTTTAATGTAAGGATCAAAAAATCTAGCGGCTCAAACCCACTTAAGACAGTGAGTTGTACAGTTCAACCTTATCCCAAATCAATAAAATTTGTAAGAAAGGGGAACGAACAACAAGAGAGGACTCTGCTCGAGGATGAAAAAAAAAAAAAAAAAGCTGATGTTATAGAATAGATGGGCATATATCCCTCCACAAGCTTGCCCGAGGAGGCTAAAATTATACAAAAAGTTGCACTGTTCACTCTCTTCTCTTAATACTCTTCTTATCTCTTTTTGACACTTCTCTCCATCCCTTTTTCTGCAAACCCCTCCTTTCTTATATACTTCTCCTTTCTTCTCATCTCAACCATTCATCCCTACCTTACTAGCTTTCTCTATTGACACTTGTCTCTTTCTACCTCTGAAGAAGGTGGTGGAACGAGTTTACTTAGTTATGACTTACACTGTTCAAGTCACTTTCTTATCAATGCAAACTGATAAAGTCATTACTCACCATTTAATGCAAAAGCGACAGGCTACTCCAAACTAGAAATTTCCCCTATGACTACTAACTCTCTCTCTCTCTCGGAATGCCTTAGAGTACCTTGACTCATCTCTTCCTTTCCTCCGGCGGCTTTCCTCCTCGGGCCCATGAACTGTGACATCCCCACAATTATACTGCAACTCTTTAGATCCATCATCGATCCTCAGGCACCCACATTTAACATTACCCAAAGACTAAAAGCTACTTTATTTTATTAAAAAAAAAAAAAGTTACATTATTTGTACCCAAAAAAAAAAAAAAAACACTAAAACAAAAGGCAAAATTATTTAAACAAAACCCAAACACACACACCTAGTTAGTTGAGTGACTTGAGTCAAGTTTGGTGGACGTGTGAGTGTTGGCAGGCAATCAGTCATGTGACCTTTGTGTCCAGATCTGTCTTTTTGACAAAACTTTAACAAATTTTGATGAGAAATGCATAAATAAGGATCTCAATATGCTAGTTTCTATACTTTGTAATTACACTCATGCTTATAGAAAGAATTAGTGTTCATCACAAAACAAAAATAAAAAGAACTAGTGTTTATAAAATAGGTAAAAGCACCACATACAAATGGGTAAAACTATGTAAATTTTGCCCATTTTTAAAAAGATAAGGTGTGAACGTGATACACTTTCGAAAAAAATAATAATAAGCATATAGTAAGGGGGAGCTAAAGGATGTACCTAGTCAAGTGATAGTGCTTGTCAAGCCGTAGTGATCTAGGATGTGAGGTTCATATGCCTGATTTCTTGCATAGCCATAGCCACCTCTGAAACCTTTTTTTTTTTTTTTTTTTTTTAATTTTTTTTATAGCTTTGTCACTGACTTTTTCCACACACGACATGCAAGTTTTTATCACATATGGTACATTGCACTGCTAATGTGACTTTGATAACCTATTGGTTGCATGGCATCTTTATTCTTCAGAGCGGCTCTACCCTTTGTTCAAGGGGTCCAAATGAACCCCATGACTTCCCAAAAAAAAAAAAAATTATATATATTTATAATTTTTTTTTGTTAGTTTACTATTTTAATTTATTCTTAAAAATATTTTTACACACCCTAACTTAAATCTTATGCACCCTTACTACAAGTATTTCCAACTCTAAAAGTACGAGTAAGTGTTTGTAAACTGTAAGTGTCACTCTTTATTATAAATTTATATTATATGTGTATGAGTGTGTCTAATATTAATTATGTGCATTACTTTTTGTTGTAATGTTATTTGTGTGAATAATGATGTGTTTGGATATTTGTGTGTACAGTATAAATATAATATAACTTTACATAATTTAAGGAAATAGAGAGGGTTTATTACATGTGTGTGTATTGTTATCATGTTATAATAACTTTTTGTTATAAAGTCAGAAAAATTCAAGAAGAAAAATTGTAAAGTTAGTGATTGTTTAAGCATTTAATTGGTTAAGTAGACACGTAATGTATTATTTTATGTATGAATGAGTGTGGTTGTGTGCGCCAATAATTAATACAAAGCCAATAAATTAAGTTTATTCATTTAGTTTAAAATATTTTTATAAAAACAATGACAAATTAATAGATAATTAACAACTGCATAAAAATAAAAATGTTAGACAAATTTAACAAAATAAAACGGTCATAGTTATCCACATTGGTAATAAATACTAATAATAAACTATCATGTAACAATTCAAAATTTGAAAACTTGTAGGATGAAATTTTAAAACTTCATTTTTTTTTTTTTTTTTGTCAATAACTGATATATTCAAGTTCTATTTTTATTAAAAAAAATTTAATTTAAGTTTTTTAATGACTCCCTTAAACAAAATTCCTAGAACCGCCACTGTAATTCTTAATAGGCTTTGTGCATCAATTCTGCAAGTTCTGCTTGAATGAATTATATTTCTGCATTATTTTATCGACTTTTGACATTCCTTCAGTTGATTAAACTCGTTCCTATGATCACTTGATCAATTCTCGAACAATGAATTAAAACAATCTTCGACCATGCCTTGAGCCTTAATTTTATAGATAAATGGTCAACTGCCATGAGTGATTCTTTATAGGAGCGCTTGAAATGATTTGTTTTAATCGAATGCTCTCGTCAATGTTGATTAGCCCTTTTGCTCGTTGAATCACTAAGAACAAAGTTTCTACAATCCAATAGTGACTTATAATAGTTAACGGATGCTCTTCACCAAATTTGGTCAACACGTAACCTAATCTGAATGCGACTACGTCTCAATATTGACTAAGGTGTGGCAAAATCTGACGCGATTCATGAACACAACATGACAAGAAGTTAGCAAGTTATGAGTTGAAGTTTAATGAGTTCATGTCATATTTGGGTTGACACAACTAACCTTTTTAATAAACATGTCATGTTCGGTATCAAGGTTGAATTTATTCAACCATCTAATTGGCTTTATTTCGTGCCAAATTTGCTTGTAATTCAGCATTTAGTAACCCTGTATTTAGGTGGGTTTGTTGTAAGGGTAGTGAGTGAGATAGAGTGAAGATTGCTCAAGAGTGTGCAAGAAAACAGAGTGTCGCGGCTGGGACTCGCGGGTGGACTCGCGGCGCAAGTCGCCGAAAATCGCACACGTGCCAAGCATCTTTGGAAGATGAACAGTCATGCTAGCTGGAGCACTACAAGACAAAACAGGACAATCGGCCATACGATTAACTCGCGATGGATCTCGCGACTTGGTCAAGCCGCGAGGTCAAGCCGCGAGCCACCCTGTTTTGGAAAAACCTGACGTTTCACATTCCTCTTCACTCCGAAAGATAAATACCCTTTTAACCCATGATTGAAAGAGAGCTTCCAGAGAGAATTTTGAGAGAGAAACCTAAAGAAAAACAAGATTGTTTCACACACAATCCCTACCTTAGAGTCTCTTCATATTCCTCAACTCTCTTCCTCTCCATTGTCAAATCCTTGAGAGGTATTTTACCAAACCTGGTTCTCACCATCATCATCACTGTGAGACAGTCGTTTGGAGTTCTGGGGAAGCGATTAGGAAGGAGCCAATCTTCATTGGTTGATGCTACGGTCTAGTAGCGGAATCCGGGAAGCTAGAAAAGAAAAAGGTTCGGCGCAACCTCGTTGGAGCAAGAAGCTTGGAGGGCTTAGGTGCACTTGGTAGATTAGGCTTGGAAGGTCTATTGCTGTCCTTGTATCCCAACTATATTTTCTAGTGGATTGATTACCGCTTGGAGGGCGGCGGAGAGGTTTTTCGCCGAGGACTTCGGTTTCCTCTTCGATAACACATCGCGTGTTGTCTTTGTGTTTGCATCTTCCTTCCTCTCTATCTTTGCCTTTATATTATCTCTTTGTGATTTTATTTTGTTATGGCTTAGATAGTATTTAACCTATTTCACATTATAGCATATGTTAAGTTTCCGCACACTTGTTGTTTGACATATTGCTTGTGTTGGTTAAGTTATTTTTGGGGTCTAAACGTTCAAAAGTGTTTTTGTACACGTTTTTGAACTTTCAATTGGTATCGAGAGCGGGTACACTTGTTGTGGTTTAAATACCTAAGTGTGATCCTTGACCCCTTGTGTTTATTTGCCATGGATTGTGCTTTGTATGACTCTTTGCATGATTTAGTTGGTGATGAATGTAACATGCCACATGTTTGTGAAAATGCCTCTATGAGTGTTAATCCTCATAAGTGTGATGACATGTTATTTGAATCTATGGGTGTTGTTGACAAACTCTTGAAGAAAAATGCTAAGAAGTTTCAAAAGAATTTGAGCAAGTTATTTTGTGAAAAGGATGATTTGATTGCTAAGCTCAATGAATCCAACAAATTGGTTGAGAAATATAAAAACTTGCTGAAATTTCTCTTGAAAAGTCTGAAAGAGTTTGAAAGTTTGAATATGGACTTGGATGCTAAACTTGTTTTGTCTAACAAACTTGTTGATGATCTTAAATGTGAAAATGAATCTCTTAAGATGCATGCCAAGTGTTTGATTGCTGAACCTACTGTTAAAAATGATGAAAATATGTGTTGCAATCATGTTGTGGTACCCGATTTAGTGCCTAGTGTGTGTTCTACCGTAAAGGACAAATCGGTGTACATTCCTCCACATAAAAGAAATCAAAAGGTGGAGAGAAAGGCTGTTAAGTCAAAGCCTCTGTTTAGGTCTCAACCTAAGGCTTTGGATGGATCTAAGTTTGTTCCAACTTGCCACCATTGTGGTGTGATTGGTCATATAAGACCTCAATGTCATAAGTTGAAGAGGGAACAAAACCATGTTGCTAGATCCATTCCCAAAAAGCCTAGTGGACCTAAACACATTGTTTGTCACCATTGTGGTGCCTTTAGTCATCTAAGACCTCATTGCTCTAAGTTTCAAGCTCTTAAGAGAATCAAAAGGAAAGAGAAACTTGAGCTTTTTGGAAGTTGTGCTAAAAAGAGTAAACTGGATTTGAGTGAAAATAGCATGTTGTTAAAGAAAATGTTTAATGCTCTTAACTCCTTGACTATGTGCATCTCCGGTTCTCATTCTTCCAACCCTCGTCTCGCTTCTCTTGAGACACTCATTCCAAACAATCGTTCCGTTTGGATGAGGAAGGGTTCCTATAGTTGAGTTTTTGCTCTTTTGGTCCTTGATCTAATTCTTTCGATCTTTGTAGGACCCTTCATGCATTAAATGTCATATCTTCATGCATTTTGTGCATCTTGCATTTATTTGTATGCATTGTTTCGTTTTTGATCTTACTTTTATGTTTCTATTTTGTGTGAGTAAAAATCCAAAACCACATAAAAAGTGAAAAATTCAAAAAGATTGATCATATTTATTTGAGCACATATCACATGTGAGTTTGGCCTTGTACCTTTGTACAAATGGCTTTGTGCATTTACTGAGCTTAGCTTGTTATTTTTGCACTTATATCTTTGTGGGAAAAATCTTGACATCTTTGTGTGATTGTTGTAAATCGATCTTCAAGCTTGTCATGAATGATTTGTCGATAATCATGTTGGTTTTGATACATGCGTAGACTTGTGCTTATATCTCTTCCCACTCTTTTATTTTTATTGCTTAAAGAGCTCAATAAATGTAAATCTCAAAATGAAAAGAGATAATGAGCTGCAAAAGCCGTCGCACATACTAGTATTCGACTAGGAAAAAGGAAAGCAACTTATATGAAAATGTATGATGCCCAAAAAGCCAAAGGCTTGTTCATCAAATTGAAATATCAAAATTTCAGGCATCAATCTCAAAAATGAGATGTATTGCTCAAAATGAGTTGTATTGATTCAAAATGATCAAATGTTAAGAATTGTAAAGAAGCCAAATGAAAAGCTTCATTGTATGTAATCATTTTCTTGTGGGAGGTCATATATGTTCATTTCTATAATTGAGATAGACCACTTGACTTAGTACTAGTTGTGTATGACTTGTTTGAATTGATCATTGAAGCTTCATTCTAGACTAAGGACTATTCCACATTTGATACACACACACAACACACATGCCTAATGTTCAATGAATGTCTTATTCATTTGTTAGATTGTACTTGTCTAAATGTGATGTGTGTGTGCTCAATCATATATGGTTCAATCCAAAAATATTTTTGATCATTTTATATGTTTTTGGAAGTGATTTTTATCACTTTTTGTGTTTATGTTTAGTGCTTACTTTGTTTTTCAATGTTTAAACATGTTCTGGTTTGAAAAACAAGTGTCAGATTTTTTGGCCACTCGTTTTGGCTACTTGCGTGAGCTGCCAGCAAGCTGCCAGTTTTGGCTGGTCGGTTTGGCGGCTTGCAAGCCGCGAGTCTAAGCCGCGAGCTCAGACAGAAAGGTTTCGCGGCTCGCTCGCGACTTGGCTCGCAACTCGCCGATCGCGAGTCGCCCAGAATCGACTTTTTAAAGAGCTTTTTCGTGGGAAACTTGTTTTAAACCTCTCCCATCCTCTCTAAAACCCCTCGTTCAATATTTTTACATCAAAACCCAACCAATTTGAATGGTTTTTCAATCCATTAACATCTCTAAGGTAATTATAAACTCTTTTCATTGTTTTTGATCCTTAGATTATGTTTTGGAGAGTTTTGTGCTCTTGGTTGGGATTTTCATCATAGGGGTTGGGAAAACTTATTTTTTGTCTATTTTCTTCATGAGATTGGTTTCTTTTGTTGATATGCATTGGATGTTGGCCCCTTGTGGCAGTAAGAACATGTATTAAGGGTGGTTTTCATGATGTTCATGCATTGTTTCACATTTTTGTTTATAGTGTGCATGCTAGGTGTTTGATAAAATGCCTCTTAGACATTTTCTCGCTTGTTTGGACTCCGATAAGTATCAAACTTTGGGGTTTCTCATGTTTCCTCATTAGGAACATGTTTGGTTCATTGGTTGTGTTTTTAACACACCTTGCCCCACATGTGCATTTTTCATGCATTGGTCATGCATTGCACTTAGCCACCTCTTGCACACACCATTGCTACCTTTGTCATGCATTGGTCTTGACCTTCTTGTTTCATCCTAGCATGTCATGCTTACCTTATGCTTTGTAGCATGTTACTTTGTCTTAGGTTTGAGCTTCATTTTCTCATTCATCTTGCACCCCTCATGCATCATTAGCATTGTCCATACCTTCATCTCTTGCCCTCGTTTCTTCTTGACCCTTTGTCTATTCCCGACAAAAAGGGGGAGAGTATACTCTAGAGAAGGTTTCGGAGTATTTTGTCATTTCTATATGACTCTTGTGCACATCCTTAGGGGGAGAAATTCTATTTCTCACATGCACATTTGTAGAGAGAAAGATATTCCATAGGGGAAATGCATATACCAAGGGGGAGAAGACATTGTGTTAACTAGAAAACTTTGTTATGTTTGTTTTCTTGTTGGCTTTATGGTGCTTTGAGTTATGCTTTGTTGTTCTCATTGCATCATGTTTGTGCTTTGGACATGCATACTTCATTATGCTATTGTGCTTCATTGAATGCATGTTCGGATGATCAATTGCTTTGCTATGTATTCATTGTAGTCATTTCTATATGACTGTTTTGGTGTTTGATCAAGTTGCTCATATGTTTTACATCATGTTTACTTGATCGCAATTTGCTTGTTACATTATACTTGTCCTTTTATTACTTGCTTTACCTTGAGGGTCTAATGTGTTTTGTGCAAGTGTTTCAGTTACAAGTATATATGTTCCAAGTGCATCACATCTTCTCATCATTTTGAAGGGGAGAAACTTTAAGCACTTTTAGTTTATATTGTTTAAGTTTTTATTCAATATAATGTGTTTGTACCCTTTTGCTTTTGTAAGCTGTTAGAGTTATGTTTTTAAGCATATTTGTAGGCTTTATGGTATGTACCTTGCTTATGCAGCCTTTATGCTTGTTGAAATCAGTACTTTGATCTAAATGCCCCGCATTTTGATTTATTGTACTGTCACTCTTGTGCCCTTGTAGGATTGTTCCTAGATGCATATGCTTTGTGTGCTATGCATTGGTTGAGTGTTGAGCATACAAGTGTCTTGCCTTGTGCTTGCTAACTTGTATGTCCTTGTGTTCATTCCAAGTGTGAATGAACACCGTGATCACTACCTTGAGGTGGTCACGTGGTTGATCAAGTCATGGTTTGTGAATTACTCCATCTTTGCTTGATCACATTCAGCCTGTTTCATATGCATTCATAATTTTCTGCCTAAAATAATCATAGTGTATTGTTGTGTTTCGAGGAGTATATTGTTCATATGATTCAAGTGCTTCACAGACTTCTAGAGTTAGGTGTGAGTGAGTTTTGTTCAACTGTTCCCAACTCACATGTTAAGTCTAGAGTCTGTTTTAGGGTTTTGTCATGGAATAGCCAAAGGGGAGATTGTAAGGTTGAATTTATTCAACCATCTAATTGGCTTTATTCCGTGTCAAATTTGCTTGTAATTCAAAGCATTTAGTAACCCCGTATTTAGGTGGGTTTGTTGTAAGGGTAGTGAGTGAGATAGAGTGAAGATTGCTCAAGAGTGTGCAAGAAAAAGCAGTGTCGCGGCTGGGACTCGCGGGTGGACTCGCGGTACTGCAAGTCGCCAGAAGCCGCACACGTGCCAAGCATCTTTGGAAGATGAACAGTCATGCTAGCCGGAGCACTACAGGACAAAACAGGACAATCGGCCATATGGTTAACTCGCGATCGATCTCGCGACTTGGTCAAGCCGCGAGGTCAAGCCGCGAGCCACCCCTATTTTGGAAAAACCTGACGTTTCACATTCCTCTTCACTCCAAAGATAAATACCCTTTTAACCCACGATTGAAAGAGAGCTTCCAGAGAGAATTTTGAGAGAAAAACCTAAAGAAAAACAAGATTGTTTCACACACAATCCCTACCTTAGAGTCTCTTCATATTCCTCAACTCTCTTCCTCTCCATTGTCAAATCCTTGAGAGGTATTTTACCAAACCTGGTTCTCACCATCATCATCACCGTGAGACAGTCGTTTGGAGTTAAGGGAAGCGATTAGGAAGGAGCCAATCTTCATTGGTTGATGCTACGGTCTAGTAGCGGAATCCGGGAAGCTAGAAAAGAAAAAGGTTCGGCGCAACCTCGTTGGAGCAAGAAGCTTGGAGGGCTTAGGTGCACTTTGGGTAGATTAGGCTTGGAGGGTCTATTGCTGTCCTTGTATCCCAACTATATTTTCTAGTGGATTGATTACCGCTTGGAGGGCGGCGGAGAGGTTTTTCCCGAGGACTTCGGTTTCCTCTTCGATAACACATCGCGTGTTGTCTTTGTGTTTGCATCTTCCTTCCTCTCTATCTTTGCCTTTATATTATCTGCTGTGATTTTATTTTGTTATGGCTTAGATAGTATTTAACATATTTCACATTATAGCATATGTTAAGTTTCCGCACACTTGTTGTTTGACATATTGCTTGTGTTGGTTAAGTTATTTTTGGGGGTCTAAACGTTCAAAAGTGTTTTTGTACACGTTTTTGAACTTTCAGTGTCCAACCACATATCCCATTTGACTTGTTTGACTAAATTTCATTTTTTTTCAAGCCCCATGGTCACCTCTCGCACTCATACCTCAAACTCACCTAACCTCACTTTATTTTCTTAGCCACCATTACCCTTATGCCACTGCAATTCCAAGCTACCTTTGCCCTCGTTTGTCAATTCTCTCTATCACTTAAAACCTTAGTTGACGTCATCCTTTACTTTCATCTCTAAAATTTTTGCCACCATCGCATCATTGTTGTTGTCCTTATCTATTTTCCTTAAATTGATTGCTAGGATTTAGCATTAGCTGTTGAGATTTAATTTGTTTGACAAGTTTTGATTAATTATTTGTAATATTGAGATATGCTTTATTTTTTAATGATTATTTGTTATGTAGTTACTATATTAGTTTTGAATTTTTTATTAAAAAAATCTATTGCTTGGTTTTTCATAATTTAGATCAATTGAATTAAAACTATATATATATATATAATTTTTTTTTTCACTTTGATAAAATAAGATAAGCATGTCAACATGACTGACCTATTTAATAAAGATGTGGTATTAGAGTTGAAGAATTTTGACCCATTTAATAAACATAGTTAATGTCAACCCATATAGTCAAATACTTATGAATTGACACGACACAAATCCAACACGTAAACATGAATATATGGTCACCCCTATACTAAGTGCCTTCACTAAAATGCCAAAAAGAAGCTAAAATACTGCCTAAAGAATCGTGGCCCTACACTGAGAAGCTATTTGCAAGTAAGGAGGCGTTTGGTAATGTTGTTCTAGTAACGTTGTTTGTATTTTTTTGAAAATACATATGGGTGAAAAGTGCGTGAAAATAGGTGTAATGTTGTTTAAACAATAAAAACCATTGTTTAAAATACTTTACCAAACACCCTTTCTCCCAGGATCTTTGACTCTCTCTCAATCAATCAAACAATTATGGGAATTTCTTTGAACTCTCAATGTTCTTGATCAATCATTGATTGGTCAAACTCAATTTGACTGATGTTCAACCATTCGATAGTCAAGAAATTTAAGTAAACTACATTAGTTTCCCAATCATTTTATGCATTTTTTTCTTTCACATCTTTTGATTCTCTCTTGACACTTTTTGCTCAGTTGTTCAAGATTGCCCTTGAGGTATTTAATTCATCAAAATTCTTCATCTTTATGATTGGAAAGTCATCTCTTCATTGTTCATCAAAAAAGTCATCTCTTCATTTTCATAAATTCTTAATACTCTACATGCATTAAATCTAAGGTTTTTAGATTATGATTGTTCATGTTCTTATATCATTTGAAAAAATATGATGATAGATCTTTTTTTAGTAGCAATTTCCACAATACTATTCAGCTTAAAAAGCCGCTTTATTTTTGCTATTATTCATAGGTCCCACTGCACTTTTTAATACTATTCATAGGTTCCAATGTACTATTTTAGCTAACTTATACTTTTATCTATATAACTTTTAATAAAAAGTTTTTAGGATCCTAAACAGACCCTAAAATTCAAATTTTAACATTCTATATTGATGAAAACTTTTGTTCTTTTAACTGAAACTAAGTGATTGATTTAATTAACCACTTCTATTGGAGCTACAAAATTAATACCAACTACATCGACCTAGGGTAGCATAACAACTATCAAGAGCAATATATCTTCGGGCTATGACTAAGAACTCAATGTTGCACAACTCCGGTACACAAAAGATGTATATAGTATTTTTTTTTTTTTTTTCAATATTACCCTTTAAGTAGTAAAGTTGTTCCAAAAATATATAGACTGAGCTAGAACTTAGAGAAATAGGTTGAATTGGTTTTTGTTTGGTAAAGCATGCAATTCCTCTAGCCCTCTCATTCAAGGTTTTAGTCCCTTTTGTGCATATTGCATGTAAGGATCTTGTTTTGTTTTGGTTTTTTTTTTTTTCTATGTTTTTTTTTTCCATTGTGTTGGACTGTGTTCCCTTTCCTTTGTGGTTTTTTCTTCCCCTCTGTGGCTTTGATTTTTTCTTTTTCTTTTTTTATGTGGCTTCTTTTTTCTAATTCAATTCATGTATCAACTATATTTTTATTCATTTTATTATTATTACCTGTTGTAATCATCATTGGTATGTCATTTACTCATTTATTATTATATTTTTCTCCACTTTGTTTTTTGTCCATGTAAACTTAAGTGTTCAAATTTTCCGTTTCTAGTTTTGAGGAATCGTTTCATTCTCTTTCTTTGCCTCGTATATTTTACCAACCTATTATGTTGTTCTTTGTTTATATATATATATATATATATATATATCTATATAAGTAATGCTATAATTAAGTATCTTGTTTTATTACATTAAGCTTACAAATGGATGTGTCACAAATCATAAAGAGACAATTCAAATATTCAATTATGAGGATGTTGAAACCCACCAATTAGACTCATTGCCACGTAAGTTTGTAAGTTTTATGTAATAAAAGTTGTAGTACCTTTATCATTTTCCTTCTTCTATTATATCCATTTTGCTTTTTTTTTTGATTTGATTATTCTCCTTTTGTGTCATATAACATTGGACTTTTGGGGATTTCTTCATTAATGGTGTTCAATCAAAATTAGGTAGGATTAGGTGTCTAATTTTCCTCTTGATCATCAATGATAATTCTGCATTGAAACATGAAATTTATTTCTAGAGTGGTTTTAACTCGCATGCAAGTTAGTTCACTAGAAACCATGAAATGCAGCTCAGTCTCTAACTGGCATGTTGATTTAACATATTTTTCTATCGTTAAAAATGGTTGACATACAAAGTTTCATATGCCAATTTCAAACCAACCATTGAAATTACTCTTTCAAAATTTACCTATTGAGATGGGAGATAACCTAGATTTTTCAGAACATGCATCTGATATTGCTCAGGCCATATCCATGTTTTACAATTTGCTTCAAATACTTCGTACATCCTATCAATGTTGTGTTTATATTTTATGTGGATTTAGGTAATAATGCTTTCATTGTTCCTCACAAGATGCTAATGGACTGGCAAAAAAGTAACATCTTATGTTGATAACTCTTTGAAAATTTGTACTAGGATAGAAGAATTGACTTGTTTAGTTTATGTAAGATGTATTTTCTGAAGTTGTACATAAAAATAAGAATTGAGTATTAAACTATCTTATATCTTTGGATAGAAAATTTGCCAAACATATGGCATACATCGATTATGCTTGCCAAATAATATTCTTTGGCTAAATTTTTTAGTGTCCTATGGTTATTTGAAAAGGACAAAATATTTATAAATATATAGAATCCTAAACATATTCATAACATATAAGCAACAATATTTATTTTTGGCAAACTTTATTTCCATACCAAATTTTGAACATCACAATTTTTTAAATGTTCGATCCAACATTATAATGAGTGGTGCTGAGAAAACTGAATTTGAAATTGGACTTTTCCACTTCAAGTATTATCTATCTTGAAAATATTTTTACACATATATGCAACAGTAACAAGTACAAACACAATAAAATTTGCTTTCAATTTCCTATAGATCTCCTAAATCATAAAACTTCTTTTCAAATAAGAAGATCATTCTTCAAATCTTATATTGAACATATATTTAGACATAAATACAATTAGAATAATGAAAATATAACTACGATAGAATTATTTTAACGTTTTCATTTTAAATGAAACTTCATTATTTTAATTGAAATTAAACTCTTGATTTTAATTAAACAACTTTTGCAAGTGGTTGCAAAATCAGCACTTACAACACTTTAATTATTATAAAAGTGTTAACTATTAGTAATGTTGCCACATGAAAGTAATGTTGCAACTTCTAAATTATTGGCATAGCAATTGTAGCCCTGATGACTCTAAAATTGGACTGCATGATAGAACTTAGTGCTTTGAGAGGTTAAATGGCTATCAAAGATACATTTTTTGGTACAAGATAAAAGTATCTTTGATAGTCATTTAACCTCTCAAAGCACTAAGTTCTATCATGCAGTCCAATTTTAGAGCCATCAGGGCTTCAATTGCAATGCCAATAATTTAGAAGTTGCAACATTACTTTCATGTCTCAACATTATATAATTTGGTTTGTTTATTAAATTATCTTATATTCTTAAATAGAAATTTGTTGCACATGATGCATACTTAAGTTATGCTTGAAAAAAAAAACATTTAAGCAAATTTTTTGATGTATTTTAAGGTTAACAAGAAAGGAAAAAAAAGATTTAGATACATGATAGTGGATGTTAAGAAGTATGTTATGAAAAATATTAATTCCATGCAAGTTGTTGGAGTTTTGAAATGTTGTCTTATTTATTATGTTATAAGAAAAGGTTTAATAATTAGGTAATTCCAATATTTTACAAGGAAAAAACCTTAAAGTTGGATTTATAAACATATAAAATCATAAACGTGCTCATAAACATATAAACTACAACAATTATTTTAGGAAAACTTTATTTCCATACCTAATTTTGTTTCATAAATATCACCCTTTCTTATTTGGTAGATAAAAAATTTATAAGGAATGAAATTTAGAAAAAAGAATTTGTAGTTGAAATTGGATTATTCCATTTAAAGTACCATCTTAAACAATATACAAGCAATAGTTGTTTGTATATATGTTTATGTTTATGTTTATGTTTACATTTATTTTAATTTATTTAAATTACTAGTTTTGGTGTGTTTTATTATATTAAACAAATAAAATAATTTGTTATGTTATATTTAATATTGAAATCTAAATACAAAATATTGCAAATATTGATAATCTAAATTCAATAATAATGTTGATCATAATAAATTTTATATTAAGGATTACAAATCGTCAACTGTGTAGTGAGGAGTGTCAGTGACTAAATAAGGATTACAAATCGTCTAATCTTGTAGATTAACCCAATACTAATCAATGAACCAACTAGAGATATAATAGTCAATCATTCTGGAACATCTTCATCAACTGTTGGGGCAAGGTGGAACAGAAACTTCAAGTCCGATATACTCGAGCTTTATTTGAACCAATGATAATGGTGTTATAAAGAGTTTATATTCTCTAATCACCGTTAATAGCTCACGATAACGTGGATTATAAATCGCTTGCTGGGTTAAACTAAACAAGAACAAGAAGAATCGAAAGATCACCGGCAAGATAATATTGTAGTGGATGTTAAGAAGTATGTTATGTAAAATATAAATTCCATGCAAGTTGTTGGAGTTTTGTAATGTTGTATTATTTATTACGTTATAAGAAAAAGTTGAATAATTAGGTAATGCCAATATTTTACAAGGAAAAAAACCTTAAAGTTAGATTTATAAACATATAAAATCACATACATGCTCATAAACATATAAACTACAACAATTATTTTAGGCAGACTTTATTTCCATACCTTATTTCGTTTCTTAAACATCTCCCTTTTTCATATAGTAAATACAAAATTTTTAAGGAATGAAATTTAGAAAAAAGGAATTTATTGTTGAAATTGGATTATTCCATTTAAAGTACCATCTTAAACATTTCACACGTATTAGCAACAATAACGAGTACAAATATAACATATTTTACCTTTGAATAAGAAGATGACTCATTCAAATATTATGTTGAACATATGTGTAAACATAAATACAACATGAGGACCAAATTGAAAGTATGACCAAAATATAGGGACAAAAAATTTAATTTCCCCAATATGTTATTAACGGGTTATAAATTTTATACCTGCATGCTCTATCTCCTTCAAATGGCTTAATGGTAGATTTAAAACTGAATGTGTCTCTTTGAATTGTTGGATCTCTTAATCCACATATTTTCCTCATCACTGATGGAGGGAGTTGTGTGTTGATGAATGCAATATGTTGTGATGCATGTTGTAGCTTGCTTGACTTAGACAATTTAAGTGTTTGGATATATGTAATGCCTCATTTTAGTTAGTTCCCTCAAAATATCTGCAGCATCTAATGATTCTCAAATTTTAATAAGCTTCATAGCTACAAAAAGTTGGAATCTCCCAATTTAGTGATGAGCGGTTCTCTTTATAGAGGGGAATGGATTAGAGGGTTCAAATTTCTTTTATTTTCGTCCCTCTAAGTGTTTTTAAACTTTTTTTTTTCTTAATGCATGTTTAAACTATGTTTGAGCTGATAAGGTGTACCAAAACTCAAATTTGGCGACAATCATAGCATAGGTGCCGATTGGCACCCATGTCTTTGGACAAGATGCAAATCTACACTTGTGTCTTGACTTTTGGTGGGTTTTGCTTGAATTTCTTATTTGTTTTAGGATAATTACAAAATTTTAAGCTATTTAGAGCCACTTAATAATTAAAATATTATTTTTAATGATTTTCAAATTCTAATTTTCAATTTCCCTCTTCTTTCAAGCAGGAGAAATTAAAAGTAAAATTTTTTTTTTGACTCCTTCGTTTTAAATATTTAACGCGTCCTTGACAACCACAAAAGCCTTTTAGGAGACAAGTATGTACCTAAGAAGTCAATGCGAGAGTTGGGATTCTAGGAATTGGGAATTGATGAAAGTCAAGATGTATCGTCAGCAACTATCTTCTCAAACATGAACATTGTAAAATTGGTTCATCCGATTCATCGGTGACACTCGAATGATAAAGTGAGTTTGAGATTTGTGGAATAGTACTGTCTGTTTGGATTGAGAGGAGGGATGAAGAGTAGCGTAGAGTAGAATAGATTTGGGCCAAAATTAACCTATTTTTATCTAATTTTACTCTACTCTCCACTCCCCCTTCTTTCCCTCTCAATCCAAATAGACTATTAAAATTACATAAAAATCACACCTTCTTCTTCAAGTTGGTATATATCTTTTATAGCCATCTCTCTCTTTTCTCCCGAATTAAGCCTCAAAGCCCTCATTTCTCTAGTTAGTTTGATGCATGTCACCCGATTTGGTGACATCCAAGGTATAATTAGGCGGCTGAATTTTCTAACCTACTTCGAAGAGGGGGGAGCAATCCCATCACATTAAATGCAATGGGAGGTTGTTAGATACAATAAATATGGAGATAACTATTATTCTCTATGAGGGCGTTTCTTTCTAAATAAGGGATCCGATGATTCGCCCAATCTCGCTCCTCATATCGTTGAGTTATGGCCTGACCCCCTATAGATAGGCTTTTGAGAAACGGCTATTAAAATAACAGGAAGTGGCAAGGCTTCATGGATGAGGAAGAAAGATTGACCATTGATAGATCATTTATGAATACCTAGTACTTTTATTAGTTGTATAGGTCAAATTAAAAGTAGAGTAATCTCTATTATGCTATAATTTCATGTGCAGTGTCATCATGAATTCAACTTGCCCATGCTTTTCGTTTTCTATGTGCCAAGTGGCAAAAAAGATATATTAGGGTTCTGTCTTAATGGATTAAGAATATGTTTTCTTTGTTAAAGCACACCTTGCCTCACTATGTAGAATCTATATTTTCTTTATATTTAAATTCTACCAAGATTTTAAACCTCAAAGCTAGAATCTGGCCTTAAAATTCACCTTTTTTGGTTAAGGTCGACCAGCACCAACCACCCCTTTTGGTGACAATTGAGAGTGTTTCCCACCTCCATCCCTTGGCTCAGAAGAATCCAAGAGAGAGAAAAAGAGAGAGATAATGGTAAGAAAAGCAATTGACTTTTAGATTTCACAAGGTTGACATTTCACATATAAAAGATTTCATATCTTGAAAGCATCCAAAGCTTGGAAACACTCCTTCTTCAAAGATGGCTCTTCTTTCTCTCTCTCTCTCTCTCTCTCTTAACATATATATAATTAATGGGCTTATGATGGGAGCTCAAGGGAGAGGAGTCAATGGCTACACAGACTCACTTGGTGTTTTCTTGTCTCCCTGGCTATATAATTATCATGAACCCCTTTGCTTCTCTTTTTTTCTTTCTTTTTAACTCTCTTTTTGGAAGAGAAGGGGTACACAAAATATGGGCTAGTCCAGGACACCAAGACCCCACCACTGGGGTAGGTCCACTGAGCCATGTTCCCATATCAGATTGCGTGATTTTGCAAAATTAACAGTGGTGGAAGTCCCTTTCCAGCCCCGCCTGAGGGACCCAAAAGGGTTTTTTCTTCTCTTTTTTTGGTTGTGGAGATTGAGAATTTAGGAGGGTGGGTGACCCCATTTTGTCATGCAACAAAAGATTGTTATGGACTCGCAAAACATACCCCACCCACCACAATTTTTTCACTCTAGATTTGTGAGCCTTTGCTTCCATTTTACATCTCTCTCTCTCTCTCTTTGTCTGTGTGAGGTGTATGTATTGTTAGGGGTCCATGCATGATAGGAGGGTGTAAAGGTAGAGACATGGATAGAAAGGAAAAGAGAGGAACCCAACTTGATAGGATGCTCATCTGAGGGAAAATCTTGATATCTTTGCTACTAATTATGACACAATATCATATAATACTTGCTATGATTAAGAGTGGTATTAAAGTATATGAATTCAATTTGTCAAAACCTTAGAAAAGTTCAAGGAAAAACTAAGAGTGAGACTGCAATTAATGGCAACATTAATAGCATTAATCAGCCGTCAACATGGCATGCATCACCATGCATTTTTGTTCTCCTCCCAATGTGAGTATGGACTTTGGATTAGAGAAGCATTATTATGTTTATTAAGTCGTCTTCTTTCCTTTCAAGGTTTATTGTATTTTTTTATATATTATATAATAGTATTTTATTTGTACTGGGAATCTTCATGTTCTTATTCAAAAGTATTGGCAACTTTTGGTCGCAATGCAAATAATGGCCGTGCTATATATAATATATTTTCAGACGTTTCCATAAGGTAAATTATTGTAGGGAAGAAATTGCATGGTATTGATTAAATTACAACTAAATTTAGTGACTTTTTCTCTTAAACCTGGTTTAATTAGTCATGGCTTGTACTGTATTGTCTGATATGAACCATGTACTTATAAATAGATTTCTCAAGTTACCATGCACGTAAATTTATGGTCCATGTTGTAAGCTAATTAGTGTTTTTTTTTTTTTTAACAGATACAGTGTTAATCTTAAAAAGCTTTATCACCTTATAATGTCATCTTTTGTCGTGTATATTTGAGAGATTGCCGACGGTCTAAATTAACTTATGAAATGATAGGCGATTTGTTTTCAAAGATAGAGAAATTAGCGAGAAGAGCTATGTATAAATTATGCTGCCACCCCTTCAAGCACGCAGTGATTGAGTTGATGACTCAAACTCAGGCCCAACACAGTTATAGCCCCTGGACTATAATATAGGATCTAAGAAAGGAAGCTGCTTTTTCTAAGCATCTATAACTCATTATTATTTTTCTTCTCAAAACAGAAACACCTCATTATCATTTAAGTAAATTTTTCTTAAAGCAATTTGATAGTCGGGAAAAGGATTTAAAACATAAGCTTCTTTGTTGGAACACGTGTACTAGAAAATTTTAATTGAGCTACAGAATTCCTAGGTATCATCTAACTAACATTGGTTCTTTTGATTACGGTTACTAAAGACCCAATTCAATTATACAAGGCCTATCGTAGTAGATTGGGAATCAAATCGCTATAGGATATAAGCTAATTTTCAAAATATAAAAAATCAAAACATTGTGGTGGAAACTTAATTTATTAATTACATATGTATTTATCTAGGAAGTAATGATACTTCATTTAGGGTGTTGTACCCGTGTTGAACATGGGGCACGTCCGGGACACTACGCATGTCCTAGCCCTTTTTTTTTTTTTTTTTTTTCCCCCTGAAAATTTGCAGAACACAAGAGGGACACTTATGACTTATCTTCTATTTATTTCTAGTTTCAATTTTAAACACTTACATAGTTATCTTTTATTGACTCTTTTGAATCTTATTTTTGGTTTGTATTCTAATTTCTAAATATCGTTTATTTATTTATTTTTTTATATACAAGATAGAATTCTAATCTAATATAATCTAAGTGTATATGTGTGTGTGAAACTCCTTCATAGACACTTGAATCCCGGTCCTTACCTCCCACACTTCATAAGCACTTATACTTGTGGAATGACTATCGCATCAAGGGTGTACGATGGTAAATATCGTTTCACTACAAGAAATGAGGGCTATAGCCGCGTTTCTAAAACGCGGCTATAGACCCTAAAACGCAGCTATAGGCTATAGCCGCGTTTCCTATTACTGCGTTTGTAAACGCAGCTTATACTACGTGACAATGAATTATTACTCTTAAATTGATATATGTTTAACATTATATGCAAAAATAAATGATTAAAAATATTTCAAAATATGAATAAATGAATATTTAATAATTAATTAATATGCATATTTTTGTCCTATTGTATCTTAATTTTTCAAAAATTTCCATGTTATCATGTTGTATCCATACCCGTAGCTATACTCGTATTCATGTGTATGTGCTTCATAGGTCTCTATTTTGTGTTGGAAGATAGTAAAAGAAGTGCTAAATTCTTGAGGAGCGTTCACTGTTAAATCATGCTCACAATATTTCTTAAAAAAAAAGGTTTTCATGTAAGCCGGATAAGAGAATCTCTTTCATTGCATGAAGATTCTAAGACTATATGTATTAAATTATATAATTGATTAAATAATTTAAATAAGTCATTTATTTGACTATATATCAAGTAGGGTTACATGACTAAAAGTATAAGTATATGCTTATTTGACTTGACACATATTGAAGGAACTTTAATTTGTTCAAATCAAGTTGAAAGAAAATTCTATCATTCATTAATTTCATTTTCTATCTATAGCAATTTTGAACTCCAAATATGAATATGGATTTTTTTTTCTCGTTGCACAGCATTACAAAGTGTTGGGGAAAAAAGTTCTGGGATAGACTTTTTAGTCTATACCAATGCCTTTTGGAAGGGATTTTTTAGAAAATAACAACAAAACCCAAACAATATCATTAGTTAGGAAACGTTTTAAACTATTTTGGTTTCTAGCAATTCGAGTGAAGAGGGGTCGATTTCTGGGTTTTGCTCTTAGTTAGTGGAGTGGAAAACTGTCGGTTTGTAAGCTTAGAAAACGAGTTCAAAGGACTCGATTTCCAGGCTTGAAAAACGAGTTCAAACGACTTTCGGTTTATGAGGCTTGAAAACCGAGTCCTTTGAACTCGTTTTTCAAGCCTGGAAACCAGCTCGGTTTCTTTGTGTGCAATGTCGTTCCAACTCAATAAAAACAAGAAAAAATGAATGCAAGGTGCGGGGAAAAAATGAATGTCGGATCGGAGAGCGGACCTCCGTCGCCGTTCCATCTCTGCAGCTCCGTCCTTCTCCGTCGCCGTTCCGTCTCTCTCACTCATTCCGTCTCTGCAACTCCGTCCTTCTCCGTCGCCGCCGCCTCTCTGCAGCTCCGTCCTTTTCCCTGCACCTTGCATTCATTTTTTCTTGTTTTTATTGAGTTGGAACGACATTTGCACACAAAGAAACTGAGTTCAGCTGTCGGTTTCCAGGCTTGAAAAACGAGTTCAAAGGACTCGGTTTTCAAGCCTGTAAACCGAGTCGTTTGAACTCGTTTTTCAAGCCTGGAAATCGAGTCCTTTGAACTCGTTTTCTAAGCTTACAAACCGACACTTTTGAACTCAATTTCTGCCTACGTGGCCACTCCACTAATCGAGAGCAAAACCCGGAAATCGACCCCTCTTTACTCGAATTGCTAGAAATCAAAATAGTTTAAAACGTTTCCTAACTAATGATATTGTTTGGGTTTTGTTGTTATTTTCTAAAAAAATCCCTTTTGGAACTATCCCAGCAGTTTAAAAACGCTGGAATAGCCCCAGATTTTTGTAGTGGGAGTGAGTGTAAAACAAACAAGTAATAACAAATATATTAAACTAATTCTTTGAATTGATCGGATAGATTTTTGGTTATATAACGCAGTCACTTTACAATTTCATGACAAGCAGCCTATTAATTATTCAGCAAAAAAGACAAGCAGCCTATTAATTAGCATCCTTCTTTTTGCACCAAAACACACAAATGTATATATGTGCTTTCCAGTAAAAAGTGACAAACACTTTTATTCCCATTAACGGATGATGTGGCATGATGATATATGATCGTAAGCCAATTTAATATTTATTAGTGGCAATCGTACATGATAACTTTAAATATAAATCCATAACAAATCAAATAGTATCATGCATGTTACTGTGGTCTTTATTCCTCGAAGACCCAGGAAAACTATTACTCACTCGTGTATTTATTTCCAAAGGCTTTAGAATACTCTCTCCTTACTTTCCATTACATTTCATTATAATTTACTCATTCCATTCTTTTATGAATTCCAAAACAAAATGTTAAGATGCTGAAGGAATTGCGATAACTGATTTTCATATTACTTTCCTTTTTTCTAACCACAAGACTGCAAAAAACCTGACCTATAACGGCGTTTTCTAGAACCACCACTATGAATCACCTATTATGGCGGTTTTAGTGACTGCTACTATAAACAAAGGCTTACAGCGGCTCTTTTGTAAGTATTGGCATAGTTATGGTCAATACTGGCATTTGAGAGGACTATAACGGCGTTTTTGAAGAATACCTGAACACATGTATTTATTGCAGCGGTTTGAAGCGCCGGGATAGGTCTTATTTTCTGTGAAATTGAGTTTTTTTTTTTTTTTTTTTTTTTTAATACAAGGCTTATTACGGCACTTTTAAACCATTGCAATAGGTAATTACTCAAAAAAAATACCTATTACAGATTCAAATTATTTTCTACGACAGAATTGGGTAATTCTAGAAAAACGAAAATTTTTTTGTCCCACTCTTAATATTTGAGTTTATTTTTCATCAATTATAACATGTCGTTCGTTTGAATTTTTTTTGGTTTTAACTTTAATTACTTTATAAAGAAAAGAAAAATGGAAGTACATGTGACATGTTGCAATTTTAATGAAGTATAAGATGGCATAAATAATTTTATTCATTCTAAAGTTTCTTATTTTGAAGTTCTGGTCGCAATTACTTCCTATATATTGACTTGCTTCTCTATACTTTTTATTTTCTTGGTATATTGGTCACTAAAACTTTCATTTTCATTTATATATTTGGGTCACATTTCCTATCTTTATTTCTAGATACTGTCACTGCTAATCCTGACACATGTGATTCCTAGTACCTCCTGAATTGTACGTTCAACATTTCATATGATTTACTATTATTTAACAACTTCCAATGATACATGTAGTGACAATTTTCAGTGATCTGCGTAAGTTTCCCATTTTATTTGACTTCAAGAAAATAATATTGTAAATAATAGAAGGTTGTCCAAAAGAAAGAACCAAAAGGTATTTTGCATATATCAACAATAATTGATGTGATACGACTCATCATCGGTTCATGAATGGTGTGCTTAAATACTAAATAGTAATCCTGAAGTCTAAATGGACAATTTAGTGGTATATTAATATAATGCTAATTTCCCTCTAAGTCCAATTGAGATACTTTTTGTGTGTGTGTGTGTGGGGGGGGTGGAATTAGAGGATATACATTGACACATACACTAATACCTTGAATCCTGCCTAAATAGTCAATAGGTTGATCTTTAATTTTTTTTTTATTCCTTTTTAATTCTTGATTTGATTGACATGTGCAAAGCATTGTTGAAGAAAGTGAGTTCTTCTATAATTAGAGCTCTCATAAATAATATAGGTAAATTAAGGTGACAAAACTCACTAACCCCACCTTATTTGTGTGTGTGTGTGTGTGTGTGATGGGATTGTTTGGTTTACAGCTTACCGAAACTTTGTTGTATTTGGTCATGTGGGCTTAAAGTAGCATCATTGGGGAAGAGAAAATAAACCAAAAACAAGTGCAAGTCCAAAGAGCCTCTCTTATTCGATCCATCACCTACCAACTTCAGTGTAAGAGGTTAAAAAAATCATGCAATTTCTAATAAGACAAACCCAAACAACGTTAGAAATTTTAGGCAAAATTGGAATGATTTCAAGGTAGAAACATCGGGAATAAGATAACGTGAAACAAAAGAAGGTAATAGTGACCCGTTGAAATTTGAGAACCCAACCCCATCTTTGTAGAAGAGATAATTGAACAATATATCATATTGTTTGAATGACGCCTATAAATCATTGACAGTGGTCAACAGTGAAGGCCAACTTTTTGACCTTATTTTAATTAATAAGTTTCTCATTTTTTTTCCTCTTCTCCACTAAAGGATAGGAAATTCACATGGGGAGAATATATCTAAATAATGTCATTTTCCTTATAAAAAACAAAAGAGGGAAAAAAATATGAAAGTGTGATGAAGATTGAGGTACAGACTTTCATTATATTCTATTTGTCTATAAGTGAATATTTAATTTGGTCCATTGGAATCAAAGTTTACTTAGAAGGATCATATGCTACAGATTGGGTTAGGGTGTCCTATCTCATAAACCTTTCATTAAGGTATAGATTTAGTCATTTAGGTTCAATAATTACACACGAAAAGATATTTTAATCTCATGTTTTCAGTACAATAATGGAGAAAAATTTGGGAATTACAATAAATTGAGAATTCATGGGTTTGAAGTTGTGAACATGGGTGTTAAGATTAGGTGGTGGTCAATTAAATGATGGTTTTCTCTTTTTCAAAGTTTTGATGGGACTCATTTCACAAAAAAAAAAAAAAAAAAATGGTGTCAAAGGGAATAAAATGATTTTCTTCCCTATGATCTGTACTTAAGCTCTAATATATAACTAATGTTAAGGGTCCCCTCCAAAGGAATATGATAGATAATTGTTTGGCATGCATCCAATTTGACTAGAAAAAAACCCTTATTTAGGGCTGAGAAATGTTTTACACCTATTAAATATTGTATAACATTTTCAATCTCAAGATAACAAAAACCACCAAAATAATAGAAATATTACCAAAATATCCTTAAAACCTCTAAAATGATACCAAAACCTTCAAAATGATTGATGCATCCTTGAAATCTTTAAAATGACAAAAATAGTCATAGATCTCCAAAATTATCAAAATACATTTAAAACCTAAAAAAATGCCGCAAAAACCTTCAAAATGACCAAATTACCTCTTGAAAACCTTTAAAATAACTAAAATACTCTCCAAACCTACAAAATGATAAAAATAACCTTGAAACCTTCAAAATGACCAAATATCTTTGAAACCTTCAATATCAATAGGACTAAAATACCATTAAACCACCAAAATGAGAAATTACTCCCAAAACCTCAAAATAACAATTACCACCTCTCAAAACCTCCAAAATGACCATGATATATCTCAAAATGTCAAGACCTTCTTCTAAAATTTTAAAAGTAACACAAAAACAACTCTCAAGTGTATTTTTGGAGGTTTCAAGTGTCTATAATTATGTATGTAAATGTGTAAGTTTAGTTGATAATTTTCGTTAATTTTTTTTTTTGGTACTCTTATTTTGGTTGTGCATATTAATGTAATTTTCAATAATTTGATTTTGATTGTGCTTCTTTTTTAGGTTGATTTTAGATGTTTTGTATTAATTTTAATAGAATGAATTAAAGTTTTTATTTTATATATATGTATGTATGTGTGTGTATATATAAAAGAAATTTTGTGATTTTTTGTACAAGACAAACACCAAAAATGTTTTTCAAGACATTTTAAAAATACAACCAAACACTATAAAACAAGCCATTTCCATTAGATTTTTTTTTATTAGAAAATATATTCCCAAAAAAAAAAATATGTTGAAACAAGTGGAGCCTTAGTTATTATGTGAAAATTTTAACACTAAATAAAAATATATATAGACCTAAAACCCCACTTACCCACTTACTCTAATAGTATTATAATAAATCTATAACATATATAAAATTAAAGACTTCTAACTTTTGGTTGAACTCTTAATATTTTGTCACTTAAACTTTTGAGACCTTATAATTTTATACGCCATTACTCTATTATATTTTTAAACTAATTTTAAATTTAGTCTATATTTAAAACATTCCTTAGAATTCTACTAAATTATGTTTTCTTTAAATAGTAGAATGCATGTCAAGAGCCTTGTAATCGTAGGTTTGTAGCTCAACTAGCACCCTTTTGTGTTTCTAGCAGTGACTACATGATTCAAATTTTCTCACACTCAACTATTGAATTATCAAATATATACGGTTTTATATGAAAATAAAATTATTATAAATACCTATGAGTAATTATAATAAATAACTATGAGTAATTACCATAATTATTAAATTTTATATTTAGACAAAAAATAAAAGATAGAAAAAAAAATTTTGTTTAACTTTATTGTTCATTGCACCAATTACCAACTAGTCACTATTTATCTTAAAAGTTTAATTAAGTGATACAAAAGGTGTTTATTAATTATTACCCTTATTTTAAAAATTATAAGCTACTACTAAACAAGACTCTAGTGAGTAAAAGACAATTATTTGATTCTTTCTTAGATTAAGAATTTTGGGTGAGACCAAACTTTCATCATAAAAATTAAATTGAACTTGGACAAGCACAGGCACAAGCGCATGTAACAATGTGCCTTCTTTTTTTTTTTTTTTTTTTGCTAAAATTTAATTTAGTTCCTTAACTTTTACTTCAATTATCAAATTAGTTCCTAATTCCTATTGTTTAATTTTTGTCAATTTAATCTCTCACTTTGCCAAAACAAGTCAATGGTCCTTGTATCTAATTTTGTTAGCAAACAATGCAGGTTAAACATTTTTTTTATATTAAAATTTTAACTGAAAATATAATGAGACTTGTTTTATGAGTATTATTTAGAAATAGGAACATTTTTTTTAGAAACAAACACATACGCACACAAGAAAAAATAAAATTCTAACATAAAGTCACACCAAATTAACTCATTCAGAAACAAGAACTGTTTAAATGACTGCAAAACGCTACAAAGCCATATTTGACTCATTTTAATAAATACCCGAAATAATGGACCTTTGACTATTAATATTTAATAGTAGTAATAGGGCTCAGCTATTCCACTTAAATTATGGTTTCTTCTTTTTCTCAAAAAAAAAAAAAAAAAAAAAATTATGGTTTCTTGAAGTTGTCCACTTATCCAAGCTAATTAATTAAGGTCTGCCTAACTCTCAAAACAAAAATAAAATAATTAAAGGCTGCCTCTGAGTTCTGACCTTGATTCTTAACCAAAAAAGGATGAATATTGTTTGACATAAATCAAAAGCAACTTTTTCCTGCATATACTTAAACACCATGGGAGACACTGAATAGATTGGTAAGTGTTGTTAATCCGCTGGAGACAGTTAATCCCATTGATGTTCTGAGTTACTGGTTTTCACATTCAGGGTATCTCTGGAGGCCGCATTGTCACTTACCAACGCATTACATATACCTGTTACATAATATCCTTTATTTCAAAGCTACTTTTGCCCTCATCTCCAACACAGTAGTTCAGAAACTACATAGTTAGTTGTATAAAGGCTGTAGACCTTGTACTATATTATCTAAAGATCAATTGTATGGGTATGCCTTGAATGCATGGTTTTCTCAGGCCTGCTTAATTCTTTTCTCAATGCCTCAAATCAATCCACACCTTGAATGAATGCCTTACCAACTCTTTCTTTAGTAGGCACCTGTACCGCAATTCTCTAAGATGGCTAGACCCTGCAAGTGCAACAACCTTCCGGTCCCATCTGACAAGTGCAACAATTTTCCAGCCTAACTGCACAAGCCTGTATTGAATCAAATGAGCATTGGTTCAAGGAGAACTATATTTTTAGCTCATTTCTAGTTGTACATACAAAATGTTAAAACTTCCATTCTGACTTACATGCAACTTGTACAAATACATTACATAGTACTATGACAATCACCTGCTAGATTCACCAACAATTTTAATTAAACAATTCTGACTTATTCTCCCAGCTGACAACACAGGGATCAGACTGATACCATAGAGCAACAACCAATCTAATCTTTGCCAAGCTAATTAAACATAACCAAACCAAACAATCAACACAACTCAAATTTTGTGTTAGGAAGTCTTGACCTCGCCACAGAGATTCAAATGCATAAAAACACCCACACAGCATATTTAACCATCACTCTCAAAAGGAGAGAAAAAGAAAAAGAAAAAAAGAAGTGAAGCCTGACGAGAAATCCATCAGAGAAGCTAACAGTCACTGTTCATCAATAACACTATTTCTGCCTCATCTTGCAACCACCCTACGAACTGCCTACAGATTTAACCTATACATGCTACTGAATTCTAAGTATAGATCCAGGTTGAAGCAATACTGCTACCATTGGGACTGGTATTGAGCCTTGGTTGAAAGGACACCTTTGATCAATAACTGGTTTGTGCAGTAAAACTTCAGGATGTGCCATCTGAGGAAGAAATATCATTTTTATCAGAGTTGAGATTGATATTGGCCTGCGAATTGTCACCTGATGCCACCTCATTTTGTTGATTCTCATCTTTCTTTGAATTGAGAAACCGACCCCCACATCCCCTTGCTCTTCTCAGTGCATGCAAATGTCGAGATTCATGCAAATATGGCTGCAAGATCAGTTGAGTGATGAGCAATAAATCAATTTACGTTTAAATAATATAAAATTGAAAGACAATTAGAACCAAATAAGACTAACACTTAAAAGGATAAAAAAGGCCAAGCAACCTCACAGATCACTTATTTATTTATTTGGCAACCCACAGATCATTTATTTATTTATTTGCTCAGCATATGTAGGAGGGATTGAACCCCAGAAACTAACCCCACATAGGCCAGAATGCCATTGTAGCCTATGAAGCAAACTCAACACAATTTTGAATAAAAGAGGCAAGAAACGTGTGGCTTATAACATACCTTCCTAGACTTAATAGCTTTATGTTCTGATTCCGCTTTTGCACGAGACTGTCGACGTCGCAGGATGCCATGATATTGTTTTGCGTTCACAAATACAGGTTCCTCAACTGCATCTGATGGCAAAGGAACACCAGCCTGCTGGATTCCCATCAACTGAAGATGGACCTGAGAGGTAATTATCCAATAATTGTAAGGTGGATGGTCAGAAGCAATGTGTGGTCTCAATATCAACAATGACCATATGTCATAAAGAATTAGAGATCAACATATGCCATCTTTTTATCAATGTATCGACAGATAGAATCAAAGAGAGCATACCATTGGTTGCCCACCATAGGGCTGTGGAGGATAGGGTTGTGCATCATAGGGAGCAAAGATGCTTCTATAATAAGGATCTGGGTACGGGTATGCCCCCGGTGCCTTCAATAGAAAAGCCAATATGGAATTAGTTAAGTGTGTGATAT
This sequence comes from Quercus dentata, assembly GCA_028216015.1. NCBI lineage: Eukaryota > Viridiplantae > Streptophyta > Magnoliopsida > Fagales > Fagaceae > Quercus > Quercus dentata. The sequence continues at coordinate 69,920,628 of CP116448.1, forward strand.
GACTTAGTTCCAAATTTAAATTTGAAAAAAAAAAAAATCGGAGGGAGAAACCACAATCATTCTGTCAACTAGTTCAGTAATAAAACTTCAATAAGAACTGTTGCCGCCAAAACATTTTTTAATAATACAAGAATGAACAAGAGAAAGTTTAGAATTTATGCTACCTTGAAAGGGAGAAAGGGGGGTTTTCTTTTTTGGGGGGAGAGAGGGGTGGCTACTACAACCACCTACAAGAGAAATTTTTCTAAGCCTATTGTTCTAATCTGCTTTCATTAATCATGAGACATTATTGTAATGCAAACATTTGAGTTATGGCTTTCACATGTAATCAGATCAAGAAATGACAACATAAAATACTACTTGAGTCTTTCTTTTTTATTCCATGATTTTCAGTGTTGCCAATTCATATTTTTTTCAAATCCTGCAATTGATATTAAACATTCTGAAATGAGAGCATACACATCACCACCTTCAGTTGACTGCTCTAAAAAAAAAGGTTGAATTCTTCTTCTTTTTCCTTTTATTTTTATTTTTATTTTTATAACTAATATAATGTTATTAAGATGGAGGAAGTACCTCATGTACACAGGATGCATACTTAAGATAGCCTAAAATTGCAACACATGCAAATTACAATCGAAATAAAGGGGAATCGAGTGAAATCTACAAAAGAAAGAGTGACACTATAACTCAAAGCACTAGACCATTCAAACAATGATCTAGTGAAATACGTCTTCAATTGAACCGCCGAGTTTTCCAAATCTTCAAAAGTTCAGCAATTCTTCTCCCTCTGCAAAGTCCACAACAATCAAACCATAAAAGAGGGAAGTAGGGAACCCTAGTACCCAGGTTATAAAAGCAAAAACATGTGACCTCAGTCCTCACTCAATGACACTACAAAGCAGATTACCTTAGCTAATGTGTGTAGAGCTGTTGGCTAGATGGTTGAAAATATAATGCGCTGCATTGGTTGCTTAATGCTCCAATTCTTCTGCATTTGATTTACTCATAGAACACCAATCCACTAAAATATTTCACAATTTTTTCAGATTGTCCATTGTCAAAAATTTTCTCCTTGCTGCTGTCCAAACAAAACAATCCCCACTAGTTAGGGCCCTTGGCCTGATAAATATTCCTCCATGGAATGGTTCCCGTTAAACCTCTATCAGAGCCAAATAATAAGATTTTACCTCACCAATCAATGCCCTCCCTATTCAAGTTAACTGAATAACTCAGTAAACTGATCCGCTGACCCAAGTTCCCAATCCTGTACAGCCCTTATACACTTGGAGTTCACTATTGAACCAATTCATTTAATCAGCCATATATGCATCCCTATCCAGTGCAACACAAAAAAGCTTAGAAATCAAACAATTTAACATAATCTCCCCACACAGTGGACCATTCCAAAAGCATACTCGATCCCTAATCCTCACTATGAAAGTAGCATGTCTGGAGAACTCCCAGCTCTTCCAAATGCTTTTCCACAAACTTACCCCCTTATGCAACCCTAACTATCTATAACTTAGATATAATTATGCCAGCTCCATCTATAACATTGCAGTCTTACTGTTACCTTAAAAACACAATCATGTTCCAATGATAGAATAAAGGTGAGACCTAAAAGTAAAATAGGGTCACTCTTAGCTGAGAGAATCCTGTTCATCAATGACAAAATTGCAACATGATTACAAATAGTTACAGAGCTTAATTTTTCCGGAAGCAACCCAACTTTTATCTTTTCTCTAGTTTCATTCTAAAGTAAAACACATACAAACAAAATAAAAGAACTCATTACAACTTTATTTATTTAAGATGTAGTACTTATCAACAACCAAAAAAAAAAGACCCTTTATTTAAGATGTAGTAAACAAGGACCGCCGCCTAGTAAGACAATTCAAAAACCAAATATGGTTTCAATCGTGTAAAATCAACAGCTTGATGAATTCCTCATCATCATTAGCATCCATAAAAAGAAACATTAATTGAAAAGATATACAACCCATTTGTCATGAGTTGTGAAAGATAAAGGATCAAAGTCACCATTGAAGCAAGAGTGTAGTAGCTTAAACTCCTGTTTTACAACAAAACACCAACACTTCATAAATTGCCTTAACACAACTTGTGGTGCTTTTCACCACTACCAACTCTTTACCAGATATGCATCACCCAGGAAAACCACTGACTAGAACATTCTCAAACAATGAAACACAATAACTGTTTGTAAGTACGCAGTGTGACAATGGAGGGGTGTAGTCGTGGTACACAGTAAACAAATGATAAAAATAAAAATAAAAAATAAAAAGAAAAAGAAAAAAAGATGAAAGAATGAAAAAGAAAAGAGAAGGCAAAATGATACACCTATGTAGAAGAAATGTTAAAGTTAAGTGTGTCAAAGAAGTTTTCACCTTTAATCTAGTACTCCCAATTGGTCACCAACATGTCACATCCTCTCTAACACCAGAAACATGAATAGCATTAAGAGCATAAAACCGCCAATCCACAGCCTCCAATTCCTAAATCATGGATGGTCCTATTGAATCTTAGATTCCAATGCAACTTCCTCCTGACCAATCCATATGGCTCACCACAGTTGCTCTCCTAATAATAGCAAAAGAATAGAGGTGAACGTATCCTTTAAGGAGAGCTCATACATACAACCATGACAGCAATTGCTGGCCACATCAAACCTTTACTACTTCAAAACCAATTCTATTTCCACCTAAATTATCCGAATAAACTAAGTTTTTACCTCAGATTCTTTTTTTCTTTTTCTTTTTTTCTATTTATATCCTTGCATTCCACTTTTTTCTCTCACTGCATGCATCCAAGGTTAGATACCATGCTCCTGAATATAGATAACAATTGTACATTGATCGCTCCAATACCAAAGAAATGAGAAAGTCTATTGGTCTCCTTAGAAACCTCTCACTCTCTCAACCTGTTTTAGCTTTTCTTTTTCCTTTTCTTTTTTGGGTTTGATTGATTACTCTGCTTCGGTAACTCACCATATATGGTATCTTTTCCCAATATTTGATTTCAAACTTCTTGACCGCTGTGTTCCTACTGCAACTTCAAATCCTGAATGACAATCATCTTGAGTCTACTAAGGAAGATACCCACAAATTAATATATATCAAATAATATAAGCATCAAGAGATCCTTTTTCAGGTGTATCATTTAACACATTTCAATTATTCAAATGTGAAGTTTTAGAAGAAAGAAAATAGGATAAAATCAACATATACACTACTATGACACACAATTTTTATTCACAACATTCATGACTGCAAGGCTGGAATAATTACCAGTTACAGATATGTTCAGAAAATAAAAAATGAGGATTATTAGAAGGTTATCAGGAACAAAGAAGATTCCTAGGAATATTTGGAACTTGATTGAATGACAGTAAGGAACCTGGTTTCAAGGGAAGGATTTAACAAAAATAAAGAGTAGGGAATCAGTCTCTTTTAAGGATCTAACAAAGACTGTTTATCATAATACAATTGGCCGATGAAGCCCAAGCACCCAACACTATGTCCAGGTTAGCTTCAACCTTTTTTTTTTTTAAGAAATTTATATATGTAGCAAACAGATTATTTGATTGAAAAAAAAAAAAATTCAATGTGGAATATGCTAATAATAACACAAACAGTTTAAAAGTTGACTTCAAAAGTAGTACCATAGCAGGTCCTGCTCCAAGTTGTGGAGGTGTTGGATACTGAACATTAGAGGCAGTAACACCAGGGTGAGACATTCCAGTTATAGGAGATGAAGAATGTATCTGGGATTCTGAGTGCTTTTGCTGCTCATCAGCTTCACTATTATCTGGACAATCATTAATTTACAGAACATAAGTATTTTACGTAAAATTTTAAAAATAATAAAAAATAAATAATACAAGAAAGACAAGATAAAACATGTTTAGACCAAAGAAAGAAACTAGTAACCAGTAAAACAAAGTGTAAAGGCACCAAGCTTTACAACTGAAGTGAGGGACTCCAGCTAATAATCAGCCTGGTGACTCAACTTGTACAATGAGATGTAGGTAAGTTTCTTGAACATAATTATCATAGCATAAGGGCAACACATGTAAGCAGACAATAAGAACACTGTAAAGCAAAATTACCATGGATGGCTATGCACTTTGACCATGGTTCAAGAGGTAAGAAAGTGACCTGAGATCAGGGTAATTCAAGTTCTAATCTAATAACTAAAATTTTTTTTTTTTTGATAAGTTAGTAACTAGAAAAATATTACCACGGAAGGTAATGAAACTGCCAACAACAGTGCACAAAAGAGCCCTTTGTTAACAAAGATTGAGACCTGCCCTAATCCACAAGAAAAAGAGCTATAGTTATAATGTGAACAGCATCTTTGTGAAATGGGAAGCACAAGGAAAGATTTCTTTTAATTTAGACTCACTTAAATTTGGAATCAATTGTATTATGTATTGGTCAATTGTATTTTATTTTAGTATTTTAGGTTTAATAGTACTTTTATTTAATGTGCTATAGTCAAAGTCATTTTTGTAATTTAATAATTGGGATTTCTTAAGTCACTTAGAATTAAGTTTACTATGTCAATTTGAATTAGGGTTTCCTATGTTAGTTAGAATTAGGGTTTGGTATTCTATTTAAGCAAAGCATTGTACTCCTATGAGAGAGGATTAGTTTGATGATGAATAAAACTTCTCTTGAAATTGTCCCAATGGTCTGGTGCTGCTCATATCAGTTCTCTCTTGCTTGGTGTTAACTCCAAGCAGGCCTAGATACCGACTATAGGTTAACTATCCTTCATCTTCTCATTCTTTATTGTTGTGTCATTTTGGTTTGTCCTGCATTACTTTGGATCTGGTGGTAAGGTAGCAGCGAACTCACGCTGAAGATCCTAGGATCAAATCCTTGGAAAAGCATGAGCTAAAAAAGAATTAGATTTTCTCTTGTTATGGTTATTCTGTTTCTATGGAACTGATAATGATGAAGGGAAAAAAAAAAACTTCTACATTTTAAATGAAAAAATAGTGTAATTTCCATATAACAGACGATGAAGAGTTAGGGAACAAAGTAGAGGCAATTACGTTAGACTGAAGCTCATAACACTAAATATGCCGGTTCAATTACAGCATATTAGAATTATAATTTAATCTATTCACAAAGATCAAAACAGAATTTTTAAAAGGGGAGCATTGATATAAGATTTTGAATCCAGATTTTCTAGAAAATACCGGAAAGATCGTTCACAGAAGAAGTCATGAGGCTGTAATGCACCCCAAATCCTGAATCCCGACAGTCAAATCTGGCAGCACAACTGACACTGTTAAATTAATACCAAAGCATTCCAGAGACATGTTAAAAAAGAGATCCTAGTCACCAAAATCATGCTCATTGGTCCAAACTAGGACCTTTCAGTCACTAAATAGTATCAAAAGGTTAAATGCTTAATATTTAACATTTATGAAAGTGCCTAAGGAAAAAGAACAGGGGAAAAAAACTGATATTCAGCACCATAATGCCAAGCACCAAAATAATTCAGTGAGAATACAACTACAGAAACTAATTTAATTTAATATTGGAATACAAAAGTATACCAAAAACCAACTAAAATATTACACATAAATAATACCACTGATCAAAAAACATGTATTATGCTTATCGTCCATGACATTACTAGGGTTGATTAACTACCTATCAAAAACAATTACTAGGGTTGATTAACAAATACCAAAAAGATATAATTGATATTAGAAACTAAATTTATTCAAGTAGTTACAGCTACTTACTATGGTATATACAATCATTCATGGACTGAGACATATTAGGACTCAATTTAGTTCATTGCAAAAGCATCAGAGCTCCATTATGTCATTAAATAATGGAAAAACCTAAGGTTCATAGATGGTGAATTGCTTCAAGAGAAACGATTCATATCAACAATGAAATCATTCAGTTCTTTTCCTTTTTTTTGTACTATTGGAATGTTCTTTCAATAAGATCAGAAAACCCTACATTTTTTTCCATGCATACAGTGGTAGAGACTAGAAGATGGACAGACAATTTTTCATAAAGAAATCAAGAATCCACACATTCACAAATAGCAGATGAAACTGTTTAGGGTTGATGGCAGATGAAGAAAGTATATCTTCTCTAGGGTATTTAACCATAAAAACATGGAATATGCTCCTAACAATGATGATTTTATCAAAGTTAGTCCATATGTCAATGGAAATAATCTATTGATTTATACAGGGACAGAAACAAAGGCAAACTGCCTCCATTTTGATGACTAAAGAAACATAGCACAATAGTCATGTTAAGGAATTATAATATCCAATGACTAAGTCAACTTAGCATATAGAAAGTGCAACATGAGACAAGGTTTTAATTGAGCTACATTCAGTATTTATAACATTAAATTTATAATGATCTAGACCAACGTATTTGCACACAGAGCTCTTCATTAGGAAATTTATTGGCAGGTAAACCATTTTGATATTCTTTTGTATTACTGAAGAAGCCAATGGCTGAAAGGAAGAAAACAAGAAATCAATTGGAAACTTGATAAACTTGCTAATTTTTAAGCCCAACAAATGATGCATATCCCTCAATCTTCACTTAAGGCTACATTTGTTTCAACGTAAAATGTTTTCCCCCAATAGCATTTTCCACATTTTCGGGTGTTTGATCCAGCTGAAAATGCTGGTCAAACCAAAAAAAATTTCTGTTTGACCAGGAAAATAACCTTCACGGATACAGACACAACACCCACCCACCCACCCTTTCTCCTCCCTGTTGCTACCACATATTTCAGTGCCACACTCAGCCAAATCCTAACCCAGCAACCCCCAATCCAACAACCCACAACCAAGAAACCCACGCTATTGCCACTCCAGTGCTTTTAGTATATTGATCTGCTACACCCCTCCAAGCGAAGCTGCCAATTTCTTTTTTTCTTTTCTTTTTTTTCCCTTATATTTGATGAGTAACCTCCAATTTTCTTGTGATTGCAAAAGCCTATTATGGGTTTTTTTTTTTTTTTTTTTTTTTTTAGGTTTTTTTTTTGTGTTGTCATGAGAAATTAGTTGATTTGTGTTGTTATGAGAAATCTATAGTGGGTTTTTTTATTTGCAATAGGTAGTATGAAATTATTTGTTAGATCTTGTGTATAGGAAAAATTGTGATTTTAAGTGCAAATTAAACGCCTGAAAATGTTTTCCAAAGCATTTTCAACAGAAGACATTTTATGCCAGAACAAACACAGCCTTATATTCATCCAACTCTTGCAGTTCAGATAATCACAACAAATATTAGCACCTCAACACCAAGGGCATTACAACATCATCCAGCACACTGCAACTTCAATAGAAGCCACTACATGAAGGTACTAGGTATTGACAAAAGATAAACCACCACAAGCTAAAGAGAGATCTTTTAGAATTTTTTATTGCTCACGAAAGACAGTATCTAAGATTTAAAAGATGAACATATATTTTCTTCTCATTTCAAACAATGTCAAGAAAGCAATTGGTAAAAAGCCTACTTTGATCCTTATATGGCACAACATAGTTTAATCCATATTTGGTAGCAGACTGAGAAAACATATCTATTAAATGGAAAAAATAAATAAATAAATAAAGGAAAAATAAGATAAAAATTGCTTTTATTAAATTTAATTGTGCTTGTTATCATACTTATTGAAAGAATCATGAGAAGTAAACCATTAATGTGCCAGTGACAATTTATATAAAAAGAAGTATGATGATCAACTCCATTAAAGAAACTATATGCCATAAAGCAAGGTTGACTTCAAGAGAACTAAAGCATGACAAACATAATTGGGTTTGCGATAAGTCTGTTAAAACTTATAATACTTTTTTTCTCTAGTAACTGTAATTAATTAACAATTTAACAGACATTCAATTTCCAAATTAACCATGCGGATGTCTCATGAAAACTGACCCATAAATTTTGATTATACCTGTCGTCTTTTAAAACAAACCATAGCTTTCACCTTATACGGTCATAACCATAATAACTCTTTCTGATTTGATAAAAGACAGTAACTATGCAGACATGAATAGAATAAATCTTTCTGATTCAATGGATAAAGCTTAAATGCTATCACCTTCACTTTAAAATGTGTAGACACAAGGTGGCTTCACAAACTTCTTCCCTACATGCCTCATTCCCTTCCTCCATTACCTTAGTTCAACCATCTAACAACCAATCAGCTCCTGCCACACACTTGGCCTTTATCAACATTCCTATATGATGTGCCTAGATTGAATTTTTTTTTTTGGTGTATAATTCGATGATTGGGGAAGGGAGATTTAAACTATGGATGTCTCAGTTCAGCTACAAGGCTTTGGGCATGCCTAGGGTATAATTACCTGATAAAATACGAAATAACTAAGGAGTGATGTTTACCATAACACCACTAATTCCCTTGTTCACAATTCTAACTCAGTATCAACACAAATAGTGCATTAATCTACAACCTTAACTGTCAAAATAACAAGTTCCTCAGCAAAAATTAAAAAAAAAAAATCAAATCAAATCAAATCAAATTTCAATCAAATTACCAGAAATCAATTCAATAAACTAACTTAAACCCGAAAATTCAACTATAATACGACACAAAAACCTGGAATTATCCATGTAAGCCCCAAAAATCAGCTCAAATTCATCTAAACTCAGGTAATTCAACTCAATTAACTTACAAACCATTTTAAATAAATAAATTAAATAACATTCAAAACAATTCATAAAACTCGCCGAATTACCCGTTTGGTTGCCCAGAAACCATCAAAAGAAAACGAAAAAAAAAAATTACAAACTCTCATTTTTCTCAGCAACCAAACAAGCACCAGAGATAGATAAAGTTCAAAACTCTATACAATTTTTCCATTTGTTCTAGTTTTAATTTCTGAGCAACCAATCATGCTTCCGAAAACAAACTATTAAAAAAAAAATTGGAAATTGAACAAACTAGGGTTTGGAATTTCAAAATTTACCTTACAGGGAAAACTTCTTCCCAGGCCGCTGTAATTTGATAACAATTCTCTTTCTCCTTCTTCTACTACTACTACTACTTCTACAACTTTTTTTTTGTTCTTTTCGAAAATTAATAAAAAATTCTGTTTAGGAAAAACTTTTCCGGGAATTGGAATTCCATTAACCGCTCTGCTGTACTTCACTGCTACCTATCCAAGCGACACACTTCCTTTTTGCCCTTTTCCAATTCCCCCTAAATCCTTTTTTTTTACCATCCACTTTTTTCCAATATATCGGGTTTTTTACCCGATATATCGGGTTCAAACCGGGTTTGGGCGGTTAAATGTCAAGCAAGTTTGGTGGGCCAGACAATGATCATGCCCGTTAAATTATAAATGGGGTTTTCGGGCAGCGAAGTAGTACTGACGGCAAAGAATGGAACAAATCTGAGCCACAAAACATGTTGGGCAGATTGACTTTGTGGTTAGGATTTGAGAAGTGACTGCTGACCGCTGACCGTTGTTGTTGCTGTTTGTTTTTTTTGGTTCTGTGCAAGTGTACGGATCAGATGAGAGTGGGCCCACGGAAGAGATAGAGGATATATAGGCGTCATCATATATGATGATCAAATACGTAATTTTGATGTGATATCTATATTTTTTTTTTTTTTTTTTCCAGTTTGCTTGGCACCAATAAAGTAAACTTCTTTTGCTTTGCCGCCTATAAAAAGTAAAGTCATGTAATTTTTATTTATTTTTTATTGTATGCTACCTAGAAAAGTCTAAATTTTTAGTCTTCCTTGCTTAAATGCGTGGTTAGTTTTGCACCGCAGAACTTGCCAAGAAATAAATTAAAAAAACCAAAGAGAAATTTTTGGTCACGTTTATGGTCAAGGTAGGGCACAGAACACATGATAAACTTAGTCAAGTATAGATTCTCAAAAAAAAAAAAAAAAAAAACTTGGTCAAGTATATATTACACCATTGTTTTTGCAATTAATGACAAATGGTGACCAAAGTAAATTTGACGTTTTCTCTCTCTTTTTTTTTTTTTTTGAACACATTTTTAGTTAAAAAATAAGGGATTTAAACCCTATACCTTTTAAGGAAAAAACATTAGTTTTAAGTGGTGAAATTGAGTTATAGGACTCTTAACAATGTGTTAATATGCCCCTCAAAAAAAAAAAAAAAAAAAAACAATGTGTTAATATGATATTAATATAACGAATGAATGATGAGAGAAATGAAAAATAATGAGTTGAATGAATGATGAGAGAAATTAAAAATAATGAGTCTCTAACATTACTCTACCATGCACAAAGAAGTTTCTTTTATCTAAAATTATTTTTATTCTATGGGTTTTAGTTAATTTGACTAGTAAATTTTTTTCTCTCTCATATAAGAGATTTAGGATTTCAGTTTTTGTCTACACCAACCAATTAATGTCTTGGTATAATGTTAAAAAAGCAACCATCATATAACATTCATCATAGTTTGATATACTACATGATCTTTATAAAAAAAAAAAATTAAAAATGTTAGGGCTAATAGCCTTCATTTTAAAATTATATAGTATATATTACGATAAATCTTATCCCTATTTATGTTGTTGCTTTCCTATCTATCTGCTTCCATATTCGCTACCATTGTACAAGTGTAGCTAGGGGTGGCAAAGTAAGCCTAAACTCATTTACCCACCCAAACTCATCCACTCTAATTAAACTCAAACCTACCCAATTATTAATTGGGTTAAATGGGCATCAACCTAATTAGACCCAATGATTATTGAGTTTTAACTAAAAACCCATTGAGCCCCATTTAACCCAAAAATAATATACCCAAATTCAACGCAGCCCTTCCCATAAAATAAAATAAAATAAATAAAAATAGCCCTAAAATGTTTCAATGTTTCAAGGTTTTCATTTTCCTTCATTTTCTTGGCCTCCAAACACTTCTCTCTCTCTCTCTCTCTCTCTCTCGAGAGAACAATGAGGCACAACAAACACAAAGACACGAGACCAGTGATTTCTCGATGTGGTGGCGTGGGGGTTTCGGCGTTTGTGTTTGTGTTTTAGAGTGGATTTCGGGCTGGGTTTTGGGTTGTGTTTCTATTTCGGTATGGGTTTCAACATTTGTGTTTGTATTTCGGTGTGATTTGGGGCTGGGTTTCGGGTTTTGATTGCGTTTCAAGTTTGTGTTTCGGGTGTGTGTTTCGGCCTCTCTCTGCGTTTCAGGCTAGTTGTTCTTAATTTGTTGGTTTCAATTTGGGTTGCTTATATTTCTACTATTTTCTGGTTTTTCCGATCTAGTTTTCTGCTTGTTTTTGCTCATATTTCCGATCTGTTTGTTTTTCTAGTTTTTCCGATCTGGTTTCGACCTGCGTTTTTTTTTTGGTCTCGGACCACCAAGTCTCACTTCTTAGGAACCATATCTGCTTCTTACGAGTGCTTTTTGTTTGTTTGTTTGTTTGTTTGTTTCTTTGAGAAAGTGCAGAAATGGAAGCTAAATGCTTAATAAATTAAGCCCCTTTTTATGTTTTTTTTTTTTTTTTAAATAAATAAATTTTGTTGTTTAGATAGTGTTGTTTGTATACTTGAGAAAGTGTGGGAAAATAAAAGGAGAAGGATGATCCAATTTGAAGCAATTTTCTTTTCAAGCTTGTATCTTTTGTTTAATTTGATTTTTCGGGAAAGTAGAGTGAAGACTAGAGAGAGTGGAAAAGGGAATCCAAGAAAGTGTTGGAATTTTCACTTTAATGGCATTTTGGTAATTTTGATAATTGGGTAATTGGGTGAGTTGGGATTTACCTATAATAATTGGGTTAGTTGGATTTGAATTAGAAGCAATTAGTTAAATAAGTTTTAATGAGTAAATGGGTTTTATATACCTAATCCAATTATGTCCACCCTAAACCTACCCAAACCCACCCATTTGTCACTCCTAAGTGTAACTGATAATAAGCAGCCATAGGATTACGAGAAATGTTCTGGTTAGTCCTTCGTTTTCTTTCTCTATCTCTATCTTCCTTTTTCTTTTCACTTTTCCATTATACATATTCCTTCTTTTACTTTCACCAATCCTTTTCTTCAATCAAAAACCTTATCCACTCCACTGAAGATGAAGCACTCGTCATCTATTTGGCACCAAAATGAAATCCAATCTCCAAAGTGCAAGCATAAAGTTGCTTTATTAGGTAAGATTGTTTTTCCGATGCTTTTGTTTTTGTTAATTTTGGCTAAAACACGTTTTCGGTCCATAAGATTTTATCTAAATTTAATTTTTACCACCTCAAATTTCATCCAAGTTCATGATAACTTTAAAATATATCAATTTCATTGTTTCTTTCCTTCTACAACGAAAAGAGATTGTATAGGTAAAACATAAAGGTGACACAAGATTACCAATAAATATGTTGCAGTTACTATGTGATATTGGTACAATCCAACATAACTATATAAAGCATTCAATAAAGATTAAAAAAAAAAGAGACTTAAAACACAAGAAAAAAAAAAGAATGTGACATAAAGTAACCAAAAAATGTGATGTATCCATAAATGAATTATTACTATCAAATGTGACTTTATAAGAAATATATATATATATATATATATATATATATATAAAAAAACTAAACCCTAAAGAAAATTCAATTAGATTTCAATTGAATTTTCAATTTTAAACCACATATTCCATCTTATTTTTTATTTTTGTGCCAAATAAATTATATATATATATATATATATATATTTATATATTAAAAGCTAAATCTTAGAGAAAATCAAATTATATTTTAATTGGATTCTCAAATTTATGCCATGTGTCCCATAAAATAAGAAACCATTACATATTTTAGAAAGGTATAATTCGAATATCTTTTTTTTTAAAAATGTTTAATTTGAACCATGTTATTGTGATTGTTTTTAATTGTACTCGTGCATATGCATGAGGACACTAGTTGAGTATAAAAATCAAAGAGCCCAAATCCAACTAGATTCTAAATTGGAGTCCAATTTTGTGCCATGTGTCCATATAATTTTTTATTTTTTTGTGGCATATAAATTATTTGGTGCAAAAATTGAAGAGCCTAAATCCATATAAAGTCTAAAAAAAATGTGTAAACTAATATCATGTATAATTTGAACATCTTCTAAAATAAAGGTATAATTTGAACCGTGTTCCTCGTTAATACAATGGACGACCTAAGGGTCCTATGTAAGAGAAAACACTAAGTGGATAATGGCACAGGTTTGGGGCTTGCCAAGGACCCTCCGATGCTTCAATTAGCTTAAACTCTTTAGAAATAAGTAATCAGTAGAGCAATTTGTGTGTGTGTTCAATATGAATCATTTACCTGTCTTTCCTAGCTTTATATAGCCTCTGTGTGAGTAAATACTCAGTCTAACATTATACCACAAATGAAGGATTTATGGCTCAATGATGACCACTTAATCCTAGCCTTTTTTCATACGTAACTTGCACATCATTAGACGGCAGTAACAATTCCGTGCCCATTTATCACTTAGTCATTGAATGCTGTCTAAAATTGATGTACTTACGCTCGTCCATACTCTTACTCGTCATTATTATGGACGGTTTGCAAGTAAGGACAACCATTTATGCACTACTCGTTAGTTGCCCCCTTTATTCCTTTGTTGTCCTTTGTTTGGACGAGCAAAGGAATATGGAAAGTCTTTTTTGGTGGGTTAGTTTATCCGTGCCCTAAGATTCTTGTCTTATCATATTTAATGTGAGGCAATATTCCCGTTAGGTGATCGCCACGTTTCCCTCTTGTATTGGTCGCACGTGTGTGTTTTCCTTGTGTTTCCAGCGCATTGATTTTGCTTCCCCTTTTTAGAAAAAACTTCTCATACTCCTTCTTCTCCATCGTATGTTGTATTTAAAGTCTGAAATTTTTCAAAAAAAGAGAGCTTCGCACATTCAAGACTGAGAAGACTCATTTTCTTCAAAACTCCATTAATGGTTGATTTTTCTTTCATTAGGTAGGAAGCTCCTTCTATTTCATTCTTCTTTGCTAGATTAGGGGTGTTTCTAGAGTTTTCTGGTGGGCATCGTCCTCAAGTAGGTTTTTTTTTTTTTTTTTTTTTTTTTTTTTTTTATCTCGAGACTGTGGAGCTTTTAGACCTGTTTTAACCACCCTTTACTCCCGATTCGTCATTCTTTGATTGCGCATCACTTAGAGATGATTGCCATAGAGTATAGGGACATGAGGTTAGGTCTAGCAAACTCGAAACTGGTTTGTCTTCAAGTAGTGAGTCTATGGATAAAGATTTTGAAATTGTTGTATCAAAACCCTGGTCGTCTTCAAAACCCTCCTCTTCTTCATCTTCAATCCCTTTCCATGCTCTCTTCGAATCTTGCTCTTTGGAGCAAAGACACCTGAAATCTATAAGAAAAATGTTTCAATTCCCTGGAGGGGTTGTCACAAGATTACCTCATTCAAATGAAAAAGCCTGCTCCTTTGCCTATGGCAAGGTGAGTTTTTATGAGGCTACTTTTTCGTGTGGCCTTCGCTTTCCTGTTCAGCCTTTCATCATGCAACTCCTTTCTGTTCTTAATGTTGCACATGGATAGCTTGCCCCTAATACTTGGAGAACGATTATTGGTCAGTATGTCGGTTTGGGTATCCACCCATGATGGGGACATGATAACCCTGAACGAGTTCCTCCATTTATATCACTTAAAACCTTCTACCCACTATGGGTAATTTTGAACTTTTACCTTGGAGTAGGGAGTTTAGGATCGTCCGTAGTTTTCCTACTTCTTTTCGTGACTAGATGTAACGATACTTTTTTTGTTTTTGGATTTGGATTGGAAACCATGATTGATGACCTGTGGGGTGAGGTCCTATGGTTGCTACGGAAATGGGAAATTCCCTCTCTTGGTGCCTTCCTCTACCTTTCCATTAGACCAACTGTTTTAGCTTATCATCTTCTGATTCTTCTTTTTCAATTTGTTTTATAGTTTCTGATTGTCCTAAATTGGAAGACCGTTATCAAGAACGAGTTCAAGCTGCTCTTGAGTTTGCCCTCACAATCGATGATTTTGACAACTTGGTTGACCCTCGTCATTTATACAACTGTTGCCTTGGACCTGAACCCTCTATATTTGTGTTAAAGAATTTTACTTAGGAAGAAAAGAGTATGTTTAACTTACCTTCTCTTCTTTTATTTCCCTTTTCTTTATAAGAGCTTGGCTTTCTGACTTTCTGTTTTGTAGAAATAGCTACTAGGTATAGCAAAAACAAATATGCCCATGTGAAAAGCTTGAAAAACAAGCCTTTGTCCCAGCTTATCCTTGGATTGAAAAAATGCAAGCTAGACAAAACTCCTGCCCCCTTCTCTCTTTTTGGTACCCCATCTTCTCCCACACCTTCTTTCGAGATGATGACCTTCACACCTCCAACCACTCCTTCCAAAGGGAAGGGTAAGTTTTGGCAAGAGTTTTTGGGAAGATCCCACCAAGACCGGATGAGCTCACAACATTATTACTAATGACAAGCTCGGAGGTCTCTCATCTATCCCTTCTCACGAACTAGTCAATCGTCACATTCACAAATTGGTACAGGTATTTTTACTCACTACTTTTGTTGCTCATTGAATTTTTACACCTGTTAAAAGTTTTGACCCTTCTTTTTTGTCTTCAGGTTCTCGGAGAATCCCCGCACTTGACAAATGACTATCCGAGCAATGAAGAGAAGGTAGTGGTGGCCAATTCAAAGGTTCACATAGTTGAGGCCAAGAGCTCGAGGTTGAGGAAGGATTTGATCGAGGCAATGGACCAAGTGACATAGGCTAAGGAGAAGGTGAAGGAGCTCAAGGACGCGTTGAAGGTGGAGAAGAAGCTCGTCATTCAAAAAGACAAGGAAGTTCAAGCTGCCCTTTTGAAGACAGACGAAGAACATGAGAAGGTGATCACCAAATTTCTTGAGTCCGATCGCTTCTCTGATCTTCAATTAGTCTAGTACTTCAAGGGCTTCGAGCTTCTTTGTAGGTGGATGATGAAGCATCATAGTCATATAGCAAACTTTGCAAACCTTTATTTCGAAGCCATTGACACTAAGATCCTTGCTAACGAGACTAAAGAGAAGGAAGGTGAAATTGTCGCTAATGATGCTGAAAGAAATGGTACTGCCACAGGTGGAGTTGTGGACGAGGCTCACATGGATGAGGGCTATGTTAAGGAGGTCTTCACTGCTCCTTGAAAGAAGATTTTTAATAACCTTTTTAGTGTTTTTTTTTTTTTTTTTTAAGACTCTGGTTGCATCGTGTTTTGAGGTTTTAACTCAAAGACAATAGATGCCTCCTTTTTTGAGGCTTTAACTTAGAAACAATGAATGTTTTGGATGCCTCATATTTTGAAGCCTTTGTTTTTATAAGAAATGCCTTTGTCTAAGCTTTATTCACTTATTTAGTCTTTGCTCCAAAAGTTTTGCTATGGCCTAAACCTCAAGTTCTCGTTATAACATCAGACTTCGTTGTTTGAGGTTCTTTTGACCATTCATGATATTCCTTTGGGAATACATGATCCGAACTTGGAGTTTTCATCATTAATGACGTACTTTGATGGTTCTTTACATTTTGAATTCTTCTTGTGTCTATGGTTTGAACTCATTGCTAGAGTTTTCACCATATTTGTGATAAAAACTTGTTGTTTGAGTTTTTACCATGTTCATGATTTAAACTCGTCATTTGAGTTTTTACCATGTTTATGATTTAAACTCGTCATTTGAGTTTTTACCATTCGTTCATGGATATCTCCTTTTCTTAGCTCAATCTCGTCTATAAACTTAACCTTAAGGCTTTGTCAAACTTATTGAAAAAGAGATGGCTTATGAAACCTTATTATTTCATGCACCCTTATTTATAAGGGGATTACAAGGGAAATTACTGAAAATATCTTGACCAAAATACTTGAAAGGAAAAATGCTTAAAGGTAAAAGAAAACAATGAAATCTCGTTTATATGATGCATCGTCAAAGCGAGGTACTCCTAGAGATGGAGCTTATTAATCCAAGTACTTCTTCTTGGTAGTACTTCTTAAGATGTTCCACGTTCTAGGGATGTGGCAATGGATTGCCGTTGAGGTCCTTTGGGTAGCAACTTCCTCTTCTTGAGTAACGAACGACCTTATATGGACCTTCCCAAGTAAGGCCTAACTTCCCTTGGGCTGGGTCCTAAGTGGCTTCCGAGACTTTTCGCAATACCATATCATTGGGTTGAACCTTCTAAGCTTTACCATCCGATTGTGGTACTTTGCCATCTTCTGTTGATACTGAGCCATTCTTAGGGCTGCCTCGTCTCTAACTTCGGGTAAACAATCTAAGTTAAGTCTCAGCTCTTCATTGTTTGAACCCTCATCATAATGAGCTCGCCTAAGACTAGACACTCCCACTTTAACAGAATAATCGCTTATGTACCGAAAGCCAACTTGAATAGTGTTTCTCCTGTTGGTGTTCTTGTAGTTGTCCAATTAAGCCCATAGTACCCCCGGTAACTCCTCTGGTCATGCACCCTTTGCCCCCTTAAATAGTGCTTTGATGAGTTTGAGCAAAGTATGAGTTGCTACCTCTGTCTGCCCGTTAGCCTATGAGTGCCCAAGTGATGAATAGTGGTTTTTTATTCCTAGCTCTGCACAAAATTCCCCAAATTTTCAGCTATCAAACTGTCAACCATTATCAAAGATGATTGTCTTTGGGATTCCAAACCTACAAACAATGTTCTTCCGAATGAAGCTTTGTATCTTGCCTTCAATAATTATTGCTAATGGTTTTGCTTCAACCCATTTGGTGAAGTAATTAATAGCAACGAGTAGGAACTTAACTTATTTCTTCCCTCGAGGGAGTAGACTAATAGTGTCAATCCCCTAGGTGGAGAATGACCAAGGTAAGGAGATGCTTGTCGGTAGTTCTTCAGGAATGTGCTATACATTTCCAACCGTTGACACTAATCGCATTTTTTTACGAGTTCAACTGTGTCTTTTTGCATATTTGGCCAACCATCTTTCCTACCAAAGATTGAGGTCCTGAATGGTTACCACATACGCCTTCAGGGATTTCTCGCAACACATACATTGCTTCTTCAAGAATCGGGCATTTCGGGTATGGTAGCAAAAGTCCTCTCTTGTAAAGTTCACCAAGAATCGGGCATTTCAGGTATGGTAGCGAAAATCCTCTCTTGTCAAGCTCATCGTTCACGACATTGAATCTAGCTGCTTTGACTCTAACCTTCTTTGCTTCTGACGGGTAAGATAGGAGCTGGCCATCTTTGATGAAAGAAAGGATTAGGTCCATCCAGGTGCTTGGTCGCTGGATCGAGAAGGTTTGCAATCTGTCGATACTAGGGATTTTCTGGAATTCTATGAACAACTCTGTCGTTGCTGATGCAACTTCATTAATGCCGCTTTAGTGAACTCGTTAGAAGTCGAGTTGTTTTCCCATGGGATTTACTCAAATTTGACATCATCAAATTCATTAATGAGTTGAGTTGTCACTTTATTCTTTCTTCCTTTGCTTCATATTCGTTGGTCATTTACCCAACAATCAAGTTAGAATCAGTCCTTAACTTCAAATTCTTGATTCCCAAGGCTTTTGCAATTCTCGGGCTAGCAAGGAGCACTTCATACTCTGCTTCGCTATTCGTCACTGAAAATTGGAGTTGAACTTCATACTTAAGGACATCCTTCTCCGGTGATGTCATAATGATACCGACGCCTTTGAGCCTTGCAACAGGCAAGCCATCTACGCAGATTATCTAATACTCTGCTTCATGATTTAGGTCTGGAAAAGTGAATTCAACAATAAAATTTGCTAAGGCCTAGGCTTTGATCGCTGTTCTTGGCCTGTATTCAACATCAAACTGGCTTAGCTTAACAACCCATTGGACCATGCGCCCTACTGCATCTGGTTTGCTCATTGCTTTTCGGATTGGTTGATCCGCCATTACCATGATGGCATGGGCTTAGAAGTATGGACGAAGCTTCCTTGAAGAGACAATTAATGAGAAGGCCATCTTCTCTATTTGTGGTTACTTCGCTTCGGCGCCCTGAAAAGCTTGACTTGTGTACTACACGGGTCGTTGCACCTTGGATTCTTCACGGATCAACGCCAAGCTAACGGCTGTTTGTGACACAACTAGATACAAAAACAGATCCTTTCCTTCCACTGACGAGCTCAATAGTGGAGGCTTGGCTAGGTACTCTTTGAGATTCTAAAAGGCTGCCTCACACTTGTCTGTCCATTGGAAAGCCTCGCTAAGAGTTTTAAAGAAAGAGATAGACGAACTTGTTTAATGCTGCCACTCATCTTGTCAACCTTTGCACCTCCTTGACTGTCCCGAGAGAAGTCATATCAAGTATGGCTCTAACCTTCTCTGTAGTTGCTTCAATTCCTTGCTGAGATACCATGAAACCGATGAATTTTCCTGACAAGATGCCAAAAACACACTTCGTAGGGTTGAGCTTCATTCTATACATTCTCAAAGTATCGAACGTCTCTTGGAGGTCTTCAAGGTGGGTTTTGGCTTCTTTGCTTTTCACGAGCATGTCATCCACATAGACCTTCATATTCCTGCCTATTTGCTTGCTGAACATCCGGTTTACCAATCTTTGGTACATGGCACCTGCGTTCTTTAGTCCAAACGACATGACATTATAGCAATATAGGCCCTGGCTAGTGACGAATGCAATTTTCTCTTGATCTTCCTTCTTCATTAGGATCTCGTTTTAACCTGAAAAAGCATCTATGAAGGTTAGAAATTCATGACCAGCCGTTGAATCAACAAGCTGGTCAATTCTGGGAAAGGGAAAACTATCATTGGGGCATGCATTGTTTAAGTCTGTGAAGTCCACACATATTCTCCACTTTCCGTTCGAATTTTTTACTATGACAACATTGGCAAGCCATTCGGGATAGTAAACCTCTCGAATAAATCCTGCGGTTAAGAGCTTTTCCACCTCTTCCATAACTACTTTATTCCGCTTTAGGGTGAACACTAGTCTCTTTTGTTGGACGGGCTTCTTCATTGGGTCAACATTAAGACTGTGCTCTATCACTTGTCTATCAATCCCTGGCATATCTTTATGGCTCTATGGAAAGACATCCAGATTATTTTTCAAAAATTTCATCAGTTCGTCCTTTAAAGGATTGTTGGAGCTTTTTTCCTACCTTGGTCATTTTGGAAGGGTCTCCTTCCACCAGCTTTATATTTTCTGCCTCTTCCATGGGCTTGGGTGGTTCCTCCTCTACCATCCAGGTGTGATTCTCTCTGGACACCAGGAATGCCTAGTAACATTTCCTGGCTAAAAGTTGGTCTCTACTGATTTCTCCAATACCGTGGGGAGTTGGGAATTTTACTTTCAAGCAGTATGTGGAAGTTACAAGATTGAGGCGATTAAGGGTTGGTCATCCAAGAATCACATTATAAGACGAAGGGCGCTCAATGCTCTTGTCACTTGGGCTGGGTAAGTCCCTGCTGTAATCTGTAGTGAAATGATGCCCTTTGGATAAACGCAGTCCCCACTAAAACCGACTAATGGAGATCCGAAGGGTTTGAGGTGTTTTGGATCCAACTTCATCTGTTGGAACGCCATTATGTACATTACATCCGTCGAGCTTCCATTGTCCACCAATACTCTTCGTGTGTTATACTCTTCGGGTGTTGTACCCTTCAATGGTTAGCATAATAACGAGGGGGTCATCATGTGGCTGCTTGTTTCCCTTTGCATCTCTTTCAGAAAAAATAATGTCGTCATTCCCGGTACAATGATGTTTTGCTATTGGGTATTTAACATGAATATTGTTAATTTGTCTTTGACCTGCCTTTCTCAAGAACTTGTATAATCCCCCAACAACCGGTCCTCTGGTGATCATCCTTATTTCTCCCACAGTCTGTTTAGGATTGTCCCGATCTCTTCCTTGTGGTCGTCGGTAGACTTCTCTTCCGTCTGGTGGCGAGCCCGATAATCTTTTTTGACAAATTTTTGGAGTTTCCCCCTCTAGATCAACTCCTTTATCTGTTCTTTCAAATCTCGGCATTTGTAAGTATAATGACCATGATCCTTGTGGAAACAACAATATTTCTTTGAATTTCTCCACTTTGAGGATGAGCTCAATGGTCTAGGCCATTTCAATGCAAGTCCTTTATCTGTGTAAAATTGTGATTTACAACTATGTTTTATGTTGGCTTTATTTAATGACAAAAAGTGTTGTAATTGCTTTAATTTATTACCTTGTATTTTGTGGGATTTTATTGTATTGGGTTTAGTATTAAGTTGGTGAAGGCTTAAGCTTAATTGAAGATTAGTGCATTTTGCAACTAGCTCATGAGAAGTTCGCGAGAAGGGTTTCCGCGAAAAGAGCATGTGAGGAGCATATGATTGGAAACTGAAGAGTCATGCCAGGTTGTCGTTTTCGCGAGTGTCTCGCGGGTAAGGCCTTCCCGCAAGGTAGTCACGAAACATTTTGCTTGGAGGATTTTTATGTATGACTTTCTTACTCTTCACCTATACTATACATACCCTCATTACCCACAAATGTAAAGGAGGTCATTCAGAGAGAAGAACCCTAGATAGGTTTTCTACAACACACACACCCATCTTTTAGAGAGAGAGCTACTTATCCTTAGTGAGAAATCATTCTAACATTTTCTCCTTCCCTCTCCTATTATCATACCTTGAGAGGAAATTTGTACCCAAACACAACCTACACCTATTTAGAGTGTAGAGAGTATTTTGGAGCTTGGGAAGCTTTGAGGATTTGCCAAAAGAAGCCGGTGAGGCTTGGCGGATGCAATCGGGCGTACACGGGATCCGTAAAGTTAGACAAGACATGGTTCCAAGAAGCCTTGTTGGAGTAGAAGTTTGGAGGGCTTAAGTACATTGGGTAGATTAGGCTTGGAGGGTTTTTTGCTATTCGTGTATCCTAACTTATTGTCTAGTGGATAGATTTACTGCTTAGAGGGCCCCGGAGAGGTTTTTTGCCGAGTTCTTCGGTTTCCTCTTCAATACCATATTGTCGTGTTATCTTGTGTTTGCATCTCTCTTTCCTTACTCTTGTGCTTTACTTTTATTGTTTGTTGTTCTTGTTTATGTACTAGAGTAGTATTGGTTGATTGCTCTTCATTTACTCCTGTTTCCGCACTTAGATAAGTTAGAGTAAAAGCAATCTAGCCGTAATTTTTAATTGGGGGTCTAAACAGTTCTTGTGTTTTAACACATAATCGAGCTTTCAATTTGCATGAGGATTTTGTCCACAGGCATCAGCAAATGAGTGAAATTCAGTTTTTTCTTTGATTACGTCTATGGACCACTTTTGCTAGCCTTGGCTTTCGAGAGATTATCTTTGCAATCCCTCTTCTTGCCTTGGGACTTAGTGCTTTCTTCCTTCTTTTGTTTGCTTGTCAGTCCTTTTGCAATCAATGCATCTTCTTCATTCATATACTTTTGAGCTTGCAACAACAAATCCATCATCAAGGTTGGAGGGGTCTTCCTTAGAGAGAAGACGAGGTCAAGATTGTTCAACCTTGTTTGGAAGGTCATCATTATCACCTAATCATCTGCTTTGTCAATTTTCAATACTGCTTTGTTGAAACATTTTACATACTCTCTCGGGGTTTCCTTTTCCTGTTGCTTCACAGTTAGAAGATAAGTGGTGGGCTTTTTATGGCATTGGCCCCCCAATGAAATGATGAACAAAAGAGTCACTTAGCTGGTCAAAATTTGCAATAGACGTCGCGAGTAGCTTACTCAACCATACTATTGCTGCTCCTCTAAGGGTTGTTGGGAATGACCTACAAATGACTTCATTTGGGGTTCGCTGGAGGTTTAATATCGTCTTGAATGCTCCTATGTGATCCAGGGGATCCTTAGTGCCGTCATAAACTTCCAGCTGAGGAGAACGAAACTCGGGAGGCAAGGGACACTCCAAAACCAGCTGAAGGGTGAATCTATCCTCTTGATCATGCCATCAAGATTTCTTCTTTGTCTTACCCTTCATGGCGTTTTTGACTTCGTCTAACTCTTTCCTCATATTCTTCATCATTTGATCACCGCCACGAGTTGATCACGGTGTGTTCTAAAGTTTCTCTTCTGCTATTTCCTGGGCTGCGGGCTTCGTCGTCATTGTCGTTGCGGTTACGCCGTGATCGCGATGTACTCATGCCCTCTGGACGTACTTTCTATTTCAAGTCTTCAATCTGTTTCATCAATTCTTGCATAGTAGCTGTTAGTGCTTGAATTTGTTAAGCCATTACCACCAGATCCGACGATGTATTCGTGGTTTAGTCCATCAGTTCTAAGGAAATTAGTTAGTAGAGAATTCAACGGCTTATGGTCGATTTCCCACAGACGGCGCCAAACTAATGAAGCAAGATTTCACCTCGTCGGTACGATGGACGACCTAGAGATCCTGTGTAAGAGAAAACACTAAGTGGATAATGGCATCGCTTTAGGGCCTACCAAGGACCCTCCGATGCTTCAATTAGCTTAAACTCTTTAGAAATAAGTAATCTATAAAGCAATTTGTATGTGTGTTCAATATGAATCATTTACCTGTCTTTCTTGGCTTTATATAGCCTTTGTGTGAATAAATGCTCGGTCTTACGTTATACCACAATTTGGAGGATTTATGGCTCAATGATGACCACTTAATCCCAACCTTTTTCCGTTCATAACGGCCATTTAAATGCACATCATTAGATGATAGTAACGGTTTCGTGCCCATTTGTCACTTAGTCATTGAATGTTGTCTAGAATTAATGTACTTACGCTCGTCAATACTCTTACTCATCATTATTATGGACGGTTTGCAAGTAAGGACGACCATTTATGCGCTACTCGTCACCCTCTAAATGAAATGTCGAATTTTGCTTGGGACGTTGAGTGACCAAACTTGTTGCCAAAAAGACTTGTGAGCATTTGGATTTGAGGAACCCGATTCAGCATTTTTTCCACATTACTGAGGAGCCGATAAGCTATTTTGGTTGAATAAATTCCATTTTTATTGGCTGACTAGATCGGTTTATCAGTAGTTTTACAATGGCTGAGGGGCAAACCGAGGATTGAACTCGCTTCATGAGGGAGAAATTCATCATGTATCTGATCCTCTAGCTAACATGAATTTTCTTCATCAATAAGAGCACAAACCCGTGTATTGTTTGGCAAATTTTTTTGAGGGGGCGGCTAGTGTGTTGAATTCGAAGCCATTTGTCCTTCCGAATAATCACCGATCTACCATTATCAATTCTCCACCTTGAACCCAAAATCACAACCTGCCTAGCTTTTAAAATGCTTTGCCAGGCATACGAGCCTTTTTGCTTCACTTCATCATCCAAGATCGAGCAATTGGGGAAGTATTTGGATTTGAAAATTGTGTAAAAGAGTGAATCAAAGATTATGAAGGAGCCTTCACACTTGTTTACCCAACAAAGCTAAATTGAAATTTTCAATGTCCTTAAAAGCCAATCCCCTAGGCATTTTGGCAAGCAAAGCTTTTCCCATCCTACCCAAAGAATTTTTCTTGATTCCCCCTTATTACCCCACTAGAACATGTCTATCTATATCAGTCACTATAGCATGCAATTTTCAAATTTGTAAACGCATATAATATGATCAAATCACCATACTACTCTTATTGTATGGTGTGACTAACTTTGACCACCTCATCACACTTGAGAGCTTGAGCTTTTATTTATTTAGCCTCAAGCCTTGGCTTGAAAGGTGGATTCGCCAATTTTTTTGTCTCCCTTTACTTGATACCTTATTCATTGCTTTTGTAGTAGAGATTTTTAAATGCATTGGTAAGGAACGTTACCCAAAACCATTAGCAAAGCCTTATTTGATTCCATTCCTTCCTCACCCAAGTGAATCAAAATTGTGCCAACCAAAGATGTGGCCATGGGCACCTAGGGGGTTTCTACAATGGTTAAAAAGAGAAATATGAGTCCCCATGCAACCAAACAACCAATGCTTGCTCCTAAGCTTCATTGTCATAATTGCTCCAACATTGAAATGGTTTGAAACTCAAAGACTTTAAAGGTAAGGTAAATATATTAAAAAAAAAAAAAATTAAGTTACACATGAAATGTCTACACTTAAAGGCTTTTCATTTTTCAAATATGTGAATTTTATGTTCATATCTTTCCTTTTTCTTTTTTTGGCTAACGTGCCAACTGAATTATAAAAAAATTAAAAAAAAAAAGTTTATTTTTCATATACATTTTCAAAAATCCTAATGGGTTAAAAATGTAGAAAATTAAAAGTATTTTTTAATAAAAATTTTAAACAAAAGTTTCATAACCATAACCATAAACATTGATTTCTTTTTTCCGCTTACAAACTTATGTTATTTTTTATTCAAATAGAAGCATGAAAATATATTAAAATTTCTATAACCAATATATGAAATCATTAAGGTGTTTACACTTAATTCCTCTTATGTTTTTAATGTATAAAACAATTTTATACTGTAAATATGAGAGACAACTAACCTTTCAAAAGAGTTTCATTTCTTTAAGATATCTGACCTTATTTTTTTATTTGCTCAAATTCTAATGAATATAGTGTTTGGCTATGATTTGGAACTTACCATATGAACTAACGCGTTCTATCAATTCCACCAACAAATAACAAATGAATGCTTGCTGCAATAAATCATTAATTGTTTGAAGTCTATGCCTTTTTCTTTTAGAACTTTCATTTATTATTAAATTTACTAAGCATTAACCTATATTGATTAAATAATCTCCTAATGAGTGCATTTTAAATTTAGTTAATTTTGAAATTCACATAGGAGCCATATTAAAACCAAAACTCTTATTAAGACAAAGTCTAAAACATAATATTAAGGACTTTACCTAAGAAATCCACAAACAATGTAGAGAAAGGATATTTGGAAAGGTAACTCACTTATATAGAGTTATGTTTAATATTAAAGCTTTTCCTTAAAAATATACTGGACATTGTGAAGGAAGAGTCTCTGCAAGACAAAGTCTTACAGCTATTGTAAAATGGGATATTACGGCCTTTACTTAAGGTTACTCCTGTTAAAATTCCAACCATTTTTTAACACCTTATAAATTTTGAACCTATTACCTTTGTAGGCTTGGATATGCTAGAATACACAAATTTGTATAGAACCCAAATACTCAAATCCTAAGGTAAAGAAAAATTAACTTACACCTGTACTATATCTGTGCTCAATGGCTTCTTATTTTTTCATATCTAAATTTTGTGTTGTTATATTTTAATAAGATGCTTAATCAATTCTAACATATCAACTTTGCTTTTCATTTGCCATTTAACAAATCCTAATGGGTTACAAAGGTAGAAAACCATATGTTCTAATTACAATATTTCTATAAAACTTTGTAAACATAAACATATTGTAAAACACTTGATCTAGGTGGTATGATATCAACAATTGGGTTATCTATTAGAGATATTATTGGCCTCTCATTTCTCATAATGACAATGGAATTGAAACACAAAAATGCAATAAAGTCAATGAGAATATTAATTAGAAAGGCTTTTAGCAACTATAAGAGCATTCACGTTTGAGGATATAAAAAAAGACCTATTTTACATGCTTAAATACTACTTTATCTATTTTACCAACCATTTAACGAATACATCCAACATCCTAGTTCTTATTTTTACACAAAACCCAATCAAATAATATAAACTACACAATTAAATAATATAATAACTTAACAAACTCAAAATCGAATAAAATACATGTCCATGGTTTTAATCCAAGGCCCTAAAGCCTCCCCTTTGAAAACATGACAGACATATTATAATTTAGTTGAATATTGATATTAGTAAAGTGGGTTGAGTTTCCAACACCCACATGAAGAAGAAGATTTTGATTTTTAGTTGATTTGAAGAATTTTTATGGTTAGTGATTCTGCAAAACTAAAAAGAACAATAAACCATAACTTCCACCATTGGGATGTAGTTTCAACTTGTATATTTTGAGAAATTAACAAATAAAAATTATTTTCATAAATAATTGAACTTTAAGAATTGTTTGCACAAAACATGGGCAGATTGAATTTTCAAATCATAATGCCCCATAAACCACTAATATAGACAAAGGGAAAGAAATCTCCAAATTATTCTAAAACCTAAATTATAGGGAAATAAATTATACAACTAAAAATAAATAAATCATCAAGTAATTCAATAAATATATGAATAACATAGTTCAAAACATAGTGATCTAATTTAAATGAATAAAAATAATTGGAAAGACAAATGAATAAGGAACAACTTATGGACCATACAGTGACATCATAAACAAGTAAGAAAGGGTTAATTATTATATATTAATTATTATATAATTGTGAAATTATATGATAATCAATTATTGTCATAAAAGTGAGGTTTTAAAAAGCTGTACATAAAAGTTAAAAGATAAAAACTGAGCTTATAAGCTCGATCATGCCAAATACACTCTAAAGACAAAATTTTTTCACAATTATTAAGGTGATTGGTGCACAAGAAAAGTAATGTTAATTATGATCTAATGTGAAAGTGATATTGTATTAATCATAAAATATCATCTCAATAATTTTGAATTTTGCCGTGTTTGTAGCATTATTGGACCTTTCATGGAGGTAGCCATTGATAGAGTCCTTTCCTAGTATTATTATTATTATTATTATTATTATTATTATTATTATTATCATCATCATCGTCCAAAGAGTAAGAATACAGGTTCTAATGTAGTACTGTGAGCTTAAATTCCATCTTTGCAAAAAAAAGAAGAAGTCATTTTTTACTAATGCATCGACAGGTGTATTGTTAAAGGTTCATGGTTTCCCAAACAACCAAGAGGAGGGGAGAGGGTGAACCTTAGTAGCTAGCATTTTCTTAATCCAATTACTAAACTTTCCAAAAGTACCAAATAATTTTCTCCACATGTTTCTGGCTTCCTTAATCATCCACCTAAAAGTCCAGTGGCACAAATATAATTTGTGTCATTTTCCGAAATATTGCCATTGCTGGTAGCTAGACTTGTTGTGAAGTGTCTATAATCTATTCAGCTTAATTCCCAAATATCCAAAATTGATTTAAATTCGCCAACACTCAACAGTAATCAGCAACTTTATAGAATCTATAAACAAGGTGTTTCTAGCTAACTTTCTAAACCAAAATATGAAAAAGAAAAAGAAAAAGAAAAAAAAGAAGAAGATAGTTCTAAAAATGGCTAGCCTCACTTGAAACCTTATCCTAGAGGCAACTCAATGTCACCAAATGTTTTTTGTCAAAGTAATAATGCAAACATTTTTAGGCATCTATTCAAGATTCATTTTGACATGAGGATAAAACTCAAAATTTTAGTTTTACAATTTTTTTTAACCAAATTATTTGTTATGTTACAAAAATTAAAGTGATTGGGGATCGCAGTATACATAGAGTCAAATCTCTCAAATTATTCAGCAGTCACCTTCTTGGCAAATTTTAGTTTTATTTTTATTTTTTATTTTTTTTTTGTATGAATAAGGATTTCATAATTGACAAATTCTTCCATGTTTTTTACTGTTCAATGTTTCACGTATACTGTCATTTTCTTTCCCACAGTACTTCACTATCATGTTTGGGAAAATATCATAAATCTCCTCAATGTCTACCCAATATATCATGCCTACAACATCCGAATCACATATATATAATGGTAAATTTTAGGTATAGTAGTCAAATGTTCCTGAGGTTCCCTATTTAACGTTTAGGCATGTAGTTGTATTTAACTAAAAATACACTTCAACCACCGCACACCGTTGGTGTGATGGTCACTCCACAAGTAAAAGTGCTTGTGGGGGGTAAGGGTCGGGATTCAAGTCTCTAGAAGGGAATTTCACACATATATACACTTAGATTAGGCTAGAGTAGAATTCTATCTTGTAAAAAAAAAAAAAAAAAAAAAAAAAAAACACTTTCATCTCATTAGAAAAAAGTCATATAGTTGAATTTTTTTTTTTTTTTTTTTTTAAAAGAACCTAAGAAACAAGTTTTTCCTTTTATGTAAATACCAAAATAATAAGGTGCTTACTGCTTACAGCATTTAAGCCAAGACTGTAAACGGTTAAAAGTAATTATCCACCGAATTTTCAAGTAATCCCATGAACTCTCTACTATTATTAATTATTAATAAAATCTCACTAATACATTTATCGTACAAATTTATATCTATTAGAATGACAAGAAAAAACATTAAAAAGTTTTGTTTAGTTTTCTTGGTTTTCATATTTAAAAAGAGGCTTGGTGGTACACTACTCCCTTTGCTTCACGACTTATGAGGCAAAGAAATGGGGGTTTTCTTTTCGATGTGGGATTCCAAAGGGTGCGGTGTAAAAAGGCTATAAGGCAAAAAGCCCTTGGCGGCCAATTGTAAGGACTCAATTCGTAATGATCCCAAACTGGTCTTGGGTTCGTACGTTAAAGGCCCAAATAATAAAATTTGTAGAGAGTGGGCTAGGCCTTGGTCACCGGACAGTAGTTATTCATGGTGCTTATAGTAATTTTCATGAGGGTGAACTTAACGTATCTAATAAGACTTTTCTCCAGGCACGGCCTAAACAACTTCGGTCCTTAGACCTCGTCCGAGGAGCATCATGTTCTTATTGTTCTTCCTTTTTTAGGATTCAATAGCTTAGGAGACGGTCTGTCCCCCTTCCCTTCCTTGAATTGCTCCTATTTCCTTTTTATACTAGCCTTTACCCTTCCTCCAACGTCCATGTGTAGATTCAACTTTCCAAGACTGATACTTGTCCCATCAATTCATACCCAAAGTGGTTGGGGGTGATTGTAAAAGCTAAAAAGTATTGCTCTGTCAAGCGTAGAGTATTTAATTGCAATAATGGCGGCCTTTCCATTGTCCTTTGTCCCCATATTGTCTAGGGGTCCTTTCTCCATCAATATGGAGGTGTTCAGCTTTTTCCTAAACTGTTCCTATACCGTACTTACCCTTTCTTTCGGGAGCGCTTTAGGATGCCGAGGACAGAATCATCATCGGCTATATCTCTAGGTTATTTGGACTTTCATTATATGTTCTCAATAATGTCCTTCTTCGGCTCGGACCTTGGGCCCTAATACAAAGTGGGCCAGGGTCACAAGTTCTCTCGCCCCACACCTTTAAATTACCTTAAAATGATGACATGTGTTTTTTCAAATTGACTCAACTAAACTCCACCCCACCCATAGTTTGAGATTTTTTATTTTATTTTATTATAAATGGTAAATTCTACTAACATATCCTGAGATTTAGGCTAATGCCAACCATGTTCAAAACTTTTCAAAACTAGCCAATTTGACCCCTAAACAGTTAATTATTTTTTCTTAGCAGTTTTAGGAACTAAGTTAGCTTTTAAGAACCAGATATGTTAGTTTTGAAATGTGTTAGACTCGGTTAGCATTAACCTAAATCTCAAGATATGTCAATGAAATGTACCCTCTCATAAAACCCAATCAACGTAACTTAACCATAGGTGGTGTGGAATTTAGTCGTTCAAGATAGAAGGACGCATTCCTTTTAAAAAAAAAAAAAAAGACAGTCACCATTTTAAAGAAATTTGAAAGGTCTCTCATCCTTTTCCAATCCACCCAAGATTTGAGTTTTCCGGTTTTGTGGGTTTTACAAACCAGATTGTAACCTTTCCCCAATCCCAATCTGACCCACTGTTCTGTCCTGTTTTGAAAGATCCTCTAATAATCCAACGACATCGACAAACTCCCACTGTGCAAAGTAAAAGTGGGTGACCATTACTACAACATCATCGCACCCCAGGTGCAGCAAGCCCACGATGCTACAACACCCAGCGGACCCATGTGGGCCCAAAAGACAGTTAAAACTCCAGAGCCCAATCCCCCATAAGCCCGCATCACAGAGCTCGGCCTGGTTTTGAAGACTATCAATCATTGATTGGTCATTGGAGCACAAAACAATTTGGCAGCAAAAGAAAAGGGACAGTATATATGATATGAATGACTCTGAATGAGAGCGTCCTTTGACAGTATCGAAAGGATCATTCACAGAGTCACACCTCGTAGTGTTGTCAGCTTATAAATACTATTGACAACACTTCTCTTTCTCTAGCGTTCTCAGCTTTCTCTCAAATATCTCTGAATTGATCTCTCATCAATGGCTCAATTGGCCGCATCTCAGGTTCACTACCCATTTCTTTCAATCTATCTGTCTCTCTCTTCCTTTTTTTTTCATTACCCAAATCAAAAACATGGGTCTTTGTCTTTTGGGTGTACTTTTTGGTTTATAACTTTTTGACTTTTGTTTTACTAATGTTTTTGGTGTGTGGGTTTGTTTTTCAGGTTGCTGTTACTGTTCCTGTTGGAAGCGATTTGTCCACTAGGAGATCTGTGTTTAAGGTTTTTCTAATCTTTTTTCTATTTTTCTCTGATTAATTTTGTGCTTAAAAATGCTTACTTTGTTAAATCCATAATCAAATGGTTTTAAGTGTTTTTGTTAGTTCTTACCTCTTTGTTTGAATTTTATTTTATTTTATTGTTATGGATCATATAAATTAATGGGCTTGTTTGGCTACTATTGTTGTGCAGTCTTGTTTCAAGTTCACATTCATCTGTGAATTTGATCAAATGGAAAAAAGTTGTACTACTTTTTTATGTTTCATTTCGACCCTATTGAACTAAAAGATTGAAATCCAAATCCTTCTCTTCAATTACTTTCATGCAAATGAATCAATAAAGAAATCGTAAAAGTTTCTGAAAAAGTGTTCAGTGTCAGCTTTTTTTATTTAAAATTTTTTACTTTGAACGAGTTTTAAGTAGTGGAAGTTTGAGTTCTAATAGCCAACTTTGTGATTGTTTTCTCATTATTTTTTCTCAATTTTGGGAGGATGAGTTTTACTTTTAGTTTAATTGCAATTGGCTCAGATTGTTCAAATGGGCGGTAATTCATTGAATTGATAGCTTTTACCGTTCTTTAGAAACTGTAATATTGTTGATGGGTTATTTACAATGAAGCTTGTAGAAAACCGTTTATGTCTTTTACTTTAGCTTTCAAGGGGAAAAATCACTTACTTTTCCTGGGGAAAAATATTTTGTAGAAAATTTTTTATCAAAGCAATTGACAATACACTGTTTTCTTCTACTGTGGTTTTACTCAAGTCGTTCAACATAATCCAGCACCCGTATTCACTTTATTGTATGTCTTTTTATCTAACTATTGCTCCCACTAAAAACCCCATTTCCTTGAACAGCAAAAGGATGAAAAAAAGAAAAAGAATTGAAGTCACTGTAATGAAATTTTATTGTAACTTAAGGAAAGAAGCTTATGGATTTGAAGTCATAGGTATCTGATTTGTCTTTTCAGTGTAGTGATCCCAGTGCATTGTCCTCAATACCTCAGTGTATATGTATATAGAGTTTTAATAATTGTTTACATGATTCTTTGAGACAAATATGAATGATATAATTCACATTAGAATTCATTTTACCTGATTAGTGTATACAAATTGAGCTTCTCTGCAATATCTATGGGTAATGATTTTCTCAAGGCAATTGCTCTTCATTTTGTTGCAGACTCATAGCATAAGCTTTCATGATAAATCATGGGCACCTTCCTTATCATTGGACTTAAAAACGAAGAATGCACGGTTGAGAAATCGACACATAATTTGCCAATCAGTGCAACAAGCCAGTGTACCTAAAGTTACTGTTTCCCCTTTAAACCTTGAAGATGCTAAAGAGCCCCCACTAAATACATACAAGCCTAAGGATCCTTATACTGCAACCATTGTTTCTGTGGAGAGGATTGTTGGCCCTAAAGCCCCTGGAGAGACTTGCCATATTGTGATTGATCATGGTGGCAATGTTCCATACTGGGAAGGACAGAGTTATGGTATAATTCCTCCTGTAAGTAACTAGTTATCTGGTCATTATTCTCTTGCATTGTGCTTCTCTGGAGTTTTAGGTTCTCTTTCTAAGCTTATTATAACCAAGATCTATAGCATTATAAATGATGTTGTCATGCTGCTGGCTAGGATAAGAGCGTTAAATTAATAATAATGATAATCTAGTTTTTGCATTCAATTCCATTTGACAGAGGATCTCAATTCATATCTTTATCCATATATTAATAATAATGTTCTTGCCATGCTAATAGTTGTATCTGTGAAGTACAAGCGTTCCGTTGTAAAATCTATATAATCATTTCGTTGCACCACAGGGTGAAAACCCAAAGAAACCAGGGAGTCCACAAAATGTTCGTTTGTACTCAATTGCCTCCACTAGGTATGGAGACACTTTTGATGGCAAAACAGCCAGCTTTTTGCGTTCATCGTGCTGTTTATTATGACCCTGAGACTGGAAAGGAGGATCCTTCCAAGAATGGTGTATGCAGCAATTTTTTATGCAACTCAAAGCCTGGAGATAAAGTTAGGGTCACAGGTAGGGTGTGCTTTACATAAAAAACATATTTAATGTTTTTGAAAACTTCCCACACAAGTAGTCAAGAATCACATCACTTGTTCACGAAATCTTTCATAATTAATTTTTCATATGCACTGATTAGCTGATATTAACAGAGAATCTGCAGCTTGATATAGGTTCCCAATTGAAATTTGTGCCACAGAAGGCATGATATTGGTGGTTTAGGATGTGGATAAAAGTGATTTTCATTGCTATTTTAAACACCATATAGGGTTTTTTTCAGCTGTATAAAATGAACAAATTATTAATGCAGTTTCATAATTTGATAGGGGTAATTTAGGTAGTAAAAGGTGGGCAAGATAACTAGTTGCTACTGTCCAGATGGTCAATAGCCCGGATTATTTGTTTAATTTAAACTGGTGGATCAGGATCTACTGGTCAATGGTTCTTTCATCAAACTTTGACATTTAGCTGCTTTTGATGATATCAGCATTTGAAGGTCAGGAGGAAAGATGAAATAAACTCTCATATAATTTATTTGACCGGTAATTTTAACATGCATGTGCTTAAATTTCAGTATATTTTCTTCCTTCCCTTTGGAAGAAAGAGGTTTACATCATGTGCCAAAAAAGTTTTTACAGCTAAAGGAGTTTTTCTTTTATTTAGGTTTAACTACAGTAATGTATCATTGGGCTTAACTAACATGTTATTCATAATTAACATAAATAGTTAAAACATTACCTGCCTTTTCCAACCAAATCTGGCACATAAATGAGTACAATTTGAAGGGAAGACTTTTTACCCTATGCCAAGGATTTTGTTCTTATCCTAAGTGAAACTTTATTTTATTTTTTAAAAACTTTTTATTTAAAATTTCTAGAGGCTGTAAAGTGCATTTTAGCCAATTTTTTTTTTATGGTTAAATTGCTTTGTTTAACCTTTTTGGTTTATTATCCTAAGGTTTTGCTTATGTTTTCTACAGTTAATGAGCTCTAGCTCAAATGATGCCTCCTTCCCTTTGTATGAATAAGGTGGAGGGTGAGAGGTTCATGCTGGTGCTGCTTTAGCAGTTTGTCTTAATGCTTGTTTAGTTAGGATATACCGTGGCTCAATTTGTTTTATCCATGATCACCATATTTGGAGGAATGGATAGATAAATTTATTTGATGTTGTTGATTCTCTGGTGTTGGTTTATCATAGATTTTCATTGTAATTTTGGTCTAGACTTGGCTTCTTATCTGCTCTTATCTGAATTTTATGGAAGGTCCCTCTGGCAAGATAATGCTTTTGCCTGAAGACAACCCAAATGCCACCCACATAATGATTGCTACTGGAACTGGCGTTGCTCCATATAGAGGCTATCTTCGTCGTATGTTCATGGAGGCTGTTCCTACATTCAAGTTCAATGGTCTTGCTTGGCTGTTCCTTGGGGTTGCCAATTCTGACAGTCTCCTCTACGATGATGAATTTAAAAAGTATCTTAAGGACTATCCAGATAACTTCCGCTATGACCTGGCCCTTAGTAGAGAGCAAAAGAGTAAGAGTGGAGGCAAGATGTATGTTCAGGACAAGATTGAGGAATACAGTGATGAAATTTTCAAACTGTTGGATACTGGTGCCCACATATATTTCTGTGGTCTTAAGGGAATGATGCCTGGGATCCAAGAAACGCTTAAGAGAGTTGCAGACCAACGAGGGGAGAATTGGGAAGAGAAGCTCTCACAGCTCAAAAAGAACAAACAATGGCATGTTGAGGTCTACTAAGCTTGATGCTATGACTTCCTGTTTCATGAAAATTGCATCAGCCTTTTGATGTTAGGAACTTGGCCTTTTTTTTAAAAATATTTTTTTTTTTGACCAGTTTTTTAGATGAGGAGCTTGAATGGTAGTTATCATTTTTCTGTGTTATTAAATGACAAATGAGACAAGTTTGATTCCCTTGGTTAATACAAATTAAGAAGCCCTTTCAATGGGATTCTTGCAGCATTAAATATTTTTAAAGTTTGTAATGGCCAAAGCCAAAAGATGCTCTACTTTGTCAAGTGTAGTTGTTCTTTTGTTGTGGCACTATAGTAGCCAGTAGAATAATTTAATCGATGCTGTGTTTTCTTAGGACTAATGTTCAAGGCTGGCTTGGTGTCTTCAAGATGTATGATTGAGGTTCATCAAAAGAAGAAGATATATGATCGAGAAAAGTCCCCATTAAGCCTTCACAGGCGTTGGGTAATTGAATTCAACGCATGCCCATTCTAATATAGGTATTTAGTGTTATATAGAAATGTAATTTCTTAAAAATATTCTTGAGCAAAACTTCTGCTATATTATAAAAAATAAAATACACTATTGATTAAACTCATTTTAAACTCATTTTTAGAACTTTTCTTTTTTAGAGTACTAAGTATTTTAACACACATATGGGAGGAGAGGAGAATGTCTTAAATTTTTAAAACATGGTATAGTTTTTGGAAGAGATTAGTTTTAAATAATTAAGTGGTTTCACATAAAATCTACATTGAATAGAGTAGAAGTAGTTTTAGATTGACTTAAAATGGTTTCAAACAATTTGGAAGTAATACATATTCAAATTTGTATATGTAAACTTGGTCAAAATGATAAATGAAACGATACTTGGCATAATTGAAGCCATTTTAAATTATAAATACAGTTGGCATGAAATTAGTGGGAATTAAAAAAAAAAAAAAAACTATAACAATAATTTTAATAAGCATAGACTTATGTTTATTATAACTTACTAGTTAAGAGCTTAATTATAATAACTGAACTTTGTGAGAATTTATATAAGAGTAATGTTATAGTTACAAATTATTTTACAATATTTGTATAAACTATTGATATTGCCATTTTTTTATTAGTTTTCATCTAAGTTCGCCATTAACGTCATTTTTTTTTTTCATTTACCAATAACCATTTACCATAAATTTCTTACAAATTTGTAAGAAATTGTAAAAGAGTTTGTACTTCTAGCATAATAATAATAATAACAATAATAATAATTTTTTATGATGTTTGTTTATTTTCTTAATAATAAGAAGAATAAAAAAATAGGCTTGGGCTTTTGGAAATTAAATTTTTTTTGCTCACCCATTCCTCCCCCCCTAAAAATATGATCTTGCTTTATAATTTGTAGGTCAATAGTAATAAACACTAGTTGCCAATTAACATGTGATTATAAGTGGAATAGTATGTGTGTGTATATATATATATATATTATCTTTGTACTTGTTAATTTTTGAATCAAAATTTGAAATTACTTTTTAATTTTTTTATATAAATAAATAAATTTTGAAATGAAAAAAAAAAAAAACACAAAAAATAGTATAATTTATGTAGTATAAATGTTTCTCTAATTAAAGACAACAGCAACAATAATAATAACAATAACAATAACTATAAAACCAATAACAATATTTGTTTTTTATTTTATTTTACTTATAATTTGATAATTACAACTCGAGAGGGGAAAATTGAATTCTAGATGACTCCATTGGAAAAACCAAACGGTATCAATTAGTTGAACTACAACGTTCTTAGCACAATAAAAATAGTTTTGATAAACATAAACGTGATTAATATTTTTAAAGAAAAACGTATAGTAACTTAATGAACAAAAATAATAATTATATCTATAAATGTATCAAACATAAATTATTTAATGGTTTAAACCTTATGTATATTGAAAAAATATATCATAACACCTACTTAAAAAAAAAATAACTATTTTATGTGTATTTTCATATTCTTAAAAGACATGTCATACAATGATTTAATACAATATTGTATAGAGACTTGTTAAGTCACTTGTTATCTTTTGTCCAAAGGTAGGGACAAAGATAACTCTTTTATCAATATTAGTATTAGGTGTTAAATACCTCTTCAACACTTTGTTGGAATTTTTATCTATTTAGGATGCTACAAATTTTCTTTAGTGGTTGTTAACTTATAGATATAGATTAAATCTTGTTTTCAAAAAAAATATGCTTTATTTTTTTAGATTGCTCTCCACACTTATTGTAAGTATGAAATCTTAATTTTGCAATAGAGCCTATAATTCATTAATAATTCAAGTTAATCTCAATATATTAAGAGGATTTTTTTCTCAAAAAAAAAAAAAAATTCAAAAAGTTAGTTATCAGTTCAAAAATTGTCAAAAATACCACCAATCTAATTAAGTAATCCTTATTACTAAAAAAAAATAAGGTTAAAATCGTAATTGAACAAAAGTAAAAAAAAAAAAAAAAAAAAAAAAAAAAAAACCCTCCATAGTACTCCTCAATAGTCCTAAAAACTCATTTGAATAATTAGATATAGTTTTGCTTTATAATTTATAGGTCAATAGTAAACAACATAATTCGCCAATCAACATGTGATTATAAATGGAATAGTATTTATTATCTCTGCACCCATTAATTTTTGAATTAGAAATTGAAATTACATACATTTAGATTACAATAACTTTTACTTTTTTAACATAAAAACTAAATTTTGAAATGAAAAAAAAAATGCACAAATAAAATATTATAATTGATGGAGCATAAATGTCCGTCTAACAACAACAACAACAACAACAACAATAACAATAACAATAACAATAAAGCCAACAACAACATTTATTATTTTATAATAATTTGATAGTTACAACTCGGGAGGGGGGATTTGAATCTTAGATAAAGCCAGTATTAGAAAATAATTTAAAAAAAAAAAAAAAAAACTAAATGGTGTAGGTTGTTGCATTTTATTTTTTGTCTAAATCAGTAGTCAATACTTCATGAGTCATGAATTCATGGTGAGAACTATTAATTTTAGTTGTTGCTTAGATAGTCCCAAAATGCTAGTTAAAGATTTCAAACTCGGGACCTCATAGATATCATGAAAATTTAAGAACCAATTAACCAAAATGTTTTTAAATACTAAATGAAATGTAGTTCAAATTTTACTTCCTCCCCTTACATCAATAAATTGAGATCACATGGTAAAACTCATGCAATGTATATGTCTTTATGAATCCCCCTCATGCCAATCCAAAAAAAAAAAAAAAGTACAAAGAGTTCTCTGGATGGGATGATGAGCTTTATAATTGCACATTGAGGAGGAAACCACTTCTAGGCTGTCATTATACAGATCACAAATGTGGGCTTATATTAATTCTTGAGTCCAAAATTCCATAGAATATTAGTTTTACTTTCTGGCTTGTCCAATAGATTAGACATTGCAGGCCCACTTATTGGCCCCTAAGGGCTTATAGACTTCCCATGTATTAGTGGTGATTTGGTGTGACATATAAATAATAATAAAAAAACAAATAATTTAAAAAGTAAAAGGGACAATCATTATTCATACCCCAAAAGAATACAACACAACATACTAGAACAAAAAAAAAAAAAAAAAAAAAAAAAAAACAGATCTAGTTGATTAAGAATCACACAATATGGATCTGACCCAAACATTAATTAGGGAAAAAAACCAGCTCCAAATATCATTTGGCATGTTTTTTGTGTGCTTTCATTTCACTCTATCCTCTCGTAGTGCTCTGATACCTTTGGGTGCCTTATCTTGTCCTGATTGAGGGTTCCCCTTAATTAAGAGGGTCAATTTTCTTTTATAACAAAGTTAAAATTAATGTAATTGCTCATGCAATCTGTGTAATCATCCAGAAATACCAGTAAAGGGTCAATTCAAAGGGGGCTAGGCATATATGTGACAATGAAGTTGTGGATCTCCGAAGTGGCAGCACTAAACGCACTGTCCTCCTTGCTACTTAGAATGAATATTGAATAGTCCATTATCACCTGATAGGTTGTTCGGAAGAGGTTTTATTTTCTTTTTCAAATAAGAGTATTTGGTTATTTTAATTTCTTTGCTAGGGAAAGTCAAGCTCACTTTCATTGATAAAATTGGTGGATTGAGTTTAAGTTCACTTCTTTGAAAGAGCCAAATACGCCTTAATTATGTTTAGTTGTCAATAAGCCTTTAGTTAAAACTTATTACATACATATGTGTGTTTAAAATTGTGAGTTGAACTCACGTTTTTAGTTATAAAACACGTGTGTAAGTACTCAAATCAGTGCTTATTTTAATTTGCTTGTCTTCTATGATCATTCGTCAAAAGAAGATTGAGAACCCACCGTATACAACTCAATGCTCTCTGTAGGATAAATGATCACATCCTTATTATTGTTTGTTAGAAATATAATATAATACCCTTTTACAAAAAAAAATTATATCCCCTTGTTATGACTCCAAAAAAACTCTATGAATATCGTAGAAAAAAAATAAAAAAATAAAATAAAATTAGAACTCTCTACTGAATATTCAAGGCAT
The DNA here is from genome assembly GCA_028216015.1 of Quercus dentata. Classification (NCBI taxonomy): domain Eukaryota; kingdom Viridiplantae; phylum Streptophyta; class Magnoliopsida; order Fagales; family Fagaceae; genus Quercus; species Quercus dentata. Next base: position 69,960,379 of record CP116448.1, read on the forward strand.
GTCCCTATTACTTTCCAGCTCTTCACGAGTCACTAGAATACTAAAATGGCAAACATGTGATATGATCAATAATGATAACATTAATAAATATGGTAAAAGATGATTGGCATGCATTGACCTTAACTGTCTAAGCAGTTGGCTCATGACTATGGCTTTCAAAAAAAAAAAAAAAAAATCATTACCAAAAGAAAATATAAATTATTCTAAGGGAAAAAAAATAGTACTTAACTGTTCTAGATAGAGAAATGCTATGTTTATAACATTTTCATAACAAATCCTATATAATAGGTTGTTACAGATTGTTATTGGTAGTGTAGAAAAGTACTTTAATAAAAAGTTTAAATTAGAATTAATAACAACTAACTATTTATAATTTATTGTGAAAATATTGTGAAGGAAACATCCCCGGATAACAGGCTCTGTTTTTATGCTTCCAGTTTTACGTACAAATTGTACGTGCCATGCTAGCTTTGTTGTGTCACCTCTTTTATGCGTCAAACAATCACACCATGTGGGAGGGAAGATGATCCTTTCCAATTCACTATAAAATAGTGACAATCCGTTTTATTGGAAATGGTCCGTGTTTGTTTTATTATTAAGATTTTATTTTTTGAATATAACTATGTGTAAATTGTAACATCATTTAAAATTTTAAATAACTTAATTGTTTATATACCTTTAGATTTATAAGATTTTAATTTAAAATATAAAATAGATCAAATTCAAAGGAAGAAGGTCCTTTTCCATGTGGGAGAGTTTATAAAAACAATCTAGTTAAATTGAATGAGTATATCATAAAAAAATGATGAAATGAAAATGAATATAATGCATTTTTTTTCCCTGTATACTTGAGATTTTTAAAAGGAATTAAAACGAAAGAAATATGTAAATTTACTTAGTACCCTTTAACTTTTATTATAATTTTTCAAAATTTGAGTATAATTGATACTTGGCTTTTATTTTATTAAAAAAAAAAAAAGAATGTTCCATTCTATTTCCTCATATTCATAATATTTATTCCAAGCAAACTCCTACAAAAATAAATAATTAGAGTATTCTTTAAAAATCATTTCATTCTATTCTATTCCACTCATTTTATCCATTTTAGACAAAGCCATTAGGATGGGATCAAACAAAGGTACATTAGTTTTGTTTCTTTGGTTAGGGCTAGCTAGAGCACATAGAATGCCTTTTGAGATCGACACATAATAAGGTTTGGCGGTTTTCATGATAAAACTCAAATCAATCAAAGTTATTTTTATGAAGGCAAGTTCGAAGTGCAATGGGCTTCAAGGTTCATTTGACATTGTTGTAGGAAGTAGAGTTTTAGATCATAGAAGATGACGAACATGGTAATTGGGTGATATGATATGTACTTTCTATCATTTTCATTAAGGGGTAAGGGATTCAAGGTAAGGCGGACAAAACAATTCCGAGTTCCATTGATTAATTCATACATACAATATTATATTATCATGTGTGTGCGTGTCCTTTTATATATTCCCATCTCTTCCTCTTCGAAATTAAGTAAAAGTAAATAAATAGAAAAACAAAAACAAAAAGCACATTTAGGAGGTGTTTGGATTTGCTGTTTCCACAACTCATAACTTTGTTTCCATAACTCATAACTCAAAAATGGTGGGACCCATGACTCAAAAGGTTGTTTGGATTTCAATACATCTGTTTCGATAACTCTGTTTCCATCATTCAATTCTCTGATTTTTGAGTGATGAGTTATAGAAACTGAAAACACAAAAATGTTGTCATTATTTATATCCCAAAAAGAATAGAACACAACAAACTAGAACTACTTAAAAAAACAAATCTAGTTGATTAGGAATCACACAATATGGATCTGACTCAAAAATTAATTAGGGAAAAAAAACCAGTACCAAATATCATTTGGCATGTTTTTTGTGTGCTTTCATTTTAATCTATCCTCTTGTAGTGCTCTGATTAAGAAAGCATGGGTGCGGCTCTAGAGCCGCCACACCTGCACCGTACTGCGTCCGACACACCGATTCTCTTTTTTTTTTTTTTTAATTTGCGCCGATTCAGGCTGAAATTGGCCGATTCACTCCAATTTGGCCTGATTCCGACTAAAATAGCCGCCGAAACAGGCCAATACAGCCCGATTCCAGTTGATACAATCACCGAAATGGCCACTTTGGTTGCCATTCTTCCGCTTCATGTGGTCTTGTGAGAGGAATTAAAAAAAAAAAAAAAAAAGGAAGAAGAAGATGAGAAGACACAAAGAAATAGTTAGAACTTAGAAGAGGTGAGGAAGAAAAATAAAAGTATATAATAAAAGAATATAAATTAAGAAGGTGAGAAAGTCATTATTTCAAGTGGGTAGGCTTGGGAATTGGAAAATGAGTAGAGGAACTTTCTTGAAAGGTGGTTTTTTGTTTACAATTACCAAAAATATTGATTTTATTAAAAACAAACCATAAATAATTGTTTTTTAATAATAAACTTTATCCCTTTATTTGATTTTTTATATATAAAAATTATTCAATTCACTCTATAAAAATATTTTTAATAATTTTTTAATCGCAAGATTCTCACTGCACCTGCATCTTACTTTTTCAAAAATTGCCGAGTTCCGCACTCGCACTTGAATCCAGAAATGCACCCGTTCTTCATAGGCTCTGATACCTTTGGGTGCCTTTTCTTGTCCTGATTGAGTTCCCCTTAAGAGGGTCTATTTTCTTTTATTACAAAGTTGAAATTTGTGTAAAAGGGCTCATGCAATCTATGTAATCATCCAGAGATACCAATAAAGTGTCAATTCAAAGGGGGCTAGGCATATATGTGACAATGAAGTTGTGGATCTCCGAAGTGCAGCACTAAATGCACTATCCTTGCTCCTTAGAATGAATATTGAATAGTTCTACTCCATTATCATATGTTGTTCGGAAGAGGTTTTTTTTTTTTTTTTTTTTGGGGGGTGGGGGGCTCAAAATTAGAGTATATACTTATTTTAATTTCTTTGCTAGGGAAAGTCAAGCTCACTTTGATTGATAAAATTGGTGGATTGAGTTTAAGTTCACTTTTTTGGGAGAGCCAAATATGCCAATAATTATGTTTAATTGTCAAAAGGCCTTTGGCTAAAACTTATTACATATATTTGTGTGTTTAAAATTGGGGGTTGAACTCATGTTTTTAGTTATAAAACACGTGCATAAGTACACAAATCAATACTTATTTTAATTTGTTTGTATTCTATGATCATTCATTAAGAGGATATTGAGAACCCACCGTACACAACTCAATGCTCTTTGTAGGATAAATGATCCCATACCTTATTATTGTGTGTTAGAAATAGTAAATATATCCTTTAAAAAGAATTATAGTGGAGTAAGAAGATTGGTATAGAAGATTTGGACTTCCCTTCTGACTCCAAAAAAACTCTCTACTGAATATTGTAGCAAAAAAAAAAAAAATTAGAACTCTCTAGTCTCTACTGAATATTCGAGGCATGTCCCTATTACTTTCCAGCTCTTCATGAGTCACTAAAATAATAAATTGGCCTATTGTTTGTATGTGATGTGATCAATAACGATAACATTAATAAATACGGTAAAAGATGATTGGCATGCATTGACCTTAACTGTCTACGCAGTTGGCTCATGATTATGGCTTTCCAAAAAAAAAAAAAAAAAAAAAATCTCATTACCAAAAGGAAAATGATTCTGGGAGAAAAAAAAATAGTACTTCACTGCCCTGGAAAACAGGTTCTTCCCCATTCTTTTCAATATTCTTTTATAATTTAATTACAATATAATACTTTATGTCCTGTTCTATTTATAATTTTATGCTTCCAGTCTCTGGTGCAAATTGCACATGACATGCTATCTTTGTTATGTTGCCTCTTTTATGCGTCAAACAATTTACACCATGTGGGTGGGAAGATGAATAGATGTAGGTGATCTTTTTCAATTCACTAGAGATAAGTTATTTCATTGGAAATGATCTGTGTCTGTTTTATGGTTAAAATTTTATTTCTTAAATCTAACTGTGTACATATTGCTATGTTATTTAAAATTTTAAATAACTTAACTGTTTATATACCTTTAGATTTATAAGATTTTAATTTAAAATATGAAAAAGATCAATTTCAAATGAAGAAGATCATTTTTCATGTGGGAGAGTTTATAAAAACAACCTAGTTAAATTGAATGAGCATATATCATAAAAAAAAAAAAAAAAAAAAAAAAAAAAAAAAAGATGAAATGAATTAAATGAATAGAATGCATTTTTTTCCTAGTATATTTGAGATTTTTGAAAGAATGATTTTTTTTTTTTGAGAGAGAGTTTCAACTAATGGCGTCCGTTCTTGATGATAGCTCTTTATCATCAGACTAAGACACCAATCGCTTTTTAGTGTAAACGGGGGATTGAACCCTAAATCTCTTATTCAATCATCAGAGATAAAAGAAGGAATTAAAAAGAAAGAAATATGTAAGTTTACTTAGTACCCTTCAACTTTTATTATAATTTCTCAAAATTTGAGTATAATAGATACTTGACCTTTATTTCATTAAAAAAAAAAAATGAATGTTCCATTACGTTTCCTCATAGCCATAAAATTTATTCCAAGCAAACTCCTATGAAAAGAAATAATTAGAATATTCTTTAAAAATCATTTCAATCTATTCTATTCCACTCATTTTATCCCTTTTAGAAAAAGGCCATTAGGATGGGGTCAAACAAAGGTTCATTATTTTTGTATCTTTTTAGGGCTAGCTAGAGCACATATAATACCTTTTGAGATCGACACATAAGGTTTTCTAGTTATCATGATAAAACTCAATTCAATTAAAGTTATTTCTTTGAAGGCAAGTTTGAAGTGCAATGGGCTTCAAGGTTCATTTGACATTGTTGTAGGTAGACATGGTAAAATGGGTCAGAAATTTTTGACCCGACTCGAACCTGATTTTTTTAACCAGAAACAAAAACAGGTTGACCCGTGACCCGACCCATGTTTTTTGCGGGTCAACCCGACCAGCGACCCAAACCATTTTTTAAAACTTTTTTTTTTTTGGGTAAAAAAATTATAAAATTAAGACAATATTGGTTTAATTATTTGTTGTGAGTTTTAAGAAAACAATTGAGACATTTACATAATCGTATGCAAATTAATTGAAAGATGAATGGTTGAGCATTCTCGAATGAATAAAGATTTTTAGATATTAAATAGCAAAGTACATGCCAAGATAATCTTGTTACAGTAGAGTTAAAAAAATAAATTTAAAATTGTAGATATGTGTGAGAAACATTCACAAGTGTGAAAATAGTGAAGCCAAAGTATCAAATTAGCATAAGTTATGAATGCTTAGACCTATTTTTTAACAATTTATGTTCAAAATAAACGGCTTTCAAAATAAATTATGATATTTCTTAGAGTGTATGTTGCTTAACAATGATATGATGTTCATAAAAGAGACCATATATAAATAAGTAAACAATCAAACTTTAATGTATCTCTCAAATTGAAATAGAGTGTCAATCACAATTGATAATAGATTATAAAATTAATTTTTAAGATTGTAAATTTCTTATATGTTTTTATACTTTGTTAAATGAGTTATCCAATAAGTCATTTGTAATTTTGTTTTATATTTTGCGGTGTTGATATTGTGTAAAAATAAAACTTGTATATTTGTTTTACTTATTTTTATGTTATTTTGTTTTAGATAGCAATGTTAGGATTTGTATAATTTTAAAATTATTGAATAAGTATTAATAAGTTTAACTGAGTTCATTTTTGATATAAGTGGTGAATTCAAAGTAATGCATTTTACATCAAGTATTTTGTTGCATGACTTTTCAAATGGCAAATACATGTTGTTTTCTTTATAAAAAAATTAAAAAAAAAAATTCATGTGAAAAATATTGGTCAACCCGACCCGATCCACAACCCGAACCCGTTTAAAATGACATGTTTTGACCCGCAACCCGATTGACCCGACCCGACCTGCTTGTTTTGCCATGTCTAGTTGTAGGAACTAGGAAGTAGAGTTTTAGATGTAAAGCTTTAGGAGTAGAGCTTTGGAGATGAAGGGTTTTATTTTAAAAGAGATTTAACTTTTGGGGCCATCTTATCACTTCCTTCTCCAAGCTCAAGTTATAGAAGAAGGAATCAAGAAAAAAGTATTAAAAATAACTCGTTTTTTCGCAAGAGCTCGTGATGTTCATATCGATCAATTATATACATGTTTGCATCTAAGTTTGGGTAGACCTAATACAATAACAATGAAAACATTTGGCAAACTATAATGATAAAATGGTGTTTTCGAATCTGGGTGCAACCCTTTTGAATCGTTTGATCTGGACTTGATGAACTCGCTTGCCGTTTGCCATTAAGGAAGGGTTGCGCCCACTAGAATGGTTGTTCACTGGGTACCAAAGTGGTAAGTTTGGCAAATTTGTTGAGTTGGACTTTAAAATGCTAAATTGTTATTCTAATTGTTGAGTTAGCATTTTTAAAGGACATACTCCCTTTAAAACGAGGAAGGGGTTTTATGTACCTAAATATGATCACATGAATAATTCCCATTTAGTATATTGCTGCCATAAATTAAAAAATAAAAAATAAACCCAAAAATTTAAGGGGAAGCAACAATAACAAATTAACAACATCAACATACCAAATAGCATTTTACCGGGAAAAAAAAAAAATACATATTTTATCCTTTTATTTTTTATGGGGTATGTATATTATTGTATATATATGATTTTGTTAATGGATGTCTCTTCTTCTTCTTCTTCTTTCTTTCTTTCTTTTTTTTTTTTTTTTTTTTTGAGAATAAAGATAGAAGTTAATGGATTTCTTAAAAGCATTCATTTGGAAAATACTTTTATAAACTTCATATGAGAAAGGGAAAAACATCAAATTTTTTCTACAATTTTTTATATTTCTCATAAAAGTGATATCAAAAACTTTTTAAATTGTTTATTAACATAATCCTGGTTAACACACACATTTTTCTTTTCTTATAATTTTTGGGTGGGGGTAATCCACATAGCCCATATCTCCACCTGGCAAAGATAATTTAATGGGTTTAAATTGCAACGCATCTTTCTTTATCTAGAGTAATTTTAATATTACAAACTAAACTACAACTTATAGTCTTTTACTACCATTATTTTAGATTATGATCATTTTCTTATCACTTTTACGTCAATTTATAACTTTTTTTTTTTTTTTTTTTCTATCACTCACAATTGGACATATAAATAGTTGATGCTTAGTTTGCCGACGAAATATAATTTTTGTCTTTCAAGGATTGGTCGAGCGTTCAATTTTTACAGCTACAGGGGAAACCGAAAAAGTCAATTTATGCAAAACTTAACGACAAAACCTGTTTGAATTTAAGGGTTTCAAGTTTCAACTGTCAACTCTCACCAATGAATACAAAACTGAACACTTTTGTTAAACGGCCACAACGGTCCCTCCATTCTAAAATAATTTATTAAAAATAAAATGCGAATATGCGATGTTCACAATCGACTTTTCAATTTAGAACTATCATTAAATTGGTTCAAATGTCAAAATGTGCGGTTCAAAAAACATATAAAAAATAAAATTTGTCAAAACGTGAAAAGGTGAAAATAATTCTACGGGGAGAGAAAAAATTGGTCATGCGCTGAAAAAAAAAAAAGTTTAAAAACTTCCAGGAAAAAAAATGATGGAGACATATAATTAAGAAATAACGAAACAAATTTTATGCAAAATGAAAATTTAAGAAAAGTAGAGAATAAAAAGCCAAATATAATGGAGGAGATATTATATCATGGAAAGTTAGTAAATGCCTTAAGGCCATAGGTTTAAAAAATATTTTTAGATATTTTTTATGGAAAAAAATGATTTTTTGATATATATTTTTCATTAAAGTGGTGACAAACTTTTCTAAAATAGTTTATTAACCATTGTTCTAAAAAAGACTCATTAATAACTTTGTAGTTGTGTAAAATGGATAACCTTCGCTACAGCCTACATGCACTACTTTTTTTTAATAATAGTTTTACTATTAATTATGGAGATCATGTTTTGTATTTTTTTTTTAATTTTATCTCAATTTAGAGAAAAATTAATTTTATGTTCTATTGTTTAAGTTGAGTAAAAATCTAAGAGCTCCTTGAATTTTAAATTAGAGTGAAAATTTATTTCAACCCTATAGTGTTGCTAAAGTTGATTTGACTATAAACACTCATGAATTATTTTAGATATAGACAGTAGACACCCACGAATTATGCTAACAAATCATAAATAGTTATGTTAAAAATAGGTAGTGCCACTAGATTTGCAAGGAATTGAAATATGTTAAGAATTTATTATTTAATACAAACTGTTTGTCACATACTAACTCTCAAAAAAAAAAAAAAAAAAAAAAGAAGTAAATAATTGAAAATAAAATGTCAAAATGCTTATTGAAAATCCATTTAATTAGTTATAATTTCCACTTATCATATTAAAGATTAGTATTTCAATTTTATAAAGAATCTTTTTTTTTAAAAAAAATTGATAAAGACACCTTATAAAGTCTTTTGTTTATATATTGTAAGGATCAAATTTAAGTTCCTACCCATAAGGTGGATAGACTTAGGCCCAAAAAACTCAAAACAATGAATTTGTAGAGCGGGTTGGAAAACTAAGCTTTCATGAATCAGATAACCACTAAAGTGGATTCAAATGACAAGAAAATGAAGATAGACAAGTTTAAACTAAAGAAAATCGTCCTCGGCATGGTCCGAGAAGATCGATTCTTATATATTTCTCTCAAGTTTGATTACAAATACAATTCTTGATTGTTACAGTGTTTTTTTTCTTTGTTTCTCGATCTCCCTCACTCATTGCCTCTTTCTCCTTTTATACTCTCTTCCCCTTTCATCTTTACTCTCCACGTGCGGGCGGATGGTTGGTGTTGATACTTGTCTCATTAGTACCTTCCCGAAATCTTTATGCAATAGTTGTAAGACTAAAAACCACTTTTCATGTATCACCTCCACATTAATGTGATTAAAGGGTTAGCTATAGAGTATTTAATGCGGTAGTAGCAGCTTTCTTCCTAAATATTTTAGGACTTCTCCTTGTCCTATGTTTCTGTAATGCTTATTTGTACCAACAGAATTTCCTCGAACGTTCCCCAGGACGGCGGACCATCTCTCTGAACCTCGGCTTTGGTTAGTTGAGGAGGCATTCATCCTTGGCCTACCCTCCTGGGCCCTTATGACCAAAACCAACTTTCTCATTTACTAACACGGATTCCCTTGACAATGCTCACTCCTTTTCGGACGACCTTTCGTTCTCGGATTGGACCCCAAACCCAATATATACATAGATAATGAGCTCCGAGGCCCAACACCCCTACATATACCAAGCAATTATCTACTATCACAACATTTCTTTCTTCAATTTAGAAAATGCGTGTTGATTTGTACTAAATTTAGTTCTAACTAGTCCTAATTAATTTTCCTAAAAATGAAAAACCAACCCTAATTAATACATAACATTGGATTGTTTTGGGATTATGTTTAATTGCTAGAAATAGATAATTGGACTGTATATGTACGGTGTTTTATAACTTTAATTAGAGTTTGAAATCTAATAATTAACAACAGTATTTATAAATCCATCACTCTTATCCAATTCATTTCAAAACTTCTATAAATAACTTTTAATTTGGTTTACGTCATTATATATATATATATATATATATATATATATATATATATTTGTTTTCAGGAAAGTTTATATCAATTCATTTGTCAACAATGGATTCTTCTACATGCCTCTAAAAAAACATTAATGGATTCTTCTAAAAAATTTCTTTTGTAGATAATTTTTTTCTTATTATTTAAATTGCTTTCCTTTTTTATCGAAATCGATTCACTTTTTTTTTTGAGTAAAAAAAAAAGTCATAGTTGTGTCAATTTGTTATTATTAACTTGAGAACAAAAATATTAAAATTATATAAAAAATAGTCAAATATTTATTTGACTATCAATTTGATTTTTTTTGTTATTTTATAAAAAAAGTCACCCACCTACGATTTTGAAAATCAATCTTGATTTTCTTTGATTTTATTACGAGTTTGAAAATCAATTTATTTTAAAAAATCAATTTTGATTTTCCTTTTTATAAAAAATCAAATTGACACAGCTCCGATTCACCACAATTTTTTTTTATATATAATTTTTATATTTTTTTTCTCAAGTTTGACTTTTTTTTTTTTATAATTAAATTGTGCCCACGAAATTATTAGTTTTTTTAATTTTTTTTTTGAGAAAGACAAAATTATTAGTTGATTTGACTATCAAGTTCGATTCACTTGATCTATTGGTATTCTATATGTCATGGAATAAAATATGGATCATAAAAATCGTAGCTGTGTCAATTTGTTATTATTATCTTGTTATATTTTGTAATTAAAGCTTTGGTCAATTTGTGTTTTATTTTATACTCCAAATTTTTAATATCTAAAAAGAAGAAAAAAAAGTCAAACTCTAGAAAAAAAAAAAAATTAAAAAAATGAAAATGAAAATTCATAGCTTTATCTTTGAAGTATTAGAATTTACAACGACAACCTAGGAGATATCCAAGCTGTTGCAAGTGGGAAAGTACTTAAAAAAACAAAAGAAAACTGAAAGTGTATATATGATTTTGAGGTGTCCCCATCTTTATTTACAAGGCCATTCAACCATCAACATGTGGCATTTTTAAAACATAGAAGACGACGAAAATGGTGATTGGATTTTCATTTTCGTGTGGGGAAGGGATTCAAAGCAAGGCGGACAAAACAATTCCAAGCTCCATTGATTACTAGTATTTCATTTCATTTAAAATATATGTGTGTGCAGTGCGTGTCCATTTATATTTTCCCACCTCTGACTCTTCGAAATTAATTAAGAGTAAATAAATAGAAAAACAAAAACAAAAAACACATATTATATTTTATATATCCAACGAAAACTGAGTTTCCATCTCCCAAGGGTCTGAACATTCCATTCCAATACCATTACCATTACCACCACCTCCACACCTCTCTATTTTTCTCAAAAGGGCTCTTTGGATTTCAACTCCAGGCATTTCATTTCCTTATACTCCTCGCTGGTGAATTTTCTTTCTGTCTCTATATATATTCAGATCTTTCATTCTATATATTTCATCATTGATTCATTTCTGACTTTTGTGTGTGTGTGTTTGTGTTTTTTTCTTCCTGGTGGGTGTTAATGGTGGCAATCATTTAAAACCTGTGATGGGAATGTTTTTTTATTTGTCAAAAACCATTTTTTCTGAACCTTTGACCATTTATCCTTCATCATTGTATGATCCTTTATCTTAGTTTTGGTTTTTTTTTCGTTTTCTGTTGGGTTTGGCTGCTGAGAAAACGTAGGATTGTGAATGATACTTGAATATCGAGTCATATTGGATTTCCCATCTTTTGGGACTTTAGCAAAATCAAATATATTCTTCCACTAGTGTGAGGATTACGTTTTGAGTCTTTTGACCCGGTCTGGGTTGCCTTGGTTTTTCTTTTTTTGGTCAGTTTTGGGTTGCCAAAGCTGTCGAAATTAATAAGATTCTAGCTCCGTTTTCTCAGCAGCAAGACAAGAGCTGTATGTTTGACTAATTGATTCAATAAGATATAGATGTGAATGTTTCAATAATTGGATTGCATGCTGTTGATCTCCACTACCCCGGACACAGTTTTGAGAGTTACTGCTTAGTTTGGGTATTCTCTTTAGCTACTTTCTGTTACAATGTTTGAGTTTTTTGTTCTCATAGGTCAATTTGATATATATTTTTTGATAAATGTATGTCAATATGTCAATTTGATATCTATGATCTAGAAATAAGTTTATTTGGAGGTTTGTGTTATTCTAATCTGCTAATCCTGTTTTATCCATACTAATTATTGATTGATTGTTGAAAAAGTTATAATTTTGAGAATTAACATGCGGGTGTGAGTTCTTGGTTTTTTAGCATAACTTTTTTCTGATATGGGTTCTTTTCCTTTTCCTTTTTTGGGTCATGCTGTCCAGGCTATTTGGAAGAGCTAGGTTAAGTTGGATGATTGTGAGTTATGAGCAGAGCAATGAGTAACAAATCACTGGATTTTGGGAAGCCTGCTTCAGGTATCTGTAATTCTTTCAAGTGTTCTACTATCATCAGTGGGCTCTAAGTGATTGGATAGCCTTACTGATACTAAGTAATGCACCCTTTAAACTGTAACATCTATTTCAGTAACTGTAGGGAATTAGTGAGTACTGCAACATCTATTTCAGAAATTGTTGGGATTATGTCAGTGTGTGTTTTGTTTTTTCTTTTTATTTCCCCCCACCCAACACAGGGTGTACCATTCGCTAAAGTTTTAAATTTTTAATTATTTTGACTTGTTGAGCATAGATATGCTTGAGTATGTGGCACTTTCATATCTCGTTACAATGGTAATGATTGCATCTTTGCATCAGTATATGCACGTCAATTGTATAATAGTAGAGTGGTAGCTCACACAATTGCAGTTTCTGATGATTTGAAGAAGTTCCTCAATGACGAAGTTTCAGTCACTCATCCATAAAATGCAAAAAGGGGGGAGAAAAAAGGGAAATGAGCAAGAGTGACAAGCACCTGAAAAATAAAAAATAATTAAACCTGTGTAGGGGCCTCTTAGTGTAGCATGGGGTGGATTTTTATGCTGCTAGTTGACAATTCTAAATTAAATGCTGTTGAATGAGGGTGTTGTACTCTTGTAGAGGAAGGAGTGGCTTAATATTTTGCTTTCCTCCTATAATTTCTTTTCTTTTTTGCCACCTCTTTTGTACCATTTCCATGGAAATCAGCTTAGATACAAAGCAAGTTTTTAGTACATCTGTTTTTTGATAAGAAAGCTTTTATTTAAGAACCAGCCACTAGACTAGTGCACATTAGTAAATCTTCTGTTCTTCTGTTGAAAATTAAAATTCTGAAAAATTGAAAGATTTTATACTTCCTAGTCTATTCTGATGGCTAATCTGTGGCTAATGTCTTGTTTCATTATACATTTTTTCAATTAAGTTTTTAAGGCTTTGTACACAACTACCCCTCCTTATTTTGTTTTTGGTATGATATTAGCTCATAAGCCTTTTTAGAATAAAACTTGAAAATACGTGGAAAAGATGAGGACAAATTAGGGAATCTATCTATGTGTGCTTGTGGTGGATTTAGTATTAGGAGAATTAGTGGATCTAGGGTTAAGAGTTGTAGAAGAAAAATCTAGTGCTCATTGACTAGAGCTTGATGATGCGGAAAAAGGCAAGAATGCTATTTTTTGATGCAACTAAGTTGCTTGAAATTCTAGGTAGTGGTTGTGTTTGGGATTTAAAGGAAAATTTGATGAGTTATTTGATGGCTATTTGATAGAGAAAGTATATGGAGTTTTAGGGTTTTATTAGGTAAGAGGAAGGGCTTGCTTTGTGGTTGTAAGGCATCCCTTTATTCATTAGTTCTCTGCTTTTTTGTAATTAACTTTATGTTTTCTGTATTTCTTTTCTCTTTTTGTACTTTTTGACTACTTTGTGCTATCCAAATTGTAGTATTTTCAATTTACTTTTTCTTACCTATCAAAAAAAAAAAAAAAAAAAAAAAAGAAATGGAGAGAAATTTATTATGTTCGGGGCTATTTGAATGGTAACTGTGAACAATATCATGAAAATGAGAAGGAGAAAGAGAAGAAAGGAAATAAAGAGAAAAATCACACTAGGATATGCATGTCTTTCATAACTAAATCATCAATTCTTATTATTCAACTCCATCTCTGATTTGAGTACAATGACACTCTAATATAGACCCTAGAGCTTAAGTTTTCCAAATAGAATTAGATCTCCTAGTCCTACTAGTCAATAAGTTAATAAAAAATAACTTTTATTCAATGTAATAAACCTAAAATACTTAGAATCTCCTAGATAATTCTGTACTCAATAAATTACCCAAATACCCAAATTTGCAGGATTTACAAATTTACAGTTTCATCCCTACATGCAAAACTGACTATTACTTATAAAATAAAAGTAACTTAAAAATTGTTTTAACCCTACAATACATGTAACTAGACCATTTAAACTATGTGGCCTTTGCTTCAATTGTACTTCACATATTGACCAAATAAAGTAAATCTGAAATGGAAAAAAATTCCAATGTAGGAACAAACTAGTCTTCCATGACTGCATCAAATATCGTTTTGTACAACTTACTTATTATTTATCTTTTCTTGTACAGGTAAAAAAAGATTAAAAGATTTATTGCTTCAAAAAGATAATCGTTATTGTGCTGATTGTGGTGCCCCAGATCCTAAATGGGCGTAAGTTCTCCACCTTGACACTTTTGTTTGTTAACTATACATGTCATGTGTGTATTGTCACAACTGATATTTCATGCTTGAGAATAAGCATTAAAAGGTGAGGATTTTGTGTGTGATCTTTTAATCGACATCGTGTGCATGAACTGTGCAAGTCAAAGAATGATTCAAAGTCATGAAACACATTTTTTTGCTTTATCATCTTCTTTTGTTGAGGAATTGGTTATAAATTCATTTTCAGGTCAGCAAATATTGGAGTTTTTATATGCTTGAAATGTTGTGGTGTGCACAGGAGCCTTGGTACCCATGTATCAAAGGTAATTGCTCCCAAATCACCTTTTACTATATTGTTCTCACAATAATTATAAAACATAAAAGGCAACTAGTTGCCTATAGCCACATGTGATATGATATCTACTGGACCTATGAACTTATTGCACATTGTAGTTCAATTAACTAAGGAGAGATTTTTGGCATCATGCTAATGCCATTGGTCAACCCAGAGTCTAAACATTGACCCACACCCCGAACACTTTTTTAGGGTTCATTGAATGGTCATGGTTGTTTTTTTTCTTCTTTACTAAGCTTAAATTGTCCATGCATGTGAAAACAAATAGAGATCAAGGAAATACAAGTTTTGTAGGATGGTTATTTTTGTTTCTCCTACCAAACGAATCTACCTTGCTTTACATTTTCTTATATTTTGTTAATTTAGGAGGGATTAACCACCTTTAATTTTTTTTCCATTAATGTAGCATTTCTACCAGTTCAGAAAAACATTTCAGTTATTTCTGACTAAATGGTTGATAGTTATGATTATTCTATGTGGTGGAATCTGCTTGCTTATGATTGCTTAATTTTTATTTTTATGTTGATAATTTCCAATTTGATGTATATATTTAGCCACTTTGTCAATTCTTATAGGCAAGTTTAGTCTTTATTCAATAATGGGTAACATGTTCTTTTTTTGGTGCTCAAGTTTTTTTATTTTCTCTCCTTAGTCCCACACATGCACATAAACATTCTTTTCTCTGAACAAAATTAATTTGGTATTTTAGGTTTTGTCTGTGACATTGGATGAGTGGTCTGATGATGAAATTGAATCGATGGTTGAAGTCGGAGGAAATTCTTCTGCTAATGCAATTTATGAGGCCTTTGTCCCTGGAGGATATGAAAAGCCTGGGCCAGATGCCAGTCATGAGCTGCGTGCAAAATTCATCCGGTTAGACATGATTTATAATTTTTTAAGCATACATCTTTGTGACACTTTTCTGAGACATCTCTGTGTGTTTGGTTGCCCTGTACCAGGTGGGCAAGGTACTCGGATGGATTTACCATAACCATCCTACTTGTCCTACCATTGTCTGCCTTGTCCTGTTCATACTCTTCTTTTTTTTTTTTTTTAACCATTAGACTTTCGTGATTCTACAGTTAATTACTAATATGGCAGGTTGGATGAGCATATTCAATTTTTGGGCATATCACAGGCTCTTAGGGTGTTATTCACTTAATTACTTTCTTCCTTGTAGGGCTAAGTATGAGCTTCAAGAATTTTTGAAACCTAGCCTGCGGATTGTGTCACTTCCTTCTGAGAAAGGCTCTCTCAAGTCAAGTTTTTCTAGAAAGCTTATGGATAGTTTTCGGTCAAATTCTTCTCATAATTCGGTAACTTTCTTAACCTTTTCTTCTTCCTGCAGTTGTTGACTTAAATTCAAAGGTGTAAATTCAAATCATTAGGAAGAGAAGGATTAGTCAGATAAACTTGTATAGGGACCATAATTCCAGGCTTAGTCAGTATCCAAATTATATGAAATTTCTAGTGGGCAGGTGTCTAATGTGACAATTTTTAAATTGTGTGAGTAACTTTAGTTTATCTGATCCTAAAAATTGTACCAGGAAGGAATGGTAGAATTTATTGGACTATTGAAGGTCAAAGTGATAAAAGGCACAAATTTAGCTATCAGAGATATGATGACAAGTGATCCATACGTTATATTGTCTCTTGGGCAGCAGGTTAGTTACTGTTCCTTTTTCACTTCTATCTTTGGGGTATTGGGCGAACAACCCAACCCTTGGAACATAAAATTGTAAAGTCTACTCAGGTTTTGTTGATTAGTTTTTGAACATAAATACAACACACACACAAATGTATTTGCATGTGTGTACATGATTTTTAGACAGATAATTGCTGGTGTGGCCCTAGATGGAGTTGAGTGCATCCATGGACTCATGTAGCTGACCCCATTTAGTTGGGATTAAGGCTTAGTTGAGTTGTCTGTGTTTGGCGGTGTTGTTGAGAACTTTCTGATATTAGAAGTCATATTAGGTCGATAATGGTTAAAATTCCTGCTAAAACGACAGATCATATATCTTCATTTTGATGTATTCATTATTCAAAATACATAGCTCACAGGTTGATGATTTTTTTTCCCCTAATGATAATAAGTGGTGTTGATGCTATTAGACTGTTCAGACAACTATAATAAAGAGCAACTTGAATCCAGTCTGGAATGAGGAACTCATGCTGTCTGTTCCTCAGCATTTTGGACCCTTGAAGCTGGTAAGCTTGTCTATTCCTTGCTCTTTATGGCCATTTCAAGTAATTTTTCTTTCTATTCCATTGTGGATTTAATTTTCCCAAAGTTGAGCTCTTCCCATGCTTTTTGATCCATTAATTTTCAGCTATAAAGTTTAATTCCTCTATGCAACGTTTTTTTTTAGTCAGTAGATAGTGGGGTAGGGGGGAGGTGGGGTTCAATTCTCTATGCAAATGTTACATTCTAAAGGAATTGATATGTAACCGATGAGTTCAATGTATGCCAATTGCATTAGCGTTGTCTCCAGTTAATATGTAACCAATCAATCTATCACTTAAGACCCTATAGAAATGTGCCAACCACTGTTCTTTTTCAGTTTCAGACATTGTGGTAGTTCTTTGTAGTTTGTATATGTAATTCATATGCCATCTCTTGTGTGTAGAATTATTATTTTTGAATGTTAGTGAGCAGAAAAGGATGAACCAGATATGTTCAGTCCTGCTCTGATACCATGTTAGCGAGGAGTAGTAAGAAGAGAATCAAGAATGAATATTCAAAAAGAGGATCTGAAAATATGGTACAGCCCTCTGACTCTATATTCCACATATATGGGAGACAACTCACCACTAGGATATTATAGACTCTTCTATAAGATCAGAATGCAATGATACTAATACAATATTATCTCTCTAACAATGTAAAACTAGAAGCAGTGGTACATGCTTTCTACCTTACCTTTTCAATCAGTCAGCTCATTCCTTGCACACCATAAATTTTAGTCAGACAGTTTTTACTTTGCAGAGAATCTGGTTGGTGGTGGATGTTGTAGTTATAAAATAGAGGTTGGATGTGTAAGGATGTCAATCCCACTTATATTACTATATTACCCTTAAAAAATCAAATTTATGCTGGTGCTGATAGTATGTACTACTCTTAAGCATTCAAATTAGGGTTTGTTACTTTGTTTAGAAGTATGAGGGCTAGTTTTCGTATCTATAATTCTATACTAATTCATAGAATTACTGTTAAGCACTTTCGCTTTGTTTCATACCCAAACTATTTTCTGCCTAAATAGTTGGTCTTTTTCTTTTGCTTGCTCATTTTCTCCCCAGTTTTCTTCCTTGAGTAGTCAAACTGTCAAATAGGCACTGACCATCTTATTTATAAATAACAGATTGAAAGGAAGCAAGCCATGTACCATGTGCTAGTGCTTTGTGGAGGGCTAGTGTTAGAATAAGCAAATAATTTAATAACTTGAAGTGACAATGTTATATCTTATATGACAGTTTATCTGACCTTTTGACTTTCCATGTTGCAGCGGGTGTTTGATCACGACACATTTTCATCTGATGATATCATGGGAGAAGCAGAGGTCGATCTCCAGCCCCTGATAACATCTGCAATAGCATTTGGAGACGCAGGGATGTTTGGAAACATGCAGATTGGAAAATGGCTGAAATCACATGACAATGCCCTTAAGGATGATAGCACCGTCAACATTATTGATGGCAAGGTGAAACAGGCGGTGTCTCTTAAGCTTCAGAATGTGGAATGCGGAGAACTAGATCTAGAATTAGAGTGGATGCCACTTGATCAATAGGTACATATTTATTCTTTTTTCTTCCCCATTGCTTTTAATAAAAATTTTTGTAATATTGATTTGTGTTACTCAATATGGAATGATACAGTACTCTGTCTTCTTTCACTTGTATTTGTTCATTTGATTTTTTTTCCTTCTTCTTTTTGCTATGAAATTTGTATGAGTGACACAAATCAGTACACACGACTTTGTATAGGTTTGTCCGAACTTTGTAAGCCTCACAGGTGTAGCGGTCACGAAAACATTGTGAATATATATCATCCGCTTGGAACTTAATATTAATACAACAAAATGTAAAGCAGTGTGAGTTTAGTTGCTTGAAAATGATTATATTACATTATCTCATTATATCATGATGTGTTGCACCATGTGTTATCTGCTTCTCCTGAAAGGTACATTGCTTTAAATGGTTCCAACATGAACTGTTGCCATTACCAGCTGTTTGAGAGCTTTGGCTCCTTCAACGTGCATTCAATCTTTTGAATATTGGACAAGTGAAGACGACCATTAAGTGAGTACTACTATTATATAACTTATGGAATTACCAGATGTGACACAAGTAGGTAAGGTACGATCTCAAAGTCAAATTCTTTAAAAGATGGCAATAAAAGAATGGTTTAAAACATAGGTAAACATAATGAAACTGGTTACACTATCAATTTCATCCATACTTTAGACATCATTTGGGGAAAAACGAAAATTGAACATTTCATTATCTTCTCTATTTGATCTAGAACCTTGGCAATGTTCTCATTTGTTTCAGAGACTCAGTTGTGGATAAAGATGATACTAGGTTTCATCTTTATTAGCCCCTCAAATGTGTGTATTTTGCTGCAAGGGTAAAGCTTAGCTTCAGTGCTTTAGTGCATTGGAGCTGACATGATACTGACACGTGGCGAAAATTGGACACGTGTTTGTATCATGTTGGCTCTAGTGCATTGGAGCACTAGAGCTAAGCTTTATTAGCCACCCAAATGTGTGTATTTTGTTCAAGGGCAAGGCTTAACTCCAGTGTTCTAGTGCATTGGAGCCAACATGATATGAACACGTGACAAAAATTGGACACATGTTTGTATCGTGCCAGCTTTAATGCACCAGAGCACTAGAGCTAAGCTTTGTCCTTGCTACAAACCCATTTTCTCTTTCATTTATTTATTATTTATTTATAGATATTAGAATGTTGCATCTCTATCAAAGTTTCCCAAAAAAAAAAAAAATGTTATATCGCTCTTCAAGTCAATTAGCATTCTCACCCCATCTATTAGAAATAATCTAAAAATTTGAACAGGGGAATATGTATCTGTTTCTTCTTTTGGAAACGAGATTTATTTATTTGTTTTTTATGTACTGAGCAAAATAGAAAAATGAAACCTTAATTGAGTTAAATCAGTTTAGGCAGTGTATTAAAAAAGGCATTATCCAAGTCAATAAGTTGAGCTGGATCAAACCTTAGCAACCGACAATATCTAACTGTTAGGCGTTAGCTGGAACATTTCTATGTGGTAGATAAGAGCCTGACCGAATGTTAAGGACGGTAGATACATACAACACTAGCACCATTATATATCTGGTAAAATTATAAAAAAGGTACACTCATCTTTTACTTTTGACCAAATGACAAAACACTCTCATCAAGTCCTACCAACTAAGTTTTGAATTTCATGGATCTCCCATGATTTCGACTAGATCTTACTATTATTAGATGCTTTCAATAATTTTATTTTCTTACCCAAAGGGTAGTAGAACACGACCCTTGAGCTTAAATTTTACAAGTTTGTTTCTCATTATAAAGTTCTTCTCCACCTGGAAAAATTCAAGGTCACAAAAAAGATTTACAAATCATGACAAAAATATTTGATAATGAAGTGACACCCATGTTTCGTCATCATTGTTGGAAAATCAATTTACCTTTACTAATAATTCAAGTAGACAATTAAATTGTGGGTTCGATTAGCTCAACAAGTAAATTCTTCTGCTATAGAATAAGATATTTAAAATCAAATCTCGGTTACATAAAAAAGAAACCAATTAACATCTTGATTTAATAATAATGAGTAATTATTCTAATGCATATATTATAAATTCAAATTATAAAAAAAGAAAAAGAAAAAGAAAAGAGCTCATTTGGACTCAATTAGATAATCTAAACAAAAACAACTTATGACAGTGTCGTTTTATCCAAAAACCAGTGTCCTGATCTCAACAAATTGATGTCCAAGTCCAACAAACTAAGCAAACTAAAATATGAACATTCCTTAAGACATAAGTACCAAAAAGATATATATGTAGCTTATTATTATAGTATTATATTCTTTTTTTTCACTTTACAGAACGTGGCACATAGAATTAGCACACTACCAAAACATTAAACATTAAAAAAAAATTGAAAGTAAAAAGAAAGCAGAATTTAATAAGAATCACGGACCACTATTTGTAGTTTATTACCACTATCATTATCATGACAAGATAATGCTGCTGACGATGGCAGTGCTAGTGGTGGCGGTGGTGGTTGTTGTTGTGGCAGTGGCGACGGCGATCTTTGTTTTCGAAACTTGAAGATATAAAGCAAAGCAGAAATCACTAACAAAACGACACCTGTTAAACCACAAGCTACACTGCCCACCAACAACACGTCCCTCACGTGGTCTTTACTCTTACCGCGACCAGCGTTGTTGCCCCACCACGACGTGTCGTCGCCGTCGGTGGCGGAGGAGGAGGAGGAATTGGAATTCAGGGCTTTGGGCATTGCCACGTCGGACGAGGTAGAAGAAGAGTTGCCGAAAAACGACATCATCTCCGGTGGCGGTGACTTCTCCGAGTCTGACGAGCTGGGAGTGTTGGTCTGGAACTCCAGGCCGTGATCCGACGGTCGCAATTCGTGGGATTCTGAATGGTCAGCGTTCATCATGGTCATGGTCATCAAGATCAACGGCCCGTAGATAGCGATCATCACCGTAGACACTCCTCCTCTAAAACACACCATGTTTTTTTTTTTTTCAGCTTAGCTTTCTGCTCTCCACTCCAGTCTCTAGAGAAAATTAAGGAATTGGAGAGTGATTATTTAGTTTAGTACTATATATATAAAAAGGTTAAACAAACGATGTCGTTTGAGAAGACTAAAAAAGGTTGTTAACTGCTGTTAGTTACTTACTAGAGAGAGAGAGAGAGAAGGAGAGTGAAATGTCTGTTTTGTCCGAATACGGAAATAGTGTGAGTTGTTGTCGGAGATTAGTAGTGTGTTCTTTTTATAAAAAAGAAGGTCTACTACTGTTCAATCTATCGCCGCTTCGTTATTTGTCTTTTACTGCTAAAATCAACGTTGATTTTTTTGATGAATAAAATCAACATTGATAAAAAGACCCACGATATTCATATACTGTTTTCACATTTTTCTTTTTGGTCGGGTTGTTTTTTATTACACTTTTTTAGTTTTTACAACTACAACTTGCACTATAGACTGTCCTGTTTAATGGGTGGTGGGTTCACTCTTCACATGGAAGTTATGTATCGAATCGATGCCATATTTGATTGCTGATTTGTAGGTATAGGACGTTTCTCTTTGTTAAATTAAAGCAAAAAAAAAATGTCAAAGCTTAATTCACATTTTACCTTTTCTTTTGGTCGGGGAATTTACACTTTAAAAAAAAAAAAAAATTATCAAATAGGACTTATGGTGGATACATTGACATTTATTTTTTTGTCAATTTAAGGAGGGTGTTCTTAAATTTTGAAATTCAAAATTTCATGAATTTTATGAAACATTGAGAATCACTAAATCAACTCTTTGGATTATAATTACATACACATGTACATCTACTTTGATTTATTGAATCACATGTACAAAGTTAATTTATTAAATCATTAATTGATATACATGTACATGACATGGTGGCATGGAATAGTGTCACATGTGACATGTGAGAGATAATTGAATGTAATCACATTAACTGATACACATGTACACAACATGGTGGCATAGAACATATATATGCCATGTGTGAGAGAGAGTTGAATGTAATCAGCAACAAGGATTTAGCAAAATTGTCTTTGCTTTTAAAAGGAAGAGAGAACAAAAAAAAAAAAAAAAAAAAAGACAAAGAAGATAAGAGTTATTTTGTTTTTGCTTTAAAAAAAGAAAAGAAAAGAAAAAAGAAGATAAGAGTTATTTTGTTTTAGCTTTGAAAAGGAAAAAGAAAAATGATAGTACATAGAAGACAGTAGTTTTTTTTTTTTAAAGAAAAATTCATAAGTAAATGTATGCATTGATTTTTAAAAGAGTAAATTGCAAACTACTATAAATCTATTCTAAATTATGATAGAGAAATGAAGTAGATAAATAAATAAGTTCACATGGAAAGATTATAAAAATTTGTAAAATAACGCAAATAATAATAAATAAACAAACTGAATGAATTTATGGACATGTGACTTTAGAACATGTATGTGTCTTATGACACACATGATTTTTAATTTTACTAAAATAAGATGAGATCCATTGGATCATAATTAATGAAATTTTTTCACATACATAAATAAAAAATTACTTAATAAGATAAAACTATTTTTTAAAATTATGAATTAACAATGTGCATTATGAAAATTTATTTTAAAAAAACAGTTACCAATTTAAATTAAGTGTTAATATCTTTCAATTGCAACTATTCATTGTCTATAAATTAAGAGCTTGAAATAGAAGCAATTCAAATTTCATTTTCATTCACCATTTTACTAAAATACACCGTTTTATATGAAAACTCTAAGAAAAAACTTTATAGTGGATGTCGGTAATTTTATTACACTTTGGAGATAAATTTCTTGTAACTCGAAAACAAACTCTTTTGAATGAGGACAAGTATTGATTTTAAGGATAATATTTCTATGGTAATTATTATGGGTCAGGCTAACGAGTACCCTTAGGGCACTCATTAATAATCCATTTTAGGAAAGTTTTGATATCACTTTTATAGGAAATGAAAAAAACTATCAAAATATTAATTACTTTTTTTTTTTTCATTTCCCATAAAAACTTTCTTTAAATGGATTATTAACGAGTGCCCTAAGGGTACTCGTTAGCATTTCCCATTATAGAATACTCCTCTTTCTCACATAATTGTGGGTCTAGCTAATTAAATTCATAGTGAGACTATTTACGTGAGAGAGGAGAGTACGCATTTATAGTACTCCAAAGTATTTAATAATTTTCTATATTTCTGACACTTATGGAAGTCCCATTAATTTTCTTCTTCCGATTTCCTGCACAATTTTCTTCAACACGTAGGAGTACAGTTTTATCATAAATTCATAACTGGGATAGCACGGTGGTTAAAGGAACATTGTGCTCATACTGAGGTTGTGGGGTTCCAATTTAATGAAGTGTTAATATCTTTCAATTGCAACTATTCATTGTCTATAAATTAAGAGCTTGAAATAGAAGCAGTTCAAATTTCATTTTCACTCACCATTTCACTAAAATACACAATTTTATATGAAAACTCTAAGAAAAATCTTCATAATGGTTGTTTGTAATTTTATTACACTTTGGAGATAAATTTCTTGTAACTCGAAAACAAACTCTTTCGAACGAGGACAAGTATTGCTTTTAAGGATAATATTTCTATGGTAATTATAAAATACTCCTCTCTCTCAAATAATTGTGGGTCCTGTTAATTAAATTCATAATGAGACCTACAATTTATGTGAGAAGTGAGGGTATGCATTTATAGTATTCCGGAGTATTTAATAATTTTCTATATTTCTGACACTTCTGGAAGTCCCATTAATTTTCTTCTTCCGATTTCCTGCACAATTTTCTTCAACACGTAGGAGTACAGTTTTATCATAAATTCATAACTGGGATAGCACGGTGGTTAAAGGAACATTGTGCTCATACTGAGGTTTTGGGGTTCCAATTTAATGAAGTGTTAATATCTTTCAATTGCAACTATTCATTGTCTATAAATTAAGAGCTTGAAATAGAAGCAGTTCAAATTTCATTTTCACTCACCATTTCACTAAAATACACAATTTTATATGAAAACTCTAAGAAAAATCTTCATAATGGTTGTTTGTAATTTTATTACACTTTGGAGATAAATTTCTTGTAACTCGAAAACAAACTCTTTCGAATGAGGACAAGTATTGCTTTTAAGGATAATATTTCTATGGTAATTACAGAATACTCCTCCCTCTCACATAATTGTGAGTCTCGCTAATTAAATTCATAGTGAGACTTACAATTTATGTGAGAGGGGGAATATATGCATTTATAGTACTCTAGAGTATTTAATAATTTTCTATATTTCTGATACTTCTGGAAGTCCCATTAATTTTCTTCTTCCGATTTCCTGCACAATTTTCTTCAACACGTAGGAGTACAGTTTTATCATAAATTCATAACTGGAATAGCACAGTGGTTAAAGGAACAATGTGCTCATACTGAGGTTGTGGGGTTCCAAGACAAAACAAGGTGATAAAAAAGTAAAACTAAACATATAGCTTAGAGGTACCGCAATGCTTGTAGGTTCAAACTTCAAATCCTATTTAGAGAGATTTTTTAGTTATCACTTTTTCTAACCTACCACCATATTCTCCTTAAGTTTCTAAATTAGCATAATTGTGGGACATAAAAAAGTGAGAAGTTGATTGTGGTTTTTATTCCCCACTCTCATTTAGAAGAAGAAAGATCATCCAAAAAGAATGAATGGGAAGAATAAAGTAGTCTCTTTATTAGCCACAAGATTTCGTGTAAAAAGATGAACAAGTATATTTATTTAGTTCCGCAGTTCCTGTATTTTTTTACTATTTAATATATATAATCTATATTGTTTATTTTATTGATTAAAATTCTATTGAATGTATAAATTATTATTATATGTATTAAGTTACATTTGTTTAGATATAGAAGTAAATAGAGTGAGCCCTAGGGTTTGGCCACTTAGGCCATGACCTACAATTCATACTAGAGAATGGCTCCCAAATGTAGACAGTCTCATAAAACATCTCTTTCACAACATGTGTGAATTTCATACTTGTGGGTCTTATATGTGAGAGAGAGGCCTTATGACTTATGATATACATTATCCAAATGCCACATGTTGTGAGAAAAAGGTCTCACGAGACCATCTTAAGAAATGCTTTCTCCAAATGTGGGGGCAATAAGTGTCTTTTTTTAAAATTTATTTATAAAAGAAATTGAGCTCACTTTTTCCTCCATTTTGAAAATGCATTTTTTTTAGTTATGCTAAAGATACTACAAATTTTACTACATATATTTTATAAATTGATGTGTAACTAATTATAATAAATAATTCAAATATTCTTTTATTACCATGCTGAAGTTCCACCAATCTCATATATTGCCACACAATTTATAAGTTTTTTCTATTATAATTTGTACTAGCTTTAGCATTTTTCCCAAAAAAAAAAAAAAAAAAAATCCAACCCAATTTACCATTAAGTGAATTAATCATATATTATTATTATTATTATTATTAATAGTTGGGGAGAGTGAATTTGAAGTTTGAACTTGAAATGTCTTGATTAGAAATGTTAAAAAGTATTGGTTAGTTATTTTAAAAAGACTATATTGAGCCAACCTGGGTAGAAGATACAACTAAATAGATTATGAAGATAATAAGGGACAAAACCTTTGAAAATCATACTACTAATTCCACTTGAGCTAGGAGTTTATAAAGCATTTTCGAGAAAATTATCATAGCAGTGAGAATGCCTTTTCCATAAGTACTTATTAGTTATTATTACAACTTTTCGTTTTTGTTTTCTGAAGTATCAATAGCGGGCCTAGAATTCAAAATATGGGCTCTGGGCACACGGTAAGGGTTAAGGCTACTTTTTTTTTTTTTTTTTTTTTGGGACTGAAGGGCTAAGGCTACCTAAAAAGTAGGGACCTTGGAACATTTGGGGCATGTTTGTTATGTGTGTTTAAACAACAGTTTTCAGTTTTTTTTTAAAAATATATATGGGTGAAAAAGTGTGTAGAAATATGTGTAATATTGTTTAAAAACTGAAAACATATGTTTAAAATGGTGTACCAAACAAGACCTTGGTTTTTTGTTTTTTGGGTGAATGGACCCTTTGGGTCCATTTGAGGGTATTTTTATAAAGGCCTCATTTTGGTGTTTCAATGGATATTATACTTGTCAGAAATGTTGGGTTGGGCTAAACCCAATGGGTATACCCATAAGGAAGAGTCAATAAGGAAGAGTTGTGACTCTTGGTGAATAAGTGTGATTCTTGATGACAGGTTACAACCTTTGGCAAAGGTTGCAACCATTACAAGGGTTGTCTTATG
This sequence comes from Quercus dentata, assembly GCA_028216015.1. Lineage (NCBI taxonomy): Eukaryota > Viridiplantae > Streptophyta > Magnoliopsida > Fagales > Fagaceae > Quercus > Quercus dentata. Next base: position 69,987,169 of record CP116448.1, read on the forward strand.
AAGGGTGAGTGTATCCATAAACAAGACACTACATGTTGTTAGATGATCAATTTAGAGTGGTGTTGTAAAGAACTAAAGATCAATACACAATAAAATATCTCTTTTTGATCATTTTGTTTAATTATTTTTTAATTTTTAAGGTCCATCAATTTTTGTTTGTACATATAAGTTATGGATATTGTGTGTTTTGTGTTCACTACAAAACAATTTCGAACACTTACAAATATCTTTTTGTAATATTGATTAAGGAAAGGTATAGGTAAAAATAATATTTTTCCCCTATATATTTCATTGCTTCCACTTTCCAACAATACTGTAGTTTGCAACCAATGAGCTCTAGCTCAATTAACCTCTTCCCTTATAAGCACTAGGTGGAGGGTGAGGTTGTGAGTTCAAAAATCCACTAGGTGCTTGTGGAACTTACTAATCCAAAACAATACCAATGTTTGCAGGTTTTGGAGGGGATTGGTGCCACAAGAAAGCTGCCATTTCAGCTAAAAATTTGCCATGAGAAATCCAGTCAATACCTTAATGGTTTAACCCAACAGAGTTCTCAACAGTTGGAGCTGTGAAGCAGTCCTAAAATGAAAAATTGATAAAACATAACCTGAGCTAAACAATGAAACCAACTAACTCACCAACAAAGATTATCAAAAAGAAAGGAACCTTTATTAAAGCAATTGCTCTCAAAAGACACAAAAATAATTTCGAATATTAGCGAGCCTTTTCAGAAGCAAGGGCTTAAAATATGACTAAAAACTCAATTGAACATAGCAACATATATTACAAAGAATATTGTTTAAAGCACACTATGATGATCTCCTCATGATTTACTCCTTCACTAGTAGGCTAATATGAATGGTACAACAGAAAAAAATAAAAATAAAAAATCAAGTCCATATTGAAATTAATGAAACAAATATGAAAGAATTTATAATGCAATAGAATTGAATGCAATATCTTTTCCTCACTGGTCATGTAGGCAAGTTTACTGTGAGAGCTCATCAGCTCCATTCACGGTATCTGATTGAATAATTACCCGGGTGTCAAGTTATTCTTGGCATACCATTTTGCCACCTGAATTGGTCTCTTCATCTAAGCTGTGAGGTTCTTGCTTCTTTTCTACTGCTGCTTCTTCTAAAACCCCCAAAGCTGGACTACTTGAAAAGGAATTTTCTGCATTATTGATGCACATCCAAGCTTCCTGGAGTTGCAAGACATACTCCAAGTACCACAAAACTTCCCCCATTGTAGGCCGGTTCTTCCCCTCATCAGCAAGACATTTTTCTGCTATCTCTCCAAACTTCTTCAAGGACTCTGGAGAATAATTTCCTTTTAGACGAGAGTCGATTATAGTTTCTAGTGATCTCTGCCGTTGCCATCCCATTGCCCACTCTGCAAGATTGATCTGATCTTTAGGCAAGCTTGGATTTATAACAGCTCGAGCACAAACAACTTCAAACAACACTACTCCAAAAGAGTAAACATCAGATTTCTCAGTCAAATGCTGTCGTCTGTAGTACTCAGGGTCTAGATATCCGAAGCTTCCTTTTACTGCAGTACTAACATGGGTGTGATCCAAAGCAGGACCAGTTTTTGACAGCCCAAAGTCAGACATTTTTGCTACAAACTTTTCATCTAATAGTATGTTAGTCGTCTTAACATCCCTGTGGATTATTCCCCTGTCTGCTCCTGTATGAAGGTAATAAAGTCCTCGTGCAGCACCGATACATGCTTCTAATCGCTGCTTCCAAGTCAATGGTGAGAGATCACTCCCAAAGAGGTGACTTCTAAGAGTCCCATTTGCCATATACTCGTAAACCAAAATCATCTCATTTTGTTCATCACAGAACCCAATCATAGACACCAAATGCCTGTGTCTGAGCTTTGAAAGCATCTCAATCTCTGTTTCAAATTCAGCCAGACCTTGCTCAGATTGTGGGTTTGACCGCTTTATTGCAACAAGGGTGCCATCTTCAATCTCTCCTTTGTACACCTTGCCAAAACCTCCTACTCCAATCACTAAACTGTCATCAAAATTGTTTGTAGCTGCACAAATCTCTGGTAGTGTAAACTGTTTGCCAACCCTAGTAGAGGCCACAGATCCATATGGATATTGGCTTCCAGTTGCTCTCTTGCCATTGGCTGAGTTATTTAAAATAGACCCATTAAGGAATAATGGCCTCCAACCAGGAGAGTTGTTTTTGGTATCACTCAATTTTTCTCTTTGGCGTCTGCAGAAACAATAGATGAAGCTGATTATAACTCCGAGCATAACAACAGAAGTTACACTGGCTCCTATACCCACCCAAAGAATTTTAGTTTTTGAATTGCCTACTGAATTCCCAGTAGAATCATAAGGCTCTACATAGGCAAGGCTCCCACTTTGGCTCAGCTTGAAAATCTCCAACCCGTTCAAGAGGGCATCAGTTCCTGCAGCACCAGCTGCTGTCTCAGGACCTAGTTGAATCCAAAGTGTCTTAGTTTTGGATGACACAGCATCAATGTAGTCCTGGTGATATGCTTTATTCATCCCTCCTGATCGCTCAAAAACATCAAAATTGTCTGCTGCAGTCTTGTTATTTATATAGATTCTGAAAATCCTTTGCTTTGGTACATTAAAAACCAGCTCACAGAAATGTAATCGGATCAAATAATCAAAATCAGGATCAACCTCAAATTTCCACGACATGTTGAACCTTTTCTCTAGGACTCCAGTGTTGGACATTGCTCTTGCTGTTTCATAAACAAGAAGAGGAGCCACAGAGGAATCATTCGTGGAAGCATGGGTAATATTCGAACTGTTACTGATCTCTGAGCCAGCATTTGCTGTGATCATGTAGCTGAAATCCACTTCCCATGTTCTCCAAAGATTTGAATCTTGATTGGATTTAACTTCAGAACCTCCTACATTCAACCTATACATGGTCTGGATGCTCCTTCCACTCAAATTCACACTATTGTCACCCACTCTACTAATTGAGTCTGCAAAAAGCTTATCTACAATGGGGACAATCTCAATGGCATTTATGAACCCTAATGATCCTTTTACTGGCAAGAACTCTACCACAAGCACATCCATATTGATGGGTAAAATGTACTCCTTAATCAAAAAGAATGAACTTGAATTGCTTCCTGAACTCTGCGAGTTTGAATTCTTATGTGATATCTCACTGGGAACATTGAATTTTGAGACCAATTTTAGACCATTTGCAACAACATCAAATGCAGACTCATTTACATTGTAATTCCCAAATGAGAATGGACAGAAATGGAGCCTAACGAAATAGTTCCCTTGAATTCCTTCAAAAGTGTAACTCAAACTATCTGTAAAAAACCGAGCAGTTCTGTAGAGAGGTCCAAAATTTGAACTGTCGCTTAGTGCAGCAGTGGATGCAGCAATGCTGGGAGAACTGAGGGTGAGATTGCCATCAGGGACCAAGTCACCAACCCATCTCCTACCATCCATATTAACACTGGAATTTGTACCACAATTTATCAGAAAAGACTTTGACTGAGCTTCTCCAGTTTTAACAAAAGCAGAGATTATCACCAAAGACATTAGAGCAAAGACTTCCCAACATTGGACCCTCTCCATTACCCTTCTTCCTAAAGAATTCTTTATATTATTTTCAAGCTAGAAGGGAAAGCCTGATGGAATACAACAATAACCCAATGTTCAAGAACACACAATCTAGACAAAAAAACATAAACACCCAGCTCTTAAATCACAGTTACTACTTCCATCTCCAAGATTTTTAACCATAATGATCAGTTCATTAAACTTCATAAGAAAACTCAATACAACAACATAGATATGTAGATATCTCAACAACTTGAATAACATGCACTAACTCAGGTTTCAGCAGAGCCATGAATGAATGACAAATCATCTCAATCCAACACACCTAGGCTAGACATAATGCAGATCTGAACCAAGAAGAAGTACAAAACTTTGGAGCAAAAGGGAAAAACAAAAGGTAGCAATGGAATGTGTAACTAATGGAAAGAATACTAAAACTCACCAGTGAGATTCAAACCCAGAAAAAATGTGACTAGCAAATGAGTAAGCTTGTGAAATGTGGTTCCCCTTGATAAAGAAATAACAAGAAAAAGAGAAACATGAACGTGGGTTGTTGTTAGAAAAACAGATTGGAAAAGTTAATTTCATCTCTGTTTTTGTCCTGTCTTGAATCTTTTCAAAAAGAGCCAACAATCTGACACAAGAAAATTTTTTATTATAATTTTTATGAAACTGCTGAAACAGTTGGTATTCTTTATATGCATTATTATTATTATTATTTTGTTGTCTGTATATAACTTTAGACTTTTTTATTGTATATATATGAGTGCCAGATATGGGTTTCCATATTTTGTGATGTGGGTCACATGCTCATGTCTTGAAGACGATCAGCAGTGCAATTATTCTAATATTCTCGCAGCATTCCAAAACTACCCCTTGTTTTCCAATTATAAAAGCTGTCCTTCGTCTCTTCTTCTTGCCGTACCTAGAGTACACTTTATGGGGGTCCTTTGGGAACACTGTAAAACCATGGTCAAAAATTGATCTTACCATCATGGCATCATTATTATTATTTTTTATTTATTTAAAGAAAGGGAATATTTAAATTATCATATGGAAAGCATTCCCATTTGTATTATTCATTTTAGACCAAATTTTTTTACGGTATACCATATATTATACATAGTAGCAGCAAATCCTCACGATGCACGGGAATGAATAATTATTTTATAATTATGATATAATGTATAATTTTTTTTTTAAATTTGTTGAAAATAAATTTTTTTCTCTAAAAATTAAACAATTTCTGAAATTATTTTTTATCTTTTTATCTCTACCAATGTATCATTATGTTATTTTTTGTGTAGTTTTTGATTCATATTATTCTTTTATGAGTTTGTCCATATTCTTTGAAATTATGTTATAGCGTGTTATGTTTTTCCAATTTTTTTTTCTCTATAACTAAACTTTTTAAGTTTCAAATAAATTATTCAAATTATTCATTTTCTTTAAAAGGAGATTATCATGATAATCAAAACTTATGACAAAATTACCTTTTATTATTTCAAATGCATAGTCAATATTGTGTTTTGATATAAATTCAAATTCATACTTCCAAAATAGCTAAGTATTAACTTAAACAAAAATCAAACCAATGTTATAAGAGGGAGATAGATTAATTGTGTTGGGGAACTCAAAAATACAATATCAAAACGTATTAACTTAAAATAAAGTTATAAAAAAATGTTTTATCAGCCTAAAGTAGAATTGCAAGAAATAATAAAAGAGAGAGAGAGAGAGAGAGAGAGAGAGAGAGAGAGAGAGAGAGAGAGAAATCATTTTTTCAAGAGAGAATGTGAGAGATAATAACAAATTTATAGAAAATTAGATGAGATGAAAAAGAGTAAAAAGATATAGTAATAAATATCAAATTATCATAGTCATGCTATGTAATAGAAAAACACTATATTCGAATATGCTATCCTTATAATGCAATAGGATAACATTTATGAAATCAAATAAAAGAAAAAAAGATAACAACTTTAAAACACAAAATTAAATCACATCAACCCAAAGTAGAGTTTTAAAGAATACAAAAGTTAATCAACCTAAAATAGAGATGCACGATATAAAAATAAAAATAAATAAAAAAAATTCACCAAAAAATGAAAAAAAAAATGAGAGAGAGAAGAGAGAGAACCTTTTTGTGTGGGAATTGGGAAAACTATGCATAGAATGTAAGAGAAATGAAAATTTATAGTAAAATGGTGAGAACAAGAAGAGGAAAAAATAAAGGAAAATAAAGGGATAAAGGAAGAGTAATATTAAGGTAAATAGTAGTGGGGAGATGAAAATGTAAAATGGAGGTGAAAGGTTGGAAATAGTGTAACAATATTTTGGGGGATTAATAAGAAGAAAAATAGTTAAAAATATGAGAGAGAGAGAGAGAGAGAGAGAGAGAGAGAGAGAGAGAGTTGGAAATAGGTGGATGATGTGTCTACTAATGCAATTTAATAGGAGCGTGAGAATAATAAATGTTACGTTTCAGCTTTTAAATATATTAGATTAGTTGCCACCAAGACCATGATACCTTTATGAAAGCAACACACACAGACTACTTTAGAAGTTACAAGTTCCTTATGTTGACAGAGAAATGAAAAATTCAATGCCATGATCTAAGAAAAGGAAAAAGAAAGAAAGATGTCAATTCTTAGTGCTGGTGTAAATTTGTCTTAGACAAGGATTTGGGAGTACGCATCTAACTTTTGGTTAGAATGGACATGGAAGTTATCGTTTGGTCTAGGTCCAAGAATTGCTATTTTGACTTGTATGCAAATGTCCAATTCAATCATACTCTATGATCGAAGTAAAGGTATAGGCTTATGAATGTGTTAAGTATACTTAATTGTGGGCTTAAATGAAAGTTAATAAGGTTAAACCTTGGGCCGCATTTAAAACGCTGCCCAAGATCATAACCTTAGGCCGTGTTTAAAACGCGCTTAAGACTGAACCCTTAGGCCACGTTTTAAACGGGGCTATAGGACCTAGGCTTGGGCCACGGTTAAAAAGTGCGGCCATAGGACCGTTAGTCCTATAGTCACAGGTTTTAGGTCACATTAGAAAGCGCGGTCTAAAAAAACGCGACTATAGGCTATAGTCACGTTTTTTTGACATATAGCCGCGTTTTAAAAACGCGGCCAGAGGACCATTTTTTTGTAGTGGTAGCAGAGTCCACATAATCTAGTTGATTAGCCTCCACTTATGCTACCTAGCCATTTTCTAACAAGGAGCCTCCCAATAAGACTTGCTTCCTTCCTAAGCTTGCAACATTTGAATAATACAAGAATAATAATAGAGATACAAACTATTTTACAAATTTTTTTATAAACTACTAATGTAGTAAATGATTATTGGTAAATGAAAAAGTGATATTAATTATGGGCTTAAATGAAAGTTAATAAGAGGTTGGCCACATCAACATTTTGTAAAGATGTTGTAAAATAGTTTGTAATTGTAGCATTACTCATAAAACAAATAAATTAAGATAAAGTCAATAATTCAAGAAAGTGGATTACCTAATTGTAGGAAACATAGCATAGTTCAAGCCAAATTAGAGGGAAACATACCATAGATCCACAACACATATGTACATATTTATTGAAAGAAAGCAATGATAAGCCAATTTTTTTTTTTTTTTGGGAGTTAATTATGTAAATATAGATGAAAGTATACTTCCCTTCCTTGAGGTTTGGAGAAATTACACTCCACCCTAAACCTGAAGAGAAAAAATACCTCCCTCCCTTCAAGTTTGAAGAAATTAACATTCCCCCAATTTGTTTATATTAGTAACGAAATATTTTTGATTTCTATAATATAAAAGTAGAGACCTCGTGCAGGAGAGTATGAGGTTTTGCCATGTAGCGCACTTTTTGGAAAGTGAATTGAAATACTCTTAAGCCACAAGATAAGAAAAAAAAAGGGACTTTTTGCTTCTTTGGTTTAATGTTTCAAGACTTTTCCTACTAAAGAAAAAAGATTCTTTGTAAGACTCTTTGTTTTCTTTGGTTCAATGTTTCAAGACAAACCTCTTGCACCTCTACTCTTTTATATATAGCCCACAACCCTTCATGAAATCTCATCTCAAATACATACCGACCATGAATGATGTCATTTATCTTCAACATTTGAATGACACTTACCCAGCTCCAACTTCGTTGTCTTATCTAATCTTAACTTGTATGTATTGGCTATAAACAAAGAAGAGGGCTTGTTTCTTTTATTGAGTGTTGAAGAATTATGGTTTTGATGTTGAGGTAAAATGTTGTGGATTCCGTCAAGGCTTTGATTGGTTTTGGATCTTTGGGCGTTTGGTGTGGGAAACTCATAAATTTATTTTGTTTTAGAACTAAAAAGAAATAGAAAAAAACCTTCTAATTGATTATTGATGAGATTAGTTGTTGTTGTTGTTGTTGTTGTTGTTGTTGTTGTTTTTTTTTTTTTTTTTTTTTTTTTTTTTTTTTAAATTATATATATATATATATATATATATATATATTTATATTACGTTTTAGAACTTATAATTTATAGGTTTCATTGTAGTTTTTTACTACTATTTTGTACAGTATCAATATGAGCCACAGTGATAAAAGTAAATGTTAATGATGATTTTGTAGAGTGTTTTTCATTTTTCATTTTTTTTTTAAATGTGGAAGCATTGCTAAAGACAATTAATCTTGATAAATGGAAATGTTTTAACCATATTTTCTTTATTTTATCACATTCTCTATATGCCGGTACTTACAAATGATTTCCTTTTGTTGAGATTATGAAATGAGTGTTTGAGATTGGGGCTCGGTATTTGGTTGTGAAGAAGGAGTAGTTAAGGAAGTGTTTGGGAGGTTGCTTGAATTTATGAAAGTATTTTATGCATTAAATTTAAATTTATAAATTTCAAAATTCAAAATCATTTAATCAATTTAATAAATAAATTCTAAAAATAATATAATATTTTAGTCTCCTACAAATGTCGATAAATTTAACCGTTTCAATCTCAAAATTTTAGAGTAGTAGAAAAATTTCACTCAATATTCGAAAACCAATTCTATGAATTTTTTTATATATATAAAATATGAATTAAGAAAATTGAGTTTGAAAGCTTTTAAAAATTATTGTAGTAAAACATAACTATTATACAACAAAATGAGTATTATAAATAGGTCTTAAAAACCATAAAAAAAATTCATTTGAATTTGCAAAGTTTCCATTGCACGAGAAATTATCTAGTTTCTCCACTAAAAGACTTGCAACAAATAATTTCTCCACAACCTGTTGAAAAAAGGGGGAAAAAAGCAGAAAGAGTCATACTTAATATTTAAAATACACTTTAATTAAATATTTAGAACAATGGATTTTAATTCTAAAATGGAAGGTAATTTTGGAAACCTCCCCTGGAACAAAGTCCAGGTTAATACACAACATTTCTAAACATTGCATTTATAATTAAAGAGTATTTTGGTTAAATGGATGTCAAGGGGGGAAAATATTTTTTTCTTTCAAGTTTGGGGTGAAGTGTCATTCCTCCAAACCTCTAGGGAGGGGATTATATTTACCCCAAAGAAAAATAATTGGCTACCATTTTTTAAATTTGACATAAATATTATAACAAGTGTTGTTCAAATTATACTGCAAAGAATTTTACAAGCAGCATCAAAATATATAAGTAGCAGCTTTTAAAATACTAGAAATATACATAGATGGGATAAATTTAAAGAATTATTTAATTCTTTTATATGTTTAAAGAAACAAATTTAGATTTATGTTTATGTACAGGTTTATTTATTTTAAAATATTTTATTTTCAAATCATCCTTTCCTTATACACAATACTCTACAAATTTATTAAAGAACTTTATAAAATATTTCTTTATTAGAAAAAATGAGTCAATTAAAAAATATATTGACTACCATTTTAAAATTGACGCATATATTACAACGGATGATATTCCACTCATATTCTCAAGAATTAAGTCTATTACAAGTAACATCCAACTATGAAAGTATCAACTAAGATTTGATAGTAACAGTCTCAAAGAGTGTCTTTTCTAGTTCATTGATGGAGTTGAGTTGGAATCTTCATTGCTTCTCTCCCTTGCATATCTCCAAACACAAATGTTTTGCTTAAAGGCAAGTCCTATTGGAAGACTTAAACATAAACAAGCTAAAATTTTAATTAAGATTTTAGTTGTCCTGGAGAATCCCATAAGTTCTTCTACAAGTTTAAAATTTTAATATACAAAGATACAATATAAACACATTTTATAATCTAATATACTTATATAATTTTATTATTACCACTTAGAACAAAAACTATACATTATAAACCATTTAATTAAAAAGAAAGCTCATATCTGACCTCTCGTGTGAAGCTGAACAACAGCAACATCAAACGTGGTATTAACGGCCATATAATGCTAAGCATGATCTTCCTCCAGTTGGTCTAAAGAAATCATTCATGGGATTAAATTCTTTTTTACTAAATTACATTAAAAAGAAAAAATGAAAAAAAGAGGAGAGAGTGAGAGAATATATGGGCAATATTACTAAACTTATAATGGTTGATATCACTGCCGAGCGTAGTAAGTGAAGCCGATATTAGTATCAAGAAAATAATGGTAGGCGACATCTTGTAGATCAGGAGGGGCGAGCAAAGCGTGCCCAGACAGAGTCCTATTCCCACTAAATATGAATCTATATTTAATTGCATGTTGTTTTTTTTTTTATTATATTGTTGATCGATTAATTACCAATTAGGTGGGAGATGGAAAGTTCTTTCTTGAAAATAAATAGTAAGTAGTTTGTGCGATGCATAGATAATGTTGTCTTTTATGAAATATAGTTTCATAGAATGTTGTAAATATATTATAGCATAATTGTAATAGTACTAAGCCAAAAAACTGACACTATGAGCTTGATTTGAAAAGATAACTTTAGTATTTGTGAACATAAACAAAAACGTTGTGGCTCTATATAAATTAAGACACAATCTTTTGTATCAATTTGCATTCAATTATTTGTCAAAATTTGTTTAACATAAATATATTTATAAACATACACATTTATTTTAAACATATATATATATATATATATATTTTTTTTTTTTTAATTCATCCAATGTGTGCATTTTTTTGTACTATTATATACATATAAAAGAGATAATTGAGACCTTTTAGGTTATAAACATAATTTTAGCAACATTTTTTTTAAAAAGAAATCTAACAACAAGGTTATAATAAGAGGAAAACATAATTAAAGGTGATATAAGTATATATATATTTTTAAAAAGTCCAACTCGCAAATAAACAAGTTCAAAGAAATGTGAAGGAAAAATAAGGGGATAAGAGTAAGACATATTCCTCCTTCAAGATCTTCACCCTAGTGAGCTGTGGCCCATACAAAAGTGTAAGGTAGGAGTGAGTCTAAATATTGTCTGTTAGCCTTGAGTTTGATTATTTGATATAAGAATGACTCTTCTAATAATGGTGTTTGGTGTGTGGTCAACCTAAGTCTTTAAGACACTTAATTACCTAAATTGTATTAGTGGAGCCAACCTAGCAATTAAAGACAACCTTTAAAATAAAATAATAAATACTACTAATAATAGATATGTTCAATTAAAAAAGAAGGAAATTTTTTTTTGGAGAGAGTTTTAACCTATGGCGTTCACTCCTGATGATAACTCTTTATCATTAAATCAAAACACCAATCAGTTTTTGGTGTAGGCGGGGAATTAAACCCCAGATCTCTTATACATCCATTAGAGACTTTACCAGTTGAGCTCAGTTGAGCTAACTAGAACCTACAAGAAGAAATTCAATCATCTTTAACATTAATCAAGTTCTCACCTAATATAAACAAATTGCACATAATAATTTATTTAAATTTTCTCATTTTATTAATTTTTTGGGATCATTTTTAATCAATTTCAGTAAATTTCAAGAATAGTATAACTTTTTTTTTTTTTTTCAACAAAAGCCCTTTGTAATGCTTACCTTAATGACGGATACCAACAGCTTTCTCATTACTCTTCTTTTTGGGATTGAGTTCATAATTTTTTAGTGAATTACACAATGATAAACATGATCTAATGCTACACATCACTACCTTTGTCGGTGATTAACCAAATGTGTAGCATTAGATCATGTTAAAAAATATGATTAAAATATGAGTGTGCGAGGCCACATATTCATAAGAGTAATTTAACAAAGAACTTTTAACATAAACTTGTATTTTAAACATATTTTTTAATTTCATCACATATGTCATTTTTTCGTTGTAATATGTTACACAAATAAATGAAAAAAAGGAGACTTTCTATGCTATAACCAAAATTTCAGCAACAAAAATATTTTTTAAAATTTAACATGTAAAAAAAAAAGTTGTAAGAGGAAAACATAATAAAAGGGGATAAAAGTATAAATAGGCTTTATTTTTATTTTTAAATCCAACTTGTAAATAAACAAATTCATAGAAATGCAACGGAAAATGAAGGGGATGAGAGTATAAGAAAGGCATACATTGCCAATATCAAAGCTCTAAACCATTGTAATAGATCTTCAATATGAGCAAATCTGTAGCGGTAGTTTTAAAACCATCGTAATAGGTCATTTAAAATACAAAAAATAAATAAATAAATAAAATACTAATTTCAAACCTATAGCAACAGTTTTAAAACATCATAATAGCTCAACCTATTGTGGCAGTTTCTTAAAGTACCGTATAGAGTATCTATAGTAGCGGTTTAAAAAGTGCCAGCCTTAAACTGCCGTAATAGGTCAACCTATTGTGGAAGTTTCTAAAAGCACTATTTAAGGTCTCCTATAGTGGCAGATTTCAAAACCGCTAGGAAAAAAAAACACGCTTTTAGAACCAGCTTTTTGTAGTGGGAGTGGAAAATAAAACCAAGATCTACTTCGAATATGCATGAACACATGCACTTTTGAATTTGGATTAATTATAGATTACCCACCTATGGTTAGGCCCAATCTTAAGTTGCCTACCCGAGGTTCAAAAGTTGGCATTTTACCACTTGATTGGGTCTGGGTTGTAGAATTGGGTCTAGGTTATGGGTGGGTTTTGGCAGCCTTAATTAGGTAGTTTTGCTTAGTGTGGGTGTGAGTTGATTGGGGTGGTTTTGGGTTGTGTGTGTGGGTTGATTGATTTGGTGGTTGGTTGCAATGGTTTTTTGTGGGTTATGCCGTGGGCCATGGATTGTGTCGTGTGTTAAGGCCGTGGGTTACTGGGTGTTGAGGCCATGAATTGCGTCTATGCTTGCCTCCGCTTCTTGATCTCTCTCTAGTGAAATCTTTCTTTGGTGGATGTGGGTTGATTGATTTGATGGTTGGTTGTGGGTGGTGAGGGTGGTGACATTGAGTGGGTGGTGTCTAGTGGTGGCCATAAGGGGTGGGTTGGTTGTTTTTGCTTGCATAAGAGAGACACACACAGAGAAAGAGAGAGAAACATATGTCGCATGGAGAATAAAAATGAATTATAATAAATAAATTATATTTTAATGAAGTGGTAAAAAGAAAAAAATCTTTGATGTTGGGTGTATTATAAAATGGAGTGTTAAAATTGATAAAAGTAGTGTTTTGAGATGCTAAATGCTATATTTTTTGACATGTTTGATGTGAATGCTCTTAAACAGCTATAACCCACCTCTAGCTTCACCATTAGAAAAAAAAATATTTTAATTCGAAAACATAACATAAAATGAATCCGATGGTGTCACAAAAAACATCCAACTCCATAATTCGTCCATATGTCTCGTCCAAAGGAGAGAAGATATGACAAACCACAAGCGAAGTGATCGTTCCAAGCGTCCTGGACGACCTCGTCTGTCTTCGGACGGACGAGATCCCATGGGAACCTTACCCATCATCATTCGGGCAAGGGCAAGCCATCCAAGACGATCTCGTCCGTCTCCAATGAAAGATGGACGAGTTCATCATAGAACGGCCTGCCTCACCTAGGTAACTTCCATAGCGGTTATGGAAGTTACCCCTAATTCTCCGGACTCCTCGACATTGGGAACGGTTATTAAACAGATAACCGTTCTCCACACACTATATAAGAATTCACCGATGAAGGGTAAGGCATTCAGAAAATTTTATTCTAAGAAATTATTCCTTCCTTATAGAGAGAAAAAAGTGACTAACTTAATCATCGGAGGACTTTTGGCCGGTTTCCACCGGTCTCCTCCGACCTAGTGTTGTTGTTTTACAGGAAATAGCCCAAAGATCACCATCGTTCGAGACACGTCAACCTACTGATATCCAAGGAACTATCGGGATCAAACACTATCCACCTCAAAACTTTTTCTTGAAAGCATCTATCTTCAAGATTTTCATTGTAATGAGTCGGTGTATCTATATAGTTACAAAGTTTGAATCTTGTTGGCACAACCACCTAGTAAGATAAGGTGTTCTGGGAGTTGGGGTTTTGGAGGATTCGAGATTGTGGACATTGTTACGATTTTTGTCCAAAGCTTCCTCTAAGAGCATCAACATCAATTGTTGCAAAACTATGCCATTTTAACATATTAAAAACCTACTTTATTAATTTATCACACCATTTTACAAAGACACCCCGCATCACATGTTCAATTCTTCAATTCAATACATCAAAATAATATATACTACACATTAAAATAATATATAAAACATATATAATACAAAACACAAGCAACAAATCATCACCCACCGCCACAACCAAATGCCACCAACCAATAGCCTCTACCACAACCACCACACATTTTCACTGCCCTTCAAAGAACTATCATCAAACAGATTTTTAGCTCCAATTCCAAGCACCCCAATAGCCCAACAGGGACAATTCAACAACCTGTGCTTGTATAGGCAAATTCTAGTTCTCTGAGAAGCCACCAAAGATGAGTACCATCTACAAATAGCACCACCATTAATTGTAATATCCTATTTAAATTGTTTTTTATTTAACTTGAACACAAAAGAGATAGAGAAGACTTACCTTGAGCTGGCAAAGACAGAGAGAGATCTAGCATCATGGGTTTTGCTTGGCAAGATGGAGGCTTGGCGGATGGGTGGCGGGGCAAGGTGGAGGCGCAACAAGGTGGTCGACCCTATGAGATTGCCAGCGTGATGGGTGGAGGCGTGGCGCACAAGACAGATCTAAGAGTGTGAGTGAGAGAGGAAGCGAATGAGAGGTTGAGTGAGAGAGACGCATGAGACAAATTTGAGATGAAAAGTGTGTGAGAGGAAAGAGAAAAGGAATAATTTTTTTTTTTTTTTATAGCATTTGTGTCCATACCGTTCCAAATTTGGAATGGTATTGTTCACTCATGCCAAACTTTTTAGCATTTAGAACATTTTATGTGAGAGGTTTTTTGGTATTTGATGTGCCAAATATCAAATATTTGGCATTTAGCAGTTGGCACACCTGATGCTAATGCTCTAACCACACTATTTTATCATCTACAAATATAGCGAAATGAGCTAGCCTATGAGCATGCCTATTTGCTTCACGTTTGGGAGGGGGATGAACCCTAATTCTCCTTATAAAGTTAAAGTAATATATTAACGTAATAATATCCCAAAAAGTTTTGTTACATTAATGAAAGAATCATTACAAGGATGAGATTAGATTAGATTATTGAATTTCTGTGATTTGATTAGTGTATGATAAAAATTTTGTTAATGATGAGTCTATAGAAAATTGATGTTAGATCAATCATAATTTATTGCATCAACAAATTATGTAAAATGAAAAAGCCTTTTTTTTTTTACTATTTAGCTTATTTTTGTTATTATTTGTGGGTCATATTGCACTTTTTGGTACTATTCATGAGTTTTACTATACTATTTCAACTATCTTTTAGTTTTATCTATAGTATTTTTAGCAAAATGTTTTCAGTTTCAACTAAATAAGTTGTTTCTAAATGGACTCTACATTAAATAATTTGCAAAATTATTCTCTTACACTCAATATACTATGTAATTTCTTACATGAAAGCATGTCTAATATATCAGTAATACACATGAGATTCACATCAGTCTATGTATAATAGAAAAATATATAGAATTTACACAATTTTGCTTAAAAATGATGTGAGATCAATCATAATTTATTGCATCAACAAATTATGTAAAATGGAAAAATAAAATTTTATACCTCTCTAACATATATTGCTCATAAAAAATTCTTTAACATCTTATCTAGCTGTTGATTATTACTTAGCCTTCCATTTGGTAGCTAAAGAACAAAGTTGGTTAGAACAATCTAATCCGAATTCCTGACTCGTGATCCAGCCATACACGCTTTATCCTTTGTATTTGTTTAATCAAATCCTCAATTATTTCCAACTAAAAGTCTAGAAACTAGTACTTTGGCATTCACAACGAATGATAGAAACAGATTAAGCGAAATAATTCGCAAAAAATTATTCATATACACTCAATATACCATGTAATTTCTTACATAAAAGCATGTCTTATATATCAGTAATACACATGAGATTCACATCAGTCTATGTATAATAGAAAAATGTGTAGAATTTACACAATTTTGTTTAAAAATGATCTACATCAGTTCGTGTATAATTGTGTAACTTTACAAATTTGCTACAGAAACTATGTAAATTTACACCGACACTATTCGTTTTGTATTTTGTTGTTTATTCTTTCTTTATGTATCTCGAGGATGAAAGAAGAGAGTGGATTGTGATTGTTATGTGTGAAGAAAAAGAAATAATATTAAAAAAAGTTGATATTTTAATGAAATATAGTGCAAAATAAATAATTTGATGTAAGGTGTTTTGAAAAGTAAGTATATAAAATAGAAAAAGTAGGTTCTTATACTAAAATAGATAGAATTTTTTACATGAACTAATGCGAATGCTTAGAGAGTTATAGACACAAAATGTATGAAATAATTTCTTGAAAATTAGAAATTTAGCGAAAACATAATTTAAATTGAGGAGGTTTGGATTCCGGGTACAAAATGGGGATGGTGATTCAATTTCATATGAATTCTTGTCATGGTGTGAGGGAGAAAGTATATATTCCAAACTTAGAATCCAATAGTTGGATGACACGTGTGAAAAGACTGGAAGATCATTACCATAAGTCTCTGATAATACATTCACAAAACACTTATGCCCTAAAAAATTTCAAATGCTGTCCCTATCCAACTATTCATGTTTCTAATACTTCTGCTCAAAAAAATTTCAAAGACCACAACATCCATTTTTCTAACATGCCTCACGTACTTGAGCATATCTTATGTAATCTTTCAAATGGTTGAATAAAAATATTTTGTGGACTCTTCAACATTTGATCAAGAAACCTAACATGATTTCGTTTTCATGAGTCAAAATGTAACGTATTTTGTGGAATTTCATGTGAGATTGAAGAGCCACGTTCCAAAAAATTTTGTTGAATTTAAGAGAAATTTTGTGTAATTTATTATGTAGGATGTAGTTGGTGAGGATGTGAGGGACATTTTGTGATTTTAAAATTTTTTTTGTTGTTTGCTATTCTCTGCATTTTTCATTGTATTTATTTTTTTAAAGATAGATAAATTGACAATTTATTTAATAATTAAAATCCGAGATGGGTTCAAGTTACACCTGGTATAACTCTTTAGAGTTACACATTTTTTAAACCATTGGATTTAAGTAGATCCAACGGTAAAAAAAAGACCCTCATTAATGCTTATATTCTAATTGATCTTATTTATTATCCCTTATTAAATACATTTCATACCTATCTCTAAACAAAAAAAAAAAAAAAGTCTACGTCTCTCTCTCCTCCATAATCACGTTTTTCTCTTCTCTCTCTCTCTCCTCGATTGCTTTTCTCCAACTCAATTCCATTGTCTTTCTCTTAATTCCAACCTGACCACCATATTCCTTGCCTCTTAACATGAACACTCCAGAAATAAAATTTTTCTTTATGTTCAGATGCATCTTTTTCCAAAAGGTACTTTCATTAACTACTTCAAAAATTATGACTACGCCCTTCAATCAGTCATCATTTCTTGATGGTGCATCTAGAAACACCCTTACCCAATCACTTGCTTTTAATTTCCAGGCAATAATGATTCTGTGTTTTCTTCTCGTCAGCTTGACAATTTTATGCATTATGTTAAATATTTTTTTAGCAACTTTCATCAATCGGAAGAAAAGAGACAACATATACATATGTATGACAGTGAGGTTTAATAATTAGATTATAGATGATCACTAAATCAGGTTAACAAAATTTTACCTAGTTTTTTCTTGGATTAACATATATATATTTATGTTTGGAAAAAGATGAATCTGAACATTAGAAAGAGAAAGAGCAGACTATGGAGGAGAGAGACGTAGACCTTTTTTTTGAGTTTACAGATAGGTATTGAATATATTAAATAAGAGATAATAAATGAGATCAATTAGAATATTAGCATTAATGATGGTCTTTTTTTTACCGTTGGATCTACTTAAATCCAATGGTTTAAAAAAGATGTAACTTTTTAGAGTTACACTAGATGTAACTTGAACCCATCTCTTAAAACCCACTAATAGTTCTATTTAAGGAGCACATTCTAGTAAATCAAGAGAAACTTCATAAAGGACATTTGGTGTAATTTCTTATGTAGATGTAGTTGGTGAGGTTATGGGAGACATTTTGTGAACTTTTTATGTTTGTTGTTCTCTGCATTCTTCCTGAGTTGTATTTTCTTTTTTATAGAAAGATAAAATGGAAATTTATTTAGTAATTAAAACCCATAAATAGTTCTATTTGAGGAGCACATTTGTTTGTTTTAGCAATAATGTTTTTTATTTTTATTTTAGAAAATGAGTTATTTTTCAAAAAGTATTTTTTTTAATAAAATTATCTCATTTTTCTATTTTTTTTATAAAATTAAATAAGTAGAAAAACAATTTCCTAACTTTCCTTATTTAGCTTGTTATGAGATAGAGTAATTTTTCAAGAAAAAAAAAATGCAATAAAATATATCTTTTGTAAACTTTGTGTAAAGATAGTTTTCCATGTTTTTCAATGTTTAGTAACATATATATATAAAAGAGTTAAGTGAAAACTATCTTTTGTCAAAGTAGAAAGTATGACTTATTTTTATAAATTGTTTTCCACTAAATATTTTTGGAAAACAATTTTATTTCACAGCAAGTTAAATAAGAAAAGTTAGAAAATTGTTGTTGTTGTTGTGTTTTTTATTTATTTATTTTTTAACTCATTTATGCTTACTACCAAACATAGGAAAATGAGATAGTTTTATAGAAAATGCTTTTTGGAAAATGACTAATTTTCTAGAAAATATCATCCTTGAAACAAACAAAGCGTAGTGAAAAATAATCTCTAAAAATAATTCGTACTCTTTATGTTAACCAAATATAGTTTTTCTTTTAATCATTTTTTCTTATGTTACCAAATATTGGAAAATACGGAAAACTATTTTCACACAACATTTTTTATCAAAACAAATGAAGAGAAATTTCATAAGGGACATTTTGTGTAATTTCTTGGGAGGAAATTTGGCATTTAACATGATTTTTGAATCATTTTCATTAGTAAGCATGTCTTTGAAACTATTTTGTAAACTAACATCTCGTGTTTGTGAGACTCGAGTTTCGTGACAAAATCAAGCTTTTGAGACTCGAGTAGATCTAAAGGAGAAGAAGTAGATCGGGAGGAGAAGAAGACTCAAGAAGAAGAAGATTTGGAACAGAGACTTGAAGAAGATCTCAAGAACGTAGGAACAATTGCAACTTGAGTGTTAGAGACTCGAGTTCCACATTAAACTCAAGTTTCAAAACCTTGAGAGACTAGTTTGCCAAATAGATTTTCAAACTTGAAAACTAACTAAAATGTTTTAAAAAACAATGCTAAATGCCAAAATAGGCCATAGTTGGCGAGCTTATGTGGGGGACATTTTGTGAATTTTTTATGTTTGTTGTTTCTACATTCTTCATTGAATGGCATTTCTTTAAAGAAAGATTAAGTGAAAATTTATTTAGTAATTAAAATACACTAATAGTTCTATGTGTAATTTCTTATGTAGACGTAGAAGGTGAAGTTGTGAGGGACATTTTGTGAATTTTTTATGTTTGTTGTTCTTTGCATTCTTCATTAGTTGTATTTTTTTTTTAATATAAAGATAAAATGGCAATTTATTTAGTAATTAAAACCCACTAATAGTTTTATTTGAGGAGCACATTCTAGTACTATAATACCATGTCCCCTTCTATTATTTACATATATATGTATGTATGTATACACTAGCCTTTAAGTACGCGCTCATGCGCGAGCTCAGAGGCTCTTCTATTTTTTTGGATAAAGTTTAATAATTTGCATCAATTATAATTTTATTATTTGGTACAAACGCATAGTACTCATCGCATCTCTAGGTTTTTTTGTGATTGGAAAATGTAGTAATCCAAAATTATAATTGATGCAAATTATTAAATTTTACCTAAAAAATAGTAACTTTTTAACGTGGGTTTCTAAAATAAATAAATAAAAACTTTTTAACATGGGTTTAAAAAAGTTCTCCCGAAGTGGAGTTGTGCTTACACATGAGTTCCTCCCTCCCTTGGCCTTGAGCGAAGGGTATTGTGTTGTTTTTTTACAATAAACATGGCAGACGATGTGGTGACAAGATGGATAAAATGAAGCTAACGTCGAGGAAGAAGAAATCATAGCAATATTTGACGAAGGAAGATTGGAAGCCATTGAGAGTTGTCACCTGAGTCTAATAGGGAAATTTTTAACGTGCAAATCTTTTAACAAATTGGCTGCAAAGAATACAATAAGGAGGGCGTGGGGTTTAGATGAGTCTCTGCGGCTTTTAAAAGTGGGGTTGAATCTGTTCCAATTCAAGTTTCAACCTGAATTTGAGATGAATAGGGTTTTGAGAGGAGGTCCTTGGCTGTTTGATAACCAACTTCTCATGCTACAACAATGGAAGAAAGGAATGAATGTAGGAAATATTCGTATGGACAAAGCCTCGCTCTAGGTTCAAATTTGGGGGGCTCGGTTGATATGATTTCTCCCCAGGTTGCAAAGGAAGTTGGAAGCAGATTGGGAGAGATTGAGGAGGTGGAATGGAGAAAAAGGAAGGATGATATCAATTTTTTTTATAAGAGTAAGAGTGGCCTTACCAATAGCGAAGCCCCTGAGAAGAGGTGGGTTTATTGCTGGTTCAAAAGGAGAGCGTCATTGGGTGTCATTTAAATATGAAAGGCTTCCTATGTTCTGCCATTTTTGTGGGATATTAGGACATGATCTTAAGCACTATGCAGCGCATTATGCAACGGAGAAAAATGGTGGAAGTATGGAGTATCAATACGGAGATTTTCTTAAGGCAGTAGGGGGTTGTGCAAGGGTCGTTGCAAGTCAACATACCAGTCCCAAATCCAATTTGGAGGAGGGTACAGGCAATGATTCAATAAATACTCCAAATCCGACGGTGGCTGACCTGTTGAAGACGATGGCGATGATGGAGGTAGGTCGAGAAAACCCTAAGAGTGTGGATGTGGATGATTCTGTGATTCCGGGTGAGGAAATTTCGCGCATGGATAATGTAAATTTTATTTGATAAGCTAACGTGGAGGAAGACAATTCTAGTGAAGCAAGGGCAAGGCCAGAAATCATGCTAATAGATAATGAGGTTGATGACTTGCACAAGAATTTTGGTGATGACATATCTTATTCTTCTACAGATGAGGGGAGAACAAATAGCATGACAGATGAAGTTCAAAGACACGTGCATCTTAATAATACCAAGACTATGGTGGAATCTAGGCCATCTTCTATTAAGCCCAAGATCACGTAGACTAGGATCAATAGAGTGGATTTTGGTCTTGGTGGTCTAGCTAAGGGCATTGCACTACTAGGATTGGGTAAACGTGAATTGAGGGATGGTGAAGTCAGGCAACAGGAAGAACAGAATATTGAAAGAAGTAAAATTGTTGAGGAGGAAGGAAATTTTGTTGATATATCGGCGGGGGTGGACAGCCACCCTTGCCGGGAGTAATGAGGCTAATTAGTTGAAATTGTCAAGGGTTTAGGAACCCTTGGACAGGTCGAAGCCTTTGCAAGATTGTGAGGGAAAAAGATCCCACAGTCTGTTTTCTTATGGAGACTAGACTAAACAAGGAGGGTTTTGAAAATTTATATAATAATTTACCTTTTTAGAACAAGGTTATTGTTAAACATCCTAATGGGTTAGCTTTCTTGTGGAAAAATACTATTAATTTGGAAATCATTAATTATACTACAAACCATGTATTGGCTCTAGTAACGGAGGAGGATGGTTTTAAATGGTATCCGACTGGTTTTTATGGGTGGTCGGAGGCACAACTAAAGGAAAAATCATGACGATTGCTAGAATATCTAAAGACATTTGTGGCTAGTCATTGGAGATTTTAATGCATTCTTACATGCATCGAAGAAGAAAAGTACAAGACCACCTCAATATGCGTAGGTTGAAGATTTTAGGGAAGCATTCGATTCTTGTCAACTTCAAGATCTTGGGTATAGGGAATATCTGTTTACTTGGAACAATAAGAGACTGGGTGAAGAAAATACAAAAATTGGACTAGACAGAGGAGTTGCAAATGGAGATTGGAGAGTGAAATTTCAAATGAGCACAATTACTCATCTATCAACACATGCTTCGGATCACCTACCAATTATGTTGAAAGTTCTATCATTTCAAAGAAGAAAAGGCAACGACGTGGGAAGGCTTTCAAATTCGAGGAAGCATAGTTGCTATCTAATGAGTGTGAAGAGACTGTAAAGGAGGCGTGGGGTAAGTATAAGGACGGATCATACGGGTTGCTCTCAATTAAAAACATAATTCATGTGTGTGGGTTGGAATTATCAAGGTGGGGATCGGCAAGACCTGATGAAGTAGCCATTAAAGAGCTTCAAAAACAAATGGGCCAGATTGAATGAAACCGAGGCTAGTGAAGAGAATAGAGCTGAATACTTGGATGTGAGTAAAAGAGTGGATGATCTCTTACAAAAACAAGAAATTTATTGGGCGCAAAGGTTTAGAATTTCATGGTTGAAGCATGGGGACAGGAACACAAAGTTTTTTAATTCTAAAGCAACACAAAGGAGGAAGAAAAATCATACAAATGGAATACAAAATTCACAAGGGTAGAGGGTGAAGGATTTAGAGGAAGTGGTTGAAGTAGCTTCAACTTATTTTGACAATCTTTTTAGTGTAGGTGTAGCTGATCGGATGGAGGAATGTCTCAATGCGACTTCTAACAAGGTGATTGATGACATGTAGGAAGTCCTGTCTTGTGAGTTTACTGCCAAGGAAGTCAAGGTGGCTCTGTTCCAAATGGGACGTACAAAGGCTCTAGGACCTGATGGTATGAATGCCCTATTCTATCAAAAATTCTGGCACATAGTGGGTGATGATGTAGTTTATGCTGTTTTGGATTTTTTTAAATAATGGTAATATGTTACCCGAGATAAATCACACAAACATAGTCCTTATTCCTAAAGTAAAAAATCCATAGAAAATGTTTGAGTTTAGACCAATTAGTTTATGTAATGTGATTTATAAAATTATTTCCAAAGTGCTAGCAAACAGCTTGAAAAAGGTACTCCCATACATTATTTCTCCTACCCAAAGTGCTTTTGTACCAAGGAGATTGATCACAGATAATGTTTTGGTGGCTTATGAGACTATACATACCATGCATTCGAGGAAAAAGGGCGAGAAAGGGACAATGGTTTTGAAGTTAGACATTAGTAAGGCGTATAACCAGGTAGAGTGGCAGTTCTTGCAGAAAATTATGGAGAAGATGGGCTTCCTAGAGGGGTGGATAGAAAGAGTGATGAGCTGTGTCACTACTCTATCTTTTTCTATTTTGGTGAACGGAAAACGTCATGGCATGATACATCTATCTAGACGAATATGTCAAGGAGATCCATTGTCATTGTACTTGTTTCTTTTATGTGCAAAGGTTTCACTACTCTGTTGACCAAAGTTGAATTGGAAAGGAGGATTAGAGGTGTGTCAATTTGTAGAGGAGCACCTAGAGTTACTAATTTATTGTTTGTAGATGATTCTTTGTTGTTTTTTCAAGCAACACCAAAGGAAGGGGAAGTGGTAGAAGAAATTCTTCAAACCTATGAAAGGGCTTTAGGTCAAAGTATAAGTTTGGAGAAGTCTTTAGTTTTCTTCAATAGCAATACTACGAGATATTCGAAAACAACAGATGTTGTAGATTCTGGGGGTCAAGGAGGTGGTGAAGTTTGAATCTTATTTAGGGTTGCCAACTTTGATTGGAAGGACTAAATATCACACATTTGCTTATTTGAAAGATAGAGTATGGAAAATATTGCAAGGATGGAAAGGCATGCTTTTATCCAGAGCTAGCAAAGAGACTCTTACAAAGGCTATAGCTTAATCTATACCCATATGCACGATGAGTGTATTCCAACTTCCTTTGAAACTGTGTGATGAATTGAATAATTTGTGTGCTAAGTTTTGGTGGGGAGAAGTAGGCAATGAAAGAAAAATTCATTGGAAAAGTTGGGATAAATTATTAACTTTAAAAATGGAGGGTGGTATGGGATTCTGGGATTTAAAAGCATTTAATTTAGCTATGTTGGCTAAACAAGGTTGGAGGATGATTCAAGGTAATGATTCTTTATTATATAAGTGTTTCAAAGCACGGTATTTTCCCCAATCATCTTTTCTTGATGCTAAAGAATCACATGGATGCTCTTATGTTTGGAGAAGCTTGGTGGCTGCCTTACCTATTCTTCAAGTCGGGTATTGTTGGAGGGTCAGCAATGGGAGCTCAAAATCATCCTACAAATAAGGGCTTGCATCCTAATCATGAATTATTGGATGAGATGGCTGTGTCAGAGTTGATTAACTTGGAGATACATGCATGGAGGAGTGAGTTGATTACTTCAATCTTTCATTGGGATGATGTTGAAGTAATATTTAGGATTCAGCTTAGTCGAAGACATGTTGTTGATTCTAGTATTTAGAGCTACAATAAAAATGGAAGCTTTTCTCTTAAGTCGGCTTACAAGGTGGCAAAGAAGATTCAAGGGGAAGATAGGGCAGAATCATTAGGTGGTGGCGCAAGAAAGAAGGTTTGGACTGCATTGTGGAATCTCAAAATCCCCAATAAAATTAAAGTCTTCAGGTGGAGAGCTTGTAATGATATTTTCCCTACAAGAGTTAATCTGTCAAGGAGAAGAATAATAACTGATGAGAAATGTCCGATATGCATAAGGGAATCAGAGTCTACCATTCATGATATTTGGGAGTCTTTGCGGTGCAAGATATATGGGCAGGAAGCATTTGGAAGTTGCAGAAGCGAAGTTTAACTCATACGAACATGACGCAGCTTATGGAGTATTTGATTGACAAGTTGACGAGAGAGGAATTGGAGCTATTCTGGATTCAAGCTTGGCTTACCTAGAACCAATGCAACCGTGTGGTGAATGGAGGAAATCTGATGAACTCGAGGAGCCCGAATAAGAGAGCTCAAGAGTATTTTGAAGAATATAGGACAACCTATACTCAACTAATTGTGACATGGACGGAGCAACCTTGCATTGAAACTTGGCAACCTCCACCACCATCCGCTTACAAGTTAAATTTTGATGCAACTATTTTTTCAGAATTGGATAGGATTGGAGTTAGAGCAATTGTTCGTAATGAGCAAGGTTAGGTTATGGTGGCAATGACAACAAATGGACCAAAGGTGAACTCTAGTGAGGAAGCGGAATCATTGGCATGTAGACGATCAATTGAATTTGCTGTGGATGCTAGTTTCACTAAGTCGATCATAGAGGGAGATAATGTAAATGTGATGCAAGCCATTGCTTCATCACAGATCAACTCCTCATTGTTAGGTTATGTGGTGGATGATATTCGTCACTTGGTTTATTGTTTAGAATGGACTACGATTAGCATAACTAGGAGGGGTGGAAATAAGGTTGCGTATGTTCTTGCTTAACATGCTAGGAATGAATACTCTAGATAATGATGTGTATTGGATGGAGGATTCTCCTTTACCAGCTATGGAGGCCTTGATTCTGGATGTTCTATTATTATGATTAAAAGAATGAATGAT
Source organism: Quercus dentata (assembly GCA_028216015.1). Lineage (NCBI taxonomy): Eukaryota > Viridiplantae > Streptophyta > Magnoliopsida > Fagales > Fagaceae > Quercus > Quercus dentata. Next base: position 70,012,850 of record CP116448.1, read on the forward strand.
CCCTTTTCCAAAAAAAAAAAAAAAAAAAGGAAATATTTTCAGCCAATTAAAAAAATAAAGGAAGAGAAAATTTTAAACATGAAGTTTGTTTATGAATAAGTGGGTTAGTGGGAGGGTAATTCTATTTTGTAGACAATGTTTTAGTGAGAGTTAAATATGTATTTTTACTTTGTTGTCCTTTATATTTGTTTCTACTTAAATTTAGAAAAATAGGAGTATTTTATACCAAAAAAAATCCAATCCAAATAGGAAAAACCCTTTAAATAGTAGAGTAGAAGATAAATAAATATATTTATTGTAAAAGGTTGGTGTTGCCAATAATCTAGTACGCATAGTGATTGATTCCTTTTCACATTTATTCACAGGTTCGTTGATCAATTAGCCCCTTTGTAATTGTATGCATAATGCATGAAGCAGAACACAATGATAAAATGAACAAAAATTAAAGATTTTTTAAAATAAAAATTTTGGTTAATTGCCCTCAAGTTTAAATTATTATGCTGATCAATCTATGACCAGAATGAGGTTTAACCATTCACCTAAAAATGTGGTGTATGGATGATTCCATCCCTTTCTTTTGTTCGGCAACAAGTGGAAGAGTTTATTCCCAGAAGCAATCAGATTCGAGTAACGGTTTGATTCCAAACTCGATTCCGATTAAACGAATGCTTTTACTTTAAAAGGCAATGATTACAATTTATATATGTTAAGTAAATTAATACTTATCATGTGTATTTTATTTTATTTTTAGGCATCAGTTACCAGACTTAATAAAAATGAGAATAAATTTTTTTTTTAATTTATTATTATTTTTTATGGAAAATTTATTTATTTTTAATGAATAGAATAAAAACCGATTGTGTCAACTCTGCTGAGATGCCGGTCAAAATTGGGTTAGGAAAAAAGAAAAAACAAAAACACAAATGATCATAGATCATAGATCATAATTAATTCTCTTTGGTAATAACTACCAAAATAAAAAATAAAAAAATCAATTCTCATTTCTCGATCGTTGTTGAGTTACCGACCAACGAATCAGTCAACAACATTTCTCTCTCTCTCTCTCTCTCTCTCTCTTACAGAATAACGATTTGTTTGTTAGATTCAAATCCCATGAAGAATAGCCACCTAAACGGAGACGAAGTACATGAAAATGGTGGCTGCGACGACGACGACGTCGTTCTGGGCGTCGATGGCGGAACCACCTCCACCGTTTGCGTCTGCATGCCATTGCTTCCCTTAATTTCTAACCAAAACCTCCCAAACCCTCTCCCGATTCTCGCACGTGCCGTCGCCGGTTCTTCCAACCACAACAGCGTCGGAGGTTGTCGAAATTAACATTTTCTTATTTTTTTTCTTAATTATTGTCTGTAAATTTATATTCTCTGATTGTGATTGTGATTGTGATTACAACAGAGAGTGCTTCGAAGGATACATTGGAAAAGGTTATGTCTGAAGCCCTTTTGAAATCGGGTTCGAATTGGTCGGCTGTTCGTGCTGTTTGTTTAGGTGTTTCTGGTGTTAACCATCCAACGGATCAGGATAGGATAATACATTGGTTAAGGTATGGAGCTGTCCTGTTCACAATTTATGGTAAATTTCAGACTTACTAGTTACTATACTCTTATTTATTGTTGCATATGTTTAGAATTTCTTCAAAACTTCACTTTATAATGACAATGGTTTAAGCTATTGCTTGTATTTGCCTACATCAGCTCATGCAAAGTTGTGAAAAAAAAAAAAAAATACATGGTTGTTATGGTAACTGTGTAATGGCACTATTTATTTTGCATTTAGTTTTTTATTTATTTATATTTCTTTATGTATCCCAAGGATGAAAGAAAATAATGGACGATGATTGTTGTACTTAAAGGAAGAGAAATAATTAAAAAAAATTATATAATGAAATGTAGTGTTAAATAGATAATTTGATGTGGTGTATTTTGAAAATTGAATATGTAAAATAGAAAAGAAAAAAAAGTAGGTTCTTAAATGCTTATAGGAAGTTTTGCTTGAGCTGATGTGGTTATAATAGTACAATCCAATATATATATATAGAGAGAGAGAGTTGGCAAGTGCTTTAATAGTATAATGCCCTATGCTTTTCAGCCTTCTACTTCCTCAGCTTCTTCATTCCTTTTTTGTCCATACTAAACCAAAAACAAGAAATCCCTTTTACATAGATGATAAACTGGCTGAAGGGGGTGGGGGGCAAGTATAAATTTGAAGTAAAAAGGCTGATTTGGCATTCCTTTGCTGCTTTCATATGGTTTCCTTGAGATGTTGTGACATTTTGAAAGGTGGAGCACTATCATCTTTCAAAGAAAAATCTCAAATATTAATTGAATTGTTAGTCAACTCAACTTGTTTTCTGTAGATGCGTTCGGACCTTCCTCTTATAGGGTTCAAACTTCAGAAATAAAAATTTATAGTTTTGCTAATGTTTATTATTTTGACTTGACCCTAAGGTTGTGCAAGTGTTACTTCTCTTGGGTTCTTAGAAATGATTTTCCTTTTTAATCACACTTTCTCTTAAACTCATTTTGAGAAAGCCTTCACTACTTAGGTTTTTACAGGATTATATTTTCCCTTTCCCTTTCACCTTCATTTCTATCTTCTTTTGAGAGAAAAGAGAGTGAAGGGCTAGGGGGAGGACCATTCTAGAGCATTGTAATCTGAGGAGGGAAAGGGGTTAGGGAACCATGAAAAGTTGGGTCACAAACCCAAATACCAGCACAGCATACAATGAGAGATATCATAAATGAAAAAGGACTCAAAATTTTTCTAGGAAAGTTTGACTAATTTTTGGAAATTTATAAAGTTTAGTCATTAGATATTATTATTTCTTGCAACAGGGATAAATACAAAAAAGTTTGTATCCAGTGCGCAAAGCTCCCTCTTTTGTAGACTCTAGGACACATGGTTGGTAGATAGCTTTAACTCCAAATTTGGAGAGACTGATTCCTGTACTTGAATGTTTGATGAGATAAACATGTCTAGCTTTATTTTGATGGTGAAAATGTTAAATAGCTATTTGCATTCTGTTTCTCTCCCTTTTCTTTGAAATTGGACATATTGAGCATTGGTCTAGGATAAGATAGGACATTTTTTTCAAAAAAGATAACAAAGACAAGTTTTTATTTATGTTAGATTGATGCTTGATGAAAAAGTAAGTTCCTTGATATCTAGCTTCCAGGGAGGTACCAGATATAGCTATTCTTTAATGCTTAACATTCCATAACAACCCCCTCTTTTTTTTACTATCTTGTTGCTTTTAGACTCTGATGCATTCTTGTCTGCACCATTCAATACACAAAAAATTTAGTTCAATAATGTAGATAAGTTCAAATTTTATGGGTAAATCTGTAAATTTTATTATCCTTACTTATATTGGTACCTGATAACTTGGCAACTGGTTTTGAATATTCTCTGAACTGATTTATTCAGGGACATATTCCCTAGCCATGTTAAGCTATACGTCCACAATGATGCACTAGCAGCTCTGGCAAGTGGGACCATGGGAAAGCTTCATGGATGTGTTTTAATTGCTGGTACAGGATCCATTTCATATGGCTTTTCTAAAGATGGTAGAGAAGCTCGTGCTGCAGGTGCAGGACCTGTTTTAGGTGATTGGGGGAGGTATGTGCAAAATTCTTGGTGTGCTTCTAGTTGATTGTTCCACATGATGAGGATGTGATGCTTTTACTAGACAGTTTAAACACTGGGGGTCAAAGGAAAATGCGTTTGTAAATTGTTTTTATTTATTTATAAGTAAAGAATAAATTGTTATATTCACTACTACTTCTGTCAATTTCTGAGTTTTATTTAGTTGATAGAAAGTTTATTATAAGAATTTTTTTATAGATTTGAAATGAACATGAACTTGAAAGGGATAAACTAATTTGTCTTTGTTTTGGCATTCTTTATTTGGCAGGAATGTTTTCACCTTTGTAAATAAGATCTATCGGTCATTTGTTGATAGAATGTTAGAAGAAAAAATGGATGCTGTCTGTTAATTTAATGTATAAAAGCATAAACCTTGAATTTTCCGTGGTTTTCAATTCTTTTGTGGAGGTTTATTTGAAAAATTAAGAAGGTACTTTCTGAATTAGTGTTTTCATTGTCATTCCATGGAAAAGAAAATTTCATATCACTGGGTCTGTAAATACTGCTTGGATTGCACTCGAGAAAAAGCTCGTGTATATATTCATTTAGTTGCTTGAGTATTCCTTTAGTTGCTTGGGATAAGGTATGCTTGCTAGTTGAATGTGGTGATTTGGGGATCCAGAGAGGGTTGGGTTGTTTAACAAGGCTTTGCTTGGGAAGTGGTTGCGGCGTTTTGGGAAAGAAAATAATAGATTATGGTGTTAGGTTATAGCAGCCAAATATGGGGAGGCGAGAGGAGGCTGGTGCACTAGAGTGGTAAAAGGTTCTCACGGATGTGGGATGTGGAGTATTAAAGAAAAATAGAGAAGTTCTTTAGCCAGATTTTGTATAATGTGGGGGAGGGTAGCCGTGTTAGTTTTTGGCATGACCCATGGTGTGGGCCTACTCCTTTGAAGGAACTCTTTCTTACTATGTATGCTTGCTCTTTATCTAAAGAAGCATGGGTCTCTAACTTGGTTGTAACTACTTGAGAAGGAAGTAGGAGTTGGAATTTACTGTTCCGTCATGGTCCTTAGGATTGGGAGGCAGCCACTGTCTATTCCTTTTTTGAGTTTATTTATTCCTCTATGCCGAGGGGTGAGGGGGATGATCAGCTACTCTGGAGATTTACTACGTCTGGTGTTTTTGATGTGCACTCTTTTTATAAGCTATTATTTGGTCCTAAAGCTGATGCTATTCCTTGGGAGTGTATTTGGTGTACTAAGATGCCTAAATGGGTGTCTATCTTCTTATGGATAGCAGCTAATGATGGGATACTCACCATTGATAATCTTGTTAAGAGAGGTCAGTCTCTGGCTAATAGGTGTTGCTTATGTTGTTGCGATGGGGAATCGGTGGACCACCATTTTCTTCATTGTAAGTTCTCTCATGCATTATGGTGTGAAGCTTTTGCGGTGTTTGGGATCTAGTGGGTAATGCTGAGGTTAGTCAGCTCTTTTTTCTTTATTTGAAGAAATTGGTTTGGAAAGCATCTTTCAACCATTTGGCATATGGTCCCGACATGTTTAATGTAGTTAGTCTAGCAGGAACGTAATGCCCGCATTTTTGAAGACAATGCGAGAACATTAGAACATCTAAAATGTCTCCTTTTTCTTTGGGCTTGTGTTTAGGGGTGTACGAACTGTACTATTGTATCTGATTTCTTAGTTTCTATTTCATTTAGCTCTTGATCTTTTTGTATTTGTTTTGTTGTTCAAAGTGTTCACCATCGTGAATATGATGTTCAATTTTTTTCTCAATAAAAGTCTTATTACCTATCAAAAAAATAAATGAGCCAAGCTTAAATCTAAGTTTAGGCTTGCCTATTAAAGATGTTGAGATCAAACATAATAATGTGTTCGTGAACAAGCTTGTGAGTATGAGCCATTTTAGTATATATAATATTAGGCGGTGTTTGTGCAACAAGTATTTGCCATAGTAATATATGTTTATATGTATACATGTATAAAAATATACTTATATAGACATGAAATTTGATAGGGTTAGTTTGTAAAATAAGTTCATAAGATATCAAATTATTATATGTAATTTATCGATAATATAAATAGTCCATTTTGTAGTATAAATTATATAAAATATTTAATAATACAAGGTTAGTGAATCTAATATTTATAAGTTCATAAATGACAACCATTCAATCTAATTAACTCAAATAATATATTTATTAAAAAAAAAAAAAAAAAACTCAAATAATATACTTTCAACTACAATTTAGTTATTATTTATTAGCATAGATTATATATGGGAAAAGAATATGTTAATCGAGTAATTTGTGTTCAGACTCAAGTTGTTGACAAGAAAATGAACCAATCTTAAATATGCAATCTAGTTTGGTGATGAGTTCGAGCTGGACTTGTGTGAAATAAAATTAAACGAACAATCCTAAAATTTTAATACTTTGCTCAACTTGGATTGTTTACGGCCTTGCATCTCATGCCTAATGTGCATTGGAATGTCAACAACGCTGGAAAACACAAATGTGTAACTGTGGAATTCAATACTTTTAAAAACAAATCTTTTCTTCTTATTTTGCTTCTCATACACAAATGTATTGTGGTTTTGCAATGCAAAGTGAAATTAAAATCGGATTTGGGAAAATTTCTTTCTACTTGTTGATGGAGAGCTGCAATATTTTGAACATCATTGAAATAAGCTCCTAGCTTTTATATTTTAGTACAAGATGTTTTTATATTCTCTTTCTGCTTGCACATAATTTCTTTTTCCTTTGTTGTTTGTACATATTTTTTTGGGTACTTCAACCTTTTAATGAAGTAGTCTTTTCTCAACAAAATTCTTCTTACCTATAAAAAAAGGTGTTATGTGCATCTCTATCGGACATTTCTGACATTTAAGTTTAATTTGATCTAAAGAGTCAGCATATTACTTAAGTATTCATGTTTGCAAACAGTTTGAAATATCATCCTGTTTTTATTTAATCATCCGGAAACAAGTTTTAGATTTTCCATCCGGAAACAGTTTGATTATGTTTGTAAGTTGGATGTTGAGAAGGCTTTTGACCATGTAAACTGGAATTTTCTGCTTCGGATGTTAGAAAGAAGTGGTTTCTCTGCCAAATGGAGACAATGGATTCGCTTTTGTCTTTCTACTGTCCGCTTCTCCATCTTGATCAATGGCTCTCCTTGTGGTTTTTTTGGTAGCACCGAGGCTTGAGGCAAGGTGATCCGTTGTCTCCTTTGTTGTTTGTTTTGGTGATGGAAGCTCTTGGTCGTATGTTGGACAAAGCAAAGGTGCTTGAAGGTCGCATGTCGGGCTTTAGTGTAGGTAACTTGGAGGGAAGATCCATGGCGGTGTCTCATCTCCTCTTTGCGGATGACACGCTTATTTTCTCGTAAGGCTGATTTAGATCAGATTTTGTTCCTTCGCATGATTCTTATTTGGTTTGAGGCGGTGTCGGCCTTAAGATCAACCTGGGCAAGTCGAGAATTGGTTCCGGTTGGGGTAGTCAATGATTTTGACCTTTTCTTGGTTGTTCTTGGCTGCAAGCGGGGCTCTCTCCCCCTGAAATACCTAGGTCTTCCTTTGGGAGCTAAATTCAAGGATAAGTCTATATGGAATCCTATTCTAGAGAAAATGGAGAGGAGATTGGCGGGTTGGAAACGTTTATACTTATCCAAGGGAGGTAGAGTCACCCTTATCAAAAGCGCCCTATCTAATCTACCCACTTATTTTCTTTCTTTATTTCCTATTCCTGCTAGTGTGGCTAACCGTATTGAGAAGCTACAAATGGAATTTCTTGTGGGGCGTCTTGGAGAGGATCCTAAAATCCATTTGGTTAAATGGGCTACCGTTTGTTCTCCTATTTCTGCGGGTGGCTTAGGGATAAGGAAGATTAGACTTTTCAATGAAGCTTTACTTGGAAAGTGGCTTTGGCGATTTGGGGTTGAGGTAGATGCCCTTTGGAGGCAAGTGATAGAGACAAAGTATGGTTGTATGTGGGGGGCTGGTTCTCCAGAGCCGTGATTGGCCCTTATGGTGTTGGTTTATGGAAAAATATCAGTCGAGGATGGCCTTCTTTCTCTCACCATATTATGTATGTTATTGGCGATGGATCTAGAGTGAAGTTTTGGCAAGACCGGTGGTGTGGAGAGACTTCTCTTGCTGTTAGATTTCCGGACTTGTTCAGATTTTGTAGGAATAAGGATGCTAGTGTGGCTGAGCATATGATGTTCGCTCATGGTGTCCTCTTTTGGGATGTGAGATTCATTAGGAGTGTGCATGCTCGGGATCTAGAGTCTATGTCCGACTTCATGGCATCTATTTATGGTTCGCATATAAGGGGGCGAGGTGAGGATAAATTGTGTTGGATTCCTAACAAAGTTAAGGGTTTCTTGGTTAGTGGTTATTATAGAATTTTAGCTGGCACCGCTTCCATTGGGTTTCCTTGGAAAAGTATATGGAAGCAAAAGATTCCCTCTAGAGTAGCTTTCTTTGTTTGGACTGCCGCTTTAGGGAAATGCTTGACGATTGATAATTTACGTAAAAGGAAGGTGTGGATTCTGGATTGGTGCTACATGTGTAAGAGAAATGGTGAATCGGTTGACCATCTATTTCTTCATTGTCCTTTTGCTTCGGATCTATGGTCTATGGTTTTGGGCCTTTTGGAGTTTCTTGGGTTATGCCGCACTGCTTGCAGGGGCTGTTATGGTGTTGGCAAGGCAGCTTTGGTCGTCATCGAAATGGTTATATTTGGTCCATCATTCCTCATTGCTTATTGTGGTGTCTTTGGAGGGAGAGGAATAGTAGATGTTTTGAAGATACTGAGAATTCTATTCCTGACCTCAAGCTTCTCTTTTTAGAACTTTAAGGGATTGGTTGTTTGCTTTGCAAGATAAATCTTTCCCCTCTTTTATTGATTTCCTAGACTCTTGTAATTTTTGTATTTGATTTCTTTTCCCTTGTACACTTCCTGTGCACTAGGGTGTTCCCTTTTTTATCAATATATCTTTTACTTATCAAAAAAAATGTTTGTGAATCTTATTCCACTGAAGGGAAAGACTAGCATGCGCGCGTGCACACACACACACATATATATATATGATGTTCTTGTAATTGATGGAATGCATTTTGGTATTCTTATGAATTATTTTTTTATGAATTTGATGAATGATGAAATGTGATAACTTGTAGTGGCTATGGGATTGCTGCACAGGCATTAACAGCAGTAGTGAGGGCCCATGATGGTCGTGGTCCACAGACAGCACTTACAGATTGTATTTTGAAAGCTCTCAGCCTTTCTTCTCCGGATGAACTGATAGGGTATCTCTCTTGAAACTTGTCATGATGGTTGTCATATGCACTCACAATTGCTAGTTAAATTTCTGAGATCTAGCAATCCGCTCTAGGTCTGGGTTTTGGCTTCATTCAATCCAATATGGTAGTACAATACCTTGGCCAAATTTTTTTGTCTGAAATGGGGTGGAATGCAATATAGAACTAAGCCGATCCAGCTTTAAGTTGGTGTTCTTGGATTGAAAGTGCTGGTGGTAACACCTTGTTTGCTGGCTTATAAAATTTTTATGAAATCTTCAAAATGCAGCCACCCATAATTGTGGATCATGTATGTGTCAAAGTAAAATAAGGGTCTGTTTGTTTTAGCTTATTTTGTTTATTTGTATAGGTACAACATGTAAACTCTAAATTTTTTCTAGGCACAGTTGTATTTTTACAAACAAAATAAACCAATTACAATAAGCTTATCCAAATAGATCCTAAGTGAAATTGTAATAGTTTTTAAACCAATCAGGCAATCCTGAAATGAATGTAGAGTGAAACTTCCAATATGAATTTCACTATGGGTGTTGGTTGCCTTGGTTACTGTGTCATCACATGTTTAGGGGCGAACTGATGTTAGAGAGAGAGAGAGAGAGAGAGAGAGAGAGAGAGAGATGGTTCTTTGAATCAAGTCTCTTATTTAGACAGGTTTGCATGTGAATTCAAAACCTTGGTGGTTTCAAGTTGCTTCTCTCTTTTCAACCGGAATGACCTGAGGCTGAATCCATCAGTCAGGTCAACCTGTCTGGACCAATTTTCTTGTCCTTCACCTGTTAATTATGCTCAAAATAATTATGTATAATCATCCTTAGTGTACTATTCCACGAGTATGGGTAATAATTGTCTGATACAGTGACCTCCACAGAACTGTTGGGAAGTACTATGGAGACTGTGTACTGTTGGCTGATATGATCATGATGTGTTTGGAAAGGGAAATCAGAGAAAAGGCATAGACAGGGTGTGTTTACTAAATTTCAAAAGCATTATCCTTCTTACAGTTGAACTCTTGGAATCAGGATTTTTTTTGGTAGCTGACCTGGTAAAGGCGGTTTTTGGTAATTGAATGGGATAGTAGAGTGAAAGTATCTTCTTTTTCTAAGAACAGTAATGTTGCCCTGGGATGGAAAAATCTGTCACGTTGAGTTTAGCTTTGTCTTTGGGAAACAATGGCAATTTGAAGTAACTGGTCCCCCTTTTTAGCTCATTGAATATCACATGTTGCGATCAATTGGGATATTATGTTTTAAATTGATTTATATTTTCTAATCCAACGTAGGTGGACTTATGCGGATCCATCTTGGGCACGCATTGCAGCACTTGTCCCAGATGTAGTTTCTTGTGCAGAATCTGGTGATCAAATTGCACATAAAATACTTGTTGATGCAGTCCAGGAATTGGCTCTAAGTGTGAAAGCTGTTGTTCAAAGACTTTCCTTGTGTGGTGCAGGTGCTCAACTTGTCCAACTATGATTTGTTTTCGAAAATTAGTAAAATATTTTAAGTAAATAAACAATTTTTTTATATTTTCTATTAAAATGTTTCTACATTGGGTCTCGGCATTTGGCAATTTGAATTTTAGAAATGAAGATTGCATTTAATGAACACAGAATGCTTGAAATAGTATCAGCTTTTTCTGACTCTTTTAATTATTGTGATAATGTGATATACAATTACATATGTTCAGTTTATGGATTTTTATACCTCCAAATAAAAGGATATGTTCTTATTTTTGACATGCATATACAGATTCCTATATACCTATGAAACTCTGTATTTATATACAAACATTCAAGGACACAAAAGGGCCCAAAAAGCTATGTATGCATCATAAATAAGTAGTGATCTGTTATGTATCTAATGATACCTATATGTATAATTTTGCTAAATTTTTCCTTGGTGTCTGACCATTTTAAGATGAAAATGAAATTTGATTGCAGATGGAAATGGTTCTTTTCCTGTTGTGATGGTTGGTGGTGTCCTTGAAGCTAATAAGAGTTGGGATATAGGAAAAGAAGTTATTAATTGCATCCAAAGACACTACCCTGGGGCTTATCCAGTTAGACCAGAGGTTAGGATTCCTCCTGTCCACTTATATGAAATTATTGCTCAATAACAAATTGGAAAACATTTGTCCAGGTTTCTTAACACCCCCTCCTCCGCACCCCCTTTTGTTTTTGGTAAAAAGGGGAGTACATTAAAACTAGGAAATTACAGAATTACAAAAAGAGTCAGAAACATTAAAGGAAACAGCAGAGCAGTTTAAAGGGGAAGCTGTACAACGCAAAAGCATGTTCTTGAGAGGTGCTGATGCTGGCTGAGGCATCAGCAAAGGAATTTCCTTTGTGAAATATGTATGCAAGGGTGGTTTGCCTCATCTTCTTTAGTAAGGACCTGCAGTCATTGATTATGGGACTCAATTTGTTTGTCAAAGTTTTTCAGATATGCATTTGATGACCACTTGTACACTAAGCTTTACCTTCAGTTGCTAGTACCCTTAGAAATGGCTAGCTGGAGGCCATCTCTTGAAGCCCAAAGCTTGGCTGCAATAACCGTAGTAACTCCAATTGCCTAAAAGACCCACAGAGCCATTGGTCAAATACATCTCTAATCAGGGTGCTCACTTCCCTTCTCTCTTCCTCCCTTCCTCACCCCACCACCAACCACACCACCACCCCCTCCCCCGGCTCATGGGAACCCCAGGATGATCTCTAGATGAATCGTCTATGTTGAGTTTATGCCTCCCAAGCTTTGGATTTTTTTCCCTTCCATTTGATCAGTTAGGTGCTCATTACATTTCTTCATCTGAAACCACCTCTTCCTCCTCAATATAAGAGAAAAACACTTGCTTATAAGCCCTCATTAAGACTCCATTGAGTTTCTCTTTAGAGCTCACTTTCTCTCTTTGTGGACTTGTGAAAGACACAAAGGTGGCCACCCTTCTGCAGAGGGTGCATGTGATTCTTTGATTTTTTTTTTTTTAAGTGTTGCAATGCATTCTTCTGTGAGAATGTAGTACATGCGTGGTACATATGTGATGGATATCTTTAATGAGTCAACATGCTTTTGTTCTCCCTGTGAGAATGCATTAGAATGTTTTTCAAGAGCTGTAAAACAGTATAAGCTACCATTTTATTTTTATTGACACTCCAAATCCCCATCAATAAAGTTGGGGCTAAGATCTTTCTACACCTATCTGGATAAGTTTTCACAAACAAGAAGGTAAAATCTATATAATATACATGCTTACAGCTTTAATAGTAGTGTCATTATCTTGTAGTTGTTGTGGAAGTTTACAGCCTAAACAATTACTACATACGGTTTCCTTTTCTTCTATTTTCTTTACCAAAAACAATTTGAACCTTCAGGTAGAGCCTGCTGTTGGGGCAGCTTTGCTGGCCTGGAATTTCTTGATGAAAGAATCAGAAAGGCACCACAACAGCTGACCAGGGATCTCTTACAAGTGTTCTACTCTGCATTTCAAAATATAAGAAGATTTTTAAAGAACATTGTTATTGTCAGTGAATTTCTTGTATGTAGTCATTGTAGAAAGATATTGAGAAGCTCTCTTATTAATTGTAATCATTAACTTATCAAAATTAATCATAATTCATGATTCAGGAATTTCTTATCCAATTTCCTATGATACAAAAGATGAAAAATGGAATTTCTAGTATAAAATAATGCAAGACATGGATTCAGTGGTTTATTTTTTCTATTATGTGAAAAATATTGGGTTGCTTAATCCATTTCCCCGTGATGGTGCATCTCTACACTGATGACCATCTTAAAAAGTGATGGAGCAATATGATGTTCATGTGGCTTGTGTTATTCATTTTGAGCTGAAGTTAGCTGTTGATTCAAACAATTTCTAATTGTCATGTAATGTTCCTGTTAGATAGCCCATGGCAGGTAATCACCAGTGTATTATTAATAGGATATTACGAACTCTGTTGTGAATAACATGGTAACAATCTGTGTTCCAGTATGAATTAAGCTATCTAATTTGTACCTCCGTGTATGTTCTGCCATATTTTTATTTGTGCAGGACAGGGAGTTTTAATTATAATTCACATAGCTTGCCCGCAACGACAGTGGTTGTTTACAAAGAATGGGTGTAAAAATGATGTGGTTATGCAGTTACTGAATGGTCTTGATTACATGCCCTATTGGCCAAAGTTAACTTTTAAAAATATTTTACAGAGGAAATGACTGTCTTAGTGCTGGTTAAAGACTTAAAGTACTTATGTGGAGAAGCTACAAAACACTGAGTACTATAAATGATTGCCAAAAGTAGACTCTCAAGCTGCATGGGCTAATTTACAAGATGTGAAAATAACTATAAATAATGAGGAGAGCATTTTGGGCTGGCACTTTGAAATTAATGATGGCTGCTAATCTCCAATCTGGATTTTCTTAGGAGGGGTAGGGTAGCAGTAAGAAGAAATGGAAAAATTCTGGAAAGGAAATGAGATTGTTACTTGAAGATTACTGGTTGTTTCAGAACCTTGTGCATTAGGTGACAATATGTGGTGGCCGGTACGGTTTTTGGGGCAGAGGCTTGCATTTGTGCTAGCTTGGAATACCTTGTCATAAAATTCAATGTTCTCACTTCTTACAATTCATTATAATAAGATCTACGTAATAAGTTTCCCGTGATGAATGTTAATAATGTAATATGGACCATGAAGACTGCTTGTTCTGGGGTTCAGTCTGGCTTCAATCATTGGATTACCCTAATACTACTTACTAATTGAATCGATTATGAACATCTTATGATCTTAGGAATATGAATCTCAACAAGGCTTTAAACTGGTGTAAGAGGATTTATGGTTCTATACAGCCAACTTCATGTAGTTGGATTGAAAGCTTAATTGACCTTCATTGTACAGGGGAATAAAAATAGTTTACTTTCATGTACAACTTATCCTGATAAGTAGTCTGATTATCAGTATTCTCTGAAATTTTTGAATTGATATGACTTACATTATTTGGACAATCCTTGCAGTGTCTAGTGTACCCTTGCCATGTTAGGGTTTTGGTGTCAAAAGCATTTTTCTTTTTTGGCACTGAACTTGTGAATTGAAATCACAATTTTCAAGTGGAAATCGTAACTTTAAGTCATGAGTTTAATTTATTGTGTGTACTTTGTATGCAATAGTGTGTGTACACTAGTTATTACCCTTTCGAGTCAAGTGAAGGGGTTGGAACTTGGAAATCTTAATTATAGGCATTTAAGGATGTCAAAGGAGATTACAATACTAACTGAGAGTGCATCCATGCGAATATTATTTTCGTTACATTCCTCCTACCCATCCCAATCGATTTATTACGTTATGTACATAAGATATAACCTTGTCCCAATCAGGAAAAAAAAAGCATCAAATTATGAGTTTTGTCTTTCAACTAGGAGATGTTTCTAAGCAATGTTGGCTGCTCCCGTACAAAATACCCAGTACCCCACACACTACTATACCGAACCCTCTTTTTTATTTTATTTTTTAGGTAAATAAAACATTTTATCAAAAACATAAAATAAGTAATACAAATATATTCCCCCGGTACACAGGCAGTGTATAAAGGGAAAAAAAAAAAAATAATTATACGTAAAGTACATAAATCTAGAAGGGCAGGGTTTATTGCACACACATTGTGCACTACAGATTTTTCCCAATCTAGAAAGTCCAAAAGTATTTTACTGAACTCTCATATCGAGATATTTTCCGAATTGTTAGAAATTAGGATACACTTTGGAGCCTCATATGCATGGAGAAGTATATTAGAGGCAAGAGTAGATGGAGGATTGGAAGCGCAGTTAGTGTGAAAATTTATGGAAGACAGGTGGTTGCCAACTTCAGCTTCATTCAGCCTTATCAGTTATCACACCAGGGAGGTCAAATATAAATGGACAGGAATTTCTTAATTCCTAATCTGATATGTAACTGACCCAAGTGCACTATATCTATTTTGCACACGGTTAATTCTATTAATCACATGTGACTTTACGCTGTACAGTACTGTTACTAACAGGACACTTTCACTCATGCTGTTCTGTTTCACAAGTGACCAGCCTCTGATTTGAAATACATACAACTATACAACTATACGAGACTCTCCACTCATTAGGCTCTTATCTCAGCAAAACCAAAGTGCACCACAAATAAAATATCAATCGCAGGTGATGCAATCTTTCACCCGTAACTGAAATAACTGAAACAACCATTCCCTATAAAATCCTTACCTTGGTTCTCTCTCTCTCTCAAAAACTCTCAAGATTTCTGCACTGATCATTCTGTCCTTTATTTCCCAAACAAACAAACACTTTGTCCCTCTCAAAAGGTTTTGTAGAGATATCAATGGCTAACCAAGATCAAGTCATGATTGATTTCGATTTTTCCAGTGTTAATGAGTTGTTTCATTACATGGAAACATTGCATACACAGACTAGTGAAATGATCATGTGTCTTTCAGTCACTGCAGAAGAATATACAAGACTCGAGAAAGAGGTTCATTGATTCTCTAACAAAGCCTTACTTTCAAGAAGAAGAAGTTGTCAGATTCAAGGAGACCTCGAATGAGATTCAACATGTATCGAAGCGTGTTAGTGATATTCGTCTTGGAGATGACGAAGTTTTCAACCCTGCAGGACAAAGAGGTGATGCAGCAATGAGGGCCAAGAGGCTGTTCTTTGGATCAATAGTGATGAAGGCCTCTGAAGATATGATGGGGTCGGACTCATCGATTAAAAGGTTGGAAAAAGATTTACACAGCAATAGCTGCAGCAAGAAGTGGTGTAACATTCAAGAAAAAAAGAAGGTGGTGAGACTTCAGAACAAAAGTTGCAAATGCTGAGGTGTAATTGTGAAGAAGGATTCAAGAAAGAACAAGACGGTGGGAAGAAGAGTTTGATGGAGTGCATAAAAGAGTGTAACGAATCTGATAAAGAATTTGGGGTTCTGAACACGATAAAGTTTCAAGAAGTTGAAGTTGGGATTGAGCTGTCTCGTTTGATGGTTGATTTCATGTTTATGATGTCCGGGAAAGAACAATGGACAGAAAAGATTGGAAGTTTCAAATCTGCACTCAAAGGTCTTAGTATTGAAGATGTGGTGATTAGCAAGATTATCAATTTATAGGAAGTGGAAAAGAATGATGAACCAATGAAAGGAAAGTGGGCTGGTATGGAGCACTCAGAACTAGATCAAAGCAATCAGAAGAAAATCTTGTACAGAAGAAACTTCATTGATGACCTATTTGATAAATTACTAGAGCAAGCTCTAGATCTACTCTGTGATCAATTCATTGTGCTAGCTCTGCATTTGGAATTTCATTATGTGTCATCCACTTCTTCCGGAATCACGGGACTTGATGAATGTGGAGCTGTCCACATTCAAACAATCTGAGGAGATGCTGATTTGAATAGGGGAGGATATTAAAATTGAAGGCAATGTTTTCATCCAATCTAGAGTGCAAGGACGATAAGTTGACTAACATTCTGAATTTTGTGGAGTCTATGATAGTTGAAGTGTGGAATCAATCAGAATCTTCTATCAAGATGGAGTGAAAGGATTGAGGCTCAATTTCCCTGTCTTTTGGTGTCCAAAGCTCTCTCGTAAAGGTTAAGAAGGTGCGAAGGTTAAATAATGTCAGATTAGATATATATTTTTGTTCTTTACTGACTCGATGTTGTGGGATTTCTTCAGTTTTGTTGGTAGTAGTACACACTGCTTGTCTGTTGTTTGGTGCGGAGATGTAAAAGGCCAATTGTAGTTGGGAAAATGGATAGAATCTGTAACTTTTTCCTAACAATAAATTTTTTGATAATGGTAGATAGTTGATGAGGAATTTGAGTTCTGGTTTGCTTCCTCCCTTATTACCATGTATTTTGCTCAATGTCCACAACTTAGTTGAAAGATTGAGTGAACTTTTGTAAAGGGTTCTTGGATTGAACTTAAAAGATTGTGTGCAAATTTGGGTCATTTCCAAGAATATCAACAGAAGTGTCAAACCTATCTCATTTTTAAAAATGTGAAAGAAGAGAGAATATGGTTAATATTCTACTAGTTCAATTCAAAAAATTATTGTAACAGCAATGAAGAAAAAATTATAAAATCACTTGTCACAGCAAATTTAATAGAATCGCTGTTGGGTTGTCATATATTGTGCTACCAAGTCTAAACCAAAAATCTCGTTTGTGATTGCCAATTTCGTAGTAATTGTTGGCGCATTGATGTGTTCATTCGCAGAAGAGGCAACTGTTTTGAGTTTGAATAGGCTTCTAGCTTGTAACATCATCATTCTGAGCGGCCCACTCCGTGTCAGCGAATCTTTTCCCTCCAGCTCCACCATCTTAGCTTCTTCAGGAGTTTTCTACCTAGTGGGGCAATTCGCATCTCAGGCGTTAAATTCAATAAGATTAATTCTCAAAAAAAAAAAAAAAATAAAATAAAATAAAATCCTTTAATTACAATATGTATTTTTAACAATATTTTATTTTATTTTATTTTTTCTCAGGTGGGATGGAGATTGCTTGTTATTAGCATTCTACCCCCTGCTATTCTACAACTCTTAATCGTGTTCTGGACAAAGATGGTATTAACTCAATAGATTTTTAACTTCCTATGCTACCTTCAATTTAGACATTTTATCCAATTTAGTTAAAAAAAAAAAAATTGTCTCTGTATGAAATTTGCTAATTATAAAAGGGTTTTTTTTTTTTCAAAAAATCTTATATAAAAAATCTATAAAATATTTTTATTAATTTTATAGATTTGTTTTTCATGTAAAAAAAAATACATTTTTAAGAAGATAATTTTTTAATAAAATTGGATAGAAGAATTGAATTCAATAAATTTAAAACTTTGAAGACTTAATTGAATGAAAGTAAAGTTAGAGGATTGAAATGGATTTCAACCAATTTTAGAATGTGTGATTTGTATTTTAACCTATTTTTAATGATATTCCTCTATATATTATCTGTATATATTAAGAGGATTCAGAAAATTAGTTATTACTTTTTTTCCTGTAAAAAATACTCCTAAATTAATTAACCAACAACTTAAAAATGGGGTTAAAATAGTAAAGGCGAAAAACCCATTTTCGTCCTTACATTTTTACATGATTCCCACTTTGGTCCCTATCTTTTATTTTCACCGCTTTTAGTCCCTATTTAAAAAAAACGCGTCTCGTTTTAGTCCTTTCCATCAGTACCCTAACAGCAAAGTTCTACGTGGTAGATGGAACTATTAAAATAATAATAAAAAATTTTATTTTGGCATTAAAAAATACCACGTCATTAAAAAAATTAATTTATTAATTTTAACTAAATAAAAAAATTAAAAACAGAAATAAAAACCAAAACTCACATGAATTGAGATCTAAGCGTATCTTGAATAAGAACAACAAGAACACAAACTCAGATCTAAGAACACAAAATTAAAATTTAAAAATCACAAACCTAGGAACACAAACACAAACCCAAAGAATGAGATCTTCCTTGTCAACCAAACACAAACCCAACAACTGATTTTTTTTTTCAACCAAACACAAAAACAACAAACATAAACCCAAACATCAAAAAGAATACAACACAAACCCAACAATCCATCTTCAGAAAACCCAAAAAACCCAAATTCAGACACAAACCCAAATCCAAATCTCAACCCTTCTCATCTCTCTTTGACTCTGCTGACACTCTCAAAAAACAACAACAAAAACAACAAGAATCACAATCAAAACCAGCCTTCGGTCTCGAAACCTACATGACCCGAAAAATCAAATCCATCAACGAAGCTCGACGGGCGCGCCATTTCACTCAAAGACAAAGAACCCCGCGAGCTCCATGAGGCCATGCGCTTTTCCCTCCTTCCCGGTGGCAAGCGAGTCCGCCCATTCTTCTATATCGCTTCCTGCGAGCTCGTTAGTGGCACTCAATCCATGGCCGTGCCCTTCGCTTGCGCCATCGTGATGATCCACAACGCAGCTCTCATCCAAGACGATCTCCCTTGCATGGACAACGCTCATCTCCACCGTGGAAAGCCCACCAACCACAAGGCATTCGGCGAAGGCGTCGCCATTCTCGCCAAATGATGGCCTCTTAGCCTTAGCTTGGATTTGGGTTTGTGTTTGGATTTGGGTTTTTTGGGTATTCTCAAGATGGATTGCTGGGTTTGTGTTTGTATTCATTATGATGTTTGGGTTTGGGTTTGTGTTTGTTGTTTTTGAGTTTGGTTGACAAGAAAGATCTATTGCTGGGTTTGTGTTTGTGTTTGTGTTTCTGGGTTTTGGGATTTTTGGATTTTAATTTTGTGTTTTTATATCTGAGTTTGTGTTCTTGTTCAAGACACACTCAGATCTCAATTCATGTGAGTGTGAGAGACCGCACCCCCGGCCCGTTTTTAGGATGTTGGGCCAAACTCACGTGAATGGGTGGAGTCGTGTTATTGCCTCTCAAAATGGAGGTTCGACTAGTTATATTTTTCCCTTTAGATTAAGGGTTTTACAATGAAGTCGTCACTTATTTAATTATTGGAAAAATAAGAAAACCATAATTGAAATTTCCTCATTTTATTAATTTGAAATTGAATTTACATTGATCATAGGAAAATTACATGGTTTTGGTCCTAGATACAATCTAAGATAAAGTACATGGTTTTATTTCCTAGTTACAATCTAAAAATAAAAAATTACATAGATAAGTATTTGATCTACTACCTTTGATCTAAGCTCGGAGGGTATGTTACAAGGTGGGAAGGTGTTAGGCATCCACATTGTCCGGTGAAACCGGTCTTCTAGACTATGGTGGCCAACATTCATATCACATCATCCAATATGTCAATTAATTTACATGTTGAATTTAATGTGTGTGCATGTGATAAACTTTAATTCAATTTATTAAGCATTGCATTTGGATTGAAAAATAAACTCTAGTGAATATGTGTGGATGGTGATAACCTAGATTCAAGAATTTGAAAGAATTATTAAACAAACATGTTTTTCATATTTTTGATATAAATTTAAGATTAAATCTAGTGATATGCATGAACATGTGATGAACAACCAAGAACATGTGAAAAACACATAAGAACAATTAAAAACATTCAAACATATTCAAGGGAATTATCATGCTTTAATCTTAAATTTTCATTATGGTAACATAAACAAACAGTTAGGGAAGGGAATTATACTTTTATGCAAGATCCATATGGTGGAGGAGGGGACTCTTGATAGAGGTTTTAAGGGTGGAAGAAAAGAAGAGTTAGGAGAGGGAGAGTGAGTCTCACTCAATACTTTGAGTCTCAGGAAGACCAAGATATAATAAGGCTACTCAACTTCACTAGAACTCAAGAGAAGAGAAGAGAGGGAGGTTTTTTGTGTTGGAATGAAGGAGAGAAGGGGTTTATATAGTAGTGGTGGAGGAAATATGAATAGAAGTCCATTTAATGAGGGTTGAAAAAGAATCATGAACCTAGACCTCATTTTAGCCTTTGGGGAAATCTGGTGCATTAAACGTGGAGATTGATGAGAGTGAGAAGCAAGCAAAGTTCGGTTTTCCCGTAGCTGCTGTAACAGCTTGTAGAGCCAACTTCAAAAAATCATATCTGCCTTAATTCTGATCGGAATTGTCTCATTCTTGTGCTCAAATTGAAGCCCCAGATGTCTAGTTTCTGGGAAAATTAACCTTATTCACAAATTCAAAATATTCTGAGGGATATCGATGAAATGTTGAGAAAATGTCATTTGTTAGAAAATGGTTTCAGCATAATTAACATTAATAGGTCCCAAATTAACTCTCAATTAACATTAAATGGCTCCAATCACTCCCATTTCAGACTTAATTAGTTCCAAATTTACTCGAATTAAAAGATAATTGCACAAATTACTCATTGAATAATTAATGTTTAACAATCTAGTTAATTAGGTGCGTGTAACCCTATTATAAAATGTAGTCTTAACAAATCAAATTATGACACATTATCGATCTCAAATTGATTATACTTATAACCAATTGAAATCAATTGTTCATAATCACATATAGTCGGACTCAATTTGTGATAGTACATCTCAGCCATTAAAACTTGATTTGATGATAACTTTCAATCTAATGGTCCGATTAGGACTTATGACCAATCGATTTGATCGTTACAACATCAAGATCATTTTGGTGAAATGAGATTAAGGATCCAATGACCAGAATCAAGATGCATATTTCTAAGGTGAAATTACCATTTTACCCTCCATGTGAGATTAAATGTGGGTTGCAAAATAGGGTGTCAACAATGAGTTTTGATTTTTATTTCTGTTTTTAATTTTTTTATTTAATTAAAATTAATAAATTAATTTTTTTAATGACGTGGTATTTTTAAATGTCAAAATAAATTTTTTTTATTATTTTAATAGTTAATGCACGCCACGTAGGACTTTGCTGTTAGGGTACTGACAAAAAGGTCTAAAACGAGATGCATTTTTTTAAATAGGGACTAAAAGCGGTGAAAATAAAAGATAGGGACCAAAGTAGGAATCACGTTAAAATGTAAGGATTTAAAATGGGTTTTTCACCAATAGTAAATTGGCAAAAAAAAGTTAGTTATTGCTTTTTTTACTGTAAAAAATACCTCTATCTAAAACTTAAAAATGGGGTTAAAATAGTAAATTGACAAAAATAATAAATTCTTATTTCTACGTTGAAATGTCTTCATGCTTCTAATAAACTCCTACTTTTAAGTTAATTTAAATTCCCATATTTCTACTCTCTAACTCCCTACAAAATAGGATCACTTTTTTGTTAGTTTTAAAACTCCTCCAATCTACAAAACTCAACCCCATGTATTATTTATTT
Source organism: Quercus dentata (assembly GCA_028216015.1). NCBI lineage: Eukaryota > Viridiplantae > Streptophyta > Magnoliopsida > Fagales > Fagaceae > Quercus > Quercus dentata. Next base: position 70,034,642 of record CP116448.1, read on the forward strand.
ATTTATTTTTGTGATTAGAAAAAGTAGAAATCCCAAATTATAATAAATGCAAATTATTAATCTTTATCCAATAAATAAAAGAGTCTCTGAGCATGCTCAAATTATTAATCTTTATTCAAAAAAAAGAGAGCCTCACGCTCGTGCTCAGAGGCTAGTATAATTTATGTCTATATTGATTTTTTACAGGATGCATTCCATGGGATCCAGGAATCTAGCTTTCGGTTTCTGATTGAAAAGTCTTCGACAACAAGAATAGTATCGTCATTATGGTTCGTTTGGATTGAGGGAAAGGGAGGGGGAGTAGAGTAGAGTAAAGTAGGTTTAGCACAGAATTAACTTATTTTTAGCCAACACTACTCTACTCCCCCTCCTTCCCCCCTCCATTCAAACAGGCCATAATAGTGAATCCAGTCCTATATTTGGTTGAAGTTAAAACCATTATAAACCTAAGCCCAAAAAAATTCCCTATGAAGTGGTAAGAAATAGTATGATGTTGGGCCTGACGGATTCGAGCCCATAGGCCGATAACAAGGGAGAGCCCAGGGCCTAGCATAACTTAAAATACTTGTGGCACATGTTTGAAATCTGAAAGAATCCTAAAGGAAATCAGAATACTAGTGCAAGGGTAATTCTAGAAGATACGTGCTTAATGGAAAACCACTCTACAAGGAAATGTTTGCCCATCACGTTTGAGATTATTCAAGTAGAGTTCTACAAGGAAAGGACTTCTAGGTCAAGGAAGAGAGGCCAACCTCCTACTACTATAAAAGCTCCAATACCCTCACAAATCAAGGTACGCATGATTTACCCTCTCTAGCACTCTAGAGTTGAGAATAATATTAACTTGACCGTTGGAGGGTATTTGGCCGACACCACACCGGTGCCCTCGACGAGATCACTTCTTTCTTCTTGTAGGTTATTAGTTTAATCGAGCGTGGATCGTGTAGCTCACTAGTGATTTTACGGCATCATCGGTTGGCGCCGTTTGTGGGAAAACGCGAAGAGTTTAAGCCGGACTATCGCCTCCCGGACATAAGAGTCACATGGTACTCACTCGCTCGATGGCTACCACCAACAACATTCAAGAAGACGAGCCGCCAAGATCTACCGCATTAGAGAGACAGGTACAGACTCTCATGGCAGCAGAGAGAACGACTCACAAAAGAACCATGATCTCGGAGGAGCAGCTACGCCAAAGGGATGCAGGACCTAACCTTCGGGAGGAAAACCAAGAAGGTAACAGTGCCGAACGAAGGGACCAGGAGAGATTAGAGGGCAGCAACGCCCCAAGCGGACTGCAGCGGAAAAACGTAAGCTTTCCATCTCTCATGGATTTTGCCCCTCCGCCTATTATCGCAGAAATGCAAGCGATAAAGGAGCAGATGGAGGTCATGATGAATGCCCTCAAGGGACGAGTGTCAAGTGACCTTGACGACCTTGTCAACCAGACCGACTCGCCATTCACCACCGCCGTCAACTCTTTCCCCCTGCCGAGTAAGTTCCGCAGCCCACATATGGATAGTTATGACGGGGTCAAGGACCCTCTAGACCACCTAGAGACCTTTAAGACCTTGATGCACCTTCAAGGAGTAGCAGACGCAATTATGTGTAGGGCCTTCCCTACAACGCTAAAGGGTGCGGTAAGGATTTGGTTTAGCCGGCTAGCACCCAACTCCATCAGCACCTTCAAGGAGCTAAGCACTCAATTTATTGCGCACTTCATCGGGGGACATTGGTACAAGAAGTTTACGGCTTGCTTAATGAATATCAAGCAGCGAAAGGAGGAAACGTTGAGGGCCTACATATCCCGCTTCAATAAGGAGGCGCTCTCAATCGACGAAGCCGACGACAAGATACTTGTAGCGGCATTCATGAATGGGTTTGAAGGGGGTAAGTTTTTGTTCTCCCTGTACAAAAACGACCCGAAGACCATGTCAGAGGTGCTTTACAGGGCCACCAAGTAGATGAACACTGAAAACGCGTTGTTGGCCCGAGAAGAGAGGCCCAAGAAAAGAGAAAGGCAAGAAGACACCCGACAGGACCAGGGCCGGAAGAAAGGAAGGGTAGGAGACCGAAGGGAGGAGAGACGCCCTAAGCCCATGGGAGGAAGATTCACAAGCTTCACCCCATTGACCGCCCCAATAGATCAAGTCCTAATGCAAATCAAGGACGAGGGGGCTCTGACGTTCCCTGGAAAGCTCAAGAGTGATCCCAACAAACGATTTAGGGATAAATATTGCCGCTTCCACCGTGACCATGGTCACGACACGGCTGATTGCTACGACTTGAAGCAGCAGATTGAAACCCTTATCAGACAAGGAAAACTGCAAAAGTTCGTAAACAAGGAGAGAACAGATCCACCCCCACAAGAATAGCACCCTCGACGAGAGAATGAGCGACCAAGACCCCCCATAGGTGACATAAGGATGATAGTCGGAGGAACAAACACAGCCGGGTCTTCAAAAAAGGCTCGCAAAACTTACCTCAGGATGGTACTAAGTGTTCAAATGACGGGTGCTGTGCCGAAGATAGCAAGAAGAGAAGGCCCTATTATCGGGTTCTCGAAAGAAGTTGCGTGACGCCTACACCATCCACATGACGATGCGCTCGTCGTCGCGATGCGGGTGGGAGACTACAACATGCACCAGGTGTTGGTCGACAACGGCAGCTCAAGAGATATCCTATATTATCCGGCGTTCCAACAAATGAGGATTGATAAGGAACGATTAATTCCGACAAACGCCCCGCTCGTTGGCTTCGGAGGAAGCCGGGTATTCCCTTTGGGTGCGGTCACATTATCCGTAATGGTAGGCGATTACCCCCAGCAGATCACCAAGGACGTAACGTTCCTAGTGGTCGATTGCTTGTCCGCCTACAACGCTATCCTCGGACGACCCACGCTCAACTCGTGGAAGGTGGTAACTTCAACTTACCACCTGATGATCAAATTCCCTACCGATTATGGAATGGGAGAGCTGCGTGGAAGTCAAATGGCCGCACGAGAATGCTACGTAGCCATGATGGAGATGGAAGATCAGGTCTAGGCCTTGAATATAAAAGAGCACCGAACGGTGACAGAGCCGATAGAGAAACTAGAGGAGATAACTCTTGACAGCTCAAATCCTGACCAAACAACCAAGATTGGAACGCTCGCTGACCCCACAATCCATCAAGAGATCATAACTTTTCTCGGGAGCAATCGAGACGTATTCGCCTGGAGTCATGACGACATGCCAAGAATAGACTCTTCGGTCATGGTACACAAGTTGAATGTATCGCCCTCCTTTTCACTCGTCCGACAGAAGAAGAGAGTGTTCACCTCGGAACGAGATCAAGCTATAGCGGAAGAAGTCCGCAAACTACAAGAGGCAAGCTTCATCGGGGAAGTCTACTACCCCGATTGGTGGCTTAAACGTGGTAAGTGGCGGATGTGCGTGGACTTCACCGATCTTAACAAAGCGTGCCCTAAAGATAGCTATCCCCTCCCAAGGGTGGACGTCCTAGTAGACTCAACGGCTCGACACCAGCTGCTAAGCTTCATGGACGCTTTCTCAGGTTACAACCAAATCCGAATGCACGAAGCTGATCAGGAGAAAACTTCGTTCGTGACCGATCAAGGCCCCTTCTGCTACAAAGTAATGCCCTTCGGCCTGAAGAACGCGGGCGCAACGTACCAAAGGCTAATGAACAAGATGTTCGCATAGCAAATCGGGAGAAATGTCCAAGTTTATGTCGATGACATGCTAGTAAAGAGTCGAAGGGAGGAAGATCACTTGGAAGACCTTAGAGAAACATTCAACACACTTCGCTCCTACAACATGAAGCTCAATTCGGGAAAGTGCACTTTCGGGGTGACAGCGGGAAAATTCCTAGGATTCATGGTATCTCAAAGGGGGATTGAGGCCAACCCGGACAAGATCCGAGCCATAATGGAGATGGCTCCCAGAGAAATGTGAAGGAGGTACAAAGCCTCAACGGCAAAATAGCGGCATTGAATAGATTCATGTCGAGAGCCGCAGACAAGTGCCTACCCTTCTTTTGCACGTTAAAGAAGTCTTTCGAGTGGACGGTTGAGTGTCGGTGAGCATTTGAGGAGTTGAAAGCCTATCTATCTTCCCCACCGTTGCTGAGTCCCTTGAAACCAGGTGAAGAGCTTTTCCTCTACCTGGTTGTCTCCCCTGCTGCGATCAGCGCAACCTTGATCAGAGAAGAGGATAGGGTGCGGAAGCTCGTATACTATGCTAGTCGGGCGCTTCGCGGTGCCGAAGAAAGATACCCACCAATGGAGAAACTTGCCTTTGAATTAGTCACGGTGGCTTGCAAGCTCAAGCCATACTTTTAAGCCCATACGATGAACGTCATGACCGACAAGCCCTTGCGATGGGCGATGAGCAATCCTGAAGCTGCAGGTCGACCGACGTTTTGGGCTATAGAGCTTAGCGAGTTTGATATCAAGTACCAACCACGGACCACCATCAAAGGACAGATCGTAGCCGACTTCATAGCAGAATTTACTCATGACGAAGACAAGGGGGGAGAAGAGTCCCCTCATTGGAGCATATATACTGACGGATCATCCAATAGCCGAGTCGGGGGGGGGGGGTCGGCATCGTCTTCTTGTCACCCGAAGGAGACAGGGTTGAATGTATGGTCCGTCTCGACTTCCCCACCACCAACAATGAAGCAGAGTACGAAGCATTAATAGCGGGCCTCGACCTTGCCAAAGCTGCAGGAGCCGCGAGCGTAGTCATTTCCTGCGACTCTCAGGTCGTAGCTAATCAAGTGAATGGAGACTATGAATGCAAGGGCGAAAGGATGAAGAGATACCTTGATCAAGTAAGGGCAAGAGTTGACGACCTAGAGACCAAAATCATCCAAATCCCCAGAGGAGAAAATGAGCACACCGACCGTCTCACCAAGACCGCTTCAGCAGAGAATATGATAACCCCTGGTAATGTACTCTCTTTTGTTCAGCTTTCTCCACTAATAGAATCCGGCAACATGCAGGAGATAGGCTCAAAAGCACTGGACCGCACTGTTAGTTTCATACTTAAAAACCGGGGCCTTACCAGGCGGGAAGGAAGCAGGAAGGAAGCAGAAGGTCCAGCGGGCAAGGTTCGTCTTGATAAAAGACGTCCTGTATAAAAGAGGCTTCTCTCAACCATACCTGAGGTGTTTATGCCAAGAGGAAGCAGATTACGTGATGAGAGAAGTACACGAGGTTATCTGCGGAAACCACTCGGGCGCACAATCACCTGTACACAAGTTAATCTGAGCGGGATACTACTTGCCTACAATGATGAAGGATGCGCAAGCCTATGTCCATTCCTGCGACAAATGCCAGAGGTTTAGCAATTTCATCAGCAAATCGTCCAAGAACTGACACTTATGACGGCACCCTGGCCGTTTGTACAATGGGGACTTGATATCATGGGCCCATTCCCGACGGCGATTTGACAGCTGAAATTCTTGGTAGTAGGCATAGACTACTTCACTAAGTGGGTCGAGGCAGAAGCCTTAGCCACCATCACGGAGAAAAACATCCGGAGTTTTGTCCGGAGAAATATCATATGTAGGTACGGGATACCTAGAGTACTAGTCTCTGACAACGGTAAGCAATTCGACAACAGCGCGTTCGAGGCTTTTGCTCGGAGCTAGGGATCAAGAATCACTACTTGTCACCCGCACACCCATAGGCGAACGGGCAAGTTGAAGTCACGAACCGGTCCTTGCTCAAGATAATCAAGACCCGTCTCGAGGGGGCAAAGGGTATCTAGCCGGACGAACTACCAAGCGTCCTATGGGCATACTGGACCACAGCAAGAACACCCATTGGAGAAATACCATTTCGACTTGCATACGGAACCAAAATTGTCATTCCCGCAGAAGTGGGGCTCACGAGCTACCGGGTGGAGAGCTACGACGAAGATAAGAACAAAGAGGCGTCGCGCTCGGCCTTGACCTAGTGGACGAAGTCGGAGCGGCAACAAAGCAAAGGTTGGCACATTATCAGAATCTCATGGCAAAACACTACAACAACAAAGTGAGACATAGGGACTTCCAAGTCGGGGATCTTGTACTACGGAAAGTAATGGGTGCCGCTAGAGATCCTTCATAAGGAAAACTCGGCCCCAACTAGGAAGGACCCTACAGGATCGTATCATGGCAAAGGAAGGGGACCTATCACCTCGAAACAATGGACGGACAAAAGCTACAGCACCCTTAGAACACGGAGCATTTACAGAAATACTACCAGTAGAGAGAATACGAAAAACTAGTCATTTCCCGAGTTTAGTTTATTTTTAGCTACAATTTACCAGTTTTTCTTTGACTTTGCTACAATCTTTTTGTGCCTTTTTAAGCCCAAGGGGGTAGGAACTTTTTCTACAAACGCATTTTCTTTAAAGAAGAATATTCGAACCACGACTTTGATTTTCCACATGGATTTTTATTATTGGATAGGCTATACAAAGTAGACGGACATGTAACAAAGTCCACAAAGTGGATAGATCACCCAAAGGGTGAAATAATTTACAAAGTCCACAAAGTGGACGGATCACCAAAAGGGTGAAATAACTTAGTCCACAAAGTGGACGGATTACCCAAAGGGTGAAATAATTTACAAAGTCCACAAAGTGGACAGATCACCCAGAGGGTGAAGACAATTTACAAAGTCCACATAGTGGACGGATCGCCCATAGGGTGAAAATAATTTAAGTCCACAAAGTGGACGGATCACGCATACGTTCGAAATACCCGTATTCCGCAATATAGACGGATAAAAAAGAATACATGGGTACAACAAGTTCGAAATAGACGGATACCGGACCATCAACACCGTGATACAAGAATTACACAGATTTAATATTTACTCAATATCTCCTTTCTAAAGAGGACGGATATTTATGCAAGTTTCAAACAAAAAGGATTAGCAAGCATAAAATTGTAAGATAGTGCATTAGTGGCGGATAAAACCCTCAGAGGGCAATCGTTTAATACAAGAAATTAAGGACAGATCGTTCTTAAAATAAATACAAAAAAAGACATGTAATAATAATCTACGATTTTGGGTTGGCATCTTGGACATGCTTGGCTGGAATCGATTCTCCGTCACCCCGAATCGCATCCTCACCAAAGAGGTCGTCTGTGTTCTCTGAAGCGACGGGCAAAGTAGACGTTTGATCTTGGTCGTTGACATTTATCATTGACACGTCCGGATCGGGGTAGGCTTTCTTAACTTGACGGAGTGCATCATCAAAGCCTTGAAGGAACAATCCCCCCAGCTCGCCCAATAAGGCGTCGGAATCACGGTACTCACGGACCGCAACCTCCTTAGCTTGACGGAGCTTTTCCTTCAAATCTTGGACTTCCTTTTCTTTGGCTTCCAGGGCCTTCTCGGCTTCCTCCGTCTTCTGCTCAAGCTCTTTTCTCGCTTTGCTCCGAAAGGTCAAACTTCTTCTCCATTGTGGACTTCCACTTGTGAAGTCGACCAAGCTCATCCTCCGTCTGCTCTGCCTTTGCTCGCACATGGTCCAGAGCCGCCTCACGATTAAGACACCGGTCCATTAGACCCTTTATCATAACCAAGGACTGGAACAAAAAAGTTAAACGGTGTTAGATAAAAAGCTAAGCAGAGTAAACAGACTTAAATCGACGGATAAAAGTTACCTGTGCAATAGCAAAAAGACCCGTCTCCCCCATTGCCTCTGTCGAGTGATTACCCAAATCCTCGTAGTCCTCTGACGAGATGATTGACAAAAGCTTCTCCAAAGCAAATTTGGAGTCGTCACGGAGGAGAGGAGGCGGCTTCTCTTGGCTAGTGGACGGGCCCTTCATTAAGCCCTTGCCGGACCCATGTTTTACTGGGGTGACGGTCTTCGCACCCTCGGCCATCAACCCTACGTCGGGTTCTAGAGGGACCTTTTGCTGCTTGTGTGGACGGTCAGATTTGGACGACGGTTTCCTCTTTACCGACGGTACCGTCCCCTTAGGAACCACAACCTCGCCGGACTCCTTTTGTTTGGCGGCCTGTGATTTTATCAGCGCCCTTCTCTTAGCGTCGTCCATCTCTCATAATACAGACGGATGAAGTTATTTACATATAAATAAAACCAATTATGCGAAGTAAAAGATGACGGACTTACGTCTGTGAACTCTTTCGTTGTATCCGATGGCTTCACGGGTAGGTTCGGGACCGTCACAATATCAATGGATGGTTTTCGGATTTACCAACTTCGCCCAAGTCCTTTCTTCCGGCTTGGTCTTTTGAAAAATCCTCTCGAGGAAACTAAACTCCTCAATACTAACTTGTGGGCGCCGTCTACCTGCAGAGAAAATAGACGGTTAAAGGAAAGAACTATAGGCGACGAATGAAAGAAATATTTGCAAATTTGACGGATGCATACGAGATGAATGTATTACTCCCCAAGTTGTGTCGACGGGCATATACTCCATCTCTCCCGGACGGCTCATCCATCCGTCACCCTCTAGGAAGAAATAACGACTCTTCTAGTCTCTATTTGAGTCGGGTGTTTCAAAAATGACTTTCAACAACGTACTCCTACCGGCAAAACTATAAATTTCCCTTGACCTGTCAATCTCGCCTGGACGGTAGCAATGAAGGAATTCACGCACCGTCGGCCTTCGAGCACCATCTGTCATTGCACCATAGAGAATCTCCATGGCTATGAAGACCCTCAAGGCGTTTGGGGATATCTGGTTGACGGATAGACCCGGATATTTTAAAAGCTCTCTATGCAATGTACTTAGCAGAAACCTAAGTCCCGCTTGAAGATCTGCTCATACACTTCGACACCTTCTACCCCATCGTAATAGCATTTCTCTGATATGTAGGGTAGACGGATTGGAATGTAGTCCGGAATTTGAAAGTAGCCCTAAATGTGCTGAAATGTTTCTCTTTAATGACGGAATTGAATTTATGCACCGTCCACTCTCGTAGCATGATGAACTCCCTAAGTCCATTAGCACGGATGACGGGTCCCAATGGTAGATCCTCGCCGTCATCGGGCGTTTCTTTTACTTCAACCATCTCCATATCCTCATTTGTTGAGGACGAGGAAGAGGCGGACGGACTCCTCTCTTCGCTAGGACTCTTTGGGTCTTTATGACTGGATGGGTATACTTCCTCGTATTCTGTCCCGTCACGAACTCTTGATTGATTACTCGACGCACTAGACATTGCCTACAATTGACTTTAAAACCTAAGACTAACGGATCTAATAGTGACTGACGGGTGTGTAGTTCTAACAAAATGTAAGACTTGAAAAAATAATAATAATAAATACTCATCGCTCCGAGTAACGGAAAGACGACGGATGTATAGTTAACGGGTTCGAATGTTCGACGGATTGCTTTGACAAGGTTGATGGCGGCGTTCTGACAATATGTTTTGGCTGAAAATTGTAGAAATGGGGGGAGAAAGGTGCATTATATATATAAGAGATGCACGGAAGACGAAGCGACGCTCGATCCAAGACAAAAACCAATCAAAAAGTGACACGTGGTATGCCTCATAAATGCTTGACAACCTGTCAGAAATTTTTGCGATTCATGTCCCCTTGAACAATCGTCAACTTCAAGAATCTTCAACCGTCAACTTCAAGGATCTTCAACCGTCATCCCAATTAAAATTTAACCGTCACCCTATTGGTTCGACCACCTAAGTTATGACGGACCATAGGGTGAAGGGGTCAGCTGAAGGGGTAAAAAATAGTATGACATTAGGCCTGACGGATCCGAGCCCATGGGCCGATAACAAGGGAGAGCCCAAGGCCTGGCATAACTTAAAATACTTGTGGCGCACGTTTGAAATCTGAAAGAATCCTAAAGGAAATCAGAATACTAGTGCAAGGGTAATTCTAGAAGATATGCGCTTAATGGAAAACCACTCTACAAGGAAATGTTTGCCCATCACGTTTGGGATTGTTCAAGTAGAGTTCTACAAGGAAAGGACTTCTAGGTCAAGGAAGAGAGGCCAACCTCCTACTACTATAAACGCCCCAATACCCTCACAAATCAAGGTACGCATGATTTACCCTCTCTAGCACTCTAGAGTTGAGAATAATATTAACTTGACCGTCGGAGGGTATTTGGCCGACACTACACCGGTGCCCTCGGCGAGATCACTTCTTTCTTCTTGCAGGTTGTTAGTTTAAACGAGCGTGGATCGTGTAGCTCACTGGTGATTTTACGGCATCATCACCCTACATCTTAATCTATTCAAACCTAACTGCATTCGTTGGCTCTGTATTGAGTATATTAATGGTTAAAAAAATTTCATTAAAAAGGTCATTCTTTTTTCGGTGACTTTACTAGCTGTGAAACTATTAGCATTGTACCTAAATTTTTCATCGTCAGCAAATTGGGTTAAGGTTTTACTTGTTCTTGTTTTCGTATTCACTTTTGCCGCTTCAGTGGGCAGTACTACTACTGTCTACGTTATACAAGCTTTTGCACCCTCAAATTGTGAATTTCAGTTTCGAACTATGTCTTTCTATACTTGTCTGTAATTTCTTGGAGGTTCTCTTTATGGAAGTATAACTTGCTTTTACAATAAAATAGTAGAAAATAACAAAAAATATTTAGCAATTTAAGCAACTGCAGCCATGAAAAGTTCTGTATCACGGTCAACTTGCCAATGGATAAGTGAGGGGCATTACCCTAACCACATTTGAATATCTACTATATTACAGGCATACTAGCCTAATTATGTGATGCCTGCTGTTATTAATTATTTTTTAAAATAATAATTCTTCCATATGCTTGAAGAAAATAGTTTATGTTTATGTACATGTTCTTTTGTAATTAATTTTTTTTTTTTCAAATCATCATTTCTTTATACACAATACTCTACAAATTTATTAAAGACCTTGATAAAATATGTCCTTTATTAGAAAAAATGAGTCAACTAAAAAATAGATTGGCCATCATTTTATAAATTGATACAAATATTATAACAGATGATGTTCAACTCATACTCTCAAGAATTTAGACTATTACGAGGAACATCAAACCATGAAAGTATCAACTTCCAATTACATATTTGTTTACCTAAATGAATTTATCAAAATGGTAAGGCTCAGTTGTTTTATTCTCAGACCCACCATTTTTTAGCCTCCCAAATTGGAGAGAAAATTAGGAGGAGAAAGGATTAGATAAAGAATTAGATATTACTCATCCACCTCTTCTCCTCCTCCAAACTAAAATCACATTAGACTTTCTTTTTCTTTTTCTTTTTCTGGGTTTTTTGCTTCACATTTGGGTTGCTTATTTTATTCCATAACAATACCTTTTTTTTTTTTTTTTCTTTATATAGGTATGAGAGTAAATTTATACAAATTCTATTTTCTATCCATTCAATTTTCCACCCTTCAACCAAAGACAAATGAGAGAAATTAAAATATTTTCCATCTCCCCACGTCTCCATCTTTTCTCAATTTTCTATCTTTTCACTTAATTCCATTTCATTCATTTTGCTTGCTTAAATATATTTCATTCATTTCCATTCCTTTGTGATCATCCAATTTAATTCCATTTCATTCTCTTATGAACTCCCAAACAAAACCTAAAGAATTGAGATTGTGAATGGCTAATCGGATAAAGACTATACTTTTTGTGCTAGTGTACAATATGTAAAGCGGTAAATAATTGACTCATCTTCCCTATTACAAAAATGGCACTACAAACCATCAATCCTCAATCACTTATTTAAATTGAACATCCCAGCTGGCAAGAGTCCAAATAAACCCTTTAAGCCTCATGGATCTTGCATTTTCGTAATTTGAGAGTCTAAATCTTTTATCTCATTTTTCCTACTCCACCAATAAAAATATGCCACATGACAATGTATTTAATTGTCTCATACCATTAAACCTTTCCTAATTTCAATTACTTAAAATAAATAATAAATAAAAACCCTAGCCCATCCCCACCAGGCCACCACTACAACCACCGGCGCCAACTCCAACAACATCACCGATCATGGCTAACTCATCATTGCCTGGTCTGAACCACCGTCTCTCTATTTTCAAATCCAAACCATTGTCATGCTACCACCCAAAAATAAATCCAAGAACACAACAAAAGTGTAGGTGCGATAAAAAAAACTGTCCAAATCAAAGAAAACCAAACCCACAAAACAGAAACAAGAAGAAGAAGTGAAGACTCCAATTTGCGCATCACCCATAAATCCCTTCTTCTCCTCAATAAAGCTACGGATGTACAGTAGCTTTCTTTTTAAATAATTTTTCCCCTTGAGCTTAGTTTTCCCCTTTTCCTAGTTACACAATAAAGTTATGGCCTTTGTTCAAGTTTTGTTTTTGGTTGAAGAAATTGATACGTGGGTTATATCCAACCACCACCCTCCAACCACCATCACTCCACCACGAGATAAACCCAACAGATTTGGAATCCATGAACAATCCAATACATTCAGTACTAACATTTCCATAGTATTTAAAAATTTAACAAGAAAGTTAGAGAGATCTAAAAGATTTGGATTTGAGAAAAACAAAGTCTTGCTTTGAATGATGGTGATTCTAGATCCGTTGGTGTTTTTGGTGGAGTGATGTTGGTTGGTGAGGGGCAATGAGATGTCCGGCATGGTGTAGATCAAGCGATGGTTTTTTCCATGACCGGAGAAGCCGAGGGTGGTCGCCGATGGTGCCGACATGTTTGGTGGTGGTGGCAACGGATGTGTTTGGGTTTTGTTTTATCTTATTTTATTTAGTAGTTAAAATAAAAATAATAAGTCATAATGGTAGTATTTAATTAATTAGGTTAACATGTGATTAGTTTTTATTGGTGGAATATAGAGTGGAGTAGAAAAAAATGATACTGAAGATTTGGACTCGTAATTTGATATTATTAATCCTCCTTTTGCAAAGGACTTGGGTAAGCCACTAAGCCTATAAATGACAACAACCCAACGACAAAAATTAAATAAAACTTAAGGAGTTAAGATTTCCAAAAATTAGATTATATGTGTGCCTATATTTATATACATATAACATAAGAGTAATGTGTATTGATTTCATGGAGGGTTTTTAGGGAAAAAAAAGAAGAAGGTATTTCTCTTTTTCTATAATTGCTAAAGTCAGGTTCAATATATAACATGAAAATAATAATAATATATATATTTTCAAGGAGGGTTGTCAGAACAATGGGTATTAGTCATTTTTGATAGTTGATAAAGTTATTTTTATGTTATCCATGGAAATCGATATGTCAGTTTTAATATATTACGTGGAAATAATGTATATATTTCCAAGGAGGGTTGTCAGAACGAATAGGTATTAGTCGTTTTTGATATTTGATAAAGTTATTTTTATGTTGGATTTTACTAACGTGTGTCCTTACGTTAGTAAAATCCATATATATATATATAGAGGGTTATGTTATTAAGTGTTTTTGAAATATTTGTTAATTGACAATTTTAAAAAAATTTAATACAATTTTTATAAAAAATACAAAAAATTATTAAAAATATCTATTTTTTCTTTCCATAAAAAATTTCTAAAAATATTTTGTAAGGACACGATTTGTAACGACCCTTAACAACGTTGGGTTCGCACATAAAAAGGCTCAAACAATATCATTTATAGAGCGTGGGTTTGAAAGGCTAGGCCTTGGTTACAAGATAGTGGGTTTCCGTGGTGCTCGTCATAGGAGTCTTTCTCCTGGAGGCGGGCCGGGAGGCTTTGGTTTTTGGCCATTTTTCCCAGCCCCTTTCTTGGTGCATTAACCTTCACATTATATAGCCCTTCCTGGTTGATCTTAGCCCTCCACTTGTTAGTCGGTGTAGGTGCTCGCACATACACATGCCCGTCCCATCACCTGTTCCTCCTTACTTTTTGTTAGTTGCGATGATCGAAGTCACCTTGTCCAGGAGTCTTTTCTCATTAACATGGTCGACGCTGGCGGTGCATTTAATGTGGAGGGGACGTATTTACCCTGAACCAGTTTTGCACCGTACCCCCACATGGGTCCCATTCCACTCGTATCTCCTTCAAGGGGCTTTTTGGGGGCGGCCTTCGTTGAGAAGTTGCTCTTCCCCTTGAAGTCCTGGAGTGCCGAGGATAGGGTCGTCCTCGCCTTTTCCCCTTGACACCTCGGCCTTTCACCATTCGTCCTCGGCACACACCCTTCTCGGCATGGGCCCCGAGCCCTAATAGAGCATGGGCCGGATCATAAGTTCCCCGGCCCCACAATAGCCCCTCAAAATCCTGCTATCCGACTCCTCGGACGGATAGGAGGGTTTTGATGACATCGAACATCCGCCAATGACTGTCAATCCTTGTCACCTATCGGTCCCCGAGACTTTTCATCTGCCCGAGACATGTTCCCGGAGCCCTTGGAAGGCAAAACGTGGCCTCATTAAATACGGGCGGCTCTGTGTTTCCCCCGTTCTACGGCATGATGAAGATCGAACGGTGGTGATCCCTTGGTCTTTATGGGTGGGAAAATTTGTGCGATTACCCTAGAAAGTATAAAAGATTTTTTAGAACGGATCTGTCTCTTCAGCTTTGCACTTAAGAGTTCTAGCGCGTATACCTTGGGTTCATCTAAACTTTCGCCCAAACGCAAGTCTATCTCCAGCACAAAAAGCTTGTCCGAAGCGTCTTTCCTCTTTTATGCAAGTTCCCTACCTCCATTAACTCGTGCTTTTTCTTTTCTCGGTTTATTTTTCTCTGGTTCCCTTCCTTCTCCCGTTCTTTGGTTGAGTTTGTTGAGTAAATCATAGAAATGGTTAAATCGAGACTAAGGAAATTAGTCGATATTGAAGAGGCGATGAACAAGTTCATCGCCGATTCTGAAATTCCTCCCAACGTAAGTCCGAGGCATTGTAAGATGGGGGAGTGGCACTATAAGAGGGAAACGGGCGAGGTAGTAATTCCTGTCCTCTCCTTTGTAAGGGGGGGTATGAGAATCCCTATGGGGTCGGTAACGAGGGGTTACCTCAGGTACTTCTGATTAGCCCCCACCTAGTGCGCCGGCAACGTGTTTAGGATTCTGGGTTGTGTGGATGTTTTAAACGAAAAGATGGGGTTAAGACTGACCCACCATGACGTGAATTGGTGCTATAATCTCCAAAATTTGAAGGGGAAATCCTACTTCATGAAGACGAGAGACGAAAGGGTTCGATTAATCCAATGCCTCCCTGATTCCAACAAGAGATTAAACAAGGATTTCCTTATCGTCTCCTGTGAATGGCATGATGGCAATCCGTGCCCCATAGTAGAAGGAGAACCAGGTGGGGTATAGGGAATGGAAGGGTGCTGACCCTTTGCGCCATTTCTAATCTGATGTGGTTCGGTAACTAACCATGCATATGTGTTTTTCTTTTGTAGATCCACACGCTTATCAACGGCATTTTCATTTAGTTAACCGGGTGGACTTGGAGACTGTTCTACAAGCGGCGGTTTTTTTTAAATAACGGAGATGGTCAAATCCGAGCCGCTCACAAAATATTAGGGTACCCTCCCGTTCAGAAGTCATTTGCCGACGCTAGGCACGTGATCAGCACCAACCATCCTCGGCTTCCGAAAATCACCGTGGTCGAGATAGGATTTCTAATCTCCGAAGTACCATCTGTCCCAGAAAGCATCCCACTGGTGGGCCCCTCCTCGTCTCATCAAATAGCAGAGGACGAAGGCGAGTTAGATCAGCCCGAGGAAGGGTTTGGGGTGTTTGACCTAGCCAACCAATCCGAGGATCCTTCTGGTGATATAGGTGACCCAGCCTTGTCCGAGGCGGAGTTGTCATCGATAGGCACATCTTCTCAAGCCGAGATGGGACTCATGAGAAAGCCCCCGACCACCCTACTCGAACTCCTCGAGGGTCAACCAGGGAAGGGTGCGCAGGGAACGCCACAACCCAATGCTCCTTCCCCACCACCTCCGCCCCAGGCTATCCGGACTAGGTCATCCTCCTCAAAGTCACAACCATAATCCCCTCGCCCCAAACTTCCTGCTTCTCCCCACCACTCTCTCCTCCTCGGCCGGAGAACACCGATTCAAAGAGGAATAGGAGTCCCAAGGGTAAGGAAACCGTGGATGGGGGAAAGTCCTAACCTTCTAAGGAGAGAGAGGAAGCCCCCGTGCGAAGTAATTAAAGATTGGGCACCAAAGTAAGGGTAAGGAGACCAAAGTCCAACCTTCCCAAGGCAAGGGAAAGGGGATCGAGGCCCAATCCTCGCCAAGCGCCCGGCTTCCCGCCCTAATGCTCCACGGGGGTCCACTGCTGGAAACCACGTCCATGAAGGACCTTGGAGATGGCGAGGGTGGTTACGTGGTAGATGCATTAGGGAGAACCATGCTACTTCCCACCGACGTGGATGGGTTGAAGAAAATGAGGATGCGGGAGGTCTTCCTCGGTACGAAGAGGTACCTGGGCATGGTAAGGCTATTAAAACCTAAAATTTTATTAACTCTTACTCCCGGTTTGTCATTCACAATGTATTTATTCCCCTTGACAGGCTCTCCGTGCCACCTATAGGATGGAGGAAGAGGTGAACAATCAGAGTAAGGCGGCCGAGAATGAATGCTCCAAGCGCTTATCGGCCACACGGACACTTAAAGCGTCCGAGGACGACCTCGCCAAGACCAAGATCGCTCTCTAACGACGCTATCCGAGACAGGGATAACGCCTCGGCAGGTTTAGCCAGCGCCAAAAAATAGGCCGAGGACCAAACAAAACGTCTGCTAGAAGCCAAGGATCAGTTGCAAATAGCTAAAGAGCTGGTCAAGGACTTAAATAAAAGACTGGCCGCGGCAGAGCATGACAAAGGTGTGGCGGAGTATGCCCGTGACGAAGCCATAAGGGCCAACCAGGAGGCCGAGTTTGCCGAAAACGAGGCCGAGGCCGCCAAGGAAACGGCCGAGGATGATGGTTATAATGTGGGGGTAGTGAAACCCAAGCCATCTTTAAAGCCCAGATTCCGGGAGTATGCAGCTTTACTTGCTCCCAGTTTGGTAAGAGGCCTTGAAGCGAGCCGGGGTGAATGCTTCATCCGATTTGTGGAAAGCGGAGAACATATTCTACCCTACAGCCATCCGTGAGGCCACTTCCACCAGCTCCGTGGTCGTGAGCGACCAACCCGAGGAAGGGGTCACTCGGTCGGAAACCATACAGGTCGACGCCTCTCCTGGCGAGACGCTCAAAGAGGGAGAACTTCAGGATGTGATAGAAACATCTCAAATAACGGGACCCCGAGGTACCCAAAGAGGTTGCTGAGCCCGTGGTTGGCACTCGGATGCCTAGTGCGGAGGAGCCAGCCATACCTGCCCAGCCCCTACAGGCAATTCCCCTTGCTGTGGTCCCCAAGAGTGCCAACACTGACCCTATTCAGCCTTCCCCAGAAGGGACTATCCTCCAGGGCGTCGAAGTTGATCCCGTTCCGCCTTCCCGGGACGTGGACGACGTAAAATTAAAGAAGTAGAAACCCTGGCCAAGCTTCGTATTTCTTTTTAGTTTAACGATTAACTCGTTTCTTTTCCATTTTGAAAACTTTGTAATCTACTAGTAGTTTGAACTTGTTGAACATGTATATATGAAATCCTTTTCTTCCTTTTTCCTTTTGGTTACTTGTTAGTTGCCCTTGTCGATACTTACTACTGTTTATGAATTTTGAACTAATTACCTTAACATGTATGGATAGTTGTGCATGCGATAAATTTAGAATCATGTTTCAGAACGTTAGCTTACTCCGCACTGTAGAGCCTTGAACTCATTTCTGTCCCTCATTCAATGGAGATATAGGCATCATCCGAGATGTCCCGTGTAGTTGCTAGGTCCTGCTTAGTATCTAGGTTTCTTTAAAGTAGTTGGTTTCCCTATAGGTTTGAGTCCGAGGACCATGCAATACCTTGGTTCGGTCCAAAACTTGATTTTTAAGTAGTTGGTTTCCCCGTAGGTTTGAGTCCGAGGACCATGCAATACCTTGGTTCTGTCCAAAACTTGATTTTGATAAGTAGTTGGTTTCCCCATTGGTTTGAGTCTGAGGACCATGCAATACCTTGGTTCTGTCCAAAACTTGATTTCTATAAGTAGTTGGTTTCCCCATAGGTTTGAGTCCGAGGACCATGCAATACCTTGGTTCTATCCAAAACTTGATTTTGATAAGTAGTTGGTTTTCTCATAGGTTTGAGTCCGAGGACCATGCAATACCTTGGTTTTGTCCAAAACTTGATTTTGATAAGTAGTTGGTTTCCCCATAGGTTTGAGTCCGAGGACCATGCAATACCTTAGTTCTGTCCAAAACTTGATTTTGATAAGTAGTTGGTTTCCCCATAGGTTTGAGTCCGAGGACCATGCAATACCTTGGTTCTGTCCAAAACTTGATTTCTATAAGTAGTTGGTTTCCCCATAGGTTTGAGTTTCAGGACCATGCAATACCTTGGTTCTGTCCAAAACTTGATTTCGATAAGTAGTTGGTTTCCCCATAGGTTTGAGTCCGAGGACCATGCAATACCTTGGTTCTGTCCAAAACTTGATTTTGATAAGTAGTTGGTTTCCCCATAGGTTTGAGTCCGAGGACCATGCAATACCTTGGTTCTGTCCAAAACTTGATTTCTATAAGTAGTTGGTTTCCCCATAGGTTTGAGTCCGAGGACCATGCAAGACCTTGGTTCTGTCCAAAACTTGATTTTGATAAGTAGTTGGTTTCCCCATTGGTTTGAGTCCGAGGACCATGCAATACCTTGGTTCTGTCCAAAACTTGATTTCTATAAGTAGTTGGTTTCCCTATAGGTTTGAGTCCGAGGACCATGCAATACCTTGGTTCTGTCCAAAACTTGATTTTGATAAGTAGTTGGTTTTCTCATAGGTTTGAGTCCGAGGACCATGCAATACCTTGGTTCTGTCCAAAACTTGATTTTGATAAGTAGTTGGTTTCCCCATAGGTTTGAGTCCGAGGACCATGCAATACCTTGGTTCTGTCCAAAACTTGATTTTGATAAGTAGTTGGTTTCCCCATTGGTTTGAGTCCGAGGACCATGCAATACCTTGGTTCTGTCCAAAACTTGATTTCTATAAGTAGTTGGTTTCCCCATAGGTTTGAGTCCGAGGACCATGCAATACCTTGGTTCTGTCCAAAACTTGATTTCGATAAGTAGTTGGTTTCCCCATAGGTTTGAGTCCGAGGACCATGCAATACCTTGGTTCTGTCCAAAACTTGATTTTGATAAGTAGTTGGTTTCCCCATTGGTTTGAGTCCGAGGACCATGCAATACCTTGGTTCTGTCCAAAACTTGATTTTGATAAGTAGTTGGTTTCCCCATAGGTTTGAGTCCGAGGACCATGCAATACCTTGGTTCTGTCCAAAACTTGATTTCGATAAGTAGTTGGTTTCCCCATAGGTTTGAGTCCGAGGACCATGCAATACCTTGGTTCTGTCCAAAACTTGATTTTGATAAGTAGTTGAGGGAATTAACCCCTCGGCTATGGCATGAGACCTTGGTTTTAGGGGAATGAGCTCCTCGGCCAAGCCCCTAGAACCATCCGTCTTCCGACGCTACGAAGTGCAGCTCCTAGTAAAGAAACATAGACCCTAGCGAAAAAACGTAGCCCCTAGTGGAACTTTACGCTGGAACAATACAACTGGCTGTTAGAAATAACAAGGAAACTGTCTTGACCTACCGCTTGTACTTGTACACAAGCCTTCCCCACAGACGGCGCCAATTGTAAGGACACGATTTGTAACAACCCTTAACAACGTTGGGTTCGCACGTAAAAAGGCCCAAACAATATCATTTATAGAGTGTGGATTTGAAAGGCTAGGCATTGGTTACAAGACAGTGGGTTTCCGTGGTGCTCGCACATAATTAAATCGTGATCGCCATAAGAGTCTTTCTCCTGGAAGCGGGCCGGGAGGCTTTGGTTTTTGACTATTTTTCCCAGCCCCTTTCTTGGTGCATTAACCTTCACATTATATAGCCCTTCCTGGTTGATCTTAGCCCTCCACTTGTTAGTCGGGCAGGTGCCTCGCTTCGCACCCGTCCCCATCACCGTCCCTCCTTGCTTTTTGTTAGTTGCGATGATCGAAGTCACCCCGTCCAGAGTCTTTTCTCATTAACATGGTCGACGACGGGCGGGTGCATTTAATGTGGAGGGGACGATATTTACTACGAACCGCTTTTGCACCGCACCCCCACGTGGGTCCCATTCCACTCGTATCTCCTTCAGGGGGCTTTTTGGGGGTGGCCTTCGTTGAGAAGTTGCTCTTCCCCTTGAAGTCCTGGAGTGCCGAGGATAGGGTCGTCCTTAGTTGTTCCCCTTGACACCTCGGCCTTTCACCATTCGTCCTCGGCACACACCCTCCTCGACATGGGCCCCGAGCCCTAATAGAGCATGGGCCGGATCATAAGTTCCCCGGCCCCACATATTTCATAAACCAAATTCAAATATTCAATTTCTCTATTTGATTTAAAAGCATTGATTAGTCATTTATTTTTGTGTAAACAAAATTTTTATATTTTTAAAATATAAATTCATTTAAAGCGGTTACAATCAAATCTTATTCATTACTTAAATTAATGCTGCAGCCTTTATTCTTGTTGCAGAACCTAATTTGGATAATATCTTTTATACATGTATATACTTTAAATAAAAGCTCATGCATGTAGAGTTCACACCCACTAAATTCTATAATTATGGATATTGTGAAGGTGAAAGCATAACCGAAATAGTTGCTGCCAAATAGCCGTTGTTTTCAAAATCGATGAGTATCTAAAAAAAATCAAGATTGATGGCCGTTGTTTTCAACTGAAATATTTATGTTGTCATATTAATCCATTTTAATTATATAATATTAAAATGCTACAACAATAAGTTATACAGTTAGGTGTATCTATTCATCTTAGTATCTATACATCTGTTTCTCAAAAAAAAAAAAAAAAAAAAAAAAAAAAAAAAAAATCTATTCATCTACTACACTGGAAAATTCGATTTACCGTATCAAGAGAGCAGTCTAATCCACACTTCGACTCAACCATCTCTTATTGGTAAAATTATTTGGTGCAAATAATAAGATTTTCAAGTAATATAATCAAAAAAGTAATATAATTTCTCCTTTTTATTTCAACAAAAATGTTACACGAACCAATAATTTTATTTCAAGCAGGGAAACTTCTCAATCTTAGTGATAACGGCTAGAGACTAGTTCTCCCCAGTTTTTTCTTATGGATGTGTGGCCACACTTAACTTCTAGAAGTGCCCTAATTTAGGCGACAGTATTAATTAATATTCAATCAAGCAGTTACATACGTACACATTTCTTTTTCCTCATCAAGTGCGATGACTCTCCAAGCATGCATGTCGACCTGTCGCTCAAGCTTTGGATTCTTGGCCATGCTCTTTGGAGTTGTCACTGCCAGACTGCCAGTATACTCGTCCAGTCCACACTTGTTGTTTTCGTGTGGTTGGTGTTGGATAGAATTGAATATCTTTTGAAATTATATATATATATATATATATATATTTTTTTTTTTTAAAAGAGAATTTCAACTTATTATCTAACCAAGATACCAAAATTATCATTCACTATTAGTGTAGGCCATCCATACTAGTTTATTTTTTGGATAGATATTCGAACTCCAAATTTCTTATTCGAAAATAAGAGATTTTACCAAATAAAACTGAATAGAACCTATTACTATATATAGAGATTGAATCTTAACATCATACATTCTTTTGAAAAATATGGAATGGTATTATGTTAAAATTCTTTTTAAAAAATTTATGATGAATAAAATGTCTCTCTCTTTTTTTTTTTTTTTTTTTTTTTTCGATACAAGATAGAAATTCTACTCTAACCTAATCTAAGTGTATATGTCTGTGAAATTTCCTCCTAGAGACTTAAACCCCGACTCTTACCCCCCATTCCCCATAATCACTTATACTTGTGGAGTGACCATTATACTAAGGGTGTGCGATGGTAAAAGTAGATGAATTAAATGTCTTTAGTTATGAAAAAATATCGAGTTTCAAAATAGGGGTACATCCTTAAATAGTTTCAGACAATGGACATTTTATTGGAAAGTTTGGCTGAAATGAGTAAAACCCAATTTTGGCCGAGCTTTGATGATCCTCCATGATTGCACCCAAGCAAGCCTCCCACCTTCTCAAACATGCACATCAACATAAACTTAACATCATGATATGGGCTATCATTTTAATTCTTCCTCATCGTTTCTGATGAGAATGGAGATCTACATCCATCATACAAAACACACACCAACACACACACACACCGACACAATCAATGATGCATATAAAAAGTTGTGTGAAAAGAATAAGCTGTGATTAGTAAAATATCATTTTTATATAGATTTATGATCGATCACTTTTATTATTCACTAATTATAATATGTGTTGTGAAATTTTTCTATATATGTGTAATGTGGTTATAAATCTTTAAGCAAAATAAGTATTTTTAATTTTTATTTAATTATCCCGTGCATCGCACAAGTTAACGACTAATAATATGTATGGTTCAACTGATATATATGTTCTAAAGAATTGATTTTCAACTAATATATTAACATAATAATGCCCATGAGGATCAACAGCATGTAAGACATCATCTATGTCAGCTTTAACTAAATAAATAAAATCTTAATATCGTAGGGTTTTTTTTTTTTTTTTTTTTTGTTTTTGTTTTTTTATTTTTTTAAAGAGAGTTTCAATATGTAGCATCTGCTCATGATGATAACTTTTTATTTTTAAACCAAGACACTAATTAGTTTTTATGTAAGTGAAAATTAAATCACAAATCTCTTATTCAACTATTAGAGGGTTTACCAATTGAATTAACTAAAACCCACTAATATTGTAGTTAATCAACCATGGAAATATTAGATATATAACAATGGGTTGAACCAAGAAGCCAAAAATTTTCCTGTACGTAGCGTGTACCACTGCCAGGGCAGAGAGCCATCGGACAATTTCCAAAAAATGTGGAAACGACATTGCACCGACCGTTATGCACAGCTCTTCATTCTCTCTCTCACTATAATTGACTCACTCACAAAGCAAAACCCACATTCTGTCTCACTCATTCACTCAGGCTCGAAGCTCGATCATATTTCATTTCCTCACACTCTCATATTCTCTCTCTCTCTCTCTCTCTCTCTCTCTCTATCTCTCTGTCTCTTATATTTTCTCCAAATAGTCAGTACTAATGGTCTGGTTATCGGCAGCTGCAAGGTCATCCTCCTTAATCTGCTTGCTATTTTTTGTGTTCATTAATGGCGCTTTCTATGCTCGGTCTCTGCCTCCTCCAACTTGCTCGACTAGGCCTCAGTCTTCTCTGACTTGCTTGACTAGGCCTTTCCCTCCGTCTACTCAAACTTGCCCCACTAGGCCTTCTCCACCTCCTCCGACTATGCCTGTTGAGCTTGACGACAGGTTTGTTCTCTATAAAAAAAAAATATAAATAAATAAATAAAAAGAACTCACATATATATCAAATGTTCATTTGTAGTAGTATATATGGGGTACTAATCTATGTTTCACTTTGCATTGCAGGTATAATTTGACCAAGATGATTGGTGAAAGAAGCTTTGGAACGGTCTGGCTTGCCTCCAAGTTCAATTCCAATGAATTGGAGTTCATTGTGAAGATCATAAGTGTATTATTATTATTATAATACTATACTATTGTATGTGTGCACTGTGCGTGTAGGCAGATATATTAATTCTGTTGCTGCATGTGTGTCTCAATTAATGCGTGCTCTGTGAACAATTCATGAGGTCATGATATTGGGTTTGGGTATTTACAGAGAATAAAAAAGCATAGTAATTTGTTATGAACAAAAGAACAATGTCTATTTTACACACTCATGACTCGTAGCCTTTTGTCTACTTGTTCTTTCTTGTTGCTAAGAGGCACAGAAATTTAATTTAGGGTGCCATACTTGTGTTATATCTATGTTATGCCAGCGTAGGCCGTTTTATGTTATAAATTTACATAAATTGCTCCATGTCATACTTGTGTCTGTTCCCGCACCTGTGTCTGTGTGACCGTGTCCATGCTTCTCTCCCTTCTGTTTTTTTGTTCTGCTTCCCTGCTTTGGTACTGGGTTGAAAAGAAAATGTGAAATGCTCATTAGTCATTAGGAAAATTCTTTCTTCTCTTTGGTTATGACTCTCTAAAATGCTGCTTTCCCTTTCGCTTTCTGCCTTGTTGTGTTTGAGTTGTTGTGGATGCTTTATATGCACGCAGACATTCAGAGGCTCAGATGCACATGTAAGTGCCTTAAGGGAGGCACATTTTGGAGAGAATCTTACGGAGGCAGGGCTAGACATAACGCCCAAGTTTGTTAAAGCTTTTCAAAGGAATATTGGAGATGATTTACTGTTACATCTAGTCTATCGTTTTGAGGGCATCTCCCTCGAACACCTATTGTACGTAGGCCAAAATAGGCTTTGGTGGAACAGGTTAAAAACCACCCAGGAGGGTGAGAATGCCATTAAAGGCATTATGTTTCAGCTGGTAAGCGGCGTGGCGGAGCCACACACAAAGAGAGGGGGGGGGGGGGCCAAGGCCCCCCAAAGTTTAAAAAAATTATTTTATAGTATTTATATTATTTATATTTTAAAAAATGTAGCATGTAAAAATTGAAGTTAGCTCCCTCAAATTTTGAGTCAATTCAATGGTGCTCTTAAAAAAAAGAAAAATTATATTAAAATCATATAATTTAAGAGGTTCAACAAATTAAATTATGTAAAAAATGATAAATTTTTGTACATATCTAATAGAAGAAAGGGAAATGCTAATGAGTGCCCTTAGGGCACTAGTTAATAATCCATTTAAAAATTTTTTTTATGAGAAATGAAAAAAAAAGTAATTAATATTTTGACAGTTTTTTTTTCATTTCCCATAAAAGTGGTATCAAAACTTTCCTAAAATGGATTATTAATGAGTGCCTTAAGAGCACTCGTTAGCATGACCTTAGAAGAAATACATGACTTTTGTATACTCATTAAAATTTAGAAGATGATAAATTCTCTTAGTAAATTAATTTTTATATGTGTGTGTATGTAGAGGTTTGTCCTAACTAATATATTAACATCATAACTTGGCCCCCTCAAACCAAAATTTCTAACTCCACCCCTAAGCTTAAGTGAAGCTTTAAGTTAATTTATACTATAAGTACAAGTTTTAGAAAATGACAATAATAATTTTGTGATATTCTCTTCATTCAGATCTCAGCAGTTGCGATTCTCCATGATCATGATATTGTTCATAGGGATTTAAAGCCCGGTAAGTCTTCTCTCTTAATTTTAAGTGCCAGCATCTAGTTGTTTTAAATTTCAAAATCTTCTTATATCTATGATGTGCTTATCTACTATGGCTTTGTCTTGCTATTGTTTAGTCCAATAAATATAAGTACATGTCAAAATGTTAAACTAGGAAAATTTTTCATTTAGTCTGGAGATACCAAAATTTTTCATTTGTTATGATTCTAAAACCTTATGATATCCTCAAATCAAGGCTTTGGTTTACTTTGACTGTTACTTGTATAAGTTAGCAGACTAAAAACTAGTATAGATGTTATCAAATGTTACTTGTTTTGTGAGCAATTTTGGGTCTTGATTTAGCGGATTTGGGTGTTACATGCGATTATGGTCCCAAAACGATGAACTTTTTGTCAAAATGGTGAGCTTTATTATTGTGGAATTATTTTATTTATTTCAGGAAATATTGTAATATGTATACCAACCCAAAAGCGTAGGTGTGCAGCTAGTGTTGAGGAAATTAAGCAAAAATATGATTTTAAGTTGTAAGTTCAAAATTTTTATCTTCTTTTTTTTTTTTCATGTAACTATTCTGTGAAATATATCAACTCTGATTTTTTTGCATAACAGGAGACTAATTGACTTGGGGAGTGCCACAAATGCCTACACAATACAGTTATATGGACCATGGTAATTGGTAAATGAATGGTTGTTGGTCTGTTGCTTAGTAATATGCTAGAATAGAACTAACCATGCTTTTGTTTTTAAATTTTTAGGGCTCCACAATGTAGGGATTACACGCCTCCAGAAACTGGATATGGTTTGATGGCCAAACCACAAGCAAGGTATGTCAAATATACTCTTAGAATTTAAAATCTGAGGTGTTTGTCTATATTCTCTGATTTTATTTTCCCTTGTTTCTCCAGTTATGATATGTGGTCGATCAGGATTATTTTCTTAGAGATGATTTTGGGAACCAATGAAATTTTCACTATCTCAAATATTGATAACTTGACACCTGAGCTAGTAGATCTTGTGTTGCAATATGATGAGGGTGATTTGATTGACTCTGATATCTATAGGTTGGGATACGATTCTGAAAGTTCAAATAGTGTAAAAACACCCTTGAACGTTTAGACCCCCAATTTACAAATTAACCAATTCAAGTTTTATGTCAAACAACTAGTGTGCGGAAAATGAACAAAAGCTATAATATAGAATTGGAAAAACAATCTAAGGCAAATTAAAATCACAACCCACAGCAGATAATAAAAGGCAAAGATAAAAAGGGAAGGAAGATGCAAACACAAAGACAACACGTGATGTGTTATCGAAGAGGAAACCGAAACCCTTGACGTAAAACCTCTCCACCGCCCTCCAAGCGGTAAACAATCCACTAGAAAATGTAGTTGAGATACATGGACAGCAATAGACCCTCCAAGCCTAATTTACCCAGTGCACCTAAGCCCTCCAAGCTTCTTGTTCCAACGAGGTTGCGCCGAACCTTTTTCTTTTCTAGTTTCCCAGATTCCGCTACTAGATCATAGCATCAACCAATGCAGATTGGTTCCTTCCTAATCGCTTCTCGTAACACCAAACAGCCCTCTCACAAGAATGAATATGGTGAGAACAAGGTTTTGGTAAAATGCCTCTCAAGGGTTTGACAATGGAGAGGAAGAGAGTTGAGGAATTTGAAGAGACTCTAATGTATAGATTGTAGGTGAATCAATCTTGTTTTACTCTAGGGTTTCTCTCTCAAAATTCTCTCTGGAAGCTCTCTTTCTTTTGTGGGTATAAGGGGTATATATACTAGGGTGAGAGAGGAATGTGAAACGTCGGGTTTTTTCAAAACAGAGCTGGCTCGCGGCTTGGCCTCGCAACTTGACTGAGTCGCGAGATCTAGTTGCGAGATAACCGTATGGCTAGTTGTCCTGTTTTGTCCTGTAGTGCTCCAATTAGCATGACTATTCACCTTCTAGCATGCTTGGCACGTGTCTTTGCATCCAGCGGCTTGCAGCCGCGAGTCACCCGCGAGATCCAGCATCGAGTCTCTGTTTTCTTGCACACTCTTGAGCATTCGACACTTTATCTCACTCACTACCCTTACAACAAAACCCACCTAAATACAGGGTTACTAAATGCTGAAATACAAGCAAATTTGGCACGGAATAAAGCCAATAAGATGGTTGATTAAATTCAACCTTACAATTCTAATTTTATTGACTTCAAATTATTCATACCTTGGCATATCGGAATTATTAGTATTTTGATTTTATGGTTTTGTTGTTTGTTTTTCCTTACAGGAATTTAGCTTTTTTGGAGAGTGCATAGGAGAATTTTCTGATCACTGTTCAGAGCAGGATTTTGCAGACAAGATCATTGCAAGGGATCCATTCCAACTGGGGTAAAATTATAACTTGCTAAATAATTTAATACATGTCCTATAAAAGCACATTATTTATATTACAACATGCTTTTTACATATTTGTAGCTTTCTGGATGTTGAGGCATTACGTTTGGCACGGCTTCTTTTACATTGGGATCCGGTATTTCAATCTATAATGCACTCTCTCTTTTTTCTTCGATTATTCTCTTGTTCTTGCACATTATATAGTGAAACTCATTTTATTGTACCTTACAGGTGCGTAGGATCAGCGCCTGTGGTGCTTTGCAGCATTCATACTTCCAGCAGAATGAAGCAAGAGCTTGCAGAGGAGATTAGCTTGTCAGATGTGTTACAATAAATTTACTTTTGTGAGTTTGGTTGGTTGTGTGTGATGTTGTTGTGTCTTTTGTTTTACAGTCTCTCACTCTCATGAATCTAAAAGAGTGGGCTAATTTTCATTGGCAGAACTGGCATAAAAGAATCTAAGGTCTATCATGATTAGTGTAACAAGGGTTCATAGCTGATTTTAAAGTTTAAGGACTAAGGCTTGGTCATTGTCGTAGGGAGGACAAACATGCATCACTTTGTCTAAGGTGCTACCACCAAGGAGAAAACCTAGAATCATTTAATGCCAATCACTAATGCCTTGTCCGAACATGCATGCTTGTATATGTCAAGCAATATGTTATAGCAATGCTGAAACTATGCTCTGACATTTTTCCAAAGGGCCTTGATGTATATTAGGAAAAGGAACATAGCGCTATGTCAAATTTAAACATATTGAATGGAAGGAGCATGGTATCAGGAGTGTAATTGTTTACAGTTATACTTTCTTAGTCCAATTCTCTATAATATAGCCCAATTCCTTGATATTTTAAATCCCTAGCCCTAAAACAAGAAAATGACATTTATTCAAAATAAATATGCAAAATAGATTAAATAAGGTGCAAGACAATTTTGTTATTCAAGATGCATAGATTAAAGAGAAGAAAAAGACAACATAAAAAAATTAAAAAACAAAAAAAGAGAGAAGAAAAGTAGTCATTAATGAAAATATGAATGAGCCAACAAAATAAATTAGATTTTTATAAGCCAATTCAATTCTAATGCAAAGTACCGAAAGAGCATTATAGCTAAGAAACTAAAAGAAAAACAAAATAGATAAAAGTTCAAACTCTAATATTACGTTCTTTATAGCAAAGCATCATCTAGAAACTAGGCATCACAACATAGGTGGTGTAATGCGAGAAAGAGATTCCCATTGGTAGTGTGGTTCGATGCTTCCATCTAGCATGTTGTAGATGCCCATATCCTTGCCTCCTTCACCAGGAATTGACCAATATATATCGGGATAACAGAAAATTCTTAGGTACTTTTTGAGTATGAAGAAATGATACTCTCTCCTCTCATATTTATGGTGGACCTCACCATAAATTTAATAAGTGAACCACACTATGAATATGAGAGGAGGGAGTACCATTGGAAACTCCGAAAGTACCTAAAAATTACTCCAAGATAATTATCAATAAAGTAAATGCAATTAGCTCTATATCGTGAGAAATCAGATGCCTCAATAGATATGGAAGAATAATGTACCAAGAAGAGGGCTCTATTGCCCAAGCTCTTCAATCCTTCCACTTGCCACCCCCTAAATCCACCTCAAAGACTTTGAACCCCGTAGTCCCGTAAGTCCAATTGTCAAATCTAGGTTTCTTTGAATCTGAGTACTCTGGAAATAGATTATCGCAAGTCCAAGTTCATTTGTCAATCCCTTCCCTCGCAGGCCATACACATAACTCCTTGTTGTGAAACTAGCAACAAGGAGCTTGATGATTCCACCAGGTTTAACTGCTCGAGACAAAAACCACATGCCTCAACCAATTCCTTAGGTAGCGTTGTTACATGATGATATGCTAAAGTAGGATTTGGGCCTCCAATGTCGCAGGGTTTAGGGTTATTGATTGCTTCAACTACCATCTAACATCACTTAAGAAATTTCCTTGAACAAGCCCTTTGCTGAATAGTTTCTGTCAATGTCAGGATGCCATCATCACACTGGCCACAAGCTGCTTATAAAATGAAACCTTTCAGTAGCACAGCTAGTACCACTGACAACTGAGGCAAGGTCTTTAACCAAAAGAGAGAGAGAGAGAGAGAGAGAGAGAGAGAGAGAGAGATAACTGAGGCAAAGTAACTAGTGTGGCAAAATGATGAAGGTTGAGGTCACTATCATTTCAAAAGAAACCATCAAACCATCTTTACTAACATTGCACCATCTGAAACCCTACAAACTCACCCTCTTAGATCAAGTCACTCCCGCAACTTACGTTCCCACAGTCTTCTTCTACCCTGTGAGT
Organism: Quercus dentata; assembly: GCA_028216015.1. Classification (NCBI taxonomy): domain Eukaryota; kingdom Viridiplantae; phylum Streptophyta; class Magnoliopsida; order Fagales; family Fagaceae; genus Quercus; species Quercus dentata. The sequence continues at coordinate 70,064,641 of CP116448.1, forward strand.
ACTGATCTCAATCTCAACATGTTCCAAATCATTACGCAACTTAAAAATTCCCTTTCAGATACCCTCAATATCTATTATCCATTTTCTGGGAGCATAAGAAAGACAATCTTTTTATCCATGATTTCGACACGGGTGTTCCCTTTCTGGAAGCTCGTGTTAATTGTTCCATGTCTGAGTTCCTTAAGCACAAAGAAACAGACTTACTGGCCCTATTCGTTCCGTATCGTGCCTTTTGCAAGGAAACAGATACTACCATAGCTCAAGTGGCTATTCAACTGAACATCTTTGTTTGTGGTGGAATAGCAATCGGGTTGAGCTGCTCACATAAGATTGGAGATGCAACAACATCGAGTGCTTTCCTTCCGTCTTGGGCAGCCACTTTTACTGGGTCTCCGGAAAAAGTTATACATCCAAATTTCTCTGAGGGATCAACCATGTTTCCACCTAGAGATCCACTTCCTCAAAAGTATATAGCTACAATGGATAACTTATGGTTCAAAGAAGGTGATTATGTTACAAGAAGGTTTGTGTTCCATGACAAAGCAATAGCCACCCTAAGAGCCAAAGCAAAAAGTGAATTAGTTCCTAATTCTACACGCATTGAGGCACTAACTTGTTTCATTTGGAAACATTGCATGGCAGCTTCTTAAGGCATATCAGCAGGTTTGAAAAAGACATCCATGGCCATGCTGGTCCAAGCGGTGAACTTAAGGACACGAATGAAGCCTCGCTTGTTAGATGCTTCTATTTGAAATATATTTTGGTGGGCACCTGCAACAGTTGATTTGACTATGAAAGAGAGAGAGTTGCATGAATTGGTGGACCTCGTGAACGCGGCCATCACAGTTTGATACCGATTGTGAGGAAAATTTGCAAGGAAATGAAGGGTTAGAAGAAATGTTTTCTGCAGAAATAAAACCAGATGTTTGGGCGTTTACATGCTGGCTTAGATTTTTTAATGATCTTGATTTTGGTTGGGGGAAGCCATTTTGGATTGGTATCATGGGGAACGTTGGTTCTGCATTCAGAAATTTAATAATGTTCAATGAAACCCATGCGGTATTGGGATTGAGGCATGGGTGACTATGGATGAGAAAGAAATGGCTATATTGGAGAATGATCCTGAATTTCTTGTATTTGCTTCTCTAAATCCTAGCATTTTACTCTCTCTTTAAAATCTTTGGATGTATTTTTGTTTGATGCCCAAGATAAGTAAAATAGAATTGGTTGATGGTACGTATGTAAGTTTGTGTATGAAAATAAATCATTAATAAATTGGTTTATCAACGCTCTACTCTTGATAAAAATAAGTGCTTTGATTACTTTACCTCCAACAGTGTTCACATGTTTACACTATTGAATCTGAAAGGGTGAGGGACCTGTTGAAGGTGAAGTAATAATTAGCCTTCAAATTATAGGAGTACTTGTAAGGCATTTTTGCTGAATATGTAAGTTTAAAGAATTCTCGCATGTATTGAAATTATTCTTCTCTTTTCTTTATTTTTTTTAATTTTAATTCCTTTTTTGAATCAAATGTAACGAAGTTCTTAAGTTGTTATAAGAATTTATATAAGTGCAATTCAGCTACATATATTTTGTTGTGATTCAATTTTTCTGGACAGATTGACAACATTAGTCATAGTGATTCGCTATACCAATGATTGGATAAATCTAGAAATTTGCTATGATTTTGTCTCCATTAAGTATTTGTGAGTCGAGAGCTGATCAAATCCTCTGTATAGGTATCAACAACCGGAGATCCTTGCCTACAATCCTAATATTTCTTGAATAACCACTAATGCATGGTAATACCATGGTAAAATTTTTACATCTATTAGCCTCCTCATCTATCAGTGCCTTGAGTACAACTTTTTTACGATTTCAGTGTCCCATATAAATTAAGTGTAAGTTTAATTATGTATTTATAATCTCTTGAGTATCCTCCCCTTACAAGCTGGTTTTTCAGGGTGAGTTTTATTAATAAGTTTGTGGTCAAATATAATAGTTAGCAACCACAAGCGGTGGGATATCATACAAAATAATAGTGTATTAGAAAGAGTTGTTCCCATTTTTGTCAATGCATCAGTTCATTGACTAGTTTTCCAAGCACATGTTGAAGTGAACTGTGCTCGAATTGGAGGAGAAGGATCTTGTAATAAAAAAGAAGCATTATGATTAGACAGCAAACCAACTAAGCATTTAGCGTCTAGCTCTACACTAAAAGATGTTTGATGTTGAGATACAAAGGCAAGTAAGAGGCCATATTGGAGGGCATGAAGTTCAGCTTTGATGCTGGAGGAGTGGCCGAGAAACTGAGAGGATCCTTTTAGTTGAATAATGTCTTTTTTTGGTTTAACTCACTTTAATGTCTTTATATATATTTTTAAGCCATCTCTGGTTAGAAATTTATGCCATGCCTTTGTTAAACATTTTGGAAAAAATATATAAAAATAAAAATCAAGCATTGCGTTGTTGATTGGGCTGGGCTTAATTTTTTTGACTAAAGAGTCCATTACAACAATCACTTATACAAACTCAGAGGAGTCAGAGCAATCCAGTGAAAATGAGCTTCAGATTCAGGCATTGAGACACGTACATTTTCTGACTAAATGTTTATGGTGCGCTATTTTTATTGATAACCATTTTCTTGATTTGTGCTGCATGATTTAATAATATGGAGGATGTAACTGGATTTAAATGTTGAATAGAATAAGATAGGAAGAAAAAAAGAGTAAAAATAAAATATATAACGATAAACATCAAATTATCCAAGTCATTCTATATAATATAATAACATTATATTATTATATACTATATGATGCAGTAGGATAATAGGTAATCAAAGAGAAAATAAAAGATAACAACTTAAAACAGAAAACTAAATTGCATGAACCCAAAGTAGAATTCTAATTAACACAAAAATTCATCAACCTAAAGAATTGATGCAACATATATAAAAAAAAAAAATCAAACAAAAAATGAAAAACAAATTGAGAGAGAGAGAGAGAGAGAGAGAGAGAGAGAGAGAGAGAGAGAAAGTAACATTTTTTGTGTGAGAAAACTATGCATAGAATGAAAAAGAAAATGTCAAATTTATAGTAAGATGTTGAAAATAATAAGAGTCAAAATAAAGGAAGATAAAGAGGTAGAGAAAGAATAATATTAAGATAGAAAGTAGTAGGGAGATGAAGAGATAAAAGAGAGGGAGAGTTTTGGAAAATTAATAATAAAAATAATGGTTAAAAGATATTTTAATTTTTATATAATGGAGTTTTTAAGTTACCTTAAATGAGAAAATGTTTAACTTTATGTGGTACTCTGTATTAGTTTAGGACTAATATTAACTTTATGTTGTATTAGCTTAGGACTAATATTAGTTTTATGTTGTATTAGCTATGTTGTATTAACTTTAAACTAAGTTATGTGATATTTAGTATTAGCTCTGGACTAATATATGTGTAATGTAAACACATTTGAAATTTTCATTAAAGTGTTATTGTTGCCTTTTGTCACTTTGTTGATTATTATGTTGATTTATATTAAAGTAGTATTAGCAATGGTTGATTATTTGTTACTTTGTTGTATAGACTAAACCAATATAGATGATTATAATAGTACTCATGAGAGTGGCTATTATATGGAACTGTTAATGGATGGGGATTATAGAAATTACTGTGATGATCATGATGGTGGTGACTTGAATGATGGCAATTATAACAATGCTGACAATAATAATGATGGTGATAACAATGATGATGATGATGATGATGATGATGATGAGAGTAGTGACAGTGATGATGACAGTGACAATGATTCTAATGATGATGATAGTAACAACAATTCTGATGAGGAGTTTTACCAGACTTGTGGCGCTTACATGTGAAGCAGCTGTGACATATTTCAATAAGTACATTAATAAGACTCCTTGTTATGATTCTAAACAAACAAGGTGGGCTTGGGTGAGACGTTGTATGGAAGGTAATGAGAAATTGTGTTACAACATGTTTAGAATGAAAAAGGAAGCGTTTCATAATTTGTGTCAAGTTTTACAACATGACTATGGACTTCAACATTCAATGAATATAAGGTTAGAAAAATTAGTAGCAATCTGTTTACTGATACTTGGTCATGGAACATGTAACCGAATGGTTCAAGAAATATTTCAGCATTAGAGTGAAATCATAAGTAGACATTTTGAGAAGATGATCACTCTGTTGAGTGCTCGTTTTGTAGCTGCATATGTAAAGCCTTCGAATCCAACTTTTAGTGAAGTTCCAACCCAATTACAAGACTATCCAATTTATTGGCCACATTTCCAAGTATGTGTACTATTGTATATTTGAATAAGTGCTATTAATTGTCTATAAGATAATACAATGCATGTGGAACTGAAAACTATTAATGTTTTTATTAGGATTGCATCGGTGCGATTGATGGATGGCACACATGTGATAGCAGTTGTACCTTATGATAAGACCATTCCATACTTTGGAAGAAAGGGATATCTAACCCAAAATGTGATGGCTGCATGTGACTTTGATATATTATTCACATTTGTTTTGCCTGGATAGGAAGGTGCAGCACACGACACCTCCATTTTTCTTGATACTATTCGTAAACAAAGTAACAACTTTCCAAACCCACCACCAGGTTTGTAATTGGTTAATCAATTGTTCATTATAATGAAATATTATGTGTGTGTTAATATAATTGATTTTTTTTTCTAGGGAAATATTATGTAGTTGATTCTGGTTACCCAATGATGAAAGGCTATTTAGCACCATACAAGGGGATATCTTACCATCTTCAAGAATTTTGAAGGAGAGGTGGAAGCCCTAGAACTAGAGATGAAAAATTTAATCATACTCACTCATCTCTTTGATGTGTGATTGAGTGCACTTTTGGTGTGTGGAAGAATAAATGGAGAATTATCAGAAACGTACCATCTTTTCCATTCCATTCCATATCCAAATATTTATTATATCTCCTACTATGGCTCTTCATAATTTTGTTAGACTAAATGATAGGGGCTTCATACACGTCAATTGAGATTCAATTTCTAGAAGAGAACATAAGAGCATCCACAGCAGTGGAGCTAAAAATTTAGCTTTTTAACTCCACCAAAAGTTACTTTATCTATTATACCTACACATATACTACAAAGAAAGTGGATCTATTTTAGCTATCAACGCAATAAAATAATATAAACATCACAACAAAATAATATATCCCTACAATAAAATAATATACCACCTACAATAAAATAATATAACCCAGTACCCAAAAAAACAACCCAAAGACTGCACAACCACCTCTACCATCACCCACACCCGCAACCACCACTACCACCACCACCAGCAGACACAACCAAACCCACAAAAAAAAAAAAAAAAAAAACCAAACACCGTACCACCAAACCATAGCCACAACAACCACCATCGCCACCACCACAGCCATCAAACCCATAGAAGAAAACAAAAATCAAACATCATTCCCACATGAAAATACATTAAAGAAAAAAACAAACAAACTCAATCACAGCAAAGAGAATGGCGTGGGTCCGATCGGAGGATCAAGGCGGAGGCGTTGATCGGCGGAGTGGGGAGGATCTGGCGCGTGGGTTTGATCGGAGGATTGGACGGAGGCATGGATCGGCGGCTGGGGGCTTGGGTCGGTGACGTTGAGGCCGGCGGAGGGATGTAGACTGGGCGATGGGGCTTAGGGAGATCGGCGATGGGGCTTGGCATGGGTCGGCGAGCTGGGTCGGTGGAACAGGTCGGCGGTGAGGGAGCTAGCCGACGAGTTGAGGGATGAGGGAGGCCGGCGAGAGCTAGAGAGGAAAAGAAAATTTACCAAATGAGCCGAGAGCTAAAGAGAAAAAAAAAGACCGGCGAGCCGAGGGAGGCCGGCGAGCTGAGGGATGAGGGAGGTCGGTGAGTGGAGAGAAAAATTTTTTTTTGAGGAAGAAAGAAGAATGAAGAGAAGCCGGAGAGAGAGAGAGAGAGAAGAGGATGGGACTATTTTAATCAAAGAGGAGAGAGAGATGTAATAAAAAAATATTTTTTTTTTTTAGCTTTGAGCTACAGTGCACATCTATTTTTAGATGTGCATCAGAGCCGAGGAGCTAAATCTTTTAGATTTAGCTCCACCGCTGTGTGATGGTTTTTGGGTATAGAGGAGCTAAAAAATAGCATTATACCTATATAGCACCACCGCTGTGAGTACTCTAATAGTGAAGCGGTATCGATTATGAGCAGAACTCGGGATCTTTAATGAGACCACGAGATGGTGGTTCTTCGTGATTCCATTGCTAATTCCATTTGGGGGGATAATAATTAGTTGTTGTTTTTTTTTTTTTTTTAATATCATGTAGTACAATTTAAACTTGGGTTATTGGTATGTATTTTATCATCTTTTTACATTTTTATGTAGTACAATTTAAACTTGGATTATTGGTGTGTATTTTATCATCTTTTTACATTTTCATTTTGTGCTTCATGATGATGAAAATTATTTAGATTTAATTAATATTGATAAGAAGTCATTAATGGTAATAACAAATAATTATGAGACTAAAAAGAAAAATTGCCCAAACATTATTAAAATAATACCAATAATATATTATTATTATTAATTAGTTTTTTTTAGTAAGTATATGAAGTAGTTGATTTAAGTATGAAATAAACTCTTTCTCAAAAAAAAAAAAAAAAAAGTATGAAATAAACTTCTTTATATATACATTGTCCTTTTTGGTAATTTATCCCTCATGCCACTTTTATAAATACTAACCAAACACTCAACTTTTTCAAAAAGCATTTTTTAACAATTTTTACCAAACACTCAGTTTTTTCAAAAAACACTTTTTCATACTGCACTTTTTAAAATCCTCACTTTTTCAAAAAGCTCAGTTTTTACTTTTAAAAAGTTGAACCAAACTCATCCTTAGTTTTTATTTTATTTTTATTACTGGAGTAATACTTATTGATAAGTCTCAGTATACAAGAAGTATACTAAGGACGAAAAAAAGAAGAAGATAAAAGCAGTCAAGACAGAACAAACCTATCTGTATTAGTCTTTGAACAAACGAGAAGGTAAAAACTATATATTATATCTGCTTACAACTTTAATATTAGTGTCATTATCTTGTGGTCATTGGGGAAGTTTACAGGCTACAGCCTATACAATTACTACATACCGTTTCTTTTTCTTCTATTTTTTTTACCAAAAACAATTTGAACCTTCAGCTAGAGCCTGCTATTGGGGCAGCTTTGTTGGCCCGGAATTTCTTGTTGAAAGAATCAGAAAGGCACCACAATAGCTGACTAGGGATCGCCTACTAGGGTTAAGGGTTCTACTCTGCATTACAAAATATAAGAAGATATATTCAAAGAATATTATTATTGTCAGTGAATCTCTTGTATGTAGGCTTTGTAGAAAGATATTGAGAAACTCTTTTGTTAATAATAATCATTAACTTAACTAAATCTATATTTATATTTATACATATCTACGAAAACCTTAAGGTGGCGTTTGGTATGGGAGAATCCATATTATTCCTAGCATCAAGATTCCTAGGAATGAGATTCCTTACAATCTGGATGCCTAGGAATATAGCTAGGGGTACTGTTCACCAAACTGCACCAAAACCACTCGCAAAATGACATAACCGCCCCACAAGTAACAATGCATGGCACTACAAGTAACAGTGCATCATACTGCATGGTGTAGTGCGGTCTGATAATAATAAAACCATACAAATCGCATCGCACCGCACCCTCTATATATTAATATATTTATTTATTTTTTATATTAAATATATTATTAATAGCCTAGTTTAAAAAAAAAAAAGTTTGATAATCCTAGCAAGTGTTGGCTAGGAAAGTCAATCCAAAATAAAGAAAAACTAGTTCAATAGTTTAAAACTTGGCCCAAAACAAAGGGAAAAATTAGTTTTGGGCTAGGTAGAAAAAACTCAAAATTTGAAAAATATACCAACTTCAAGTTATTCAAACCGCATCTTATATACCGCACCGCACATGTGACTGCAAAAATGAGGTTCAGTGTGGTTATTGTTTTGGCTAAATTCTAAACCGCACCGCACCGCACCGCACCACACATGTAATCACAAAAATAAGGTGCAATGCAGTTATGGTTTTAGCTAAACCGCAACTAAAGTGCGGTGTTAAAAATGTCCAAAACCGCACCACGAACAACCCTAAATATAGCTATTCCTATGTTTGGTTTCATTGGGAATCTTTTAAGATTCTTAGAAATGTGAGATGATAATGTTTGGTTTATTTCTAGAAATCTTAAATGAATTATTTATTTTTCCCATTCTATCCTTAGATTTGAATGTAAACTACCAAGTCCTTTAAAAAAAAAAAAATCTTCCTCTAAATAAATAATGAAAAACAAGATATAAACTATTAATTATAACAAATTCATTAAAACTGTAGTTTAACATTTTAAAATAACAAGTACAATACAAAAATAACTATTTAAATTCTCAAATGCTTTTTTCTTAATAATAATTTTTAAAAGAGCTTAATCCATAACAAAACAACTTGACAACGTTTAGGTCTATATAACAAGAGAAAAGATATTGATAATTTTTTTTATATTTTATCTTAATTACTTAAATGAAAACAAAGGTGAAGACAGTCAAGTTTTGTAAATTCTGGGTTTTTCTTTTAGGTTTTAGATATAAATAATCGATGGCCATATGCAGAGGTACGAACAAGTTTGATTTGCTTTCAAATCGAACTACGTTGCAGCAACACCAAACGCTAAGATTCATCCCACATTGCTATATCCCACGTTGATCTCCACATATCACAGTAACAGAACCAAACGCTAAGATTCATCCCACATTGCTATATCCCACGTTGATCTCCACATATCACAGTAACAGAAGAACAATAATGGACAATCCATTTATCAAATACCATGATGAGAATCTTTGAAAAATTATAAGGACTCAATGTTTTAAATTTGGATCTTTATCAAGTATTTGTTATTAGATCTCTGAAAGACTGAAAGTAATATTAAGTAACAGAATAATTCTTCATTGTTTGCAAGGTTTTCAGACCCAGACCGTTTATTAAACCGTAAAAGGGAGAGGTTCAAAGTTTTTGAGGTCGAACCGAGGTTGAACCGGGATCGAACCGTGATGATGTCATAATTAATTTAATAATTATTTAAAATATAAATAAATTAAATTAAATTAATACAAATAGAAAAATAAAATTAAATAATCAAATTAAATATATTTTTCATAAAAATTCCATAATTTATTTAACATGCCATTTTATTAACAAAAACAAGACAATATATAGATGCAGTGATGCACTTAGATATTTTGAACAAAAATTGAAGTATAATAATAATAATAATAATAATAATATAAAAAGCTCTTTGTTCCATTCCATGTTGACAAGTCTTGGTTATAGTACAAAATTTTGAATTAAAGTAGCATTGTCCAATCAAAGCACGTGGGTGGGTGGGTGACTCTACAACATCATAGTATTGAAATGATACTTCAACAATATTTTTAACAATACTTTCACAATAAAATTTATGTGAAAAGTTGTTACTAGTTCTAATCTGAACCCATCATTGAAATTATTTTTTTACTCACCAATATTAACTAATAACAATCTGTTTGATCACAAATTAATTAGAAAATACCAAATTAGCTATACATGAGAATAGAGCAAAAAAAACGTGTAGTGATTTTCTATTTTTATATTTTCAGATCAACGTGGCATTCTAATTTTTATAAAACTAAATAAAAGAAAAATAAAAAAAATGTTGAACAACTTAAAAATCAAAACGTGGCATTGTCATTTAATACCCCCACCTACCTCCACTTTCTTTTCATCTTATCTATTTACCTCATTGTTCTCTACATTTCAGTCTTTCCCTTTTTCTTCATTAGTTTTTAAGTTTAACTCTACTCTCTCTTCTGCAGATACGGAAGACTAAGCATCAATGGCGACACTAAGATGTAATCTACCAAAAAAAATATTACTTTATGTGTTGGCATAAGTAGGATTTCTTTCTAGTAATTTACTAAGAGTGTTTTTCTCTTTTTTCCCTTAATTTTATTTCTATATATGGGTCGGTTTTGAAAATCAGCTCCGATCGTGTCACCACACCGGCGTTGGAAAGGTCATCAAGTTCCGTTTGCTGGCATTTACTCGTTCAATCAGCCCAAAGCTCGGTACAGTTTGGTTGGTGAGGATCGGGTTTTTTTTTTTTTTTTTTTTTTTTTTTTTTTTTTTAAGGTTTAGATTCAAAGATAAGTGGGGAACCGTGAGAAGCGGTCTGATCACGGTTCTCAGAATCGTGAGGTCCGACCGCGGTTCACACGGGTCCTTGCTTTTTTCCCATAGAGCGGTTCTTGAGGCTAAAAGAACTGCAAAAATGAGCGGTTCGTGGTTTTCCCGGTCGAACCGTATGGTCTGGTCTGGGTTTCAAAACCTTGAATTTGTTTGATGTATGATCGGACCCCTTGCCTGGTTTTATTATTATTACTATTATTATCTAGGCTTTCAAACTTTAAATATGGGTTTTCTAAGTTTTAAAAAAATCAATAAAGTCTGATGTGTCAATTTCTATTATTTTAATGTTTTTGTTAATGGAATAATGACATGGCACAATCTAAACCATCTATTACAAAATGAAAAGTCAAAATTTTAAGAACTTTATGTGATAGAGTACCTTAGGAACTCTAGAAGATCTTAATCTAAAAATATCAGCTATATCTAAATTAGGTTTCTTGTTGAGGTAGTATTGTCTATAATGATAATCAAATGAAAGATTTTCTGAAGACTTTTACTGATCCACTTGAGATTTTGAAAATGAGTTGGTTCATTGAAATTAAATAAATAAACAATTGGATTGGATTGGATTGGATTAGATTGTACCAACAAAATCTAGTGCAGTGCTAAACCCCATTTATTATCGAATTAATATTGAATTAACTGATTGACTTGCTTTTCTAGTTTATCTACTATTGTTTTGTTAACATTAGAATTTGGTATTTACTATTGTTGTTATTATCTTTTATTTATTGTAACGTTGAAGGGAGTTATATTTAGTTGTTAGAGTCCTAATAGATTAGGTAGTTGAGTCATTGTAGCTCATGTTGTGGGTAGTTCCTTGTTTTTAGCTAGATTTTATATGAAATTATAGTTGTTTACAATTGCTTATTTATTTTGTTATTAATATTGATGAATATTTTTATGAATATATATTTTTAATATTGTCTTTCAATCTTGCCCCCTAGACTAAAATCCTAGCTCCGAAAGAGTACTTGGGTATAAATATTCTTGCAATAGAAGTGACTTTTGAAATTTAATGTATTTTACTATGTCAACACCATGGCAGTCTTAGCCAACTAAATTAACAAGTGCTCATACATGGCCTGCTTCTAGTTTCTTCAAATAATCAACACTTGCCAGATATAAACTTCATATTATAGCAAAGAGAAAATGTATGATATTCTTCATATATTGGCTAATAATGAAGAATATTTTAATTTTCTCTCATGATATTTGGTTGGAATGATGGAAAACTGGAGTGGTAGAAAACTCACTTGTTTGGTTGAGAATAAAAATGAAAAAGATTTTCTATAGTTTGTATAAATTTACTTCTGTCCCTATTACATAATATTATAAATAATTTTTTTAATCATTAAATAATAATAAAAATTAATTTTCCATTATATTATATTACTGGGTAATCCTTAACCCTTCCCCCTCTTATTAAGATTACAGAATGTTCTTATAAATTATGGCCAATACCAAGTATTTTATAGGGTGTACTTAATGCGTTAGAGCTTGTCCCATAGATGTATTAGAAATGATACCTTGGGACGAATGTAAAGCTAAGCAAATTGCTTCTGCTCCAAGAACAAAGGACCATGTTGGTTGTAAAAGATGTGAATCCACCTGTCCAACATTTCTTGAGTGTTCGAGTTTATTTATGGCATGAAATAACTCAAAGCATGGGCCTTGCTTATTGATATGCTTCAAAAGTCCCACCTAAATACATTTCATTTCTTTATTGAAAGGGGCCACTCTCTTTGAATTTTAGCAAGTGATATATTTAGAAACAATCTCTTTATTCGAAGTGGATTATTTTTTATTCCATTTCTGTATTATTTATAAATTCAAGTGTGTGTATATATATATATATATATTAATTGGATGTGTTTGGTTGGAGGAGAAAATGTGAGGGAAAACTGGTGGACTGTGTTTTCTAACGTACTGTTCCTTCTATGGTATTTTGACGGGTGTCCCTGAAGTTCTTGTGCTAGTGGAAAGGTTTTCCTTTGCTTTTCATTTTGTGACCCTTCTTTATGTCACCATTTGTTTTTTTTTTTTTTTTCTTTTCTTTTCTTTTTTTTTTTTTTTTTTTTTTTTTTTTTTTTTTTTTGGTTTGGCTTCTGTGTGTGTGGGTGGGGGGGTGGGGGTGTCCAATAGATATTAGATATATAATCTCCTATGTATATAGTTATCAACACACATACACCTACTGTTGGATTATTTATATATTTTAAATTTTGTGTGATTAACTGTTAGTTAATATATTTCTGCATTGTTAATCACTAAGGGTCTTTTAATATATATTTTTTCACCTAACAACATCGTTTGAAGGGCAAAATGTAAAAGAAGTAAAAGCATCAACAATATCCGAATTAGTAGAAGCAATCGATCAATCAAGATAGCTAAACTTCACCCATACATATACACTTGAACTTTATGGTTCCGACGCAAAATTGCTAAAAATACTTCATCCCTCTTTGCTACATCAAAATCTACCTTAACCAAATCAAGAGGCAGAACATATTAAAACAAATGCCTTGGTTTCCTCACCCGAGCTGATTCCCAAGCCAACTTATTCTTGTTGTATGTGTTGGGCTTTGTGGATCCTAGTTTTGTTTGATCCGGTTTGACGACCTGACCCGACCCAAATAATATTGCGTGGTTTTTAATGGGAGATTTACTAAGGCTTAGTCCATAGAGCGGATCGGCCCAAGCCGGAGCTTAGGGTTTTTTAGTGTGGAGTCGATTGCCGTGTTCTATATATAGAGAAAATATTGTAGCCGCATGTTGTATTGTATTATTCCTTGAAAATAGTGAAATCTCTGCAACTCCGTGGACGTAGGCAAATTGCCGAACCACGTAAATATTGTCTTGTGCGTGTGATTGTTTTTTTTTTCTTTGACGTGTGTTTTCTCTATTTTTTTGTTTCTCATAGGTTGGGAATTCAGCTTAATTCCCTACAGTATGCTTTATTGATTTTTTTTTTTTTTTTTTTTTTGGGGGGGGGGGGAAATCCTAGGATTGACTGGATCATACCCTCAGATTATCTTGTTTCTAGCCATCCAAATTGACTCACAGCATATAACATCATAGATTGACTTACATTCCACACAAAAATTAACCCACTCTCTTGTGTTTTGGACATTAACTCTTCTTTTGGTTAGAGTGAAAATAAAGAGGATGAAAAATGGAAAAGAGAAAATATGAGAGATTTTGAGTGGGAGTGTTTGATTTGAGTGATTTTGGGGAAGAGAAAATGGTAGGGTTCAGTTGTTTTCTTCTCAAACGCACCATTTTTCAGCCTCCCAAATTGGAGAGAAAATTAGGAGAAGAAAGGAATAGATAAAAAATTAGATATTACTCATCCACCTCTTCTCCTCCAAACTAAAATCACATTAGACTTTCTTTTTCTTTTCCTTTTTCTGGGTTTTTTGCTTCACATTTGGGTTGCTTATTTTATTCCATAACAATGCTTTTTTTTTTCTTTATATAGGCATGAGAGTAAATTTATACAAATTCTATTTTCTATCCATTCAATTTTCCACCCTTCAACCAAAGACAAATGAGAGAAATTAAAATATTTTCCATCTCCCCACTTCTCCATCTTTTCTCAATTTTCTATCTTTTCACTTAATTCTATTTCATTCATTTCCATTTCTTTGTGATCATTCAATTTAATTCCATTTCATTCTCTTATGAACTCCCAAACAAAATCTAAAGAATTGAGATTTTGAATGGCTAATCAAATAAAGACTATACTTTTTGTGATAGTGTACAATATGTAAAGCGGTAAATAATCGACTCATCTTCCCTATTACAAAAATGGCACTACAAACCATCAATCCTCAATCACTTATTTAAATTGAACATCCCAGCTGGCAAGATTCCAAATAAACCCTTTGAGCGAGCTAGCCTCATGGATCTTGCATTTCCGTTATTTGATATAATTAATCCTCCTTTCGCAAAGGACTTGGGTAAGCCACTAAGCCTATAAATGACAACAGCCCAACGACAAAAATTAAATAAAACTTAAGGAGTTAAGATTTCCAAAAATTAAATTATATATGTGCCTATATTTATATACATATAACATAAGAGTAATGTGTACTGATTCCATGGAGGGTTTTTAGGGAAAAAAAAAGGTGTGTGTCTTTTTCTATAATTGCTAAAGTCAGGTTCAATATATAACATGGAAATAATGTATATATTTCCAAGGAGGGTTGTCAGAATGAATGGGTGTTAGTCGTTTACGATAGTTGATAAAGTTATTTTTATGTTGGATAAAAAGTATTTGTTTCTTTGACCTAGGGCGGTTCCAAAACCCTAGCCGTCAGTAGAATTGTGGTGCCTACTCTTTTGTTAGGCTTTGCTTCTTCTCCATTGTGTTAGTTAGCAGGAAAGCTCGTTTTTTCACAGGAAGAATGGACAGGCTCTCGATTATGTGGGAAAGGTTCTCGCTCTCGGATGCTGAAGGGAGTAGATTCGTGGTGCAAGATAGCATGGAAGAGGGTGAGTTCTTTGTAGCAGCAAAATTTTATATTGGACGAGTTCTTAATATGGAGGCTATAGCATTTGAAGTACGGGATATGGGGAACCATAGAGTTCTTTTTGTTTTCTTGGACAGGGCAGATGTGGATCACGTTATTCAGGGTGAGCCTTGGCTCTTTGACAAACACCTTGTGGCACTAAAAGAGGTGGAGAAGCATGCTGATATCAGAAACCTTGTCTTTGATCATACAAATATGTGGATTCAGATTCATGATGTGCCTCTCGGTCTCCCTTGGAAGGCAGCAAAAGATATTATTTCTGTGGCTGGAAAGGTGGATGAAAGTATACAGGAGGAGGAAAAGTTTGAGGGCGGCAATTTTCTGCGTTTTAGAGTGGCTGTTGATGTGTCCAAACCATTGTGTAGAGGAAGGAAAATTGTTTTGGGTAATGGTAAGGAGAGCTGGGTGAGTTTTAAGTATGAGAGGTTACCAAACCTCTGTTATTGGTGTGGGAAGTTGACCCATATGGATAGGGAATGCTCTATTTGGACGAAGAGGAAGGGTGTTTTGTTAGAAACAAAGCAACAATTTGGCTTGTGGTTGAGAGCCACCACTCCGAACCTTGCAAGGAAAACAGTGGTACGGGTAGCAGGTTTTGAGGAGAAGGGGAATGTGGTTAGTGATCAAAGCACGGTCAAAACTCTTGGGGGAAGGAATGTGCAAACCGAAATGGAGAATGACACTGATTCAGCTAGTGTTTCTGAAGCTCACAACCAGGATATTCATGTTGAGGGTGGGCAGGGAGTTTTAGTGGATGAAGGTGTGAAGGACGGTGAAGTTCATAGCTCATGCATGGCTGTTTCTGGTCCGTTGAACCCACAGTTAGCAGCTCGGGTTATGGAGGATAATGAACTCCTTGTCATTGAGGTGGGTATGCAGAGGAGGAATACTGATCAGGATTTTCAGAAGCAATTGGATGCCATTGATGCCGAGTTGTCAAGATTGAGCCTAGGAAGGGAATGGGAGAGGGAAGTGGACTTGAGTCAGAATCTTGTGGGGCTGATCAGTCTTGGGCTTTGGTGGACTATTCGAATATGTTATTTAATATGGGTGTATCCCAGCAATCAGATAAGACAGAGAAAGGGCCAGGCAAGGGTAGAGTTGGTAGGAAATCAAAACTTGTAACTAGGAAGGAAGTGGCCAAGCCCACGGACACAAATGGGACAGTTGTGAGGAAAAGAATCCACCAGGAATTAAATACAGAGGTAGTAGCAGAAGATGGGTGTAAGAGAAGTAGGAATGTAGATATTACAGATTTAACGGTGGAGGCTGGTTCCTAGCCCCGCCGAAGCCAATGAATCTTTTAGCTTGGAACTGCCAGGGGCTTGGGAACCTCCGTGCAGTTGATAAGCTTAGGGATTTAATCCAAGCAAAAGATCCCGGGATAGTTTTTTTATCGGAAACTTGGTTGACACAAAAACAGATGGAGGGAGTTCGAGATAAGCTTAAGTTTGATGGGTTGTTTACCTTATCTAATGAGAATAAGGAAGGGGGTTTGGCTATGTTATGGAAGGGGAGTACAAATGTATGGGTTGATAATTTTTCGAGTTATCATATTGATGTTATTGTTAATGGAGGATCCGAGAATGCATGGAGGCTTACGGGGTTTTATGGTGAGCCTGATACAAGTATTCGAAATGAAGGGTGGAATATGTTGAGGATGTTAAGTTCCACACCAAAGTTGTCGTGGTGTTGTTTTGGTGATTTTAATGAACTGCTTCAGCCGCAGGAAAAGCGAGGTGGACCGCCAAGGGCTTATAGTCTTATGCAGAGCTTCAGGGATGTTCTTGATCTTTGTAGATTTATGGATTTGGGGTATTTAGGTCCAGAGTTTACATGGCATGGTCGTCGTAGAGGGGAGTTGATTTGGGAACGATTAGATCGGGGTGTGGCCAACTATGAGTGGTTGGCAAGGTTTCCTACGGGTAGAATTAAACATTTGCATTGTTTTACTTTTGATCTTCGTCCAATTCTCCTTTCTTTAGATTCCAATGGTGAAAATCAAACGGTGGAAGAGAAAGCCATTCCACTTTGAGGCAATGTGGTTGTCCGGCTCAGAGTGAAAGGGGGTTGTTTCAACTGTGTGGGCATGTAATCCTGAAGGTACACCGATGGTAGTGGCAACTAAGAAAATTAAGAAATGCAAAAAGATGTTAAAGGCCTGAAATAGAGACCATTTTAGGAGTGTTTTGCAGAAAATTAAAAAAAAATAAGGAGTCACATTTATGGGTGGCGGAGGAGGTCTCGGTCAGAACTAGGTGCTTGGAAGAGGTGAATCGGTTGAAGAAGGAGTTGAATGTCTTATATGATAGAGAGGAAAGAATGTGGCAGCAACGGTCTAGGCTTCAATGGTTGCAAAGTGGGGATCAATACACGAAGTTTTTTCATGGTACGGCTACCTAGAGAAAACGAAGAAATTTCATAAAAGGCGTTTGGGATGTAGATGCTACATAGTGTGAAGATGAGGATATTTTTTCAGGTTGGTTTACTACCTATTATGCAGAATTGTTTAAATCATCAAACCCACGTGATTTGGATAAAGTGTTGGACGGTGTACGGCATGTAGTGAATGAAGAGATGCAAGCTGACTTGGCTAGGCCTTATACGATGGAAGAGGTTGAGCGAGCAATTAAAGAGATGGCTCCTTTAAAAGCCCCGAGACCCGATGGAATGCCTCCCTTGTTCTACCAAACATATTGGACCAAGGTTGGTATGGATGTTTCTCAAGCTGTATTGTCTTGTTTAAATTCTGGCTCCTTGTTGAAATCCATTAATCATACTTTTATCACTTTAGTCCCAAAGGTCCAAAGCCCTGAAAGAGTGACGGATTTCAGACCTATTAGCTTGTGTAATGTGATTTATAAAATTGTTAGTAAGGTGATTGAAAACCGTTTGAAGCCTCTACTAAACTCTATTGTTTTAGAAGCTCAAAGTGCTTTTATTGCTAACCGTCGATTCATCGATAATATTCTTATTGCTTTTGAGTCCCTTCACCATATGAAAACCACTTGCACAGGGAAGACAGATTTTATGGCTCTTAAATTGGATATGAGCAAGGTTTAAGACGGGGTGGAATGGATTTTTCTTGAAAAAATCCTTTTAAGGATGGTTTTTCGGGAGGAATGGGTAGCTTTGATTATAGAGTGCATTACAACGGTATCTTACTCCATTATGGTTAATGGTGAGCCAAAGGGCCTGACTAAACCTTCTAGGGGCTTGAGATAGGGTGACCCCCTTTCCCCATATCTGTTTCTCTTTTGTGCGGAAGGGTTGAATGCCATTCTCAGGAAAGCGGCTTTGAATGGGGAAATTCAAGGATTTTCTTTATGTCGTAATGGACCTAAGATTACTCATCTTTTCTTTGCAGATGATTGTCTCTTGTTTTGCAGATCTACTTTGGAGGAGTGCAAGAAAATTCAAGAGCTTTTATCCTTGTATGAAGTCGCCACGGGCCAAATGCTTAATAAGAATAAGACCACTTTGTTCTTTAGCAAGAATACTGATGAACAGATGAAGGAGGCAATCAAATCATCTCTAAATGTCCCAGCCATTCAACAATACCAAAAGTATTTAGGGCGCCCTTCTTTTGTAGGGAGAGCAAAAAAAACAGTGCTTTACTCATCCGAAGGAAAGAATTTGGGCGAAAATGCAGGGGTGGAAGGAGAAATTATTGTCCCAAGCTGGAAAAGAAGTCATGATCAAGGCGATGGTTCAATCTATTCCCACATATTCCATGAGTGTTTTTAAAATACTGGTTGGGTTGTGTAAAGACATTGAAGCTATGATTCGGAGGTTTTGGTGGGGTTAAGGGGATTCAAAGAAGATCCATTAGGTTAAGTGGAGTACACTTTGTTCCTCAAAGACCGTGGGAGGTATGGGTTTTAGAGATATTCAGAAATTTAATAATGCTTTGCTTGCTAAACAGGTATGGCGTTTGCTTCACCAAAAGGAAACGTTGTTATATAAGGTTTTTAGTGCGAAGTATTTTCCAATGGGGAATATCCTTGAGGCTTCGTTTCATCCTAAATGCTCTTATGCATGGCGGAGTATCTTGCGGACGCGTGATGTAATACATAGAAGTGCTATGTGGAGAGTTGGAGATGGGAGTTCCATTGCTATTTGGGGTCAAAGATGGCTGCCCGACCAACCAAATGGTAGAGTTATTTCACCAAAACTTGCTTCCACTGTGACTTGGGTTAAGGATTTATTTTATCCAAGTACAAGGATTTGGGATTCAGGGCTGTTAGAGAGGACCTTTGTGCCTTGGGAAGCTGAATTGATTAAAAATATCCCAGTTAGTGAAGGGTGGTTAGAAGACTTGCTAATCTGGCCGTTAACTCCAGATGGACACTATAGTGTTTGTAGCATGGTTTTAAAAATCGGAACGGACAAAGAACCGAAAAAAGACGATTCATGGTTTTATGGTCCGACCGGGATCGGACCGATGGTCGAACCGATGATGTCATAATTAATATTATTTAAATAATTTTTATATGAATTTTGAATTTTAATAACTTATTTTAAGAAATTATAAAATATAGATTTTTTTTTTTTTTTTTTGCATACTACTTTTTTTTTTTCTAGTCGGTAATTCTTGACAAAAAAAGAATAATCTACTATTAAAGTTTCAAATTTTTATTTTTATAAATAATAGTCAACTTTAACTATTTATCTATTAAAAAAAAATTAAAAAGCCCCCCAAAGACAAGTGATTAGACAATACACTAACTTGTTATTATGACCAATTCACCATCCCATTCCCAGCCACACACGTACACCCCTCTTTAATTTTTATTTTATTTTATTTTATTTCCCCTCATAAATCTAGCACCCCACAGGCCCACACGGTTTACTATCAGCAACTTTTATTTTTTCATTCTCATTGTTTTGTCCTCCGTGGCTCCGGTACCTCCATCTCTCGCTCTCTGGAAGTTGATCTCCATCGCCTCCTCTCATTTCTGTCTCACCAAAGAGCCGTGGATGCATCATACTAGTCCAAAAGGCTGGTTTCAACACCAAGCATGAGCATTCGATAATTTTCTCACTCTCTCAAGTCTAGTAGATCTGAGAAAAAAGAAGATTTTTATAGCAAAAAATCTATCCTGACCCATTTAGACCAAACAGATCCGAGAAAAAAAGAAGATTTTTCTGCAAAATAAAGCTCCATTTCAAGTCTCTTTCATCCATTTTGCAAAGCCGGTTCAAACATTCGGTTTCTAGTTTTTCCGATTTTTCCGGTTGAATCGACGATTCTTGGTTAAATCCGGTTTTTCTTATATTTTCGGTTTTTAAGCATAACCGGACGAGACATTGTTCGATTCTCGGTTGAACTAGTCGAACCGGCCGGTCCGGTCCGGTATTTAAAACTATGGTTTGTAGTGCCTATCATATGCTATCTGAGGAAGAAAGCAGGCAAGAACCAGGTTCGTCCTCCTCGAAAAATTCAAATCAGGTTTGGAAGAGCATTTGGAAAATCAGAACTCCGAATAAAATACGACATTTTATATGGCGTGCTACAAGAGATTCACTGCCCACTAAACAAAACCTGAAAGCTCGGCATTTACCTGTTGAAGAGACGTGTGAGCTGTGTGGGGATTCTCAAGAGTCACTCATGCATAGCATCTAGTTGTGCGAGCATGCCCAATCGGTGTGGAAGTTTGAGCTCTGTTTCGTCCCGATGATTACAGAAAAGGTTTTAGAACGTTTTTTAATTTATTGGAGGAGGTGTTGCGTAAAGGGTCGGGATTTCATGTGGCTTGGTTTTTTGCAATTGTGTGGAGCTTATGGCGGAGGCGAAACCGCTTGAGAGAGAATCAATCTATTTGGCCACTTCATGAGATTGGAGCACGAGCAAAAGATTTGGTGACTGAATTTTTGGAAGCAACAAAATAGGATGTCAGACCGAGAATTGGAAGTAAATCAGCTCGTGGGATTCCTCCTCGGGATACGTTCTATAAAGCAAACTTTGATGCAGCTATATTTGAAGATTTGGGTTTTGCAGGTTTGGGAGTGGTGATTAGAGATTGTCATGGCCACGTTATAGCTGCTCTAAGTCGAAAAATCCAGAAGCCTAACTCGATTGAAGTCGCTGAAGCGTTAGCCGCTTGCCGAGCTGTTGTGTTCGCGAAAGAATTATGTATTTTTAAGGTGGTTGTGGAAGGGGATTATTTGAGAGTGGTGCAGGCCTTGAAAGCAAAGGAGAGGTGTAACACTCTGTATGGGAATATAATTGAAGACACGTGCAATCAAAGTTTATCCTTACAGTTTTGTCAATTTCAGCATGTTCATTGGGATGGTAATAAGTTGGCACATGCTCTAGCTAGGAGAGCGGTTTCATCCGCAGATTATGATGTATGGGTAGAAGATCTACCTAGTGAGTTGGAAGTTGTATTCTAACCTAATTTACCTTAATAATATTGACTTACCATTTTCTCAAAAAAAAAAAAATTATTTTTATGTTATCCATGGAAATCGATATACATTATTTCCATTTTTATATATTGAAAATAACCATATCAATTATAGAAAAAGACTAATACCCCATTCGTTCTAACAATACTCCGTGGAAATCAATCTATACAAGTACAACTTTGATTTTTATAAATATTTTGGAATCTTTTTGCTTTGGAAGATGTGTATGTGTGGTCCAATCCAATCCTGTTATTAATTGGGACTCTATTAATCACAAAGAAGGCTATAACCAAGGATGGAAGTTAGGGGATGGAAGATGGGGGCCAAAATGGCCAAATACCACAAAGTTTTGAAATATTTTGTAAAAAAACACTGTTTCGGAACTATATAGGGAAATACCACTTTTTATGGAACTCAAGTTTCTTAAACTCGAGTTCCTAGGAGTTTTGCCACCGTGGCACTGCTGAGGTGGAAATTGGGCCATTAAAAAAAATTATGTGGTACTCGAGCATGGTAAACTCGAGTACCATGCAACACAATACTTGAGTATACCAGGCTCGAGTACCATTTTATAATAAAATGCTGTTTTTTTATTTATTTCTGAGATACTAGAGCTCACCAAGCTCGAGTTCCTTATAACTTTTTTTTTTTATTCGAGTCGGGTCGGGTTGTCAACATGAATCAAATGATACCCTTAAAGTGTGGATGAAATGTTTTATAACGCTTAAATTTATAAAAGTTACTAGTGAAAGTTCCATGCGTTGCATGGCTTTAATCCTGAATTTTCTTTATATATTTTTTTGAGAAATTATAACTAAATGAGTTATTATTACTTAAATTTAGAATTATTTTCTAACTATATATAAGACAACTGATAATTATGTACATTCAACTTTTACAAATCTAAAGATTAACTGTTCATTAGTTTTGGCCAAGTTTATATGAAATCATTGTGTCATTTTTTCCCTGCTATTCTTTGTTGCTACATATGATTCTTGTGCTTTGGTTGGACAATGTCCTCTGCTTTGTAATGTAGGAAACACCTTAGGAAGTGAAATGCCTCCAGTTAGATATGTTGATGTTTCCAATATTTGTGTAATTTGAAATGTTACACACATAACACTTATCACCCAAATTAGATTTATTGTACATTACTTGTAGCAAAAATTAATAAATTCAATACATACAGACTCATCCAAACCACACGGACCAACCACTCTTTCACAAAAAAAACCATATGGCTCCTAAAGTAAGGACTTGCCACGTGAATACACAGATATGCAACCCTTTGTAATGCACCGTTTTTAAGGATGCAGAGTATCCTTGGAAAGTTTATGCATCAATTTTGGGGGTGAGCTGTCCACCATTACTACACTGATGTTCGCAATGCTGCATGTGCTACTCAAAAATTTGGTACGTTCTTTGATTTTCCATTGAGCTTACACGATTTTCTTCATTCAACGATTTCAAATTTTTCAACAAATTCGGATGATCAATACATTAGTACACGATTTTCCATTTAATTTTCACGATTTTGTACATTTAACGAATTCAAACTTTTCAACAAATTCAGACTATCTGTACATCTAATTTACACAATTTTATTTTGTACTTTCAAGATTTTATACAATCAACGAAATCAAATTCGAACGATCTGTACATTTAAATTTTGTTTTTTACAAATTCGAACGATCTGTACATCTAAATTTTGTTTTTTACAAATTCGAATGATCTGTACATCTAATGTACACAATAACTAAATGAATTTTCACGATTTTGTACTTTCAACGAAATCAAATTTCTCAACAAGTCCAGAATATTTGTACATCTGTACATCTATTCAAATCTGCTTACTACATTCATAAAATTTGTTTTCTACATTAATTAAAACTATTCATTGTTTTCTCATAAAAATTGTTCACTATTTTCTACATAAACTATTTCTAGGATTTTGCATAAAATTATTTTCTATTTAGCATTATTTAAAAAATTGTTCACTCTCTTTTCTACATAAATTATTCTCTGTTCATTGCATAAATTGTTCATTGTTTTCTCATAAAACACCTAGTGAAATCGTGTTTTCTAAATTTAAACGCCAAATCAAATGCTTTTTCTTGTTTGAATTTCACAATAATCGAATCTATTTTTCTGCATTGATAAAATCTGTTTCTACATTAATATAATTTGCTCTCTGCACATCATGTTTACTGCATATTCAAATCTTCTTACTGCATTCATAAAATCTTTTTGAGGGGGAGAGAGTACAAAAGTCTTTTTGAGGGAGAGGGAAGGCTATTACAAAAGGCTTTCTAAAACTTGGAACTTAAATGCTTAAAATCTTAGAAACTTAGAAACTTGTCTTCTGTCTTTGTAGTCCGTCTCTTTTATAGGTGAAATGAACCATGGTATAGTAGGTAAATTTAACTCAAGTTAATCTGTCGATGGTATGGAAATTAGTACTGATGAGTAGTAGTTTGTCTGCGTCTTTACTGGAATCTTTCGGATCTCGGGAATCTATCAGATCTCTTTTTACGCATGCTAGTAAACAGTAGTAACTTTTGAACACCTGTCTGTATTTGTCTCAACTATCAGTATCATGCTGGACTGTCTTGATTTGTCTGGAAGCTATTCACGCATGCTGGTGAATAGTGATCTGTCGCCGATGAATAGTGATCTATCACTGTGGGAGAGCATTCTGTCTTGGCATATCTGTCTGTCTTTCAATCTGTATACGCATAGTTATCATAACCTAGCGGATCAGGAGTTATCCTCATATTGCTCATGCTCATGGACTACTCCATAATTACTACATAGAATGCAGTTTGAAATAGGAAGATAAATAGGAACACGATCTTTTGCCGTCTCGTGGCAAGTCTCATTTTTTTCTGAATCTTAGGGTGGAGCTTTGAAAAGCTTGTTCCCATAAGATAGCTTTTAGGAGACTGTGATTCTGTCTTTGTGGAGCTTGAATCTCCAACCTCCTTGCCAGGGAGTTGACAATCAGATGCTTCAATAAATGCACTGGTGCTAAAAAGATATAATTCCAAAGCCTTTTTGTCAATGTCCTTTTCTAAAGTCCTTTTACAATGTTTTATAAGAAAATCATCTTTAAAATTTAAAGCATATATAATAAAACAAACTTTTTTCTGTACACCTTTGTGCTCTTGCTGAGTAGTGGTATAAGAGTAGCCATGATGATCAATTTTATGCAAAATCCTAGAAACAGTTTATGCAGAAAATAGTGAACAATTTTTATGAGAAAACAATAAATAGTTTTAATTAATGCAGAAAATAGATTTTATGAATGCGGTAAGCAAATTTGAATATGCAGTAAACATGATGTGCAGAGAGCATATTATATTAATGTAGAAACAGATTTTATCAATGCAGAAAAATAGATTCGATTATTGTGAAATTCAAACATGAAAAAGTATTTAGATTTGGCTTTTAAATTTAGAAAACACGATTTCCCTGTACTTAGTTTTGGAGGTTTGCCGACCATGATGTACCCGACGCTTCCAAGACTCTCGTACGTGTATATTGGCATATTAAGGAAGGCTATTACAAAAGGCTTTCTAAAACATGGAACTTAAAAGCTTAGAATCTTAGAAACTTAGAAACTTAGAAACTTCTTCTGTCTTCGTAGTTTGTCTCTTTTATAGGTGAAATGAACCATGGTAAAGTAACCTAAGTAGGTAAATTTAACTTAAGTTAATCTGTCGGTGGTATGGAAATTAGTACTAATGAGTAATAGTCTGCATCACGCATCTGTGGGGAATCTTTCAGATCTCGGGAATCTATCAGATCTCTTTTTACGCAATCTAGTAAACAGTAGTAACTTTTGAACATTTGTCTAGATTTGGACTGTCTTGATTTGTCTGGAAGCTATTCACGCATGCTGGTGAATAGTAATTTGTCATGGATGCCATCTTCGGTGGTTCTACCCAAGCCATTAAAGATGCAATGGCTGTCCTGAATCAAGAAATTATGTAACTGTGGTAGTCAATGTTGATGTGAATTTGAATTGGTTTAGAACCTTAGGAACAAGTACAATGAGTCCATGGCTTAGGTGATTATCTTGTTTTGTGTTTCATTCTCTTTTCCCTTTGCATACAAATTTCATTCTAGATATGATTCACATTTGTTTGTTCATTCTAATGATTTCTGCCTTTATATAAACTACAAAATGACAATTCTTTGTTTGGGTTCTTGATTTTGAATAAACAGAGTAATATCAATAACATTCGGTGAATGATCATTATTGACAACTACCCTCTAGGAAGTGTTTTTTATATTCAGGTATTTGTTATTTTGTTAGCTTTAACACATTATTATTTAATTTACGAAAAAGAGAGTAAACAATTTTTAAATAATGCTGAACAGAAAAATAATTTTATGCAGAATACTAGAAATAGTTTATGCAGAAAACAAATTTTATGAATGCAAAGAAGCGATTCGAATATACATAAAACATGATGTGCGGAAAGGAAATTTTATTAATGTAGAAACATATTTTATCAATGCAGAAACATATTTTATCAATGCAGAAAAAGAGATTCGATTATTGTGAAATTCAAACATGAAAAAGCATTCAGATTTGACTTTTAAATTTAGAAATCACGATTTCACTAGGTGTTTTATGAGAAAACAAAGAACAATTTTTTAAATAGTGAACAGAAAAAAATAATATACGTGAAAAAGAGAGTGAACAACTTGTTATAAAGTTTACACAGTAAGTTGTTATTAATTCTCATCTGGACCTATTAGTGACATTATATTTTTCCCTACCATGAACAACTTGTCATGCAGACTTTATTGTGAAATTTTTGAAAAAATATTGTGTCCATAACTTGCATAAAGAGAGGTAATTAAAACATATATATTTATATATATATCTTGTCTTTTTTGGTAATTTACAACTCAAACCGCCACTTTTATAAGTATTAGCCAAACACTCAACTTTGTCAAAAAGCATTTTTTGATAGTTTTTACCGAACATGCTACTTTTAAAAAAAAAAAAAAAAAAAAAAAAAAAAAAAACTCTATTTCATATTTTACTTTTTAAAACTTCCACTTTTTCCAAAAGAATTGTTTGAAAAAGCTGAACCAAACTCACCTTAGTAAAACTAATAGATTGTGGTTTTTTTTTCGTTGCAACCTACGCATATGCAAGTAACAATAATATGCAAGTATTATAAAAGATTTAATTGCTTGAGTTCAAATCATCTCCTTCATTAATAAATAAGGAGTTATAAAAAAAATTAGAAAGGTTTTTTATTGATAATCTTAATTAAAGATATTATACATAAGGACAAATATACAAAATTATGCATGTTATATTATAATAATCATTCATTTAGTTAGAAAATAATTCTAAAATTATGTAATAATAACTCATTTAGTTATAATTTCTCAAAAAAATATATAAAGAAAATTCAGGATTAAAGCCATGCAACGCATGGAACTTTCACTAGTATCTTTTATAAATTTAAGCATTATAAAACATTTCATCCACAATTTAAGGGTATCATTTGATTCATGTTGACGACCCGACCTGACTCGAATAATGTTGTGTGGTTTTTAATGGGAGATTTTTTGAGGCTTAAATTCATATTTTGAAATTAAAATCTCTATATTTTACAATGCTTCCATTTTTTAAATAAAAACATAAAAAAAGCTACTTATTTTTATGTTTATATTTATTTGTCAATAATCCCAACAAAAAAAAAAAAAAGTTATAAGGAACTCGAGTTTATTAAACTCGAGGTTCCTTAAAAATACTCGAGCTTGGTGAGCTCGAGTACCTTAGAAAAAAAAAAAAAAAAAAAAAAAAAAAACAGCATTTTATTATAAAATGGTACTCGAGCCTGGTATACTCGAGTATTGTGTTGCATGGTACTCGAGTATACCATGCTCGAGTACCACATAATTTTTTTTAATGGCCCAATTTCCACCTCAAAGCAGTGCCATGGTGGCAAAACTCCTAGGAACTCGAGTTTAAGAAACTCGAGTTCCATAAAAAATGGTATTTCCTTATATAGTTAAAAACAGTGTTTTTTTACAAAATATTTCAAAAATTTGTAGTATTTGGCCATTTTGGCCGAAGATGGGGGTAGCATTGCTTGTTGCATGCAGTTATTACACCCTTTAGCTCATTTGCGTAACTGCTAATTTTTTATTATTATTTATTTGTATTTTTTATGTGTGCGTTTGTTACTAGATAAGGATAAAATTAGTTTGTATGAAATTTTTTAAAAGGCTAAGTATTTATTTTAGATAAAATTGGTTGATTGAGCTTAATTGTTTATAACTTTGTATTAGTATTTTTTTTTGGTTAATTTTTTTGGACTTGTATATTTTGTTTTAGATTTTAGGTTTATAAATTTTTTTTAATGCCCTTTAAAATGAGGAAAATACTAAAGTTACAATTTTTTTTTCACAAATTACTAATGTGTTGAGTGGTTATTAGTAAGTAAACAATTGATGTAAGTGGTTAGTCCAGATGTAAACCAATAAAGATACGTTTGGTATACTGAATGAGGATTACAACAGGAATTGTAATTTTTATTACTAGGAATAAAATGTGTTGTAATATAATAACTAAACATATTCATAAGTTTGGTTGTGAGTTATAAAATTAGAATAAAACTTAAGATTTATTTTAGAAAATATCTCACTCATACAATTATATCTCCTTAAAAATTATTATTTTTAAAACTTAAGGGAGATATGTATTATTTTTTATGATTTTTTATTTTTATAATTGTTAGATGTATATGGAAAGTTTGTTTATTTGGAAATATATTAAATTTGAAATTATTGCATTTATTAAAGAATAGCTAATACAACCATTTTAGAGAAGAATAATTATTCTTCATTTTAAAGAATAGTTATTCATAAGGAATGATTATTCCTTATAATAAAAACATAACCAAACTAAAAAATAGCTAAACCTTAGGAATAATTATTACATTACAATGCCTATTATAGTCTACTAAACATGCTCTAAGAATTTACTACTCTAGCAATTTGTAAAAATGTTGTAGAAAAGTTTGTAGTTATAATATTACTCTTAAAAAAATCAATGACATTACTAAGGAAGGCAAAGTATAATTTTGTAGAACAAAATTGCTAAAATTTATACCTCTCTCTCTCTCTCTCTCTCTCTCTCTCTCTCTCTCTCTCTCTCTCTATATATATATATATATATATATATTATTATTATTAGGAGGGTCCATTGCTCCCATTGTCAATGTCTCCCTCCGTCCTAGGCTATAACTAATTAGCCTAGATTGAAATCAATTTAATTTATTCCATGTTTATCGCTTATGTACGATGATGTTACACATAGGTCTTATGCCGTAATCTATATCTATATATATCTAAAAGTTTAAGCGTAGTATTTATTGTTACTACGCTCCAATTAAGCCACATCTGCATCCACGTCATTATCTTTTTTTTTTCCAATTTTACTATAAGTTTTTTTAACATTCACTTATTTTTTTAAATATTTACACTTTCTTCAACATTTCTTCTTCCCTTACCTTTTCATCTCCCCACTACCCTCCACTTTAATATCATTATTCATCTTTTCCTTCATCTTCCTTTATTAATTTGTCTCTTCTTATTCACTTCTTCTTACTATAAATTTGTTATTCTCTCTTTCATTGTTGGCATAGTTTTTCCTCACAAAAAGGTTAGCTCTCTCTCTCTCTCTCTCTCTCTCTCTCTCTCTCTCTCTCTCTCTCAATTTTTTGGTGGATTTTTATTTTTCTTGCATCTTTGCTTTAGGTTTATATTTTTTGCATTTTTTGGAACTCTAATTTAGGTTGATACGATTTAGTTTTGTGTTTTAAGTTATTATTATTATTTTTTGTCATTTGTGATGGTTAAATATTATCCGATTACATTATAAACAATTAAAGATAGTAGATAAGAATATAATATTATTCTATTACATAGCATGATTTGGATAATTTAGTGCTTATTGTTATATCTTTTAATTTTACTTATTTTTTTCTTCTCATCTTATTTTATTCAATATTGAAATTCAACCACATCCTCCTTATCATTAAATTATTTATATTCTCTCCCTTTTTGGTTTAAAAAATAAAAAATGTAATATTTTACTTAAATTCAAATAATAATAAAATTTTTCCTCATCAAATTGTACTCATTTTTTTAACATTTACACTTTCTCCAACCTTTCTCCTTCCCTTTACCTTTTCATCTCCCCAAACCGTCTACCTTAATATCACTCTTTCTCTCTCCTTTTATTTTCCTTTATTTTGTTTCTTTTTATTATCTTCCTCTTAGTATAAATTTGTCATTCATTCTTCCATTCTTTACATAATTTACCCTCACAAAAAAGGATTATTTCCCTCTCTTTCTCCCTCAGCTTTTTGGTGGATCTTTTTTATTTTTCTTGCATCTCTACTTTAGCTTGATCAAGTTTTGTGTTCTTTAGAACACTATTTTGGATTGATGTGATTTAGTTTTGTGTTTTAAGTTTTTTTTTGGTTCACTTTGATTGTCAAATGCTATCCTATTGCATTATAAAGAATTGAAGATAGTATATAAGAATATAATATTATTATATTACATAGAATGATTTGGATAAGTTAGTGTTTATTGTTATATTTTTTTTCATCTCATATTATTTTATTCAACATTTGAATTCAGCCACATCCCCCATATATATCATTAAATTATTTACATTTCCTCTACTTTTTTATATTAAACATATAATATTTTTCTTAAATTCAATAAATAGAATTTTCCTCATAAAGTGGAGTAATGCTAGGTAAACACTCATTCTCACACCCAATGCATCAAAGGGAAAATGGAATACAAAACAAATGTCAATTTAGAAACACTAAATTAAAAATAAATAAATAACTAATAATGCAAATTTAATTTCATAGAATCATCATCAAATTTTGGAAAACGATAGGTTGCCAATGGAGAGAGAGAGAGAGAGAGAGAGAGAGAGAGAGAGAGAGAGAGAGAGAGAGATGAAAAAGAAAAAAAAAAACAATACAAAGTAATAAAGAGTAGATAAAAAAGATAAATAAAAAAAAAAAATCAAACGTCAATTAGTAACCACTAATTGGAAAACAAAGAGGTTGTAAGGAGAAGTAAAAATAAAACAGAGATAACCATACTGAGAACATTAAAAACTTTATAGTCTAGTAAAATAAACTGTTAAATCCACTTAAAAAATTAAATCAATAATCAACAATTAAATATGATCATAGTACTACATTTAAACTTAAAACTAATCAAACTCTAACTATGGAAACCATATTTCTAATCATAGCTAAAAAAGAGATGTTCTCTGGTAATAGTTGAAATTACATAAGAAATAAAGTCGAAAAATTTTTAAATCCCTTTTTTGACATTTCATTTAACCTTATTTATTTGTATATATATATATATATATATATATATGTGTGTGTGTGTGTGTGTGTGTGTAAAGGTTAAAAAAAATGTATATTTAAGGTTTTTATTAACTTAAAAACTAATGAAAAACCAATGGTTAATAACTAAAATTATATTATTAAAATATTTAATGAGATCATCCTAAAAAAGTTATCACGCGCAACGCGCAGGTATGCGACTAGTATAAACTAAAAAGGAGGCAGTCACAAGACGTCTAGTGCTGCAACGAGGGTAGCCTCATGTTCCCCAACCTTGGGTTGGGCTATTTGGTAGGAATGGATCCAAAAAGGGAACCAATCCCCAACGTAGGTAACCTCAATGTAGGCTTCTGCTATAGAAATTACTTGTGCTAGGGAGAGGGTGTGCGCGTACTAAGATGTGGCCTTCACAAGCGTACTAAGGTCAAAGTGAATATTGCAGCCGTATAACCATCACCAAAAGTGTCGCTAACAAAAAGTAGCTATGCATGTTCCATAGTAATGGAAAGCACCTTTGCCAAAAGAAAGAAAGCCTTTGCAGGGAAAGAGAATACCCAACTAGGTATTCCAATATCTATTTAGACTACCTAGTTAGGTATTCTCAAATGAGCAAACAAGTATAGCACAAGTTGCGGGTGTAGGCAGATTGGGTACAATGAATGTAGGCGAGCGAATGAGCCACAAATCTTTACTTGTGGTATCAATAATTTAATTCCATGCTGTGATTTCCCATGCCATGACAAAATAGCATAAATAAATCACTCGTGCGGTGTTGTGGGTGCACCAATCACTCAATGTACCAAAGTGCCACATAAATCTTTCTATGTCCCGCGTCAAGAAGTGAAATGGAAGCCATCTCAATCATAGCTATGCCCCCATAGAGAACTCCCACGTAAGGATCCCGCTAATCCAAAATAAGAAGCGCTAGAAACAAGTTAACAAACGGGTGGTGACAGGCTGCTATACGAATATAAAAGAGAAAGAATATAGAAGATGAAGCTATGGCTTGTCGATAGCGGTCCCACTTTATGGGTTCCAGATACTGTAGCACCCATTGTAGAGCCTCCAGCAACTAACTTTGAATCCGTTAGGTTATATCCAATCCCAGCCTTTTTTTTTTTTACAAAAGCAAGGGAGGAGACTGAGTACGAGGCACAAAAGAAGCAATTGTAGTTTCACCAGCGGTAGTGAATAAAGCCGCGGTTTTAGCTCTAGCTCCAGGTGCAGATGCAAGTTCAACTCCACTGAAACCTACAAACTTCTAGTGACTAACCGCAACCATTTACGAGCCTCCCTATCCTTTAAAGCCGGACAAAAAAAGGATCTTAATCAAACCAAGCTGGTGATTCAAGCGCAGCGCATCCCATGCCTCCACTAGTGAACCTCTCCCCTCTATCGCTGCCTATTTAAGTTAAGGCTTTAACGGTGCTTCCATTTTCTCGTTTGACACTTCTCTCTGTGGGTTAGGCGGGCACATCCTCCCGGAGGCCCACTAAACCACATACGTATGGCGTCTATAAGGTCCTAAAACGAGAGTTACAAGACCCCCAAGTAGGATTTCCCTACGACCAATCAATTAACCACCAACCGCTCCTCCTCAATAGCTCGGTGGTAGCGCGGTCGGCGGTTAACGTAGATCAGAGAATTCCTTCTTTTCCGTACGCTAGACAGGTACTTTTGGTAGTTACGGGAAGGGCAGCTAGGCTCACAAATCTATATAATC
Organism: Quercus dentata; assembly: GCA_028216015.1. Lineage (NCBI taxonomy): Eukaryota > Viridiplantae > Streptophyta > Magnoliopsida > Fagales > Fagaceae > Quercus > Quercus dentata. The sequence continues at coordinate 70,097,072 of CP116448.1, forward strand.
TTTTCTTGTTGCGTGCACGTGTAGCGATCATAGCTTGGTCACCACAAGAACCTCCTTCTGCTTCCGTAGTTGGCTCATATAAAGAAAGTTGTTTTCGGTAGTTCAGTTGTGTTAGCTTGTTGTAAGGCTAAAGCTTAGAGAATATCTTCTTTCCTTTTCCTTATCTAGTTTAGGCAAAGTGGATTTCACAAGTCAAGTAGGTAAGTCTGGGATTAGAGAAAAAGAAAATTGTAGTTACAGGAAGCTTTAAGGTCAAGGCAACAGCCCGTAGTCGAAACTCCTTTTTAAGCTCTTTTTAGTAAGCTTCAAAGTCAAGTCCTGCTTTGTATAGAAAGATACAAGTCCTGTTCCCTCGCCTTGGAATAGGATCAAAGAGGATAGAGTGATGCATGCCTCTATTTCTGTCATAACTCTCTCTACCTTACCACTTGATTTTCTTATTTTCTTTTGAGTTTCTTTTCTCTTTTCTCTTTGGGCGTTTTCTATCTACCTCTTGTCACTCCTTCCTCCTTCCGTTCGTCCCCTGTTTATGGTTACCTCTATCCCTTTTATACTTGCTTAAATTTATGGGATTTCTCCCTTTTGTCCCTAAGGATGTACCGACTACTTTTGGCATCTTTCTAAGACTACCCACTAGTCAGTTGGTTTCCCGACCATTACCTCTGCTTAGAGGGTGCATGCCACACCACTCCCCATTTCTAAACAAAAATTCTTGTTTTGTTCTCTCCCGCTCACTACCTTGCCTCCCCTCAACGGATAAGGGTTGAGTGCTCTCTATACCTACCACTATGGCATGCATCAAGTGGTCCTAGTTTGTATTTACCTCTTTTAGGAGAAATGCCATCCCAGTAAAGCATTTTCCCGAAAGGAGTTTCAGTAGGAACCCCAGAATAGATCTCTTTTCTCTCTACCACCAAACCACACCCTTTGAATCCCTTGACCGAGGACCCATCTCCCATGTATTGGCTAGGTACACGTAGGTTGTGTCCTGGGTCTAGTGTGAGTGCCACTACCTTCTAGGTTTTTCTTCTTTTATTCCCACGCCGTTCTTGCTGATCCTACGCCGTATTCTTCTGCCACGTACAATAGGTAAAGTTTTTCTTTTGCAGCGTGAGGCATGCGTGGGCTTTTAGGCTTGCATTACCCTCTGTGGAACAAGTTTTGCCCAGATAAGGGCCTCTGTCCGTATAGCTCATTGGGTGCATATTCCTGCCATTCCTTTTCCATTCCATGGGCCTGTTGGCCATGTTAACCCATTGGGCCTATTACCTCTTTCCTTAGGCTTCTCCAGCCCACTTTCCTCATCTTCTCTCATTGTTCTTCCTATGGGCCTCTTGGTTGTTATTCCTGTCATGCTGGCTCATTGGGCTTGCTACCTCTTTTCTTGGGCTTCCTTGGCCCACTAATTTCATCTTTACCTCTTATTCTTCCTATTGGCCCACCTGCTATTATTCCCGCCATGTTGGCCCATTGGGCTTACTACCTCTTTTCTTAGTCTACCCGACCCAGAAACTTCATCTTTACCTCTTATTCTTTCCATGAGCCCGCTAGCTGTTATTCCTACCATGTTGGCCCATTAGGCTTGCTACCTCTTTTCTTAGGCTTCTTCGGCCCAATAACTTTATCTTTACCTCTTATTCTTCCCATCGGCCCGCTGGTTGTTGTCATGCTAACCCATTGGGCTTACTAACTTGCTTTTACCATTCTTTTTTTTTTTTCTTTCAATTTATTTCCCTTATTGTTGAGCTTCTTCTATTATTGAGCCATTCATAGAAAATGGGCATCAACAATAGGAAATGAATTCTTGTAAATGTAGTATTTATTACATACTCACTAATATACACACAAATTGTGTGTGTACAAGAGTATGTGTATTAGTGCATATATAACAGAATTTTTCCATTTTGTAATACGTTAAAGCAATCCAAATCACTTGAGATCGATTACGTAATGGTAAGCTTGACGTGGTAAGCTTTCAATCTTCAATGTGTTGGAATACATATATCTGATATATCTCAAGCTTTCAATCTTCGAGATATTCAACATATTCGCTAGGAAAGTTTTCTGTGGAATAGGTTTTGCCCAGACAAGGGCCTCTGTCCATATAGCTCATTAGGTGCATATTCCTGCCATTCCTTTTCCATTCCATGGGCCAGCTGGTCATGTTGACCCATTGCGCCTATTACCTCTTTCCTTGGGCTTCTCCCGCCCACTTTCCTCATCTTTTCTCATTGTTCTTCCCATAGGCCTCTCTTGGTCATTATTCCCGCCATCTTTGGCTCATTAGGCTTGCTACCTCTTTTTTTGGGTTTTCTTGGCCCACTAATTTCATCTTTACCTCAAATTCTTCCCATTGGCCCGCTGGCTATTATTCCTGCCATGTTGGCCCATTGGGCTTACTATCTCTTTTCTTGGGCTACTCGGTCCAATAACTTCATCTTTACCTTTTATTCTTCCCATGAGCCTGCTAGTTGTTATTCCTACCATGTTGAACCATTGGGCTTGCTACCTCTTTTCTTGGGCTTCTCCGCACAAGAACTTCATCTTTACCTTTTATGCTTCCCATGGGCCTGCTAGTTGTTGTCATGTTAACCCATTGGGCTTACTAACTTGCTTTTACCATTCTTATTTCTTTTTCTTTCAATTTATTTCCCTTATTGTTGAGCTTCTTCTATTATTGGGCCTTTCATAGAAATGGGCAATAACAATAGGAAATGAAATTCTTGTAAATGTAGTATCTATTACATACTCACTAATATACACACAAAATTGTGTGTGTACAAGAGTATGTGTATTAGTGCATATATAACAGAAATTTTCCATTTTGTAATACTTTAAAGCAATCCAAATCACTAGAAATCGATTTCATAATGGTAAGCTTGACGTGGTAAGCTTTCAATCTTCAACGTGTTGGAATACATATATCTTGATATATCTTGAAGCTTTCAATCTTCAAGATATTCGCCAGAAAAGTTTTTTTTTTTTTTTTTTGGGTGAGAATACTAAGTATTTTTAACACACACACACAGGGAGAGTGGAGAAGGTTTTTTTAAAGAAACTTACAATGGTACATATCCAAAAGGGCTTAAACACTATGGCTACATATATCTAGATAGCTAGATTCTGGACCTCTAACTTCTACTCTTATTGTTCTTTTGGGCATCAACAATAGGAAATGAAATTCTTGTAAATGTAGTATGAACAAAGTTTCACTCCAAACTAGTTTGGAGAGAAATTCTTCAAATTTCTCATATATTTCTTTTTTGGTTGTGAATTTTGAAATTCTAACCGTTGAATTTCATGTTCCTTATGTTCTTAACATGCATATCAAATTTCGTTCAAATCGGATATTATTTACTATTTGATCAATTAATTTATTTTTTATATACAATTTTAGATTACAAAAACTTGAAATTATAACATTTATTTGATGACATAGCAATTGATCTTTGATTTTCTTGAAATTTTGTAAGCATTAAGGACATAATAAGAACACGCAATCTAACGGTTAGATTTTCAAAATTCACATTCAATATAAATATATATGATGAGTTTATAAGGTCTCTCTCCAAACTAGTTTGGAGAGAAACTTTGTTCATGTAGTATCTATTACATACTCACTAATATACACCCAAAATTGTGTGTACAAGAGTATGTGTATTAGTGCATATATAACAGAAATTTTCCATTTTGTAATACGTTAAAGCAATCCAAATCACTAGAGATCAATTCCGTAATGGTAAAGCTTGACGTGGTAAGCTTTCAATCTTCAACGTGTTGGAATACATATATCTTGATATATCTCGAAGCTTTCAATCTTCGAGATATTCGAGATATTCGCTAGGAAAGTTTTTTATTTTTTTTTTATGAGAATACTAAGTATTTTTAACACACACACACATAGGGAGAGGGGAGAAGGTTTTTTTGGAAAAAAAACTTACAATGGTACATATCAAAAAGGGCTTAAACACTATGGCTACATATATCTAGATAGCTAGATTCTAGACCTCCGACTTTACTCCTATTGTTCATCTAGGCATCAACAATAGGAAATGAAATTCTTGTAAATGTAGTATGAATAAAATTTCTCTCCAAACTAGTTTGGAGAGAAATTCTTCAAATTTCTCATATATTTCTTTTTGGGTATGAATTTTGAAAATCTAACCGTTGAATTTCATGTTCTTTATGTTCTTAACATGCATATCAAATTTCGTTCAAATCGGATATTATTTACTATTTGATCAATTAATTTATTTTTTATATACAATTTTAGATTACAAAAACTTGAAATTATAATATTTATTTGATGACATAGCAATTGATCTTTGATTTTCTTGAAATTTTGTAAGCATTAAGGACATAATAAGAACACGCAATCTAACGGTTAGATTTTCAAAATTCACATTCAATATAAATATATATGATGAGTTTATAAGGTCTCTCTCCAAACTAGTTTGGAGAGAAACTTTGTTCATGTAGTATCTATTACATACTCACTAATATACACCCAAAATTGTGTGTACAAGAGTATGTGTATTAGTGCATATATAACAGAAATTTTCCATTTTGTAATACGTTAAAGCAATCCAAATCACTAGAGATCAATTCCGTAATGGTAAAGCTTGACGTGGTAAGCTTTCAATCTTCAACGTGTTGGAATACATATATCTTGATATATCTCGAAGCTTTCAATCTTCGAGATATTCGAGATATTCGCTAGGAAAGTTTTTTATTTTTTTTTAATTTTTTTTTATGAGAATACTAAGTATTTTTAACACACACACACATAGGGAGAGGGGAGAAGGTTTTTTTTTTAAAAAAAACTTACAATGGTACATATCAAAAAGGGCTTAAACACTATGGCTACATATATCTAGATAGCTAGATTCTAGACCTCCGACTTTACTCCTATTGTTCATCTAGGCATCAACAATAGGAAATGAAATTCTTGTAAATGTAGTATGAATAAAATTTCTCTCCAAACTAGTTTGGAGAGAAATTCTTCAAATTTCTCATATATTTCTTTTTTGGGTATGAATTTTGAAAATCTAACCGTTGAATTTCATGTTCTTTATGTTCTTAACATGCATATCAAATTTCGTTCAAATCGGATATTATTTACTATTTAATCAATTAATTTATTTTTTATATACAATTTTAGATTACAAAAACTTGAAATTATAACATTTATTTGATGATATAGCAATTGATCTTTGATTTTCTTGAAATTTTGTAAGCATTAAGGACATAATAAGAACATGCAATTTAACGGTTAGATTTTCAAAATTCACACTCAATATAAATATATATGATGAGTTTGTAGTATTTCTCTCCAAACTAGTTTGGAGAGAAACTTTGTTCATGTAGTATTTATTACATACTCACTAATATACACCCAAAATTGTGTGTGTACAAGAGTATGTGTATTAGTGCATATATAATGGAATTTTTCCATTTTGTAATACGTTAAAGCAATCCAAATCACTAGTGATCGATTACGTAATGGTAAGCTTGACGTGGTAAGCTTTCAATCTTCAACGTGTTGGAATACATATATCTTGATATATCTCGAAGCTTTCAATCTTCGAGATATTCGCTAGGAAAGTTGAGGCTAAACACTGTGTCTACATACTCTGGACCTCCGACTTGTACTCCTATTGTTCATCTGGGCCCATTGAATTATTTGGAAAACCACATATGATACAAAACATAGGCTAAGGCCCACCGATTGTGGCTATTGAGACAGTGGTGGTCTATTCAAAGAAAATCACGTGAATTTCATTCCTCACGTAGCTTCATGACATCTATATAAACTCTCCATTCCCTTCATTTTATCTCATCAGCTACAAGATAGTCTCTAGTTATATATAAAGAGGCTCCGAGCTTCTCCATTGTATAGAACATAAGGTACATCTAAATTAAGCAACTTACTGAGGAAGTCTTTTGAAAAATTATAATGAGTTTTCTCCAAAGTTTCATGTCCACGGCATCTGTGCCTTATAAATCCTATTCTCGATCTCTCACCAGTACTCATACAATCCCTTATGGTACTTCAATCCCTGTCCTCACTACCACAAAAAGTTATCATTGCTACCATCAATACAATAGTACCAGAACTGCTGCAACTGGAAGAACTTTTAGAGTGATTTGTTGCGAAAACAAAGATAATGCCGGAGGTAATAGTATTGGCATTGTTAATTATCTTCAAGGCAAGAACTATCTTATCACAGGCGCAACTGGACTTCTAGCCAAAGGTATTGCTTTCTTGTGCATTAAGTCTTACATGCCTTAAAAACATAAGGCTAATTTGGATTTTTTTTCTTTTTTCTTTTTTCTTTTTCTCTTTAATTTTTAATTTTAAGAACATAAACAAATTTAGAAACTTGATGTTTCTAAGTAGTTATGTTTTTCTTAAACTGAAAACAAAAAAAAAAAACAAAAAATAAATTAGTATACCATTAATATTTAACTGTGGCCAGCTTTACACTTACGCTCAAAGCCCCATGTTACGTTCACAATAATTTCACAATAATTCTTACTTAGTAAGTTATTATTAGTGATAAAAAAAAATGAAGTGAGTGATGAGCTCAAATTTAAACCAATAACAACTTACCACTAAAGATTTTTGTGAAAACTATTATGAAAACATTGTGAACATAGCATTCCTCAAAAAAATATAAGCGGTTTTTGTATAGACCTCCAAAATATTGAACTGTAAACAGTTTCACAAAAAAAAAAAAAAAAATTGTTGTTAGTGTGTTGAATAATCATTAACTATCAATTTTTCTAATAACTTAAGGCTTTGATTTAATAATGATATTTGTGCTACAATAATTTTATTCTTAAGCTCCTCAAGGAGATTTTTTAATTGGCTCCTGTAATAAGTTAGGATACCTAGATTGTTGAACTTATTGTGCCCACATTTGTTTTACTCTACTACATATCTAGATTATTCTAAATATCATATGATACAACATCTTGTTAGTGGAAAAAACTTAGGTAGTCGCTCTGAATTCTCACAAAGGATGTGGGCCCCATGGTGGGACCCATGGGGCTCACCTTTTTGTGAGAGCCCAGAACAGTACTTCAAAACTACTTAAGAATTTCCCCTTGTTAGTTTATCTAACATATTCAGTTGTGCAGCTTTTATTGAGAAGATGTTACGTACAGTGCCTGATGTGGGGAAAATCTTTCTCTTGATCAAGGCAAAGAATAAAGAAGCTGCTATCCACAGACTTAAAACTGAAGTATGATGCATATAATGATTTACTTTTTGTTTCTTTATGTGTGTGTTCATAGTGGACAGACTGGAAAATGAAGTATGCTGTGTAAAGATGCTTGTTACGTTTTTGTTTTTTTGGTGTTTGAGCATAGTTAATTAAACCCTATTCAATCTGGTCTGTTGGATCAATAATTCAGTGAACTTGTATCTAATTTGGTACAGTTGTTTAACTAGTACAATCTAATAAAATCCAACAATTTTTAGTAACCCGGGCAACTCAAACAACTTGTTTTCACCTGGCTGATTTTGTAATTTTAAACAAATTTACTTTAATAAGTTCATTACAATATTGTTTCCTAGTTTAGAGTGTGGCGAAAATGAAAGATTTTAAAGTGAAGATAATGTTGGACTTTTCAATAAAGATAGTGTTTCAAATTTTAGCTTAGATCGCAATTCATAGGATGAGCAATTAGTGGAGAAATTATAAGATTCACATGGTGGATAAGTGATGTGGTCCTTCATTCCATTAAAAAACTTCCACCTGTTTAAAATTGTTAGTTAGAAATTTTTTTAAACAGAAATTAATTACTGACTCAGCAATTTTAAACAAGTGGAAGTTTTTTAGTGGAATGGTGGACAAGTGACGTGGTCCACCAGAGGACTCTATAATTTCTCCAATTAGTGGAATATGCTATAAGCATAGAATATGACTTTTGAGTTTAAGATATGTTGTTATTACTAGAATTTTAAGACATGGTGTAATAAAATTTTATTCAGCAAAGACTTGACTAAAATTCTATGACATTTTTTTATTTCAAATATTTTTCGGAATTTACTTTTGAAACCTTGAGTTTGGATTTTTTAGTGGCTTCTTTTTTACACCTAATTTTGATTAAAAATTTAGGCATGCCTATTGTAAATTTATTTTAATTTTACATATTTGTTTTATGATTTTGCAAACTTATTTAAATTATTTATTTTTTTATTTTTTTATTTAGTCATATGGTTCAACTAGTAGCCCACTAGTTGAATCAGTGACAAAATAACCCAATAATTGAACAAGTGACCCAATGACTTGGCTCTTAAACTGAGTTAGTGTCCAGTCGAGGTTTATATAATAACTATGTGTTTGAGTATATTTTTCTATAAAATAAAAGAACTTCTAAATCTTCGGAGATAATCTCAGAGATTTAATTATGGTGATTAGATTTTAGAGTCGGAACTTTTCAAGTGCTTGGAACAAATGCATGGGAAATCCTTTAAGGCTTTCATGATGAGGAAGTTGGTTCCAGTAGCTGGGAATGTTTGTGAATCCAATCTGGGGATGGATCCCTATACAGCTAATGAAATCGTAAAGGAAGTTGATGTGATCATAAATTCAGCCGCCAATACAACTTTAGACGAAAGGTTTCACTCCATCTAGCTTGAATGTGCATTTCTTTTTAAAAGGTTGTTTTAACATTTTTTTTTTTGTTTTCTTGGTGTTCTCATAAAATTGAATCTTAAATTGTTGTTATATATATATATATAGGTATGATGTTGCTCTCAACACCAACACAAGAGGACCTTCTCGACTCCTAGGTTTTGCAAAGAAGTGCAAAAAACTTAGCCTTTTCTTGCATGTATCAACTGGTATGCAACTAAGCATAAGCTGCTCTAAATATAAATATATACATTAATATCATAGCAATGATTTTTAAGTGTTGCTTTGTTACACAGCATATGTCAATGGGGAGAGACAAGGATTAATTATGGAGAAACCTTTCCACATGGGACAGACAATAGCAGAGGAAAGTGCCACCTCAGAAACCCTTCCAAAATCTATCCCAGTGTTGGATATCATTGGTGAAATAGAGTTGGCTTCAGATTTGAAATTATTTGTGCATGAAAATGTTGTTGCTCAAAAGATGATAGAATTGGGTTTGCAAAGGTAACGAACGATGCTTTAATGTTCAATTAGAAATGCAACATTAATGTTTCTCAAAAAAAGGAAAAAAAGAAATGCAACATTAATCAGTCAAAACCAAGATCCAAGAAAATCATTAAGGTTCCATACTTTTTCGAGGCGGAAATTATATATAAGGAAAAAAAAAAAAATTCTACCTTTTTTTTTTAAATTTTTTGATAGAAAAAAAAAATTTCCTACCTAATGCAGGCAAAAAGCTACAATTTGCAAAACGTGCACATCTATTTCAACAAATAAGCATTAAATCCACAGGAATTTACTTAAATCTATGAGAACTCTGGAATCCACACCCAAAAAAAAAAAAAATAAGGGGGGGAAAAACATTTTAGAACATGTTAATAAAAGACTAAATGCCTAGTGGGTTATGACCACTAATTTATTAAAAAAGAAGTTACATAACGTTTAGGAGCAAGGTTGTTGATACCATACCGTGCCGGTTGGTATCGTCGGTATGTACTGCACCGGTACATGCACCGGTATTGAATCGTCAATGTTTCGTATTAGTTTAAATACCAGTCATACCGGCTGATTTTGGGTGTTTCGGTTGGTACTGGACGTCTTGACCGGTACAAAAATAAGCTTGCTTTTTTTCTTTTTTTTTTTTCTTTTTTTTTTTCAATTTTGTAATTTTTGAATTTTTGTAAGGACAAAATGGTAACTTATTTGTATTAACTTATTAGAATTATTTGTTTTCTTAGTATGCCAAAGTCTAAAGTCTAAAATCATGAATAATTTGTTTTGAATTGAGGTAATGTTTTATGGTAAACTTTTATTTTTATTATAATATATATATATATATATATATGTATATTTATAAATATAAAAAATAGCAATAAACCCGAAACGGTACATCGGTATTAATAGGTACCGAAATATATTGTTCCACTGGTCAAACTAGTACAGACCTCCGATCTGAGATTAACTCCCTTGGTTAGGAGACTCATTAGAAACCCTAGAAAACCTTAGTTCATGTTAAGCATGAAATTAAGCTTAAAAAATATGAAAATCTGTCTAAGGGTGTGTTTGGATAGAACTTATTTTGCTGAAACTAAAAACAATGTAGCAAAATAATTTTTAAATGTGTGAATAGTACCATGGGACCCATTTTTAATGAAAAAATAAACTGAAACGCAACGTAGCAAACGCCAACCCAAACACACACTAAGAATGGTAAAGTTGTGAAAATCACAAAATAAGATACTATTGACCATGGAAAATGTTCCAATGCCTTATTTTTACTTTTTAAAAAAATAATTACAATATGAAAAATTACCATAAATAAAAAGTTTATCTAATAATCGAATGTTTAAATGAACGGAATTTGCCCAAAAAGCAAAGTAGGTCATGATAAAAAGCAATGAGTTTCAATCTTCATGAGTCATGACAATTTCGTCCAGGTCATATAATTCCATTGCTAAGCCGGTAGATTTCTATTAGTTTTAACATCCATAAGCTTAATTGCAAGTTTGTCAGTGCTCATGCTCACCTAATCAATATACTCTTTGTCACTGTAATAGAGCAAAAATCTTTGGATGGCAAAACACTTATATGTTCACCAAGGCCATGGGAGAGATGCTATTAAATAGCATGAGAGGAGATATTCCACTAGTCATCATCCGCCCAAGTATAATTGAGAGCTCCATCAAAGAGCCTTTCCCAGGATGGATACAGGGAAGCAGGTACTTTAATTTTTTAACCTTCACAAAAATATATTCTCTTTGAAGCTTGCTAGAATAACACTTTATGTGTTAAATTCACCATTTCTTAACAATTATAATTTTTAGGATAACTAGTAATTTAATAAAATTCCTTCAATATCATATATAATTAACTATACCTTTCTTGTTTTCTTAATTATATATACATAAACAAATCAGAATGATGGATCCATTGATCTTTTCCTATGGTAAAGGCTGGCTCCCAGGATTTCTTGGAGACCCAAAAGCAGTTATAGACGTGGTAATTTGCTACCCTTCTTTTTTTTTTTCGCATTATTAATTGGTTTGATATACCATACAATTCTTTTTCTTTTTCACTTTTCACTAAGAATTGAATCATGAATGCTTTAGGTTCCTTTGGACATGGTTGTCAACGCGTCCATAGCAGCCATAGCAAAGCATGGGATAGCTGCGAAACCTGAATTAAATGTCTACCACGTTGGGTCATCTGCTGTAAACCCGCTTTTGGTTCATGATTTATTCAAGTTTTCTTGCAATCACTTCACTTGTTCTCCATTAATGAACTCGGAAAGGACAAACATACGCATCAATGAAATGAAGTTTTTCAATTCAATGGACAATTTCGCCTCTTACATTTCGGATGAAATAGCTCAAAGAAGTGGACTAATGGATACAACCATTACAGACTCTAAGTTGCGAGGCAAGCTGGAAATAAAACGCAAGAAGATAGTGGAGCATGTTGTTCACTTGGCTAAAATTTATGAGCCATATATGGTCGATAGGGGAAGGTAATGTCTTTAACTTTGGAATGCTCACACGCACACGTATTATTGTGACTCTAATTCATTCATTTCAGCATTTGACAATAAGATGTTGAGAACTAGGACTAAAAAAAAAAAAAACATAACAATAAATAAGTGAATAATGGGAGGTTTCGAGGCCAACCACAAATAAATTCCTCAAGTCACCTAAGCAAGAATCATATAAGTGCTTAGGACTTTTCAAAATTTTTAAATCGTCACAAGAATTGACACATTATTAGTAGTAAATTTTCACAAATGAATGAATTAACCAGGGTAAATAGTATAAAGCTTCTTTGAAACTTGGCTTGTATGTCTCCAATTTATCTCTCAATTGCATACTATATAGAGCATTTGTCCACGTACATGACATTAAAATACTATTCATTATCTACAGAAGTAGTAATAACCTCCTCTCCAAGCTTACATCTACGGACAATACCAACCAAAATTGATTATCAATAATAGGTAATTCAACTATAAATAAACTCTCACAAAAGAAATCTCAAACATAAACTACCCTAATTAAGCACCCAAAGATATTGATATGTTCACATTAAAACAGTAGAGTCCAGACAAAGCTTAGTCTTTACAAGACAAAATTTTGCAATATGAGATTGGCACAAGGCAAAACTTTGCTCCTAAGCCTCACACACAAAATTTAGCTACACCACCGCCTCATTTATCGGGATTGGCACACCTCCTTACTTTTCCTTTTCAATAATGGGATTACCATCTTTGATCAAATTAGTGCACATCTTTAATATTCTTATAATCAATGTGAAATTTCAAAATCAGTGAGTAATTTTCTATACTTCACCTATCATGGGTGTGACTTAACAAAAACAATAGGTTTCTATAAACTGTACTCTAAAACCACCATCCAAATCAAAGGCACAATTGATTGTTATTGATCTTAAATCAGAATAAAACTAATTATAGACATAACTAGTCTTTAGAAAATCCAAGGTGATTGCAATCCATACATCACTTTGTGTGTTTGCTCAAAATTCTTTCTGCTTATTTCACTAATGTTATAATTAGGCCCATAACATTGTGCTTTTCTCTAGTTATTACTTGCGAATGATTTGTTGAGCTACGGTTACAAATGATTTGCTACCAGGTTTGACAATCACAATACCCAGAAACTGATGGAAGGCATGTCATTGGAAGAGATGAGGGACTTTGGATTCAACATAGGCAGCATAAACTGGGAGGATTACATCTTGAATGTTCATATTCCAGGTTTTAGAAGGCATGTATTGAAAGGAAGACTTGTATTCTAATATTTATTCTTTTGTTACCAGGATTCCCATAACTTAATAGGGTGTTGGGGATTCTTGCATTTGTGTTTATTGTACCACTTGAATAATGTCCAGAGAAGACTATGAAGTCTGTGATACGTGCATTATCATTCTCAAAGTAATATTGGGATTCCTTTACAAATAATAATAATAATAATAAAGTAATATTGGGATGATTCATCTTGTGTGATGTCTCATGTCTTGGATGGAAGCGTGCTACAATTTTTTTTTGTTTTTAAGAAACGAACACATACACCCGAACCCTAATATAGCAGACTGGGTCTCTAGTCGCAGGGAGGTTTCATTTGTTGCAAGTGACACACTCGAACAAGGACGGTAGGTTAGCTAGCGTGTAAACGGTCTTGAGTGAGTCAACCTAGGTCACTGGCATGCAATCGAATCTGTTTTTGAGTGGTGGTTGAAGATGGTCTGTGGCGAGGGATCTCCTATCAGTGTTCTACTTTGCATTTCAAAATATTAGAAGATAAATTCAAAGAATATTATTATTGTCAGTGAATCTCTTGAGATATTGAGAAACTCTTTTATTAATCATAAACATTGACTCGGTTCAAAAAAAAAAAAAATCATAAACATTAACTTATCTAAATCTATATCTATATTTATACATATTTAAAAGTTGAAGCATACTATTTGTGTTGCTACTTCTGTTGAGTCATTTCAGTGACCATATCATTATTTTTTATAAGCCAAGAATGTATTAACTCTTTGTGATGAATTAACCAATTAATTAGCTAAGTTAATTAATTAATTCAATTAGCATGCAATAAGCGTGGTAGTACAAACAAATCACTAACTAAGTTAAAATGCAGCGGAAAATAAATTGACACGGTGATTTGTTTATGAATAGGAAAAACCTATCCCGCAAAAACCCCACCAGGTGATTTTAAGGTCACCACTTCCGAAAATTCATTATTATCACAACAAGCGGCCACAAGTAAATGAATCTCAGTACCTTATACCAACCTACAGTTGAACTCTTATCTCAATACCCAATTGGAATTGTTCTATAATAACAATCTCTCCTTTCAATGCAGGGCTCCCAATACGTGACTAACTAATTCGATGTGCTTATCCCAGTACGCGACTTACACACCAACTTGAGAAAGATGTTGGCTACAAAGTTTTTCAGTTCATCCACACGATGAAGATTAGGAAACTTCTTAGTTACAAAACTCTATGGTGTACAAACACAACAACTTCTTGAATAGAAAGATGAACTAGGGCATATGTCTCCAATTCACAATATGCTTACAAAAAACTTTTGCATTGAGGTGTATTAGCTATGACGATCCTTAAAACAATCCTTATATATGTTTAGGGTTGTGAGAAAAGAAAGTTTAACATCTATATACGGATTGGATGAAAATCAAAACTGAAAATCTGATTTTCTTAAACCTTATCTATCGAACAGTTATCGAGCATCGAGCTTAAACAGCCTTTTAAATCTAGGTAGATACTAGCGGTCAAGTTAGCTGTTAAACTTTAAAATCCAACACGTCTTCACTTGTTTCTTGAACAGACTTGTATGGCTTTAACACTTGAACTTGAAACCTTGTTCCTTGAAGTATTAAACACATCATAAATTTACCCAATTACAAGTAAAATGCATTTTGTCAAAGGATTAGCCAATTCTATATTGACATATGTTCCTAACATGATTCACATATGTCCTAACAATTTTTTTTCCATTAATAAACAAAATTATTTTATTTTCACTCTTTTTATATTGGTCTTTTAGTGCTTCCATAGTTTTCACCTCGGCTTCCATAACACCCCTGACCTCCTCTCTCCATTGTTTTCAACTTCTCATGTAAGCTCTTTAATGCCTCTCTCTCTCTCTCTCTCTCTCTCTCTCTCTCTCTCTCTCTCCTAATTAAATCCAACCGTTCATACCTGTAGTATTTATTGTTTTAGTTTGAGACCAATATAATTTAATTATACTTTTTATGCAAAGCTTGAGACTAACATACTTTTAGGTAAAGTTTTCCAATGCCTTTCTTGCCTCTTCCTCTCCTAATTAAATCCAACCGTTCATACCTGTAGTATTTATTGTTTTAGTTTGAGACCAATATAATTTAATTATACTTTTTATGCAAAGCTTGAGACTAACATACTTTTAGGTAAAGTTTTCCAATGCAATGCACGGGTTTTCAACTAGTATATATCTATATATATCTAAAAGTTGAGATATCGAATTTAACGTTCTTTGTACTCTGTTGAGCCACCTCATCAGCCACCTCATACTTTTTTTTTTAATTTCCTTTATGATTTTTCTATTTTATTTTATATAAAATAATTAAATATAGTTAATGGACAAACCTATTAATGCATTCCATTACTATTCAACATGTTACTATATATATCTAAAAGTTGAGATATCGAATTTAACGTTCTTTGTACTCTGTTGAGCCACCTCATCACCCACCTCATACTTTTTTTTTAATTTCCTTTATGATTTTTCTATTTTATTTTATATAAAATAATTAAATATAGTTAATGGACAAACCTATTAATGCGTTCCATTACTATTCAACATGTTACTATTAATTTGTTTTAAATGCAAATATTTGACTATTTAGCTACCCAAATTGATTTCAACTTTTCATTTTCTTCTTCATTTTTTTTTTTTTTAAAGAAACCCCTATCCTTATGGAATATTATTAAGTAATTAACTGAAGGTCAAAATTGTAGACATCAATCGTATCCGGAGGAACAAACTCCATCCAAACATCCAACGGATTAGGCACAACTCTTCCGGCAAGTTTATGGGCCAACAGTTACCTTGCCTCCTAATATGGTGAAAAGAAATACAACTAAAAAAAGAACAGAGAAACTTAATGTCTTGTAAAATATGCCCAAACTCATATTGAGCCATATTGTCGCTATTGATGGAGTTAATAATAATTTATGAGTCACCTTCAACTATCAAGCTGTGAAAACCCAACTCCTTTGCAAACCAAAGAGCTCGGCGCGTTGCTAGCACTTCCACCATCTCTACCGAAGCAGGCAGTGGAATCTATTGTGTCAGAACAGCCATAACCAATCCGCTTTCATTACGGATTATAATACCTAGACCAGCAATGTTTTCTTCAGCAAAAAGGGCCCCATCAAAATTAACTTTGAGCAAACCTGCCAGTGGAGGACGCCACCTTACGGATCTAGCTGTTCGTGGGAGCTCCTCATGAGTGGGCCGAAGTTGATTGTATTTCAGGAGAGCCTCATGAGCCATGGAACAAATCTTAGTTAATGGAGCCATGTCTTCCTGCATACGTAACTTATTCCTACACATCCAAATCAAGGATGACGTCCAAGCAAATAAAGCAAAACAGGACGAGTCCTATTGTGCAAGCTAAATAACATCTAGAAAGCTAGAAATAGAGTTAGTGGCTTCAATCAAATCAGCAAAATAAACCTGCCATATCGTAGCTAATTGAGGACACATCCAGAGAGCATGTAGTGCATCCTCAGGACCCGTCTTGCACTAGAGGCATGTGTTCTCTGTCAACAGCTTACGACGGAACAGGTTAGCTCTGGAAGGTAAGGAATCGTTCCCAGCATGCCACATGAGCATACGGATTCGGTTAGGTACCTCCACCTACCAAATTCTATTCCATGTGCTCTTCATCACTCCCGTAGAAATTGAGTTAGGATCTATTTCACTCACATTCTCCATTTCCATGAGCAATTTATAACCTGATTTAATAGTATAGACCCCATCGTGATTCCTTGGCCAGAATATCTTGTCACAATTACTAGAAAAGCTTAGTGGAATAGCTTTAATAATAGACGCTTCCCTTGGCAAGAATATTTTGTCAACCTCAGCTTCTCTCCGATTGCATCGGTCTTGATCAATCAACGAAGCCACCAAAGCATCTGGATTATTGTTCGAAATGGGAGAGCTGACTCTACCATTCTCGACTATTGGTAACAAACTGTCTTGGTAAATCCAGACTGAAGACCCATCACCAATCCTCCACCTCATACCCCTCATAATGACTTCATGCCCTTTTATTATGCTCCTCCAAGCATAGGATTCATTTTTAACCTTGGCATCAAAAATTGATTCATGTGGGAAAATTTTCGCTTTAAAGAATCTAAAAAATAAAGTGTCCTCTTTTTTTGCCAATCTCCACACTTGTTTGGCTAACAAAGCATCATTAAATTTTTGTAGTTCCCGAAAACCCATACCACCTTCATTTTTTGGCCTACAAAGCTTACTCCATTTCACCCAATGCACCTCCTTCTTTCACCCCTTTGACCCCACCAAAATTTACGGATCATAATCTCAATCTCATTGCATAAAGCGTTGGGGAGTTTGAAACAACTCATAGAATATGCTAGGATGGCTTGGATCACCACCTTCAAAAGAATCTCCCTACCAGCTTGAGAAAGGAGTTTCTCCTTCCAATCTCTAATTTTGGACCACACTCGCTCTTTTATATAGAGAAGGCTAGCCTTCTTGCTTCAACCCACAAAGGAGGGAAGACCCAAATACTTCTCATATTGCTTGATCTCAAGTACACCTAGCAAGGAAATAATAACATCTTGCATCCCTTGTGGAACATTTTTGCTAAAAATAGAGTTGTTTTATCTTTATTTAGTCATTGCCCAAATGCCCTCTCATAAGTCAAGAGGATGTTTAGAATATGCTAACATTCTTGGATAGAGGCCCCGCAAAACAAGAGACTATCATCTGCAAAAAACAGGTGGGTTAGTCTTGGGCAATTTCTACAAATGGAAATGCCCCTAATATTCCCAGATAGCACAGTTTGTTTCATTAATCCATGGAGACCTTCAATGCAGAGGATAAAGAGGTAAGGTGAGAGAGGATCACCCTGTCTAATACCTCTAGTAGGGTGAATGGTACCTGTAGGTTCCCCATTAATTAAAATGGAGTAAGAAACAAGTGGTAATACACTCCATCATCAAAGTGACCCATTTCTCATGAAATCTCATCTTCCTTAATAATCCTTCCATAAAGCCCTATTCCACTCGATCATAAGCCTTACTCATATCGAGTTTAAGAGCCATAAAACCTGTTTTACCCGATTGGTGATGCATCATATAGTGGAGAGTTTCAAAGGCCATCAAAATATTATCGGTAATAACCTTTCCAACCTGGAAGGCACTCGATTTTCGAAAACAAGAAAGGGCAGCACCTTCTTTAAGCGGTTGGCTAGAACTTTAGACATCAATTTGTAAATGACATTACATAAACTAATTGGTCAAAATTCAGAAATAAACTCGGGGCTCTTCACTTTAGGGATGAGGGTTACAAAAGTATGATTAAGATCATATGGGATATGACAATTATTAAGACAGTCAAGCACGGCATAAGTAACATCATCACCCATCACAGACCAAAAAGATTGGAAACAAATAAGAGGCATACCATCCGGGCCCAATGCCGTTAAAGGTTCCATGTGTTTTAAGGCAAGATCAACTTCCTCCCTAGTGAAATCTTTAATAAGCTCCTGGTTCATATCCGCTATTACCTTAGGTTCAACTGCTTCCAAGACCTAGTGTATGTCGGTAGGATGCGATGAAGTGAACAAGGACTCATAGAAGCCGATCACAATCTCTACAACTTGGCTGTCCGAAGTGCACCACTCATTATCACTATTTTTCAGTCCCTTAATTCTATTCCTCTTGTATCTATGCGAAGCCCTATTATGGAAGTAACGGGTGTTACGATCACTCAACTTAAGAAATAGAGATCTTGCCCTCTACGGCCACATCAAGCTCTCCTTTTCCAAGAGCTCATTTACCTCCAGTTATACGACACTCACAGTGGTTCTATCGAGATCCATGAGTGTTGCCCATTCAGCCTTGATCAACTCCTTAGTTTTTTCCTTCAATTGACGTCTTATACTACCAAAAGAGGGTCTACTCTATTCTGTTAAGCTCACCCCACAATTCTTGATTTTTTGTGACACCACGGGCATGGTACTAATGTCCGAATTAGTTTCCCACGTTGCTTTGACCGTGTCCCCACACCCTTCCTCCTTCAACCACATTTGCTCAAACCGGAATGGTTTATTCTGGCAAGCTATGATACCTTTCGGGCTAATGATAATCGGGTTATGATCAGAAGAATGGGCTCTAAAATGTTGCACCTGAGTTGTTGGGTTCGGTTCTAGCCAAGAAGTATTAGCGAAAGCTTGGTCTAGCCTTTCTAGCACTACACCTCCTAATCGTCTGCCTCACCATGTGAATTTATGCCCAACATAACCCAAGTCTACCAACTCACACTCATCCACCATATCATGGAAACCTCTCATCTCTAATTCCCTCCTTGGAGCTCCTCCAAGTTTCTCATGCCCCCTTAGAATTTCATTAAAGTCACCGACGCAAATCCAAGGTAGGCAAAATTTTTGTTTCACCCCTCATTATTTTCTTCTTTCTAATTTCAAATAATTGTTAAAATTGAATAATTCATTATCATTTAGTGGATATATGCGCATATTTACTATTCATTACAAACGTTACTATTCATTGATGCAAATATTTAACTATATTCAGCTATTCAAATTAATTTCAACTTTTCATTTTCTTCTTTCTAATTTCAAGTAATTGAATATTTAAACTTTTCATCTTCCTATTCTAAAAATAAAAAAATTCTTCTTCTCTTCCTCCAACCTTTCCCCTCCCTTTTTGCCTCTTTATCACCCTACTACTCTTTACTTTACCATTAAACTTTCTTCATCATTTCCTCTTTCTTATATTTTAACTCTTCTTCTCCCTATGTTATTTTGTATAAATTTGATATCATTTATTCGATTCAATCCATATTTTTTTCCATACAAAAACTGTAAGTACCCTCTCTCTCTCTCTCTCTCTCTCTCTCTCTCTCTCTCTCTTGATTTTTGTTCTTTCTTATAACTCTAATTTAAGTTGATGGTTTTTTTTTTTTTTTTTTTTTGTTGTATTTTTTAAATTTGCTATCACAAATCACCCTTATAGCTTTGGTTGAATTTTGGTTTGGATTAATATGTAGTTTTTAAAAAAAAAAATAGAAATTTAAGTATATATCAAAACAAAATATACATGGCTATGAATTTAAATGTGCCTACCAATGGACTTCCACTTGAATGCAAATGTATTCACAATGTTTTTAGCTTCATATACATCTTTGGTAATGTGAATTTGAGAAAGAGAAAAAGGTAGGCAAAGATGTATGGTCTTTCATAATCCCCTATGTCTTGATGAAAGTGAAGGGCCTATTAGTCTCCTTTCTACTAGAAATTTGTATAGAAAGCCTTTTACTATAAGTTCCTTGACTTTTTGTTATTTTGTAATCACTTTATAGTCTATACTATGACAAAAAGTGAATAAACTTTTTTATTTGTAGAGTATCAAAAAAGTAAAAAATATTCAGGAAAGTAATTTTGTTGCATCCCATGTGTTTGGTAAAATTTCTTTTAGAAATCTTATATGTTTTTCTCAAATCTATTTGTTATTTTTATTTTGGTAATTTTATTACAAATTAGCACCTCCACCATCAAATTTTTAGTTAATCTGAACTTTCTTGATAAGCTTTTACTTTGCTTAGTTGATCATCTTTACTAAAAATGTCAAAAAGAAAAGAAAAGAAAATATAATTTGCTTTATATCATCATTATGCTATTAATGTTTTTATGTATAGATACTTAAGGAACTTTTTCTTTTTGCATTTTATTTTATTTTATATTTTCACTTTATAATATATGATTTATTGATAACGATCTATTGCATAATTATCTTTATTTATTTTTTCACTTAGTTTCAATTGTGCAGAAGAAATAGACGTGGATCTAAGTTTTTGAGAAAAATATATCTATAAGAGTTAAATCTCATACATCCGTATAGTAATAAACAAAGTATACATAGTTACAACTTGGTCTAATAGCTATCAAATTTTTTTTAAAATAAAGTTATTGCATTGTGTTTTCATACATATCTCACTATATATAATACTTGACTACAAAATATATTTTGTTACACTACAAAAAATTTCTAATTTAAAACATACAAATAGCACATATTGAATTTTTAATAATATACAATCTAATATATTAATTCAATAATTATCCAATAAAAAATAATCATATAAAAATTTCTCACATATCGCGTAGGTCTTCGACTAGTATATATAAAAGCAAAAACCTCATATAGGAGTGAATGAGATCCTGCCATACAGCGCTCTAATTTTGCATTTAACATTTTAAGTATTAAAAACAAAAGCAAAAATAAAGATAATTAAAGACTGATAGTAATAACTAACCACATAAGGATCTAGGGAGAGATAGAGAGACACAAAAATGTTGTAGATTGTTAAATGAAATGAAATATTTCAGTATTATCCAAATAAAAGACCTAAAATTGACAAAGCATTTGTAAGAGAGTGGAAGAGGAATCTGAGGGGCCTCCACCTCGGTCATACTAGCTTCCCACCACCATCAAGCCACTGAAACCCCCTATAAGTAATTTTTCTTTTCTTTTTTCTTTTTAAATTAGAGGCTTAAATATGATATAGGCTTGGGTAATTTGGTTGGATAATTTTTTTTCTTTTTGGTACAAAAGTGGAGAGAATATTTGGTGTGCAATATAAAGTCATATTCTACTATGGTTTTAAATCATTTACAAGACACATGCATACACACTTGCTCACACCATGTCTTAATATCATATTATCGATGAATGGAAGACAGTGAGAGAGTTGGGTAAACTTTCATTTCATGGTATAAAATATGTGAACACAACACAAAATAATTGATTTTCATGGTCCTATTACTCTTTAGCATTTAATTTTGGTTTCATGATTTTCTTAAAAATTAATCTTACATTGAGAAGGCTACAAATGTGTAGTGAAACTACTAAACTAATTTTTAATATCCCAAAATGTATATGTTTCTTTGATCTAATTTAATTTACATTTTCTTTATAATATATATACAGCATTCTCCAAAACTATCTTACATAAAATATCATAAAATTGTATGTGCATCGCACAGACAACTTACTAGTTCTATATAATTTGTTAAAACTTAAATACAATTAGTTTAGGTGTTGTACTTTTCATAAAAAAAGTTTAGGTGTTGTAATTTACTTTTGCATTGACCAATAAGCTACACAGTTGAATATTATTAATATTCACAAAAAGATAATATTGTTTTGCTTTATTGCTTAGTAATATATTATTCGGATTTGCTTTATTACAGTTGAATATCTTTATACTTCTTATTAAAACAAGTGAATTACAGTATTTTCTCATTCAACGTTTCTGAACGAAGCAATCCTCCCATAGTCCCATTTTAAAACACAAAGACCATATGCCTGCTTTAAGTTGGAAGCCACAATTTCACCTTCTGAGCAAAGTTAATGAGTGTAGCAAGTTTGCGTGGTTGGAAGTCTACATACACTTTCTTGATAATTTTTTTGAGTGATGTGAATGATTCTAATATTTTTATCATATTTTAAAAAAAAAATACTAATTAAATTTATTATCACGCCAATTCTTAAGTTTTTATAATAAAATATATAGTAACTTATTATAATTTTTTTTAATACCAATTTATAGATAAGTTTGTGGTATTTTTCATATGTAGGGAACTTCTATTGCATTACCTCCTGTATTCTTAAAATGAATACACGAAATGCATCATCATAACTCAAACTCATAACTAATTTGCTTGTCCTTGCAGCTGCCACTCAAGTATTCAAAGAGCTATTGTTCAACCAAGGTATAGTTGAATATATTGTGTTCAACTTCATTTCCACTTTGCCACTGCATTTGAGATTAATTAAACAAGATGCATTCACCTAAATAAGATTTAAAGTCGAACAAAGCAAAACTTTTCTTTATTAGCCTACTGAATCCTATGTTATTGATATGGTGCAGTTTGAGGAACCCCCTCTTCTATAGCACAGCTTATATGTGATGATTTTGGCAATATACATAAATAAAAGTGACTTAACATCTTACTCCGCCAAAAAAAAAAAGTCATCAATTTCTTAACCTTAACAAGGCAAGTTGTCAGTAAATATTATCCATTGTGAATGTTATCATTGATTTGCTTGAGTTTTTATTGCTTTTAGCCTTCCATCTCACAGCCCTGCCTTAAAACCAAATCTCAAGCATGACTCAATCAGCAAGTTGGTTTGGCAAAACATGCAAAATGAAGGCCGAAGCCTCAAAATTCTTAGATATAATTGATCAAACAGGTTTTACAGATGAAGCTTGTCAAATCATATACCAACATTTGAGTAAACTTTTCATTGTAATTTTATACCAAAAAAAAAAAAGGTCGAAGCAAACACTGTAAACCAGAATTGTTTGAATCCTGATCTTGAATTAATAGTAACTTTAAAATACAGGTACATTACTGATTTCATGGTACTCTGTTCAAAATCATCATAGAGGAGAGTTGAGGTGAGGGATGAGAACCTTTACACTGAGCAAATTTGGGCAGAGCTGGTATGGAGTCATCTTACTTCGCAACAGTATGTTGATAAACACAGAGGATTACATTGCTGGAAGCAAGAGAAATAAAGTAATTAAACATAACAACCATCAAGCTTTCAATAGTTATTACTGTTAAAAACAAGTAATTATGGCATCATCATTCATCAATCCCAGCATTATTTTAATGCATGCCAGAACAACAGAAAAATGACCAAGTTGTTCATAACATGAATAAAGAATATATAGGAGGGAGATGAACCATGTAACCAGAAGTAACTTACATTGTGCCAGCGATG
Source organism: Quercus dentata (assembly GCA_028216015.1). Taxonomy (NCBI): domain Eukaryota; kingdom Viridiplantae; phylum Streptophyta; class Magnoliopsida; order Fagales; family Fagaceae; genus Quercus; species Quercus dentata. The sequence goes on from CP116448.1 coordinate 70,120,804, forward strand.
AAGGCAAGCGAAAGATTAAATCCGAATATATAAGAAGAAACCAATGCTGTGAAAAGCATTGCCACTGAAGTAGAATACACCTGCACAGCATGAGGAAGCTAATAAAAATGGGAACTTCAATCGCGAAGTGCAGAAAATGATTGCAGCAGGATGGTAACGTATGCTTCTCTTAAGTAACACAATTATAAAGACCAATTTAGCTACATAAATGCTGGAAATATATATACATATATATATATATATATATATATATATAAATATATATATATAAGTAAAAATTAATTAAATAATCAAAAAGAGAGCCACCCAATGCCCACAAAGGGCATACAACAGGTACACAACTAATTTTGAGGAATAATAGCTTCAGGTCATGTAACAACTTTCACACCCTTCAAAAAGAGTGCTGGCCATTCATTAAGGCTGAACGTGGGCAAAGAATACAAAGACCAACAAGTACTTTAGCAAGAACTATCAATGTTAAATTTGCAACAATAAAGTTAATCCTGAGATCAATAAAGCCAACTGCTCTGACCTAAGCCTTCACCAAGTACAAAAACAACCCAAAATAACCCAGAAAGGCCAGAAATGGGTTCCAATAGAGCCTAAAGACAAACATTGAATTTTTAGTACCAGAAAAGGCCTTGGTTAAATTTTTACATTCCAGTATATTCACAAATTCTACCATCAATGAAGGATGGCAGATGTCTTTTCACTTTTATGGGCCAAAAAATAACTGACGATTGCAAAAGAATTCTCGTTATGAAATGCCAAGGAATAGTTCCAGGACATTATATAAAATCGCATAAATGCATTTCTGTTAATGTCTTACAAGATTCAAGTTCATATTTCCCTGACTGACATACCTTCACTATAATGTCAGTATACTTCATTTCCATAGATACAGCAAGGCCACTGCACATGAGACCATTTAAGCAGATTGTATTAAAGGACAGGGAGTGAGAAATCTAGGACTAAAGCAAAAGCTAAAGCATGCAAATAAGCTACATTTTACTAAGCCAAATTGGATATTTAAGATACCTTAGTGCCTGGTTGAGAATCATGAGAACTGTAATAAATGAGTATCCACAGAAGAATCCCCTGAACAAAAGAAACTAAAACTTCTTCACTTCTAATTGGAAAAGAAGAATATTCCATTTCTAAGGCAGTAAAGAATCTTTTAAATAATGACTTCACAGGGGGAAAATGGAGAGGATAGACCGATTGTAAGAGGAGAATCAGAAACAGAGACTAGAATTACTTGTTCATCACTGCATCCAAAAAAAAAAAAAAAAAAAAAAAGAGAGAGGCTAGAATTACTTGTTCATCACTGCATCAAAATCTTGGGTCACTATAGCAACAGCATTAAAAACCATACCAAATATATATAAGCAGAAGTTTTGCACATTTATGTTTCTTGAAGGACGCTTTTTCATTATAGCCTGTGAAAAATGAAAATCATAAGCAATGTATCACTCTAATGAGAATTTTCACTTTTTTAACTCAATGGATCACTAAAAAACTTCAATCAGTGTTACAAAATCTGTCAATTAACAAAATTCAACCCAATCATTGATCAAGCCATACCAAATATATATAACCAGAAGTTTTGCACATTTATGTTTCTTGAAGGACGCTTTTTCATTATAGGCTGTGAAAAATGAAAATCATAAGCAATGTATCACTCTAATGAGAGTTTTCACTTTTTTAACTCAATGGATCACTAAAAAACTTCAATCAGTCTTACAAAATCTGTCAATTAACAAAATTCAACCTAATCATTGATCAAGCTTTGTTGGGTTAGGATTCAAAGAGTAAATGACTAAAGGACAGACATGAATTGTAGTTCAGAAGTGAAAGTTCAAAAACGTGTACAAAACACTTTTGAACGTTTAGACCCCCAAAAATTAACTTAACCAACACAAGCAATATGTTAAACAACAAGTGTGCGGAAACTTAACATATGCTATAATGTGAAATAGATTAAACACTATCTAAGCCATAATATAATAAAATCACAGCAGATAATATAAAGGCAAAGATAGAAAGGAAAGAAGATGCAAACACAAAGACAACACGCGATGTGTTATCGAAGAGGAAACCGAAGTCCGCGGCGAAAAAAACTTCAATCAGTCTTACAAAATCTGTCAATTAACAAAATTCAACCTAATCATTGATCAAGCTTTGTTGGGTTAGGATTCAAAGAGTAAATGACTAAAGGACAGACATGAATTGTAGTTCGAAGTGAAAGTTCAAAAACGTGTACAAAACACTTTTGAACGTTTAGACCCCAAAAATTAACTTAACCAACACAAGCAATATGTTAAACAACAAGTGTGCGGAAACTTAACATATGCTATAATGTGAAATAGATTAAACACTATCTAAGCCATAATATAATAAAATCACAACAGATAATATAAAGGCAAAGATAGAGAGGAAAGAAGATGCAAACACAAAGACAACACGCGATGTGTTATCGAAGAGGAAACCAAAGTCCGCGGCGAAAAACCTTTCCGCCGCCCTCCAAGCGGTAATCAATCCACTAGAAAATATAGTTGGGATACAAGGACAGAAATAGACCCTCCAAGCCTAATCTACCCAATGCACCTAAGCCCTCCAAGCTTTTTGCTCCAACGAGGTTGCGCTTGAACCTTTTTCTTTTCTAGCTTCCCGGATTCCGCTACTATACCATAGCATCAACCAATGAAGATTGGCTCCTTCCTAATCGCTTCCCGAACTCCAAACAACTGTCTCACGGTGATGATGATGGTGAGAACCAGGTTTGGTATATACCTCTCAAGGATTAGACAATGGAGAGGAAGAGAGTTGAGGAATATGAAGAAACTCTAAGGTAAGGATTGTGGGTGAAACAATCTTGTTTTTCTTTAGGGTTTCTCTCTCAAAATTCTCTCTGGAAGCTCTCTCTCAATCGTGGATAAAAGGGGTATTTATACTGGAGTGGGAGAGGAATGTGAAACGTCGGTTTTTTTACAAAACAGGGGTGGCTCGCGGCTTGACCTCACGGCTTGACCTCGCGGCTTGACTAAGTCGCGAGTTCCAGTCACGAGATAACCGTATAGCCAGATTGTCCTGTTTTGTCCTCAGTAGTGCTCCAACTAGCATGACTGTTCATCTTCCAAAGATACTTGGCACGTGTGCGGCTTCACGGCGGGTTGAAGCCGCGAGTCCACCCGCGAGTCCCAGCCGCGACTCTGCTTTTTCTTGCACACTCTTGAGCAATCTTCACTCTATCTCACTCACTACCCTTACAACAAACCCACCTAAATACAGGGTTACTAAATGCTGAATTACAAGCAAATTTGGCACGGAATAAAGCCAATTAGATGGTTGAATAAATTCAACCTTACAAAGAAGAACTAGAGTGCAAACTGTGTACTTAAAAAACTCACCTCGGTGTACACTCCTGCAAAACCACTTAAAAGTGCCATGACCTGCAAAGAAATCACCCCCAATTATGATAACAAGAAACTTAAGCTATAAAATGTTTTCCTCTGGTTTTTCTTTTTCTTCATTGTTGTATTAAGAGTGTAAAATTTTGGTTAACTCACAATGGCCATCACCCAACCTTGAACAGGAGTTTGAAAAACATCATCAGAACTGCCAAAACAATGTAATCTTCTAAGGCACAGACAATTAGTTGAAAGTAGAAAAAAAATAAAAAATTTTGAATTTCAAGAAAAGATTATACAAATAATATAGTTAGAAATAATGTTCAGTAATTCCTACATCTCAAGTACATGACTAAATGCACCAAGATATCATCACTTTATAAAAGTGATATTAGATTTAGTAAATAATATTTTCATTCATTACTAGACTACATCTTGTCCTGTAACATAGACATGAATCACACATCTATCAGTATGGATTGTACATCTGACAATTTCAATAGTATCTTTAAGGTCAACATTCCAAAACTCAAAAGACAAGTAACTAGTCTGAAACAGTCCATAAATAAGATGTGTGAGAAATCTTACTTTGTTTTTAGCTGAGTAATGTCGCACCCAATACATGGTTGAATTAAAGCCACCCATTGCATATTGCTTAACCTGAAAGAATATATAATTGGTACGCAAAACTCAATAAAAATTTTGCAGTCCGAATTGGTTTGGCTTAAATTCTTAATTCGTTTAAATTAGCTTTTTTCCTTAATCTTTCACTCTCCGTCCTCAGATACATAGCCTAAGAGCAGCTGAATCAGTACATATATTCATGCTCATGGATGCATTTCACATTCCCAATATGTTTTTGAATTTATAAACTAGACAAAGAAAAAGAAAAAAAGGAACCAATTTTGTTTGATCTCTTTCTCCTATTTGGGCCAACATTCTTAACATCAAATATTTCTAAGAGTATCAACAAGATGACATGTAAACTAAATGAATTATTATGATTCTTCCATCTTCATTGTATTTGTTAAGGGGCTTTTGCAAACATTTTCCATGATGAAATGAAAAAATCCAATGTAAATGATGGTAAGGACTTACTTCTTCTTAAGTATAATTCTATACAAAATGCCAGTACTGATAATATTCAGATTTTTAAGTATTTGATAACCCGGGGCATCCAAATGCTGAAGGATGTGGTACTGCAACATAAAAGAGAAGAATACACATTAATCAAACTTCAGCAAGCAAGAATACCAATGGAACTGTGACTACCAAAAATAAAAAAATGATTTCCACAACTAACCTGGAGCAGATTTTTGACAAGGTAAAGTAATGCAGGAATGGGGTATACAATAACTTCATCAAATGTTGTACTCAACCTAGTTCAAAGGCAGAACAAGAAACAAAAAATAAATAGAGATATGATTGGAATGAGAATGTGAACTCAAACTAAAAACATAGTTGAATAAAACAAAATGTGCATTTCATCTTAGATATGGTGAAATCATTTGGTGCATGCGGTGTAATATCAATATGCCCTCCTCTCACGTCAGAGTGAGCTCTACACATGGGTCCTACAAATCGAACCCACCATTATGTGAAGTACATCAAGTGTACAGAATAATTTATCCTAAATATGATAATTCCAACTTAATGAGAACATTAAATCACAAGTATTATAAAAACTTAGCATAAAAACAAACAAGGAAAACCTGTTATCTTTAGTAACACCTTCACTTCTCCATATTCTTGCCAAGGCTAGAAGTGATAACCCACATTTCAAATTTTCTACCTAATTCAAGAAAAGAGTAAATAAATCAATACCCATTTATTTGAATACCTAAAAGAATGACATATATCTATTCATTTGATAGGTAAGATTTGAACCTACCAAACTGAATGTTGCACATAAATTACACTTGAAACATTGATTGATGTTTTTTTTTTTTCTGAAAATTATTCTTGTGCTTACCATAAAATTTGTAGTGGTAATACTATACTCATACTTGGCCATTTCTTTTAGACCACACAAGAAGTATACTTTGCAAGCTCGTAAGAAGCGTCAATGCAACTACCATAATGATCCTATAACAAAAACAAACAAACTTATATAATTTACTTGCTAGTCTCTCTAAATTAAAACTTGGGTTTTGATTAGAATTTGCAAAAAATTTAAAAAAAAAAAAAAATTTAAAAAGCATACTTGAGCTTCCATTTGGACCAGTCAATGGTGGTATCTCCCAAGGTGGGCACATTAGTCACTGAAAGAGCTTTCTGGCTTTCTATGACATCTACATCACCATCACCATCTTCATCCTTTTGCCACAAAAATATAAATATATAAATTAAGGAGAAAATTTGGTTTAAAACTTATTTACTATCTTTTTATTGGATATGAATTTTCAACATTAGATTAAATTTTCTTCTTAAATTCTTCATGTTTGCAAAATTTCCAAAAAATTAAAAATTAAATTTTTAAGTTTTTGTAACCTAAAGCAATGCACAAAAAGATAAGTTTATTAATAAAATAGTAAATAATATCTAATTAGCACGAAATTTGACATAATTATTTAAATTTTCAGAATATATAATCATTTTTTTTTTGGAGTTGTAGCTATTGGCTACAAGCTTGTAGCGAAACTTCATCCATAAATTAAATAGATGGGTATATATATGGGTTCCACATGAGTGAAGAGGTAAAGAAAGGTAACAAACTAACAAAGTGCAACTCAGCTCAATAATACAACTATATTTTCCTGTATACATTATTATTCTTTGGTTTTCAAAAGAAATCAAGTTTAAAAGAAGCTTCTCAAAAAAAAAAATCAATTTAAAAGATATATATATATATATATATATATATATATATATAGCAAAGTGTCTTGAAATAATTCAAATGGTGTTCGACCATATCTTCAACAAAGACATTAAAAGCTAAAAATGGTGTCAATTTGGAACAACTTATCTATTTTTTTTTTTTTTCTTGAAAACCTTTGTAAGTAAAAGTACGATAAGTAAAAAGTAAAAGATAAATAAAATAAATAACTCACATAAGACCCACAAATAGTAAAAAACAAATAAGTTATAAATTAGCTTATAAGTGAATCACAAACAAGTGCCAAGTACTACTCAAATATGTACTAATAGACAGGGGTACTAAAATTAAGGATGATTAGGATGTTTTACATAAGATTTGCAATTGGTGTTCAACTATATAAGTCAACCCAATCACAACCTATTTATTAAGGGTTTAGGACTTATCAAGCCTAACAATCAACAGAGCAACACAATTTGGGTAACCTTTTGACAAATGGGCCACGTTGCAACGTTGATAACCCATTTTCAACCTTATTAACAATTAATAATTAAACAAAAACTTATAATAGTTATATCGATAATGTAACAATATTAAAAAAGAATGCTACAAATTGAAGTTTTTTGAATGGTGGGAAAGTTCTAATTTTCTCTTTCCTTTCTAACTATCATGATTGGATAAACCTAATACCCACTATATTCTATCACTAGGGAAATTTAGGCCAAGTTGTAACTAATCTCCCAATCTGATATGTAACTGACCCACGTGTACAAATCGTATTTTGCATGAGTAGTTCTATTTTGAACATGGTTAATTCTATTAATCACATGCAACTTTACAGGGCTGTTACTAACAGCAGACTTGCACTATTGATGTTCTGTTTCACAAGTGGCTAGAGGTCATAATTTTATTATAAAAAAATAAATAAACAAAAAGAAAAGAAATTAAGTTTATGAGGCAAATAATTATTTTTAAAAAGGTCATAATTTCATTATAAAAAAAATAAAGTGAAAATAAAATAAAATCTATATGGTTATCAAAAAACAAACAGCAAAGAAATTAAGTTATCAAGGCAAAAAAAAAAAAAAAAAAAAAAAAAAATCTATATGGTTTAGAATTTATCCTCTACCAGAGTCACCAAAAATATTTAGCTACAGCCAGCAGGTGCCATCATAAGTTCATTTACAATTCTGATTTGAAATACATACAAGACTGAGCTCCACTCATTATTCTCTTATCCCAGCAAAACCAAAGTGCACCAAATAATATATCACCTGCAGGTGATGCAATCTCTCACTCATAACTGAAAATAACTGAAACAACCACTCCCTATAAAACCCTTTTATCTTGGGGCTATCTCTCAAAAACTCTTCAACATTTCTGCACTAATTATTCACTCTGTCCTTTATTTCCTAAACATACAAACACCCTTCTCCCTCTCAAATGCTCTTGTAGAGATAGATATATCAATGGCTAAACCTAAACAAGATCAAGACAATTTTGATCTTGACTTCTCCAGAGTTAACGAGTTGTTTCATTACATGCAAGCATTGCATGAACCTACTAGCCTAATGATCATGCGTATTCTGGCACTGCAGATTAACATACAAGACTCGAGAAAACGGTTCATCGACTCTCGAACAAGGCCTGGATCTCAAGAAAAAGCTCCTGTCAGAAACAAGGAGAGTCAGGGGAGCTACATTGAGTTTCAAATTCTATGGAAGCGTCTCAATGATACTCTTCTTGGAGGTGGCGGAGGTAGCAATCCTGCAGGAGCTAGCAGTGATGCAGTGTCGAGACACATCTTTGGATTATTTTTGATAAAGGAAATTGAAGAGAAGATGGAGTCAGACTCATCAGTTAAAACATTGGAACAAGATTTACGCGCTAGTATAACAATGGATGATGCAGATAGTGGTGTAAGAGTCAAGAATGAAGAAGGCGTTGAGGTTTCAGAACTAAATTTGCAAGTACTGAGGCATAAATGTGAAGAAGGATTCAAGAAAGCAAGAGAGGGTGGAAAGAAGAGTTTGACGGATTGCGTAAAAGAGTGTAAGAAATCTGATAAATTATTCAAGGTTCTGAATGCTATGAAGGTTCAAGTAGCTGAACTTAGGATTGAGCTGTCTCTTTTGATGGATGATTTCATGTTAATGATGTCGGGGAAAGAACAATGGGCAGAAAAGATTGGACGATTCATGTCTAAACTCAATGGTCTTAGTATTAAAAAGATTATCAAGTTACCGAAAAAGGGAAAAATTGAGAAAAGAAATCTGAAGAAACTCTTGAAAATAAGAAGCCCAATTGATGACCTATTAGATACATTCCTCGAGCAAGTTCTAGATCTACTCTGTAATCAATTCATTGTGATAGCTCTGCATTTGGAATCTATTATGAGTCATCAATTTCATCCAGAATCACAGGACTTTATGAAGGTGGAACTGGCTGCCTACAAATGTGGTCTTGAGCAATCTGAGGAGATGCTGAAGATTATAGGGGAGAATATTAATATATTGAAGGCAATAGTTTCAGCCAAACTAGATTGTAAGGACAAGAAGATGATTGACGATTTGTATTTTATGGAGTCTATGATAGTTCGATATTGGAATAAGTGAGGATTTTCATACAAGATGGAGTGAAAGGTTTGAGGCTAATTTCTTTGCTCTTGTAGTGTGTCCAAAGGTCCTACGCAAAGATTAAGAAGGTGCAAAGGTTAGATAATGACAGATTAGATATAAATTTCTGTTCTTTTTTATTGATTTGATGTTGTGGGATTTCTTTAGTTTTGTTGGTAGTAGAACACACTGCTTGTCAGTTGTTTGGCGCACAGATTTAAAGATCAATTGTAGTTGGGAAAATGGATTGAAATTGTAAAATTTTGCCAAATAAACAATTTTTTGATAACGGCAGATAGTTAATGAATTTGAGTTCTGGTTTGCTCCTCCCTTGTTTCCTTGTATTTTGCTTAATGTCCACAACTTAGTTGAAAGATTGAGTGAACTTTTGTCAAGGGTTATTGGATTCTTTTTAAGTGTTGAACTTAAATGGGAAGATTGTGTGTAAATTTGGGTCATTTGAAAGAATATCAACAAAAGTGTCAAACCTATCTCATTTTCAAAAATGTGAAAGAAGTAGAGAGAATATGGTTAATATTCTATTAGTCAATTCAGAAAATTATTGTAAAATGTCTAGGAGTTCAAGAGAATAAATATGCATGATCAGTCTTGTAAGGACTGTAAGTTGAATTTGCTTTTCTTCTGCTAAGTGGATTTCACTATATATCATGTTATTAATCCCCAAAAAGAACTTTTATGAAGCCTTAATCTGATATAATGGAACCTGTGTGCATGACCTTAAAATATCAATGTTGTGTCAGACTATGAATTCTTGTAAGCTTGACCAATGGTGTTGATAACCAGAAGGAAAAGTTTGTGCCCGTAGCGAAACTTAGCATTTAAAAGCAGCATTTCACATTGATAATATAGTAAAACCTTTGCATCTTCTTTTTAATGAATTCGAAGGAGGTGTGTGGTAAAAACACCATGTTATGAATTTAGCCTTTCTCAAAATACACACCTCAAATGTGCACCAACCACAAAGTTGCAGGTTGTTGCCCTTATAACCCATTACTTCATCATGCATAATAGTTGTGAATTTCAGTTTTGAACTATGTCTTGCTATACTTCTCTTAAGAAAAACTGTCAAGACAGAACAAACCTATCTGGATTAGACTTCACAAACGAAGAAGGTAAAATACTAGTGTCATTATCTTGTGGTCATTGTGGAAGTTTACAGCCAAACAATTACAACATACCGTTTCTTTTTCTTCTATTTTCTTTACCGAAAACAATATGAACCTTCAGCTAGAGCTTGCTGTTGGGGCGGCATTGCTGTCCCGGAATTTCTTGTTGAAAGAATCAGAAAGGCACCACAATAACTGACCAGGGATCTCCTGCAAGTGTTCTACTGTGTCTTTCAAAATATAAGACATTCAAAAAATATTATTATTGTCAGTGAATCTCTTGTATGTAGGCTGTGTAGAAAGATATTGTGATACTCTTTAATTAATCATAATCATTAACTTATCAAAATTAATTCTAAATCACTATTCAGGCATTTCTTTTCAAAATTCGTATGATACAGAAGATGAAAACAGAGTTGCTAGTATAAAATATGAAGACATACCGACATTTTTTTTTTTTTTTTTTTTTTGAGAATAAAAGACATACCGACATGGTTGCAATGGTTTTATTATATTCTATCATATGAAAAATATTGGGTTGCTGGTTGCTTAATGCATATCCTTGTGAAGGTGCCTTTCTACACTGATGACCATCCTAAAATGTGATGGAGAACTATAGTGTTCAAGTGGCTTGTGTTATTCATTTTGAGCTGAAGTTAGCTGTTGATTCAAACAAATTCTCCTGTATTTGGAATAATATCCTCTTAGATATATATAAGCCAATGGCAGGTCATCAACAGTCTATTATCAATAGAATATTTCCAATTCTTTTGTGAATAACATAGTGACAAGCTGTGTTCCAAAATGAACTAAGCAATCTAATTTGTACCTCCTTTTATGCTCGGATATCTTTTCCTTTGTTCAGGATAAGGTGTTTCATATCTTGTTTCTTATCTAAAAACTGAAGCGTGGCATTTGTAGTTGTGCTCCTATTATGCTATATTAGTGTAGCATTTCAATCCATTTCGATCCACTCAGTCCACATTGGTTGTAAAATCTATTAGTAAATAATTAGATGCATTAATTAATATTAATCAAATAATAAGATCTTTTAAATAATGCATCTTATGAATGTTTTCATTTAATTTTTTTAATAGTAAAAAAAAATTAAATGATATCATTTACTAACTAAAAAATTTACAAAGTGACATAATTGGTTAGTTATACATCAACAACATAATAAGCGTTCCTAATTATTTTTTAGTGATACTATAGTTAGTACATATTACATATAAGTCTCACAAAACTATATAATATCTAAAAGAACAAGCATAACATTATTGGTTGCTACGCTCCTTCTAAGTCAATTCAGCAAAGCATTCTTTCTCAAAACAAAAACAAAAAAAAAAAAAAAAAAAAAAAAAAAAAAAAAAAATCAGCAAAGCATTTCGGTCCATTCCTTCCACTTTGGTCATTCAGTCCACTTCGGTCCATTCGGTCCACTTCATCGCATTTGGTCCATTTCAATCTTATTCGGTATATTTTGGTCTTATTCGTTCCACTTCAGTTCATTCGGTCTTATTCGTTCCACTTCGGTTCATTCAGTCCAATTCGGTCTATTTAGTCCAACTAGGTCTTATTCGCTCCACTTAGGTCTTATTCATTTAACTTAGATCCATTCAGTCCACTTCGGTCTATTCAATCCAACTAAGTCTTATACACTCCAGTTTAGTCCAAAAGAGAAGGGGGGAGTGATTGTTAGCATTTAAAGTTTTCCAAAAAAAAGATTACAATTTAATAATTGCCAACTAGAGTGCTTCCTAAGACAATACCATTTTCCTTGCCTTCCTCTTGCTTGTCCCAATCGATTTACTCCCTCCGTCCCACTTTGTTTGTCCTCTATTCCATTTTGGAATGTCCCAAAATATTGTCATGTTTCTAAAAATAAAAGTCATTAATTTACTAATGTTCCTATTATACCCTATTTTATTTTCAAAACTATTTGAAAAGAAAATCAACAAGAAATTTATTTAAAGGTAGTTTTGGAAACTTATACATTTTTAAAAGATAAACAAGACAATAAATGATGTTCCCTTAAAAATTTTGACTTTTCAAACAGAACAAACAAAGTGAGACGGAGGGAGTATTATTTTATGTATAACATCCCTCTCCATGTAAGAGGGAATAGTATACCGTCACTATACAAGATATCACCTCTTCCCCCAATGGGGAGAGAGAAAAAGTCAAATTACTATTTTTGGTTTTTCAACAAGGTAATGTCGGCAGCTCATACAAAACACCCACACACTGTCTAGTTGAAAACAAGATTAATGTTTTGTTACATACTGTAGCCAAAATCACCACAACATTGAATCGACTTTAGCCGACCGGATCGAAACGGGCAAAATGCACTTGGATGGACCAAAATTGAGTCCAAGATGTAACTAATCTCCTAATCTGATATGTAACTGACCCACGTGTACTAATTATATTTTGCACATGGTTAATTCTGTTAATCACATGGGACTTTACAGGGCTATTACTATTTACTGACATGAGACTTGCACTCTTGATGTTCTGTTTCACAAGTGACTTGAGGTAACTGAAACAACCATTCCCTATATATAAAAATTCTTATTTTGGAGCTCAGGCTCTCTCATAACTCACGAGAAACACACTCTCTCTCTCAAAACCATTTTGTAGAGATATCAATGGCTAACCAAGATCAAGACATGGTTGATCTTCACTCTGCCAGGGTTGCCAAGTTGTACCATTGGATGTATATATTGCATGCACAGACTCGCAAAAATATCATGCATCTTGAGTCACTGCAGAGTATTACACAACCCTTGACAAAGTGGTTCACTGACTTGATAACAAAGACTTTTTTCCCCGCAGAAGATACTGCCAGATTCAGAGAGAACGTGAATGAGGTTCCAAATTTGTTGAAGAGTATCAGTGATGCAGCGAGGAGGCAGTACTTAGGTAAGGTGATAAAGGCCTTCGGAGAGATGATGGGGTCTGACTTATCATATGATCAAGGTGATAAACTCGAACAGGAGGCTAAAAGATTGGAACAAGATTCCGGAATAATGATAGCTGCAGCAAGTGGTGGTGTAACATTCAAGAAAGAAGAAGGTCGTGAGGCTTCAGAACAAAGAGAGCAAATACTGAGTAAAAGTGAAGAAGGATTCAAGAAAGAACGAGTTGGTAGAACTGGAAAGAAGAGTTCGATGGAGTGCATAAAAGAGTCTAAAGAATCTGATAAAGAATTTGGGGTTCTGAATGTGATAAAGGTTCAAGCAAATGAAGTTGGGATTATGCTGTCTCGTTTGATCGTTGATTTTATGTTTCTGATGTCAGGAAAGAACAATGGGCAGAAAAGATTGAAAATTTCAAGTCTGAACTTAAAGGTGTCAATATTAAAAATGAGAACTCCATGGTGATTAACAAGATTATCAGTCTACTGGAAAAGGCCAAAATTGATGAACCAATGAAAGGAAGGTGGGATGGTATGGAGCAAACAGAGCTAGATGAAAGCACTCAGAAGGAAAGCTTGAACAGAAGAAGCCCAATTGATGAGCTATTTGATAAATACCTTGAGAAAGCTCTAGATCTACTTCAACCTCAATTCATTGAGATATCTTTGCGTTTGGAATCTATTATGAGTCATCCATTTCTTCCCGAATCACAGAACTTAATGAATGTGGCGCTGTCCGAATTCATATGTGATCTCAAGAAATATGAGGAGAAGCTGAAGGGTATTAGGGAGGATATTAATAAATTAAAGGTAATGGTTTCATTCAAACAAGAGCATAAGGACGAGAAGATGACTGAGACTTGGATCTTTGTAGAGTCTATGATAGCTGAACTGTGGAATCAATCAGAATATTCATACAAGGAGTGAAAGGTTTGAAGCTCAATTTAAAGGATCTTGTAGAGTCCGAAGCTCCCACGCAAAGGTTAAGAAGGTGCAAAGGTTGAATAATGATAGATTAGATACAAATTTCTGTTTTGTTTACAGATTTGGTGTTGTGGGATTTCTTTAGTTTTGTTTTTAGTAGCACACACTGCTTGTTAGTTGTTTGGCGCAGAGATTTAAACACCAATTGTAGTTGCGAAAATGGATTGAATGTTTAACCTTTTTCCAAATAAACATGTTTTTTATAATGGTAGATAGTTAATGAGGAATTTGAGTTCTGGTTTGCTCCCTCACTTATTCCCCTGTATTTTGCTCAATGTCCCCAACTTAGTCAAAAGATTGAGTGAACTTATTGTAAATGGTTCTTGGATTCTTTTTAAGTTCTGAACTTCAATGAGAAGATCGCCTGTAAATTTGGGTCATTTTAAAGCATTTCAACAGAAGTATCAAACCTATCTCATTATCAAAAATGTGAAAGAAGAAGAAAGAATTAGGTTAATATTCCATTAGTTTAGTTCAGGAAATTATCTTAAAATGTCTTGGAGTTTGACAGAACAATGATAGATTAGATATAAAATATTCGAGACACGCCCAACATGGTTTCAATGGTTTATTTCTTTTTATTAAGTTAAAAAACTATTGGGTTTCTTACTTGTGATGGTGCCTCCATACACTGACAACCATCTTAAAAAGTGGAGGAATATGATGTTCATGGAGGTGAGTTTCAGTTTGAAATATGTCTTACTTTACTCGTCTCTAGATTCCTGGAGGCTCCCTTTACGGAAGGGTAACTTGCTTTTACTATAAAATAATAGAAAATTACAACGAATAGTTAGCAGCTTAGAACTTGTAAGACATTGATTTATTCCCAATAAAGTTATCCTTGTCCCGGTGTGTCAAAGTCATCAACTCAGTGCTCCACTGGGTGTGTTTCAATATTTTCAACAGCCAACAGGTGCCTTTATAAGTTCATTTACATTCTGATTGGAAATACATGAAAGACTGAGCTCCACTCATTAGTCTCTTATCTCCGCAAAACCAATGTGCACCAAATAATATATCACCCGCAGGTGATGCAATCTCTCACTCATAATTGAAAATAACTGAAACAAACACTCCCTATAAAACCCTTTATCTTGGGGCTCTCTCTCAAAAACTCTTCAACATTTCTGCACTAATTATTCACTCTGTCCTTTATTTCGCAAACATACAAACTCTCAGAAGCTCTTGTAGAGATGGATATATCAATGGCTAAACGTAAACAAGATCAAGACAAGTTTGATCTTGATTTCTCCAGAGTTAACGAGTTGTTTCATTACATGCAAGCATTGCATGAAACGACTCGCCTAATGAGCACGCATATGCTGGCACTGCAGATGAACATAAAAGACTCAAGAAACAGGTTCATTAACTCTCGAACAAGGCCTGGCTTGCAAGAAAAAGCTCCTGCGAGAGTCCAGGAGAGTCAGGGGAGCTACAATGAGTTTCGAATTCTTTGGAAGCGTCTCAATGATACTCTTCTTGGGGACAGCGGAGGTAGCAACCCTGCAGGAGATAGCAGAGATGCAGTGTCGAGACACATCTTTGGATTATTTTTGATAAAGGAAATTGAAGAGAAGATGGGGTCAGACTCATCAGTTAAAAGATTGGAACAAGATTTACGCGCTAGTATAACAATGGCTGATGCAAGTCGTGGTGTAAGAGTCAAGAATGAAGAAGGTGTTGAGGTTTCAGAACTAAATTTGCAACTACTGAGGCTTAAATGTGAAGAAGGATTCAAGAAAGCAAGAGAGAGTGGAGAGAAGAGTTTGATGGATTGCGTAAAAGAGTGTAAGGAATCTGATAAATTATTCAAGGTTTTGAATGCTATGAAGGTTCAAGTAGCTGAAATTAGGATTGAGCTGTCTCGTTTGATGGATGATTACATGTTAATGATGTCAGGGAAAGAACTATGGGCAGAAAAGATTGGACGATTCATGTCTAAACTCAATGGTCTTAGTATTAAAAAGATTATCAAGTTACCGAAAATGGAAAAAATTGAGGAAAGAAATCTGAAGAAACTCTTGAAAATAAGAAGCCCAATTGATGACATATTAGATAAATTCCTCGAGCAAGTTCTAGATCTACTCTCTGATCAATTCATTGTGATAGCTCTGCATTTGGAATCTATTATGAGTCATCGACTTCATCCGGAATCACAGGACTTCATGAAGGTGAAACTGGCTGCCTACGAATGTGGTCTCAAGCAATCTGAGGAGATGCTGAAGGGTATAGGGAGAATATTAATATATTGAAGGCAATATTTTCATCCAAACTAGATTGTAAGGACGAGAAGATGATTGACGAATTGCATTTTATGGAGTCTATGATAGTTCGATATTGGAATAAATGAGGATTTTCATACAAGATGGAGTGAAAGGTTTGAGGCTCAATTTCTTTGCTCTTGTAGTGTGTCCAAAGCTCCCACGCAAGGGTCAAGATGGTTCAAAGGTTAAATAATGATAGATTAGATATAAATTTCTGTTCTTTTTTACTGATTTGATGTTGTGGGATTTCTTTAGTTTTGTTGGTAGTAGTACACACTGCTTGTCAGTTGTTTGACGCAGAGATTTAAAGATCAATTGTAGTTGGGAAAATGGATTGAATTTGTAAACTTTTGCCAAATAAACAATTTTTTGATAATGGTAGATAGTTGATGAATTTGAGTTCTGGTTTGCTCCCTCCCTTCTTACCTTGTATTTTGCTCAATGTCCACAACTTAGTTGAAAGATTGAGTGAACTTTTGTGAAGGGTTCTTGGATTCTTTTTAAGCGTTGAACTTAAATGGAAGATTGTGTGCAAATTTGGGTCATTTCAAAGAATATCAACAAAAGTGTCAAACCTATCTCATTTTCAAAAATGTGAAAGAAGAAGAGAGGGTATGGTTAATATTGTAATAGTTCAATTCAGAAAATTATTGTAAAATGTCTTGGGAGTTTAACAGAATAAATATGCATGATCAGTCTTGGAAGGACTGGAAGTTGAATTTGCTTCTCTTCTGCTAATTGGATTTCACTATATGGCGTGTTACTAAACCCCAAAAAGAACTTCTATGAAGCCTAACTCTGATATAATGGAACCTGTGTGCATGACCTCAAAATATCAATGTCGTGTCAGACTAAAAATTCTTGTTAGCTTGACCAATGGTGTTTATAACCAGAAGGAAAAGTTTGTGCCCGTAGCGCGAAACTTAGCATTTAAAAGCAGCATTTCACATGGACAATACAGTTAAACCTTTGCGTCTTCTTTGTAATGAATTCGAAGGTCTGTTGTAAAAAACCCATGTTTTGCATTTAGCCTTTCTCAAAACACACTCCTCAAATGTGCACCAACCACACAGCTGCAGGTTCCTTATAACCCATTACTTCATCATGCATAATAGTTGTGAATTTCAGTTTCAAACCATGTCTTGCTATACTTGTCTCTAAAAAAACTGTCAAGACAGAACAAACCTACCTGGATTAGTTTTCACAAACGAGAAGGTAAAATACTAGTGTCATTATCTTGTGGTCTTTGTGGAAGTTTACAGCCAAACAATTACCACATACTGTTTCTTTTTCTTCTATTTTCTTTACCGAAAACAATTTGAACCTTCAGCTAGAGCTTGTTGTTGGGGCAGCTTTGCTGGCCTGGAATTTCTTGTTGAAAGAATCAGAAAGGCACCACATTAGCTGACCAGGGATCTCCTACAAGTGTTCTACTCTGCATTTCAAAATACAAGAAGATACTCAAAAAATATTATTGTTGTCAGTGAATCTCTTGTATGTAGGCTTTGTAGAAAGATATTGAGAAAACCTTTAATTAATTATAATCATCAACTTATCAAAATTAATTCTAAATCACTATTCAGGCATTTCTTTTCCAATTTCATATGATACAGAAGATGAAAACAGAATTGCTAGTATAAAATATGAAGACATACCGACATGGTTGCAATGGTTTATTATATTCTCTTATGTGAAAAATATTGGGTTGCTTAATCCATATCCTTGTGATGGTGCCTCTCTACACTGATGAGCATCCTAAAAAGTGATGGAGAAATATGGTGTTCAAGTGGCTTGTGTTTATTCATTTTGAGCTGAAGTTTTTTTTTTTTTTTTTTTGAGAAGCTGTTGATTCAAACAATTTCTCCTGTATTGGGAATAATATCCTCTTAGATATATATATATATAAGCCAATGGCAGGTCATCAGCAGTCTATTATCACTAGGATATTACCAATTCTTTTGTGAATAACATGGTGACAAGCTGTGTTCCAAAATGAACTAAGCAATCTAATTTGTACCTCCTTGTATGCTCTAATATCCTTCTCTTTTTCTTTGTTCAGGATAAGGTGTTTCATATATATAGGTGCGGTTTGGATCCGTGTTTGTGTTTGTGCGTTTGCACGTTTTGCGTTTTCTCTTTTTTTTTTTTTCTTTTTCAGCACTTATGAACAGTAACTGGTACTGTTCATGCACGTGATTACTCTATGCGGGAGACAAAGTTATTGTTCACGCACTGTTCATGCACTATTCACGCACTGTTCATGAGACCTACAACCACTTTATTTAGAAAAAAAATATATTAAAAATGGGTCACACGGCACTATTCACACATTTAAAAATTATTTTGCTACAGATGTTTTCGATTTTCAAAGAAAATAAGTTGTATCCAAACGGACCCATAGTATCTAAAAACTGAAGCGTAGTATTTGTAGTTGCTATGGTTGAGACATATTAGCATAGCATTTCAATCCATTTCAGTCCACTCAATCCACTTTGGTTGTAAAATGTATTAGTAAATAATTAAATGAATGTTTTTATTTAATTTTTTTAACAATAAAAAGAACATTTAAATGATATCATTTACTAACTTAAAAAATTACAAAGTGAAATAATTGATTAGTTATACATCAACAACATGATAAGAAAATTCCTAATTATTTTTAGTGATAATGTAGTTAGTACAAATTTTTCTACATATAAGTCTTACAAAATTATATAGGGTCCATTTGGATTGAACATATTGTTGCTGAAACTGAAAACTGAAAACATTGTAGCAAAATAATTTTTAAATGTGTGAATAGTACCGTGGGACCCATTTTTAATATTTTTTAATCTGTGAATGTGCTAAATGATGTATGAACAGTGTCCAACAGTATGTGAATAGTACTCTTGTCCCCTAAAGCGAACGCGCTGCAGGGGAAAAAAAAAAAAGTTAAAACACAAAACGCAAAACGTGGCTTTCAGCCAAATCCAAACCCACACATAATATCCAAAAGATTAAGCGTAACATTATCGGTTGCTACACTCTTGGGTCAAATCAACGTAGCATTTAGGCCCATTTTGGTCCTTTCCTTCCACTTTGGTCATTCAATCCATTTCTGCCCATTCAGTCCATTTAGGTCTTATTCAATCCAATTTGATCTTATTTGGCCTCATTCGGTCTTAGTTAGTCCATTCGGTCTCATTCAGTCCATTTAGAGCTTATTCGGTCCACTTCGGTCTATTCAGTCCAACTAGGTCTTATTCACTCCGCTTCGGTCCAATTCGGTCTTATTCGCTCCACTTCAGTCCATTCAATCTTATGCAGTCCACTTCGTTCTATTTGGTCCACTTTGATCCATTCAATCCATTTTGGATAATTGGGCCTTAAATTGACTCTTTTTGTATATTGCCTTTTTCATTTTTAGGCTCAATATTTTTTTCCTTCTTAATTTTTGGATTGAAAAGTATGATATTTTATTTTATTTCGGCCATATTCTTTAGCTTTGGTCTAAAAAATACAAATAAAATAGGTATTAGAAATATAAACCCTAATAAAATTAGTAATTGTATTCTAGTGCTGGCTAAAGTACTCGTGTGGAGAAGCCACAAAGCACTGACAACTGATTGCCAAAAGTAGACACTTTGAAATCATTACGGAGAATGAGGAGAGTACTTTTTGAGCTAGTGCTTGCACTTTGAAATTAATGGTGGCAGATATCTCTAATCAGATTTTGCCTAGGGAGGGGTAGGGTAGCAGTTAAAGAAATGGAAAAGTTTTGGAAAGGAAATGAGACTATTAGTTGAAGATTACTATTAGGTTCTAAATATTTAAGAATAAATGTTTAGGTTTTAATTTTATGTAAGTTGGCAAATCAAGAACAAAAACATATTTAGTTTAAGTGTTATACATTGCTCATGATGGTTTAAGTCAAAATTCAAGAACAGTCAAGCTGCAGAAAGAAGAATTCAAAATTTGCAATGCTAAACCGATCAAAGATCGTGTTCTGCAGAATTTTGCTCAAGCCCAAAGCCAGCGAAAACGTTTAGGGTTTGTGTCCAACACTACCTAGTATAAAAGGAAAACCCTAAATACGTTTCAAAAGTTCTTGGAAGTCTTGTGAGTTACTTCTGTGAGATTTGTGAAGTTTCTGTAGCCTTCTAACTCAACAAGCATCTATCGAAAAGAAGATCCGTATACAAGAACTAGTGGAATAAGTTGCTGCATACAAGATCAACTACTGCTAATGATCTAAAGCTTTAAGTGAAATTTCAGAGTCACAAACGAGGGTATTTGTGTTCAGCAAATTCAAATAGAAGAGTCTGTGGATTCGAATCTGCGTGTGGTCACGTGAGTAAGTACTATAAGAGGTGGTTTTATATTTAGGGGAAAAATTATTGTAAAACTTTCATTCTATCATAGTGAATTTGTTGCCTTAAGGACAGTTTAGATCAAATCCTCCCCAGTTTTTTTACCTTGAAACTGTTGGTTTCATTAGTTTTCTTGGGTCATCATATTACTGTTTTTTTTTTACTTTTTCGCACTTAGTGACATGATTGTGTGTTTAACCTAAATATGAATAATAAACCTAAGTAACAACTTGATTAATTAATTAGGTTAAACGATTTGGTTTACAAAGATCTAAACGAACTAACAATTACTGTTTAAGAACCTTGTGCATAAAGGTGACAACATATATTTGTGGGGGCATAGGCTTGTATTTGTGCAATCTCCGAGTACCTTATCATAACATTAAATTTACTCACCACATACTAAAAACGGATCTACTTAATCAGTTGCCTGCGATGGAAGTTAATAATGCAATATGGACCATTAAGACCACCTGTGACTTGTCCTGTTTAATTAATTCATTCATTGGATTAACATATGACTCCTTACAAATAGAATTGGTTTTGAACATCTTATGATCTTATGAATATGAATCTCAAGTTCTCAACAAGACTTTAAACTGATGTAAGTGGATCTATAGCTCTATACAGCCAACTTCAATTAGTTGGGTTGAAAGTTTAGTTGAGCTGCATTGTGCGGGAAAAAAAAAAAAAAAAAAAAAAGGTTCATTTTCAAGTACATCTTATCGTCATAAGTATTTTGATTGCCAGATCTGAAAGTTCAAAAAACGTGTACAAAACACCTTTGAACGTTTAGACCCCCAAAATACAACTTAACCAATTCAAGCAATATGTCAAACAAGTAATGTGCGGAAACTTAACATATGCTATAATGTGAAATTGGTTATAAACTATCTAAGCCATAACAAAATAAAAACCACAAAGAGATAATAAAAAGGCAAAGATAGAGAGGAAGAAAGATGCAAACACAAAGACAACACGCGATGTGTTATCGAAGAGGAAACCAAGTCCTCGGCGAAAAACCTCTCCGCCGCCCCTCCAAGCGGTAATCAATCTACTAGAAAATACAGTTGGGATACAAGGACAAAGAATAGACCCTCCAAGCCTAATCTACCCAAAGGCACCTAAGCCTTCCAAGCTTCTTGCTCCAACGAGGTTGCGCCGAACCTTTTTCTTTTTTCTAGCTTCTCGGATTCCGCTACTAGACCATAGCATCAACCAATGAAGATTGGTTCCTTCCTAATCGCTTCCCGAAAACCCAAACAACTGTCTCACAATGATGATGATGATGAGAACCAGGTTTGGTATAATGCCTCTCAAGGATTTGACAATGGAGAGGAAGAGAGTTGAGGAATTTGAAGAGACTCTAAGGTAGAGATTGTGGGTGAAACAATCTGGTTTTTCTTTAGGGTTTCTCTCTCAAAATTCTCTCTGGAAGCTCTCTTTCAATCGTGGGTAAAAGGGGTATTTATACTGGAGCGGGAGAGGAATGCGAAACGTCGGGTTTTACAAAACAGGGGTGGCTCGCGGCTTGACCTCGCGGCTTGACTAAGTCGCGAGATCTAGTCATGCGAGTTAACCGTATGTCCAGCTTGTCCTGTTTTGTCCTGTAGTGCTCCAGCTAGCATGACTGCTCATCTTCCAACATGCTTGGCACGTGTGTCTTCTTCAGCGGCTTGCGCCGCGAGACACCCGCGAGTCTCGGCCGCGACACTCTGCTTTCTTGCACACTCTTGAGCAATCTTCACTCTATCTCACTCACTACCCTTACAACAAACCCACCTAAATACAGGGGTTACTAAATGCTGAATTACAAGCAAATTTGGCACGGAATAAAGCCAATTAGATGGTTGAATAAATTCAACCTTACAATCTCCCCTTTGGCTATTCCGTGACAAAACCCTAAAACAGACTCTAGACTTAACATGTGAGTTGGGAACAGTTGAACAAAACTCACTCACACCTAACTCTAGAAGTCATGAAGCACTTGAATCATATGAACATAATACTCCTGAAACACAACAATACACCATGATCATTGTAAGCAGAAAATTATAAATGCATATGAAACAGGCAATATGTGATCAAGCAAAGATGGAGTTAAGAAACAAACCATGGCTTGATCAACCAAGTGAACACCACAAGGTAGTGATCACAAAGTGCTCATTCACACTTGAAATGAACACAAGAACATACAAGTTAACAAGCACAAGGCAAGACACTTGTATGCTCAACACTCAACCAATGCATAACACACAAGGCATATGCATCTAGGAACAATCCTACAAGGGCACAAGAGTGACAAGACATAAACCAAAATGCAGAACATTTAGATTAAAGTACTGATTTCAACAAAGCATAAAGGCTGCATAAAGCAAGGTACATACCATAAAGCCTACAAACTATGCATAAAACATTAACCCTAAAAGCTTACAAAAGCACATGGGTACAAACACAAAAACATCCTGAATAACATCATCAAAATATATTAAAGTTTAAACCAAGAGTATAAGTAAAGAGTTAGAAACAACTATACACCAAAACACAGTGTATCAAAACCATAAAAACACTAAAAATACCCAAGACATAAACATATATAAACAAAGTCTCTGATTTAGACAACTCCCCCTCAACTCATTACTCCCCTTAAGAGTCTGCTTTTTTCTCAATCATCAATGACATTATCAACAGAAGAAACTTCTCCCCCTTTTTGACAGAATGGCCAAAGGGTCACTGTTCAGCCTGATTGGTGAGGCTGTCAAGTTTTGCAGACAAGACATCTATCTGGTCCCGCATGGCTCTCATTCTATCAGAATGCTCGGTCTGGATTTCTCTGATCCCATCAAGTCATTCCAGAATGATTTGGAAAGCATCCGGAGGTGTATCTGAAGAAGTTGATGCTCTAGACCTTTTGCTACTCCTCCTGGGTGTTGAGGTTGATGCATGCCCTGCGCCTCCGCTTGGTCTCCATTGGGACACCCTCTCCTTCATCACCTTCATCTTCTTCTCCTGGAAGTCTAACACTTATCCTTTTGCAGTTAGCTTGTTAATTGCGGAGGGTGTGGACATGTGGCTGATGTCTTGAGGGATTGGAACACCCTTCCTTCTAAATATCCTCATTAGTAAACCGGGAAAGATCAATTTTGGCCTAGAGGTTGTTCTTGTCTCATCCACAATGGTGTCAAATATGTGGGAACTTATATCTATGAAATTCTTTTCTTTGAGATCCATCGAAAAAACTGCTCTAGCACAATTGATTGTGGTCAATTTCTTAATGGGATAGAGGTTAAACATCATGATTATTGTTAGACACCTCATGTCCACTGGAAAGGCAGTGGTATTCAAACATTTCCCTTCTCTCTGCCCACCTATCCTTTGTTGAACTGTTTCAATAGAAACACTCCTATCCTTGTAATTGATAAATTCCTTATCATATAATCCTTCAAGCCCTAGTACATCATCTATGACATGTGCATCCAAAATGAATTCTTTACCTCTAACCCAAAGAACTTAACTCATTCTCCTTTATCACAAAGATTTGAGTAAAATTCCCTAATCGGGGTTCACACACCAAAGGGAAATCACTCGAAGCTTTTCCCATCCTCTTCCTTCAAAACAACTGGGGATAAAGGTTTGTCTTAAGTCCTCCAAATCTACAAATCTTTCTTGATAATTCCTGCATGCAAGAAGTTATCCTTGTATCTCTCAAAGTGATGAACTGACCTAAACAGTTTAGAATCCATTTTTAATCTTTTGTCACCTTCTTTGCAGTAGATTTCTTCTTCTCGAGGTGAGGGAGCCATCTATGAACAATCGAAAAGGCCACAACAAAGATAGAACAAGATATGTGTAGAAACAATCAGTACCATGTAATTAACAAAGAGATATCATCCATACAAATGAACTCTGAACACTTAAACAATAAGTTACTTATATCAATCACATGGATAACCCAAGCCTAAGATAGGAAACACATGAACAACAAGGAGAAACTATCCTAAAGGCATATATATGTCATTGAGACATATAGTGGAAATATGGATATGACACACAATCGGTATTTAGAGACTAATAGAAGCTCCCAACAGATTAACCCAATAGAACATGCATATTTAGCACAGTAAAACACACAGCCTCAAAAGGAACAATTTGAGACAACTCAACAGCTCAAAGTACGGATAAAATAAAAGAAACACTTAGCTAAGTACAAGATGAAGAGCAATAAGGAAACAACTAAGATCAAATCAAATTCTAGCAGCAGCATTCGCAAGCTAAGCATGACCAAGGAGCAAAATCCGAAACCCAAACCCATTTCTAAATCACAAACATATGCGAAAAATCAAAGGGAAAAGCACAAAATCAAATAGAAAAGAGTGCAAAACTGAAAACCCATACCTGTGACTTGAGGATTTTGAGCTACAAAAATGCAACAATGGAGGTTGGAAATGGGAGCACGGAGTGTTTGGGAGGGAGATAGTTTAGAGAGAAGATGAACAGTCACAAAAGTTCGAGGGAAAACTGAAAAAGGTTTAAAAACTGCTCTGTTTTCGCCAAACACGCGATTTTCGCGACTTGATTAAGTCGCCACACGATCGCCACTCAAGCCGCCAAAGCACTCAAGAACAAAAATTTGAAAATTTTTCTAAGTGTTTTTCGCGATCGGAAGGTCTACCAGCGAGTGAGTCGCGAGATGAGCCGCGAAAATCTCTCGAGTGAACCTCGCGATCGGACCTTCCACTCGCGAACAAGTCGCCAAAAATAACCAGCGAAGATGCAACCGAGGCTCGCGACTTGACATACCCGCGATCGAGCCGCCAAAACAGGGCAAAACTGGATTTTTGAAATTTTCAGATTTTTCAAACAACATACTTTCCAAAAACACCTAAAACACTCAAAAATCTTTTTGTGCTTGAATTAACAAAGATAGAGCATGTGAAAACACATTTCATCAAGTACAATCACACAAATGAATAAGGCATTTATTGAACATAAACTTGTGTGTTGTGTGTGGATATCAACAACAAGATAGTCCTTCGTCTAATGTGAAGCTTCAATGATCAATTCAACCAAGGCATACACAATTAGCACTAGATCATGTGATCCATCTCAATTATAGAAATATGTATATATGACCTCCCACACAACTTGATAACATAACTTGGAGTTTATCATTTGACTCCACTTTTAATCATAACATTTGATCTTTTGAGGCAATCACCTCTCATTGTGAGAGTGATATTTGACATTTCACTTTAATGAACAAGCCTTTGGCTTTTTGAATAAACATTCACTTTAATATAAGGTCGCTTACCCTTTTTCCTAGTCGAATACTAGAATGTGCGACAGGCTTTTTGCAGCTCAATATCTCTTTTCATTTGGAGATTTACATTTGGTGAGCTCTTTTTAGCAAAACAAAAATAAAGAGTGGGAAGATATATAGACACAAGTCTATGCATGTCTCAAGATCAACATAACCATTCACTAATCATTCATGACAAGTTTGAAGATCTATTTACAACAATCACATAGATTTCAAGATTTTTCCCACGATGATATAGGTGCACGAAAACAAGCAATCCTCGAAAATGCACAAAGCCATTAGCACAAAGGTACAAGACAAAACAAGATTTGAGACAAAACTCAACAAAGTCAATCAAGCTTTTTGATTTTCTAATTTTTATGTGAATTTTTGGATTTTTGACACAAGAAACAAAAAGATTGATAAAACAAAATTAAAAATATTCACAAGTAGATAAGCAAACAACCAACATCAAAAACAGCAAGCAAACCAAACAAACATTGTCACAAAGTATAGGAAGTATTAATGCATGGACATGTTGTAATGCTTATGCATGAGTACCCTTTTTCACCCACACGTCACTTGCGTTTGGGGTGATTTCCTTATAGGATTGGGTACGGGAGTTAGGGCTTTCAAACCTTCGTGAGAAGCTTTCCAAGCAGTTGGTGAATGCACCAATCATCTTCATCACGTTCATCATTCCGGGATCTCCATTTTGATCTCTAGATTGATCACCCGCCCAAGTTCTCCTATCATTTCTGGGGTCCTCCCGACCTTTGAGGAGTTGCACTGTTCTTTGCTCTCGCCTTTTGGCAATTTGGTCGTGTATGCCCTTGAAGTCCGCAATAATGGCACACATAAGTTCCTCTAGGACCTTTTGTGGTCGTGGGCGTGACTTGGCACGAGATTCGGACCTGCCCACAGTTGATTACGGGGATTCAAAGATCCGTTGGTTCACCACATTCTTCTTCTCCTCCACCTCGAGCTTCTCACCAGTAAGGTCAGCTACAATCGGATCTTTGGCCCTTACAAACTTCACTTCTTTAGTAACATTTCCAGATGAACTACTTCCTCCGGTATATCCCAATCCGGATTTGTCTCGAAAAGCTCTTTTGAGATGATATAACATCATCTAGCTTCTTGGTGGTGACCCTCTCTATTTTAGCATTTGCTTGCACAACCTCATTCTCAAGAAATCTCACCTTTGTGTAAGCTTCGGACAACTCACCATTCAGTGTTTCTATCTCACATTTGGCCTCCCTATATCGGATTAGGAGACTTTTGTAGTCCTCCTCAACCTTCTTCATTTTTCTCACAGCAGCCTTGGCCACCCTTGTATACTCACCCGACTTCTCCAAGAGTGAATTATAATTCTCTTGAAGATTTGCTGTGCTTTCATCTTCTTCAGCATCCGATTCTTCAACAATTCCTAGTGATTCATCATCACTATGTTCTCCAAGGTCTCGTACAAGCGATTCAAATCATCCAAGACTCAACATGAGCAATAGTCATAAAAGCCGAATAGTTCCCCTCTCCATCACAGCTCTCTTCATTAAGTCGACGAATCCGAGTCACTCAAGGTCGTGGCATACACTTTACCTTTCGATTTCAAATAATTCGGACATTCCTTCTTAAAGTGTCCATGCCTGTTACATTCGAAACAAGTGACACCTTGTGTGGGTTGGGATTCTTTTCCATCTTTCTTTTTGAAGTCCCTCTTCTCCCTTCCAGAACTTTGGAGCCATCTTTCTTTTTGAAGTCCCTCTTCTCCCTTCCAGAACTTTGGAATTTTCGTTTATCATCAAATTTGCCATTATTTTTGAATTTCAAGAACTTTCTGAAATTTTTGACAAGGTATGCAACATCTTTGTCAACCACATCTTCTCCCGATGAGTCTTGATCTTCCACCTTCTCATTAATGGTCTTTAGAGCAAGAGATTTACTCTTCCGTTGATTGGGCAAAATGACATCTCATAAGTCTGCAGAGAACCAACCAGCTCCTGTACTTTGATGTCATCAAGGTCCTTGCTCTCTTCAATTGCTGTCACTTTTGCACGAAAACTTTCCGGCAATGATCGAAGGATCTTCCTTACAATCTTTGAGTCCTCCGTTTTCTCCCCCAAGTTGAACTTACTGACGACAACCACCTCATTTAGCTTTCCATAGAAAGAGTCAAAAGACTCATCCTCACTCATTTTGAGCTCCTCAAACCGAGTGGTCAGCATTTGTAACTTGGTGTCTTTCACTTTCTTCGTGCCTTCATAAGTGGTTTCCAGAATCTCCCATGCTTCTTTGGCAATGGTAATGTGAGAAATCCTGTGAAATTCATCCGGAGACACACCACGAAAAATAGCATTGAGTGCTTTACTGTTAGCATTAGATGCAGCAAGTGCTTTGCCTTATCCCATGTGGATTTGGCTGCCTCGGGTTTGGTCCAACCAATCTCAACAAAGATCCCAAACGGATTCATCAATAGAACACGAGAAAGGCTCTCATGCGAACCTTCCAAAAAGCATAATTACTACCATCAAAATATAGAGGTGCATTTAGGGATTGAGACCTATCCATCTCAAAAGGGAGTCAAGGATCACACAATGGTAATGAAACCAATAGCAGTGTACCCGCTCTGATACCAATTGAAAGTTCAAAAAACGTGTACAAAACACCTTTGAACGTTTAGACCCCAAAATACAACTTAACCAATTCAAGCAATATGTCAAACAAATAATGTGCGGAAACTTAACATATGCTATAATGTGAAATTGGTTATAAACTATCTAAGCCATAACAAAATAAAAACCACAAAGAGATAATAAAAGGCAAAGATAGAGAGGAAGGAAGATGCAAACACAAAGACAACACGAGATGTGTTATCGAAGAGGAAACCGAAGTCCTCGGCGAAAAACCTCTCCGCCGCCCTCCAAGCGGTAATCAATCCACTAGAAAATACAGTTGGGATACAAGGACAAAGAATAGACCCTCCAAGCCTAATCTACCCAAAGGCACCTAAGCCCTCCAAGCTTCTTGCTCCAACGAGGTTGCGCCGAACCTTTT
This sequence comes from Quercus dentata, assembly GCA_028216015.1. Lineage (NCBI taxonomy): Eukaryota > Viridiplantae > Streptophyta > Magnoliopsida > Fagales > Fagaceae > Quercus > Quercus dentata. Next base: position 70,149,641 of record CP116448.1, read on the forward strand.
TCTTTTCTAGCTTCCCGGATTCCGCTACTAGAGCATAGCATCAACCAATGAAGATTGGTTCCTTCCTAATCGCTTCCCGAAACCCAAACAACCTGTCTCACAAAGATGATGATGATGAGAACCAGGTTTGGTATAATGCCTCTCAAGGATTTGACAATGGAGAGGAAGAGAGTTGAGGAATTTGAAGAGACTCTAAGGTAGAGATTGTGGGTGAAACAATCTGGTTTTTCTTTAGGGTTTCTCTCTCAAAATTCTCTCTGGAAGCTCTCTTTCAATCGTGGGTAAAAGGGGTATTTATACTGGAGTGGGAGAGGAATGCGAAACGTCGGGTTTTACAAAACAGGGGTGGCTCGCGGCTTGACCTCGCGGCTTGACTAAGTCGCGAGATCCAGTCGCGAGTTAACCGTATGTCCTGTTTTGTCCTGTAGTGCTCCAAATAGCATAACTGTTCATCTTCCAGCATGCTTGGCACGTGTCTTTGCTTCTCGCGGCTTGCGGCCGCGAGACACCCGCGAGTCCCAGCCGCGACACTCTGCTTTCTTGCACACTCTTGAGCAATCTTCACTCTATCTCACTCACTACCCTTACAACAAACCCACCTAAATACAGGGTTACTAAATGCTGAATTACAAGCAAATTTGGCACGGAATAAAGCCAATTAGATGGTTGAATAAATTCAACCTTACAAGATCTCTTTGAATTGATTATTGATATAATATATTATTTGAACACCCTTGCCATGTCAGGGTTTTGGAGTCAAAAGGGAAGGGGGGAGTGATCATTAGCATTTAAAGGTTGCCAAAAGAGATTACAATTTTCCTTAGAGAATACCATTTTCCTTGCCTTCCTCCTACTTGTCCCAATCGATTATTATCTTATGTACGGTTGTATATAACATCCCTCTCTATGTGAGAGGGAATAGTATGTAGTCGCTACACAAAATATCACCTCGTCTCCCAATGGGGAGAGGAAAAAAAAAAGTCAAATTACTATTTTGGCGGCTTAGCCTTTCAACAAGGTAAGGTTGGCAGCTCATACAAAACACCCACACAATTTTTTTTTTTGAGACAAAATTATGGCTTGTTTGGAAGTTTAAAAAAGGAGGGAGAGTAGAATAGAGGGAGGGGGAGTAATTCAATTACCTTGTTTGAAAGTTTTTTAAGGAAGGAGGGGGAGGAGTTTGGAGGGGTTTGGAGGGGTTTCAACCACCTCTAACCCCTCATTTTTAATTCCCCCAAATTGGAGAGATTTGAAGGGAGAGTAGAGTAGATAAATTATTGACTAGATAAATTTCTCAATTTACCCTTTCTAAATTAATAATAGACCAATGTTGCAAGTCCATTTTCAAATAGGGGTAAATTTGTCTATTTTAATCATTTCCTCTCCTCTCCATCCTAATTTTTAAAACATCCAAACAAGGGGAAGGGCTAATTACTCCTTTCCCCCTTACTAATTTTAAAAACATCCAAACAAGGTGGAAGGAAACCATTCCCCTCTACTCTCCTCCCCACTACTCTCCTCCCCTCTACTCCCCTCTACTCTCCTCCCTCTCTAAACTTCCAAACAGGCCATTAATGTTTTGTTACATACTGTAGCCAAAATCACCACATTGAATCGAATTTAGCCAACCAAATCGAAACAGGCAAAATGCACTTGGATGGACCAAAATTGAGACCAAGATGTAACTAATCTCCTAATTTGATATGTAAGTGACCCATGTGCATATGACTAATTCTATTTTGCACATGGTTAATTCTATTAATCACATGGGACTTTACAGGGCTATTACTATTTACTAACAGGAGACTTGCCGGGAGCGGCGCCACGTTAAGGCCAGGGCGGTCCCAAGACCACCCTGACCTTAAAAAAAAAAATATATATAATAATTTAAAATTTTTTATTATTCTACCCTTCAAAAAAATTTTGGGAACACCCTCAGTTTTTTTTATGCCAATAAAATTAAATTTTGCACCATAATTTGTTCTACTTTCAAGCAAAAAGAAAAAGCCCAAAAAAAATTTTTGAACTAAAATCTTTAAAAAAAATAAAATAAAATTGTAACATAGCAAGCCCACCCCAGGGAAAAAAAGCCTAACATCAATCCTAAACAGAACTAACCCCAAATAGATTTTTAAATCAAAATAATTAAATTTTTATTAACTAAATACCCAACCCAAACAGATTCTCAAAAAAAAAAAAAAAATACCCAACCCAAACCCAATACACCCAATACACATGTATGCCGATTGATCAAATGATAAAGCAAAACTGAAATCAGAAATCCTAACCAAAAGGAAAAAAACCTCATCAACAACCAAGCACATCGGCGCCTTCGCCTCAAACTCAAAGAACAAAGAACAACAACAAAGCACATCGGGCCATCGACGACAAATGAGATCGGATCAGAGATAAGAGAAAGAGATTGCGTTGGTAGTTGGCCTCGAGCAACAACAACAAACCCCACCCCGCCCCGCCCCTAGTCCCAGAGCACATCGACATCAGCAATGGCTTAGCTTGGCTTGGCTTGGCTTAGCCTCGAGTCCTTGACGTGCTACCGCAACGCCACCCCTCGAGCCTCAAGGTATTTCAGTTCTTTACTTCTCTCTCTTTTTCTCTATCTCATCTTACATCTTTGGCTTTGCTATGCTTCGAGAGTGAGAGCGGAGCTCTCTCTCTCTCTCTCTCTCTCTCTCTCTCTCTCTCTCTCTCTCTCTCTCTCTCTCTCTCTCTTTGAACTTAAATGAGATTTTCTCTTTGTTTCTCTCTATTTCTCTATGTCTAATTGCCTTTATAACTTTATTTGACATTTTGACTTTATCGATTTGTGAGTTTGTCGTTTTGTGTTTTATGAATTTTGTGTGTTGTGAATGTTTTATATCTTTAATGTTTTGTGTAATGTTGATTGGCTCTTATGACTCTCGTTTGTTGAGTGGGGGGTGGATGGGGGCCATAGGGCCGTGGGGTGGGATATTTGAATTGGGGAGTGGACAGGTAGAGGTAGTAAAGGCATAAAAGTGGACAGGCAGAGGCAATAAAGGCTAACTAATCAATACATTATAAAAGACAAAAAATTAAATTATGTTAGGCACTAGGTAGTGGGTTAAGCCGTGGATAATTTATATGTGGTGTGTGCTACTGCACAATGGGGTGTGTGCTAGACTACTAGTAGTCAATAAAGAAAAATAATGAAACAACTAAAAAACAATAATTAATAATATAATTAACCAATACATTATAAAAGACAAACAAATTAAATTATGTTAGGTAGTGGGTTGAGCCGTGGATAATGCATAGTGGGGTGTGTGCTAGTGCACAGTGGGGAGTGTGCTAGATTGCTAGTAGTCAGTAAAGAAAAATAATGAAACTACTAAACAACAATAATTAATAATTTTATTAATATTTCAAATGAACTTATAGTTTATTGTTAATTATTTTGCTAGAATTATGGACAAATATTTGATAAGAAAACCACGTACCCAAGATTCATCTCTTGTGCAAGATTCATCTCCATCTTCTAAGCGAATTCGTGTTGACTTTAACTTAGAAAATCTTCCTTCAGATCCTAGGCTACGAGAAAAGATATCATCTTATCATCCTAATAATCATGATGAAATAAGAAGATTTTATTTACAAAAAGGCCCTTGTCAACCTGTTCTCCAAAACAATGATTACCCTCTAACAGATTTTTCTTGAAAGCTCCGTCGATTTAAATCCGAATGGTATGTAAATAGAAACTAGTTGGAATATAGTATAGACAAGGATGCAGTATTTTGTTTATATTGCTACCTATTTGAGCAAGATGTTGGTAAGCAAGGAGGATGAGAGACTTTTGTAACGAAGGGATTCAAAATTTAGAATCAAAAAAGAGAAGTTATTATCCCATGTTGAAGGAGTTAATAGTGCTCATAACCAAGCTATCAAGAAGAGTGAAGATCTAATGAAGGAAAAGCAACACATTCAAAGTGTTTTGGTTAAGCAATCAAATCAAGATAAAATTGAATATCGGGTTCAATTAAATGCAATAGTTGATTGCATAAGATTCCTTTTATGCCAGGGATTAGGTTTTTGTGGTCACGATGAATCTCAAGGTTCAAGTGATAAAGGAAATTTCCTTGAGCTTCTACAATTTTTGGCGGATCACAATGAATCTATCAATGAAGTGTTGCAAAAAGCTCAGAAAAATCGCAAGCTTACCCACCATGAAATTCAAAAAGACATTATGAATGCAATTGCATGTGAAACATTCAAAGCCATTATCAAGGATCTTGACAATGGGTTCTTTTCAATATTAGTTGATGAGTTGCGTGATATCTCGGTGAAAGAGCAAATAGCCCTCGTTCTTCATTATGTGAACAAAAATGAATTATTATAGAGTGGTTCCTTGGTATTGTACATGTAGCAAGTATCACCACTTTGTCACTCAAATATGCTATTGAATGTTTACTATGTGAACATAATTTGAGTTTATCGAAACTACGTGGGCAAGGTTATGACGGGGCTAGTAATATGCAAGGCGATATCAATGGTCTCAAAACTTTAATTTTGAAAGAGAATAAGTCAGCATTTTATGTCCATTGTTTTGCTCAACAACTCCAATTGACTCTTGTTGCCGTTGCTAAAAATCACATTAACATTGCTGAATTTTTATGTGGTTAGTAATTTAGTAACTGTTGTTGGAGGCTCTTGTAAGAGACGAGATGCTCTTCGAGATGCACAATTTGCCAAAATTAAAGAAGAATTAGAGAATGGTGTACATAGAAGTGGGCAAGGTTCGAATCAAGAGACAAATCTTAAACGCCCTGGTGATACACGTTGGTGATCATATTATGGGACTATTCTCAACTTGATTTTCATGTTCTCTATTGTTGTTGATGCACTTGAGATTATTGAAGAAGATGGCCTTTCCGACCAAAAAGTTGAAGCTCAATCTATTATGAGGTCAATTCTATCTTTTGAATTTATCTTTGCTCTACACTTGATGAAAAACATTTTAGGGATCACAAATGAGTTGTCAATAGCATTGCCAAAAAAAATCTAGATATAGAATGCTATGGATCTTGTTAAAGTGTCTAAGCAACGATTGCAATTGATAAGAGATGACGAATAGATATCTTTATTGACTTAAGTGTCTTCATTTTGTACCATACATGATATTCCTATCTTGAACATGGATGAAATATTTGTAGTTAGTGGGAGGCTATGACACAACACCCAACAAAATACAAATTTACATCATTATCGTGTTGAGCTATTTTACATCGTCATAGATTTGCAACTTCAAGAGCTTAACAACCGTTTTTCAAAGGCGAATACTGATTTGTTACTTTGCATGGCTTGCTTGAATCCAAGTAATTTATTTGTGGCTTTTGATAAGGAAAAGTTAATACGTCTAGTAAAGTTCTATCCATCTGATTTTCTTGGGACATATAGCAGATTTTCTATAAAGCGGGTTTTGTTTTGAATGCATTCAAACAGAAAAGTTGACATAGATGTTATGGGCCAAAATTTCTTTTCTTTTTTTTTTGGCTCTCAACTTCAGAATTACATTTTTTTATGCACAACAATGACTTGTTTTTAGAGCTTCAAGGAATTGGTGAAATTGCTGAAAAGTTAGTGAAGACAGGGAAGTATGAGACTTATCCATTAGTCTATTTGCTTGTGAAGTTAGTTTTGACCCTTCCTGTCGCTACCTCAACAAGAAAGAAGTTTTTTAGCAATGAAATATATAAAGAATGAACTGCACAATCGAATGGGAGATCGGTAGATGAACGATTCCTTGGTTGTGTACATTGAAAGAGATGTAGCTTGTAACATTGATAATGAAACTATCATGCAACGATTTCAAAATATGAAAACTCGTAGAAGGCAATTGTAAACTTTATGTATTTGCGTGTTTTTTTATTGTTGTCGTTGTCAATATATGAATTCCTCTTTTTATTAGATTGTGTAATTTATGTTTCGTAAGGAACACTCTAAGAAAAATTCCTGGAGCCGTCAGACTTGCACTCTTGATGTTCGGTTTCACAAGTGCTTTACATGGTCCATGATGAATGATATACATACAAGACTCTCCACTCACTAGTCTCTTATCTCGGCAAAACCCAAAGTGCACCAAATAATAAATCACCCGCAGGTGACTCATAACTGAAAATAACTGAAACAACCATTCCCTATATATATATATATATATATATATAATCCTTATTTTGGAGCTCAGGCTCTCTCAAAAACTCACCAGAAACACTCTCTCTCTCTCTCTCTCTCTCGAAAGCTTTTTGTAGAGATATCAATGGCTAACCAAGATCAAGACATGGTTGATCTTCACTCTGCCATTGCCAAGATGTATCGTTGCATTTATGCATTGCATGCAGAGACTGGCAAAAATATCATGTATCTTGAGTCACTGCAGGAGAGTACACAACTCTTGACAAAGTGGTTCACTGACTTGATAACAAAGCCTTTTTTTTCCAGCAGGAGAAACTGCCAGATGCACATCGCGAATGAGGTTCCAAATTTATTGAAGAGTTTCAGTGATGCAGCAAGGAGGCAGTACTTAGGTAAGGTGATAAAGGCCTTCGGAGAGATGATGGGGAGTGGGGACTGACTTAACGGATGATCAAGATGATAAACTCGAACAGGAGGCTAAAAGATTGGAACAAGATTCCGGCATAATGATAGCTGCAGCACGTAGTGGTGTAACATTCAAGAAAGAAGAAGGTGGCGAGGCTTCAGATCAAAGAGGTAAAAGTGAAGAAGGATTCAAGAAAGAACGAGTTGGTGGAACTGGAAAGAAGAGTTCGATGGGGTTCTGAATGTGAAAGAAGTTCAAGCAAATGAAGTTGGGATTATGCTGTCTCGTTTGATCGTTGATTTCATGTTTCTGGTGTCAGGGAAAGAACAATGGGCAGAAAAGATTGAAAGTTTCAAGTCTGAACGCAAAGGTGTCAGTATTAAAAATGTGAACTCCATGGTGATTAACAAGATTATCACTACTGGAAAAGGCCAAAATTGATGAACCAATGAAAGGAAAGTGGGCTGGTATGGAGCAAACAAAACTAGATGAAAGCACTCAGAAGGAAAGCTTGAACAGAGGAAGCCCAATTGATGAGCTATTTGATAAATACCTTGAGAAAGCTCTAGATCTACTCCAACCTCAATTCATTGTGATATCTCTGCGTTTGGAATCTATTATGAGTCATCCACTTCCTCCCAAATCACAAAACTTAATGAATGTGGCGCTGACCGACTTCATATGTGATCTCAAGAAATATGAGGAGAAGCTGAAGCGTATAGGGGAGTATATTAATAAACTGAAGGCAATGGTTTCATCCAAACAAGAGCGTAAGGACGAGAAGATGACTGAGACTTGGATTGTTGTAGAGTCTATGATAGCTGAACTGTGGAATCAATCAGAATCTTCATACAAGGAGTAAAAGGTTTGAAGCTCAATTTAAAGGATCTTGTAGTGTCCAAAGCTCCCACACAAAGGTTAAGAAGGTGCAAAGGTTGAATAATGATAGATTAGATATAAATTTCTGTTCTGTTTACAGATTTGATCGATGTTGTGGGATTTCTTTAGTTTTGTTGGTAGTAGTACACACCGCTTGTTATTAGTTGTTTGGTGCAGAGATTTAAACACCAATTGTAGTTGGGGAAAATGGATTGAATGTGTAAGCTTTTGCCAAATAAACAATTTTTTGAAGAATATTGTTATTGTCTGTGAATCTTATGTATGTATGCTTTGCAGAAAGATATTGAGAAACTCTTTTATTAATCATAATTATTATCTTATCAAAGTTAATCATGAATCATTTTTCCGACATTTCTTTTCCAATTTAATAAGATACAGAAGATGGAACTAGTATAAAATATTCGAGACACATCCAACATGGCTTCTATGGTTTGTTTCTTTTTATTAAGTGTAAAATTATTGGGTTGCTTAATCTATTTACTTGTGATGCCTCCATACACTGACGACCATCTTAAAAAGTGGAGGAATATGATGTTCGCGTGGCATGTGTTTTTCTTGGATTCCTTTTAAGTGCTGAGCTTAAATTGGAAGATTGTTTGTAAATTTGGGTCATTTTAAAGCATATCAACAAAATTATCAAACCACCGCACACCCTTGGTGCGATGGTCACTCTATAAGTATAAGTGCTTGCGAGGTGTGGGGGGGCAAGGGCCGGGGTTCAAGTCTCCAGAAGGGAACTTCACACATATGTACACTTAGATTAGGTAGAGTAGAATTCTATCTTGTATAAAAAAAAAAAAACAAAACAAAACAAAATTATCAAACCTATCTCATATTTAAAAATGTGAAATAAAAAGACAGAATTTGATTAATATTCTATTAGTTCAATTCAAAAAATTGTTGTAAAATGTCTTTGAGTTTGACAGAATATTTGGTATGCGTGGTCAGCCTGGGAAGGACTGGAATTTAAATTGGCTTCTCTTCTGCTAAGTGGAACTCTTATGAAGCCTAACTCTGATATAATGGAACCTGTGTGGATGACCCAATATATCAAAATTGTGTCAGACTCTTGTAAGCTTGACCAATGGTGTTGATAACCAATAGGAAAAGTACATGCCCGCAGTCAAACTACACATTGAAAGCAGCATTTCACATGGACAATACAGTAAAACCCCTGCATCTTCTTTTTAATGAATTCTAAGGAGCAGTATTGTACCAAACCGTGTTCTGCATTTAGCCTTTCTAATAACAAATTTCTCAAATGTACACCATCCACACAGCTGCAGGTTGTTGCCTTTATAAGCCATTACTTCATCATGCATAATGGTAGGGAGTTTCAGTTTGAACGACGTCTTCCTTTACTTGTCTCTTGATTCCTCGAGTTTCTCTTTATGGAAGGATAACTTGCTTTTACTGTAAAATAATAGAAAATAACAACAAATAGTTAGCAGCTTAGAACTTGTGAGTTGTGAGACATTGTTTAATTCCCAATGCAGTTATCCTTGTCCCAGTCTGTCAAAGTCATCAACTCAGTATTCCACGGTGTGTATATAAATGTGGGTATAGTTAACTTTCTCACAGAGAAATGAGAGAGATGTTAGATAATTTGATTTAACCCAAAACAAAGTATTGCAATTGAAGAGTGCCTACCATGTTGAAATCCAGCATCAATCAAGTACATCGTTCTAATTGACAGTGGGAATTGAGGGTGAGACTACAATGCTAGGTAGTTTACAAAGCCAAAAATTTGGAGGTAACACGTGGTTATCTACCACACATGTATAAAGGATAAGCAAGGTCCATACTCCATACCCTTTTTCCCCTCTATTTTAGAGCACCAAAATTCTGAACTCCTACACCATATGATATTTATAGGCCAAGACTTCATCATAATGATCAAGGGGCAGCAACAGAGTTTCAGGTCATTGATATGGGACGTGCTTAAAAACCGCTAAAGATATGGAGCCGGAACTCTTCATGTTGGTTGCAATAGAATTCAATTGTAGCATATGGAAAAAGCCACAGCCAGGTAAACTGATGCAGTAGGCATAAACTACTACCTTAAATACACAGAGGTCAGCCAATTGAAGTTGTACTATTTATTAGAATAAGTTGTACTCGAAAATAAAAATGGGATATCTGGCAGGGGATGCAAAAAGATCAAAGCACAATGCAGAAGGTGGAAAATCCTGCATGCAAGCACAGCAAACAACAAAGGGGAAAGGAAATTAATATTGTATGCAAAGCAGACAAATCAGTATTGCATATGGAGAAAGGAAGGACCAGAAGTCCTAAACCAGATCCTTGCCTCTGATGTATTCCACACTCAATAAATAAATATAAATATCTACCTTTTAATTAATAAAAGAATCCTTGAAATTTTTTTAAAATCTCAATGTGTTATCCCTTGGTCCCCGTGTGGTAACTTAACAAATGACAATTTCTAATGTGACAACTTTATTTTGTAAACAAGTCCAAAAATATTGTGATCCTTCAAATTTTAGTTTTGGAAAATCAACATGTGAGCATTATAAAGACATAAAAAATGTCTACCACATCAGTATTTGCTATTTGCTAGTGATGATAAGGTAATAAGTCAAGGGACACAACTTTTTTCATAAATACTGAAATGGCTTATTGTGATTGGTACAACAGGTACTGCAATTTATAGAGCAGAGTAGAGAGATACAATTACATACAAATTCTATAAGCACAAAAATAACTCACCTAACTAAACCATAATAAAAACCTTTAAGTAACTAATCTCCTAATCTGATATGTAACTTGATCAATTTTGCACATTTTTCACATTTTGCTCATTGTTAACTCTATTAGTCACATGGTTAATTCCATTTTGCACATGGTTAATTCTATTAGTCACATGTGACTTTACAGGAGACTGAGTTGCTGCATGAAATTAAGTTTCAATGCAACAACAACAACAAAATTTATTAAACTTTATATAAATAAAAAGGAAAAAAGAAAATAAAATCTATATAGTTTAGAATTTATCCTCTACTAGTCACCAAAAATATCATAAGTTCATTTACATTCTGATTGAAATACATACAAGTCGCTCTCCAGCAAACCCTGAATGCACCAAATAAAATATCACCTGCAGGTGATGCAATCTCTCACTCATAACTGAAAATAACTGAAACAACCATTCCCTATAAAATCCTTTTATCTTGGCGCTCTCTCTCTGTCAAGAGCTGTCAATATTTCCCAAACAAACACTTTCTCCCTCTCAAGTCAAAAGCTTTTGTAAAGATAGATATCAATGGCTAACCATGATCAAGACACGGTTGATCTTGACTTTGCCAAAATTAAAAAGTTGTTTCATTACTTGGAAACATTGGATACAAAGACTAGCGAAAAGATCATGCACCTTCAGTCACTGCAGAAGGATATAGAAGACTTTGAAGAGGTTGTTGACAGGCTAACAAAGTCTAACTTTCGATTAGAAGATCTTGTCAGATTCATGGAGACCAAGAATGAGCTTAACAATATAACGGAGCTTATCAGGGATATTCATCTTGGAGATGATGAAGGTTTCAACACTGCAGGACTACGCAGTGATGCAGCAAGGAAGCGGTTCTTTGATAAGGTGATGAAGGCCTTGGGAGAGATGATGGGGTCCTATTCATCACAAGATCAAGATGATAAACTCGAACAAGAGGTTAAAAGATTGGAACAAGCTTTAGGCATAACAATATCTGCTGCAAGTACTAGTGGTGTAACATTCAAGAAAGAAGAAGGTGGTGAGGCTTTAGCTGGTGCAAGTACTAGTGGCATAACATTCAAGAAAGAAGAAGGTGGTGAGGCTTCAGATTTAGAAGAGCAAAAACTGAGGAGAAATTTGAAGGACTCAAGAAAGAACGAGACAGTGGAAAGAAGAGTTTTATGGAGTACATAAAAGAGTGTAATGAATCTGATAAAGAACTTGGAGTTATGAATGCACTAAAGGTTCAAGCAGTTAAAGTTAAGATTGAGCTGTCT